>OX411309.1:139621007-140891873 GCA_948150685.1 Rhaphigaster nebulosa | reverse complement strand
CTTCATCAAATGTGTTAGTTAAATAAAATTAGGTAAAATTATATTGCTTATACGAAGAAACATGTTTTATTAATATCGCTTATACTTCGAATGAATTAGGGATTAGAAGAAGGATAGATATGTAATGCGAGAGTTCTCGCTCGGGTATAATGATTATATATAATACGCAAAATGTGTAAAATTGTAAATATACACACAATTTTACACTTTTTGAGTTCTTAGTGCACGATTTGAATTTTCTACTACACGAAAATCCGGTCTCTATTTATCATAAATAATGAATTGTAATAATTATAAAAATAAATTACAAACATTTTTCTTGGGATGAAATTGTTTTAAAAATTAAGAATGTTTTATATTACAAGCTGTTCCCAAGGTAACCCAGTCTATTTTTTTTAATTATATAATATTTACAATATGCCAATAGTAAATCACAACACAAAATCAAGGCTGCGGTAGGTTAATATCGTTAAGAAGCACAGAAGTAGTCCCCATCGGGGAAAATCAAACGCAAAGTTCAGAAATACCTCCACCCAGCAAAGTATACTCTACAAACAATAAATCAAATTAAAAAACAATTGATAATCTCAATCAGATTGAAAAACAGATGCAGTTACTTCCATCAGTGAATTTAATTCCTTCATCATAAAAACAATAACTATGGTCATGGTAAGTACATGACATTATCTTAACTTTTTTAAAAATTGTATTTATTATTAAGAAACATTTACATTTACAAGAAACATAAGGCAAAACAGCTTGTAAAAACATATTGTTTCTGAATGACTTTTACTATAAAATACTTTCAATGTCACTCACTTAGGTTCTAAAAATTGTAAATTAATTGTATTTTAGTATTAAAATATATAACCTCAATGTAATTTTTATCTATCCTCCCCAACAGGTTTTAAATTGGGCATACAAATATCGATACCCCAGCCGAGTGTTGACTTTGGTTATTTCAAAAGTTGTAACTATCTATATCATCAACAAATAATTACTTAAAATAATCAACAAAAAAATATATTTAGAAAAATGTGGTGAGCCTTCTCACAATAGTTGTCGGACATTCGGGCCTTGTAGGGTTGCCCTGTCCAGTAACGAAATTGACCTGTAGTCAATCGGCATACCTTATGTCAATAATTCCTTGTAATCCATTAGATAAAAAAGGGACACTTCTTTAAATGGGATCGTTTGAGAACATTATGAATAGAGAGAAATAATAGTGTAAAGAAGACTAGAAATTATTAGAAAACAAGATTGTAGACCTGTTAAGGTGCTTTTTCACATTTGCCAAGCATGTAAAGGAGGGGGTTCACAGAAGAAGCTTAACAAACTAACCTTTCCACAAGCTACTATTCCGGCTATTCCAACTTTTGACGGATGTTAATTTCGGTTTAAAATGCTTTTTTTTATAAAGAAACAATTAAAACATATACATAAATAATAATCTGTATATTAATAGGCAACCAGTTCTTTTGTCGTACCGATTATTCCGTCTGTATGCATAGTAGGGAGGAATAGATATATCGTAGGATAGATATTGTCGTGTAGATGAGTTTTATATAAAAATCTGGTACGGTGCGCGCATCACCCTTTCCCTTACCGTCCTATAATAATTATCTTTTTAATATAATTTTAAAGAGTTCACATAAACAATACTTGAAATAAACTCAGCAGCATCCACTTCTTCACATCTTCTCCCAGTTAACAATAAAACTATTTTTGAAACCAACAATTTTTGAGTACATCAATTCTGTACACTACCTATATATTTTAAGTTTGTCAAGTTGAAAATATATTTTAAAGCTTTCGGTTTAGTTTCCATGGATACATTTTCTTTCCATTAAATTAATATAAAAGTAGAAATTATTAAGTTAATTTCCACTTTTGTATTCTTAAATTACATTATTACAGAACGTATTGTTGACAACAGATTGGCGGATTGGATCGGTTATCCATCTATGTTCTTGTACTCATAAAATACGCTGTATATTTGCTAATACTGGTCCGATTTTGATGATTCTTTTTTTGTTTATTAGATAATTTAATAACATTCCATACAATTCAATACATAATTTACTATAAATTGCATGATTTTTAAGTTAAGCATAAAATAATATGAAATATAATATTTTAAATAAATAAAATATTCTTTTCGTCATAACTTTTTCCTCTGCATTTTTTCGTTGATATACTAAATACATTAAATGTTAAAGGCCTTTATGAAGAATAATTTAGGCATTTTTCATCAAAATCGTTGGATCCGTTCACGAAAAAATTGTAAAAAATTGTAAAATCCATGCTATAAAAGCTATTTCCGGTTAGTCCGATGCGCTAATTTACTATAAAATGCATACTTTTTAAGCTATTTGCAAATAAAATATTCAGTTCATCATAACTTTTTTCCCTGCATTTCCTTGGTGATGTACTAAATAAATGAAAAGTTAAAGGCCTTTATGAAGAATAATTTAGGCAAGTTTCATCTAAATCGTTAGAGCCATTTTTGAGAAAATTGCAAACATGTGTAAAATCGATTATATAAAGTGGCACTTCAGGTTAGTCGATTTTGATGAAATAGTTGCTGTAACATCACAGCAATACACACCTACCTTAAATACGTAATTTCAGTATCGTACAACATTTCGTTTTTGAGCTAGACTGTTCACATACACACAGACCATTTTGCGAGACTTGGTTATTTGGAATCAGGGTACCTTAAAACGTGTATTTCCGTTGAAAATTCGAATTCGAAAATTTTTACGATCGCAATACTTCCCCTTCCCCTTCCTATATACTTCGTATATAGGTAAGGAAAAGTCCAATTATTCACATATTTTCCCGTTAAGGTAAGGAAATCTCTGTTTCTTCGTTCCTGACTTTTCCACGATTATCTATTGAACGAGGGGATCGATTATGATACATTACTTTTTGGTTTGTAGGGATTGGGCCCGTTGTGCCTCTGTGCCAAATCGAGCATCCTGTGTGTTATAGCGGCTGCGCAACAGCCGAAAAAACATTTCTTCCATAAAAGGTAGCGCCAAAATGGTTCAGATGAAACTAGCCTCAAGTCTTCTCCTTAAAGCCCCTTAAATATCCATAAACGTTCTACATCCCCGAGAAAAAGGAGGACAAAATTTATGACGGAAAGAATATTTTATTCGCGCATGACTCAAAAAGGATGTTTTCGTCGATTATAATTTGAAAGATAATCCTAAAATTCTCTACAAAAGACAAAAAAAAAACTTCGAAATCGGTCCATTATTAGCAATGATATAGCGAATTGAACATTATAGCCATGTTTTTATGTTCCTGCCACTTCTAGGTTAGGAAAGTACAGTAAAACTTCGATTAACTGTCAGCGTCGAATTGACGAATTACAGAAAAACCATTCGAAATATACCTCAACCTATTATCGGATTCATGCGGATCGTGTTTAATCAATCTAGGTACCCATAAAATGAACTGCTTTTTAAGATTTGTCTTGGTAAACCTTTGGAATCGCTACTAACGACCTTGAAGAGGTCTAGATTCTCAGACCAGACTATACTTTCACCCATTGCGCATGCTTAATTAAATACTCAAACCGATGGATCCATTTCACTTGGAATAGTCATGTAGGGTTAGGTCAGACTTCCCGCCTTCTACCGAATAGATCTCTTGTCCCCACCGCCTTCTTTCCTACACCATTTTTAAGTTTAAATATCATAGCCAATCTCTTCAACGTTCTATAAGCTTCCGATCTGGAAAGCTTAGTCCAAGTGGTGAAAAAAAATTTAACAATTATGTGTAAAACTAAGGATCAATAGATTTTCGTCCATGAAGTTTTAGAAAATTGCATTCATTTTCTAATGAAAAGGTGGCGTTGAGCTTCAACGAATCCGGATACGCCACTTGTTGTCAGCAATCGTTTATCATTACTACACCTTTGGCTTACCATTCTTCCGTTCCCTGGCGTATGATGGTTCGCAGTTCCTGACTTGGTCCTTGGATCGAAATTGTTAATAGCATATAGCATAAACCCAATGAGTTGTCAAATTAACCTTTTTCCTCTGTAGAGAGTCTTCTTAGCATTGCAATACCCCTTCGTAAAAATGTTGGAAGTCTGACCTAACTCTACACCAGCGTTCCAACTGAGAAGGATCCGTCGGTTTGAGGATTTAATTGCGCATGCGCAGTGGGTGAAAGTATAGTCTGGTCTGAAAATGTAGACCTCTTAACAGTTTTTAGTAGCAATTCCAAAGATTTACCTTGGTCTTCGGTAGTTTGAGACGGGTTCATGTGTCCCACCTTTACGGCGAGTGGCTCTTCCCCTCCAACCGTAGACCATATTTCCTCGGATCCTGCCTATACTAAACTATCACCACCCACCACCCTTCCTACATCTACAGCCTCCTACAATTCAAATCCTCGATCCACGCACAGGAAACAAGATTGCGCCTTTCTGACCTCTATACCCCTCTTCCCATAGAACCAAAACATTCGAACGTTTCTTTCTCGCCCGCTCCTCTACCCTCTGGAAATCCTTTCCTTCTAAGATCCGCCATGCTTTTTCTCTATCCTCATTCGAATCCCTCCTTTTCCAACGAATGATGCTCTCTAATTACGAAATTTAAATTTTATATTAACATCTAGATCAAAAGTAAATTGTAGTTTTTAATGCACTAGGTTCAGCTTTGCTAATTAGCCCATTGTTTTTTCTTTTCTTTTTATCTTTTTCTTTTTAGTTTTTTGTTCACTTTAATTATTGTTTTCAAGACCAAAATTTTATTGTTTGCTTATTATTTTATTGAAAATTAATTGATCTTTATTTTATTATCTTATTGCCAGATATTGATTCAGTTTTATTTGTTCGATTGCGTTATTCTTAAGGGACCTAGTCCCAGAATAAAGTTCTTTTTCTATCTATCTAAAACATAATTTCAAATTCGTGACTTTGTGTTATATTCATATCGTTTCAGTCACTACTGAGGCTCCTTAAAATTTATTAGTTTATTACTTTCTTAGTACTCCCTTTTTTCATTCTCGTTACTTCACTTCCTGTCGATCAGATAAATTTCGAGATTTCGAGCCTACGAATGTAAGTAATTAACTTATTCATTTGTCTTTTTTAATAGCTAATTTGACTTTGTTGAATCGTATTTGTCTAATAGAATATGGTTCAATTGTTATTACATTATTGTTAGTATTACTGTACGTTATGTGAATACAAAATATCTGATGAGGATCACACATGACTTCCTTGTACGCCTATCAAACTATGAATCGGTGGCTCAAAAATTGATCCTACATTTGGTTACTAGTTTCCGAAGATTAAAGTATCTCCAAAAAGACACTCGGCGTCACAACATCCATCTATTGACACACACACTCTCACACACACACATACACACACAAATGGAGAGGAAAACAATATTTTACACTCAATTTTAATACTTAAAACAAGTAATAAAAATGTTTAATTGGATGGATTGGAAACCAAATTGCGTTTATAACCTTTATTACCGAAACATATGATTTATGTATTTAATTCAAATATAATTTTGGATTTAAGCTTATTATGATCTTCAAGTTTTCGGCTCAACAATTTTAACCAAAATATAGAAAAATACATTCATATCGATATAAAAGTCTTATTTACCAAATTTGAGATGTTTTACATATGATTTTGATATAATTTTTTATGAGTCTAATATGACCTTCAAGTAAAGTAACGCTTCCGGTTTTCCAATTTAGACCAAAATCTAGTATTTTATTTAAAGCAATTTATAAGTTATAAATACTAAATTTGAGAAGTTTTTCTTAGTATTTTAATGTAATTTTGGATGGAAATCTATTACGACTTTCGAGTAAAGTACCACTTCCGGTGACCAAGCAGTGACCAAAAAGGGAGTTCACAACTAGATTTTACAAAAATCCTAAATACAAAATTTCAACTTTTTACGGCTAACCGTTATGCGAGATACGAACATATGTAAGTACAGACGCCACGACGAAAATAGTCAAAACGGATTCAAGGATGGTCGAAATAGATATTTCCGTTGGAATCTGAAAACCGAAAATTTTCGCGATTACAATACTTCCTTTACTGCGTCTGCGTACAAGGAAGTAAAAATAGAGAACTACATTTCTGTAAATATTTTCCTTTGAAATTCTCACACCATGAGCTAAAAACTCCATTTTTTATGTGTGATTTATAGTTAATGTATGTTTTGCTGTATTGTGTTCGGGCCAAATTTTCGATGTGCAAAACTTATTTTTGCCCAGTGGTCAATCCGTGCCTTTCTGTGCCACGATTATGTTTTGAATGAGTTTTCTGTGTCTATTTTGAACTTGAATAAATCGATTTTTAAATTTCAATTTTCATTCAAACAATTGGAGAAAAAAACTTTTTCTCCTTATTTTAATTGTATAAATAAATCTCAAACTGATATACTACTGTATTTCTGGTCGAATTTCGACTACTGGATCGCAGTTTGTATAAATACACAAATATGTAGATACAATACTAGTGCAGATATAAAAACTCGCTTTCCGCAAGTACGAGACACTCCAAGCTAAGGAAAACTATCCCCTTTATACATTCGATTTGCCTACGCTTGGCAAATGTGTAAAGGCACCTTTATGTGATGAAAAGAAGCGTCGAAACTTTTAACCCTCAGAGACTTGAATACAAAATTTTGCTCGTAAGGTTAAGTGGCCTTCTTGATAGTCTACGCTTGGATCCTCAGGTTGAATTTGTGTTGTGTTATAGAATGGATTGTGGCCTATCAGATAGATCACGTTATTAAAATCGATATAAAGCCAATGGGAAGCGAGGTAACGTTGAAAATCATTCGTTTCACTTTAAATCGATACTATGCAAACTACGATAGAAAGAAAATAGTCGATTTTTCGTTTCTATTCCTTGAAAAGACGTAGGCTACCAAATGTTTCAGACCCCGCCCCGAGACAACTTGAATTGTTTTTATCAATTTTAACTTCTTTTTTTTTTTAATCTGCAGAAACATTTTTCTTAGTCATTATTTAAATTATGTGTCCGTAATTACTATTAAAATCTCTTAGCAACCATAATAAACTAATTAGGGATACTTTACTTGAAGGGATAATGACTTGAAGATACTTGAATTTTAAGTCGGGCTTAATGAAGCTGGCTCACATGCCATTTTACTACCTCTGCTGTCTCAACTCTAGCGTTCGCCCCCGATTTACATAGCTGGACGAATTCCATTTGAAATAACGTAATTTCATTTATTTTAGGACAAATAATTTTCAAGAAGTCAATTAAGTTAACTAAATCCAAAATAGTTATTTAGATTTGTTCATTTTACAAGGTGAAAACATTTCAAAATTTTGATTGGTTTTAGAAAATTTGTAAAAATTTTTTTTTTCAATATTAGATAAATCCTTATTAAATACCTTTTTTTCAAGTGTGTTTTTAATATATTTATAATTGTTATCCCTATTTTTAATATTTGTTGGAAATAAACCATGTAAAAAAGCAGACGTGTTTTTAGTCGTATTTTCACCGAAAAAAAATAGACTATTGCAGTTGGTCGAAGGTCGGCGGTGAGCGGCGGGACTGCGTTTTCTATCTGTTTAATAACCCCTAGAGCACGATTATGGAAGATTCGGAGATGTCTGATATACGATTTTTCCCCGCAACATTTGAGCACCTACAGCGGCCCCCTTTGGGCAAAATGAACTGAAATTCGGTATGTACGAAAGAACTGAAATTTCTTCCAGGCAGAACGATACAATTAAAGAATGGGTAAATTCCAGTCAAAATTTCGGTAAACATTACCTGAAATTTCGGCGTTTTTTTAAGTTTTGGGCATCGCTACGGCTCTACCATATTAGTATATAGGGCTGAAAATTTGTATGTGAATTTAGTTGGTGTTAGGGAAGTATCCTTTGGGGGTCTCGACTTGGTTCCCCCATCCCCCTGGGTTTTCCGATTTTTTAAAACATTTGCGCACCTTTAAAACCCCTCCAAATTGAGTTAGGGAGCTCAAAACCTGTTATATTCGAAATTCTTTAAGGATCTTCTGTATCGAAGGTCAGCGGAGAGGCAGAACCATATAATAAACGTACGTGTAAATTTCGGTATGTTAGGGAACTGTCTTTTGTGGGTCTCAATTTTTTACATACTCCTCTGTTTTTATATTTTTTAAACGTGAAAATACGACTTTAGTGACGGAGTTCCACTGCTCATGGATTTTTTTTTTTTTTTTAAACGATACTTTCAGTAAACATGGTCTATTTTGTAGGGCGCTATCCATACTTAACTAGTCGATTGCTGGAATGAATAGTGGCCAAAAGGGAAGGGCACAATGAATTGTAAACATAATCACCAAGGGTCGACAGTTCGGAATAGATGAGGGAAATTGGTTATTCCAGACTAAACTTTCCACATTATTTAACTCATATAATTTGAGGAGAACTAAGCATTGCAATCTTGAAATGTTAACTTATGTGTACTGCAACCACTACTACCGTCGCATCCCCATTTATATATCATTATGAAATTAGTTAATACTAGGATACCCGAGCGAGAACTCTCGCATTACATATCTTCTAATCCCTAATAGCAATATTAGGGAAACACATTTATTCCTGTAAACAATATAATAATACCCAAAAAGTTCATTTAACATTAACATTTGGTGAAGCTACATAGTTTGTAATGACTACGTTGAAGTTACAGCTCATACTTAATAAGTAATTAGCTTACCCCACTGGAAAATATCCCTTCAGTTTAGCAGTTAAGGAATAACACTCAAATATATCATTTTCTACGTATAGTACTCATATTTAGAGTTGGACATGGAAAATAATATACATAATTTCCCACTCATTAAAAGCTTATGTAAACATGGACATGGAAAATAATATACATAATTTCCCACTCATTAAAAGCTTTTGTAAACAGACTCAAATTGATGTAAAGTTGTCATGACAACGGCATGTACGATGGCATGAGGCCCGTGCGGACTTATATCGTGCGTTATCTCGAAAACGGTAGGTTTTAAGCTTTAAAACGCTAGGCCAATACGCTCCGTAGGATTTCTTCAATTTAACAGTTAGGCAATTAGATTACCATTTTCAATGTGTAGTATTCATACATTGCAGTGCCCTTTAGAGTTGGACATGGGAAACAGTATATAATTTCCCACTCATTAAAAGATTTTTTGAACATACTCAAATTGATATAAAGTTGCCATGACAACGGCACGTACGCAACATGGCATAGGACCCGTGCGGAACTATATCGCACGTTATCTCAAAAAAGCGTTTTAGAGCTTTAAAACGCTGGACCAATACGCTCCATAGGAGCGTGTATGATCTTGATGCCCCCGTCAAAATCTTTAAAACCCAACTTGTCCCGTCTCGATCCGTCGACTCTTAGTCGTCAAATCTTTGAAACTTCCCTGTTTTTTCATCACTTTTATTTAAGCCCCAGTAAGAATTTAAGAAACCAAATCAGGATTCGTCACTTCTCCGTGAAATTCCCTTTCTTTTGATACCTCACTCGTCAAAATCCATCGCTCCTGAGAGCCGGAAAAGGGATCTATACTACCGTAATAATATATAGTAGTGATCATTGTGAAATTAGTTCCATTAGGAAAATTATCAAAAACTTTACTATGTGCAAAAACAAGTCTCCTAGCTATAAGATCTACTATGCTTTGCACTTCGATGGTTACACAGTTCACTGTGGTCATCACTGCTTTCTGATGGATAGCAATCTTGTTTTTCATATTTCATAGTAGAATGGATATATATTATGGCCTACATCTAAAGCGCGTTTAAAGCTAAATTATACTTGTATTTAGTTAATCTCGTTAGTAGAAGTCCGTAAAACAGGATCATTCATTGGAGGTTTTTTAATTTTTGTGGCTACTTCTGAAGGATAATTGGCCAGCTCTTTAATAATATTAGCAGCATCTCGTTTTCCTGATTGCCTGTTAGCGACTTCTGCTGCTAACACAATTTCATCTACACTTCGCGAAGTGAATGTCTTGAATCTTTTTATTTTTTCTTCTTGCGCCACAATCTTCAAATTTTTAGATGGATCGACCAATCGAATCGTAGTCACACGTATACTTGAAGCATTTAACATGCTCTTTTGGTAAACACACGAAACGTAAACGCACTTTCCAGCCATTTAATATTTTTCTGTAGAAAGTTATTCTTGTCATTTAATTTTAATTTTTAACAGAATTAAGTTAATTTTTTTTTTAACGTAGCAGCGATATGCTTTCCATTTCAAATTGAGATAACATATTTTCATAAATGGTATCGACATTGGGAGAAGTCTACCAAAGAATAAATTGTTCCCTTCTCGAGATAAAGATGTTTTTGTCTGGAAATGAACCGTATGGCGCAATTAGCAAATATTAGCAATTCTTTTTCACATGAACATTTTGTTTACATTCTAAGCAATACTATACTAGAAAATTTTAGGGGTAATTTGCAGTATTTTGGGGTAATTTATATTTGAAATTAAAAAAACTTCTTAATTTCCCCATTTAATTAACCAAAAAAAAGTAAATTACCTTTTGAAATTTTAGATTTGAATAATTACTCGTAAAAAACGGTTTCATTTTGATGATCACAAGATTTTTAACTCAATAGAAAATTTCTAATGATCTGAAAATTAACATGCACACAGAGAAGTATTGAAATGCTTTTGTCAGCAAGTTAAATCAATCACTGTTTACTGACCTTTAGACTCATCTAATTCCAGCTGATTTTCCGATTATATCTTAGCTAGACATTAGTATTAACGGCTATTTACATGATTATCTCCTTTTCGTATTGAAAATTTATTTCGAGGCGGCCCTACGTCATGAATCCCGACATTCCTACTCTGGTTAGAATACGTTCCAATAGGATAACCCGTCCTGTTTGCCTTGATAGGATGAGGTAAGGACATTAAAACCGAATAAAAAAAATAATAAAAAGTAGCTGCCACAGTACGTATATCAGACCATTGCCGGAGATCACAATATCCTTTTAATCAGTTCATCCAGTTTGTAGAGATCTTATAACTTAGCTGAGGTTGATACTTCAGATTTTTTTTCTGCGTGGACTGAATTAGTGTTGACTTCATTCGGCACAGCAATATCTGTTATCTCAGCCGTCTTCACATTACCATCAATCAACACGATCATTCATCAATCAATCAGGTCTGTCTTTTTTTATATATAATACGGGGTTTGTGATCTGTCAACTATGCATTGTATTGTCCGTAGATTGTTCATTGTATGTCCACTTTATTTTATAGTTGGTGGGAGAGGAAACACCATCATCAGCTCCGACATCCAGAAGCTCAAGATCCTCTCACAACAAATCCTTGCCATCAGTGAGTATTGTAAAATATTATATAACCATAGATCATATAAGTATATCATAATCGTATTAAATACATTTAGAGAAAACAAAACAAATGTTCTACACAACAATTACGCCATTATGAGTAATTATCAAATAAAAACCGAAATAGGATCAGGCAATACAGCTCATCATCATCATGCTCCGATCCTCTTTTACCGTTGTGCAGTAGTTTCCACCGGCTGCATCTCGAGTTTTGAATCAATAGTGGTGTTGCGGATCCTGTCTCTCCTGGTCTTCCCTTCGACTTTCTCATGTACTGCACCTCCATTGCCTGGGTCTGGCTTCTCTGTTTTGAGGTGATGGTCCATGACTACGAGGAATAGTAAGGAATGGGCAGGAACGTTGACATGCAGACGTGCATCTTTGTCTTCTTGGTGACTTCTCTTCTGTTGAGGAAGCCTCTCCGGACCGAGTGGAACATTTTTCCAGCTGCTTCTATTCTCTGAGTCACCTGCCCGTCGATATAGCCGCTTTCATTCAGCCAGGCAACCAGATACTTGAAATCCTGAACCTGTTCCAAGATGTCCTCTGAACCTCAGGATTCTTATGAGTTATATTGGGTTCTCCGCCTATTCTCATGCATTTCGTTTTTTTCTGGGTTAATATCCATATTGGTGCAGGACAGCTCTTCTCGCATGATGTTGACATTATGTTGCAGGTTCCGGTCATTGGCAGCATTATGGCGAGGCCGTCGGTAAATGCAAATGCTGTATAAAGAGTAAACTGCCGGTTCCTATACCCGAGTTGATAGTGCCGCAATATACGCATAGCTTTTTTCAGTGCCCGGTCTAGGACCATTTATATTTCACCATCTTATATATATATTATATTTATATTGGACCATCTTATATAGTTTAAGTCCTCTACTATTTAGTAGAGGACTTAAACTATATCCCTGGCATATTCCCCGTGTCGCCTCAGACTCCTGGGAACTGTGGTTATCGGTTCTTACAATGTTTCTGTGACTCCTCACAGCCAGAAACATGCCAAAATCTACTCTTCTTTCAGACAGAGCTATATCCTCCTTTTGACTCTTTCAAAGGCCTTTTCTAGATCCACGAAACAGACCGAAACTTCTTTTCCTTTTTCTATGGGCTTCTCTATGACCTGCCTCAAAGTGAAAATTAGGTCCAAGGTGCTCCTCAGTCGACAACTCTTCTTTTTCTTTCTTCTACACTTATTGAGTAGAGCTTACTTGGCACACTGAGTAGAGATATGCCTCGATGGTTATTGCATTCGCTATGATCTCCTTTCTTCTAAATAGAAGCAACGACAGCGATTTCCCAATCCGTTGGTATCCTTTTCTTCCTGTATCAATTTCTATATATTTCTTTTGGGATTTAAATTCCTCTAATCTGTCATAATTGTTGTCATTCTACTACTAAAAAAACAGTTAGATAATTTTGAAATCCAATAAAAATGTTCAAAATTATATAGAGGGTGGTTAGTTTCAGTTTTGTTTTAATTTGAATAACACAAGAACGTCAGTTTCCGAAAGAATTTTTTATAAACGTTTATTTATTTCGTATATAGAAAAATATCTTATTTTCGAATTTAATGATCATATCTTCGTAGTGAATTTTTTTTTATCCAGCGCTATAAAGGAAGGGAATAGCCAAAAACTTCCGAGCATCCTACAAAACTTTGTAATTAAAGAGTGGGACAAAAATACCTTACACATTTTGAAGGGCTGTAAAAACGAACCTATGTCTAGAAAAAAACGCTGCAAATTATTACACAATGTTACATTATTTTCAAATAGATATGATTAAAAAATACCTGGTGTGTCCATTCACACAACTTTCCTAATAGCTAGTAGGCTAAGATGGCCAAGATATATTGTCAGAATAGAGGGTGAAAGGGTAAAGAGAAAAATGTTGGAGGCACACTTCAGTGGGAAAACGAAAAAGGAAAGACCAAGAAGCAAGTGGAGGAGGAGGATGGATCCAAAGAAGGATGAAGTGGGTAGACCGCGATTGGGACAGGACGAACAGGAAGAAAAAACCCAACTTTTTTGGCTGTTGATGTGAGATGTGCGATCCATGGTGTGCATTTATATAATATCATCTTTTTTTTTCCTGAAGATGGTGGAATTGGCGAAACTTTGACTGGCTAATTTACTGGCAGTTAACACTTAAGACTTTATTTTGATTTTCCAATATCATCTTAACAGTAATTTTTGAAGATTTTTTTTTCACTCTAATTAATTGATGTATAATATTTTCAGATAAAGATGGAGACGAAAAAATGTGCGAGCCAGGAATGGGAGCGTGCACGAATGAGACTAATGGAGAGGTCAAAGAAGATCATGAAGAACAGAACTGTCAATGCTAGCGAAAGGTCTGATGACCAATACGATAAGGTATTTTTCAGTTATTTTATATTTAATTAATTTGTTTAGAAATTTATTAATTAAAGAACAAATAGACGAGGATATGCAAGAATCCATATTTGTGATTCAAGCAACTGGATGCCAGAGTTGGGCAACAATTAATTTTATTAGTATTTAATTATATCTTCAATTACAATTACTGTAATCGTGTTAATTACTAACAATTACTACTTCAAATTACTGTAATTATAGTTGAGGCTCTCAATTACAATTACTGGTAAGTAATTGCAATTACAATTACTTCATGGTGGTAAATAATTGCAGCTGCAATAATAATTATTTCTTGAGGCTAAGTAATTACAATCACCTGTTATTCATGTCATAAAATTATTTACTCTGTATTTAATTTTGTCACAATTTTTGTAAATTTTCATTCGATTCAATGAAACCCACCATTTTGAAAAATATCCCTTAGCGCATTTGTGGAAATAACTTTTTCTTAGTGCCACTTCGGCATTAAGCATTAGCAATTACCAATTACTGTTACTTGGAATCGCAGAAATAAAATTACAATTACAAATAGTTGCAATTGTAATTGCAATTACTTTGGCTCAACTAAAATTATAATTGCGGCCCACAATTACCATTAAAGTAGTTCATGAAGTAATTGCAATTACCATTACACTTATTTGTAATTGTAATTTTAAGTCTTCAATTCCAAATTGAAGTTACACAGTAAATGGTAAGTAATTGTAATTGAAATTACGTTTTTCTCTCCACTGCTTGTTGTTAAGGAAATCAAGATACATAAAAGGATACACAAATAAGAGTTTGTAAATATTTATATACATAATCGTTGCTGTGTCTGTTTGTGATCGTGTAGATGCTGAACGACATGACCGATTAAGGTCGTCATATCCACACAATATATTTGTATGTTCTAGAAAATGGTTCATCGCTATTCTAGGATCCGATAGATGGCGCTAGAGTCAAGTTATGAACAAATTCTACATCAATCGGGTGGCATTGTAGTCATGTTATAAGTTTATTAATCAAATGGCCGGGTGCTTAGTCAGGAGATTGCAAAGAATAAGTTTTGGAGTGGTGGGAAACAAAGAGTTAATTCTTGGAGTGCTTCCCAAGTTTAATAATCAACTTTGAAAGTTATATTTTCTTATTAAAGCAAACAGAAACTTGGGCTAAAGTTTGAATATTAAACGTCCATTCCTTTTATTTTATCAAGTAATCACATTAAAAAAAAAAAGTGCTCTGTCATCGGTAAAACTTTTTTTTTCGAGATATCACTTTTATCTGCTACTAAACCATATTGAGTCCAAACAAGTACTTTTTAAAATACAAAATGTCTTTATAACCATTTTTTTCTGAACTTCCTTCGTTCTCCTTAATATAAAAAGGGTTTATCATGAAAACAATATGTTTTAACTATATTGCTAAAAAAATATATTCGATAAGACATATTTCAATTATATTTTAATAGTTCACAACTTCTTCCCGTGTAATAGGTTACACAAGCACAGACTTGCCGCCTAACTGCATAACCTTTATTAATTTATATATTATTTAATCGTATCACCGCTGTCAGTGAGTGAGTGTTCGGCCGGGGTTGCCTAGCAACGGAACGAGGATCTTCTTTTATTAATCAGCTGTTGCTAAATAGTTTGCATTACCATGTCTCGGGTGAGTGTGATCAAAATCAGTTCGGATATTTTGTTTTTATTTTAGTTTGTTTTAAGTTAGCAGATTGGTGGAGAAATATATCACAATGAATATGTTGGACTGTAATGTAATAGAATAGAAAGAAGTAGAATTTTATTGTGGGACTAGGTCCCTTAAAAATAACACAGTCGAACAAATAAAACAAAAACAGTATCTGGCCATAAGATATAAAATAAAGATCAATTAATATTTACAATATTTTCAATAAAATAATAAGCAAACAATATAAATTCATGTTTTGAAAAGAATAATTAATGATAGCTAAAAATTTAAAAAAAAAAAAAAAGCAAGAAAAGAAAAAGAGAGAAAATGAAAAATACAAAAATAATGGGCTGATTGAAGCTTGTACATTAAAACTACTATTTACTTCTGATCTAGATGGTAATCTTAAATTGTAATTTCTAATAATAGAGCATCATTTTGGAAAGAAAGAAGTTGTTGGAAAAGGAGGGATTTAATGATGATAGAGAAGAAGCATGGCGGATATTAGAAGGAAAGGAATTTCAGAGAATAGAGGAGTGGGCGAGAAAGGAACGTTCGAATGTTTTGGTTCTGTGAGAGGGAGTATGGAGGTCAGAAAGGCGGGATCTTGTTTCCTGTGCGTGGACCGAGGATTTAAATTGTAAGAGGCTGTAGATGTAGGAAGGATGTTGGGTGGTGATAGTTTAGTATAGGAAAGATCCGAGGAAATATTGTGCACGGTTGGAGAGGAAGAGCCGCTTTAATCGCCGTAAAGGTGGGACACATGAGCCCGTCTCGAAGTACCGAATTCGGTTTTCTATTTCAAGCTATTGATGTGAGATGTGCTATATCTGGTCTGCAGCTATGTGATCTAATGATTTTAATTCCCGATGTTAGTTAGTAACAGCTATTTTAAAGAGTTAATGATTTGCCTTGAAATCTAGCAATTATATTTTACTGAAAATTGGATAATTCGTTTTTTATCAACAAATCAAGGAACGGATTAATAAAATAATAAAGGTCAAATATTGCAAGTGTGTGGCTTGAATTTGGAAAGCCCATATTTTTCTCGTGAGCAATTTGAATTTCCTGCTTAAATTCTTCAAAGCATTTACTACTTACGTTGTACCCATTGCCAACCCAACGTTTAGTATTTTGTTGAAAAAAGTGGAGTTTAAGAAGCTCAGACTAAACAAAGTAAAAATATAATATTTTTCCATCAAGCAAAAGTTTCAATTTGATCAAATTAAATATTGAAATTACTTACACAGGCAAACGATGAAAAAACTTTTCTACTGAAAATACCTTATTCCTATAGTTTTTAGGGTGCTGAATCCAAAAATGATATTAAAAAAGCTGTATCACCCACAATTTCTTCACATTTTATAGTTAAATTTATTAAATTAAGCTATTTTTAAAGAATTGAACAGCTTAACAGGCCAACGCTGAAAAAACTTTTGTACTGAAAATACCTTATTCCTATAGTTTTTAGGGTGCTGAATACAAATATGATATTAAAAAAGCTGTATCACCCACAATTTCTTCACATTTTATAGTTAGATTTATTAAATTAAGCGATTTTTAGAGAATTCTTGAAAAGGGAAGACCTACATTTAAAGTTAGGCCTCATGAAACAATTTGTAAAGGCTTTGCCTAAAGATGGACCATGTTTCAAGTATCTCTGCCAAAAGTTTCCACGCCTTTCAGAAGTTAAACTAAAAGAAGGCGTCTTTGTCGGACCTGACATTAGAAAAATGATGTTTGATGTTAACTTTGAATCCACAATGACCTTAAATGAGAAAGAAGCATAGGCATCATTCAAGCAAGTCGTTACAAAGTTCTTGGGAAATGAAAAAGACCCAGAGTATGTTTCTATTGTAGCTAATATGTTACAGAAAATCAACTTAGCAGGGACTCAGTACAGATTACATTACAATTTAATATACATACTAAGCTATACCAGAGTTCCTTTAAAATCTTTCAGTTTTAATTTAATTTAATTTAACCCTCTACATATAAAAGAAATAAAAAAACTAAAACCAAATCAGCCACCCAGTTAGGAGATTATTTGTCAACATATTATGCATTTGCATATTTCTTTCTAAGCCTTGTACACCCTTTTTCAACATTTTACTTTACGTTTATACAATTTAAAAGCAAATTAAGCATTTTTTATTTTGCATAGTTGTACATATTTGGAGGATATTACATATTTTTATATATTTGAAGGAGTATTACATATTATTGTCCAAATTCAACAAAAAAAAAGAATTTCATATTATAAGTTAAAAAAAAAAAAAAAATGAGAGAGAACAGAAGAAATGCTTTCTATATTGAAAGTATTTAAACACACAAGTAAGAAATTGGAAGAAATTCCAAGTGCTTGACATTTCAATTCCATTTTCCGCGAATACCTTTCCCCTAGCAATTCTCTATATACAATTCAGAATTTGTCACATCCCATATCGAGACGTGTGCTAGAGTCATATATTTTTTTTTTTTATAAGCTAAAAATTAAATCGATCACAAAAGCCCAAGCGTCAAAATACATTCGAGAATTTCTTAACGAAACTTTTGGCCGTTCTATGAGAAAAAGTTACATACATCATTAAATGTATTTTCAAAAATTTAATTTTTTTTTTTAATTTAAATTTAATTTTTTTTTTTTTAAATGTGAGCAATTTCGAATAATTTTAGGAGTAAAAGTTTATATTTTATTATATTATTTCGATATTCTCATTAATTTAAGAAAAAATCGATACATACATAAGCACTACCAGGTTGTTACAAAAGTCCTTGCGCATTAGTATAGCTTAATTTCAGATTACATATTTTAATCATTATTGAATACTACTCTTCAAAGTAAAGTCCATTGTAAAGTCCAACTACTTTCACCCATCTTTCTGCTTTCGGATATGATGCCGGTACCACTCCTTTAGTTATGAGGCAAAGAACTCTTCACATCAAATTTTTACGTCCTCGTAATTATCAATGAACTGATCTTTTAAAAAATGGGCCATTGATCTAAACAAACCATAATCTGGTGGATGAATATCTGGGCTATACGCAGGATGAGCCAAAACGTTTACTCCTTGCAGTTCCGATAATTTTTCCTTGGTCAAACGAGAACGATGTGCAGAGGCATTCGTGTTGCAAAATGGCTTAGTTCCTGCTGACCAAAGCGGGGTACTTTGCATTAAAACAGCATAAACTATGTCTAGCTGTTCACAGTCAAAGGTTTGAGTCCCTATTACGGCCGATAAATCACGAGTAGTTGCATCCTAGTTCACACATTCAAGAATAACTTTATCATCTGGGCTTCCTGATCTGGTTTGTGCGGCAGTATTTCGATGGATAATTGACACTCCTTCTATGGCTCAAATTTCTTCGGCGGCTGCTTCATTTTTCCAGTAATCCTGTACCACCACTACAACCCGTGAAGGGTCTAGGGCTCAGTACTTGGGTAAGGACCGTACTGTTTCAAAGCCAACGGTTGTGTAAGGAGGTGATTTGGCCGAGATCACGCTCAACCGCCAGGTTTTTCCCCCAATTAAGGGTACCCACTTTATAGAGGCTGGGTGAGCCCCAGGAGGGTCCCCCGATCCCACAGGGTCGATCCGCGACCGAATACAGAATAAATAATTATCTGCCTCAGCCGGTCTCGAACCCAGGACCTTGAGATTAGTAGCGCAGTGCCTAACCCACTGAGCTACCCCGCTCCCTTCATTTTTCCAGTAATGTCCCAAAAGATCGCGAATCACGATTTTTTCTTCTGACATTGTACATGCGTTTTAAAAATGTAAATAACTCCATAAAGCTAACTCATATCACAATAAATTAAAGGATTAGTCAAAGTAAACATTGGCATAAATAGTAGAAACAAAAAACATTCTCATAGGATAATAATGAGAGTTGGAATTCAGGATTGTGTTCATGCATAAGGACTTTTGTGACAATGTAGTGCATATTCAGCTTTTTATTTTACATAAAAATCCGCTCTCTGTTTATTAGTTTTATTATTTTTTTTAATTAAAAAGAATTTCACAATGGTAGTTGAGAACGTATTTTAATAGAAAGTTCTACTCCTGTGAATCACAAATTTAACACTGGCCATTGCGGTTTTGCCTTTATACCATAGCTTTTATCTCTTCCCAGAACGGAGGGAAAGGGGGAGACTCTTTTAAAAGTGTGGGATAAAAAGGGAGACTCTTGACTGCTTTAAAAGTGTGGATATCCAGGTAGCAGTGTAAATATGAGGCTGTACGCTATTTGTGCGAGGTCAAAGGGAACCGAATCACAAAGGGGCCTAAAGGGTCCGTTGTGAAGCACAAGATATTTTATGGTAGAAATTCTACTAAAACACAAAGAACTATTTATCTATTATTTATTTCTGTGAGTCTTAGGATCGACAATAAGACCGTATGTCTACATTTTTGAACAACGTCCATTTTATTGAGATACCGAACTATACTTTCTATATAACTTAGGGAATAAAAAGTTAAACAGAAGTTGCAATGACATTCCTTCGCAAAATAGAATTAAAATTAATTAATAGACATTATAACACTGCTATAACTACTGTTATTCAATGAATGTACACTCAAACGTATATTTTATGGTGTTCAATGCAGAATTATATTAATTGAGGCGCTAAAATATCTTCATCGTTCACGGAAGCTTTAGAAATAATAAAATCTGTCGATTTTTCATTAAAAAGTTATTAAAAAAGTAATTTTCTAAAAGAAAAAGTGTCCAACTTGCCTACGTAACGTAGCCATGACAGCTTCATAACCGTCTCAATAACCCATTTCCCCTCAAATATGGACTTATTGTGCTTTCGAATTCCCTGCTTCAATTCTTTGAAGTATTTGTTACTTATGCTGTATCCATTGCTAATCCTACACTTAGTTTTTTGTTTTAAAAAAAATGTGGAGTTTAAGATAATTAGAATTAAAAAAAATCAAAATAAAATATTTTTTATCAAAACGTGGAGCAAGATCGAAGTGGCACAGGACTAAATATCCAGCTGACAAATATTATTACACCAAATTGACTTACAAACTGAAAGCAAAAATTAGAAAATTCAAAATTTACTGAACTTAATTGAAAATCTTACAACTACTAACAAATCATTATAGACGACCACTAAAAAACTTCTAAAGTTCAATGATTGTTATCATCCACTCCTTACTGAATCCCAAACCTGGTCAAGACCTGATGAAGAAAAAGCCCAGATATTCGGCCAACACCTCTTTCAAACTTTTAAACCGCGTCCTGATATTCGTAATCGTGTCTTGAAGATTTCCACCCATCCTAGTATAAAAAAAAAAAAACGCACACAAACACACACTCTTGTTGCTGGAGGTCTCATTCCGTTATTATATGTCGTTTTCCTTCAGTAGGTAACTAGTTTCCAATTTCTTCATGTTCCGTGACAACAATAAAACTGTCAATATCACTGGATAAATCATTGGAAATCGACTGTTTCGACATTTTAAGCGGAAAAACCCACTTAACTAATATCTTATTTTCATGCTGCAGACTAGTTGATCTCACAAATGGGGAGGAAAACCAGTATTTTACACTCAATTTTAACACTTAAAACAAGTAATAAAAATGTTTAATTGGATTGGAAACCAAATTGGCTTTGTAACCTTTATTACCGAAACATATGATTTCTCTTTTAATTTAACTATAATTTTTTATGTAAGCTTATTATGACCTTCAAATAAAGTACCCTTTTCGGCTCACGAATTTTAACCAAAATCTAGTAAATGCATTTATATCGATATAGAAGTCATATTTGCCAAATTTGAGATGTTTTACATTGTATTTTAATATAATTTTTGATGAAAGTCTAATATGACCTTTAAGTAAAGTACTGCTTCCGGTTTTCCAATTTAAATCAAAATCCATTATGTTATTTAAATCAGTATATAAATTAAAAATACTAAATTTGAGAAGTTTTGCATAGTATTTTAATATAATTTTTGATGGAAATCAATTATGACCTTTGAGTAAAGTACCACTTCCGGTGATCAAGCAGTGACCAAAAAGGAAGGTTCACAACAAGATTTTACAAAAATTCTAAATACAAAATTTCAACTTTATACGGCTAATCATTTTTGAGTTATGCGAACGTACGGACGTACAGACGTCACGACGAAACTAGTCAAAATGGATTCAGGAATGGTCAAAATGGATATTTCCGTCGAAATCTGGAAACCGAAAATTTTCGTGATTACAATACTTCCTTTACTTCGTACAAGGAAGTAATAGTAATATTTTTCCATCAAGAAAAAATTTCAATGTTATCAAATTAAATATTGAAATTGCTTATTAATACCAGTATAAAATTAAAGACAAATTAACCCAAAACTTTCCTCCTTTCCAAAGCCAAATAAGCAAGGACTCAGTCCAGATGAAATTACAATTTAATAGTAAGGCTAAGCTGTACCAGTGTTCATCAAACATAAAATTTATAATATCTCAGTTTAATCCTAACCCTCTATAAAAAAACCAACCAAATCAGCCGCCCAATTAGGTGACCATTGTAATTTAAGTCTCTTGTCTCTCGTCTTCTGTGACAAATTAAGTCGAGCCTCGTTTGAGTAGAATTGTGGCTTCATTAGAAAGCTAATAAGATTATATTCTCTACCTTTGTGTAACTACCAAATCTAGTATTTTTTTTTTTTTTATTTTTAATATTACAAAGATTTACTGAACATTTTCATATTATTTTAAAAACAGTTATTATTATTAGCGAGATTGAAGGGACTAGGTTAAAAAGACTAAGAAGTGGAAGAATTCTGCACTGAATCAATTCACAAAAAGGATTAAAGGACGGTTTGTGACGGCCAAGGTTTGTGATAGTTGGCGGCATCGAGCCTTTTAAGGGATCGTCAAATGAACAAAATCATCAGCACTGGGAATACGATGGGGTAATAAGAAACTTAGGAAATGAAGCGTTGAAGTAGAAAGAGATGATGAAAAGTGAAAGGAAGAAAAGAAAGAAAAAACGAATAGATGTATCATAAAAAAAACACATTACTCAATGACGTTGAACTATGCCGGTTTGTTTCTGAGATTTTCCTTACACTATTTGATTTTTTACTGAGGTTTTGCCTTTTATTCTTTATCTCTCTATGATTGTGTAACTTCTTGTAAAGTCATTTTAAGTGGTTGTTTAGCAGCTCGGTAACTCCTCTGATATTCATTTTAATTTTTTGCACAAATTCTCATTGTTTCGCTTCGTCTGGCAGTTCGGGTCGATATTTTATTTTTCTTTCTACAGCCTTTCGTCCCTTTTCAGCTGATAGTTGGTACTTTTTAACCATTGACACATCAGGAAATACTGTCACGACAAAATGAAGTTAAAGATAGGAACTGGCTCGCGTCATCGTAAGATGTTTGCGTCTGTTCGCATTCAACTGGCACATCTAATGTACTGGATAAAATTCCTGTAAAATGTACTGATGTACTATGTAATATCGCGCTTGTCTTATTCTACCGTTTTTTATACCGATTTCAACAATATTGACCAATATTTATTATTGATACTTTTATCTTTATCAATAATTTTTTTTATTTCCACTGGTATCTAAGACCATTTTTAAGAATATTGCATCATTTTTTTTTTAAATAAAAATATACACATTATTCGTTATTTTAAATTAATGAAGCTTATTGGGAATATTTAAATAGAGTAATTAACAAGATTCCGTGTCTTCCAAAGGCGTTTTAGATTGAAGTGCAAGGCCTTATTTTAAGAGAGAAATAGAAAAGAAAATTATATCTAGAAATTAATTTTAAAATATATATATATTTCACCATACTAAAATATTTTGATGCATTTAAAAAATAAAATGTCAGACCTGTTAAAAATATCCTTGATAAATCTTTGAATATTGAAATCTAAAATTAAATAGCATACCGTAGTTTTTCACCAGTGTATTATAATTATCATTAATGATTATTGAAACAACTAAATTAATAATTATTGTAATTCTTGCAGATGAGTGAAGATTCGAAGGCGAGCGATGAAATGGTGAGGCATTAAATTTTTATATTTTTCTATACAATTTAGTTCTATATAAGATTTATTATTTTCTCCTCTTTATGGGGTTTTAGAATTATATTTATGGATTTTCGATCTGATTATTTTATCCTTCCAACAAAAAAGATTTAAGAAATATTTTGTTGAGAAAATTTAACTTAAAATTTAATTTTTTTTTTTTTATTATAGAATAATTAAAATATAATAATTCTTAGGATGCAAATGGAAGATTCCAGACACAAAGCCTAGATTCTCTAAAATACCGGTAAACAACTAACAAGTCAACGTTTCGTCAATTCAGGCATCATTAGGAGAGAAAATATTAGATCACATACCTGTCAGAGGTTAACTGCCGAAGTCCAATTTTACTGATTTGGATTTATTCGTATTTTCATTGTTCTGGGCATATTTTCCGAAGAGTAGTGTATTGTAAATATCTAAAACATATCAAAAATAAAGATTAACCGCAATTAATGACAAGCAATACGGAGCTATATAAAACTTTATATTGTTATTCTTGTAAAACTTTTAAAACGTTACTTAGTACAGCTTACCTCAGAGGTAAAGATATATGAAGACAAAATGCAGCACGTCTTACATCAACAGTATAAGAATATCCATCAGCTAGAGACAGAACCTCACTCCAAGACATCCATACACATACTGTAGGAAAAAGTAGGTAACATTACAACTGGGGAAAGTTATTTTAAAAATAACTAATTAAGAGAAAATAGATATACTAAACAACCAAAAATATAAGACCAAAAAAATACTATAAAAATATAATTAAAAAAATATAAGGCCATAAAAATATGTCAAATAATAAAAAAATCAAAAAAAAAAATCTGGTGCGGTGCGCGCATCACAAATCTTTCCCTTACCGTTCTATAATAATTATCTTTTTAATATAATTTTAAAGAGTTCAAAATACTTTAAATAAGCTCAGCAGCATTCACTTCTTCACATATTCTCCCACTTAAGTACAATAAAACAGTGTTTTAAACAATTTTAGTACAAAAACTCTGTACACTACATATATATTTTATATTTGTCAAGTTGAAAATATATTTTAATGTTTCGGTTTAGTTTCCATGGTAACATTTTGTCCATTAAATAATATAAAAGTAGAAATCATTAAGTTAATTTCTGCTTTTGTATTCTTAAATGACATTATTACAGAGCGTATTGTTGACAACAGATTGGAGGATTGGTGGGAGGAGGTACGGTCGCACCCGTATCCTTCCGGATGCGCTCAGCTATCTGTCTTGTACTCCTCATAAAATATACTCTATCTTTGCTAATACTGCTCCGATTTTGATGATTTTTTTTTTTTTTTTAGATAATTTAATAGCCTCCCATACCATTCTATATATAATTTACTATAAATTGCATGCTTTTTAAAGTTAAGCGCAAATAAAATATTCTTTTCATCATAACTTTTCCCTGCAGTTTTTCGTACTTCTTCTTCGATCTTCCCATTCAAATGGCCAAGTCAGGGAATGACAGAATAAAGTCGGCGGTACTCCTGAGATCCTCCAGGTCGCCGTACACCTTGGTCACCAAGTCAGTAGGTTGAGGCCACCTCTGCCTCCGTTGCTCCTCCATAATTATGCATGACTGTAGAATATGCTCTGTAGTCTGTTCGCCTCTTCCACATTCACACAAAGGGGTTGGGCCAATTTTAAATTTTTTGTGGAGATGAGAGTTGAGCCGATTATGACCAGTTCTGAGACGGAAAATTAAAACCTGTTCTTTTCTGGAAAGCAAGTAGTAAGGATCCTGGGGTTTAAAGTATGGATGGGATGTTGATTGTTCCACCTCTGCTGAATTGATGCTTTATTTATAGTTTTAACTTCCTCCAGTCGAGGTATGGAGTTGATCTGAGGAAGTTTGGAACCGTCCTTGGCAAGTTTATCAGCCAGCTCGTTTCCTTGTATTCCACAGTGCCCAGGAATCCACTGCAGGGTGACTTGTTCATATACAGTTGTAAGGCGTTCCAACTCAGAGGCAAGCAACATCAGCCCCGCTTTCCATTTGGACTTCAGGTTCAAAAGAACTGCTGCTGCATCGGTCAGAAAAACAATTTTTGATTTCTGGATTCTCTTGAGGTCTATTAGAATTCTCGTGGCCTCCAGTAACGAATCTTGCTCGGCTCTGTAGTTTGTAGAGCTGAACCCCGTAGGAATCGCCTTGTCAAGCACATGACCATTTGGAAATTCCATGTGAATGCCTCCGCCTCCATTTCTAGTAGCATTCTCGGCTGAACCATCCGTATAGATTCTGGTCCACAAGTTTTTTGGGTAGGTTGAGTTCACATATTCGAGTGCGCGAGCTCCAATTTCCAATTGATCCTGGTCGCTTTTCTTTCTAATCCCTGGAATAGTTGGAAAGATTGAGAGTCTGCAAGGAGACGACCATGGTGGGGAGTCGTCTGTTGCCTTCTTTATTTCAGGTTGAATTTCTGCCAACTGAAGTTCTGCTTTTATTGAACGTGTTTTGTGTAGGAAGCTTTGTCTTTTTATACGGTTTCGTATCCTTTGACCTACACGATCCTTCAGTGGGTGGTTAGGAATGCATTTTGCTTTTGAGTCCAAATTAAGCATTTTTATATCCCTCCTGTCCTCCAGTCTGTGCAGGCCCGTAATAGACTCCATTTTATTTATCGGAGTAAATTTTAGACCTCCAGTAATTATCCTGTCTCTGATTTTGGACTACAGAGGCCTTTTGGAAATTGGAGTTCGCTGCAACTCCCCAACTGGTTATCCCATAACCTAACGTGGGCCTGACATATCCGGTGTAAAGAGATTTCAGGGTCTTATGATCATTTTTTCGTTGATATACTACACACATGAAAAGTTAAAGGCCTTTAAGGGGAAGACAATAGGCAAGTTTTATCAAAATCGTTGGAGCCGTTTACAAGAAAATTGTAAAATTCATGATATAATAGATACTTCCGGTTAGTCCGATGCGCTGTATCTTTGCTAATACTGGACCGATTTTGATGATTCTTTTACTGCTTTTTAGATAATTTAATTACCTTTCATACAATTCTATACATAATTTACCATAAAATGCATACTTTTTAAGCCATGCGCAAATAAAATATACTTTTCATCATAAAATTTTTTCCTGCATTTTCTCGGTGATTTACTACATAAATGAAAAGTTAAAGATCTTTATGAAGAATAATTTAGGCAAGTTTCATCAAAATCGTTAGAGCCGTTTTCGAGAAAAATGTAAAAAAGTGTAAAATCGATTATATAAAGTGGCACTTCCGGTTAGTCGATTTTGACGAAAAAGTTGCTGTAACATCACAGCCATATACCTACCTTAAATACGTAATTTGAATATCGTACGACTTTTCGTTTTTGAGCTAGGATCTTCACAGGCACACAGACCATTTTGCGAGGCTTGGTCATTTGGACTCAGTGGACTTTAAAACGTGTATCGAAAACTCGACTTCGAAAATTTTCACGATCGCAATACTTCCCCTTACTTTATACTTCGTATATAGGTAAGGGTAAGAGTAATTTTATTAATAATAAATTCACAATATATCGAAAAAAAAATGGAAATGGTCTAAAAATCGAATATTGATGAGGTAAGCACCAAATGCTAACGACTCTCAGTCGTCACATTTTGTCAGGTTAATAAACTCCTACTCCTTCAATAAAGAGAAAAATCGTTTCACGTGTTTCCTGTAAAGTTTACTAAATGACGCTTAGGCCTTTTTCAAAAAATGACATATATATATACTGAAAATCCTGCTTTGGTTCCCATGGAAACCCGTTTATTCATAACTAGATTTTTTAATTATCCAGAAACTATACATTTCCCGTGAAAATTGAAGTTGCTAATTTGAAGAATTATTAAACTGTTATCCTTTTCGAGTTACGCGCAAAGATGTACTAAATCTATAGATAGTTGAAGGGCCTTAAATAGAAATAGAAGAACCGTTTTGGCGCAAACAATAGTCCGATTTCGATGATTTTTGTTTTGTGCACATCTACCCGGCGATATCTATCCGATGATAAATTAATTAATTAATATAATATTAATAATTGTATATAATATTAATTAAGTAATCGGTACGAAAAAAAAAACGCTTAAATAATAATATATAGATTTGTAAAATTTTAAAAAAACTATGCACACATTTATACAGATCAGTTTCAAAATGTATTATGTTCAAAATGGAGATTTAGAAACATTACATCATGTCATGTTAAATACTTTATCAAACAAAACTGATTTTTTTTTTCATTTATTCTACGTTTTTATTGAATGTACTACCTTGAATCTGAAAAAAAAAAAAATAATTGCCTCAGCGATCCTTTA
The DNA here is from genome assembly GCA_948150685.1 of Rhaphigaster nebulosa. Lineage (NCBI taxonomy): Eukaryota > Metazoa > Arthropoda > Insecta > Hemiptera > Pentatomidae > Rhaphigaster > Rhaphigaster nebulosa. The sequence continues at coordinate 140,864,049 of OX411309.1, read as the reverse complement.
GAAATATAAACTTCAAATTAGTGTTTAGTTCTTTTAGATACACTTAAAAATTTAATTATTATCTTTTAAATAATTTTCCGATGTAACATATTTTTTGTTATTTTTTTATTTAGGCTGTTTGCTTGTCTACGGTTCACGAGTCTGAAACAGATGACAGCACAGTGTCTTTGGCTCCGGTACAGAACCTTTCTAAATATACCATAATTTAATTTAAGGAAGGCAGAAATAGTTAACAAGTAAACATTTTTTTATAGTAAAAAAAAAAACAGGTATAGTTAAAATTTACGATATTGATTTTTAAAATATGTTACAAAAATATTGATATGAATAACTTATAATTTTGTGCATTAATATAAAAATGAAAAAAAATCAAAAAGAAACGTAAATTAATTACTAGGATACAATAGGAAAACTCCAAAGACTAAACCTAAAGCCTCTGAAATACCGGTAAAAAACTAACCAGTCAACGTTTCGATAATTCAGGCATCATTAGGACAGAAAAAAACAAAACCGCATAAATGCAGACCAAATACAGCACATCCCACATCAACATTCTAAAAATACGCATCAACTAGAAACAGCTATCTCATTAGTTCTCAAGAATTATATTAATCTGTACATTGAAATATTTGTAGACAGTAAATATTATAAAATAACGAGTTTAAGTGATTCATATCTGTCGGTAAAAAATGGAAAGGTAGAGTGGAGTGATAGTCAGCGGGACACTTGAAATCTTCTGCACTCCAAGCACTGCGTTCGTTTCACTCCATCGTTCCATTTGGAGTGATCATAACATATCGCAAATTTAATCAGTATATACTGCAGTATACAATACACTGTTGATGAGAGATGTACTGCATCTACGTGGTTAATCTGCATTGATGTGATTTTCAATCCTGATGATGCAGGTTGATTATTAACTCGAATTTAAAAGACTAAACTAAAGGCTTTGTTAGCAATCTTCCAATAAAAATATATTTGATTATTATTTTTTAATTAAATCACAATTTTCTTTATTATTATACAAAAACCTTAATAACTTAATATGCAATATATATATATATATATATATATATATATATATATATATATATATATATATATACACATTTTTTTTTTTCAGCAGACTGTAGGTTCCAAATCAGCTTCGAACGTGCAAGTTCACAACAACATGTGCCTGGAACCAACACTTCAGTCTTCCAGATCTTCAGATCCGATAAATGTTAGTAAACAGATTAGAATAATATGATAATGATCTTTAATACAAATCTTCGGCTGGTTTCATCTATTATCTACCAAATTTAAGAGTAATAAGTAATAGAAATAAATGTATCCCTTTATACTATATTTACAGGCAAAAGTAGGGACTAAAAACGAAGAAAATTATTATTTCTAAATAGGTATAGGTATATATTTTTGGTATATAATCGTTAGCATCCAAACCCAATAATGCATCATATGAGAAATTGTCGTTCTTAATTACGTGAGCTTCTATTTCTTCTTCTATTTTATGAATTTTCACCGGTAATTTTATATTATTAAAGCTCTTTTGCACACAATAAACGGTTTTAAATATTTGTTCATTTCCTAACATCTTATCTTCAATATCATCTTTAATTTACTAGTGTTAAGTTGGATCGACTGTCATAGATTCCAGTAACTTTAAATTTGTTGACTGTGATATTCGATTAAATATAAAATTATAGATGATATTAAAGATAGTAGTGTGTACTTAAGTTTTTTGCCTCTTCTTAACATTTACTTTCCAAGTAACCAGTAATAATTTCCTTCATAGTAACCCTTTATTCCTATCAAATATAGATGGACGATAACGGCCTGGGTAACCCTTTCAATCAGCTTTTTGCTCTCGGAGGTTTTTTTTTTCTTTTCTCTCCCTCCGAGATTTTTCAAGTTTTATTAACATTACAATATATTCTATACAACATATATACACACAATACAAATAATTCCTTGTTTTACCCGAAGGTATTTTAAGGTCTATATATTTAATTTCTAAGTCCGCTGTATGCGGGGGTTTCTCAGTTGGCTTAAGCCTTTCTTTATTTATTTACAAAGAATGGGGAGGGACCATTCTACGGGATTAGATTTTGCTCTCGGAAGGAACTACATCTCTTTTAGTTGTACCATATGACGCTCTAATTTCATCTTTCTTTATCTCCGAATGTAATACTTGTATTTTATTTGGATCAGTATTTACTATGTGCCCATCATATTCCTTTCAAAAAGTATCAATCAAAACCATAGCTCTCTTTTCCTTGAAATTTTTCGAAAACAAATTATTTTACAGGTTTATTATCTATTTCAGTAAGCTTCTGTATTATCTTCATTAGACATGCTTGATTATGTACTGTCTCCATATTTTAACTTCAGAAAAACCGATTGGTAATGTGTTAATACACGGTTGGGCTTTTAGGCCGATTTGATCCTTAGTAAAAACAATTTAATTTAGCATTATTTACAGATTATTTAAAGTTTGCAATAATCAACAAAACAAAATAATCATAAATTAATGTCTTACATAAAAAGAAAATGGTTTTAAAAGTTATTATTCCTATTATGAATTAAAATATCAATCTAAACAAATCAACTTTCACTTGAAAACGTCCAAAAGAAAAACAACTGTTCTTAAGGTAATAACACGGTTAAATACATGGTTAAAAGGAAAATTCCCTTTTACATATATAACGAATGAAAGCATGAATCAAATTTCTTCAATAAAATTAAAATTTCGTGAAAAAAAAGTTGTTTCTTTATCAGATGAGAACAATACAATTATTTCGATTTCTCAAAATCTTCTAATATGGAAATGTACGGTTTTGCAAAACTGTGCCACAGTTACCGAATACTCCACAAACAAAAGTTTCTCTACCGGAAAAAAACATTTATATTTTTCTTTAAAAAACTTCACCTTAGCCAACTTTCGTGGCTGATTTCTGAAACATAAGTGGTTGGCTTCATGTTACGAAAAGGACAGCTCTTACCAATTGAGGGTTTGGATTTAACATCACTCTACCAATGTTTTATAAAATACATCATGAGTCTCTGTACAGAATTTGTTGATTACTTTTCCGCCATCTTGTTTAGTAGAACGTGGGCTTAGTTCATTTATGAGCCTCATCACGAAAAAACAACAAAAAACAAATAGATATTAATGCTATTGGAGATTTACGATTGCTACTAAAAAGCACAGAGCCCAACCTAAACAATCTTCTACATACAATTCCATAAAGTTCATCTATTATTTAGAAGTATAAGTATTTAGAAAATATTTATTTTCATATCTTTATATTCGATTCTAGATCTCAAATTTAAATTATTTCGTTAATAATATAAATAATAGTTTCTATCTTCTTTTTAATTCTACGAACTAATGTATTGAAGGCGGCTGTTCCAGAAAAGTTTCACAGCCCCTGGTGTACCAGGCTACGAAATAGGAGAGTTCGGAGAGTCCAAAGTGAAGTCTTACACGGAGGTGTTCAAAAGAAAAGTACACGTGCCGACCGGGGGAAGTGGACCACGCATCACGATTGAGGTATTTTAACGGTATACACACACACGCACGCACGCACGCACGCATGCACACACGCACGCACGCACGCACACACACACACACACACATACACACTTATTTATTTATTTATTTATGTACTTCTTATAATTAGTACCCCATTCAAAGTTTCACAAAATCACTGAACTCAATAAATTTAATATTAAAAAAAAAATGATAGTTTAGAATATTAGAAAATGAAACTTCTAAAATTACAATGTCTTAAACACACACAAAAAAAAATCATTTCCATCCATATTTTTTTTGGCATGTTAAAGGTTAATTAGCAAAGTACCTTATTGAGTTACCATTTTTGGTTTAAATCGCTAATTTCTGCCCTGCCGTTTAACCTATTCACGCGAATAGATTTCAACTGAAAAAAATGGAGAGTAAATGGTTTCATTTAATTGAAATATGGAAGTATTGAAGTAAATTGATGGAGTTTCTCAGTTAAATAAAATCAATAAAAATTCTAGGAAACTAAAATTTGGCAAATCAACTGCATGTAGCTGTACTTACGTATTGTTGCGACATACTAAGCTGGTTCAGAGCGCAGTTACGAAAAAAAAATTCGAAAAATTCTCGCGTGCTCAGATTTCAAATCTGATATATATTTTAACAAAAATCTAGTAAATATATTCATATCGATATAAAAGTTCTATTTATCAAATTTGAGATGTTTTACATTATATTTTAATATAATTTTTGATGAAAGTCTAATATGACCTTCCGGTCTGCCAATGTTAACCAAATTTATTATAATATTTAAATCAATATATAAGTTATAAATACTAAATTTGAAAAAGCCTTATTGGTTAGGAAAGCCAAGACATGTTCGGAGAATTAATAATTATTTAATGGCGATTTTAATGTATTAATCTTCAATTTTTTCGCTATAATATTAATGGTATTTATTTATTTTTTAATGCGTATACGGGTACTTACCCAGTGAAATATATCAGTAATAATATATGTTACAATAATGTAAATTGACAAATTATAATAGTAGTTATAAGGCAGTGACTTCTCGTTAATCCTTACGACAAGGGGGACCAGGCATTGTGGTTTCGCTGAGGTAGAACAAGCACGACAGAACTTAAGCACTGATTCCTCGGCCCAAGACGGACCCTAATTTACGGCATTGTCAAGTAAAGTAATGAAACGCAAACCACCAGCCCATCTTTATAAATTTATGGACTTGTTTTTAATTTACAGCTCATCAGAAACACAGAAATGATTTTTAAGACAGTGCGTTGACCTAATACTGTTGATGGGTTCAACAACTCTAACTGTTGAAACTCATAAGACCAAAGATATCAAAAATTAAATCAGGCAATTAATTTTAATAGGAATTAAATAACAAAATGCAGGTAAAGTTTAATGCCCTCCAAACTGATGAAGATAAAACAGGTGTTCACTATCGGAAGGAGGCAATTAGCAGCTGGATCAGGTGTAGCCCCTACTCTAGCTTCCATTAACAGAATCGATTCATCCAACCTCTCAATTAACGAAGAGGTTTCCTTTATAAACTTTTATACCTTTTCATGAGGGCCTACTTGAGTTTTCAACAATGAAAAAGATTAAAACCTTAATGTAACCAAGAAAATTATCTTGACAAAAATATATTATTCATATATTTGTAAGATGAATAGTAAATGAAAGAAATGACGAAATATCGTGCGGTAATACTTTTTTTAGTATTTGCGTAATGAATCCTTACCATATTGTGACTGACCTCATATAAATTATAATAAAAAAAAAATCAGCTGTAATGTATTTTAAAAGCATAGCCCAGTAGAGATATAATTTTGTATTGCAAAAGGTGCAGTAATTTTGATTTTCAGGTATGTTGTATTTATTGCACCTCTCCTGAAAAAATTCAAGTTTTCGACCTTCCTCCCTCCCCCCATCTCTAGTGCGTTTTCTGTCAGTTGAAAAAACCGATAAGAAAATGCATTTTTTTTGTCAGCTTTTCCTCAGTAACTCGCATTCCAGTGCAGTTATTGTAAAAAGTTTTCAACTTTAAAGAGCGTGAACTTTCCTGCAAGTTTTGTAGTAACATGTTGGAAAATTTGGAATAACTACTGAGATACGTGGCTGTGCATATCTGTAACAAGAGATACAGTTCAAGACCATGCATATAGAACTTATCTGCAAGTCCAAACGTGAATTGTGTTTGAAAAAGACATCCTCAACTTGGGCTGGAAGAAGAGTATTGGTGGGTGGCCTGATTCCAATGGCAATGAATAATGAACCAGCTCGACAGGCATTGCTGAACATGGTTTAGTGCTAATGCAAAAAAAAAAAAGAAGCCTTGTGCAAAAAACTGATGAATTTCTGACTTAAAATTATGTATATGATTAAAAATAAAATTCAAGATCTATTTCATTAAAATATAAATTTTGTAGATGGGTTGAAAATTTGTGATTTTCTTTTTCGAAAAATTCTTGGATTAAATATTATATTAGATTCAGGAATAATAATTTAAACCATTTTCTCTAAAATTGTTATTTCTATATTTCTTAGAGTCTAATAAATCTTTAAGAGAGTAATTACATATATTTTGTATGAATATTGTTGGAAATTTAATCCTCTATAAAATTGGAAATTATGGATTTTGCGCTAAACTGCACTAACAAATAGCTATTAAGGCGAAACCAAATCTGATTGCGTATTTTTGCTGATTTGCACGGTCCGGTATCTCAGTAACTGTTCCATATTAAGATATAAAACTTTCAGGAAATACAACGCTGTTTTTTTTTTTTTTGTTTATTAAATATTTATTTAGGTTTATTATGAAGGCTTTTCTTGTTGCATTTTTCCAACTGCTAACAAATAAATTGTATAAGTCTTTAAAATTCTATTCATCTCATAACTTACACTGTGAAATATAATACGAAAACATAAAAAAAAAATATTTTACAAAAATTGTAAATGTATAAATGTTTGAATAAAATTGTTATTTATTTATTTTAAAATTGTCAATGACAACGTTTTACCTTAAATTAACTGTAAACTATTTAATTAGTAAAAACTGAAAAAAAAAAAGTACCTATTCTCAGGGGGCTTTTCAAGATGTCGGAAAACTCACAAGGGGCGGAAGGTCGAAAACTAGAATTTTTCACGAGAGGCGCTATACAATAATAGAACATACCTGAAAATCAAAATTAGTCTACCTTTTGCAACCCAATCCCTTTTTATTAGTGTTTAGTCATAGTAATAAAAATGTTTATAAAGAATAATAAGGTGAAGAAATCACAATGGTTCTTAGTCACCACTTTTATTAACAGATGAATCTTATTGGTACGGCCTTGACGCTAAATAGAGATATTCTAAACTAAAATAAAAATACATTTACATATTATGTTATTACTATTTTATATATATTTGAATTTGTATTACATCCTATTGAAAGGGAACTCTCGAATTCAAAATATTATCAGTAAAGGCGCATATGTGAAAGTTATAAATTGACTGCAAATTTTTTTTTTTATTCTTTATTTTGATAGTTGATATTCGCTTGATGCTATATATTCAGGGAACGCCTAACAAACTTGGAATAATAAATTTGCTTGTTCTGATTGAAGAAAAACCAGAATCACTAAGTTTAATGAAGTTCTCCGTCAATGAATTCTTCACACAGACGAGAGCGTAATGAGTTGCTATCTAGTGGCAGGATGGCAAACTGCGGGGCTTCTTTATCTCTATCCGTTAATCGCTTATTAAATAGGCATTTTCCTTTGGATCTATTTTATGTTTAAAGTTTCTAAATATTGATGCAGAAAGAAATGGCTAATCATAAATAAAATTTCAAATAATCCAAAAAAAAAAAAAACTTGAGTGCACCACAATGATTCAAAGCAGATATCTTTATTTAAAGATGATTTTTTAAAAGCTTTAAAAAATGTGTTGGCTTTAATTTTTTTAAAATCATCCTGCTTCGACTTCGTAAATTATATCCATAATATGTCAATCAATGAGGGGAGCGGTCAATGAAGTACACAATAATAAGTGTAACTTATTTTATTGTGGGCCAACGTTTCGGCCTAAGTTTGAGGCCATCATCAGAGAGACGTAATTGTTTTAAGTCCTGTATACTGTCTTTTACACAGGCGACAATAAGTAGTTTTATATCAATATTGACACTATTTTTTTTTTTATTAGATTGATAATATTATTTAGATATTTAATTTTTACTCAACTTAATAGAGATTTTTCATCTAGTAATAATTATATTTGATTTATGATTTAACTTTTGAAATCTCTACACTCTGTATCCACAATGATAAGGTGATAAAAAAATCTTTATTCTTAACTAATAATAAATCTAATCTAAATAAAATAGTTTTATGCTCAAGAACTAATGTTGCAAATTAGTGTTATAGTGTAAAAAGGAATTTAAAATCTTTAAATTTTGTCACAAATATTATACTTGGATGTTAACTTATTGTTGTAGTAAGTTATTTTATTTATTTTACTAAGAAAATTTTAATTTGTTATTTAAATATACTGAACCATTAATTATTCGATCTTAATTAACAGATCCTCGTGTCAATTCAGGACAAAAAATAAAATAAGATTTAAAACTAATTCTAATTTCCCTTAAAAGTGGCATATTTTATAATAAACAGTTTAATACATAAAAAAACATATAATTATCTTTTATAATGATTTAGGTGTTATCCGTCACAATCGTGAAAAATATATCAACACAGTTTACAATCAAGGAACTGTATGAAAAATTAACATAGATAAAGATTCAGCAAAAAAATACAACAAAAAACAAAAATAATTCCGAGATTTTAGAGTGTACTAAGGAGTTTTAAATAGTTGCCTAAAAAAAGATATTATTTATACTTAACTACTTTTTCAAGACTGGCAAAGATAAAATGAATTAAATAAAATTTATTAAAAAATGTTTACATTATACCTCCTTAATATATTTTTCCTCCAAAATATTTTAGAACAAAAACTCTCAGACGGCTTTCATAGCCTTTCTTTGGAGTGCATTTTTAACCGTTTTTGCATTTTAACAGTTTAATACGACGCTTAAATTAGTTTGGTTTTTAGAAGTTGGGTCACTCCATGTCAACTCATCGCAGGGTCTAAACCTCACCTTCACAGATTTTCTTGAAATTTGGCACAGGAGTACTATTAGTATAGACATGGAAAAATATGAAATTTTACTGAGATATGTCCACACTTTTTTTACTTACATAACTGTAAAATTTTCACAAACGGGCCCAAAAACAAGGAATTACAATTGTTGGAATTGCTGTAGAAGCTGTCCTAATTTAGCTAAAAACCTGGGATTGGTGAAATTTTACAGTTTTTCACGTCCTTTTCCATTGATAAAAGTCTTTTCACAGAACCCTAAAAGTGCAGTAACAAACAAGTGCCACTCTCCGTGCAGTTTAAAATATTCCTCTTCAAAGAAGAGATTTAAGAAGTTTTTTCTTGGAGAGCAGGCCCATCTGTGAAATAGAAAATCATTTCAGAATGTTTTTGAAATTTGGCAATCAAAAAAGCTATAGTACTTTCCATTTTTTTAACAATAAAGCCATTATCATCCCAAATTTATATTTTGTCTAATGATTAATGGCATTAAGAAAATATTGAAGGAATAACTTTGAAAATTCTAAAATATGTACTTGCAAAAAAAAATTAAATTAAAATTTTAAATTAGGAAGGCTCTAAGAATATTTTCCTATTTTAACCTAACCGATGCTGTAAAAAATAGAAATGGGCATGAAAAATTTCTGTAAAATTATTCCAAACACAGGTATTAGGACAGCTTCAACAAAAATTCACATCTTTTGGATCCGTTTATGAGAACTTTACGGCTCCTTAAGTCAAAAACGAGCAGACATATCTAAAAAAAAATTATTATTTTTCCAAGTCTAAACCAATAGTACACTTGTGCCGAATTTCTAGAATATCTGAACTCTGTGTTGAGCTGATTTGGAATGGCCCAGTTGTTTTTTAGTTTCTTTATATAATTATTCTCAAACAATATCGGGGTCTATTACATTTAATAATGTCTGAAATGAAAAAAAAATAAACGTTCTTCTGAACTAAGTTTGGTGTTTCAACTACAGAATTAATTAATAATATAAAAATAATGAATAAATTCTACAACAATAATAAAAATAATAATTCTAAAACAAAAATAAATAAATTTTACTAGAAAGAAAATGGCGGGTGATCCAGTAGTTTTGAGGAACATCCTGGGGTGGCCTGTAACTTTGTTGCCGAATCTAAAAAAACTAGTCTAAAAAAGAGACAAGCCGCGGACGGATTTTATTTTATTAATTTTTTCGTTTCTAAATGTAAAACCTCAAATTTTGAGGGGGGAGAGGAGAAGAGGGGCTGTTTTTTTTTTTAGAGGTTTAAACAAAAACAGTCATTTACCTGTAATTAACGAAAAACTGAAATAATGCATGTTGCAGATCGATCGTTTAAAAATTGGAAATGGTTCCACAAAGGAAAGTTGGAAGTGGACCTACCGGAAACCTCAGGGTGTTGGAAAAAAAAAATTATGTACTGAAGCTTTAAACGCAGGAGCCAACTCCAGAAAAATGATCAAACCGGTTCTCTCAAAAAAATAAAATGTATTTAAAACAAATAATGTATTTATTTAAAAAAAAATGAACTTTGCATTTGATTCCCAAATACATAAGTTTCGAAATCCATAATCACCTAATCCCTATAAATTTTCCAACTATTTTGGAGAATATTAGTGTTTACTCTATAGATTTTATTTATATTCTTCATTAATACTGAACAACATTATTTCAGGTAATTTCATAATTACTAATTGAGAAACCATACCTTATAAACCTGGGTATCGAACTAGTATTAAACAGTGAAGACTAATCTGAAACAAAAACACTGAAATAAAAATCAAAGTTCACCCCGATGAAATTGTAGTTGCCGAATGTTAGAATCAACATTTTTTCGTCACCTAACCATTTCGAATAATAATTTTATATTTCTGCTACAAAGGATAGTTTAGCAGAGCAGATGAAAGTGTAATTATTTCAAACAAAGGTAGTCTGTTAAACATTCGTTACATTTTGTTTAATTATTTTCAATAATGAACGTTTGTAATTGACCAAGAAAAAATTTTTTTAACCTCCCCCTCCACAAAATTTGAGATTTTAAGTTTAAAGATACGTTGAGTACAAAAATCGGATTTTTTTAAATTTTGTCACCAAAGTAATAGATCAGAGGATGATCTTCGAAACTCGATATTATCATTTGCCAATTTATTTCAAAATGGCCGCCGATTAGAGGTTTCATACACTTGTATCTCAGCCCTCTATAAAGATAAAGGAAAAATATAAAGTTTTTTAGAATTATTATACAAAGCAAAAAAAAAAAAATAATCTTGATCTAATGATTCCGAAATACTTTTAATATTTTTACTAATAATACATTTAACAAATAATTAATAATAAATCATTGCGTTTTTACTATTCTGAACAGCTTTGTCATTGGCTTTCAAGTATTTTTATCAATCCACCTGTTTAATTGAATTTTATTTTTCAGCTCTAAATAAATTGAAAACATAAAAAATTAAATATTACTAGTCAATTATAATTACTTGATTTAATATAGAATTATTGTATGTTTGCTAAAATTGTGGATATATACCAATAAACAATTTTTTGATCTTACATAGATTGCCTACTAAACTGTAATACTGCATGATTTATGTCAAATTAGAATGTGATTTTAATAGTTTCAAAGTTACAATTATAGTTACAAAAAAAAATTAAATTAAAAAAAGAAATTCTATAAACCTATTGAGAATAAGATATATAGCGTACATGGACTTTAATTTTGAATAGCATGTTTAATGTCTAAAATTATTAAAAAATTGTCTGTATTAGATGTGTTAGTTTAACTTTTACAATTTGTTTAGTAATATTCCTGATGAAATATCATGCATAAAGTATACAGTGTATTACCATTCCTTTATACAGAACTTAATAAAAATTTAATAAATTAAATTATTAAATAAACAGAGGCTATATACTTTTCCTGGATGGAAATATTTCTTCATCTTGCTCTGAGAGAGAATTTCTATTTGCAAATCTCAAAGGTGCCTCGTGCCTCCCGTTGCAGAGGCAAGCATCTCTTTAAATAGAAAATAAAAAAAGAACAGAATAAAAACTTCTAAGAATTGCTTCAGGCTTATGAAAGGATTTCTACCTATAAAAGCAATTTATTTCTCTATTAATTTTATTTATATATGTATGGTGGGCTTTCAAGCAAAAATCACGAAATCCAAATTTGTTAAAACTTCACAGTTCATCTCTTCACTTGGCAAACGATATATTTTCACCTGGCAAAGCATCACTAAGTCATTCGCCATTCGTCATTCATAAACGCCTTATTCAGCATTAATTCGATTGATAAATTCATTTAGTTTTTGTATATACTTTTTTCACCTTAGTACCTCCTTGTCATTTTCACCATTTATAATTTCCTTGCAATACTTTTTATTTAATGCAATATCCATCATTTTTCCTATATACATTTATTTGTAATGTAAAAAAATATGCATAATATTTTTGATATTAAATAAAAATTTGATATTAGATAAAATTTTTATTTAATATCAAAAATATTTAGGCATATCAATCCTACCTTAAAATGTATCCAAGATACAGAAGTAGGATCAAAGACCAGAAATTAGCTATTAGCGAAAAATTGATCAAGAGAAAGCAAAAATGGGGATAGGGAAAAAAAAAAAAATCATTTTTCTCGTTTTATATTTGTGTAAGTAAGAACCATGAAACCCGGTTATACAACTTTCGTACTCTGCTCAGATGCATTTTCGGTTATTTTTGGCCCAACCCCAAGTATTGAACAATTATCGGTCGTTGAACGGGCATTAATGTTGAAGTTACATTCATTTTATTTATTATTATAACCTAATTAGAAAAATTGGATAAATTACTATAATAGAACAGTTATGTAGCTAACTATCATAAACAAATTTGAGGAAGCTTTGTAAGACGACACTTAAAATTTTTGGTCTTTTCCGTTTCGAGTACCGCAGTTACTAAGCGGTGATTTATGTGGTCACTAATATAGCATATGATGCTAGTTAAGATTATTAATAATGTATGCAATGACCAACAAAAATGAACATTTATTTAAATTGTTAAACCATAAAATAAATGTGCAATATAAAAAACTCTTTAGGTGAGGCATTTAACCTGAAGATTTGTATCTATAAAGTTTTTTTAAATTGCATATTTATTTTATAGTTTAACAATGTAAATAAATGTCATTGCATACATTATTAATAACCTAAACTTTAGCAACGTATGTTGCACTAGTGATCACATAAATCACCGGTTAGTAACTGTGGTACTCGAAACGGAAAAGACCCAAATTTTTATGGCAATACAAGAAAATTAGGATCAATAAAAGGAAAAGAACAAACAAATCATTTAGTCCTGAAGCATGTCAGTGAACTACCTTACCTCAACCACACCCATTGAATATTTAAAAAAAAATCTAGTGCGGTGCGTGCATCAAACAACTTTCCCTTACCACCCTATAATTATGATCTTTTTAACATAATTTTAAAGAGTGTGCATAAAGACTCATTGAAATAAACTAAACAGTATGCACTTCTTCAATTCTTCTCTCACAAAAATACAATAAAATAGTTTTTTAAACAATTTTAGTACGAAATTTCTGTACACTATATATTTTTGGTTTACCAAAAATATATACTGAAAATATATTTTAAAAGATTCGGTGTAGTGTCCATGGATATTTAACTTAGTTTCCATGGAAACATTGTACTTCCATTACGTAATATGCAATTCGAAATTATTAGACTTACTTATTTGAATTCAGGGGACCTTAAAACGTTCATTTCCGTTGAAGACTCGAATTCGAAAATTTTCACGATCCCTGGTACAACTTTACACTAGGGGCGTGCTATCACGGGTTCCTTCCGAAATTATCCGAAGATCGCCGGACTAGCACACTCTAGCGCCATTTGTGCTAACTAACTGCTTTGCATTCAAATGTAATATTCGTATTCATTGCAATTATTACTGCTTTAATTAGATATTATTTAAATTATAAATTTAAAGCTGTCGACTTCCGCTCATTACGTTCCCCCAAGAACTAAACAAAACACCAACGGATTATTTTCAGTTTAGGTCGGGTCCTTACCGTAATTTAAAATATCCTTTAAATTATTACTACAACTTCTCCAGATCACCGGAAGTCGACAGCACTAACAATTTTAAATAACATGTAATTAATGCAATAATAATTTCAATGAATACAAATGTTACAATAGAATACAAAGCAGTTGGTTAGCACATATGGCACTAGAGTAAGCTAGTCCGGCGACCTTCGGGTAACTTCGGAAGGAACCAGTAATAGCGCGCCCTTAGTGCAAAGTTGTACCTTTTCCCTTACTATATATTTCAGAAATAGGTAAGTAAAAGTAAAAACATATATAAGGTAGTTCTAGAATCGTCAAGGATGCGATATTTGTACGCTAAGTCGTCATAGTCAAGGTAAATGATAGAGGTGGTCCCTCTATCATTTACCTTGACTATGACGACTATGACCACTATGACCAGTAATAGCGCGCCCTTAGTGCAAAGTTGTACCTTTTCCCTTACTATATATTTCAGAAATAGGTAAGTAAAAGTAAAAACATATATAAGGTAGTTCTAGAATCGTCAAGGATGCGATATTTGTACGCTAAGTCGTCATAGTCAAGGTAAATGATAGAGGTGGTCCCTCTATCATTTACCTTGACTATGACGACTATGACCACTATGACCAGTAATAGCGCGCCCTTAGTGCAAAGTTGTACCTTTTCCCTTACTATATATTTCAGAAATAGGTAAGTAAAAGTAAAAACATATATAAGGTAGTTCTAGAATCGTCAAGGATGCGATATTTGTACGCTAAGTCGTCATAGTCAAGGTAAATGATAGAGGTGGTCCCTCTATCATTTACCTTGACTATGACGACTATGACCACTATGACCAGTAATAGCGCGCCCTTAGTGCAAAGTTGTACCTTTTCCCTTACTATATATTTCAGAAATAGGTAAGTAAAAGTAAAAACATATATAAGGTAGTTCTAGAATCGTCAAGGATGCGATATTTGTACGCTAAGTCGTCATAGTCAAGGTAAATGATAGAGGTGGTCCCTCTATCATTTACCTTGACTATGACGACTATGACCACTATGACCAGTAATAGCGCGCCCTTAGTGCAAAGTTGTACCTTTTCCCTTACTATATATTTCAGAAATAGGTAAGTAAAAGTAAAAACATATATAAGGTAGTTCTAGAATCGTCAAGGATGCGATATTTGTACGCTAAGTCGTCATAGTCAAGATAAATGATAGAGGGACCACTAACGAGGAGTCAGGTAATCTAGACAGATTAAGAAACGTGGTCGCCTCGTCGTCGCGTTTCAAGCGTTGTGCAATGCAGTATTCGAGGCTAACGAATATTCGTTTTGCTGGTCCGATTTAGGCTTCTGAGGTTCCAATAAATGAAAATAGGACGACAAATTTTGTTATCCTATAAAGTCCCAACAATTTGGAATGGAGACATTCTCAATTCCTTTGCTGCGAAGAAGAACCTGCGATATCAGTTCCTCTCAAGGCAGGGTTGAGCCCATGATCTCCGTTGTTTCCGTGGTCTCTTGGACTGTAGTTGTAATATAATAAATAATACATCCTCATCATCACTACTCGATAAACAGGATATTTGCAAAGCAATCCACTGAAAGTAGGGGCGCACTGACTCTTCGTTGATAGATTGACGACCCTGCGGGTATGAGCGAAAACCCGCGTGCGGACTGCCTAAAGACTGATTTACACGAGAAAGTTTTTTTTTTTTCAAAGCTTTGATCAAAGTGAGTTCGGTCAAAGCTTTGATCAATAAACTTACTCGTGAAAACCAGTTCTAAGATCCATTTGATATTTGTTTTTTTTTCAACGTAATATAATATATATTTTTAAACTTTATGCATCATTTTCTATTTGAAATAGTAACATAAATATTGGAAATTGGCATATAATTGTGATTAAAATAAATATTACTTGTAGAACCAGCAATTGAATTAATGGTCACTTAATCACAATAAAACATTGTCTTGATTAATTCCCAAAAACAGTTTAAACTGATGAATATACCAAAAAAATAATTACAGTTAAATTATAAAAACACATAACTCCTTTGAAAGTTAAAAAAGAAAAACAGTGGTTGTTATTCAAAGAGCAACCACAGCCACCATGAACTACTAGGAAAAAGAATTAGGTGGCGGAATTGTTCCTACCTCGGTGGATTTATAGCGGGCCATAAATCAAGTATCCACTGCCAGTTCCTCTGGTCGCTCGCTCCTCAATAAAGTCCCGTTGGGGGGAGGGGAGGAGAGGGGAAAGTCTGACTTTTATAACGGACACAGATTTAGGGAGTCGTTTCTTAGCCCTCCTCTCAGATTCTGTGAATAGCGAAGATCCATAATGTTTAAAGACTGCCGTTGCAAAGTTATAAGAACGGTTATAGTCTCGGGCGAAACTAATAATTCATCCCGATAGGGTTGCGACAGAGAAATAAAGCCAAAAAACGTAATAAAGCCTCGCATAATAATTTAACAACTTCTTGAATAAAAAAAATAGCTTGTCTCTCTAAAAACTTGAATTCAAGATTACAAGGCATCGTTTATAGCCGAGACCAAAAAACCCATCAATACGCTCTTCAATATAATTATACATAACCTAGTTTTTTATTTCTAATTTTGTACTGTAATTTACCAAACAAAAAATGCAAAATGCATTACTGGCAATGCATTACATTTTCTAAGGATTTAGTGCATCTGCCAAATATTGTTTATTATCTTGTGAAAAGTGAAAACAATTCCTTTGGAATAATTTACATTGTTATTCTAATTAATTTTTACCTCGAACATAACTTAACGAATTATTTTCTTAATTAATTAATGTGCTCTAAAATCGTGTTGTGCTTAAGGATACTGTATACTGTTTAAAATAGGGCGAAAAATAAATAAATTTTTTTTTTTTTATATTTACATTTTATTATTATTGATTTATTTTTATATTATTTTTTTAATTAGATATTGTTTTATCTATTTTTCTTTCTTCCTTTCTCTCTATTATTATTTATTTTTTGTGGTTATTATTACTTTTTCTTCTTACCCATCTAAAGCTTATACCAGTTTTTTTTTTTAGTTTTTCTTTATTTTTTTTTTCGTTTTTGTTATTGAAAACTTTTTTTTAATAATAAATAAATATAAATAAAAGATTTTGACGGCCAATATATTTTACGCCTTGCCCTCCAAACAACTAACTAATAAATAAATTCTGCAAATGTTAAATTTCGTATAGAGAAGAATGTGCTATTTTCGTATTTTGGCATTGATAGTAGTTAATGATTTGATAGTAGGAGTTAATAAGTTCATGCTAAAAGAGGTTATATCACTACTGCAATAGTTGAAAAAAATCTGGTGCGGTGCGCGCATCACAACTTTCCCTCAGACAACTTTCCCTTACCGTCCTATAATAATTAGCTTTTTAATATAATTTTAAAGAGTTCACATAAACAATACTTGAAATAAACTCAGCAGCATCCACTTCTTCACATCTTCTCCCAGTTAGCATAAAACATTTTTTTTAAACAATTTTAGTACAACAATTCAGTACACTACCTATATATTTTAACTTTGTCAAGTTCCAAATATATTATAAAAGTTTTTGTTATATTATAAAATGTTTTTGTTTTGTTTTTGTTTCCATGGAAACATTTTCTTTCCATTAAATAATGTGAAAGTAGAAATTATTAAGTTAATTTCCGCTTTTGCATTCTTAAATTACTTTGTTACAGAGCGTATTGTTTACAACAGATTGGCGGATTGGTGGGAGGAGGTTCAGTCGTATCCATCTCCTTTCGGATGCGCTGGGTTATCCATCTATTTTATGCTCCTCATAAAATACACTGTATCTTTGCTAATACTGGTCCGATTTTGATGATTTTTTTTTTAGATGATTTAATTACCTTTCATACAATTCTATAAATAATTTACCATAAAATGCACACTTTTTAAGCCATGCGCAAATAAAATATTATTTTCATCATAACTTTTTTCTCTGCATTTTCTCGGTGATTAACTACATAAATGAAAAGTTAAAGACCTTTATGAAGAATAATTTAGGCAAGTTTCATCAAAATCGTTAGAGCCGTTTTTGAGAAAAATGTAAACAAGTTTTAAAATCCATGATATAATAGCTAATTCCGGTTAGTCCGATGCGCTGTATCTTTGCTAATACTGGTCCGATTTTGATGATTCTTTTACTGTTTTTTAGATAATTTAATTACCTTCCATACAATTCTATACATATTTTCCCGTAAAATGCATGCTTTTTAAGCTATGCGCAACTAAAATATTCTTTTCATCATAACTTTTTTCCTTGTGATTCCTCGGTGATTTACTACATAGATGAAAAGTTAAAGACCTTTATGAAGAATAATTTAGGCAAGTTTCATCAAAATCGTTAGAGCCGTTTTTGAGAAAAATGTAAAAAAGTGTAAAATCGATTATATAAAGTGGCACTTCCGGTTAGTCGATTTTGACGAAAATGTTGCTGTAACATCACATGCGTGTGCCAAACTTAAATACGTAATTTCAGTATCATACAACTTTTCGTTTTTGAGCTAGACTGTTCACATACACACACACAGACCATTCTGCGAGACTTGGTCATTTGGACTCATTGGACCTTAAAACGTGTATTTCCGTCGAAAACTCGAATTCGAAAATTTTCACGATCACTTCGTATATAGGTAAGGGAAAGTAAAAACATTTAGCATGAAGCAATTCAAATAATTTAAAAATAAAATGCTTATGAACGTAGATGGGTCCGTGCAATTGTCATGACTTTACACCCGTGGAAGCAAGTACAACACAAGTTCAGGTTAACGTATCACACCAAGCATCGATGAGTCCCTCCACCATTATCATTTAATAACCAGATGAACTTTTTATCTAAATATTAATCTAAACTTCATAAAATAACTTATATTATATTAGAATGTTACACCGTTACAGTGAACGGAAGGTTTTAAAAAAACAATACATAAATCTGCATAATACTGTTATTATATATTCATAAGGGGCTATGTAAAAAAAAAGTTTACATTTCTTGCTACTTATTTCTAATTTTAGGGATAGAGAGGGGGAAAAAAAGTTATAACTTAATTTATCAGATTATTTTATATTTTAGGAAATTAATAATCTTAAAAAATATGGGTTATTGACCTATCTATATTGACGTTGCATTTAATTATTTTTGTGCAGCTTTTGTTTACTGCTAACTGTTTTCCATATTTTTTACTGAAGTGGAATTGGAACGGGGACGGGCTCTCCCACCCGTTTAATAGAAAATAGAAAATTGACAATAAATCTTTGAAAATAATGATTCAGAAAAATCAATTCACATATTCTTATTTCTATTTTGCTATTCCTATTGCATAATACTGTCTCTATGTCAGTGTAACTGATGCATAATTTCTCTATTTCTGTTAATAATTTGAATCAACTTGGAGCTAATGCCCTAGCTTAAAGAAGCCAAAAATCTATATCAATTAATAATAAGAGAAAAATCAAGAATCAAAATATTGACTAAGCGAAAGACCGACTTCAATGAAGTACTTGAGCAAACACACCAAACATCTGTGCAGTATCGAATCTCTTTGGGAAAGTCTGTGGTTTGATTTAGACTAAATTGTATTTGTCCTGCTTTTTCTTCTTCTTTTGCTAGTTCCTTAGTGCGATCAGCGCGGAGGCTGCCCCTGGCTCGTCCAATTCACTCGAAGTAGTCATGATGCATCAGCCTGGGACCTGGGACTGCCTCAACTAGCATACCATTTAGCTTTCCTACTATCGCCAATATGGTGCGTGACCAAATCATTTCATTTGATGCTCTTCTAAAGACCGCCAATATGGAACATTCCAAATGGAACATGGAAAAAAGAACTGGAACAGGTGGAGTGCTTGGAGATCAAAGGATGTCAAGAGCCCCACTGACGATCACTCCACTCCATTGTTCCAATTTATACCGACTGGTAGTGTTTATGCTCGTGTAAACATACATTAATACACATACATTAATAATTGGGCTATGAGATAGTGGCTCTACAATAGCAAAAACATTAAATAATTTAATTTTGACCCCCTTTCTAAAACAAATTTAAAAAAAATAGAGGACATTTTGTGCATATCAGATATTATAAATCCACTAAAAAAGTGTAATTATTAATAATTAACATTTATAAGTATATTCTAACTTAATTATTATGACAAAACAATTATAAGTTATCCATATCAATATTTTTTTTAAATATTTTATACAATCAATATCGTAAATTTTAACAGCACTGTATTTACTGGGAAACAATTTTTTTAAATTATTATTATTATACCACAGCCTATAAACTGTGCAGTAGATCGTTCCACTCCCATCAGTTTTCCACACTCACGTTTGGAATGATTGGATTTTGCCGTTGCGGAACTCTATGTAATTCCAGTCGCTCCGCATCAGTCTGAAAAATCTATACAGGATTTCACATTATTAGATGGTACATGGCCTCTGTGTGAAAAACTCTGCTGTTCATTGTTCCACTCCATCCGTTTTCCGCACTCACGATCCGTTGGAGAGATTGGATTTTGTTACAACGCTATGGAATTCCAGCTGATCCCCTCTACTCCAACCACTCCACATAGGATTTCACACTCACTGTTGTTCCATGTTCCATTTGGTGTAGAGTGATTGGATTGGATTGGAATGATAGTGGACCCGCTTAAAAGTTCTTTAACTGGCCTTAAACTTGGGTCTTCTCTTATTCAATCATTTCTCCAAAATACCTTCTTGTCTAGTCAAGGACTTTTCTAAGCCAGGTCATTTATATGGCAGTTGCCTTACTTATGTGCTTGTCGAAGACCGGCCAACTAACTCTGCCCCATACAGAAATACAGTCAGGAATACTGTTTTAAATAAAGCTATTTTCGCTTATTTGTTCATATCCTGTTTCTCCAACATTGTAGTGCAGATGGAGAAGAATACTCCATTGGCTTTCCAGACTCTTTTTCAAATTTCTTCCTTCGCTACTGAAAATTGCACCCAGGTATTGGTAGTTATCTACCTTCTCTATCGGCTCGTTGTTGCATATTACGTGAATTTTATCTACATCTCGGCCGATAAGCATCACCTAGCTTTTGCGGGAGTTTATTTCCATCCTTTTTCTTTGAAGCTCTTCCGACCATTCATTAACAGCCACCTGCTTGTTCAACGGGATATATTAAATTGAAACTGTTTCAAGTTTTGCAGCATATTAAACTTCTGGCTCTTATCTAATATTGCGGTGCATTCCCACAACATTATTAAATTTGCGATGGAAACCATCTCTTAGCCACATCGTCTGTAAGAAACCAATGCTCATAAGT
Source organism: Rhaphigaster nebulosa (assembly GCA_948150685.1). Taxonomy (NCBI): domain Eukaryota; kingdom Metazoa; phylum Arthropoda; class Insecta; order Hemiptera; family Pentatomidae; genus Rhaphigaster; species Rhaphigaster nebulosa. Next base: position 140,842,956 of record OX411309.1, on the reverse strand, counting down.
ACTACTTATGCTAAACCCACTCCTACAATCTCTTCCTTTGTTTCAGCAAATCGAATTACTTTAATATTGTTATTGTAGATAATAGTAGTACAGCATGAAAACCTTTGATAAGATCACGAGTTAGCGTATTGTTTATCTCTTACACTCACAAGACCAAGAAATCAGACAGAAATAAGGACCATGTTTATGATTTAGCCAAATAATAATAGCTCATTTAGCATGTTAAGTTTTTGCTATTCGTCGAGTTTCAACAATAGAAAATAAGTCAAATAAAAGGCTCAGTTTAACAGACCTAACTGTGAGCTAAATGCAGTATCACTCTGCTATATGGCCGCCATATTGTTTTGTCAACTCACAGGTTTCAAACTTGCTTTAGTTTGTTTCAATTTACTTATTTTTCTTTATTTTAAAATTAAAAATAGAGATTTCAAAAAAACAAGGTTAGTATGATAAAATCACCACTAATAATCCTAAATTTAAATAAGATTTTGAGAGCCCCTAATATAAATAGAAAGTATATATTTAATCATTAGAATAAATATTCGTTGTTTCAGGGCCAAAGAAGATGGTGCTTTTAAAGGCCGCAGGAGACTTGTGAGGATTGTCATGGTAAAATTTTTGTCTATAACATTTCAAATAAAACAAATTGATAATAACAACAAACAGGCATTTGTTAATTTAGCTCTATGCTATTCCATAAGTACCGAAAGCAGAGGAAGTATGACAATCGATTTTTTTAAACCAGATCTCACCTAACTTGCACGATATTTTTTAACTTGCAGGATATTTTTGGCAATCAATCTTCCATTTGGTAATTTTTATTATAATTATTTTACATTGCTAACGTTTCGGGGCATTGATCGCCATCTTCAGAACTTACATACTTCAAGATTTGAGATATTTATATTATGGTAAGTATGACAAAAGGGTGTGCTAATATGTTTTAGTTAAATTGTATATTGAATATTTAAAAAAATGTAATTTAGTTTTTTTTTATTTTATTTTATTTTCCACCCTACCCTGCCTAGAAGGCAATACGGGTGTTTGCAGTAGTGGGATGTTATGCATTTCTGCTTAACAACACACTGCTGCAAGTAATAGTATGCTGACATGAGGAAAGACTGCATTCCTTGCAATATGGACTGAAATATGGACCAATTTAAGTTCTGAAGATGGGGATCTTTGTCCCGAAACGTAAACAATGTAAAATAATCGATAATAAAAGTTACCGACTTGAAGATTGACTGCTAAAAATTTCCTAATTAATTAAGAAAAAACTTTCCACTAGAATTTATTAAGCATCTATAACATTTTTCTAAATTGTATATTATTGTATTAATGTAACTAATAATAAAAGACAGAAAATATATAAATACTAAAATAAAGAAAGTAAAAATAAATAAATTGGTCCCGAGTTACCCTCATGCATTACTAATTACTTGTATACTTAATTATTCATTACTTAATTAATTACTTAATGGTGCATAATTAATTATTCATAACTTCTGCTATGATTCATTATGATCATTGTGACTTTCATTATATTTATAAAGTGAACATGACAGTGAATCTCATTAAATTTCATAAGTTTTGTTTTATTTTTTTATTTTACTCTTACCTATAATTTTCCTATATTATTAATTGTTGACAACCAACTGTATCGGATAGTTTTGCAAGAGTTGTGAGAAATAGAGTGGGCTGTTCCATAGGTGATTGTTGGTGGTGGGAAGTTCGCTAACCGTGTTTGACACTTGTCCGCTCACCACCTCCTGGGGCCTGCACTACCAGATAGCAAGTTCAAACACGGCAAACTTTGCATATAGTTCACCTACCCCATTGGGAACCGTACCAAACAAGTTTGACTATATATAAATGCGTTTGATAGAACAGAAAATATTTCCAAAAATAAAGTAAAAAGAATAAATGAAAAATTTATGTCGGAGGCAGAATCCGCAAAGAATTTAAAGATATCAGAACAGAGAAAAAAAATTATTGCAGCCAAAGAAAAAAAAATCTTAATTACAATTTTTTTTTAAAGTTTATAAAATAACTTTTTAAAAACACAATGCTGCTCACTGATTAAAAAATATCGAGGTAGACTGATATAAAATTTCAATGACTTCCACAATAATACGATAAAATAGATTTTCAATTGATTTACTAATGTATACTAAGCTAAATTTATTTTGAAAGGTTCATGATATAAGTTTTACAAGAGTAGACTATAACTGAAAATGGAATGAAATGGAAAAAGATTAAAATTCGGCAGGATCTTAAAGAAATGATGATGACAACAACCCTTGTGAACATTTAACCTTTTTAATATCCTTATCCGTTTCCAATGGATCAATACGTCTCAGGACACACTGAGTCCAAAAAACGCATTTTTGGCTATTAGTTTGTGTGTCTGTGCCACGATTATCTGTTTAACAGGTAGGCCAATTTTTTTTATTATTATTGTGTTTTGTAGAGCTTTGCCACCCGATGCGTGTTTACCAATATGAACATCCTGTGCGCAATTTCGGCGGCGCAAGTTCCGAAAATCGTATTTTTCTGTAGCTCCAAAACGACACTGACGATTTTGATGAAACTTTCCTAAAATATTTTCCCTGAAGCACTTTTAATTTTTCTATTTAGGGCATTCCCGAAAAAAAAAGTTATGAAGAAAATAAAACTTTATTCGCGCATAACTAAAAATGTTTACACTTTTTGGATAATTAATACAAAATCATTCAAAAGAAAATTAAATTTCTTACAAAATAAAAATAAAAAATCATCCGAACCGGTTCAATATTAGCAGTGATATAGCGAATTGAACTTTGTACACATGTTTTAAAATTATTTTGCACAACTTCCAATTGACATAGGTTCAGCTTAGTATAGTTTTTGATCACTCGAAAACTATACATTTTCTGTAATAATCCCGATGCGCATTCGAAAGATAATTTGATTGTTTACAAAACTAAACATAAAAAAAATAGTCGGAATAATGTAAGAGAAGATATAGCGAATATTTTTGTATTTTACTTTGACACAAAGCGGTAAGAAAAGTCGAATGATTGGGCGCACCAGATTTTTTTTTTTTGGCCTCAAATATGAATTTGTACATGTCAACAGTTTGTTGACAATCAGCAAACGGTCTGATAATAATAAGAAACAACGATATGAGAGGCATGGTGAAGGATAGTACTCAACAATATCTCTTCCCTGGCTTGATTCAGTTGGTAAAGGAAGATCGCACATACAGCGCCTTTATTTATTTATATATAGTCAACTCGTATACATGCGCCATATTTCTTACCAGTCTTTTGGAATGTCCGTCGTTATTAAAATGAAATCGTTGATAAACAGTCCTTATGTGTCAGTCTTTTTTTAGTAGGTGTAAGTCAGTATGTAGGATTTCGTAAGCCACGTACCAAGGGGCTTTTGTTATCCGTCGATTGGAAAGTTTTTGTAAGTAGTTCGTTTTGGCTACACCGTAATCCAGTACTCCTCAATCTTTTAGTATTTGCGACCGAATTTTCAATCACAATTTTCATCGTGCCCCTCCATACAATAATTATCACTGAAATCGTGCTGTAATCACAACATTAAATTTTATTTAATTTAGTTTACGTAATCACATAATGAATGCATTTATCGATTCTAATTTTCAAATACATATAATTCAATATTCAAAATATTAATGCATAGATTTGTCTCGAATATTCTAGAACGTGAACCCAAGGGAGTCACTAATAAGTATAAATCGTGTTTTTAATTTAATTTTGATAAGTTAATTATTAAATAGATTGTGCAATACCCTATCAAAAAGTGTATTATATCAGTGTAAAGTGTATTTTATTTTTTAATATGTCAGAATGTTTTCTGTATAATAAATATTTTTTTTATTTTTTGTCTACATACCTACTCGCCCCCTCCCTTTAGTTTTTTCACGAACCCTAGAGAGGCGTGCTCCCCAGGTTGAGAACCACTCTGTTAGGAGTACGTCCATATGTATTTAAATAAGTACTCGTATATATATATCTCAGTTTCACTTTCTAAGATATGGAAAAAGGTGAGTTATGTAGTTTGAGTCGTCTGTCAAGGGTTTTACTACCTACTTAATTTTCATTTTCTTTAGTTAATTTATTATCAATATTATTCCATATTTATTGTATTCTTATATTATTACATCGTTTACAATTATCATGATTATTTAAAATTCGATTTCTCGATTCATAGCATGTTCACTCGTGTGGTCGAGGCTATGCTTGCCCAAATTGAACCCCAAACATCAGGATAGTACTAACCATTATAAGACAAATATCATCATCAATAGCTTAAAATATCAACGCCATCACGTTTGAATAAATAATGTGAAAAATCGCATTTTTCGAATTTCTCAGCTTTATTAATTTATCAGAAGTACATATATTTTCAAAATAAAATCTTGCTAACACAAATATAGGATTGGAAAAGCAAAAAGGCCCACAGATAAAAAAATTATAAGCATGGAGAAGTTAAAAGCAAGACGTAAAGTACGTTTTTGGTCTCTTGAAAAGTAGCTGCTTAAATTTGATGTCGACGATATAGCGATAGTGTATTCATATTATTTTTAAATAATTTATATTTCAGTTTATATCAACATTTTTTTTTGTAATTATAATAATCCAGAACCATTTCTAAACTTCCTAGACCAGGAAAACAGAGAGACCATGGCATTTGTGGCGTATTGCTTTTAATTTTTTAATGATTTGAGTGACTTAGGAGTTTAAAAAACAAATGAAGAAGACTGTATAATTTACAGGAGTAATTTTTTTTTTAATGTATGCAATGGTAAGCTGGGCAATGTCCAAAGCTCAGGAAAGAAAGGTTTTAGGTCTAAAAAAAAAAAAAATGAATAATTTTATCTTCTTCAAACTTCATAGAGCTATAGTATATTTCTAAAAATTGGCAGATTATAGATTTTGTTGGTTTTTGATTTATAAGAAGGTAAAATGGTAAGAAGGTAATAAAGTGGATAAATAATATAAATCATTATAAATAAATGATAATAAATAACGGAGAGTGGAGTAGATCAGTGGGTAGGGCACTGTGCTACCAATCTCAAGGTCCGGGTTCGAGACCAGCTGTGGCAGGTAATGATTTATTCTGTTTTCAGCCGCGGATCGGTCCTGTTGGATCGCGATACTCTCCTGGGACTCACCCAACCTCGACAAAGTGGGTAGCCTTAATTGGAGGAAAAACCTGGCGGTTGAGCGTGATTTCAGCTAAATCACCTCCTTGCACAACCGTTGGCTTAGAAACAGTCCGATCCTTACCATGCAGTGAACCCAAGATTCTTCACGGGTTGTAGTGGTACTGTTTTTTTTTTTTAAATAAATAATTTTTGTTGTATTCTAAAATAAATTTGAATACAAATTTCGTATATCTCACAAACACAATTACAGCAATGATGCATATTTTTTGAGGATAGTATTTGAAATAACGTTTTAGTAATAATCCAATTTAATTCCGCACATGATACAAAATAATGCTGGCTATTTTAAATATATATATATATATATATATATATATATATATATATATATATATATATATATATATACACAAAAGAAATGGAGAGGGGGTGTTGAGTGGCTCTGGTGACATCAAAAGGAGCGGAGATGAAAGGCCAAGAATAGCGGACAAGAGAGAGAGAATAGAAAGAGGTCCCACTGAGGAGATTGCTTCTACTAGGAAGGAAACTTACCGAGAGGAAAAATATGGAAAATTTAATATTAGCAAATATAATAATTTAGAAGTAATACTACATTTCTTAAATAAAAACAAAAAAATATATCAGTTGACATCCGCATGATGGTATAGAAGGATCAATCTAATTAGGGATTGATAAATTATTTGCCAATTCTATAAATTTGTTTTATTGAAAACTAGTTTCGAATGTTATACATTCATCCTCAGTTCTAAAAATTTTTAATTTTTTGTGTGTTTTTAGAACTGAGGATGAATGGATAACATTCGAAACTAGTTTTCAAAAAAACAAATTTATAGAAGTGGCAAATAATTTATCCATCCCTAAAAAAATATATTGTAATATTACTAACAATAAACCGTTAACAAATAATGTAATGTTTAAGTTTATTATAATTTTATTACTCTTCATACACATAAAATGAAGAATAGTGGGATCTATACTGACCTACTTGGCAGATGTTTTTTGCTCGATTTGTTCTTTGGCTCTGTTGCATATTGAAGATATCATAAAAAAAAAACTATGTGGAAACATAAAAAAACAAATTATTTATCATCAAAACTTTAATCGTAAGAAAAAGGCAATTTATTGGAAAAGAATATATTGACTATTCCTGCAAGAATTTTAATTATACTTTTTTTCTTTACTATAGTAAAAAAAACATATTAATCTTCTACAGGTGTGTCTAATGAGGTCCTTAGTGTATTTTTTTATAAATTCAACATGTATACCATTTATTTTTTTTTTTTTAATATTCGATTTTTTTCCTATATTTTTTTTTCGGCACAATATTTGTCAATGTTTTTATCATGTTCCAAACAAGACGCCTAAAAAGTGTAGATTGTTTCGCAAAGCGGCCCATTCTAGATTTTTAATAAGAATGTCAACATTAAAGACATTTTAAGTATATTTAAATATAAGCAGAAATGTATAATAGCATGAGTTCAATAAAAATATTTTTTCATTTAATTCGTAAAGGTCAGAAAGTCGATAAAAGATTTATTGCCCGATAAACTTAGATTATTTGTCTTTTTTTAATATTTTCATATTTTATGAGAAATAATTTTACTATCGCAAAAATATTTTGAATAATTATAACAAGGCTCTGAATCTTAAATCAATATTTTAAAGCATGTTTAATCCCCTAGCATGGTATTAATATTAAGTTGAAAAATACAACTGACTTTAAAAATACCGAAATTTCGTTGTAATTTATATTCAGCGTATAACTATTAAATATTATATTCATATGTCAGTATTTACGCGCTCCATATTGAAGTATTTAGAATTATTGGCAATGTATTGAAAACTACAGTCCATGCACCCATTGGAGGGGTTGGCGGGGAAGTGCCCCCACCATCCAGAAATCGACCTACCCCCACTCTTGGTCAACCCGTGACAGGGAGTGAAGTTGGGGAGATGTTCTCAAGCAAAAGTAAGTCACTATGTTCTCATCTTATTCCATATATGCTATAACTATTATTATGTGATATTTATTTTAAATAATAATATAAAGATTAAAATAGATTAGTATTCAAAAATATTACATAATAAGTGCCCATGAACTTGTGTAGTTTGATTCGGAAATATATTTTATTTCGAACATGAAGTTGTATCAAATGGTTAAACTTTACTACCAGCTGATTTAATAATTTTATTAATCAGCTGATTTTAATGATTTGTTTAAACAGTTGATTTCTCATTGAATATATCACGTTCTAAGGTAGTTGCCATTTAAATGCCACTTGTAAATGTCAGTTGAGCCTTTGTGTGTAAACACAGGGCTCGAGTGCAAGGTAATCTTCGACGAACACTTCAACGACTGGAGTCCGAACCTCCATTATCGCCGTTGTGGCATGACAAACTCCTCGAACGGCAGTCGGTAAACAGTCTCAAGACGTTGTTAATTGGGACCATGTCAGTTGCCACTCCCCCATGGAGCAACAGGTTGTGAAAAATCAATAGGTGCCAACCACCAACCGAGCCCACGTCAAAGGTCCTACATTTACCTACGTTTATTTACTCTGGCACCTGCTGAGAATGTTTGCGTACATCGAGAGCAATACATTAGTCGATACTGCGAGACAGGAATACAATGTGCACGGAGTATGTCCAAATGGACCTCGGTGGATTCGGGAGGGCATAATCACAGGTGTCAAGAAGCAATGACCGTTCGAGAGATTATCGAGCCAATAATATCGAATCTAATGTTACATATCGAAAAGATTATGTATAATTCTATGACCATATATATAACTAACTTGGCTGTCTCTTAATTTGTATTGTTATTTATTTATTTGCAATTCTATGTCCCCTAGAAACGCAGTATAAGTGTACATCTAAAACAACCTCACATTCTACGGATGAAAAGAAAATCCAAAATAGTAATGATATGGATATTTTACAAATAATATTATCTAGTTGAATCATATGAAATATCATTCCTCTGTGTAACGTTAATAAAATATAAGTGAATACTGCGAAAATCGATCAGTAAATTACGAATAAATTAGAAATGAAAAGAGAACTTTATTAGTCAAGTAAATTATAGAACTCTCTTTTACGATTAATGAGGCTTAGAAGTTCAACACACATCAGCCAATCAGCAATGGGTTATCTAAGAAGCCAAATATTCAATTTTTTTTAAAGACTTTAAATTTAATTCATTATGATTTATTATAATTTCATTGTTTTCGCTACATTATTATTTTTTTTATTGTTATTTCTTAATTATTTTGCTCTTATTTATTTTACTCTAATGCCTTAAAGTCCACCTACAGTTGCCTGTATTATTATTCTAAAGGGACGTGCTCCGGAATAAATAAATTTATTACTATATTTTAGTTAATTAATTGGATTAGATTAAACAAATTTATATTTTATTAATGTTACTCTGAAAAAAACAATTCATGAGATACAATCAGATGATACTGTCATACAATGTGTTGGATTGTTTTTTTACGTGCTATTATTTCAAAAGAAAAAAAAGTTAAAGTAATAACAACCTAACTGTACATTAAATAGGCAAAAAAGGCGAATAAAGAAAGCAAAATAAAATATAAATTAATAACAACTGACTAATAAAAATATCGAAATAAATAAATAAGTCTAAAGTAAGTATGATAATCTGAAATGTTCTAATATTCTTTTATTTTTTTATTTTATATTTAGTACTAAACATGAAAAATTGAAAAGGTTAAAATAATTTTTTTTTAATGATCACGCCATTGTGATTACATCGTCAACACCACGTTTAAGTAAGAAACGTTAACGTTGCTACTTGCTACTTTTCAGAAGACCAAAAACGACCTAACCTTATACTTTTAACTTCTTAAGTTTTTTTTTTACTTCTTTGAGGTTCTAGATTTGTGCTTATTAAATTTTATTTTGCAAATAAGCTTCTAAGTAATTAATAAAACTACGGCATTCGAAAAATTATAATTTTTCACATTTGTTTCTCAAACTTGGAAGCGAAAACATTGAGAATTTTTCTGTACAAGTATCAATCGGATTAAGTGCTTTAAAATGATTTAATTAATTATTTAATGTTTTGTTATACAGTATATTTTAGAAAAATAATAGACGTAAAATTGAAAATATTTACTATTAAATTAACTTCTATATTTTAATTCAGTTATAATTGAGGCATTCTGTCATAAGACATGGTATCTGCATTTTTTGTGAATTGAAGTTCTTGGTAACACCGGATTCCTTACGGATGATTTCATTGGTTTTTGAAAGAATCTGAAGGAAATTGTTTTGTTTTTTGTTTGTTTTTCATAGAAAAATGTTCGTATTAAGTTATAATTGATTGCTGGTTGATCCCAACCAAAGGCATTTTAAATAAACAATATTTTAATATTGTAAAGGTTTTTATTTTGTTAGTAAACATGTTTTATCACCGAATGCCATATTTATGATTTGATGTCAATTAATGTTAATATTATAGGAGACCGCAGGATTTTCATCAGTTTTAGTTTCCAAAAATAAGCCCTTAGTTATATCAAACGTATTTATAATCTTATAACCTAATTTGTTGTAGTCATAAGTGAATGTTAATCTACCTACTCTATAAAACGACTTGAAAAAAAAAAAAATCTTTTTATAAATGTTTATAAGTAGACATCTATCAGGTGATGAAAACCAGCAAGTGTGCTTTATATAATGACATACTTGGGTATAATGAAGAGTTGTGCCTATAGATGGTTCCTTCTAGCTTAGAAAACTGTCTGCAAAAAACTGTGTACAAAAAAAGACCCGACATTCAGTTTCTATTCAGCCTTTTATAGATGTTTTAGCTAGATATACTACACATTTAATGGGTTCGAAAAAAAAAATAATGATTACCTTAAATAAATATAAATGAAAACAAAACGATTCCTTGACCGCATTAGATATCCAGCATATTTCCCATACGAAAGTGAATAACAGAAAGTAATGTAAATATTATTCCGCTTTTTTCCCCTTGTCTTTCTTTCTAGGAACAAATGTGCATACTTGCATTCGAAAGTAAATTTATACAATGATTTTTTTTCTACAATATCCCTATTATATATACTCCCATATATTTTATGTCTTTAAATATAATATAAAATGAATCAGCATCCTTAGATGTTGTCATTCTAACCTCAAGTATTGTAATCATTAATACATTATATGCTCAATTTAGCTAATAAACGTTGAAAATATTTCTTGTGATAAAAAATTAAACTTTAGATTTTTCTTTTGCAGAAAAGTAAAAAAAAAAATATTTAATTAGTGAAGCATATAATTAAATTTATTGTAGATTATTAAATCAGCTGATGTTTCAATAAAATTTCAAAAAAAAAAAAAAAATAATAAGCCTTTAAACCGGCCGATTAGAAAAACAAATATACAATAAAAATATAATTAAACTGATCTTCAAAGCTTTAAAAACATTATTATTTGTGAGCAATCAAATCAAAGTAATACTTCAAGCAGTTTTAATTTATGATGTATACGTTTTGCAACATCTGTTGCAAGAAGCCATAATCAATCAGGAAAACGTTTTTTAATTTAATTTTTTAAATTATATTTTTAATATACTCACGTATTGCAACATTGGATTTATAAATTTTAATTTTGCGATAACGGATATTAAACATTATTTGGTTTAAGTGTGAATGTAACAAGATGAATGTAGCAATGACTGAATGCTTAAGATGCATAATCCATCTATTCCCAGTCATGAATGATACTGACGTTACTTGCTACGTTTTTATGAATGGATACATTTCTACCAAAGTTATGAATCGTTTCATGTTATGAATGATAGCTCCAATTGCCGAATACAATTTCATACAAAATAGCTAAAACAATTAAACTTATTAAAATTCCGTATCCTTATCATAGGCCTGTTAATAAAAAAATCTATTGAAGAAAAAAAATGTGCACATAAATCAAACAGTATAAATTTTATGGTAAACTGTCTAAGTGATTTGAAAGACAATTAAATTCCCTACAAAACCAAAAAAATAATTATCGAAATCGGACCATTATTGGCAAAGATACAACGTATTGAGCTTTTTACATATGTTTTTACTTTCATAAAAAAAAATTAGATAAGGAAGGTATTTTTTAAAGTATTCTGCACAGGTTCCTATAGAAATTTGTTTGAAATACTAGCAAAATTTGTTCGTTTTTTTATTCTTATTATTTTTTTTAATAATTCGAAAAATATACATCTTCAGAAAAATTCCAGTTGTTAATTTGAAACATAATTATATGATAAAGCAAATAATTTTTATACTGAACTTTGCATTCAAAGCGGTAGGTAAAGTTGTACGAGAGGACATAATAGTTCTTAGTAATCTATTTGAGTTTTTTTTATATTATGGTTACCATATATAAATACATACACATTTATATTTGTACTAATATGTATTTGTTTTGTAAAAATACAAAATTACACAGTTTATTATGGATTGAAAAACTATAGAGAATCGTTACAGACCCTCTTGACTATTTTTTTTTAACATAAATAACAATAATATTTTACTAATAAACCACTGATTATAGTTTTTGGATTTTTTATATTATGTATATTAAGGAAGCATTGGAAATTCTATCAGATAAAAAAAAAAACAGCTATTCTAGATAATACAATGCAGCTTTCGTGCCAAATCTCTGTTTTGCCATTGATTATGAAACCAAACTGAATAATTTAAAATTTGAATCAGTGCTTCACTAACGGTATTATCTAACAAGATGCAATAGTATTTTTATGATATGAAAATGCCAAAATTATTTTTGTTTTTGAGTGATAATCTTCTTAATACGATTTTTATTAGCATTGCAAATAACGATGGGCTAGATTATTTAAAATAATAAATTAAAATAAATAAATCATTTTAATAAATAATTAAAATAATAAATTGTATTTACTCTGTAAACTGAACCCTGCGTTTCAATAATACCTATATTTCTGTATAATCAGAACTGAAATACATCAAATAGGGATTAGAACGGATTCAAATTAAAAAGGCATTAGAACATAAGGTTATTTTATTTCCATTTGATGGTGGTGGGGGAAAGAACAGTTAGCCAATCTGATCCATCCTTCAATCGGAACCAATGACCCAAAGCTCACACTAATTGTCGAATCTTTCCTCAGCTGTTGGTTTTCAGAGATCGCTTAGGATTGGCTGTTACATTCCTCTCATCGTCCATTACCAGCTCGTCTATTTCGTGATCCTCAACATCGATACAGTTTATGGAGAACATCCCTGCGTCAGTAGCTAGGATAGCCAAATCTTTTTCAGGTGCGAAGAAGGTAACATCAACTTAATTTTGATCTTATAGACCGGACAGTTAATTACACTGGGAAACAAAAAAAATAACTATTTTTTCGCTGCATAAGTATTACAGTGAATTTAGATGACAGTTATTTACATAGCAGTTACTTTGTTCAATTTTTTTTTTCTTTTTTTTTTATAGTAAATTCACATTTGATTAATTATATTTGTTTGTCATTCATAATTCTGTTCCTATTGTAAAATTAAAATTTCTGTACATAGGTCATTGTCCTTGAAAGGGCGAATCCTCGTCTCCTCGCTTTTATGGCACCTCTGGTAATGAAATATGTCAGAAATTGTTTTATGAATAAATGTATGATTAGTAGAGTAATAGTTAGTAACAAAAAAACTTAAAAAGGCACAATAGATAACTATTTCGTATCAGTATTATCAGGCCTGAAATGGTCAGAAGATTCTAAAACTCTTCAATTTAGAGTTTTAGAGATACCATAAAACGGAATGTAAGAGTGTCTCAGAGTTTTGTTTCATTCCCTGACCAGGTAGTAATTTGAACTCTAGCGGGGACGTAAAATATTAAATGAGCACTAAATGACGGTCATAGATCTCACTGCTTCCAAATTAACGAAGGGACTACCATGCACGAACGTATTTAATGCGGTCTAAAGGTGTCACCTATTTTCATTCGTTTTGAGGCGGCTCCGTATTTTTATTGTGGTTCATTCCCTTGCTCTAATTAAAAAGATAAGTTTTTTTTTTCTTTTTCTATGGCAGTATAGCAGATTCACTTTAGAGAGAGCTATAGATCTATGCATTTTTTTTATTCGTGTTAAATTTCTCAAGTTATTTTTTTTTTTAAACTGCAGTTTTCCCATTCCCTCTACTCGTAAACGTAAGCCAAAACAATAATAGAGAGAGTTTCTTAAGGGCGTAATCAATTTTTTTTTTAAGAGGATGACAATCCAAGGTGCTATGTCTTTCTACCGGCATGAATCATTTTGGGTAATACACCCAAAAATTTCAAAGTGAAATATCTGTCAAAACCAGGCCCATCAAAACTTATATTACTTATTAAAAGTACTTTTTAAAGCTCACGTTCATTCCTTCATAGAAGACATTCGTTCGAAAATTTCTCATTCAAGAAATACACATGCAGCTGAGTTGGAGCTACAATATATTTACGTTTTAATATGCAAAGGAGATTTCTGAATGCTTATTGGAAGAAAAAAATATAAGCGAGAATGAACCTTATTTTAATAAATATATAAAAAAATTTTAGCTTCCAACTTATATTTATTTTTATTTTTTCACATATCGTACCTTTCAACAAATAAGGGGTTGCCGGGCTGTATGTTCAGTCAATCCCTCAATCTTCAATTAGTTCACTCAATCTCCCCTCCTTCTTCCGTCTCCTTCTTCGTTGTCATGGTCTGGCGGTCTCCCAGACACATCTCCACTCTCCATTTTTCTTTGGTTCAGGAGATAGAAGTAGGCTGGATCCACCAATGTCTTCCACCTGTAGATGAAATCTAAAAATGCAGGTAGGTTTTGAAAGATTCCAACCGGTTGTGGAAATTCATTTTCCGTTAGTGTCCCTAAACAATTTGGCATTTAGGACCTCATAAGCACTGCAGGTCGTGATCACATGCTTGTTTTGTTTTTTAAATATAAGAGTATGTATTGCCTTCAATTAAGAAACTAGAGTAATTTCATCAAATCTAATATTTTTCTCGTATTTAGAAGACTGGCATTATTCATATTTTACGTTGAAACTCTGGGCCGCAAAATCACTGTTGCCCTGTATTATTTATTAGTGAAGCTACTAACATATTCTCGGGCTTTATGCACGACGAGTATAAAACCTAGAGGTCCTATCCTCCTAATAATAGGTACTCCTAACATAGCTTTTATTCGTCTATAAAGAATTCAAGCCCCTCCCATAATAAAAAAAATGGAACTTTTATACCATTTCTAATCTAAACCCTTCGGAATAATACAAACCAGACATTAAGGAAGAACACGATAATTAATATTACTATCATATGTTTATTTCAAAATAAACTACACAGTAAATTTCTTAATTATTTATGTAGGTGTGCTAGATTAGGGAGGGAGGGGGTTTCCACTGGGAAAAGCCAATGTTTTAACAATCTCCAAGTTCATATCCATTAAAGAGAGTTGGTCCCTATAGCCCATTAGGAATCGCATAAGGAAATGTGAGCGGGTAAGAGGGGAGGAGGAGGAGAAAATTTATACATACATTGCAACGTTATAAAAATAATACTTGCTTTAATGAGGATAGAGGTCCATATTTAAAAAATAGTTGGTTTTAACATTGGTACAGGCTTCGAAATTATGTAATTACTATAAATTAAATTGTTCTTAATAATATACAATTGTTGATCAAGAATTGAATTCAAGATAGGGCAGTAATTGGGTGCGATAAAAAAAACCAAACAGTGAATTAATTACTGTTTTAATATATGCCAACGTTTTGTCCTACTTTTGGATCTTGGGGGCTATAAAATAAAGGATGACAAAATAAATAAATATTATATAAGTGACTGATTCTTAGATTGCCAATTTGTAGTCCTAAGTCATTACCGACAGGTCTATAACTCCACTTAACGCAACAATAAAAGTGCCAATATTTATAAGGGTAGTTGTCTGAGCTTAAAAATACCAAAAATGTCAGTAACCGTCCCAAATCCTAGTTGACAATTTTCTAAATTAAGTTTTAAACGAGGTATGTGACTGCTGGTTAAAACTTTTGGCATTTCTTTAACAGCAAGTCTTTCTCCAATAGGTTTCAACCTTATATTTACTATCTTACAGAAATTGAAGGTCTACAAGAAGAATTTACTGGGAAAACGTGTGTCCCAAGGTTTATTTGTCAGTACCGTAACCAAAATGAAAGCTCTCGGGATTTCAATATCACAAGTAAATATTTTGAACCAGTTCGATTTTTCAAGAGTGAAAACACTTCTGAAGACGAGAATCTCTACCGGAACCTCACTGCTTCTATCATCTTCCCTGCGCCCCTGACTTTAAAATATTGATAACCAGGTCCAGTCCATTTTAATTTGTCAGTAAGATAACACTTTATTTCCTTTATTCAACATATGAGTCAGAGGGTTTTTATTTTAAAAACCGTTTTTAGTGACAGTAAAAATTAACCCGACTTTCCAGCTTGGAATCATTATTTACGAATTGGCATTAAGTCATGACTCGAAATGTCAACTCCGTAACCAAATGTTTTAATTACGGGGCTGAAGTTGAACGGTGTTGAAATTAGGAGTTATTAATAATAATTTGAAAAGATAAATCTATAATTAAGAATATAATTGTGTTAAAAATTTCTGGTGGTATAATGGTATTTTTTCTGGTTCATAATTCTTTTTTTTTAACATAATATATGTGATTATATTGAGCCCCAATGTCAATTTTTCTTATGGATAAGGAAGTCTTTTCTAATTCCTTGCTAATGAGATTGGATTGTCAGCACCGTGACATTAACTGACAGAACCTTTGAAGAATTTTTAAATTTTAAATTTTAGGTAGAAACGTGTTTTTCGTTCAGCCAATATTTGAATAATCATCACGTCAACATATTAAATATATTTTTTTAAAATTCCAAACATATTGATCGAATCAAATTTTTCTGTTTGATTATCGTAATCGTAATCTGAGAATACGATTACAGAACAGAGCTCCTCTAATGTCGTATTTTACCTAAAATAAAAAAATAAGATAGAAAATGCACTCGACCTTCGACCCAGTGCAATAATCTATTTAATTATATTTATTGTGGTGTCGTCAATATATAATTTGATATAATATAATTATTTTTATATATTTGTCGGTTCTGCCTAGAAGAAAACCGAATTTCAGCTCATATAATCCAAAGGGTGCTACGGGAAGTGCTCAAATGTAGCGGAAATATGTATGTATATATATATATATATATATATATATATATATATATATATATATATATATATATATATAACAAAAACTTCCAAATCGTGCTCTAGGCCTTATGAAACTGATAGAAAAAGCACTCCAACCCCTCACCGCCGATCTTCGATCCAGTACAATAGTCTGTTTAATTCGGAGAAAATACGGCTAAAAATGATACAGTATGAAAGTAAAGTTAAAATCACCGATTTTATAGATGACAAAATAGAAATCCATATTAGATTAAAAATAAACAAAAGCTTTTAACATGTAACAGTTTATTACACAGGGACACACAATAGAAAAACAAGAGAAAAATTACACAAGAGAAAAACAATTTTTTGGTATTTCTGTTATATTTGGGGCACTGAATCTAAACATAAAATACTTTTTTTTTTTCTAACAGCTCTATTTTTAGAGATAAGTGTGAGAAATAATTAAAACCGCCTGCTTGACCCAAGCCACTTCCTTGCTGCTTGACCAGGTTGGGAATCTCCACTTTCAACGCTTCAACTAAATTTGAGGTCAGTTCGTGATTTTTAGCCGTATAGGATAGATCGAAGTAGATAAAAATGGGTTCAAGTAGAAGAAGTTGAAGTAAATCATTCTGATGTTTTGCTACATATATGGAGAATAGACATTAAACGATAACAGAATGACAGGATAAATCCTGGGCACCGCATCAGGTTTGTAAAACTTGTACAGAATATTTACGCCAGTGGACTAGCGGAAAAATAAAAAGTTTGAAATTCTGCGTACCGATGGTTTGCAGGGAATCAAAAAACCACATCGATGACTGTTATTTCTGTCTACTAAATATTTCAGGAATCAATCGAAACAATTGTAGCAAGTAGACTAATCCCGATTTAGTCCACCACTCATAGGAAGTACCGATCCCAGCATTTCACCAGATTTCTAGAGCTTTCTGAGGACACTCGACAACACTCCTTGTCCCTATAATCATCCTTCTGATACTAATGAAGGTGACAGTGATTATGAGGGAATGTCAACAATTCCTCAACTTTTCAACCCGGCTGAGTTAAATGGTTAAATTTGTATAATATAATGATATTTGAATAATATTTGTGTAATTTAATAATAAAAATTTCATGTTAAATTTTTAGATTTGATTCATGGATATAATCTAATATAACGTAAAACGTACATTTCATTAAAACGTTATTTCTTAGAAATTTGACCTTCTAGGCAAAAACTAATGCCATATTTGAATTCTCCAAATTCACATGAAATCAGCTCCAAATTCCCCTGCACCAAAACTACTGTTGCCCCGTGTTATTCTTAAGAACGAATATTATTATCTTTTATGTATAAAGAGGGTAGAAGTAATATTCAACATTTTTTTTAATTCCAGATTAACAGAGATTATTCGGCTTCTTGTTTTGTTTGTCCTAGGGAACCAGAGCGCCCCCTATATTATGGATTAGCCCTAAATCAGACACAGACATTCCCTCCCCGACATACCAGAGTCTGGCTCCACATTGCCAGCGAATATCGCTTAATGTCGAGCCCTATTCGCTCTATCAAATTCTGTTCTCAATTGTGTTACTCGGTATTTCTTAACGTCCATTAATCTGGCCAAATCACATGAATTTGTATGAAAATTACTGATGCTAATGGAACGTATTTACTTATATTTATTATAATGATAGAACCAGGTACATAATTTTAAATAATATATAAAAAAGCAAGAATAAGAGCTGTTAAAAAAAATTGTTTCTAATAATATACACACGAAATTATTCGACTTAACAACTTCCAGATATTAAATAGTATTTTTATTTTTTAGTTAGTTGTATTTTCGCAAATATTGGTTCGATTAAGATTTTTTTTTTTATTTTCTTGATTTTTATTAAGGTTTGGCTACGTGGATAATGTAATCGTGGCTCAGACATACGGATCAACTATACATTTTCTGCACACAGGAGGCTCTGAAACGCAAATATCCGTTGAAAACTGGACTGGAAAATTTTACCCGATTACAACACTTTCCTTACCAAGCAGCGGTAAGAAAATAAAATATAAATAAATAATAATGTAAGTCCAATACGCCTTATCGTTGGTAATACTGGCCCGATTTAGACGATTTTTTTTATTTTTGTTGTTTCATAAAGAACTTAATTACCTTTCAAGTGATTGTATAGAATTTTTCATAAAATGTTATTCTTTTTGAGTAATGCGCTAAATAAAATTACTTTTCGTCATAACTTTTTTTCTGCTTTTTCTTAGGGAAATAGAAATATGGAGACCTATATGGAAAGTTATTGGGCTATAAGGAGAAGAATTTAGGAAAGTTTCATCAAAACCGTTGAAACCGTTTTGGTGTTATACTCAATAGAAATAATATTTTCGCGGCTATAGCGCACAGTGTTCCCAATTTGAAAATGGTATCGCAGTTCGTAATCTAATAAAAAAAAAAAAATAGAATACTTTTCTTAACTAGTATTGGTAGAAAAGAAAAAAGAATTTATTAAGAGCGCTCTTACTATAACGGTTAACCACATGCCCATAATAATTTATAATCATTAAAAAATAAAAACTTTTAATTTAAAAGTATAGTTACTAATAGTCGTTTAATATTTCTGTCAATCTAAAATAGATCCAAAACTGATATGTGTATTTCTGAGTGAATCGATAAAGGGTATTATTTTCTACAGATGTTGAGTGATCCATGAAATATGGTTTTCCTCACATTTCATAACTTGGATAGAAAGGTCAGAAGGCTCTTGGGAATTCTCTCTATTTTATAATCAATGAGTTTATTGCTATTTTTGATAGGATATATTTTATAATTTTTTTTTTTTCGTTTTGAATGTATACAGTAATTCTGGAATATTAAAGTTACGAAAATAATATGAAAAATAAAATAAACCTGTAGTTTAAAATTACTGAGAAAGAGATAGACTTTTTGTTGGTGATAATTTGAGATTTTCATGTTATTGCACATTTAAAACCCGCCTTGCACGGTCAATATTATTGAAGCAATATTTTTTAACGTGGTGTATGTATCGCATGTGTCAATATTATTGCTACAATATACTCCTCAAAAGGTCAGTCAGTATATTGACAGGATTCGATATTGACCATAGGCGCAGACTTTCCTTTCTGATCGGAGGGAGTGGCGAAACAGTAACAGTATCATTTTGCTCCGCCCACCCTATAATTTTAGGTACAAACAATTAAAAAAATGGTTAAAGTCGAATAGTATACTAGTATAAACTAGAATACTATTCTATAAGTAGCTAGAAGTCTATATCAGTCCGTCTGTCGTTACTGGTGGAATTGTTTACTGTTGAGACGAAGGGCAGATCTAGACATAAGAATTCGATTCTACTTCGAATTTAATCTTATTTCCTAGCCTTAGCCTAGCCAGCTATTCGATTTTTCTATTTTCCTAATTGGTTTTAGTTTATTTATCTTATCCATCCATACTGATTATTTGTTATTGATTTTTATTTTATTAAAACGTTATTGCATCAAATTATTGGGAGGGGGGGAGCGAAATGATATTCTCAACCCCGTCTTCTATTATTGGGGGGTCGTCCCCCTCCTCACTTCTCCTAAGCCTGCCTCTATGATATTGACACAGTAATGCTGACCGTGTAAGGTAGATTTTATTCGCTTGCATGTAGCATATTTGAAACTGATTATCTTTCCAATTCACGATCTATAGAATAATATACTAATATACTAAAATTTTGCTCTTTTTATGGATTGCACAATTTTGATTTGTGTTAAATAAAATTGCGTATATTGGGCTAAATTAGATAATTTCGATTTTATTAGCACAAAATTAAACGTTCGAACCAACTTTCCCATATCATATGCATAAATATGTATGTAAATAATCATTTTTTAAAATTTTATTTTATTAATTTTCTCCTAATTAAATTTATAGGTTGTTTCATTTTCTTCTAGATTTAGGGTAAATTGTAATTTATTATTTTATTAGAATCAGATTTTTTACGTGTAATTTCAATTCAGAGGTTTTAACTCAAGCACAAGGTTAAATAAGCTTTTCATATATTAATGTTATAAATTTAACAAAAAGGATGATTTTTGCATATTTAAGGTGCTTTATACACAATTTCATACATTTTGGATTATTACTGTAGGATTTTGCACATTCTAATTGCTTAACTGAACAATTTAGGGCTTTTCACTACACGAAAATACAGTCTCTGGTGATAATAGACGTACCAAATCTGTTATCCATACTTATAATTTATACCTAATCTGGTTAGTCATACTTTATTATTCACATATTTTATTAATCTATTTCCAGGACTTACCTACTTTATTTGTTTGTTGTTTAATTACCTATTTTCAGACCTATTACTTAACTTTATGTGTCTATTAATTCTTTTTTATAAGTCATATAAGACATATTGATGATACAAAAAAAAAATTAACAACGAAATATTATGTTATCTAGATACAATTGAGAGGTAGAAATGATTAAATAATTTAAACATAAATACAAAAAAAAGCATTAATTGAAGTTTGTTCTGTGAAAATCAATGCAAAAGTGTGTTAAAAGCATGTCATTTACGTGACGGATAAACACAAAGTTCAATAAAAAACATGCAATCACTGGTCATTGAAAGGGAGTTAAGATTGGTGCTTTTCCATAATGCATTTCGTTTGTGGCACGATAGCGGCTAAAGCCCATTCCGTAATCGCAGGCCAAAATAGAACGACAATAACACGTGTCACCTAGAAAAGGCCACAGCTAAGCAATCGATATGCTCAATATTAAGTAAGTTAGAAAACTATAGCAATCGATAAGGTAGTATCGATATATAACATATTGTATACATCAATATCGTAAATTTTAACTAGACTGTATCTACTGACTAACAATTTTTATTATTATTATTGTAGCACAGCCTAAAAACTGTCAAAGACTATGATGGTACGAAGTATAGCAGAGGATTGGAACCCAGGTAGAGTTATATATACTGTCTGTCTTAATTGAAATTGGTAAGGGCGTTAAACCATAGAAAATTTAGGGTAAGGAAACCCACAGCTTAAGTGGGAAATGATAAGAAATAGAAAAATTAAATTACCAATTTTAGAGTTTTCTGATTTACAGACTAATTAACTATGTAGCCCTAAAATTTATTAAATCTTAGAAATGAATTTCAGATTGAAAGTTGAGAGTTTGGAGGCACGAGTTATGGCATAATGAGCGAAAATCTTATTATGATAATCGATTTGAGCTAAGATTTCAGATTAAAGAGTTTTTCCGTAATGCGGGATCAGTAGATAAGAAAAACGCAGCAATTTATCACACAACGGTATATTATTACCAAATAGTAATATTTCAAAAATATCTGGTCTGTCCACTCACAAGACTTTCCGTATTGTTTTGGTTTACAGTTCAGATAATTAGATTAACATTCAAATGAGCATTTGAGGAAAGGACGCGTACAGAACACTTTACCAAAGATATCTAGCAAGTTCAGCAAAAAAATTAAGCAGTAGGCGCCTATTGAGCAGAAATTTGATTTTTGTCCCAAGATCGTCGTGAGAGAGCGATCTGAGAGTGTTAAGAAAGTGTTAAGAAATAACTGTGTCAAAGCAAGTAGGCTGAGATAGTTAGGTAATCATGTAATCAGAGGGTGAAGTGGTACAGATAAAAATATTGGATGTGCTCTTCAGTGGGAAAAGAAAAATAAAAGACCAAGAAGCTAAAGGAAGTGCAGAAATAATCCAAGGAAGGATAAAGTAGAGAGATGTGAGGAAGTCAGGAGGCCTAGTGCTACGATGACCTGCAGCGTCCGAGAATTAGTCTATGAAGTTCATTACGCTATATCTAAACTAATACCGTAAACACGGGCTACTTGAGCCCTAGGGGCTTACTTGAGCCCAAAACAAAAAAAATGGTGTTTGGTTCTCTGGGTACTCCCAATATCAGAAAAATGATGTGAGCTCAAGTAAGCCCCTAGGGCTCAAGTATCCCGTGTTTACGGTACTGGTTCGATTAAAATGATTTTTTTTGCTAAAAAGGGAATTTTATCACCTTTCGATTCATAACAAAAACAAAAATCAAATAAAAAGTTTTTATGAGCTCATAAAATCTCTTATCGGCCGCAATTTTGAAACAAAAAGACAGATGATATTTTCGAGTTCCGAGGATTATTTTTTTATACGGTATCTAGATTCTACGCATCTTGAAATATAAAACCTCAAATTTTTAGGGGATTTGAATTTTTTTTTTTTTGGTCGCTTACAAAGGTCTATTTATGAAAATAATAAACCAAAAGCATTTATAAAGATTTTTTATTGCTCAGATGTTTATTTATTTTTTTTAATGTTTTGGTATGCTGGTTCGAAAACACCTTACATTTCCCCTCTATCATCACAAATAGCCGAGTTGATATTATTGAAAATGATAAACCAAAATTTATAAAAACAATATAGTTTAAAAAATAATAAACATTAAGTTATTATTTAACTACTGTTAAATACATAATACATGCTGGGTCCGTGGAAAATTCTATATTCTTCCAAAATTAGTGCCAATCAGACTATAGAGAACAGTACTTGTGCCATAAACACAATAAGAGAATAGAACGAATAAACGGACAGGAGGATTCTAATGGATTTGTCACTGAATAATGAAAAGGATAATATCTGAAAATAATAATAATGAAAATTAATTATAAACTAAATATGTTAAAAGTAAATAATAAAAGATTTATGACATCGAACTGAATCCCGAAGGGGCACTGTAAGGGAATATCTTTGCTCCATAATTGAATCAGATGGTTCAGATGGGAAAAAAAGAAGGGTAGCAGATAGAAACAAACTACGCCCAACTCAGTATCAAGGAGTCGGAAATTTTTTAATAAAACCAAAAGAAATACACATTGAAACAAATAATATTGAGTATTATGGCATATATAGCAGAAACCTGAACCATAAAGGACGATTTTTGAAAAAAAAATATCTGGGAACAGAAATAGAATTCTGGCGGCGATCGGCTAATAAAATTAAATTATCAGAGATATCTGATAGGAGTCCATGCATAAGGGAACCAACTGCTTCAGCAGAAAATACTTAAGAAATAATTAAGAAAATGCTGCAAATTATTACACTCTAGTTTATTATATACAAATAGTATTCATACAAAAAAAAATTCCTCTATCAGCATAAATGGCCGAGATATGGCCGTTTGAAACCTTTAATCTGCAGCCATTGTTAAACCAACTGACGGATGGTAATTTCGCAAAATTTCGACATGCCGAATTCCTAGGATCGTCCTACGGTTTTTGACCTGTACCTTTGATGCCAAACCAAAAAAATAATAAACAAATAGGTCCAGTAATTTTAGAAATCTGCACACGACGGACGGGCCGATTTTTTTAAATTCGAGTTTTGGATTCAACATACCATGAAACGTAAAATCTCAAATTTTGAGAGGAGGGGGATTACAATTTGTTTTTCTTGGTCGATTACAATGATTTATTATTGAAGATGAGAAACCAAAAATAGTACATTTCATTGAAATAATAACAGAGATAATCCTGCGATATTCGCTTGAGATCATTAGTTTCGCTTTGTAGCCACGGATTGGAATTTTACAGCTTATAGCTTCGTCTTAGTACATTATTTCTCAAAAATCTTTATGTTCTATACCAAAACGTTTAGGCAGTAACAATGACAACGACATTTTTTGAAATCAAAGGACCTCAAAAGTAAGATCTTGAAAAAAGTTTCAATTGTTCACCATAATTTATCGAAATTGAGATAGTTGAAATAAAATCAGTTGGTACATTTACATACGTCATTAAGATTTACATACGTTACTAAGAAAATTAATTATATGTACTCTTATAAGGTATTTTATTTAAAATTTTAACCTAGTATAAATTTAAACACTGGTACGAAGAGAAAGATATAAAAAGGGAAGTTTAAACGAGTCTGTTGCAATTTCGTGCCAGGACAGCATTAAGGGTCTCAACTAAGAGGAAGGGAACTCTCTAGGCTATATCTGTTAGTGGAAGGGATGGCTCCAAAGGAACAGGTGAAAGCCAACAGGAACTCTAAAATGTAAAGTACCAACAGTTGTAAATGAACGAGACACAATTTAAATTATATTATATACGTAATAATATAATTTATAAAAACTAAATGAAAGCGAATCATATTACATTTTTATTGGGATTGTATATATTTTCGTGATATATCCTATATTTCCTGATGTTTGAGGTCATCAAAGGCTTACAACAAAGCCAATCTCTTTCCCCAGAATTATTTAATTTAACAGTAGAATTAGTGATGTAAACCTATCGATAGTACTATCGAAAAAAAGTGTTCTTTTTTTAATTTATTTTAACAGAAATAACATCCAAATCATTAAATTCCTATTTAAATAAGATGCAATTATTTAAGAAGTGTAAATAAAGGAAGTCTTAGGTATTTAAATATATTTTAACTTATTTTTTTCACGAAATTATTTCACATAAACATAACATAATAATAAAACATACCTAATAAAAACGAATGGATTCTTAAATAAAAAGTTTGAAAACAAGTCAATAATTATATGAAAAATGAATATTTTAAAAACATTGATGTTTTCCGATGGATCCAATTCTTTTAAATTCGATGTTGCCAGGTCGGTCATTTCAAATTCAAAATTTCAAATCACCGAAAACAAATTTTTTCTACAATATTTAAGATATTATCAGAATTTTTTTTTTAAACTGCACTACTGAATTCGAGGAAAAATACCTGTAACAGATTTAATAAATTAATAACCTGTGCCAATACATAAAGGGTCTTGAATTTCTTATTTGATAAAGACATCGTGCAAGTTAATCCACCAATCCATTGAAGGGTCAGGTATCCTTTTTATAGAAGCTGGGTGTGCCCACAGCGGGTCTCCCGTATGCAGAATCGAG
The DNA here is from genome assembly GCA_948150685.1 of Rhaphigaster nebulosa. Lineage (NCBI taxonomy): Eukaryota > Metazoa > Arthropoda > Insecta > Hemiptera > Pentatomidae > Rhaphigaster > Rhaphigaster nebulosa. The sequence goes on along the minus strand of OX411309.1, from coordinate 140,817,559 downwards.
CCACGCAGAAAATAAGCTTTCTACCCACACCAAACATGAACAGCCCTGGAATTCGGACCCCAGTGCTCAATCCACCCCACTCTCAATCCAACAACGATATTATTGTTTTATTTATTATCAAAATTATGAGAAAAACAAAAACAAAAAATTGAAGCTAGAAAAATGTATGAGAAAAATATACTAAAATTGGAAATTTTATTTAAATTTACAAGTAGTTGAGAAAACCCTGTATTGATATAACAGTGAGGTATTGTTGGAGGATATCGTGAACTGAAAATCGTGATAAGAAACAACCATGATAAGGAATTGTCATACAATTTTATTTTAAAAAAAATCAAAAGGTCACTGAAACTTTGAATGGTATCTTTGCACACCATTCTTCCTCTGAGAGAATTTTCATTCGACCATCCCAAGCTTTAATAACAATATTCAGCATCCAATCGCCTTTTCATATTAAATTTAGATTGAATATCGATTATAGTTTTCTATGTAGGCTGGTATTATTAGGGAAGCTTTATCGATACTGCCGTAGTGGTTTTAATAGTAAAATCCAGGTAATAATACCTGGACTTTACTATTAAAACCACAAATGGATATTTTAGTGGAAAAAAAAAATAATGAACAGGTTAACTTGGAAAGAACATGCCTATAGTATGTTTATTATATAATGTTTTTAATATCATATTACAACGAAATTTGAATTAGACTGTAATAATACGTTTATTATAATGTTTTTTTAATATTATATTACAATGAAATTTGATTGAATTACACCATAAATAGGGTCGTGTTTGTTATTTTCTCGTCAGTCAAAAGAAAAGTACATTTTACCTATTTCGCATTTGTAATTTTTACAGCTAGCATGAACGAAATGAATAAGGAAAGTAAATAATAATGAATAATGATGAATAAATTTGAATGATATTTTTCCAATTTTCTTTTTTTTTTTGCCTTAGAAACCAGCGGCTTATAACAACAAAATATTTAGGTAAAATAGAAAAACATTATTACATGAATTTTGAGACGTATGGAGTTGTATTAAATAAAAGATTTCTTAATTGGACAATTTTTCAAAATTTAAAAAAATTGACTGAAATTGCGTCATAAGCGGCATGCTTTTGAAATAATTCATTTCAATCGCATAAAAACTGACAAAATATCTTGGTTGGCTGGACTGTTAAAAATAAAAAATAAAAATTGCGTCATATGCAGTACGCGAAATTTTTACATGAAAATGTACTGATAGAGATGATCCAGAAAATATATCGACAGACAATCATTTCTGGTAATTGATCGCTTCTAGATGAACTACTTTAAAAAAATTGTCTGAAATTTTGGCATAAATAGCATTTCCAAGACAACTGAAACATTTTCCATTTCAATTCAAATGTAGCTTTTTCCATTTCAATGGCAACCTTTTCCTAATCAATTACCATCGTTACCATTACTAATTGTAACCCTTTCCAATTCAAAATTAACTTTTTCCAATTAAATTGTAACCTTATCCATTTCAATTGTGAACCAACTGAACATGAATTGATTCTGTTTTATTATTGAAAAATAACTATTAAAAAAAATATATTGTTTATTAATTTATTTATTTTTTTTTTTTGGAGGGAAGGAGGTGTGGATCTTATCAATTTGGTAATTCTTCATAATGTATTTGAAGTTGCCAATGTCGAAATTCTGTGAAGCCACGAGCATCTCTATTTAATTATTAGTTTGTTAACTTTTTCGGTATAGGTATTATTTATTAGGTTTTCGAGGAGGCTATTTCCGAATTTACTATCGGATTATCGATCGCGCATGCGCATTTCTATTTTTCGTTACTGTTGACAGTTTCTGTGATATAGGGATCGTTTCTTAGGTTTTCAAGGGTTCTGGTTCCATTCTTTGCGTTGGATCTTTGATCGAGCATGCGAATTAACATAACAGTTAACACTTTTTCGGTATAGGTATCGTTTATTAGGTTTTCAAGGACTCTTCTATTTCATTTACGATCGGATTTTCGATTGCGCATGAGAATTTCGCTTTTCCGTTACTGTTGAAGTTTTCTATACGATACAGGGGTTGTTAATAAGGTTTCGATAAAAAATCCAATTCGAAAAATCGAATGAGAACTATCGAAAACTTAATAAACGATATCTTTATCAAAGAAAATGTCAACAGTGATGGAAAATCGAAATATGATAGTAAATTCGGAAATAGCGTCCTTGAAAACCAAATAAATGAAACCTATGCCGAAAAGTTTAGTAAAACACTTGAAATTAACACTTAATATCAATTATCTAATAAACGAAAAAAAGTCGAAAGAATATGCAAAAGTTATTTCAAAAGTCATTACTTTAATTAAAATAATTATTTTTCAATAATAAAATAAATAAAATAGAATTAATTCATGTCCGGTTGGATTACAATTGAAATGGTAAAAGTTGCATTTGAAATGAAAAGGGTTGCAATTGAAATGGAAAAGGTGACAATTGCTTTGGGAAAGGTTACAACTGAAATGTAAAAAGTTACAATTTACTTGGGAATGCTACATCAATCTTGGGAGTGCCCTGAAGAGTCATTCATAAAATGTTGTTTTTTTTAAGAAAAATAATACAAGCTGTCACACTCAAGAGAAATAGGTATTAGGATTATAAGAATCCATTCTTTCATGAAGTGAAAAAAAAATGCATAAAATAAATAATATGTATATCACAAATGAAAATAAATAGATAGACAAATTAAATAATTAGGAATTGATAAATTATTTGCCACTTCTATAAATTTGTTTTATTGAAAACTAGTTTCGAATGTTATACATTCATCCTCAGTTCAATATTTAAATGGATTATATCAAACAGAAATTTTGACACTGGTTTCTTCTCGCATTGAACTTCAACTCAGTTCACTGCGAGAAGAAACCAATACCAACTTTTTGTTTGATATAATCCATTTAAATCTTGAACTGAGGAAGAATGTATAACTAGTTCAAGTATATGTATAACTAGTAGTGTATTCGAAACTAGTTTTTAATAAAGCAAAGTTTAGAAGTGGCAAATAATTTACCAATCCCTAATTAGATTGATCCTTTTATACCATCATGCGGAATCCAACTGACAAATTAAATAATCGTAAAGTAAGTAAACAACCAAGATAAAGGATAAATTAAGTAAAATAAAATATAATAAATAATCATGAACACATTCATAACTATATTCAATATTAACAATCTACCCGGGGAATTGGAGTTTTAAATTTATCTGGCTGTCGAATCCACGAAGATATTTGTATCAGTTTTTATGCGAGACTCTTCTGGAAAGTCTCAAGACTGAAATGAACTATTTTACAATTTTGCCGCATATGGGATAATTGTAACCAAATTTTTTTAAGTTTTCTGTCCGGAAGAGGTATATAACCTAAAATCAGTACAACATTTTAATGTAAAAAATTTTCGTACTGTTTAGGACTTTTTTTTTCAAATTTTAAATTCGTCTGATTTGTCCAATTCACTAAGATATTTTGTCAATTTTTATCCAAGACTCTTCACGGAAATCTCAAGATTAAAATAAACTATTTCTCAAGCATGCCGCCGCTTTCGATGTCATCTTAGACACTTTTAAAAAAAATTCTATAGGCTAAATACACCCTGAGAAACTACCAAATTTTCAAATAAAATAGACAAATTTTGTCTATCACTTGAATGATGAGACCTTCCACACCCGCTAGTCAAAACTTCAATTACTTATAAGATAATTAAAAAATTTCTATCCCCCGGACTAACTGACAACCGGATTAGTATAACCACAAAAACTGGTGTCGTATCTACTTGAGACCGGTATTTCATGTCGTATTTTTGAGTTGGTTAATATGAAGATAATATGAAGTTAGTGTTGGCACCATCATAATTTTATTTGTCCGAACCTCCATTGCCACAGGAACTACCACTGATTGTAATGTTTTTTATTATTGCTCTTGTTATTTTATATGAGAAATATGACTTCCCTAAAGCGACAGCAATAAAAATTATGAGTTATTGCTGTGATAATAATCTTCTATTGGGATTAATATGGTAGGAAAATACCAGGGTCCTATTTCATAATAAATTATAAACAAGGACAAGTGGGAAAAGTACAAGGGGGAAGGTTCGGTTTTAGAGGTTAGCGGCTATTAAATAATTAAATAATTAAGCGGCTGTAATTAAATAATTCATAGATAATAATGATATCATTCAATTTTTTTTAAATTTGCTCTCTTGTAGTATAACTATTTTAAATGTTATCGTGTCTCAACATTTCACAGCGTGCAATGTTTAAGACCCCCTTGTACTTGTACTTCATTATTAGTAAAATGACCAGATAATTTACAATGAAATGTCGGGCTGATAGATTATTTTTTTTTTATATCATCGTTCAAATACTTATTGCAAACCAAAATGGAATTTGTACTTGCAGTTCTATCTCCGGTGACAATAGTAAAATCTCACAGAAAACGTGTGTATAAATTTTAGCTTCTTTTTATTTTTAATTTTGCCCTTTAAAAAAAATTATGTTTTTGTAGATGTTTGATGCATGAGCAGATTAATTTTATTCGCAGAGCTATTTTAAATAATAACGAGCGTTGTAGCTGTGCAGTTAAATAATAACCAGAAAAGGTCAAATAGTAAATTTTATACCACATATATGATATAAATTTTAAAATGTTAAAACAAATCCTAAAAAACAGTAGGTATTGTAGCGCCATCTTTTGTCGAACCCAACATCGACTGTGTAAGAATATAAATAATCCATCACCATAAACTTTTTTAGTCCAAAATATTGTCCAATGGAGGACAATATGGGAGAGTTTTCGATGTGGGACGAGTACCCAAATGTGGGATAGTCCCACCTAATGTGGAACGTCTGGTTACTTTAAACTAGGTGGCTCAAAACCTGATCCTGAATTTGGTTACCAGTCGCCGCAGATTGATGTATCTCAAAAACGTCACTCGGCGTCGCGATATCTATCTATTGACACATACAGGCAAACGCACTTAAGCTCTTGTTTTTGGAGGTCTCATTCCGTTATTATATGTTGTTTTCTTTCATTCTTTTATTCTAGTTTCCAAGTAATTTCTTGGTGTTCCCTGACAACATTAGAGCTATCAATGTCACTGAAATCAACAGTTTCGATATATTAAGCGGAAGAAACCGCTTAACTTAACTTATATCTTATTTTGCAGCATATTTGTTCGTCTCACAAATGGGTAGGAAAACCAGTATTTTCCACTCAATTTTAACACTTAAAATAATTAATAAAAATGTTTAATTAAAGTGGAATAAAAAGCGCGTTTGTAACCTTTATGACCGAACCATATCATCTCTGTATTTAATTTTAATATAATTTTGGATGTAAGTTTATTATAACCTTCAAGTATCCCTTTTTGGCTCTTCAATTTCAACCAAAATCTATTATATTATTTATATTGATATAAAAGTCTAATTTTCCAAATTTGAAATGTTTTGCATTATATTTTAATACAATTTTTGATGAAAGTCTAATATGACCTTCAAGTAAAGTATCATTCCGGTTAGCCAATTTTAACCAAACTTTATTATATTGTTTATATTCATATGAAAGTCTTATATCCCAAATTTGAGAATTTTTGCATACATTTTAATATAATGTTTTATGAAAATGAATAATGACCTCCAAGAAAATTACCACTTACGGTAATCCAGTAGGGAGATTCATAACTAAATTTTACAATAATGCTAAATAAAAAATTTTCTATGGCTAACCGTTTTTGAGTTATGCGAGATACGAACGTACCTACGTACAGAAATTAGTCAAAATAGACATTTCCGTTGAAATCTGAAAACCGAAAATTTTCGCAATTACAATACTTCCTTTAATGCGTACAAGGAAGTAAAAATAGTAAATAAAAATAAAAATTGAATAAAATTATTATTATCATCTGATGGCGAAAACTAACCTGTAACCCTAGTTACGGTACTATTTCCATTTGTATGTGTACTTTGTTATGAAATAGGGCCGAGCATGTATAAATGAACTGCTATTACAACAGAATATCTCTCGTTAAAAATCTGAAAACTCTTTTCTTTTACAATTTTCTAAATGATGGGTGATATTAATCATAAAGTTGGTAAGAAGTTTGTCACACAATTTAACCAATACAGCTGTTGCCATCGCGCACTGACGAAGAAAATATAATGTTGCTAATGGCGGGCAACCAAGAGGAAATATTCTATTGTGCCTTCCTTTTGTCAGTGAGCACGCAGCTTACAAAAGCCACTGCCTACTAAAGAGGCACTCTGTCTTGAAAGGGCTCAGCTCTTATTTGAAATGTTCAGTCACTCAACTTGCTCCATACTATTCAGCCACTACTGAATAATTATTTTAAAGTTGCTGATAATTATTATAATGCAGTTGCTAAAAAAGTCCTTGAGCATGAATACGGCTTTGAGATCACGTGATAAATCATTTTTTGTGTTTCACATCTATATAGTAACAATCTTTCGTGCGTAGGTAGTTGTCCGTCATCGTATAAATACCCATGGAAGCTAATTCACAATATAAACTCTATTAAATGATTAATAGCTGACAGTAAAAATTATATGAAGGAATGAGATAGTCCGGGAGGCGGTCAAAACGATGGATCAGAAATAGTAAAAGCTATTTATTAGAAACCGACGTTTCGACCCACTTTGCAGGTCTTCATCAGGTCTAAATAAACAAGATACAAAAAAAAAATGATATATACAGTGAATGATATTAAAATTGACTAAGTTAATAATTAAAAAGACATAATGAGAAAAAATGAAAACAGTGATAAATTTCATCAAATGTTATCAGATTAAACTGATAGAGTAATAACAACAACCGAAAATAAAATAGTTAATATTAAAAGTAAAAACAAAATATTCTTATTTTTAATTTTAAAAAGCATATTGTTAAAGTTTTTATCCTTGATATCATACGTATAATTTACACTGTTAAACTTATCCATTCCTTATACCCGTATATACTTGGATTTTGTTCATTAAACCCCTATTTAGCTCAAAATATTTGTGCATGAATTCTGATCAATTTTTATTTTCTCCTCTCGCAATTTTATATATTTACTTTTATTTTAATTTATTATTTGCATTTGTTCCTTTGGATTTATCTTTTTCTTCTATTTTCAATACTATTTTATTCATTAATATATTTTTATTATTAACCCACATATATAATGAAAACCGCTCCTCTATATAACCGCATTCTCTATATAACTGTTATGGCATTCTTAATTACTATCCCTACACCGCCTCCTTAATTACTATGCTGTACTGCTTAGTCATTCCTTTACCACATTTTGAGCTTCAAGGTACTAAATTTTTCCTGTTTATGTATTTTTATATTGTTATTTCCCGTTTTATTTATTTATTACGGTTATTAACTTTTTTTTTTTTTAGTTACTGTTATTTCTCTATCAGTTTAATCTATTATTATTAATAGTCAGTTTTATCAATAATCAGTTTAATCTATTAATATCAACTAATTTATTATTATTTGTTGTTATTACTCTATCACTTTAATTCTTTTAATTTTAATTTTTTCGCATTACGTCAATTTAATTATTTACTTATCCATAAATCGAATATTTCTAAATAAAGATTTTTATTTAATGAAACGAATTTGAAAAAAATCAATGAGAAGAAACTAATTTTCGAATCCATTCACATCCATTTTGAAACTAACCCTTGTAAATCGTAAAGTAGATAAGAACTATATTTCCTTCCCGTATAGACATATTTTGAGTAAATTAAAAAAAAACGGTAATTTTAATAACATACTGCTCTTACCCTATTACTTTAATCTTTTTTTTCAGTTATTAATTATATCGAATAATTCTTTTCACATTTAATTACTTTGAGTATAGTTGTCGCCATTTTAACCCTTTTTTATCATTCTTTAGTCATCGTTGCTGGATTTGGTTGGTCTCACACCTAATTGATTTTTATTTATTTTATTACTATTATTATTGGTTTAATTATTTTTATTTATCAGTTTATATGTATAACGATGATATTTTCACTTTTAATCAGCGTTTAATCAACCCTTTGCTACTTTTACTCTTTTTTATTTTTTTATCATTACACGGGTATCTTCCTTATTTTATTTTTACTCTATTCAGTTTTACTATATTTCTTTATTTTTGTGTGAATTTATTTTACATATTCAGTTCTTGCCTCTCAGAGATTAGCTCTTCATTTCATTTTTGCTTTTTCTTTCTACCATTTTTATACTTTCATATTATATTATTCTACGATTTCCATCTTAATTGTATCTTATTCTTGGTACCCCTATAAAAGCTTGTAATTTGGATCGAAACTTCGGTATTCAAAAAAATTTTTTTTTTTTACTGTTTTTGTGATAGTCTGACCATCTTTTCAGAAAATAAAATTAATATATCGAATACAATTTTCACATTTTTAAAATTAAATATGAATAAATGTAAATTTGTAACCATGAAAAATGTTTTTACGCGAAAAATTGATTGAAGGAATATAAAATTTTATTTCCAAAATGTAAATTCAGAATAAATTGGCCACAACTTTTTAAATCAACATCTGAAGTATTTTTAGCTGGACCAATATCACCCCATTCAGTAAACCTAAAATATTAGGCTGAAACAATAGACACATCAGCTGATCTAGAGGCAACCTGTTGTAGAGCAGGAAAACCCAGATGGGTCTCTAGATAGTTATCAACCCTGGTCATATATTGGTTTATAACTGAAAGAAAGTTTTTCAGCTGTGCCATTATCAATAGATCATATAGCATACACCTTTTTCCTTTTCGAAAAATCTTCTCAACCAATTATACTACCACTGCTTTCATTAAATGCCTGTAACGTACACATGCATTTCAATGAAGAAAAACTGTTTATTTCTCAAATTTATATCAAAATTCCTTTCCTAGAAATGTAATTTTATAAACAAGTGTGAAATTGTATCATTAAAACTGATAATAGAAATGGATTAAATAAGAGAAAGAATGTTCTGAAGATGTAAATGTTTTCCCCGAAACGTTATCAAAAATGCAATCAAGTGCCTATTATACTGGAAGATGTTGTCCTTTAATTATTGAATTGATGTGGGGACTTCCTAGAAAATTGAAACAAAGAAAAAATTCCTTGAATGTCGATTATTTTTATGAAAGAATCTTCAGATTCAGTATACAGACGTACAAAAGACAAAATAAAATACAAAATTTAGAGTGTATCGCATTCCATCAGAACTAATTAAAAGAATATAATTATATTTTATTAAAATAAAAAAAAAAACAATTTGACTAAGTCTAATTAATTTTTAACTAGGTCACAGGGAGAAGCGGGTTAGGAGGGAAGTATCCGAGGTAAAATTAAAGTTAGTCTCCATCCAATGTGGTTTACATACAAGATAAAATTATAAATATAGTTCTATAGATAATGTTATATTCTTTGCCTTGTTTCTCCAGGATAGTCAATTTCCTTATCTTATTTCTTTTATACGTTTCGGGAGAATTTTTCAGAGAAAAATACAGAACAGAATAACTGAATAGACAGGCAAGAAGTTTAAAAGCTACGTTGTAATCTTTTTAAGTGCCGATGCTAGGTTAAGACAAATCCCAAGATATTACTTTCGTTCTTGGACAAGAAACTTGCCAATTAACCTCGATAATCTTCGAATTCCCCTCACAGATACTGTCCAATACGATGGCTTCGTAAATCCATCCGAATGTCTCTAACTCATCGATGGAAATCATTTTACGGTCAAATCATCAATGAACCATCAGTTGTTTGGATCGCGATGGATCGATTGATATAACCTCAGAATAATCTCCATGTTCTTATTTCCGTTTTTACTACCTTGCACGTAATAAAGGAAGTATTGCAATCACGAAAATTTTCGGTTTTCAGATTTTAACGGAAATATTCATTTTGGCCATCCCTGAATCCATTTTGAATAATTTCGTGATGACGTCTGTACCTTCACATAACTCAAAAACGGTTATCCATATAAAGTTAAAATTTTGTATTTAGGATTCTTGTAAAATCAAGTTGTGAACCTCCCTTTTTGGTTGCTGTATGATTACTGGAAGTGGTTCTTTACTTGAACTAGACTTTCATAAAAAATTATATTAAAATATAATGTAAAACATCTTAAATTTGGTAAATTAAATTTTTAAGTCAATATAAGTAATTTGATAGAGTTTTGTTGAAATTGAAGAGCCGAAAGGGATCCTTTACTTGAAGATCAAAAAAAAACTTATATCAAAAGGTATATCGACATTTAATACTGAGGTCATGTGGTTCGGTGATAAAGGTTATAAAAACGATTTTTTTCCCACTTTAATTAAACTATTTTATTACTTGTTTTAAGTGTTAAAATTGAGTGTAAAATACTTTTTTCCACCCATTTGTGAGCTGAAGAAATCTGCATCAGAAGAATAAGATATAAATTAAGCGGGTTCTTCCGCTTAAAATGTCGAAACCGTCGATTTCCAATGCTTTGTCTAGTTACTTAGACAGTTTTAATTCCGTAACGGAACATGAAGAAATCTCTTAGGAACTTGTTACATACTGAAAGAAAACGACATATGATAACGAAATAAGACCTCCAGAAAAAAGGTCTTATGTGTGTGTGCGTGTGTTTTTGACAATAGACGCCTTCGTTTTTTAGATAGGTACTCCTATCTTCGGATACTAGTAATCAAATTCAGGGTCAGTTTTTGAGCCATTGATTTATAGTTTAATAGGCGTACAAGGAAGTCATGGAGTGACCACATCAGATATTTTAAAACCAACAACAATTGATCTCGAGCATTATTTAGTCATGAAATGGAATCTTTAGCGCGGAAGAAGGTACAAGCAGTGAGTCTTCGTAAGGTGGTTTTTTTCATCAAACCGAACCGTCGTGCAGTCAACAGAAATGTAGGCTGGAAATCGAGGCCAGGGACTATAAAGACCCTTTCATCTAAAGCCCTTCGTCCTATGACAGTGCCGAGTCTCAGCAGGTAAGCTCTTCTCTCGTCAAGTCAAAGAGCTAACTGTCAACGGGACTTAAATCGGAAGAGCCCTCTGTCACGGCAGGTCTGCCTTCAAACAGAATACTATCTCGAGCTCTTATATATCAGACCACTATAAACTTCTACTGCAACAGTTGCTCCATGTCAGCCTATATCTAACCTCTATGGAATCATTCCGCTCTGCCACCTAAAAATAATTTAAAACTTAAAATACTTCGTTAACAATCCGTATTCTGACATCATAACAAAATCATAAAATCTCATGTATCCAAATTTTCGTTAATAACGTAATTGAATATAATTATTGAGGTCAGTTCTAAACGTTAATTACTATTGCAAAATGGTGATTATGTGAAATTTTTGCCTGATATTTGTTGTTTATTTTTTAACATTTAACTGTACTTTTTCATGACATAAAATAATCAGGAAAAAAAAACGGGACAGAAATAATTTATATATTTTGAATGGCTGTAAGCAACAAACCAATTTCTAAAAAAACTGGTTTTAATCGAAAAGAACATTGAAAATAGTGCTCATAGTTCGTTGGACGACAGTAACATTTTCGTTATTATAAGAAAAAGGAAAATTCTGCTGACTTTTTGGAAAGAGAGAGGGGTAAATGTCCTTATTTCACTGTGTTTAACTGTAGATAGAAGAGAAAGTAATTAAACAAAATCTCTTTTAGCATGAAGCGATTCAGTTGTAGGTTATATATGTATATGTATATATATATATATATATATATATATATATATATATATATATATATATATAGAAAACATAAAGATAATTAATTAAATTGAAACAAACTAAAACAAGCAAAAAAATAACACATGTGAAACCTCCTTCAGACACCTGTGAGTTGTCTGACCACAAAAAATATGGTGACCATTTAGCAAAAAGTGGCAAAAGTGCAACTGGAAATGTTATGTTATGGAAAGTTTATGTGGAAATATATAAAATTATATAATACAAATATATATATATATATATATATATATATATATATATATATATATATATATATATTTATATATATATCATATCGCACAAAATTTTATTGCGATTTTAGGAACTTCACTTGGACAAGAGACCGACATGGCGGACCCAAAAATAACACATGTGAAACCTCCTTCAGACACCTGTGAGTTGTCTGACCACAAAAAATATGGTGACCATTTAGCAAAAAGTGGCAAAAGTGCAACTGGAAATGTTATGTTATGGAAAGTTTATGTGGAAATATATAAAATTATATAATACATATATATATATATATATATATATATATATATATATATATATATATATATATATATATATATATATATCATATCGCACAAAATTTTATTGCGATTTTAGGAACTTCACTTCATACCGACATGGCGGACCCACATCAGACTGAAAAGAAAACAACTGAACAAACGACCGGGACTATTATCCAGGTTGCTTGACAGAGGCTCCAAATTATACTTAACTAACAGACTTATAATCTAAAAAGTAGTAATAAAACCTGTATAGACATAGAACTCTGTGGCTCTGTTAAAACTTCAAACATCCATAGAATTCAGTCATTCCAGTCAAAAGCATTGAGAAAAATAGTGAATGCGCCATGTGACAAATGACTTGTGCATCCTAACAGTTGCAGATGCTGCCACAGAATATTTCCAACAGAAAAATTTCCACAACAGCCTAACTTGCAGCATGAACCTCTTAGCACAAACACATCCACCACGAACCCATACATCCACCACAAACACAGCACACCCCGACGGCTATCCAGGCCCTGGCCTAGAGACTTGTTGAGTTTACTGCTATTAACTAGATGAGCGCAGATTTGCTTGTTGCAAAAATAATTTGCAGGCGAATTAATTACTGCCAAATTAAATAAGTAAAAACAATTAAAATGTCAAGTAAATCAAATACTCAAAGACAAGCACCTTTCTTTTCTTGAGTTCTTAGCGCCAAATTTTACGAATTCAAACGTAAATATGAATAAATGAAGCTCTTACCAACCAAAATCTTCCTGCCTACTGAAGGGAATCCATTTCGAAAATCTAAAGTAACCAATCTTAGCCTTACATCGAACACACAAAGAGCTTATAATGACTTCGGGGTTGGCTGTTGCTAAGTCAGTGGAATGTGCCTAAGTGCACTTAGCTCTAAAGTGGTTTAGCTGTAACTTTATAGAGAGCTGACAAATTGACTCGAAAATTAATCTGTTACGGGGCTAACGTACAATTAAACTTTTTGAACTCAATTAACAACTAATCTAAGTAACACCTTACTGCCCTTCTCATGATTTCCAACTGTCCATAACTGAATCGAAATTACAAGGAAACTTAGCAAGCGGGCACTTGGAGGTCCAAGAATAAACGAGGTTATTTCAAGACTGGTGGAGGATTAATAGACAGCAGAGAGACTTTATTCAATCTATTATGATTTTAAAAAAATTAAAAAAAAAAGCATAGTGAATAAATTATCACCATATTGATTAAGTTCAGCGGTTTTACTAATTTCGTTAATAGCCAGAGAACCGACGTGCAAAAGTTGACATCAATACAAGCTAAAACGTTTAGAAGAGCTTCATAAAAACGATTCCTAAAAGAATAGACTATAGTATAGCGCAGTAAGGGGCTGATTAAACAGTCTGATGGGCTGCCCGATTCTCTTCCAAACGAAAAGTGTGCTAACTATCGTCCGACTCCTTAATCAGAGAAGATAGTACAGGGCATGCGCAGACAGCAAACTTTTTATTAATAACACGAAAACGACGTGCAATAGTTGACATCAATACCAAGCTAAAACATTTTGAAGAGCTTCATAAAAACGATTCCTAAAAGAATGGACTATAGTATAGCGCAGTAAGAGTCTGATTAAACAGTCTGATGGGTTGCCCGATTCTCTTCCAACAGAAAAGTGTGCTAACTATCGTCCGACTCCTTAATCAGAGAAGATAGTACAGGGCATGCGCAGACTGCAAACTTTTTAGTAGCTCTCCACCTTATTGATTATAATTACTATTTCGCATTATTAGTTATAATTATGCATTATTTATTTATATAGTTACTATAATGCTATAAATAACATTATTTATGTATGTATTATTTATTTACAATTACTATTATAATTTATTTATAATTCACTATTTATTTATAATTACTACATTGTTTATAACTAATTTCTTCTATTCAAATATAGTAGGAAGGAAGTCCGTAGTTAATAAAAAGAAGAGTAATTTTGACTATTTAACAAACTTTTATTATATTTTCACATTACAATAACATAATAATGTCGACGTTTCGGGGATGTGTCCCCATCATCAGAATATATTTCTGAAAATTAAACAATAAATTACATTTATAATTATAATTATAAATTATAATTATAATTACAACAACAACATATATCAAATAAATATATTTTATACAAAAAAATATCTGTTATGTATTAATAATGAATCCTTTATAAGGATATATGTTGTTGCAGTTGGTATAATTTATAGTTTAATTTTCAGAAATATGTCCTGACAATAAAGGGAAGGGCTAAAATTTCGGCAAAGTTATTTTATTTAAAAAAAATATTTAAAATTGTTTTCGTGAGGTAGGTAGTTTATATCGATGTCGTATTTTGAAAGAGGCTTAAGCTCTAAAAATTCGAAATTTAGGTTTCAATTTATTATAAGACGTAAAACCCACATCCATCGATTCTCGCTCACGATATACCGAAAAAAATTTGAAAATGGTCTAATAATCAACTATTGATGATGTAAGCACAAAATACAGACGACTATCAGTCGTAACTCTGGCCTTGACCAGAGCTAGAAGTCTTCGAAATATATTGTCATTATAAAAGTTTTGCCACCTTAATAAACTCCTACTATACACAATAAAGAATTAAATTGAAAAAATATATATTGTTATTTGGAGAAAAAACGTTTCACGTGTTTCCTTTAAAGTTCCCAAAATGGCACATACGGCTTTTTCAAAAAACGAAGCCGATATGATATTAAGCAATGAATGAAAATATCTGATGTGGACACCGCATGACTTCCTTTTGCTCAAAAAGTGATCCTGAATTTGGTTAATAGTTTCTGAAGATAGCAGTATCTCAAAAACGAAACTCAACGTCGCGATGTCCATCTATTGACACACAGAGATATACAGTTACATAAGCTCTTGTTTCTGGAGGTCTCATTCCGTTATTATATGTCGTTTTCTTTTGGTAGGTAACAAGTTCCCAAGAGATTTCTTCGTGTTCCGTGACAACATTAGAACTGTCTATGTGACTAGATTAAGCATTGGAAATCAACGGTTTCGACATTTTAAGCAAAAGAACCCGCATAACTTATATCTTATTCTCCTGCTGCAGACTTGATCTAAAATTTTAATATAATTTTTGATGGAAGTTTATCATGACCTTCAAGTAAATGCTACTTCCTATCATGTGATCATGTAGTGACCAAAAAGGGAGGTTCACAATTAGATTTTACAACAATCGCAAATACAAAATTTTAATTTTCTACGCCAAACCGTTTTTGAGTTATGCGAGATACGTACGGACGAACGAACGTACGTACAGACGTCACGACGAAACTAGTCAAAATGGATTCAAGGATGGTCAAAATGGATATTTCGAGTGAAATCTGAAAACCGAAAATTTTCACGATTACATCTCCTTTACTGCGTACAAGGAAGTAAAAAGGGTAAAAACATTTTAGATTTTTCTTGAATAAATTTATATTACGGTGTTCCATCGACGTCTGAAATTTGAATTTTTAATGTCAATATAAAGTTTATATTTTTTTTTATTGAACAATACATCAAAAAATCAGAATTACCCGAACATTTGTAATATTTTCATTCCGATCTTTTCGTTTCTGGACTACAGAGAAACAAAGCTACTTTTCTTCCACTAGTCTCGAAGAAAAGCGGCGGACGGCGAACGGCATACGGTGGACGGACGGATTTTTCTTTATTCGATTATTGGATTCCACATATCTTGAAACGTAAGACGTCACATTTTAAACATTTTGTTTTTCTTGGTCGATTACAAAGCATCATGATAGAAAATAATAAATCAAACAGTGCAGTTAAATCTTCAGTTAGGAAATTCAATATTTTCACGTATATTCAAAAGATAACTCAAAGAAATAAATGAGTATTATGAATTTTGGAGTGGAGACGGGACGGTAAGGTATCTAGGGCAGGGAGTGGAAAACTTTTCGTAGGAATTTACTAAGAGAAAATAGTAATTAAACCCTGACTCTGAGGCCTACGTTTGCTCTTCAAACAATTCGTAAATCCAATAAAAAATTCAACAGCTACTGATTTAATCTGAATTACAAATGGCTTTTAAACATGGCGAGAATTAGCATTCAAGAATCATTCTCCTGCCTCGTCCGTCAAATGAACATTTTCAATCCTCTCTTAAAAATCGATTATATGAATTTCAAATTAACGATTATTAATTTAATAATGCCTTGAGAATTTCGACCGTCTCCATAGGATGGTGGTTAACGTACCTGATGCTGAACTAAGGAGGCATTTGATTTCCGAGATAAGAATTTTTTACGAAAGGCTAATAAGGAATGACTGGGTCACTCATGAGGGTATATAAGTAACTACTTGAATAAATGAGTATCCGATATAATAATAATAATTAATTAATGAGGACAAAAAGAGACACAAACTACTATAATTATATAGTAATTATCGGATTCCAAAACAAAAAATTTGTTGTGGTGCGCGCATCACACTACTTTCTCTTACCGTCCTACAATAATTATCTTTTTGGTATAAATTTAAAGATTTCACATAAACAATACTTGAAATATAATTGGCAGCATTCACTTCTTCACATCTTCTCCCACATAAGTACTATAAACAAGCTTTTTATACAATTTTAGTACGACAATTCTATTTACTACCTATATATTTTAAGTTTAGTAAGTTAAGTTAGTCAAGTTCAAAATATATTTTAAAAGTTTCGGTGCAGTTTCTATAGAAATATTTTGTTTCCATTAAATACTATAAAAGAAGAAATTAATAAGTATATTTTTGTTTATGTATTCCTACATTACATTATTACAGAGCGTATTGTTTACAACAGATAGGCGGATTCGTGGGAGGAGGTTCGGTCGTATCCGTCTCCTTTCGGGTGCGCTCGGTTATTCATCTAGGATCTGGTAGTCCTCATAAGATACACTGTATTTTTGCTAATTCCGGTCTGATTTCGATGATTCCTTTTTGTATTTTAGAGAATTTAATTATCTTTCATATTATTTCATACATGATTTACCATAAAATACTTACTTTCTGAATTATGCGCAAATAAAATTTTCTTTTCGATATAACTTTTTCCTCCGCATTTTCTCGTTGATATATTACATATATGAAAAGTTAAAGGGCTTTAAGGAGAAGAAATTAGGCAAGTTTTATCAAAATCGTTAGAGCAATTTACAAGAAAATTGTAAAATCCAAGATATAATTGCCACTTCCGGTTAGTCCGATGCGCTGTATCTTTGCTAATACTGGTTCAATTTTGATGATTCTTTTTTGTTTTTTTAAATAATTTAATTACCTTTCATACAATTCTATATATAATTTACCATCAAATGCATACTTTTTAAATAATGCGCAAATAAAATATTCTTATTGTAATGAGTAGACTGTTATTATATTATTTAATTAAAGGAATATTATGTGCAAATAAAATTTTATTTTCATCATAACTTTTTTTTTTGCAATAAATAACTAACCAGATAACATTTTGCCAATTTAAGGGTCTTCAGGATATATAAGCAAAAGATTACATTAATGCAGATCAGAAATAACACATCTCACATCAACAGCCTAAAAAAACACCAAATAGAGATAATAGATCACTCCGAAACAATTCAACAGTGCCAGATTTAGATCTGGCGGGCCTTAGGCGATACGCGGGGCCTCGCTTCTTTAGGGGGATTTAAAAGAGAACGGTACTGGCACAGATAATGGTGGGAGAAACGAGCCCGGCAAATGAGCCTACAGAATAGCTCCAAAATGAAAAGGTAGATCCGGAATAATTTGAAAATTTTGAGGAAAAATGGCAGCATTTTATGCCATTTAAGCATTTTAAATTTACTCTCGTATTCGGCTTATAATTTTGTATTTTAGTTTCATTTTTAATGAAATTTGTATAGTTCAAATGTTATTTTTGTATAGTGCGGGAACGAATGATCAGAAAAATTTTATGATTTGACTGACGGATTTCTTTTTAAGAGAGGATTAACATTTCTTTGGTCAGTTGACATCCGCATGATGGATGAGGAAGCATCAATCTAGTTAGGGATTGATAAATTATTTGCCAGTTCTATAATTTTGTTTTTATTGAAAACTAGTTTCGAATGTTATACATTCATCTTCAGTTTAAGGATTAAGTAGATTATATCAAACAGAAAAGTTTGTATTGGCTAGTTCTCGCTCTGAACTAGCCAATACAAACTTTTCTGTTTGATATAATCTACTTAATCCTTGAACTGAAGACGAATGTATAACATCCGAAGCTAGTTTTCAATAAAAACAAAAAAATAGAACTGGCAAATAATTTATTAATCCCTAATTTCTCTGGTCGATTACAAATGTTCATTATTGAAAATAACAAACCAAAAACTAAACAAATCATAGTATAAATACAATTTTTGCTCTTATTATTTAATTATGTAAGAATAGTGAGAGATCGACAAAGAATAAGAATCCCAAAAAATATCACTATGATATCTTGAATCGGAAACAAGTGTAGGCGATGACAGAGGAAGCTCTCAAATCAGCTTGGACCTTGAATGGCTTCTCAAGATAACTAGATAACAGGCTAAGCTAGCCAATCCCGTGTTATACTTCTCACCAATCTTTATTTTTCAAAGGATCAGTTACAAATTGATTTTAGCCAGATTAATATTTTACCATTTGAAAAAATATTTAAACGTTTTATAAAATGCCAGATCCATTTAGGTAACATTTTCATGGCAGAAATTTAACTGAAATACGTTTCGGTAAAACATGTAACAATAATTAGAAACGGAATAATACTTCTTCTTCTTTAGTAGCACTAGACAAGCCGTGAAGGGCCCTTGGCTTCCTCCAACAGCAACCTCCACGCGTCCCTGTTTCGTGCCACTGCCATCCAGTTTAGCACGCTCAGATACTCTTAATATATAATAGACTTAGCAAATTACGCACGATAATTTCCTTCAGAATTTTCAAAATCAGTTAATGTTTACAATATTTTCAGTAAAATAAATAAGCAACTAATATAAATTTTTGTCTCAAAAAATATAATTAATGTGAATAAAAAAAAATAGAAGATGTGGACAACACTGACTTCCTTATACGCCTATTAAATTATAAATCCGTGGCTCAAAAAGTGATCCTGAATTTGGTTACTAGTTTCCGAAGATTGCAGTAAAAACGACACTCGGCGTCCCGACATCCATCTATTGATACACACTCTTGTTACTGGAGGTCTCATTCCGTTATTATATACCGTTTTCCTTCAGTAGGTAACTAGTTTCCAAGATATTTCTTGATGTTCCGTGACAACATTAGAACTGTCAATATCACTGGATAAAGCATTGGAAATCGACATTTTCGATATTTTAAGCGGAAAAACCCACATAACTAATATCTTATTCTCATGCTGCAGACTTGTTGGTCTCACAAATGGGGAGGAAAACCAGTATTTTAAACTCAATTTTAACACTTAAAACAAGTAATAAAAATGTTTAATTGGATTGGAAACCAAATTGCGTTTGTAGCCTTTATTACCGAAACATATGATTTATGTATTTAAGTCAAATATAATTTTGGATTTAAGCTTATTATGATCTTCAAGTAAAGTGCCGTTTTCGGCTCACCAATTTTAACCAAAATATAGCAAAATACATTCATATCGATACAAAAGTCTTATTTGCCAAATTTGAGATGTTTTACATTTTATTTTAATATAATTTTTGATGAAAGTCTAATATGACCTTCCAGTATAGTACCACTTCCGGTCTGCCCATGTTAACCAAAATTTATTATATTACTTATATTAATATGAAAGTCTTTTATAACTAATTTGAGAAGTTTTGCATAGTATTTTAATATAATTTTTGATGGAAATCAATTATGATCTTGAATTAAAGTACCACTTCCTGTGATCAAACAGTGACCAAAAAGGGAGGTTCACAACTAGATTTTACAACAATCCTAAATACAAAATTTCAACTTTCTACGGCTAACCGTTTTTGAGTTATGCGAGATACGAACGTACGTACGTACAGACGCCACGACGAAACTAATCAATATGGATTCAGGGATGGTCAAAATGGATATTTCCGTTGAAATCTGAAAACCGAAAATTTTCGCGATTACAATACTTCCTTTACTTCGTACAAGGAAGCAAAAAAGAGAGTATATATTCTTTCTACAGAAAAAAATATATTCCTTGTAAATCAACCATCATCTCCAAAGCCTTTCATGTGTTGTAATGGTAATATATAAGCAATAGTAAACAATTATGTAAAAAATGCTTTATAATTTCTTTGATATAAACAAGAACTCTTAGTAAAATTAAATAAATTAACATAACTATAGAATGTGGCTAATTAATCATACCTTATTTTTAGGTGGGAGAAGTTGAGAGAAAAAAATGCACACACCCAACATCACACAGAAATAACACTCGGTAATCTATTTCTAATGTAAGGTCATACCACACTATATTTGATTATTAAGAAAGTCTCGATTGACATATTGCATTTGTTAACTAATTGTTTTTGAGAAATCTTAAAAAATAAAAGAGCTTTAAATTTAGCATGTTATTTGGTATGTTGTTTCCTAGGCGCGGATAATGGTGCTAACCACTCTACTGCTGGTGGTAGGAGTGTCACTGGTACTGTTGCTCCTTTGGGCTCGCTACAAGTCCTTTTGTGCCGACCTGGCACGCTGGATCATGTCCAACACGGAGGAGAAAGTAGTCTTGACGAGATTGAAGGGTCATTACAATGCCAATGGGTACCTTGTAAGTTGACTATAAAAGCTAAATTAGTAAATTCAAATACCTTGTAAGTTTTGAAATGCATTTTGTTGACAGGTTAGTTCCGATTCTGATATTAAGTTGGACTGGGGCACGGGTTCTTTCAGGAGATTTGAGTCAGTCGATTCAGAAAGTGCTCTGGAGATACCACCACAACCTTTGAGACCAGCTCCGACTACAACCCCTCCCCCAAAGCCGATACCAGTTGTAAGTTTAAACTTTAAATAACTATCAGATCTCATTTTTTATTATTTACATCTACTTTATTAATTTAGACAAATATCTCTCAAAACGCAGATATTTAAATACTCTTCTTATAACTTTCCATACAGAAATAATGCTCTCTGAGTTTCATTATAATGCTCTTATCTATTTTAAAAATAAATGAATACAAATTAGATGCATTAATAATGCAAAACAAATTAATTAATGCAATAAACAAAGTAAAGTAACCCAAATTACATCACTCACTTTTTTCCAAATCTTCAAAACTAAAACTGAGACAGAAATTAAATACAAACAGATGAGGACTTAAATCCATATGAACATATTCTTAAGAGATACACCGTAGAGCTCAATAAGGACCAATTACAAAAACTTCAAATTTTCCAATCAAAAATATGAATCATAACAAAATTACTTTGATATATAACTAACAAAACCCAACATACTGCCTTATACCTACCAACAGTTGACTAACACATAAAGATCCTTTGCTTATGATTTCATAATATATTAAAGGGACATACTAACTGATTAATTTAGGAAATGGCAACAATTGACCTTCCGTGCAATATGAGAAGGAAACTGAAAAAGTGCTGGTTGTGAGATCTCCTTCCTTAACTGACCAACATAATTGAAACAAGCCAGGAAGAGGCATTATTGGATGCAGTCTTTCCTCATGCCTGACACATATTTGAAGACAAAAAAATAATTAATTAATTACCTAATAAAATACATACTGAATAGTAGAACACGAGTTAAATACTAAATAAAAATAATTTTTATTTTTGTAGGTATTTTATTATTGATATTCACTTTCTTCAACTTAAGTCTAGATTGTGAAGGCTGTTGTCTGCTCACATTCACTCATTCCTTGCAGCATTTGGCCTCTCTGTCTTTGATCACTCGAGATTTTTTTTTTTTCTATAAATTTTAAACAATCTTTTATCCTCTGATTTCATAATTTCAATGATGAGTTTCTATTCCAGAGTTTCTGATTATCACTTTTCATCTATAATGTATCAATAAAATATTTTTATTCCCATTATACTTCATATATAAGATTTAAGAGGATATCCATCATACAGCTTACAATTCTCTGAAGTTGATCATGAATAAATTATGAAAAAATTATCAGGTTCAATACATTATTTAATCTTTTATATTTTGTGTTTATTTTCATTAAATATTTTTCAAATACAGATTAGATAGATCTCCAGAATTAATCATTCGTCACTGTAAGTTTTCTTTTAAGGATGAAGTCTGTGTTGAAATGCCAGAAGGAGGAGCAATGCTTAAGCGAGCAGTTTCTTGCGAGTCGGTTTCAAGTGATTCATCGGTGGCGGCAGTTGACCTCGTAGAACCCAATGTCACTGGTTATTTATGCATTGGCATCGAGTACGACAGGTAGATTTTATATATTTAATTAACAATTATTATATTAAATATTACTGAACATAATCATAACATAATATTGTTATACTTTCAGTGAATGTGGAGACCTTGTTGTAAGCGTTATTGAAGCTAAGGATTTGATTTGCAAAGATTACGTTTCACACAACGGACTCCTCGACACATTTGTTACAGTTTACCTATTGCCCACAAGAACTACTGACATGCAAACAAGGGTAAATTAACTTTTTATCTTTTAAATAAGGTATAAAAATAGAGTGGGTTTATGTTGTAAACCCATAAACTGGTTCAAAATGCAATGAAAAATATCAGAGCATTAAAGCATATCAAATATGGATAGTACATCTTAGGTCAACAGTCTATTCCATATTCTCAAACAGAGAAAGTACAACTCTCATCAGTAGTTCAAACTAAAATCTTAGGATGTTGACTTGAGATGTGCTATCTCTATTTAACTAGACTGCATAGTGATTTTATGATTTTCAGTTTTGATGATGCCTCTGAAATTTGAGAAACTAAAGGCTTTATTTTGAATCTTCCAATAATAATCCAATTTTTTTTTTTTTGTATTTATTTATTTTTTTAAAGTTTTTCTCTCATTATTTGAATTTTTAAAATTTAGACATACAGGAGTTCACGAAGTCCAAGCTATAAGGAAAAGTTTCTCTTCGGGTTAGAGGTAACCGATTTCTGCAGGAGTTCCCTCATGTTCCATGTTTATTCTGTGCGAAGAGAAGAGAATGTACTTCTCGGTGAAGCACAGCTACTGCTTGCTGATGTGCCGACAAAGCAACCTATCACAACTTGGCTTACGCTCCTTCATTCCAACATGGTAAGAAACAAAGTATAAAGACATCTTAATTTAATTCAAAATAATGTTTAAAATTAAATAAAGTGGAGAACTTCATATTTATTAATATTATAAAATGGACACAGTAAATGTTTTATGTTTTTAAAAATTATTAGTCATCATAGAAGCATTTGGCAGTTCCAGAAATAAATTATACAATCTAAATCTTTTGATATATTACTCTGTCACACATTGAAAATCATAATTTCTTAACAGATCATGCACAAAAACATTGAACAAAGAAGGTCCTAGGTCTAGAAAAATACTGAATAAGCACAAATAAGCTACTTTAGACTGAAATGAAACAATATTATATTACAAATATCTGTTGAAAGTGATTAAAAGAAGTTATTTGTAAATTATTAACAATAGAAATTTATTTTTATACTAATAAAAAAATTCACTGTTCAGGGTGCAGTCAGGAAATCATTATTCTTTAGAAAGAAATATACACCAAGTCACGTATGTAAAATAAAATCTGATGTTTCAGGTATTTTCGAATTGCGCCGGCTTAAAAATTATTCTTTTTGTTTTTTACACATCGGCCTATCCTAATGCTCAATTTGACAGCTTGAAAATTATAGGATCTTTGTTATCCACCAGGCAGATGAATGTAGAATTGTGCAGATTTAAATTGCTTAAAATTTTAAGGACACACATTAGTAATGTAGGCTTGGCAGGGTAAAGCTTGGCAGTAAAAGCGTGCTGATAGCCACCGCAACTGAAACCAGTGGTAGTCCCAGTATTAAAATTAGTAAAGTCAATGAAAAAAAAATCTATTGCTATGTCATAGGCTAAGCTACTGAAGTCCAATTAATTCATGACAATAACTCAAGAAACACAAAACTGTGATCTTGAGTAGCTTTTATAATTTCATTTGTTTATTCAATGTGGAAAAATCTTCCAATTTTTACCATTTATGTTTATGATAACTTTTTAAAAGTTAAAGAAAACATATAAGATGTGCTCTATCCTCCTGTTTAATCTCTGACTAATTTAAGGTACTCACTTAAAGGTGGACTTGAGGAGCTTCTGTCAAACCATGGTAGCCACTTTGACAAAACATAACAATTTTCAGTCAAGTAAAATTTTCGGAAAAGAGCACATTTTCAACAAAGGCACTAGTGTACTAAATAATAATAAAATTAAGCAAAGGTACTTTACCAACTAGACTATCTACATCCCAGTAATTTATTATTACTAATATTATATTTTTGTGAACCAATTTTATTTTTTTCTATGAACTATACATGGGGAAAGTGTCATCATTTTAAAAAATTGGAACATTTAGATTTGATAAACCTTAAAATATTATAATTTTAAAATTATACATTATATTCTTAACTGATAGCATGCCAGAAAGTAGAGTTGAGGAGAACACCCCTATTTCTGTTTTATTATTTTTTCCTATACTCCCAATTAATAATTTATATGTTTTTAGGGTCATAGGTGATTAAATTTTTTTAGTTAAATTGATTTAGGGCGTTTAATTAAGGTCTGATAATTATCTGAGTCGTATCGGGCACCAATTCAATTTTGAGCAGAAAGACAGCATTCCTTTTACAAAGTTCGATAATTATCGGAGTTGGGTTTTACATTTTCTGCAGGTCTACATACGCCTTCTAAATAAATCTGATATCGGTTCAACATCTGATTTATCAGACCATGTGAAGAGGCTCTTAAGTTTTAAACAAAGTTTGTGCAGTTTTCACCTTTATTTAAAAAAATTGGATAATTTATTCCATTTAGCGATCTATCATTTAGCCCAAAGTTTGTTGCCTCTCCCCAATTCAATGATCGAAGCCCCTGAACAAGATTTCCTTTTGATGCCAATATCATCCTTTCTAAAATTTCAAAATCAATCCGTCCGGTTGAGAAAACTTCTTTAATGGTACATTCTGAAGTAGTTTTTTTATTTTTTTTTTATTGGGGTTTAATGTTCTTACATATTCCATTTATAGCAGGAAGGACAGGTTATCATACAAGTTACCAACATATTCTAACCAGATAGGGAAGATTGAGATTTATTCTAGGGGCCTACCAAAAACAAAACTTCAACCTAACCAGTTCATATAAGAATAGGAATCGCTTCTGAAATGAGAAGGTAATGCCTTAATGCACCCGGCCAACTTGCCTCAAATCCCTCTTCCTCTCCCTCTGGAGTAATAATATAATAAAGCTAAATGAAATAAATTTTCACAGCTCTATTAGGGTGAAACTTCCGATAATTATGACAGAATAATCTAGATCTTCCCATTCATTAATCTCAGAGGTTTCAAGAATTGAAAAGTTATCCCAAAATTTGAAACTTAATGCTATACCTATAGGCCACTTCTCTAAACTCCATTACATTATTTTAAATTAACAATGAAAATGCATTAAAAAGTAAAAAACAGATGTAACATTTCTTGATATGATTTATAAAATTCTGGGACTGCCACTGCTTTGTGATGTTTTAAAATTTAAAATTTTGTTTTTAATTGAATATAAAATTATTTAACAATGAGGCAAAAAAGTTTTATTAAAATCATCATTTTTCACCAATTCAATTTTTTAAATAGACATAAAATCTTATGAGCCGCTCCAATGACAATCTCCATTTTAAGAAAGCATAAGTAATCAAGTAAACAATTTAAGATTTAAAATTATTATTTCTCATCTAACTTTATTAGCTTGCAGCTGCTGTTCCTGCTTTTGTATGTAATTGCATTTGATTCAAATTTGTTGTCTTCTCTTATTATAACTATTTTTTCATGATAATTCAAACATATTTTTATAATTTAATATTCAATTATTATTATTTTATAATGGCACCCAAAGCAACTTTTTGATTACATTTTTCTTTTCCATTATTATAATTCCAATTTTCATCACTATAGTAAACCTATCTTTTAAAATTTATAAATATTTCTTTACAGTGTTTATCAAAATAGACAATTTTTCAGACAAAACAAAGCATCCTGTATCTTATACTCACCAATTCATGGAAAACTAGAAGAATACTCCAGAGTCGATCATGGAATGCAGTTTAATCATTAATATGATAAATCAAGTTAAATTATCAATCAATTAAAGGCAATGAAAGAACTAATTTGCAAAAGAAGGATCTTTGAAAGAACAGCCACTAAAAAATATGACTTAAATAAAAACTTTCTCACTAAAACCCATGAAGGGTCTTGGGTTTTGGTATTTGATAAGGGTGTAATGTTTCTTGACAAACGGTTATGTAAGGAGGTGATCAGGCCAGGATTTTTTGCCAACCCATTGAAGGTTCAGGTACCCACTTTATAGAGGCTGAGTGTGCCTCTATTGTACCAGAGTCGTTTAATATTTAATAGAACAGTACATATGCTTGGATATGCCAACAATATTATATCTATGCCAACAATATAATATCATGGGACAGTCGTTTCAGGCTGTCTCCAACGCGTTGCTTGTTCTAGCTGAAGCCGCTAGGAAAATGGGTTTGTATAAGCAAGACAAAACAAAGTGCAGGATATATATGGAGAACAAGAAAGTTAACGAATTTGTATACAGCTCTTGGCTGTCAAGTGGATGTGGAAAATAGCATCACCAGGAAACTTAGGTCTCTTATCAGCAAGTCTAGTAGATGATTTTATGGTCTAAGTAACCATTTCCATAGTTATCTGTTTCCAAAAGCAACAAAGGTACAGGACAGCTCTATTAAGCCTTAGTCTGCCAAGTCCTGAGCTATGGTTCCGAGGCATGGACACTGAGCGATTCGGAATAGCATCGGAATTGTATGCCCTCCATAAAGAACCCGATATCAAAACCAAAGGTGGCAGCTCCAGCAACAGTTGCAGCCATGGCAACTGTTTGCGTATCTTGAAACGTAAAATCTCAAATTTTGAGGGAGGTTAAAAATGTTTTTTTTCTTGGTTAATTACAAAGGATCATTATTGAAAATAATAAAGCTTGTAAAAGGCATTGTTGCACTTCCACACTATCTCATTGTCATGATAGCACTACCACAACAGAAAACTTTCACGGAATAAACAAGGCTTAACAGAATCCTCCCATTTATGACGGTTTAACACTGATTACCATTTTAATGATTAATTCATTATTTATTTTCTCAACTTTGCATGCCCACTTTAGCAGTTGTGATTCTATTGCTTTAATCATATATACCATGATGCAGGTTGCACAATTTGGCATTGTGTAGCAGTCTCGGTTCTCCAGTCGACTCAACTTTCTTGTGGCCAAATATTCTACACAATACATTTTCAAAAACTTAAGGCATTGTTCTTTTCTTAACAAAATTGCTATAAACAACTTAAAATCATAAAAAAAAAAAAGTTTTTTGAAAGAATCAATAATGTTAATGTAATAATGAAAGTATAAGTAGTAACAAATCTAATGTGTTAAATCATAAAAATATTTTGTCTATTCCTGAAGAGCATGATCACCTGAATTATTTTTGAAATTTTGTTGGAATTCAGAAATTTGATATATTCAGAAACATTTTGAGCCATCTGCTTTCTCATTGCCTGCTACAACTGAATACAAAGCTAAATTAATTTTTCAAAATTAATATTTTTTTTTTCTTTTAAGAAAATGAATGGAACAAAAAGCATTTTTAAACTTTATCTAAGTGCCCAAAAAAACTTCAAACAACTATAACTTCTCCAATTATTTCTTTATTTTATGTGTTGAATATAATTAATTCAATTTCAGAGAGAAAACAGCCTCGGAGAAATTTTATTCTCCCTAAGCTATCTTCCTACAGCAGAGAGACTAACTGTGGTGATTGTAAAAGCTAGAAATCTCCAGTTTGCAGGTCCAAGTGGAGATCCTTACGTTAAGGTATTTCTGAATACAATTTATTTTCAAAAATGAAAATTAAATACAAATTGGTCAGTTAATTACTCATGCATAACAGTAAATAATAAAAATAAACTGATAGATTTTCTTTGTTGTTATGTTCTCTAGGTATTTTAAAATTATAAATTGCATAAAAAAATTCACAACCAACCTCTACAGGTTATTATCATTGTTATGAGGAAAAAAAATATTGTTTGAAGCATTATGTATAAATGAATCTTTGCATCAACAGAAATCACCAACATTTTGAATAAATTAATGATCAAAACGTGTGAACAGTGAAACTCCTATTAACAGACATTCTTCTATAATAACGAACCTTTTACCTGTTGCATGAAGTATTTGGCAAAAGTATTTTTAAAAAATAATGTATGTTCTACGTGTGTTCAACTACAAAAAAAAATGTTTAAGTATGTAATATTTTCCTTTAATATTTAGTTCCAAGGATAAAGTATAAATGATAGGTGGTGAACTGTGTTGATATATACAGATAGAATATAGTTGGGATCAATTAATGCAACATAAAACAAATTAATAAGTTTTTGTTTTTAATTAACGATCTACTCTTATGAAAGAAGTATATTCAGTTCCTCAGGTAGACATTGAAGAGAAGGCCCCTAACCAAGTAGAGGGTCCGGGGAGTCCTTCCACGGATAATATTTGGAAATGACATGTCTGTAAACCACATTATCCACTACTTGAAAAGTATTTCAAGTAAGATCTTTATCAAAAATCTTTCAAGTGTCAAATCTTTCAAGTCTTTTTCAGGTCTTTCAAGTGAGATCTTTATCAAAAATTAAGCTTTTCTTTTGTAATTTACTTATGTTTACAATATATTTTTATAGAATTTTTATCATATCTAAACTTGGTACACACTAGAAAAAAAAATCAACTATAAAAGTTGTTAATTACTTAAATGAGTGGAAAATATTTTTAGATATAGGGTACGATACATAACCGATGCTAAAGCAATAATCTAAATTCTACTGCAGTATCTCAATAAAAAAATAAAAAATTGGAAAAAACGCATAAGAAAAAGTCGTTTTTAACTAGAATCATGTTTTAATTATCAAAAGATAAAACAGTTCTAATTAATTAATTAGAATTTAAATCAAAAAGTAACTTAACCTGGCAGCGATTTTTAAGCATCTTAAGTGGCCAGTTCTGCACTATGTAGTCCTAGCTACTTCATCTATAATTACATTTTTATCCATGCTATAAAATAAGTCTCTTTCAAATTAATAAAAAGGAGAATAGACACAAGATCTTGGCTTAAAGTAACCTAAGTCGGTTTTTAACTATTTTAAGTTTGGAAAACACCTTAAAAAAATACCTAAGTAATAAAAAATATAAAACACTTTTTTATCGAGGTCCCTTGGCGATTGCCAACAAGCAGACCTAGCCATTCCCGGCCTGGATTCAGTAAACTACTGAAACTATACATGGCACTAATCATTTTAGAAAGTTTATTCCTATTTATCATTATAAATAACAAATTGCTAATTTGAAACTATTAAAACTAAAAACTACTATATTAAATTTAAATAGATGCTTAAATCACCTCACGGATGCAAAGAAAGTTAGATGTAAGCAAACGAAAAATTTATTTCCGCATATTTAAATATTTCAGGTTTCAAATAGTTACTGTAAATAGAACTTTATTTTATTTGTGTTTAAAATTACAGGTTTACCTGCTCAGAAATGGGAAAAAGGTTCACAAGAAGAAAACACAATCGAAACGAAATGAAACATGCCCAATTTTCAATGAAGCTATGATTTTCAGCGTACCTAACAATGCTCTTCAGGTAAGATACAAACTATAGAAACTTAAACAAATTTTGTTAAAATAATAAATTGAAATATTGGGTTCAACAAATAACACAATATAATCGTAACGCTAAAAAAATTTCAATATGAGATTCAATTGCATTAATTATAGACTAACTTAAATATTTAAAAAAACAAACTCAAACAGTGAACTGAAACCACACAAACATAAAAAATAAACAACTAATTGATTATTAAATATAAATGTTTTGATTTGGACTAATCCAGTCACTTTGTTTATAAATCATAAATCTGTATTTCAGAGGTAAACTGTTGTAAATCCAATTTTGTTGGTTTTGATTTTATAATCATATTTCCATTATTCTGATAACATTTTTCAATGATCGTAAATAAGCTAAAAGGGTAATAAAATATGCAACAAGTGAAATATAAAGATTAACCACAACAAGAAATTCAGGGGGATTTAAATGTGTTTTTTTTCTTGCTCTCCTGTAAAACTTTGAAAATATTACTTATGATAGTTCACCTCTGACGTACAAAAATAAAAATTTGGTGGTTTTAGAAAAATATATCTACATAATGAAATATTAAACATTGAAATGATATTTTCTTTTTAAACTAATATTTAAAATTATTCCAAAGGCCACAAATATACATTATTCAGTATACGACCTATTAAGGCTAAATAATACGCTGTTCAAATGACAAAAAAAAAAAAAAAAAAAAGTTATCCCCTAATACGTAATAGTAAAGTATTGTAAATGAAAATTCTATAGAACAAGAAAAGGAAGAGCCATAGTTTGAAGAAAATTTCAGTTAAATATATGTATATATAAACTTGAACCATGAAGTAGAATAAGAAAAAAGGTTAATAAACAATATTAAAATGTTTATTAACAATTTATTACCTGCATAGTATTTATTATCAACGAACTATAGTATTTAGTTAGTTAACTAATATTTACTACTAACGATTTATTTAAAACCAAAAATTAATTAAGAACAAAATATTAATTAAATCATGAACACCAAAACTAGTAATTAAATTAATACATTTTTAATAATTAGCTTCGAATTAAAATAATTTCATGGGCAAACCATTTTGCTGATTTTGGCTGATCATCAATTTTTTTTTCTAAAAACTTAATTTTATCAATCGTTTTTTGAAGACGTTTTTTCTTACAGTCTCTTATCATTGATATGTTTTATTATCATACAGCATAACAAGCCAGTAAAGTTTCTTGAAATGTATTAATTTTAAATGGTTTAATCTTGATAGTTTATTTTTGTTATTTATTGAATTTAATACCCTTATGCACTCTAACTAGAATAGGAAGTGTGGATTGTCCCACATGTTGTCAACCTATTCTAGCCTGAGTGTTAAGGCTAAGATTTATTACTAAGTTTCCCCATGAAGTGAATCAAACTCCATAGGCCAGATTCGAACCAACTCAGCTTCTGACTCAAGAATGCTGAGTGCTCCAGATGCCCATAATTTCACAAATTAAATCTCTATTCAAATAAAATAATTTAAAATGATTATTTCTAGAACCTAGCTGACCAGGTTCTTAGTGACCATATGCTATAAATAATTTTAATATAGATGACAGGAGACAGTAAAAAGTAAGTTTCTTTACAAATGATAAACAAAATGAAGTCTTCAGAAAATAGTTGTATTTTCTGTTTAGTTCATACTGAAGAAAAATATTAAAAATAAAACAATCAATAAGAAAATGAATCACCTAGATAATTAGATTAATTAAGAAAATAATAATAAATATATAAAAATAATCTAGTTGAAGATGCTCAAAGTGACAATCAAAATTAAAACAAAAATGAAAAAAATTATTTAATGAATACCAACATAATAGGCCTTTTATAGTGCTACAAAGACAAGATCCATCAAAGATGAGAATTATAATAGTGTATGGAATGAAAGTATATAAATAGCAAAATAAGAATAAATGGTTTTAAATAGTAAAATATAAAAATTTCTATATAGAAATATAGTAAAACTAAAAAATTAAAAACAACAAAGTAAAGTGAAGATATAATTCCTTATGGTCCTACAATGGGCCAAATGTGAACGCTGGTATTCATTAGATAGTTTTTTACACTAGTTTTTGTTTAATTTTGACTACTACCCTAGCTATCTTCCCCTTGATTAATAACTACAGTCAATTATTCAATAAATAATATATATATATATATATATATATATATATATATATATATATATATATATATATATAAAACTGTAGCCTATATGAAGATGAAAATTGTAAACTAATTATAAAATTATAGGGTTTGGAAGTAAGAGTTACCGTAGCAGACAGTAATGGTGTGATAGGGCACGTGATAGTCGGAGGAGCTGCAGCAGGTAAAGCACTATCCCACTGGACCCAGATGCTTGCATCCCTGCGTAAACCCGTCGCTATGTGGCATCCCCTCCTTCAGCCTCAGCACTTACCGTAGCCCCTGGGTCCAGCTAATGTAAAATGACAATCTCCGCTTCCTTACTATGAAATTAGTCCTTGTGATACTAGTTCTTCAGATGTGCCTATATTCTAGAAATAAAACCATTAAAAAACTATTAAAAATATATATATATAAACATACCTTTAAGAAATATAAAACAACAGTAAAGTTATTGATTGAAGTGGTTAGATGTGAGTTATTTAAATGTGTTCAATCTACCATTGGCAGAACTGGGGATAGCTTTTCAGAAAAATATAATAATACCCAATCGATTATTAATATTTGGCTATTTGTGTTAGATTACAACAAAAACTGACTAAATATTAACATAAAACCATTTAAGCACTTCATCGTAACAAATATTTTTTAGTATTAGAATGTTGAAACTTTCAAATTAAATTATTTTTTCAAAACTATAGTAATTTAGTTGAGTAAGTTTTATATTATTTTTAATAGCATATGGTAAAGTACTGATATATATATATATGAATTGAAAAGTAATCTTTCAAAATGCTTAGTTGAAAAGATGGCTAAACACAATCATTTAAGAGAATATATAAATTACATTTATTTTTTAATTTTAGTTGTTGTAATTAGAAACAAAGGTTTCATAGATCTTTTCAACTGTATTGCCGCAACATTAATAAAACCAGAATGGATAAAATTTTAAAGTTAATTAATTCATAAAATATGCTTCATTGGCCTTTATTTATCATCTTAAAATGTAACAAGTTTTTTAATTAACCCTCAAAATTAAACTTTTTTTTTTTTAAATCGACAAATCATCGGCTTACTATCACAACCTCTTAAGTCTGAATTTTCTAGTTTAGGGCTTTTGATTTAGATTTAGTATTTCTTCATCTTTGGTATCTCCTGACAAAACCACTTATGCCAATGATACAGTCCTGTAATGGTATTGTTTTAATTTTTTTCTTTTTACTCTTGTATGGCCTGGTATAATGATACCCTCAAAAAGTTTTGACTTGATATTAGAGATACGAGTCAAACTTTTGCATGCCATATCAGATGGGGACATACTCAACTTTCGAGAATGTCAAATAAAAGTTAAATCTATTACCTTGATTATGATGTTGCTAAAAATATAAAAAAAATTAAAAAAGAATTTATTTATTTATTCATGCTTAAATTAGGAGGATTTTAAATATTTACGAGCACATTATGAGAAATAAATAGAGGACAATGGAACATATTTTATTAATTTGTAAATTTATGTTCTGTTCATAATTTTTATTATTGTCATGATAAAATATAAAACGTGTATTTCAAGTGACAATAAAACATGATATTTTTAAGTTTACTAATTCAAATTTAATGAATATGAAACATCAAAAAAATATTCTACAAAAAATTTAATCCAAAAAGTAAAACTAATGATTGTTCCTAATGTCAAATTATAGAACTGTCTTTGCAGGAAATCGTCAGTCTGATTGTTTCATGTTTTTAATTTAGCAAAGTTGGATAATGTATATCAACAAAGAATGGAGCCAAATTGATATAGTGTATTGTACCTCTGTAAGTTTCCTCAGCACCATTAAAAAAAAAATCTATGGCACAAAGTAGATGAATATTATCTTCTTTTAATTTTATTCATGAATAATAAAAAAAAGAAAAAAATTGTGCTCAGTTCCATTTGATAATATGTTATTCAATAACTTTTATTTTATGTTAACATTGTAAGGATGATGTAACATGTAACTCATACTCAAAACTTAACCTTCAGAATAACTTATTTAGAAATATATTAACAATACCAGTATACTTTATAAATGTATGGTACCATTTTTAATGAAAAAATATATATACATAAATGTACAATAGCAATAACCACGCTAGTGTTGGTATTTAGCCTCTGAAAAAATTACTTGAACTTGCATGTGAAATTTCATTTCCTTAACTGTAAAATATTGATATTTTAAAGATCATAAGTTACTCTGTTTTAATTCTTGAAATGTATTGCTAAGAAATAAGTTTATGAAAAAAGGGAAAGGAAATTAGGGATGAACAGTATTGTCAGTTAAAACTACTGGATAAACATTACAAAATATCTGACAATTTTACTAAAGACATTTTGGAAGCTCAAATTATCAAATAAGCAGCTTGGAATCAATGATAGTTAATTTTATAACTGCCTAATTATAACTTAAGTTTTGTTTGCTTATTAATTTAACCTTTAAGATAATATTTTTCTCAAGGTACTCTCACCACTCCAATTCATGAGCGACAAAAATCAATCAACAGATTGCTCTTTCAAATAGAGGCCTGTCATCAGCTATAGTGAAATTAATTTTTCAATCTGGAATCAATATTTAACAACCATAATTAGCCATATCATGATATCCAAAATATTTCCCACTTCCTTTTTTATCATAGCCATAAAGACCATTTTATACCATAATCTCATGCACAGTTTTTGGGTCAAAACGACGTTGGGGGTCACATTGTTTGTCTATTGGTATATATACAAACATATTTCACAATATGCTTACATAGTAATCTTGTAGCATTTTATGAGGCAAAACCCTAAATTAATTATACTTCGAGCATGACTAAAGAGAATATATAAAATAAAACTTTCCATACAATGTAAGAGCATATTAAATGATTTCTGACATCATGCTTTTCAATTGATTAAATTTTAAATTCAGTGAAAGATAAGAACACTTACATTAAAGTTGTAAACAGTATCTGATATCGAGGATAATATAAAACAATAAACGCAATGATGTAGATTTAACATCCGGTAAAACTATGAAAAATCTTTGGTACAGAATCCCTCCTATAATGGCTTGTCAGTAATGAGACGGATTTCTGATAGCTATCGATGTATTTCCAAGTTTTAGTTATATAATGTATCTTTTAGTACTACTAATAAACTTTATTTGTGCAAATAAATAAAATATTATTTTATAACACATCAGCTATCAGCTATTGTATCAATATACCTATTGATCCCAGAATCATGATACGTTTTGTTTTCAATATTAATTTAATTTATTACATTGTTATACCTTTTAAGGAATCATAAACAGAGTGAAATTGCCAAACATAAGTTAAAAACACATCGCTTGAATAACAGTCCGAAAACCGTTCCGATAGTTTTAAGTATTGTGGATTAGCTGCAAAAAGTTCCCCTTCCATACTTTTGTTTAACATTGATTAACTTTCTATGGCTTTAGACAAATAATTTCAAATAGAGATACCTCATAAATAATCACAGAATAATCCGTCATTTCTTTTGAAAGAATGATTTCAACAGTGTTGCCAATATATGAGCGTCTATTAAAAAATGTTTGGCTATAAGAATCTCAATATTCATATAAAGAATATTTATCAGTAACTCATTATTAACATATTACATCCCGCTCTTTTATTTTTTTGCTTCCCAACTTTCTCAGCGTCACAATATTATTCTGCGCACAACCTCCTTCCATCGCCATGTCACGTAATACTACTACCGTTTTTCCGAGAAACTTTAAGAAATTATATATCCATGTATATAATTTTTAGCAACATTATTATTATTATGATTTGAAATTTTCTGAAATTTTTGTTATTTAAGAGACTGGGATTTTGTTTTCTACTTACCTGCCTAACAATTCCCAAATTAATAAATGATTCTTATTTAATTTGGTTACTATAGATAGTTTTCAATAAACTTTTATAGTAAACTTCAAATCGGTTAGTCATAATCGTTTACCTAAAGTTTTATTGAGAAAAGAATTCTAACAGACAATTCAGGACGCGTCATGCAGGGCCAAACCCCTCTTCCGATCGAGCCGTGACCTAAAGGCTGGTTTACACGAGTAAATTTATTGGTCAAAGCTTTGATAAAAAAACTACCTCCTGTAAAACAGCCTTAATAAATAGACGATCCATGATAGAAAAATCAACGAGTATCTGTAGAAACTATTATCCCACAATCAGAAATGTCGATAATGATTTTTAACCATTGATTCAGAAAGATTACTTTGAGGACATATTAATAAAGTGTAATGATGAGAAAAATATTTCTGATGATGGATATACAACTGTACATCAAAACATGAACTGTTAAAAGAAGTTGTTAATAAATGGAACTGAATGAAAGGCTAGTTTTGTTATAATAAGAATACATACTTTCCACAATATTGAGAAATTTATATATTTAGTTGCCTTCACGTAAATTGATTACCACTGGTAGTCATTGGTTACCACTCTGTGCACAAATTCTCTGAAATGAAGAGGGTAGGAGAGAGGAGAATTATTGGTAACAGTGGGGGTGCCCTGTTGCTAACTTTCTCAAAGTGGATCGTCTCACGGCATCCCCTCCCGTCCGAATCTAGCGCCTTATAGCGCCTTCATCCCAAGCATCTATTTCCGTGAAGACAACTATAGTCAGTGACGTACTTGGATTTTTTTCCTCGGGTGTGAATAGCTGAAAAGTGCGCCCCCTAGACATTTATAAATCTGGTTTATCGTCATTTCAGTAAAGCAGCGTGACAATTTGACCAACATAAAACCGCAGATTAAAGAGTATAATATTAGACTTATTCAAAACATGAAAATTTCTGAAATATTTTACAAAATTTGTCCAAGTATTTGTACCTACAGATTAAAGAGTATAATATAAGATGGATTGCTTGCTATCACTGCTTAACACTCCGCCGGTCGCTACCCGTACTGAGTACGGGTTAGATACAAAATTGTTCAACAACTCCTGTAATAATTTTCAATTGTATCATAAGTCGAGATATACTTTCTTTTAAGACTAGGCGATAATATGGGTGCAATAAGAAAACTGAAATTCCTGAAATTCCGTACTAATTCGTCGAGAAAGCTAAAAAAATGTCACCCCGTACTCAGTACGGGTAGCGACCGTTCGTTATATTTTTTGCCCTCGACAGAATCTAATACTAAAGAGAGAGATAAATATATGTTTTTAAAAGATGAAATAACTAGAAAGTGCTTTGTGAATATGTCATCATTCCAAGAAATAGAATACAACAAAATCATGTGCCAAATGTGATCATTTTGTGTGCAATTCACCTTCCATATCGGTGTGTTCATTGTGTTACAATCTGCCCACTGAAGTTTCGATTTCGGAAGAGAGTGAATAGAGGGGTTTTTTGTTATTTCCGTTCAAGATAATCTCTCCTCTCCAAAAAAAAAAAAAGATTCCCATTTTTTAGTACGTATAAAAAATTTTATTTTTCATAATGTTTAATTAGATTGTTTATG
The DNA here is from genome assembly GCA_948150685.1 of Rhaphigaster nebulosa. Lineage (NCBI taxonomy): Eukaryota > Metazoa > Arthropoda > Insecta > Hemiptera > Pentatomidae > Rhaphigaster > Rhaphigaster nebulosa. Next base: position 140,779,629 of record OX411309.1, on the reverse strand, counting down.
AATATTATTCAACTTGAAATCGTTTTCACTTTGTAGCAACAAACATTTGACTTTTGTAAATTCAGATAATATAAAATAATTACTGAATTTTTTTTTTATTTCTCAAATCCTGATATATCTGGTACTAACATTTAAAAATATTTTATACCCACTTTTAAAAATATTTGATGGTGAATGAAAGATAAAAAAATATGGACCCGAACTCAGTACGGGCGCGCTTGCTCGAGTTATGAAGGGGAGCGCGACTGACGGAGTGTTAAATAGAACAAAGTTATTAGCAAGATCCATACAAAGGCGCCACCAAAAATAAAACCCCTCGAGGAGTAGTTTGGAAAAAGCTGTGTTAGAGACGAAGGGGGAAAGTCATAGTGTTAGTGAGACGGAAGTGATGTTACAGTGCCAATGGGCGAATTTTCTCCAGTTTACTCTGTTTTAGACTGCCCTAAAACAACTCTGTTTTAGAATGTCCTAAAACAAACAAAGGAGTTATCTCAGAGTGATAAAAGCATTAGGTCATAAGATTCCCTTTACCGCTTTGCTTCTTTCAGATACATTCATCTTTCATCCTTTACTAAACTATAGATTTGATTTCAGTAAACGTGATAAAAAAAAAAAAAAAAAAAAAAACGGTATGTTCCTTTTGATATTTCTATTTTTTTTCTGTGGGTGGCGCCTTGGGTGCCTGGCACCACTACACCATTCAAATTACGCCAGTGGCTTTAGTGATTTGATGCTGTAATGTTGAATTTTTTTTTTCATTAAGGTATAAACTTTTTCTTATTTTAAAACAGAATAATTATAATCTTTTCAAACAATATTTAGTAGATTTGGTTTTCATAAAACATGATAGGCATAATGCTTTTGCCAACCTCAGCTCATACTTCATAATATTTTTATCACTTTTTCTTACAACAAAAATGATCAAATAAAACATGAATTTATAACGCTTGTTATAATTATAATTAATCAGAAATCTTATTTATATTTTTTTTTTAACTTGTTTGTAATGAAACAAGTAAGTAAAGATGGACAATAATGATTTTTATTAGACAATGAAGCATAAGAATGTATTATTATTTATTTTTGTAATTGTAACATTGATGTCTTTATTTTCCTTTAAGCATGTAAATAGCTATTAGATATATGTAATTAATTTTTAAGACGAATTTATATAGATAGAGAAAACCCATGTTTTAACTATTAATAAATTTTATTTTATATATAATAAATATGTAAACATATAAAAGCATATTGGATGATATACATATTATGTATCAATAATAGTTTCACCAATTGTCATTCTTTAAACAGACCATGGTCTTTATGGGAGCACATTGTTAATAGTTTAGTAAATGCTAGTCTTTATGTCTAAATTACTATTACTTATCATTAAAAAAAGTACTATAAGCTTTTGCTAAAAGTGTTTTTAATACTGTCATTAAATGTGTCTATTCATTAGATTTACTGATTCTAAACCAGATAATTTTATACCATTTAACTATATATATATGTATGTTCTATGATATTTATATAAAAAATAATACTAATTATATTCACAATAATTATTCGTTATTATTTGCATGCATAAATCAAGAGTTTAATTTTATAAAAATTAGTTTAATGGCTCAAATATGAATAATAATAAATAATAAATAGCTGATGTGATAATCAACTTTACACATTTATAAAGATAATAATAAAATTTAGTTTAATATAGAACGATGCAGTATAGTTGGTGAAGCACTAGTTTTTCAAGCTGAAATCCTGGCTTATACAAAATTATCTCTCGATAGAAAATTAGAAAGCATTCTCAGGATGAGAACCATGATTTGGCAAATCATTGCTTGAGCTGTAATAACTCTTAAAAAGTCAATTCTACAGGAAGAAGAAAAAATGTTTTAAAAATTTATTTTCTCGTTTCAACCAGTAGGATATATCATTTTTTTTTTTTTATAACTAACGAGATGTCACTAGAATGTTGCATTCATTTTATTTTTAATAAGTTGTATACAGATGGTATTTTTGATTTGTTTGAATTTACAAGACATCACAACGAAATGTTTTCTGGCTACAATCGAACATTCAATGAGTATCCTGAAATGAATTAGAGGATAAATCAGGAGGTTGAGGCAGTGTTGATTAGTTATTTTTATTTTTTAAACTGTTTAACAATAGTTAACTGTTATTTTTCATTCAACTGTTAGAAAAAAGTTAATTGATTGATCATATTTAATGATATGGTTGTGAGATAAAAATAGCGAAAGGCTCGAAAATTTGGAATCAGTAACATTTTAATATTACCTAGCTACAAATATGAGAGAAAACCTCATAACTTAGTTTTTTAAGAGGATCAACAGGAAAAGGAACCAGCTCACTGCAATAAGTGGGAGATTCTCATTTTTTCTAAATACAATCATTCAAAATATTAGGACTTCCCGAACATTAGCCATAAACTCAGCCAATTGTCTTGGGGTAATGATTAGTTTACTAATAATACTTAAATAGGCATTGAAGCCATCAAAGTTATTGATACTCCTAAAGACCTGTTTTACACATGGCAGTTTAATAATAATAATAATAATAATAACATCTTTATTTCTAATAAGTTCACATATGTACAGTAAATAATAAATAATAGCTAAAGATATAGATACTTTATGGTAATGACCGTCTGAGGGGAGTCTACAAAAATATAAGCTAGGAAAACAAAACTATATCTTATTTTAAAGAATAAATGCTTCTGCAATTATTTATAAACATCATATGAAAGTCAAACAAAATATATTTAAATCAATATTCTATATTAAAGATTTATTATTAAAATTAACAAATGAATTCTTTAACTAATTCATATCTGTATTTGTGGGCTACTCTATAGCCAAAAAGGCTATTCCAGTTTTTACCACTTAAGTAACTTTTAAACTCTGCCTCATCCAATTTATTCGTATTAAAATATTTTATTCTAAACTCAACAAGAATGGGAAAAACTGCAAAAAAATAGTAAACATCTTTGTCTCTATTTGTATGATTACATAGCTAGTATAATTTATTCTGATTATGAAACTTATACTTATTTAAGTATAAGAGTTCACCCCTTACTTTGAATAAACAACTGATCGAGGTAGAGCAATTTCGTATCAATCAGTAAGTCTGGTTGAAACTTTAGCTGCTTATATAATATGCGATATTGGCTATTCTGTGCAGCTGATTTATATTTGTTCATCAAAGTCATTTTTATTTTATCGGTAATCCCATTTATAATAAAATTGGCATTACAAAATTTTCTAATGAAATGTAAAAAAAATATTTTTCTTTTTATTACTTCATTAACTAATACATTAGGATATCTATACTGTGACAATGAAAGACATTTCTGTATATATTTTTTAAATGCAACTTTACAGTATAAAGAAAGGTAGGCAATATATTTTTTACTAAATACAAAAAGTGGTTAGGAGTGTTAAAAGGTAGTTTGAATACTTTTTTAATGAAAAATTTTAACAACAATTCAACCTGATTATAACAGTGACTAACCCAGCACTATGCACCATAGCATACAACAGTTCGGCTCACAGCATTATAAATATTTAATTTAACCGCATTCATTATTAATTTGTTAAAGCAATTTAATGCAGCTTTTGTTTTGGGAATCCATTCTTTAAAATGTTTATTCAAGAACAAATTTGGTGCGACTGTGATTCCCAAATATTTTTAACTGCTAACAGTTTCCATTCTTTTATTATTTAGAAAAAATGTTTCTAACCACAATTTCTAAAGACCATTTACCTAGGATTTGTTCATTAATTAATTTTTAAATTCCATTTTAAACAATAATAATGCAATGAGTTTATCGTAGCTTGCAATGAGCACATGGGGGTTTAGTTGATTCAACTAGTTGCTTCGGCAGGTGTCAGGATTAGAACAAGCAGACTTTTAAGTACAAACTGCGAGAGAGGTCTCCCCTTACACACACACATTCAAATGAAATGCACAGGTGGATGTATATCCATCAAATGTGCCCCTTACATTCAACCCCTAACTAGTTAGTTGACTCAGCTCAAAGAGTCTAAGTGCGTCGACAAGGAGAACGGATCTGTTCATAAATAATAATAAGAGATTCATATTAAGAATGAATTAATAGGGATTATTCATACTATTAATTATATTATACTTGGTACAATTATAAAAAGGGTTTATTCATATTATTAATAATATGAATGATTATAGAATAGAATATAATAGAAAAAAAAACTTTATTCTGGGATAAAGCTCCTTTAGAATAACGAAATTGTACAGAAAAATAAAGAATATTTCTACCCTATCACAGTTAATAAATAAAAAATACAAAATTAATGAATATTAATATAATTTATATTAATTAATATTTATTCATATTAAAGAACAGTAGCGGTAAGTTTGGGGGATGAGTTCGTTTTATACATATTTTTTCACTTGCCTCAGTGTTATTACCAGTTTTTAACGATTAGGACATTTGGAAATAATTGAAGAATTTATTCTCATTACGAAGCAGTTACGAATATAACTGTGAAAACGCCCTTTTTTCTCGATTTTGAAGAAAAGGATGAACCCACATTTTTTTTCAAAGTGGTTTTCTCCTATGATATCTATATGTAAAACAGCCAGCACTAGAAGAACACCTCCTTCCTCTGGTTCTATAATTGTACTGATCCCTGTATAAAGGGAAGGTTGCGAAAAGAAAAATCAAATAAACCACTTTATGTGAAACAGGGCTGAGAGTTAAAAGGTAGTTTTGACAGACGAGTGCCCGAGGATTTCATACCCTAATTGTCTCCCCCAAAAAACACACTACAGGAGTTAATACAGGAACAAAATGGAAGTGGTAATGTAAACACTGGTGATATCTTTAGAATCAACAAGACAATCCTACCACTGTATTATTTGTTGGTTTATAGGATATTTCCAACAACTAAAATTTTAATTTTCTGAACGGGACTGCAACTTCCATACCTAAGAAACCTTTTGAGTTTGACTGGATTTCATCCCTGAAAAAAACTAAAAACTAAAAATACTTTTAATCATTAATATGAAAATCTAAGGAACATAAAGACACAAATTACATTTAAAGGCAATTTAATTTACAAGGCAGTATACAATAAATATATGTATATATTATTATGTGTACAAATATCTTTACATAAAACAAGAGCATTACAAAATATATATATTTAAAACAATAAAATAATTTGATTTTTAGCTTGTTCTTTGCTCTATAAAAAACAAAGGTCATGTGTATAACATTATACTAGGCAACGATACAAGGTTTTATGCGATATTGGAACATATCAATTATAAAATGAATTTTATTTAAATTAACAACTAAACAAGTACAACTAGGACATATCTTAAACCTCAGTGAATAAGTGATTAAAGTGAAAATTTTAATTTTTTGGAAAGCAGTTTAAAATATTATTGCGGCTGTTATAAGAATCTAGCAGTTTAACATAATTTTACTAAACTATTAATAAATAATGTAGAAGTCACTTTTTATCATCCAGTGGTGGACCTACCTCTTTTTTGTCATAAGTATGATTAACCACTTCTTCACAAGAGACACAGACATTTAATATAAAAAATTTAATAGGAACATATAATTTTTTGAAATGATGAAAAAAAAAATCTTTTTATTACTAATTTAATATATACATTTTTTAATATATTTATATCTCAATAAGGTTACTTGTTTTTTTTTTTTTTTGTAGAGAAAATATTAAATTTTAAAAAAATATGGAAGTCCAGAGAATGTTCAGAGAGGATTAATATCTTCTTAAAGGATTATTAAAAGTGACTACTGTGCAACAACAGGTATTTCACAGTACACATTTGCTCATACAATGCAATTATTTCAAACTGTCCATAAGGAAAAAAGTAAAACTCATGAAGAATTAGTTTTACAATGGAATACCATTGTATTAATTAACCAAATAACCCCCAGAGGGTATGAAAAGAAGTCTTATATGACTACTATCCTACATAAAAACAGTCATTAATAAGTAGTTTGTACAAAAGTAATTTTTATATTATTTATTTTTTTTTTGGAAACTCAATATATTTTCTAAAATATATAAATAAATTCCAAAATCAAAATCAAAAGTTTAAAGGCGAATTTATAATCTGCCAAAGGGATGAACGTATTACTAAAAAACAATTGCAATTAAATAATAAATTATAATATTATAGCGACATAATTAATACATGTTTTTTTTTATTTTTTTAACTTCATAAAAAGTGATAATTAGATTTATTGGATCATTTGAAATTTGGAAAAAAAACACTGCTTTTAAATCAAGAGTTCCCAACTTGTAGAAATCAGTAGATTACTAAGCCAGAAATTGAAAAAAAAATGCGGACCATTCCCACCACCAACTTGGTGATTAGGATAGTACATATATTTATAGTCCATTTACCTCTTAAAACTTTTCAACTAACACTAAAACCTCAGGACAGGCTAACGATAAAACAGTTCTAACAATAATTCGTTGCAAAAAAAATACTCTAGGGTGCTGTCAGAACCTCCCATGGACGATTCCGAGGCTCTCTTCGATTGGGAGCCACTCTTTTAAATTAAATTGAGTAACTTTTAAATTAAAAAAAAATTGCACATCCAGCTTCAATAATCCTTTTAAGATGTATCACAATTAGATCTTTTATGAAACAAAAATCACATCAGCAGTATAAGAATTTAACAAATATATTATCACTTTTTTTAAAGAATTATTATTGCGTTTATTTCAGAACAATTACTTGCAAATATTTTTTAATCGTTAGAAGTAATTATTTTATTGTCTTGAGTATTCTTTACAATAAGAGCAAAGTTTAATCGAACACTATTTAGCACCTTATATTTAAAAAAAAAAAGGCTACCATTTGATATAAAATTTTTAGTAAGGAATCTATTAGGATCATAAAAAAACTTTACTGTAGTTCAGTTTTATTTTTGCTTTATTTAAAGATAAAATACCTTCCTGGTTACAACTTTACAATCGGGACCCATCATCAGTGCCTGTTGCCAAAGTTACCCGAAGGTCACAGCACTAGAACTCATTAGTGCCATTTGTGATAACTAACTGCTTTGTATTCAATTTTAACATTCGTATTCATTAGAATTAATAAAATTAACACTCCTTTAATTAGGCATTATTTAAAATTATTAATGCTGTCGACTAAAAAAATTTTTTTTTAATCAAATCAAGAGCAAAACATTAACGGTAGTTATAAAGAGAAATTAGTAAATCTTAAAAGTTGCAAAACTTCTAAGACGATAATGACAAATGTACATGAAGTTTCACATAAGTGTTAATCTTTATACCAACGCCACTAATCGGAAGAAATGTAACAATTTACTCATCATGAGAGCTATTTAATAATAATTTTAATAACATATTTATTTTCATTTTGATAAACCCTTCTACAATTCTATAAGACCTCTTATCAATCATATGGAAGAGGTAAGGAGCAACCAGTGGGACCTAAATGTGATTTTGGTAACATCACCTCAAATAACAACTAAAGTTTATGAGCACATTATCTTCAGCACAACTAACAAATTATTAATAGTCATTATTCTACGAATTTTCAACATATATAAAAACAAATACTGGAGTATAAAAAACTGTCATAAGCAATAAAAGGCTTTAAGAATACATTTAATTAGGCCTAAAATAGGCCTGAAAACTATTATAGCATATACTTTCTTAAAAAATACTTCATTTTGGAATATAATTAATTTATATATCTTAACAAAACATTACAGCGCCTAAAGTTTCAGTCAGATAAAAACATTAAAGTAACGAGTTATTGTTATTCACAATATTATAAATATGTACAATGATCTTGTATTAGATATAGAACATCAATATCTAAGGCAAATGATAAAACAATAATTATATAATACTAATAGCAAATTGAGACTAGTCATAATAAACATTCCATTTTATATCACATAATATATGTTAGGAAGGAATCCTCTATAATAGAAAATCATCTAAAAAAATAAATAAAATAAAAAGTATAATTCGGAAGCTAGAAATAAAACAATTGAAGAGTTGATAAAAAAAACAACAGAAAAGTAAAAAATTGTCATCTTTGAGTTAGTGTAGCCATCTGTTGCAGAAATGGCAAAGCTTCATCAAAATTAAGGTTCGAACCATTTTTATAAGGCATTGAAATGTGGGTGATTTTGATAAAAAACAGGTATAATCAGAGAATTTCTGGCCAAAATCAGAAATTTACAGACCTTGTCTGAAACATCTACCGCATTGTACTACAATTATATGCAGCTGTATAACGACATAAGGTAATGTTGGGTGCGTTTTTGCAGGGAGTATGAAATTGTCTTGTTAAATTCAACTCAGAATTGGCAAGAGCTGCCCTTTATGGAGCATAATTTCTAAACCCTGATGTTCCACATATCAGCCACGAGAGTTAGCTAAGGTAAAGTATGTATAACGAATTGTCAATACATTAATTCGATTATGTTTCACATCCCATTTTCATGACTCAAGATTGTAAAATGTGATTCCCAGATAAGTCTTAAGTATTTTTACTTCCTTGTACGAAGTAAAGGAAGTATTGTAATCGTGAAATTTTCGGTTTTCAGATTTCGACAGAAATATCCATTTTGACCATCCCAGAATCCATTTTGACTAGTTTCGTCGTGTTTTGACGTGTTCCTACGTTCGTATCTCGCATAACTCAAAAAAGATTAGCCATATAAAGTTGAAATTTTGTATTTAGGATTGTCCTAAAATCTAGTTGTGAACCTCCCTTTTTGGTTACTGCTTGATCACCGGAAGTGGTATTTTACTTGAAGGTCATAATTGATTTTTATCAAAAATTATATTAAAATACTATGAAAAACTTCTCAAATTTAGTATTTATAATTTATATATTGATTTAAATAAAATACCAGATTTTGGTCTGAATTGGAAAACCGTAAGCGGTACTTTACTTGAAGGTCATATTAGATTTTCATCAAAAATTATATTAAAATATAATGTAAAACATCTCAAATTTGGTAAATCGGACTTTTAAATCGATATAAATGTATTTACAAGATTTTGGTTAAGATTTGTGAACCGAAAAGGGTACTTTACTTGAAGGTCATAATAAGCTTACTTCAAAAATTATATTTAAATTAAAAGAGAAATCATATGTTTCGGTAATAAAGGTTACAAACGCAATTTGTTTTCCAATACAATTAAACATTTTTATCACTTGTTTTAAGTGTTAAAATTGAGTGCAAAATACTAGTTTTCCTCCCCATTTGTGAGATCAACAAGTCTGCAGCATGAGAATAAGATATTAGTTATGTGGATTTTTCAGCTTAAAATGTCGAAACTGTCGATTTCTAATGCTTTACCCAGTGATATTGACAGTTTTATTGTTGTCACGGAACATGAAGAAATATCTTGGAAACTAGTTATCTACTGAAGGAAAACGACATATAATAACGGAATGAGACCTCCAGTAACAAGAGTGTGTGTTTGTGTGTGTGTGTGTCAATAGATGGATGTCGGGATGCTGAGTGTCGTTTTTACTGCAATCTTCGGAAACTAGTAACCAAATTCAGTATCACTTTTTGAGCCATGGATTTATAATTTAATAGACATACAAGGAAGTCATGTGTTGCCCACATCAGATATTTTTTATTACATCAGTAAAATAATCTTCTGAAAATGAACTAATTTTGCACTTGCCCCACTACCCCTGCTGCTTGAATAATGAATCTTCCAGATACCTCTTGTACACACTTATTCCATAAAGCAGAGAAATGTGCTTACTCCGGACTACTGAATCGAACTAATAATCTTATAAAAATGGGGATGATTGAAAGGTGTTCTTAAATATAATATTTAATTAAGCAAAATTGCCTAAGGAGCACGGCTAAAAAAAAGAAGAAAAATTAGCAAAAATAAATTTCACATTCAACCCACATTATCATATTTCAGATAATTGGCCGGTCATTGGCTACATTCGGAATTTCTCCTGCTTATATTTAACCTCTTAAGGACAAATCTTTAATGAGCCTCTATTCAGAAAAGAGAGAGGGAACAATTCCGTTATTTTTTTTTTAATTCTCATAACTGAGAACTTTTACTCATCTGTTTTTTTTTTTTTTTTTTAATCAATTCTTCAATTATAATTAAAAAATAAAAAACTGGAAATTCTAATGAATAAATTTTGACTTTTTGGAACAAATTATTTAATAAAAATATAATTAATACTTTTCAAGATAAAGAAAAGACATTGTGGTGTACCACGAGTTAATACAATTATTCTGGATTATACCAAGCTCTGATGAATGTTTTTCTAAAACAAAAACAAAAATGTAGGAACGAAATACTTAATTGAATAAAACTGTTGTAAGTAAATCTACACTTCAACTAAGCCGATGCACAAGAAAAATCATTCGACTAAGATACATCAAGCTATCACTTATATTGTTTACCAATGTGCGAAAACAGAAAAATATAAATTATAAACTATTAACTGGTCTTATTTATTTGTATAATTTCACTAGGAGAACCTACATTTTACAACATGAAATCACATCTACCATTCAATTAATAAAATACAACATTAGTAAAATACATTTTGCTTAAAAGTTATTTTTTTAAAAATGTAATCGCACTTCATATTGCAAACTTTACAGCTCTCTTATTTTTTTAAATTAAAAAAATTAAATTAAATATAGGTGCTTATGTATTACGTGGTCCATATGTTCTGTTGTTGTCGGTTATAACCTGACTCTTATATCATCTATCTTCTTCATATTCACGGTAATTTACGTGATGGAGTTAAAAAAATAAATTTAGCTTACATTGCATTACTAAAATTACTTTATTAAAAAAAAAAAAATAGAATAATCCCAAAATTTTAATTTATGTGACGGTGTTTAAAATTTGTATTCATTGGTAATATTACTGCTTTCAATTTATTACAGCTGTAGACTTCCGCTCACTCAAGAGATATTGTTTATATGAGGTTTGTTACCCCCAACGGATCCTTTTCAGTTAAGGGGTCTTACCGTAATTTAAATTTAGCTATATCATGGCAATATCATACTCATTCTCACAGACTTTCTTCAATGGAATAATCCCAAAACTTTGGAAATACTTTACTGCATTTTATTCCATAAAAAGTAATTCCCAAAGAATATCACAAAACCCAGAACTTATTAATCCTCAAATTATATATTTTTAAAATACAGAACTAATAACAAAGGTTACAGTGTAGGTTATAATCAAAACCAACAGAAAATATGGTCGGCCACTAAATAGGTAAGTACCTTAAATATATAATCACTATTAAAGCTAACACGACTTTTTAAGTTTTATACAGTTATACCATAGTAATTTAAAATTTTACTGGATCAAGAATTATAAGAGGATTTAAACATTTAACATGAAATCAATAAATAATTAAAAATTGAGAATGTAATGTCTAAATACCTTAATAATAATAATCAGTTATTTGATGAAACATTTCCATGAGATATTGAAAAATTAAAACATCTAATGTTAATTACAAAACAGGCATTACTAATACTTTAGTGGCTGCAGTAAAAAAAATACCAATAATTAATTGTTCGGACAAAATTTTATATAATTTTCATTTATTAACCAATACTATTACTGATAAATTTAATTTCGAATCAAATAAACTCATGGATTGTCATTTAGAAATGTTAAATTATATAAAATATTCAAGAGATTTAAAATAAACCAGTCTGTTATGGTTTTTTATAGATTCTTCAGAAAAATAACATAAATGTAATTACAGGAAGCCAGATGTCTGATTTCTGAAGTAGAGCGATTATATGATGGATATTATTTAACTAGCCATGAGTATTAAGTCTTTCAATATTTACAACTTGATCAGGAAACGAGATGAATCATGTGAGTAGTTGGCTGGTCTCACCTGGTTCATCTTCCTCCTCCTGTTATCCGTCAGGTCATGGAGTATACGGAGGAGGTGGAGGTAGATTTCTCATTCCAACTGAAAATGTTTCAAGGCCGTCATAATCTTCAACCAGTCTCTCTCGAGGAGGAGTTTCGATCACCTGCACTGCTGGGTCTTGTAAAAGATTACAAGCAGTTGCTAGAAGGGATACTGCTCCTAGAAACAGAAGAAACAATAGGTTACAAAGTTAATTACCCATATACAAAAATAATTCAGACCCTCCATGGAAGAAGGGCGAATCCGCCATGTCACAATTATTTTTTCTTTCTTTGAAGGATGATACAAGAAATATTTTTATATATAGACCGGGGTGGCCGAGCGGGTTAACGCACTTACTCACAAACCCAAAGGTTGTGAGTTCGAATCCCGGCACCGGCATGAATTTTATTTAATCAAATTAAATAATTCAAGCAATTTATCCCGTCCCCCCCCCCTCCCGGGTATGTGGGTGATATATAATATTATATCAGCCTTTAAATTAAAAAAGAAATGATGGTGTCATGACGGATTTGACCTTCTTCCAGGGAACGTCTCAAATGAAGTTTTTAATTTTGATAAAAAAGTGTATCAATATTAAGAATTACACTCACTGTACATCAATAAGGAGAAATATTCATCTTAAAAAGCCATTTATTTTTAAGTTATAAAAGAGATAATGGCCACTATTTAACCCCTTTAATACAGAGGTCATGGCTGTAGTGGCCCTCGCAATTGGTCCTAACAATTGCGATCACCACTTCTTTGATAAAATCTTACTCCACCATCACCTAAAATGTCCTTTTTTCTTAAATTCAAACATTTATAAAATTGAATTACATTTTTTCTTTAACTGTGCGTAATGAATTCCCATTGTTGATTTGAGAAAATGTAGAGTATACAGCTTATGGCAATTTTTTTTTCACAAAAATCATTGTTGGTGTGCCTCTGGACTCCAATTGGTATTTTATAATTGTAAAATTTTAGGTAAGATTTCATTTATTTATTTTTCTAAAAATGTTTACAGCAATTAAAACAAGACAAATAGCAAAAATCACCAACAAATTAGATTGGGTGTGTAAATGTCTCACCTGGTATTTAGTCTTATTCTTTCATCTGGTGTTGGAAGGGATAACTTTTTTTATATTAATTTATGTTCTTATTTTTGTTCATTTTATAAATATTACATGCCTCAACATTTCATTCTCCTTCCCTAGCCCTACCATTGAAGTGTCATCGGTATTCTACCTGTAGGGTATTATACCTAACTCAATATAGTCACTTATTTGGCTATATCAGGATAAAGCCAATTTCAAACCAACTTCCATTTTCTGCAAGAGCAAGGTTGGTTCGCTGCTTACAAAGAAAGAGAAAATTCTCCAAATTGAGCGACTTTGAAGATCTTCTAAGCCACTCAAGACACATGGGAAGAGACCAGGCAGGAAAATCAGAATAAGAACTCTGAAGAGGAAGATGAGACTGAACTCTTTATAGATTTTGAAGAAGCCTGATGGAGGTGATCCATAGAATACAGAACAATAAAAATCCGGTTATAGATGGCCTTCCAGTACAGCTCTTTAAATTTGGAGGTGAGGATTTGCATAAGACTCTGCATAATCTAATTGTGCAGATCTGGGTTGATGAAATGATGCCAACAAAATAGAGAAAAGAAATAATTTGCCCAATCTAGAAGAAAGGTGATAGACTGGACTGCAAAAATTATAGAGGAATATCTCTTCTATCAACAGCATATAAAATTCTTTCCGGAATCCTCTTCAACCGATTGTGCACCCTTGTCGAACAAATAGTTGGAAAATACCAAAGTGGCTTTAGAAGGGGGTAATCTATAGTGGACCAAATCTTTTCCCTCAGGACTATCATGGAGAGGGGAATTGAATACATGACAACCTACCATCTATAAAAAGATGGCAGGTTCTCATGTATTCAATTCCCCGCAATTCCACATTCTTGATGTCTATAAAAAGACATCAATTAATCGCTCTAAAATATACTAAAATATAAAAATAAAATGGTTCTAACAGATGGTCAAATGATTTGCATGCAGTAGTGAATCAGTAAACATTGTGTCTGTTTTTCTGATAACATTAAATTCTAACATAGTTTATACTATACTAATTTCTCTAGACATAAATTATTCATTCTTATATGTAATTATATACTTAGAAAAAAAGGTTACCTGCTGCAGTGATAGTATACACCCCATAACCATAGGCTATATGAAACCTTCGACTCTCATACAGTTCCTGAATAGCATACTCCAGTGCATTGGTAACAAGATAGCAAACACCGACCATTGCAATTATAATCAAAACTAAAAAAAAAAAAAAAAAAAAAAATCAATAAAATGAATACCAGTTCCCAAAACTATAAAAGAGTTAAATTACCTATTACTATTAAAGTCCAGAAATTTATAGGCATTAATGGAATTTTGAATGAAATAAAGAACACCTATAATGACAATTATAGTTGTACCATATATATTTATTTAAGGAACATCTACAAACCAAGCTTGAGTATCTATATCAAAGCTTCAACAAATTAGATTTATTCAATCACAATTAGGCAATATAATAACTTAGTTGGACCTCGATCGATGGGAATTATAATAAATAAACACAACATATTAAAAAGTTTTTATTATTATTATTATTCTGTTATAATTGAAGCAATTAGTTTTAAAGGCTAGACTAGAGGCCGTAGTGGCCGAGAGTATTAAGGTGTCACCTTAGCAACCTCGAATTTGCTGTGATGACGGTTTGAAACCGGCCTGAGCAGATTGAAATTTACTTTGTGGTGGACCAACAGAATGAATCTCGACCTGGTTAGAAAAGATTAATAACCTGTAGAAATGACCCATCCTTTTTGCCTTAATAGGAATAGGAAAGGATGCTAAACAACAATAAACAAAAAAAAAAAGATTGGTTTTAGAACTGGCTCAATCCAATTTCAAAAATTTTAAAGGATCCACCAAAAACATATGGTTGTGCCGTATTGATCCAGATAAACCCATGAGTTTGAACCCATTTTTATACTGAATTGAGACGCTTTTGGTCGATACGACTTTGTTAGATGATGTTATGCATTGATTACTGGTAAAAAAAAAAGAGAAAGTGGATTGAGCAGTTTAGAAACTAATCGTCTCAATTCAATCGCTAACTAAAAAATTATCTTGATTATGCCATCATAATCAACCATCATCCATGAATTCCAATTAAAATTAAATTACTAAACCAACATAAAAAAATATATAAATAAAACCCAGTACTTATCAGAAAGTTAAATGAGTAAGAATTAAAATAAGAAAAATATTAATTACCTGTCCAAGTGCTAGGCAATCCATTCCTCCTAACAAACCTCAAGGATTTCTTTGTTGGTCCAATCATATCCAAACAAAATCCAACCATTGAACAAAAGATACACAGAAATGATAACATCACTAGAACTCGCATTAAATTTAAAACTTCTGGTGTAACACATTGGAGTACTGGAAGAAATAATGGCAATGTCATAAAACAAAAGTTCATAAATCATTTAACAAAAGAAAATGCAAAAAAAGTTAGAGGGATGAGTATTTCACCTTCTGTTCCAGTATGAAACTCAATTGTCACTGAAGATACAGGAGAGGTGATAAGCCCTCCACCTGAGAGCTTAAGGGTGTTTTCATGGGTAGAACTTTCAAAATAACCAAGCCTCATGAACTGATACAAAGCTAAATGAGGGCTACACAAATTTCCAAATATTCTAAACCAATTAAGATGTATAAGTGAAAGTGTTGTTAAAAATGCTGAAATTGCATGAAAACATGCAGCCACATAGTTTCTCTCATTATCCCTTGGGTAAGCCCATCTTCGTCTTGGTGGCTCTTCTATATTATAAAGTTCACTTAGAATATCTACAAATAAAAATATAATAGATCAGTCTGATAAAAGTTGAATAAAACGAATCAGTTATCAATTAATGAGCGGTGAATTTGGATAACCTTGCATTGTCAGGTATTTAGAAGCTAATCCATTCTAATAATAAATACATTATAACAAGCCATTGTTGTATTTATTAATTAAACAAAATTCTCAACGTCCATTATCCGACCAAAACAACACCTTTAAACACTATGACAATCAGCTGATTCATTATTATCAGTCACTGATACCAACTGGAGCATTTGAATATGATAATCTTTATTTTTAAATTTTAATTTTTACCAAAAGAAAATAATGTTATTTTAACAAAGTATAATTTTACTTTTTTAATAAACGTCACCCTCACTTTACAAAAAAAAACAGACTTCATCAAAGGGAATGAAGGCAATTTTTTTGGTATCTCAGTGATTTTCCTCACCAATGGAGAATTGTACAAAATATTAAATATTATTACGCGAAAAATTAAAATCAGCTTGCATTTATTAGGAAACTTCAGGAGCTTTTAGAAAATCACCATCCAATTTTCGCTCACTTAAATTCTACTAAAAGCAAGGTGAAAAGAGAAGTATATATATTTTTTTTCTATAGACAATAATTTTCCTCTTATATCCAAATTCAAAAGCGTCCAAAATTTACCAAAAACTACACACATCCTATTCTGGAGTAGGTCTAGTTTTTCGAAATCTCGTGTTTATCGATGGTTCCCTCTTGAAGTTAAGGACCACGATATTAGGAAGAAAAATTAGCCCCTCCCCTCTGGAGGTATAATATGATAATTGAATAATGATTTATTTTAAATTACCCCAAATATTTCACAAATGCTTGTTCAGTTAACCAACAACAGCTCAGATATACGGGAAATTCAAATGTGTATTTATTAAAATAAGGATTGTCTGGAAAATGATTAAAACTTCAAGTTCTTTTTAATTTAAATGCTTTATGTCAATCATTGTAGCTTTTGAATTCAATCATATTATGATTTCCAAGGATGATTCTCGGCTTATTTCTTTACTTAAATAATTGGTCTTAGGCACTACTCACACGGGGATACCGAAATCATGCGATACTAGAGATTTGGATACTCCGAGACTTCAGTTGCCTGTCATCTTCACACAGTTGCTACTCGGGTTGCTAGAATTCAGTTTCCAACAAGCTGTTGAAGAGGTCTGTTGTTGTTGTGGCGTTGTTCATTTTTTATAATATGACTAGTGATTCTAGTAGTGATGAAGACATCATCATCCAATATTATTATTACAACCGATACAGAAAAAGGAAAGTGAGAAAGATGTGGTTACACCCCTACATAGAGAAGAACATTAATTGCCGATTATTCGTTGCTGCAAAAGAATTAGGCACTACTCACACAGGGATACTCAAATCGCGAAACGACTGGGATACGCAGCGACTCGGAGATCCAGCACGTTTTTAGACGTTGCCGCTCAGATAGGGTGATTCCAGTATCAGACTTGGCAACGTCGCGACGCAGAGACTCGACATACCAGTCTCCCAGTCTCTCAGTTGCCTGATCACGATGAACGAGCAAGCGCTCAACATAAAGTTTGTCGGTGAAGTAGAGAAATTTCCAGTGTTATATAATTATAAACTCAAAGAATACTCCAGGAAAGATGTTACGGAAAAGGCGTGGAATGAAGTAGCCAAGATAATTAATCTTTCAAGTAAGTTCAACCTTATCTACTTTATTAAAATTAAATATAGGTATTTTAAAAATATAATATAATGATACAGTGAACAACAAAATACAGGACAAAATAGCTATTGGAAATTATTTAAACAAATGGTGTAGACAATCTTACTATGTAACCACAACAAAGTCTACGTTTAATTTGTGTGTGTATTTGATAAAATGCATTTCTTCTTTACACTTGACTACTGTTTCATCGGTTTCAAACGTTAGTGCAGTATTTCCATTGCCATGGGAGGGAAGCACGAGGTGTTAGAAAATTTGCTAAATAGTTCCTTACTTCATAAGCAGTGGACCGAGATTGCAATGTAATATCTCTCCTTGTTTGAACAAGAGAAGTAGAAGTGTCGAAGTTTTGTTGTGGTTCATCACTATGATATTGAATACCTTCAAATCTACCAATCAAATTATGCAGAATGCACACTGATTTTATTATGTCAACTACTCTCTTCGTGGTTCGAAAACGAATAGAACTGCTCAAGACTTAAAATTTTTTGTCATCATTCCGAAAGCACATTCCACACATTTCCTTCCTCTACTCAGTCTGTAATTAAAAATTCTTTTTGTATTATCAAGAGTTCTTTGAGGGTAAGGCCGCATCAGGTACCTTGCTAAGGGAAAGGCTTTATTACCAACAAAGTAGTAAGGGAAGTCACGCTCATTTTCATCATCAGGTAGTCTTGAAGGTAATGGCAAGTGTGATAGGCCACCTGTAATCCACTATTTGGTTACTGAATATTCCTCCATCACTACTTCTACCAGCATAACCAGTTTCAATGGTGGTAAAAAAACCATCAGCATCACTACATACCATTAGTACTATGGAATGATACTGTTTATAATTAAAATTGGTCGAGCCAGTCCCAGGTAATTTTTCGATGCGGATGTGCTTCCCATCCACTGCTCCCAAGCAATTAGGTAAATTCCACAGTGTGTATAAATGTTGAGAAATTGTTTTCCATTGCTCTTCGTTTCAACACTTGCCAAATTAGTTGGGTAATTTCACGTATGATGTATATAACTGTTCTCTGTCCTCGCGCAAAGTACAATGCCGGTGATGTAAAAGTCCAGCCTGTAGCCAGATACCTGCAATAGATAATAATGTTCTTGTATCTATAGTTACATAAGATAAAATTACTTTCAGTAACTTATTCTTATCGATTATTTATGTTTAAATATTGATAAGTAGTTCTTATTTTATTTATTTTTGTTCAGTTACAGAGTGCAAGGAGAAGTGGAAAAACCTGCGATCAGTTTTTGTACGCCGCTTGAAGCCACCACCGTCAGGTTCAGGAAACAAGACAAAACCATATTATTTGTCAGAGGCGATGCAGTTTACACTTCCCTATATACGAACAGTAGGGAAGCCAGAAAGAAATTTGCCTGAAGAAGCCAATGTACCACCATCTACATCTGTTGTGTCTGATCAGTTGTCTGAAGACACATCTCAGCAACACCATTTGTCTGATGAGGAAAAAGATTCATCATTCACTCATTCAACTGAAGTCCCACCATCTCCACCTTTTCTTTTTGAGAGTCAGTCTGCTTCTTCTCACCTATTTGAACCTCATTGCACACCAACAACTTCTGTGAACACTCCAGCGTTTAAAAAAAAACGTAAACAAGATACGTTCACAGATGTAGACAAATCATTCAAAGATTATATGGATGCGAAAAGGCGAAAACTTGAAAATCAAGCAAGATATTCTCATGCGAAAAAACAATTCCTTGATAGTTTACTTCCCGAAATTGAGCCACTGACGGAAGAGCAAATGAGGGGTTTTAGACGTAGAGTCCTACAACTTATTGATGAGATAAGGTTTCCAGTATCAATTGGGTTTGGACGACACCCGTAATACTTCACCAAATTTGTAATCTTCCTCTACATGTTCCTCAGCACCCATGCATGCTGAATCTCGTCCAAATGTATCAACGATAGAGGAGGAAGGACAGATTTCAAAATTTAAATTTCAAAATTGATATGTCAAACGTCATATAAGAAAACTTTCCAAGATTTCAACGTTTTAAGGATGGAAACCGATTGTCAAGTCAGAATGACATACTAAGCTGAGATTGATAGGAAAAGGCCCAGATGAAGAGTCTGACAGATCTGGAAGAAAGGAGTAAAGGAATGCTTTGCAAAGAGATATGTGAATAATAACAGCAGAAAAGAAATGGTCCATTTATTTTTAAGAAGTTTATTTATTTTAAATAAACTCAAAATAACTTAAAGTAGTACAAATATATAAAATTTAAAAAATTGTGAAATAAAATCATGACTTTTCTATTTTATCTGTTTCTTCACTAGACAGTTTTTGCTTCTTGGCTTCTTTTATCAAGGTTGGTAATAAATTGGAAATTTCTATTTCAATGAAATTTTTACTTTCTTTTAGCTCCTTCTTATGTTTTGTACTTTCTGGAGAAAGAGGCCTTTCTAATCCATCACTAATTTTGTACATTACATTAGTTGTGTCATTGTCGCACAGTATTATATAAATTCTAAGGACAAAAAAAATTAACATTATTAAAATTGTTTTGATAGTTTTTGATACATTTTCCTAAAATATATTAATAATGAAACTATAACATCCTCTTAGCAGTAACAATAGTAAAATAAAAATTCATGATAAGAGACTTTTATGTGATAATTTATATTATAATTATATGCAACTTTTATTTTATCTTATAAGTGATTTATAGTTTATATTACTTATATGTGATTTTATGTTTTAAAAAACTGTAAATTGTATGACATTATAAATTGAGTTATGCACTTTTCCATTCAGGTTCAATTAAACAGAACTATGCAACAGCATTCTAACTAATCTATTATGTATTCATTTATGTTTCCATGCATAATGGATGAAAAACAAATATTTAAACACGTTCATTTCATTTGACATTTACACATGAATTATTAAAACTAGAATATTTTAAGACAGAACAGAAGAATGATGATAATGCAAGATTAATCTTAAGAATTTCAGAATGTAGAATATATAATATCTAAATTTTTCACCAATGCAGAAGCTACAAATTTTTTAAAAAATTATAAATCATATTTCTGCATTAAGTTAATATTTGTAACATTTTTTTTTTTTTTTTATAAAATAAATTAAAGTTATCAAAGGACCAAACTATTATAAATCTCAAATTGATTTGTTCAATTTGTTAATTATTAACATTTAGGCCTATTAGATTAGTAGTCATTATGAAGCTTAACAATAACCATTTTAGAATTAATAACAAAATATTTTGAAAGAATCGGCGCATTCCTTCTTTGTTTAAATTTTAATTAAAATGGTCATTAAATTATTTAATCTAATTTTTTTTAATACATACATGAATGGTGTAAATACCTTTTCCTGAAAACTTCCATTTTCTGTTGAGAAATTTGTTTTCTTACAATAACTTTTTTTTTTTTTTAACAATAACAAATTCATAATTTTTTTAATTGATTTGAATAGTAAACAACTTAAGAATTAGGGCACACCATTGAAAGAGTGTAAAACACATTTCAAAATATTAAAAAAAAATCAAGTGGCTCTTGGACATGATAGCTGTACAGGAGGAAGACTCTCCCCTCATTTAGCGTAACCTGCATTTTTTTAAAGTTGTTCGTCTATACTGCATTTTTTAAAGTTATTCGCCTATACTAAATGTAAATTATTTCTACATGTCTTAAACATTTGATTTTAAAATTTTTTTTGTAAAGGTTAGATAATTGCCAGAAAGGGGCAGAAACATTAACGATAAGCAAATAAAAAAATATAGTAACTTTTATTTTAAAAATAAACAATATTTTTTTAATTTAAACTCAAGTCGATACTAAGGAATTTTATTTATAACATGATTAATTATTTAAATTTTCAGTTTTGATTATTTAAAATAGTGTATCAGAAATTATACAAATTCATTACAAGGAAATAAAATGAATTAATGTAAGAAAATAAGAAAACTTTCATGTATTACTAGTGGATAGTGAATTGGAGAAGAGACTGAATAGACATCACCATTTAAAAGTGGAAAATATATAAGTTATACTGCTGCGACAAAGGTCATTTATGATGAGTTCTCTTTAATCTTTTGATTTTGAACCTGTATATTTTATTGAAGAATGATTTTTCAAAATCAAAACGGTAAAATCTTTCATGCATACAACTTAATATATAATTATTTATTTTTATTTCTATTCAATATGAATCATTATGAAGTGATTAGCAACATGATCTCTTTTACAACCCAGTGACACCTCAACACAAATATTTTTGTAAATATTTATTATAAAATAAATAAATATTTATTATAAAAGTCAATTGATAGACATTAGTTAGTTATTAATAATAAATAATAAAACTGCCAAAGGGACCAGACACTGGCAAAAGTGCCTAATTTTTATTTTATGGTTTTCTAGGGAAACAGAATGGTCAAAACTGTGCCCGAACTGTCTGATTTAACCTCTGAATAATAAGTACTCATTTTATGACAGTATTATCAAGCCACAATTCCTATTCTAAAAAAAAAAAAAACTACTAATTTTCTGTTAAGATAAAATTTAGTGAGCCAAACCAGAGATTTAAACCAGCTTCGTTCGTAGGAGGTCCATTCTATCCTCAAGGCTACCTCTTGTTATTAGTAACGAAACAATCATATTTTTAAAGTGTAAGAATAATTTTCTCAAAAACTTACCCTTTATCTTGAAATTCTTTGGGAAGAATATGTCGGAATTTTCTTATCCAACTAGGTGTAATAGAACTACTAACTGTGAGAGGCACATAAACTTCATTATCTCCACACAGAGAAGCTGATAAATATATCAAATCAAATTCTGGACATAAGTGATAGTTGACATCCTTTGCTTTGTGAACTACAAAATATGAAATTGTGAAGATATAAAAATAAATTTACTAGAATACTAGTCTTAGATAACATTCTATATTTTAATACATTAATAATTAATATAACAGTGTCTATTTTCTTCAATACAGAATTGAAATAAAAATTATCAAACAAAACAATATTTATATATTTTGTAGGTTTGTACATTAACAGTGCTCAATAGCTTTCTGGCTAGCATAGAGATATCTTGAAACAAAACAAAACACACTTAACTTTACATTGATTCTGACTAGTTAAAAATTAACTTAAAAAAAATCTCTAAATTCACGAATTTTTTTTTTTTAATCACCTAAATGATTAGAATTTGACCAATTTAGACTTGAGCTAAGAGGTTCAACGAAATCATCCAATTCCACTTCTATCCAATCTCTTCTAAACAAAATCCTTTGTAAAATCATAAGAACTCTCTATTTATAATGATACATACAAACTTATCCACAAATATTTTAAGTTCATAAATTCTTGTTGTACCCATATAATTTTTACTAGGCCTGAAATAGATATATATCCCAGTATTATCAACTGGGCAACGTAATTATAGCCCATTGGTTTACAATCTTGCATCCCAACCAATTCCTGATAACTCTTTACGGTTTGTATGAATATGATTCTATTGAAAAGAATATGATTCTCTGATCTTCTTGGATTTAACGGCCAATGGAGTGCTATAGATATGTAGTTTCTCTAAAGTTATATTTGTGTCATTTTACAATTGTTCAGCATATTAGCAATAATAATAGGTAGGTATGTGTAAAGAAAAGTATATTGAAAATAAAAAATGCTTTCAGATGAAAAAGAGAACTAGAAACATTGATTGGCATAAATAAATTAGACTGGAATAGAAAAAAATCTGGTGCGGTGCACGTATCACACAACTTTCCCTTACCACCCTATAATAATAATCTTTGAGATTATTTTAAAGAGTTCACATAAACACTACTCGAAATAAACTCAGCAGAATGCACTTCTTCAAGCCTTTTCTCACAAAAAGTATAATAAATTATTTTTTTAAATAACTTTAGTACTATAATTCTGTACACTAAATATTTTTGGTTTGTCAAGCTGAAAATATATTTTAAAAGTTTCGATTTAGTTTCCATGGAATTATTTTGTTTCCATTAAATAAAATAAAAGTAGAAATTATTAATTTAATTTCTACTTTATGCTATTACAATACATAGTTACAGAGTGTTTTATTAACAATAGGTGGGAAAAGGTCAGGTCATATTCATCTCTTTCCGGACGTGCTCAGTTTTCCATCTAGGGCTTATGAGATAGGCTGTATCTTTACTAATACAAGCCCGATTTAAATAATTGTTTTTTAGGGAATTTAATTACCTTGCATATGATTTCATAAACAATTTACCATAAAATACTCACTTTTTGAGTTTTGTGCAAATAAAATTTTCTTTTCGCTATAACTTTTTCCTCTGCATTTTCTCGTTGATATACTACATATATGAAAAGTTAATGAGCTTTAAGGAGAAAACATTACGCAATTTTCATCAAAATTGTTAAAACCGTTTATGAGAAAATTGTATAATGAAAATTGTGAAAAATCGTTGATATAATTGCCACTTCCATTCCGATGCACTGTACCTTTGCCAATACTGGTCCAATTTTGATGATTCTTTTTTGTGTGTTTTATATAATTCAATTACCTTTCATACAATTCTGTATATAATTTACCATAAAATGCATACTTTTTAAGTTAATTGTAAATAAAATATTCTTTCCGTCATAACTTTTTTCCCTCCATTTCCTTGGTGATGTACTATATAAATGAAAAGATAAAAGGATTTAAGGAGAAGACTTTCAGCAAGTTTTATCAAAATGGTTAGAGGCGTTTTAGATAAAATTGTAAAAAGGTGTAAAAACTTCTAGGCAGTCGATTTTGACAAAAAAGTTACTGTAACATCCCATTAATATACTAACCTTAAATACGTGGTTTCAGTTTCATACGACTTTTCGTTTTAGAGCTAGCCTGTTCACATACAAACAAGACGGTTATTTGGACTCAGGGGACCTTGAAACATT
This sequence comes from Rhaphigaster nebulosa, assembly GCA_948150685.1. Classification (NCBI taxonomy): domain Eukaryota; kingdom Metazoa; phylum Arthropoda; class Insecta; order Hemiptera; family Pentatomidae; genus Rhaphigaster; species Rhaphigaster nebulosa. The sequence continues at coordinate 140,755,071 of OX411309.1, read as the reverse complement.
TATTTCCGCTGAAAACGCGAATTTGAAAATTTTCACGATCACAATACTTCTCCTTACTATATATTTCATACATAGGTAAGGGAAAGTAAAAATTGTGAGTAATTAAACTTTTTTTATCCCTCTAATTTTAGTTTATAAATAATATATAATCAATCTGGTGCTCCGGAATGTTACCATATGCCTTGCAGGGCAAAGTAATATACGTACCAAAAATTTGAAAAAAAGTTTTTTCACACCAAAATAATTTATGTGCCACTGTCAATGTCATGCCAATAGATTTAACTCCAGAAATGGCCTCTATTCAGTTTGAAATGACATATTTTTACAAGTGTCAAAAGATGGAGCTGTCTGCATGTTCACAGCTGTCCATTCCATCTAAATAATCTAAATAAGGTGATGCGGGGTCAGTGCGAAATTGTCTTGTTAAATAAGTAGGGTATTTCTTTTTTTTTGCCTTAATCGGAACCTACAGAAGCTGACATTCAAAATACTTTGTGATTTGCATTTCTCCTTGACAGTTTTCTATTTTTAAAGCACTTGTTCTCAGTCACCCTGCAAAACATGTTAGCAGGGAGAAGTGCAGACCTCTGTTGTGTGACAAGTGTGTGTGATGTCCACTTACACTTACTAATATGTTTTGTGCTGTGATAAGCTAAAAGACCATAACTTCAAATCATTTTTTTAAATGCATCTTATATTATATTAAATACTATTCAATTGCATTATCAATCTCATCAAAATGGGCATGGTTGAAGCATAGAATGGAATATAATATCTAAATATAATCATAATAAGGAATATGATTAAAAAAACAGGAAAAATCAAGCTTCAAAAATGAGAATTTCACAGCCCTTTAAAGTCGAATTTTGTATAACTTAGTCCACACTTGTCCCACATTATCCTACATTTTCTATGTCCAATAATTTTTGGTAATTATGTTAGATCACTTTGTCCGACAACACTTCATCTAGAGATATGGTCACAAAAATGTACATTACTAACTAAATATTTAGCATACATAGAAGTGATGTATTATGATCAGTTTTAGAACTTCATTCGATCACTATTTTAGATAAATGTAAAACTAATCAGAAACCATAGAAATTGTTCAAAACTATAGAGATGAACACTTTTAAAATGGATTTAAAAATGGTAAAATAAAATTGGGAATAGATCAATTTTAATGTTAAAGGAAAAATTGATAACAATTTTAATAAGAAATACCTAAATAATTAAAAATTAAATCAATGATGAAAACTTATTAGAAAAAACAATATAAGATGATAACACTACCTTCACACAGTTCTATATAACTTTGAAAAGCTAAAAATATTTTATTCTGTTTTCTACAACCCAACTTTATCATCTCCTGGAGCTGAAAAATAAAATATAATCTGAATTCAAATATAGATGTAGCCATCTACATTTCCACATCAACAACCAATGAGAAAACAAAATAAATGGCGATAACTTTTATTACTTATGTTATAAATTTTCAATTTGATATTGAACTTACGACAGGATGCCCTAAATTCATATTTTTTTCAAGAAAATAACAATTCTTTTAAGACAATTACAGGTATTGTTTATTTGAGACTAAATATAACCATGGAGATACCTCTTTAATATTTATAACCTTTTACAAATGGCTGTTTGGCCATAACCTTGGCACTTGATCTTCGTTGTATTTGTGTTTTCGTTCAAACAGTCGAACCTGAGAGTGCTTCATTTTCTTTGTTATTTTGTTGTTAATGTTTTTCAATCGTACTTTTATTATAATGTTATGGATAATAAGTCACCATTGTATTTGGTTAGTATTGGAAAAAGTGTTATATCTGAATTCAATTTGTTTTATCATGATTTTTCATGTTTGTTTACGTGTCTTATTTCATTTTAGGATCCTTGCGAGCGTTAGTTCTATTGACCTGAGAATTAATTTTTTATTGTATTTATTTGTCTACATTTAATTAATATAGTATTTAATTATTTTGTATTGATCATAATATAAATTCTTTTAGGCTCATCTGAATGCACGAAATGCTGAAAAATTTTTGAAGAAACAAGCTTTTGAGGAAGCCATTGAGTGCCATTTAAATGCAAGTGCACTGTTGCAAGAGGCTATGACTTTGACCACTTTTGCCAAAACACTTGAGTCTCTCCAGTTGCAAAAAAATTATCACTTGGCTCAAACTGAAATAATTAGGTATTTAAAAAAAAAATTAATTACTTTTTAAAAGTTTGTATCAGGATTTGTGTTATTTATTTTGTTATTATCATTGTTTTTGCTAGGGCTCAACAAATTCAGTGTGCTCTTCGAAAAAAACTAGCTGAACTCCGAAAAAAGAAGAAAATGGATAGGAGGAAATTGCCTGAAGGTGAGCAAAAAAATAAAGAACTGGAATGGGCAGTTCTAAGGTAAAAGTGATATTTCATTTTTTAAATTTGTAATTATCTAAAAAGATGCTTTTTATACGATTTGCTTGCCTAATTAGCATTTAACATGTTGACATAAATTACTGAGTTAAAACTTATCACTTATTACTGGTCAAAAAAATTTTCAGTTCACATTACTTTAATTGATGAATTTTTAAAAGCTTTTAACAGTTTTATTGCATTGTAGCCTAGAATACATTAAAAAACAGAATTTTTACAAATTTTAGAAAAATGGAAGAAGCGGATTCCTTAATCAGTCAGCTTGGTGATAAACAAGAGGAAAGGGAAGTCAATCAAGATGATATTTCTAGAGAAGTCAAGCTTGAAAAAACTGTTATTGAAGAATTAAAAGTTGTAAATTCTGAACTCAAATCAATCATTACCAAACTTCTAAATGAACTTGAATCCAGCCGCATGGAAACAGAAAGCCTAAAATCAAGGCTAAAATTATATGAGGGAGGCACTCTCCCTGATTTAGCTCCTCTTGAGCTACCTACTTTTGATTTCTCCTGTTTATAGGAAAAAGGAGTTTTTGTGATATTTTTGGATCTAAAAGTCTGTATATTTATTGTGGTCTAGTTTTATAATTAGTTAGTTTTTATTATGAAGTTCAACTCTCTTTGTAAGATTAAGTAAAATATTTTCAAATCAGTATTTACTGATTAATAGATAAGATGTTTTTCATTACTTTATTATTTGTAGAAGATACCTAATACTTCTTTAGAAACATTTTTAATCTATTTTATCATTTTATGTAACATTTGTATTTTATTCTACTATTGTATTATGTCCTACCAAAATTTCCTATGCTTTTGTAATTGACTGTCCTGTTGTATATATTATATTTTTAAGTTGTTTTTGTTCTTATGAAAAGAAATTCATTGTTATCCATTATAATTTATTGCATGAAAATGACATTTTTATTGCTCATGATTGTGTATGTGTTTACTAATGTATTTTAGTCATAAGTATAGTTACATAACAGAATTATGTATATGTTTTGTGATACATGTATTTGTGAATAAAATAAAAATTACATATATATTTATATTTTTGTTAGTACATGAAAGTTAAAGTAGTATATAAACTTCATTTTGTCACTATGTGAATTAAGTGTCACAAGAATACAGAAGTTTTCTTTTGTATTTTTGTTTTTTATGTTACATATCAAATAAAAAGTGATAAGTTATCAAATCTGATAACAGTGTAACCTTTTTTAACCTACCTTTTGCTTATATAAATTGTGCTTGGTTTTACTGAGACCATTATTTCTGCTATGTGATTTCATTTAGTATTATTGATTAATGAAAACTATCGCTGAAGGATTTGATCTGAAGATTATTTTGCTTTTCTAAATAAACAAAGATGAGGGGTAGAACTAATTCTGGTGTGAGATTGGATTATTACCACAGAATTGTTATGAAAACAATCATGGCCCATCAAGTATGTATTGAGGATTTGTTGATCAATTACAGTCATTGATATTTGATTGAACTTAAAATACCTGAAATAATTGAAATTTTAGTAAATAAAGTTTAACTGCATAGTATGTTGTGTGTGGCTATATATCGATAGAGCTTGATTGTGGACATTAGTCACACTAATAATAATATTAATTTTATAAATGTAAGTGTTTTATGGACGTTAAAACAATGCACAGTGTATTATCAAATTAACAGCATACATGATCAGTAGTCAGGAAAAACTTACTTTTATTAGACTACCTTCTGCATTTATTTTAGTTTCAGCTGTACTATCAGTTTTAAATTTTCAAAGACTTAGAAATAAAGTTGTCAGCAAGTTAATAAAATAGTACTAATTTTTCTTTCTCATTTTTGAGTATATTAAGAAAAAAAATTTAATAGTTTAATTTTAGAAAATGGTCTGTTTTTGCCATGTGTATGGTAAATTGGACCTTAGTTGAGAGATTGTTTTTAAGTACATACATAGAAACTGAACCAGTTTAAACAATTTAATAACAATTGTTTATTATAATAAAATAAAAAGTAAATAACCATACATTTACATTAAGTTAATTAAATATCTGTCAAACTTAAGCGAAGTTCTACTTTAAATTTAATATAAGACTGCTGTCTTTGTTGTCAGGCCATATTTCTACAGTTCAGGTATGTTCATTTTCATTTCCAATTCCGAAGCCATTGAATTAATTGAGGGTAACTACATAGATAAAGGAGTTATTTGCTGTATTTAATTTTCTTATAAAAGAATCTTCAATTGATCCATTTGAATTTCTACTGTTCAAGAAATGTAACTGGTAAATAAAGTATTTTGTCCTTTGAACTATTTTATAGCTGATGTTAGCCCTACATCCTCAAATTCTGTATTTTAAATGACTGTGTGAACTGGATGGAGATATTCTTATGTCCATTGTATATAACGCCTGTTTTTAATGGGAATCCAAGATCTGGAATAATTTATTATTAGATGTTTTAATTGGCTCGATCAAAATAGAGATATTGCCTGCAGTCCAATTTAGGTTCATCATCTACTCAGTTATTGAGTCAGAGCCTCCTTCAGCAGCTTTAGCCATCCCTCGCTATCTTGTGCAGCCATCCATTTCCATATTCCAAGCAGATTTCTAGAATCACTCACGACTCCGTCTTTCCTATCAATTTTTGGTCTTCCGATGCTTCTCGATTCATTAAGTTGATCCTACATCATCTTTTTAGGAATGTTCTGTTCGGTCATCCTGGCAAGATGACCAGCCCATCTAAACAATGCAGACGACTCATAATGTCTGGCTTCCCAGTCAGCGCGCAGAGCTCCAAGCTACTCCTCAGTCTCCAGTTATCGCCTGCTTTCACTGGATCATAGATTTGGTGTAGAATTTTCCTCTCAAACACAAGGAGTCTTTGCTTGGCCGACCTTAAGATGGTCCAAGTCTCAGAACCATAGAAGACAAGGATAAGGGTATTATATAATTTTAACTTTGTAATTCCAGTGAGATGATGGCTTCTGAAGACGTATCGCAGTCCGAAGAATCTTCTGTTCGCAAGCATAATTCTCTTTCTTATCTCTGCTATTAACACTTGTCATCATCAATTATGTGAGATGGATTAGCTTTCTTGGGATGTTCAATTCTTCCATAGCCTTGTATAGCGCCAATTAAGGATTCCTGCAGTAATTGTAAAACATAAACTGCATTAATTTAAAAAAATGCCTGATGAAATTAAGAGTATTAGAAAATGTACATAACTGGTTACAATGACTTACATAATTGAGCTGGTAAAAAGAAACAATTGAAAATAAAAGCTGAAAGATTCAACTTACTCAATAGGTTGGAACTGATATCTTTACAGCTAGTTATATTTTCCCGTGGAAAACTTACATGGCTGATTTGTGAAACATCAGTGTTTAGAATTCTCCTGTCCTTTAAGGAACATGAATTCTAAGCGCTGATGTTTAGATCAGCTGCAAAAGTTTGCTAAGGTGAAGCATAACAAGCTGTTAAGATACCAGCTCGAACCTGTTGATTATTTGGATCTTTCATCTTCTGCCATACAGCTATATCGGCGTTTATCCACCACTAGGCCTGTTTATTTTTTTATTTTTTTGTTGTGAATGGAACCTTCAGAATTTGTTTGCAGTTGCCCTGGCAGAACATCGAAGTAGAGGTAAGTGCAGATCTATACTGTGGGACAAGTGCGTGTGGTGTACACTTTCCCTACATGATCATGTTTTGCTGGAGCAGCTGGCGGACTAGCACGTTGAAGTGAAAGTTCTTTTTTAAATAAATTTATTCAATAATGTTTCATATCCCACAATTATGACTGTGACTGAAAATTGTAAAATGTGATTCCCAGACAAGTTTTTACTTTTTTTGATGACTACATCAGTGAAATTATCCTCTGGAAACAAATTATTTTGCTATTGCCCCACATTCTCTACTTCTTGAATAATAAATCTTCTATATACCTTGTATGCACTTACCCCTTAAGGTAGGGTACTGATTAGTTATAAATTGAATTATCAATCTCATAATAATGGACATGATTGAAACTTGGGCTTGAATGTAATATTTAAAACATAATCATCTCGGGAACATTTCTTAAAAAAGAGGAGAAATCTAGATTCAAATATAAAGATTTTACAATAATTTAAAGTAGAACTTTGTAAAATCTAGTGTGTACTTCCCCACATTATCTTACTTAATGGCCTCAGTACATAATAATCGATAGTTTTCATTATTGTATTATATTCTTACAAAAAATTATATAATTATAATTATAATAAATGAAAATAATCAATTGGCTTTATAAATCATATAGATCTATCGCTGACCTAGCCATTCTTTTAAAAAATTAGATAAGCACCGAAAATATTAATTATTTTTACTTTTCTATTTCTTTCTTATTTATAATGCCAAATATAATCTAGTATAATTTTTTTTTATTATTCTGTTACAGAATCCTGTTACAGGATTGTTTCCTGCTAGCCTTAATTATGATCATGCTTGGATTCGTGATAATGTATACACAATTCTTTGTGTTTGGGGTCTTTCAATGTCATATAAAAAAATGGCAGACATGGATGAAGATAGAGCGAAAACATATGAACTTGAACAGGTATTTTACCCTTTATTTACGATATCATTGATAAAATTTTGACTAGCTATCTCTTGTCACAAAAGAGAAAAAAAGCTTTTGCTCTCAAAATAATTATATAACACAAAGTTTTTTTCTCATTTTATAAAATATTTTTCGATGCTATGACCTAAAATTTAGATTAATTGGCTACAATTATTTATTTATTTATTTAACTCTTAGAATCTGGTCCTAGCATAGACACCTTATAAGTGGATGCACTCTGTCATACTGCTATTTTAGGAAACTTTCAATATTGCTGGAATCAGCATATTTTCCTACAATTTTTCTAAAATCAATTTGGAATTTTTGAGGAAATGAGGTCATAAAAATAATTTCAAAGTCAGAACAAATAACATTTATTAAACTTACAAGTAGACATGTGAACAGTAAAATTATTTCTTATTTTATTTTTGTCCATTTTACAATTTCAGCTACCATATTTCCACTGAATCTTCGACTTCAATTTCTTGATGACAGGGAATACCGTCAATTTCATTCAACTCATGTAATACATGCGAAATTCGAAATAAATTGAGGTGGTTGTTTATCTGACATCAAAAAATAAAAAATATGATCTATAAGTGTGATGAGTTACAATGTAAGAATATTTAGAAATTTCAAATATCTGATAGATTGGAAATTTTTTGGCGTATAATGGACAAAAAAAAATTGTAAAGTTACATTTTATCTCATGGATAGTAGACAGAAATATATTTCAGTTTAGTGAGTGGGATACGATATGTCAAATCCGAAACATAATGAAAGTTGCAAGTGGACTAATGGTATAAGTTACTGCACCGGTGTAGAAGTTTGATAAGTCTGAAAAGTACACAAAGTAAAAAAAGTAGAAAGTAGAAAGTAAACAAAGAAAGTCCAATACACTACCTCCCACCAATCTACAAACTTGTCGAGCTCTATGAGAGACCATGTCCACGCTCTAAGGGTTAAATTCCATTTGTAGGAGTTATTTGAACAATAACTGTACTGTTTTGTTATTTATATCTGTAATATAAATAACTATAAATTATTAGTTAAATAAATGTAGCAAAATATACGAAGAGCATGAAGTCATGAAGAGCATGAGAGGAAGCTTTGAAGTGACTTCAGTATAAATGACCGTAGTAGTTGACACACTTAAATAAATAAATATCTGTAATTAGAAGAATGTTTCTTTTCTTACAGTGCTGTGTCAAATCTATGAGAGGTCTTTTGATGTGTATGATGAGACAAAAAGAAAAGGTCGAAAAATTTAAAATTACTCAAAACCCAACAGATTCATTGCATGCAAAATTCAGTTCGACTACTGGAGAAAGCGTTGTTGGAGATGAAGAATGGGGCCATTTACAAATAGATGCTGTTTCTTTGTACCTACTGATTCTCGCTCAGATGACAGCATCAGGTATGGTAGTAGCGTTTAATTTAAATGTATAAAGTTCTTGTGATTTTATCTTTGTAGAACTTTTATTGACTGTTTTTGTTTCATTCCGTTTAGGGCTTCAGATTGTATTTAGCCTTGATGAAGTTGCTTTTATTCAAAATTTGGTTTTCTACATTGAATCTGCTTATTGTATTCCAGTAAGTATTACAATTATTTTAATAACAGTTAAAATTAGATTTCAAGGAGTACAAATTTATCTACTTATTTACTCAGTTGACGTATGCATGATAGTATAGAAGGATCAATCTAATTAGGAATTGATAAATTATTTGCCACTTCTATGATTTTGTTTTTATTGAAAACTAGTTTCAAATGTTATACATTCATCTTCAGTTCTAAAAATACACAAAAATTCATTAACATAAATTTATATTATAAAACATTTATGAATTATGAATTTAATTATGATACATGTTGGTACTCACCAAGGTTTAAATAGACTATATCAACCAGAAAAGGTTACATTGGTTTGTTCTCCCACTGAACTAGTAGTGGAAATGACTGTAATGGAAGGAAGGTGAGGTGTGTGTAGGTAAATGGTACAGTTTAGGAGTCTAGATTTTCCCAGTAATTCCGGTGAGTAATTGTTTTTTCTGTTATGGATGGGAAGAAATTTAAGATTGGACTATTGGTGATATTTATTTGGTCATTTAAGCAAAAATCTGGATTGGATTTGAAGGATTTTATTATTTCAAGTGCTTCATATATATTTAATTGAAAAACAGTCTCAAATTAAATATATATTCCTTCACTAGTTCAGTGGGGGAACAAACTAATGTAATCTTTTCTGTTTGATATAATCTACTTAAATCTCGGTGAGTACCAACATGTATTTGATCTCTTGTCTTAATTAAATTCATAATTAATAAATGTTTTATAATACTAATTTATATCATATTTAATATAATATGTATAATAATACCAAACTGTATTTTAAATTGCTTATTTTTGAATTTTGTGTGTGTTTAGAACTGAAGATGAATGTATAACATTTGAAACTAGTTTTCAATAAAAACAAAATTATAGAAGTGGCAAATAATTTATCAATCCCTAATTACTTATTCACTATCTATTTGCTTATCTACTTAACTTAAATACATTGCTGGATTGTTAGTGAAGTCGATACCCATGAATATTGAAACTTTGTGTTGTAGTCAGGTGCCTTCCAGATCCAAACGAAAATTAACGCTCTTCTTTACTCAATACATTAATTTACTTTCTGTATGTTTACATGTGCAAATGCAAGGAGCTTTCTATATTTTGACATGTACAGATGTATGGGACGGCATGTATTTGGAAGGTGCCGTAACATATAGTGGAAGACACCCGACTACTACATGAAGGTTCAATATTCATGAATGTCAACTTCATTAGTAACCCACCAATGCACTTAAGTAGATATGCAAGTACATTACCTATTCCCTTAGGATGAATAGGGTTATAAGATATAAAAGTTATTTTCGTAGTCGGGGTTTTTATTTTTTATTAAATTAAATTTTATTTTAACATTTTTAGTTTTGTCTTAATAAAAACATTCACAGGAATTGACTGAGTAATTTAAGCCATTAAACTTTTAAATTAATTAAGTAATTCGCTTAAAAAATCGTTAAATACCCTCAAACGGACAGATTAAACAATATTTCTTTAGTATTTTGAGCTCAAATTGTTTCAAAACATTCATGGGATCTTGACAAATAATTTGAATTGTTATATGCCTACAAACAACCAGGCTAAACACATTACCCTGCTTGTGGCTGTACCGTAGCCTGGTAAAAAATAGGTAGGTTACAACGGGAAATTGAATTTAAAAATAGTTTTTTTAATGGGTTTTTGGTTAAATGGGAACCCCATTAATCAAATTATTAAGGTTTCACTGTAAAATTACATCAGTATTATGTAAAATAAAGTTTTCATTTTTTTTTTTTTTAGGACTATGGTATATGGGAAAGAGGAGATAAAGCAAACCATGGTCTTCCAGAACTCAATGCTAGTTCAATAGGTTTTCATTTAATTTTCAATTAAGTATGTCATTTAGTTGTATATGTTAATTATGCTATTAATGATAATATACTGACAGGAATGGCCAAAGCAGCCTTAGAATCGATGAATGAACTTGATTTGTTTGGTGCCAGGGGAGGTCCTTCATCTGTGATCCATGTCCTAACTGATGAAGCACAGAAGTGTCAAGCTGTGCTATTGGTAATTGATATGACTTGTATTTGTCATTGTTATATTACCTGCCTATGCGATTATAAGCATATATTTTATTATTTATATAGTCGATGCTGCCCAGGGAATCAACGTCTAAAGAGCTTGATAGTGGGCTTTTGTCCATAATTAGTTTTCCAGCATTTGCTGTCGACGATCCGATTCTCATTAATACAACAAGAGAAGCCATAATTAATAAATTATCAGGAAAATATGGTTTTAAGCGATTTCTGAGGGATGGATATAAAACACCCAAAGAGGTAAACGTATGCTAATGTTATCATTATTCTAAAAAGATATTCCAGAATAGACAAAGAATATTATGTATTTATTAACTAGGCAAAATAATTATAACATCATATGTCAACTTTTAATGATAACTTAAATTTCAAGAGAATGACAAATCATGAATCAAGCATAGAAAGAGAAGGTTCATATGTACTAAGCAGTTGACCATATGTTCTGTTGGTTTTGCATATAATATACACAGTAATCTTTCTTATCAGTTCTCTGATTTGTTTATTAATATAATTTGTGTATTAATAAGTTGTTTGCTAATGTATTGTTTGTTTTGTGACTTTTCTTTTGGTTTGTAAGTCTTTGAGGAAAAATTACCTCCTATGGAAGAAAATGCATTTTTTTTTTTCAAATCCCAAGGAGGATGTGGGGTTGACATTTAGGGAATAAAGGTAGTGAACTCTTGTACTGCATTGAAGGGAACTGGGATATGAGGAATAGGCAATTTTTTGGAGATTTGAGAAATTAGGAGTCAGTTTCTAGTGAAGGGGCTCACTAGTTGTCTTGTGTCAGTCCAGTTAGTTGTCCTCAGTCGGCTGTGTTTGCCACCTCTGTGAGATCAGATGCCTGAACAGTGAGTTCAACTGTGGAGTGGAGTGGTTTGTAAGGTGGTCTGTAAGACTTGATCTTCACCTACATGATCTTCTGGCAATGGTGGTATAGTTTCAGATGTCTGTTGAGATTGACATCCAAGTACACTATGTTGTTTGCCAGCCTATTTGTTCTACCCGCTACCCTATAGACCTTAGAAAGAGGGCGCTTATTCTTCTGGAAGGAGAAAATAATACAGTCGGTCTTCTTGGGATTAACTGTAATGTTTAGTCTTTCCAGTTTCTTTCTGATCTCCTCACAAGCCTTCTCCGCCTGCTGTAGAACTCTTGTTGCATTTATAGAGTTACTGTAGATTGCTATATCATCGGTGTATGCCGCTACAATAGCTTTCTTATACCTTGCTCCAACAGTTTCAGCAGCCGCGTACATTGAGAACAAAATTGGAGATAGCACAGACCCTTGGGGGACACCGCAGATGAGTGCGACGTCTCCAGATACTTCTTTACCAACCCGTACCCTGATTGAACAGTGATCCAAAAATGACAGCTCTAACCCTTCAATCTAATCTAACCAAAATGGTCAGGTAGGAGGAATAAAAAAAAAAAGAGTAGTATATACAGCTGCTCGGGGAACTCGTTCTGCAGTGTCTTAATTAGAAGCCCATGCGACACCGAATCAAACACCTCTATGCAGTCTATCAAAATTATTGCAGTCAGTTCATTCTTGGCTATATTTTGGCTTTCTTCTGCTTGAAGTTTCGCCAAATGGTGCTCCGGGCAGAAGCCAGCTTGGAAGCCAGTCTGCTCGGGTGGAATCAAAGCAATCTCTGAGTAATAGGTTTTGAGATAATTTTCTCAAATACCTTGCCCATATGTGGAAATAAGTTTATGGGTCTGTAGGTGGCCACCTGAGATCCGTTCTTCTTGGGTTTCAACAGCGGGGAGAGGTTCTATTTTTCAGGAAAGTATCTCAACCTGAGACAGTAGTTGTATTGATTGGTCCAGATATGCTATACTTCTTCTAAGCAATTCCTTCAGCAATGCAGTCTGTATCCTATCAAGGCCTGGAGCTTTATTCCCCCTTGTACGAAGGAGAATGACCTTAAATTCTTTCGGGGATACATACATGTAATTATTGCCTATTTCCTTTAGTGGCCTTTCGGCCAGGGACTCGATCCGTCTTTTTATTAATGCTCCATATTGATCCGCGAATTTTGTTGCCTGCTCCTTTGCGGTCAGAACCTTGTCACCCTCATGGAGTACTGCACAGCTTATCTTCCTGGTACTCTTCTTCAGTAGCTTCTAGAACTTCTTGTGGTCGCCATGCGTTGTCCTTGGTTTTTCTCGTCACAGTGACAACCGCCATTGTTTCACGAGGTTTCGGATCTGGGCAGTAAGAGAATTTACAACCGACTTCACAGGATCTCTGGTCCTGTACCATTTATTCTTCCACTTATTACGCAGAACAATAAGTGGAAGAATGTGAACTGGCGGGGGACGCAGATCTGGCGGAAGTGGCCCGAACTTCGGGATGGAGCAACCCCGTTTGACGGTAGCAGTGAAGAATTCCAGGTAGGCGTCTATCTCACTCTTCGTGCGGAGGGCAGGGACAGTAAATAGTTCATGATAGATCTGTGCTTTCTAGACCTGCCAATCTGACTGAAAATGAAGTGAAGTATTAGGTTAAGTAAAGTATAAAGAAAATGCAGTGAAGTATTTTCAAATATTTCGGATTATTCCACCTAAGAAAGTCTGTGAGATTGGGTATGATATTACTATTACATAATTGAATAAATTTAAAGTATGGTAAGGTACTCTTTTCAACTGAAAAGAATTTATTGGAGATTTATTTATCTCTTGAGTGAGCGTAAGTCGACAGCTGTGATCTAATTAAAGCATTAATAATTCCAATGAATATGAATTTTTAATGGCACCATATAAATTCAAAGTTTTGGGATTATTCCATTTTTTTTTTTTTTAAAGTAACTTTAGTAATGAAATGTAATTAAAATTTTATTTTTAACACCATCACATAAATTCCCATTAATACTTAGAAGAAAATAATGTTATCAGTGTCAGATTATGACCAACAACAGACTATGTAGTCGACCACTTAGTATTGAAGTACCAAAGAGAATAAATTAATATTGACACTCATAAGCAAGAATAATTCTGTAATGTATGTAAATTCATTTTTTTTTATTTCATGGATGTTCAAGTAATTATTTATTTAGAATTATTTTATAAGTATTGAGATTTGATTATTTATCTTTTGGTAATTTTAGGATCCTAATAGACTTCACTATGAACCTTGGGAATTAAGAGTATTTGAAAAAATAGAATGTGAATGGCCATTATTTTTTTGTTATTTGCTGATTGATAGCATTTTTCAAAAGAATCCTGAAGATACCAAGAAATATAATGATGCATTAGAAAAGGTAATTTGTTGTAATATTATTTTTTTTTTAATTGAACAAATAGTAAACTGAACAAGAAATTCCAGGTGAATTTCTGTCTTCTTTCTGTTTGTGAGATTCACATGAATTCTCAGCTTGTTTCTTGTCAAATTAAATTAAAATCTTGTTTTATCCATTGACAGGTTAATAAAAAGTTAAGATTTCCTCATTTTATGCTTCAATTAAATCACAATAATATTTTCATTCTGCAATTCGTCATTTTTTGTTAAATTAAACACATTATTTGAAATCTATACTGGTCATCAGCAATGGTTTAAATTTTTTTAAGCTCACTTTAGTCGAATATTTATGACTAATTATGGAAGGAAAATTATAATACTCATTTTCAATCATATTACAATATCTAAATATATTTAAACTAGGGCTAATTCCACATTATATGATATTTGCATTTTTAATTTCCATATCTATTAAGTGTTCATAAATTTTTTTTTTAAAACCTGCACCAATATAATGTGTGAAGTGTCTTGGGTTCAGTACTTGATAAGCACCATAGTGTTTCTAAGCCAATGATTGTTCAAGGTGTGATTCGACCGAGATCACGCTCAACCGTCAGGTTTTTTCCCCAATTAAGGGTACCCACTTTATAGAGTCTAGGTGAGCCCCAGGAGGATCTCTCGATCCCACAGGGTCGATCCACGGCTGAAAACAGAATAAATGATTACATCTGCCATAGCCGGTCTCAAACCAGGGACCTAGAGATTAGTAGCACAATGCAGTGTTAATAAAAGGCAACGAAAATTGAGTATTGGTTTTATAATTTGTTCTTGTGCATATTGGCATATTGAATTCCTTAATTTATTCTTTTATAGGTCCTTATAAAAACAGAGGAGGGAATGAAACTCGTTCCGGAAATGTATGCTGTTCGTTCTGAATTTGCTGATCCAAACGATAGAATACCTGTAGGAAAGTGCCCATTTCTTTGGGCACAGTCGTTGTATATACTTGGAAAGTTATTGCAAGATGTAAGTTTTATGTTTAAAGTATTCAAACTTAACCATATTAGTCAAATTTAATTTGAAGTTATTTCTCTTGTTTTCACAAACAGTCAACTTATATCTTGTATGTTAAGTAAATAGTAAATCAATAAAATTGTATATATTTTAAAAATTGTATTCATTAAAATATAACTGATCTACTACTGTATATGCATGAATTATTTAAACCAGTGACTAAGGTTATATAAAATTATTAGTACTCTATTGATTTTAATTCTCAATAGTACCTTCTTTTTTTTCAAATTAAATAAATGGAATTAAAATGAAAGGCTGTGGTGGCCGAGCATGTTAAGGTGTCACCTTATTATTCTCGAGTAAGTAGCAATGGTTTAAATCTGGCCTGGACAAGTTGAAATTTATTTTATAGGGGACGCACGGAATAAATTGCGATCCTCTCACTCTGGCTAGAATAGATTGGTAATCTTTTGGATAACCTGTACATAAGCATATAAGGAGGTTAAACCCCGAATAGAAGTATATGTATAATATAATATTATAAACTTTGGAAAACTTGTGAACTGTGTTATTGAGTTCCTTATCAACATAATTTTTTTGTATCCAATTATGTTTATCCTTGCTGATTACTTGATTCTGGAGGCTTGATATTAATAAATATATTAAAATTATATGAAACAGTCCTATTATAAGTATTTAACTTTGAATTCTTTAGTTAAAACATTTTAGATTTATTTGGAGCAAATTGAAATTCTCCATGAAATCATTCTAGATGTAATAACATTTTTATGCTCTTTTTATAAAGGGCTTCCTGGCAGCGGCCGAGTTAGATCCTTTGAACAGAAGGTTGTGTTCTGAAAAGAAGCCTGATGTTGTGGTCCAAGTTGTGATTTTAGCTGAGAATAAAGATATCAGAGAGAAATTAAAGAAACATGACATTGAAGTACAAACCGTCGATGAGGTATCGCCAATCGAAGTACAGCCTGCTCGTGTTCTCAGCCATCTTTATACCTTTCTTGGTATGAAGAATTTTGAATAGAATACTACTGATTGATTCAGGCATAAAAATGAGCTAATATAATTTTATTTATATATTTTTTACTAATGATTATTTAGTACTTTATACATGGTTATACATGCTAAATTTTAGGAAGAAATGAAAAATTAGGACTTAGTGGCAGAAAAAGTCGTGATGTAGGTGTTCTTAGCACCAGCAAACTTTATTCTCTTCAAGATAAGATATTCTCATTCACTCCTCAGGTAAGTATCATTTTTAATAATTTTCGTTTATAAATATTTATATGATAGTGATTAGGTGGCTACTAACATCATAGAAAGAAATTATTTATATATTTTAGTGAACAACAACTTTATTATGGGTATTCATTATATTAAATGGGATTCTTATTTATTATATAAACTTAATCAGTATAGATTAAGAGGTAAAAATTAATGGAACCAACCACTTAAACATACATTTTTTTTTTTTTTAAGACATTTTACATAGTCGTTACTTTATTTTGTGTTATGTTTCATCCCTATTTTCAACAAAATTATTGGCCATTTTCAAGCTCTATTTTTTGTGTCACCTATGTCAGAATATAAAATATTATTAAACATACTACTAAAAGCAGCACTTGTTATAATGAATTCAGAAAAATTTTATTTATAACAAGTACTGCCTTTAGTAGTATGTTTAATATTTTATATTTTGACATAGGTGACAAAAAATATAGAGTTTGATAATGGCCAGTAATTTTGTCAAAAATATGGCCGAAACATTGTATAAAATAAAATTATGACTATGTAAAAAGTTTTTATTAATAAAAAAAATGTGGGATTAAAGTGGTTATATCATCTCTTAATCTATACTGATTAATTTTATAAAATAAATATTTTAGTATTAGTCAACATTTCACAGTTAAGTCTACTGCTGTGGTGGCGAATATATATTCAAAGATAAAAAAAAAACTGGAAATTCATATATATTTTTTATGATTTAAAAGCAATAGATTTAAAGGTTGTCGTGAACATTGTTGGTCAGTATACGAGTATTACTTTAATTTAATAATTTATTAAGCCCATCTTCTCTCCTTTACTGTCATCAATGGTTTACTATGATACAGGCCACTTTAAATCTTGTCTGATATTGACTGTTGGTACTTACGTATTGAGCGGTCAACCATAACTTTTATTGTTATCAGTTATAATCTGACACTATAATATATGTCTTCTTTGTAATTTTGGGAATTTATGTGGCCATGTTAAAAAATTAAATTAAAATTGCATTTCATTACTAAAATTCCTGTATTAAAGAAAAAAATTTAGGAGTAATGCCAATATTTTGAATATATGTGTGTTAAACATTTTTATTCATTGGAATTATTAAATCGCTACGCTTGCTCAAGAGGTAGCCAAATCTTCAATAAAGCCTTTACAGTTGAGGTCTGGACTTTACCATAATTTAAATTTAGTTATTTATGTAATGGAAATATCATGCTCATTCTCTCAAACTTTCTTCAATGGAATAATCCTAAAACTTTGAAAATACTTTACTTTTTCTTCTGTAGAAATTAATTTCCAAATTTTTATCTTTCTGGTCAAAAAACCAGAAGAGAAATGTCACAAAACAA
The DNA here is from genome assembly GCA_948150685.1 of Rhaphigaster nebulosa. Taxonomy (NCBI): domain Eukaryota; kingdom Metazoa; phylum Arthropoda; class Insecta; order Hemiptera; family Pentatomidae; genus Rhaphigaster; species Rhaphigaster nebulosa. The sequence continues at coordinate 140,737,474 of OX411309.1, read as the reverse complement.
AGAATTGATAGTAAAGGTTACAGTGTAAGCTATAACCGAAACCAACAGAACATATAGTCGACCACTTAATACAAAGTACCTGGCTATTTTCTTTATTAGTAAGTTGTTTAGCTCAGTGAATAGAATTATTGGGAGACTGGTCCGGGATAAGCTCGAAGAGGAATACACTATGCTGGTGAAGCAAGCTGGGTTCATTGCGGGAAGATCCTGCATGGACAATATTTTTGTACTTCGACAACTCATTGAGAAATGCAGCGAGAAGAATAGGTAGCTCCATTTAGCCTTTGTTGATCTGGAGCAGGTATATGATAGTGTCCCGAGAGAAAGAATATGGCCAGCATTGAGAAGAGTGGGAATTAATGAATCCGTTATACAAGCAATTCAACACTTGTACGGAAGCGATTTGTACAGAGTGAAGATTGGGAACCTCCTTTCTGAGCCATTTTCCGGCACCAAAGGGCTGAAGCAAGCAAGGGTGTTGCCTGTCTCCAAGTCTTTTTAAGATAACTTGGCTGACATAGTGAAGCAATGGATGAGGCTATGTCAGGACTATGGAATTTATTTCGATGATGACGAGCTCCTCCTCCTGTTCTTCGCGGATGATCAGTTGGTGATAGCCCAGAGGAAAGTTTTCCTGGAGATGGTGGTTTTCCAGTTGAAGGAACTTTATGAAACGGCAGGTCTCAAGATCAACTTCTAAATGACTGAGTATATGGCTGTGTGAAGAAATGAGGAAGACGATCTGCGCATAGGAGATCAGGTGTGCAGGAAAGTCAAGGCCTTTAAGTACTTCGGCTCCTTTCTGGAAGATGTGGGGGCATCCGAAGTTGATGTCCGAAACAAAGTGGAGCTCGCAAGGAAAGCAACTAGGATGCTGCATCCTGTTCTCTGGAGCAACACCATTTTGAACGAGAACAAGCGGCAAATCTTCTCGGCTATAGTCCAATCCATATTAACCTACAGATGTGAAGCATGGTCGATGAATACTCGCTTGTATGACAAAGTTAGGACTGTAGAAATGGATTTTTGTAGGTGTCTCCAGATAACAAGGCTGGAGACAGATTCCGAAGTGAAGTGGTTAGGTAGCGAGTGGGTGTAACGGAGACCGTCTCTGAAAGAATCGGAAAACAGCGGTTGAGGTGGTATGGGCACTGCAGGAGAATGCCGGAAGAGCATTGGCCGAACAGAATCCTGGACTGGTAGCCAGAAGCGTAGACGCAGAACCACGTGGATAGAAGGAATCCGAGGGGAAATGGCTGGCCGAGGTCTACAGGAGGGAGACTGGGCTGATAGAGCTGTGTGGAACTCAGCTCTGACCTGAAGCGGTATCCCACATTGGAACACTGGCAGGAGAAGAAGTAAGTTGTTTGGTTTAGATTATTTTAATAACACGACTATGTGCTGAGAAGATACCAGGATTAATTTCCGAGTTTCCACAAACAAATATGAGTTTCCAGTTATTTTTTTTTTCTTTAGCTTTGTTTTGTAATTTAACATTCAGTTTTACCTGTATGAATTTTAAAAAAGGAAATAATTTTCAATAAATTGTGTTGATAACCTTGATAATTTAGTATAGAAAATTATAGTTTTCTTTTGCATGTTATAAACATAAAAAAAAAAACATCAGTTCATGTATTTTTTGCCTGTTATATCTTCTTTATCTAAATTTTAGTTTCATTTCTAATTGTATACTTTTGATCAGATGTTTATATTTTTGTAAATTATCATTTTTATTTCATTCTGATACTGGAAAAAGCTACAATTGGACTTCTTTCTGCATCCCTTAATAGCATATTTTTCTTTTATGTTCTTTGGTTTGGAGTGATTTTGTGTTAGTTTCTAAAAAAAAATAATAAATAAAATAGAGTACCTTACTCTATAATTTTTCAAAAGTGAAGTAACTAAATTTAGAACTCATCTTCTGATTTTTTTGCTCACAGCAAAATAATTTTTCTTTTTTATTTACTTCCTTGTTTAAAAATTTATGGTAGTAACAGTAAGTTACTGATTTTTAAAATTCGTATTAAATTGGATTAAAGGGGTGCTTTTAAACTTAATAGTTTTATCCTTAAATTTTTATTTAGTCCTCTTAATATAGGGAAATATACTTAAATGTTTCACTCAATTCTGCTTTAGATATTTTATAAAATTAAAATATAAATAAATTCACTATGTGATCTTTGTGATAGTATCATTTTTAATAAACTCTGGTAAACATTACATTTTTATAAATAATGTAAATTTTTGTTAACTAGTTGACTGATCAGTCCCGTTATTATATCGCATCTGATAATGAGCTGATGATTGATATTTGCAAATCTGAAATCAACTTCTTAAAGTCAAGTTGGAAAAACATCCTCGGCCGCCCGACTATTATTTTAACGCTCAAGACTATTTACTTAGGTATAGCAGTCTCACGTACCCTCTTTGATATAACTTGTCTTGTTGCATCCTCTTTACATTTAGAAAACTATAGCATGCATCCTGTAAAATTTTCCCTTATGTTTTTAGTATTCTTTGCCTGAAATAACCTTATAAGTGTAGATTTTCTCTTTTTATTATTTTTAATTGAAACATTGCTTCGCTTGTGACTAACCAAATGTTCAGAGCCTTGATCCGGAGGAATACTACATGCGCACGGATACGGACTTGCTTGCTAGCGATATCAAGATGGACATCAATTTTCTTGCAATGGAATGGTCTATTATAGGGCGTCCTACCTTTGTTATTGTCACATCCCAAGCTTTTTTAGGTTAGTTTATGTATTTAATAATGTAATTGAGATCAATTAACAATAACTGTGTATATATTTTACTAATATATGTAGTTTATTATAACATTCATGCTAACAAATGTTTGTAATAAGTGATGTCATGTATACTATAAGATACTATAATACTCTGGTTTATGTTGTAATGATTTTTTAATTTTTTATTTAATGCTCTCAGATTATTAAATATTAAGGTAAGTTGTTACTGTTCAGTCATCTTATCATAAGTCATTACAATATATCATGCTGTTCAGTTTTACTACTCATATTTTTGGATCCTTAACATCTTCACTGCGGTTCAATCCCTTAAATAACATTATCCAGGCCCAGAATTTTTTTGTTTTTAAATTCACTAAAAAAAAAATTGATTTCTTAACTCAAAAATAACAAGTTGAATTATTAAATTCTTGAACATTTTTGTTTAATAAAGAAAAAACGATTATATATGTGAGGTGAACATTCACATCACACACCGTTCATTAGAGTTGGATTATGCAAACCAGCAAGATGGCCTACCCCCATGCAAAATATTATGAAATAAAACAGGGTAGGAGAAATAAAACATTATTATAGCCTCATAAAAAAGAAGAAAATATAAGAATTATAAGGAATTTCTCAATCCCCCCAAAAAATAAAAATTTGAACTGTGCATATGACTCCTATGGCCGTTAGGGAAGATGGGAGACAAGTATTGAGGCAAACATTGCAGTGTGTAGGTCAGCCCCTCCACATTGTAATGTAAGAACCTTTTGTCGTAAATTGATTGGTCACCCGCCTCAGCCAAGAGGGTGGGGATAGCGTGGACGTTCACATCCTCTGCATTGAACGTGTTAAATATTAAACGTTATTGTTAGATTGGAGAAGGGACAGAAATATTTTCTGGGTACTGCGAATTGTAAATATTTTGAAATAAGAATTATTCTAACCATTATTAATCATGCATTGTTATTGTTTTGGTTATTATTTTAATAATTAGTTAATGTATGTGTAATTATTAATTGAGTTTATAACTAGTGCTAATTGGAATACAAATTTTATTATCATATTTTTAATGTCTATTCTCGTATTTTGATTTCCATTAATTATTATAATATGTTTCCTTTAGATGATGGTAAAATTCCTGTAGCAATGATTACGACATTGAAAAAACTTAAGAGTGGTTATATTAATGGAACAAGGTTTAATATTTATATTTTATTGCTTTTATTTTCAATAAATTTTAAATAATTTTTACTCAACAGAAATGCGATATTTTCAGAGTAACATTAGGATATCTCAAGGATTTCTTAAATACTTCATGTATTACCAATTTGAGCTTTTTGGGTTGCCAAGAAATCGGAATGCCAGACAGTGAGTCTCATATGTTTATGATTTTGCATCATCATAATCTTGCAATAAATATTAATATTTTGTTTTTTATTCTAGAATTAAATCCAGAAGTACAAAAATATCTGGAATTAAATATCATGAAGTGTTTGAATTTTCCCTCAAATTTACTGTCTACTACAAAAGGTGAAAGGAGACATTCTGTAACCAGAAGATTTTCAGTTAAAGGAGCTATAAAGAAAACTCGAGCTATTATCGGAGACAGTAATTATATTTATTGAACAGATTTTTTTTTTTATGAAAATATATTTATAAATATTGTAGCATGTTCGTATTTTATATTAAATTAAAATTAAAGATTTGTTCTGTGTTTTAATTTTCTTGATTTTATTTTAAAAGATAAATTGCTCTTAATAATTAGGCATTGTGAGTGAAAATAAAAACTTTCAGATTTGAAATACAATTTATTACAAATTACTAAATTATATACAAAGAAAATTTTAAATGAAAAATATTTATATACCTATGAACATGATTAAATTAACGAAACTAAAATATTGTTGATTTACAAAAATTAAAAATTGACAAATTTTTGAAATATTTGTACTCCTTTCTATGTTCTGTTTTTTCGTATCTTTCCTATATTCTTTGTTATTTTTTATAATCTACATTGTTTTGAAGAAAATCACAGAAGTAAAACTGATAATTGAAACACTGACAGTGCTACCATGAAAACAAGGTGTTCAACCGATGATTGCCCAAATGAAAGTGCTCCTCGTTACGGTCTTTTTAGAGCGTTAGGTCACTTATTCTAAATGGGCATTAATTGAACTAATTAGGGTTAAAGTAGTTCGTTATTATCTATTATTTTCTCACTCCCTTAACTTTTTGTATTTATGTACATAATTCATTTACACATGTAAAACTTGACACATTTTAATTTATGGTGGATTTATCATTAATTAATGATTTAGAAATTAATATATACTAAATGTAGCTCACTTTCGTAACACTTCCGACACGACTCAAACAGTGCACGAAAAAAGTTTCTTCAAAATAAATTTATTTAACCATTTTTTTACATGAAAATAATATATTTGCGCACAAACAAAAAAAAGAATATGTTTTAGATATAAATTGTAATGAATGTTTCAAACACATTTTCATTAACAAAACCAACTAGATCAACTTCCACCTATTTTTAAATTTAAATATAATAAAATTAAATATACTCCTATTTTATCTTTACAATACCTTACTTATTTTCTTATTACTTTAGAATAGAATAGAATAGAAAAATAAACTTTATTCTGGGACTAGAACCCTTAAGAATAACAAGTAATTTTCCTTTATATGAATTATGGATTAAGAAAGTATTTTAATCATTGTTGTATGAATTAAAGATTAAGAAAGTATTTTAATAATTGTTGAGACCTTTAGATTTGAAATCATGTGAAAACACATTATTATATCTCCTTAAATCTGATCATTAGAAATACAGAATTCTATCTATTTGCTTAAGATATTATTGGAAGGTTCTAAAACTTCTTGTCTTTCAAATACATACACAAACACAGTACATAATTAAACCAGTCAATGTTATAACTATTCATGCATCATTGGAACAAAAATAGATGTTTGCATAAATCCATACCAGAGATAGCATATCTCACATAAGCAGTCTAAAAAAGATTAACCAAATAGATATACTTTATCATTCCAAGACAGTTCCAACATATTTATATTTAATGAAAAGAGATAAAAATTTATAAGGCTACTATAAAGGGATAAGGAAGAACCTTTGCCATCAGTATAAGTTGAACCATCTTGGAGAATTGGCGGTTCCTGGATAGTGGTAATGGGGGTTCACACAAATAATCTTCATAGTGACCAACTCAAAAATACGACAAAAATACCTGTTCCAAGTAGAGGTGCATTCAGTTTTTGTGATTTTATTATCCGGTTAAGTCAATATAAAGCAGACAGTTTCCAAACATCTAGAAGGTGTTACAACGGCTAATTGTGCAATATCAGTTTTCTTTGAAAAAAAAGAAGGAGTATTTAGGAGGATTTAACAATTTTATTGATACAGCAAAAATAAATAACTGATACATGAATTGGAAATTAAATTAAATTTTGTATGCTAAATTAGCTATTGTAAAAAATTCTTGTTGAGCTGGTTGCTGCCCAAATTTTGTGTGCACATGAGGCCATCACACAACCCCTTCTAACCTGAAATTCAGCCCCCTCTCCACCTCCAAGCCCAATCTTGGGGATCACAGCTCAAGCTGTGTGCGTTGGGTTCATCAGAATGAAGATGCTCCATTTCTGTTGATTAACTCAATCTTAATTAAATATTTTCTATATCTTTTTACTACTATAAATTAATAATATTTTTCTTTTTTAAAGCTAGAGAAGATTACGTGCTCATGTTCCCGATTGTAATAACTGCCACTGTCTTCGAGTGGTGAACTATCTCATTTTTAAATTGTTGATATGAGTTGTGCTATCTCTGATCTTCATTTATGGGATCTTAACATTTTTGTCATCGCCACACCATTGCATTGAATGGTTTGGTTTTAATAGTCTATGTGTTTGCTGCTGTCTGATCACTCAAAATGCAATAAGTTGGATAAAATAATTGGTTTTAGTTTGTAGTTGTTATGGTAATATTGATCTGTATCACTATTGCACTTCGTTATTTTTGTACCAAATCTGTCTGTTTTAAAACTATGAGTTTTAGATTACTGTTATTTATTTAGTTGACATCCGCATGATGGTATAGAAGGATCAATCCCTAATGTTATTTATTTATTATTTAGTTTGCTGCGGTTACTATTTATTGTTTCAGAATATTTTTTTTTATTAGAAATTTAAATTTATTTTTTCAGGTGGCGATGTCATTATTGCAAGTGATGAAAGGAGACTATCTGGAAGTGGAGCTACTCTGCCTGAACTTCCAAAAGTTCCTCAAAGTCCGCGATCTCCCAGTCCTACTCAAACTACCTGGAAACAGTCTAAAAGAAACAGGTATTTTTTAATCTTCTAATCCATAAGGGATCCCCTTAACCAGTTGATAAATACAATAAAGTTTAGTTTTGTATTCTTATTTAAACGTAACACACGTAAGCTATTGTAACTATCTTAGAATTTCACGCTTAAATTAATTTTAACACTTTAACTTCTCTTGAACATCCTCAATATTGTGTTGTACAGTGCAGCTTTAATGCGTGCAAAAAATTCGGGCTAAGTAATATTCCTGATTTTTACTATTTATTATTGTATATTTCAGTTATTATAAAAAATCATTTTCAATCAGCCCAGATTTAAATTATTGTTTTTATCATTTCCCCCTGTCGTAATAACTTTATGTTCTTCATAATAATTTTTCAGAATTGGCAATCCAAACAATAAATTGTTTTTGCTTAGACATTCGTCAGAGGCTCAGTACGCTTCGACTGAAGTCGAAGAACTGTTCACGATGTTGAGAGAATCGGAAAATTTAGAAGAACAAGGCGATATCTTACAATATCTAATTGATACTCAAGGAATGGATTTCAAAACAGGTATTATCTGGCATTATTCGACATTATCAGGTAGTTATTTGTCAAACAGTTCATACTCACCAATGCATGCCATTCTGTTATCCAAACTGTATTAAGTACAGTGAAAAGAGCTATGTTTTTATAGTGAACTGATTAATCATAATAAAATTAATCTTTACAATCAATAAAATTTTTCTATAGATATGTTTGTGATGTATTTGGCTTGATAAATAATCTTGTAATACAAACTAATTTAAAAACAGTTTTATGTAATTTTTAATCTCATTTATTAATTTTTTTCAGTGAATATTTTCAGAAATACTCGTTGACTTAATCTTCAAAACTTTAATGCTAATTGATTGTTTAGGCTATTTAAAAAATATTTACTATGAGGCAGGAGTTTTAAGAGAATACAAAATTGTTTTTTTCTAATTAAGTTTTTATTTGCTCTTTGGCACTTCTCGCCTAAAGCTAGCTAGCTATAGCTGCATTGTACAAGTATTTCTCATGACCCGATGTTGTTCAATTATAATAAAAACGATTAACCGTCACTGCCGGTAGGAACGTCATTAAGCAAATAGACGACGGATGACAGAAATACCATTGGAAAAATACCTTAACCTATAAATATTAATCAATTGACTCTAATTAGTGTAAACATTTAAATTAAACATGTTTGCAATAGAAAAACAATTTTTATTAAATAACTACAAAAGTTTTGCAGTAGAAAACTAACATTTATTTAGGCAATATGTAATTTATAACTTACGATTATTGAGCTTGAAAATCATCAGTCATTTTCCCTAAAATTTTATAGTTTATAATTTTCTTAGAATCCCTTTTTTCATTATTGTTCCTTCACTTCCTGTTAAACAATAATTCTGAGTTACTATATTTAATAACTTTAATTTAATTTATTAAGGAATATTGAATCGTTTATACTTTATCTTTTATTTTTCTTCTATAAAATAACGCTTCGAGCCGTATGGCTCATTTTCAAGTTGATCTACAAAATATTAAAATTGCTTTCAATTTAAATAAAAAATCATTCATACAACACAACATTTTTTTAATGATTTATTCCAAAAAAATTTTATATAATAAAAAAGATCACCAAAAAAACAAAAATTTGTTATATACATATTATAATTTATCATAATATAGTTACATTATTCAAGCAAATTGTTTCTATATATGTTGTTTTTTTAAAATATGTTTCTATTTTATTGTCATTTATATTAAAAATAATTATAATAATTTACTGATTAATAATTAATAATTACTGTTTTTAAATTTGTATTTATCTTTAATTTTTCAATTTAGGCTTTTTCATTATATGTAAAAAGTTTAATATTATGTATATGTTTATTTTATACTTAGTAGAAATCAAACTCTTATTATTGCTTGAAATATCCATAAATTACTTACTTAATAAATTATTTGTATGGTAGCATATTACCCTAAAATAATTCCGAGATTTTGAGCTTATGAATATAATTAATTTATGCATGTATGTAAGTCAAATGAATTTTTAAAAACTACAATTACATAAATGCATCTTATCATTATTATATGTCCAACTCTCATATAATAAAAAATAATATGCATGTTTGTAGTTGTAGTTTTTAAAATTAATTTGACTCTCAAATTCTTTTTATCTAATAAAATACGTTGCCTATGCTATTAAATTATTCGTTGTATTACTGTGCATTACGTAATTATTTTTCTGCTTTTTTGTTAATATTTTCCTTTGAAATACTAGGTTGTTACAGATGTCCTTGTGCATTAGTATAGCTTTATTTCAGACTACGTATTTTAAATGAATACTACTCTTCAAAGTAAAGTCTATTGCTTTCAACTACTTTCACCCATCTTTCTGCCAGTAATTGGATTTGATGCCGGTACCACTCCTTTGGTTTGAGGCATTCGAAGTTCCACCAAACACAAAGCATCACTTTTTTCCAAACCGATCTTGGCGAACCTCCGGTTAGCTTCACCTAGCCGTACCCACTGCTTATGTTTGCTAGGATTTTTTAAAAATATCCACTTTTCGTCATTTATGATAATTTTTTTCCAGAACCTATCATCTTTCGGATTTTTAAGCAAAATTTTGCATATATCAACTCGCTGCTGGGCTTGGGTCTTTCAGTCTTGCGGGTCGGACCTTGGTCTTAAATTCTGTACGCCCAGATTATTTTTAAGATGACGAGCCACTCTGGCATTAGAAGCCCATACTATGGCCGATAGATCACGAGTAGTTGCATCTACCCAGATTATTCAAGAAGAACGTCATCATCAACGACCGATGGGCAACCTTATCTGGGTACATCTGTAAGGGTCATTTTCCCATTGTTGAAACACCTGAACCAAAATGCGGTAGCATTTCAATGGATAATTGACTCTCCTTCAATGGCATACATTTTTTCAGCAGCTGCCTTTACGCTTTATACTTTTTTTCTAGTAATGTCTCAAAAGACTGTGAATCACAATTTTTTCTTCTGACATTGCACATGCATTTTAAAAATGTAAATGACCCCTTAAAGCCAACTCAAGTCACAAGAAATTAAAGGATTAGTCAAAGTAAACATTAACTTAAATAGTAGAAACAAAAACATTCTTATGAGCGTTGGAATTAAGGGTTGTGTTCATACACAAGGACTTTTGTAACAACCTAGTATTCACACCATGAGTTAAAAACACAGCCTTGTTTCGGTTCTACTGTACTTCAACGTTAACAGAAACTGGGTGGATAAACGTATGATGTTTAATCGAAATTTTAATGTCACGTAAGTTCCTACACTTGCCCCCTTTAACATCCAATCAGGAAGCAGTTACAGTTGTACTGTAAAGGTTTCATGAAGTGCTATCTTATTGAATTTATTGCATTAGATATTTACTTTTTATTTGTAGCAGCTAATCGAATGCCAAGTATTTAATGCATTTCCTATTTGTAGTGATTATTAGTAGAATATAGCAAGTTAAAGTTTAACAATAAAAAATAAAGTAAAACATATTTACTTTACACTGAACATTGCTCTCAGATATATTGCCACAGTTGAGACTTCACTCACAGTTGTGGTACACTGTGTCTCTTTGGTCCCACAGGCACGGCTCATTTCGAAGAAGATTGATTTATATTTCTTTGTTAATTACCCAGACATCACTACAAAAATCTTGATAGTGCATCATCAGTCATCGTCATATCGGACTTTGCTTTCCAATGCATTCACTCATGTTACAATCTGTGCGTTAGTTTTTCTAATGATGCAGTTCGACGGACGCACTATATCGGGTCATGAGAAATATGTATCCAATGTATCCGCAGTCTAACACAGCTAAGAATAGATCAAACAGATCTTATGCATTCATACCTAACTATCTAAAAACAACTACCGCATTGCCAATAGTACACTTACAATCAACTATATATTTTTAGGAATGCTCTTTTTGCACCTCATGATTAAATAAAATAGACTTAAACCTTGTAATATTATTTAATGCTATCATTTTACTTTATGTTTCTTATTCATCAGGAATTATAGAAAGAGGTGAACCAGTTACCTTAAGGTACTTATTGAAAGTACTTTATGACAAGGCATGCCAGCAAAAGATGTGGGGTCTAGTCAGGCACACGGGCGGAATTTTAGGAAAGCGGGTCGAAGATCTTGCGAAAGCTGTCACCGATTTATTGGTTCGACAGAAGCAGGTATGGAAATGGATCTTGAATATTGATGGTGCTCCTCATTAAAAATATTTTCATGTCAAACGCTATAAAAATATAAAAATTATATTGGAGCAATTCTACGTAAATATTAAAATTTATATGTATGAAACGGATTTACTGTCAAAATTAATGTAATTAAAAAAAATTTTGTTTTTTGATAGTTGACCGTATGGTATATCATGAAAAAGATGGTCCGGACTGTTGGTTAAGAATAAAATTAAATATGTAGTTGTAAATACTTATTTAATGCCAACATTTCGACCCACATTTTAGGTCTTCTTCATGGCTATACAGGCTGTGAGGATAATATAAGACTACAGTCTTATTTTATCCTTCATAGCCTCTAGAGCCCTGACGAAGAACCACAATATGGGTCGAAATGTTGGGATTAAATAAATAGTTACAACTATTTTATTTTATTCGCTATCTGGACCATCTTCTTCCTAATTAAAAAAAAATACTTTTTGTGAGGAAATTTAACTGTGAAGATCTGGATAATGTAAATTATCAGAATATAATATTTTCTCTCTTATTAATTGTTAATTGTAAAATAATTTTATTTGTAAGACAGAATTTGAAAGGGATGTCATTATTTGATACCATTTGAAAGTGGAAAAGCTTTATCTTGGTAAATTTTTTATTTACATTTATGATATGGGATTTTTAGCAAGTATTTCCTTTGACACAGAAATGATTTGAATCTTTTAAAAGGAAATACTGTAAGGAAGAAGTTGGTCAGGGCAGGGAAGGGGTACACACTCACTGAACTTCTTCCTCAAGTATATCTACGGTCAATCAAAACTCACTCCGAAATATTGTAATGCTTTTTTGAGTTTGAGTTTTATTTGAATGACTAAAAATTATATTTTCTAAAATATTTATTTTAAGTAATTCAATAGCAAATACTGATTATGTTATCATCAATGTGTATATGGACTTTTCATTTTATTTAGTTTTCATGGTTGGTTTTCATGGTTCTTAAAGCTTTTGAATATATTGTTAATTTGGACCAAGAGTGTCACAATACCAAAAATGGATTTTGGTAAATGAATTTTACTGAAGAAATGTTTGCAGTTTGCCTATTTAGTTGTCGGGACATTAGTCAATACTGCACACCCTTTTTGTTTTTAAAAAAAGTTAATCTGCATTTTTTGGTCATTTAATCATGAATCAAATTGTGGCAGCTTTTCATAAAGAAAAACAAAACAAAAAACTGTCAAGCTCCTTTCGAGTTTATGGATAATAAAGACATATTTTTGAAGAAAAAAAAATTGTCTTAAACAATTAATCGAATTTGAAAATAAAAATCAACTCAGAATATTTAATTGAATGTACATATTAAAGTGCAAAATAATATTTCTAACATTAATAATGATGTTTTAAATTATTCATACCGAAGCGAAATTGATACTTTTTGGCCACCTAACTAGCATAAAAATAATATTATTGTAATATGAAAAAATAATTGATTATTATCTTTATCAGTTTAGTCTTTATGAAGTTACTCTCTAATCACAGTTTGAAAGAGGTCATTATCTTTGTCTAGTAAAGTTATAATAACTAAACTAACAATAAATTATTATTTTGGTAAATATTGAAACTAAAAATCTGCCATTTTTTCAAAGAAATTTATGTCAATGAAAGATTTTTTAGTAAAAAAAAGGACCAAACAAAAGTTTTTGTATTGTGCCACTCTTCTTCCAAGTAAAGAATATTTTATTATTTTTAGTATTGTATTTTTCTGGTTAACAAAATATAACATTTCATTATTACAATGAGTTATAATTTCTGTATAATTGAGATAACATTTAAGCTACAATATTTAAAATATATTCAAGTTTAAATAAATTAATTCCCTAAAAGTTTCTATTTTTAAATTAATTTTTTTTCCAGCAAATTCTCAAAATACTGATATATTCAATTTAATTTTTATGTGATTATAATTAATTTTTATAATTAAGGTAACTGTAGGAATGCCGCCTTTTAACGAACAAACTATAACTGCTCCCCTTCCTGAAAATGAATTGCGGCAACTCATCCATTTGGCTTATGGTGACGATGAAAGTACTGGAATGCTTAGCCAGGTAAATATTTTTTAATACATGCATATAGGGATGGTTCATTTTTACACAGATCATAGAAGAATAAATAACAATACGTTTTAAAATGTATAAATTAGATTCCATCGATATTTATATTATTCTAGCACAATAAAGAAATAATAAAATATAATAGAAGAATAGGGCCAAATAGTAAAAAATTTTACCTGATGAAATAAATATACCTTTTTTACAATTGCAGATATGTCAAATTTTATCTCCCTAACCATCTTTATCCACCTGTCTTAGTATGTTTTAATGAACATTGAAGAAGTGTCATTAATGCCCAAATCATCAGTTTTGTTACCTGAAACTATTTATACTCTCGATTCCTCTGAAAATGAGTATTATTCCTCTGAAATTGTACTCTCACTCACTCAATTATTCCCATGAAATTATGGATTAACCTTTATAGCTACTATTACTTTATACCTAACCTACTTATCAAGGTTCTTTCATAATTATAAAGTATATTAAGATACTATATAATGAAGTGTTTGTGAATTTTGAAAATATGCCTCTTTTTTTTTTTTTTAATCCACCCAATGGACTTATAATAGAGAGAATCCTACATGTGTCTCTTAGATTATGATGACATTTTTTTAGGTGATTCTGTCCTTAAAATATTTGACTGTGCTGAAGATTAGGGGCCAATGCCACGGAAAAAAAATCGGGGCTAAAAAAAGTTTAAGAACATTCTTTCATTATTAAATTAATACAGAGCAATTCATGGCTTCCAGTGTAATAATCATTTATGTGAACGTTTTGGGGAAAATATCCCCATTTTCAGAATAGTTTTTCATTATGAAATAAATACAGAGCAAATAATGGCTTCTAGTATAATATTCATTTTTATGAATGTGTCGGGGAAAACATTTCCATTTTTAGAACATTCTTTCTTTAATTTATTCCCATTTTAACAATTAAATTTCTTCTTTATTTTAATAAGATAAATTACATCATATTGCTAGGAGTATTTGTTATTGACCAACAATTAGTCTGAGTCAAGATGTAAAAACATATTTAAACTTGTTTGTTATTTTATTTAAAAAATGAAAAAAATTATTGTTAAAACCGACTAAAGGAGTTGAGTAAATTAGAGAAAGAATGTTCTGTAAATGGGGATGTTTCCCTGAAACGTAAACAATTATGGAGTAAAAATGTATATTACACTGGAAGCCATGGATTGCCCCCTATTTATTTATTAAATTGAAAGACTTCCTAGAAAATTGAAACAAAGAAGACATTAGTTATTTAAGTGTACTAAAATTTTTATTTTTGAAATTTTCAAATGTTGAATGAAAATATGGTTGTATGATTGGAAATATAGCTCTCATCAAATGGTGTAAATGAAGTTGCTGTACCCTCTATATGCCTGAAATCATTAGAGTTTTTACCCTAATGTAAAAAATAAATGTATAAATTACTTCCCGAATGAAGGATTTTTCAAATGTTTTCTTGATATTTTCTGTTTCTTTTGAGCTGTTAAAGCTTTTCACCGATTTCGGTTATTAAAAACAGTCATCCTATGTAATTATGCAATGTAAAAATTGATGTTAGCTCGTAGAGAGTAATCATATCATTTTTTGTTTATCAGGAATTGTTGGTCTACTTGGCAATGTTTATCCGAACTGAACCTATGCTGTTTAAAGAAATGTTACGACTAAGAGTGGGATTGATTATACAGGTGAGAAATAAAAAAAAAAAAAAAAAAAAAAAAAAGGAAATTTTTTTAATTATTGATGATCAATTTCTATGTTTTAAATCACTGTAATCTACCATCCACTTTTTTAGGTAATGGCTATAGAGTTATCAAGAGCTTTAGTGTGCTCAGGAGAACAAGCATCTGAACATCTGCTCAACTTATCTCCATTTGAAATGAAGAACTTACTTCATCACATCATGAGTGGAAAAGAATTTTCTATCTCAAACTGTAATAATTTTAATAATTACTTTGTTGTATTATTACTTAATTGTATTTATTATGCTTTTATTCTGTTTATTATCTCTTTTGTTTTCAGTGGGCCATGGAAATTTTTCCATAATTAGTTCGAAATCTGGAAAAGTCAGTAAGGTACGAAGTTTTTCTAATCATTATTTGAATTATCTTTCATAAATCTTTTTAAAAGGCTGGTTAATATTTTATTAATATTTGTCATAATGTTCATACGTGAGCATAACTTTTATTACTTAATTTTCAGAAATCCCAAATAGGCAGTTTTTTGTCTATTATTGATGAAAATACGGAAAGAGAAAGACAAGGTCAGTGGTTACGTAGAAGGAGACTAGATGGCTCTCTGAACCGAGTCCCCGTTGACCTTTATCCAAGAGTGTGGACTGTACTAGAAAGGGTTAGTTGAAAGAAACTTTTGTAAATCTGTATTACATTTCATGTTGGAGTTTTTTTAAAAAATATGTTTCAATATTTCAGTGTGAAGGATTGGCGATTGAAGGGCATTTACTTCATAGAAATCTGACTCAAGAGGTAATAACGTTTAACTTTGACTTCTTCATTTAATTCTATTTTGCTTTAGTAGAGAACTTTTCTCATTAAGGAACTCGGTAAAAGATCCGCAGAGCTACGGGTGGGCGTGGCCTCTTGAAAGGTCACCTAATGTTATTGGCACGATCTGTACATCAATAGCCGAGTCTGTTGAGGTGGCCATTGACGATCACTTTCTTTGTTATTATATATTTAATTTTTACCTTTCTTTTGAAAGATCGTTGATTTAACCCTTTTTTAATCTTTGAATGGGTATACGAGCCTGAATTAATTTCAGCTGGTTATTATTTACTTGCTTATACTTCATTTGCTATACTTTATTTGCTTGCTTATACTTCATTTGCTTATTATATATTTCATTTTTACCTTGCTTTTGAAAGATCATTGATTCAATCCTTTGAATCCTGAACGAATTTCAGCTGGTTATTATTTACTTGTTTATATTTTATTTGCCACTTACATTTTTTATTTGTAATTTTATAAGCTATTTTATTGAAATTAGGAGGTTATGGTTTATGAGAATTTATTTATGGTTTTAGAATTTATTTGTTTTCTATAACTGATTTTGGTTATATTTATAGTGGGTTATCTTTTTTTTGTTTTAATTCTTTTAGTATTCGTAACCATATTTTAATTATCTTTCCATTCCTCTTAATTTTCAAGCACTAAACTTTAATAATTTATTAAAATAAGTAAAGGGTCTGAAATTATATATACCCCTCAACTAGAATCCATAAATGAAGATCTTATTTTAGAATAAATAAATGCCTTATCATAAATTATAACAGTTCTAAAACCAGGTATAAATCATTTACAATCTATAAATTTTGTAAAATAATTATAAGAAACACCCAAAATGCTATCATAAATTGTTAATATAGATAAACTATATTAGTAGTTATAGTTAGCTATTATTATAATAGTAGAAGATTGGAGTGATTTGATTTTGGATTTCGATATTGAAGACTGACCTTATTAGGGGCAGACTCGACATTCGATAAAAAAAAACCTGCCAAGAGGCCACGTCCACCAATAGTTCTGTGAAAATTTTACCAGGAACTCTTTAAAGGACAAATTTAAACGTACCTGCATTTGACATTTTTTTTAAAACTCTTTTTGAGGGGCATTGAAAGGGCCGATGAAAGAAATTTAATTTTTTTTATTTTATTTCTTATTTTAAAATAATCTTATTTTTCCATAGATGACATCTGGTGAATTGAAATTCGCATTGGCTGTAGAGACTGTTCTAAATAAAATACCTCATCCAGAATATCGGCAGTTATTGGTCGAGGCGCTGATGGTCCTTACATTAATCGTTGAACACAATGCCACTCCTTCATTAGGCGGAATCATAGCTGTTGAGAATTTAGTTCATAAGGCTAACCAAATATTTCTCGATGATCAGGTACTATTATTCGATATTATGAAGTGAATGATATCAATATGGCTGTAGACTTTATTTAATACATGATTTGTAAAAATATAAAAGTCAACATTTTTATTTTTCAATGTGATCTATTGTCTTATTTTTAGAGGAAATTAGAAGGGGATGCAACCCTGTGTTGTGCGAGAGGCGGCATGAGCGGTGGAGGTTTGGTTTGTGGTGGAGCAGCATTCATCTGCCAACACTTCTATGACAGCGCTCCGAGTGGAAGCCATGGAACTATTACTTATATTATGAAAGCTGTCATTTCTTTACTAGACTGCTTCCCTCAGGATGGTGAAGTAGAGTGCGTCACTTCGTAAACAAAACCTATTTACGTTTGAATGATGTTTGTAAGTTCGTCACCTGTACATAAACTTTTACCGAATTAGGTATATATGTTTGATTCATTATATCAAATGAAAAACAAAATGATTTCATAGGATTATGATTTGATATTCTTTGTTTTGTTTTTTTTTATATTAGATCTTAAATAATTTCATTAAAAATACCCGTAGAAAGCAAATTCTGGTAATTTTTACAATATTTCAATTTCATCGGTTATTCAAATACAGTTGAGTCTCTGTAATCCGACACATATGGAGGTTTGCCGAATTACTTGAGGTTAAATAAAAATGTGGAACTATAGGAAGACGCTCAATATGTATATATTTATTATGATGTATACATATAACACAAGTGTACATATTATATTAAAAACTTTTAAAAAATAGAAAAGATTTCACATATTATTCACTATCACAATTTTTGACCCTTGTTCAGCTTTTTAATAATTTCTCCTTCTTCTTTCTCAGTCTTTTTCACCTTCCACTAGACTCAGACATATTAAATTGTAAGTGGAAACTTTAAACAATACACAAACCGATAGAGTAATCAAAAAATATATTTTACTGTAGAGAGTTATAATTCACATTTATCAGACAGTTAGAAACTGAGACTATCCGTCTTCCTCACATACAACAACATTCGGTAGCTTGAACATTTCATGTACTAACCTGCACAATGTCGTACTATACTACTGTCATCGGACATGGTGAGTGTCGGACTATAGAGACTCAACTGTATGTACAATCTTATATTAAAACTTTTTATATTGTATCTTTTTTATTGGATCGATCATTTTCCAGGATTATTAAAATGATTATCTTTGTTATAGAAGGTGCCATCAATATTGACTCTAGGTTTTAACACTTTGTGCTAATATAATAGAATAATAGAATTATTTAATATGGTTACCAATCTTGCCAAGCTGCATTCATGCCTTTTCTGTTAGACGTATTTTGTTTTATATGGCTAGTTTTTATTGTAGATTATTAAATAAGTCTCATAGTTTTGTAATTATTTTAAGTTAGTTTTATTTTTTGAAGAATTTTTATTTTCTCTGTCAAAAAGCAATGTATGAAATTTTAGTTATGCATTGAATTTCGGAAAGTAAGCAATTCAAGATCTATTATCTATTTAGTAACATATTTTAAACAATTATTATCTCTGTTTTTATTTTATTTTTTATTTGGAAATGAAATTTAAGAATCTACAAAATATTTATCAATTATAAAATGATATTTCCTCATTTGTGATACTCTTCTTTAGTTGTCCTAAACCATGAAAAATATTTTTTTCATCTACAAAATCAATTGAATACATTTTAATTATGATTTTGTTACTCCCATCTTAGATAAACAAGTATTTTTAACTCTGGTAATTTGAAAATAAGTGATCAGTAAACTGTAGTTTGTTTTATATTTTTCTTTGATGCCATTTAAAAACTAGTCAAGATCATGATAATTTCTATTTAAGAATCTTTTATAAGTGAATTAAAAAAGTAGCATTGTGAATTAAAAATATTTTTAATTTTTTTACTAATGAGAATCATTAGAGTTGTAGAGAACCTCTAGTGTGGTGAAGAAAAATGGAAAAGTTGGGAACAACTTTGTTGATCCTTTAATAATTGTGGTAAAGTATTGAAACATTCCACATGCATGCAAATCAAAAACCAATAAATTTTCATGTGCCATCAACTAACTGTTGCCTATTTATAAACGTTGAACAATATATTCACTACTTAAATTTTATAAATATTTATAAACTTGTAATACTTATAAAAAAATTCGTTGATAAAGACAGTGTTA
The DNA here is from genome assembly GCA_948150685.1 of Rhaphigaster nebulosa. Classification (NCBI taxonomy): domain Eukaryota; kingdom Metazoa; phylum Arthropoda; class Insecta; order Hemiptera; family Pentatomidae; genus Rhaphigaster; species Rhaphigaster nebulosa. Next base: position 140,717,934 of record OX411309.1, on the reverse strand, counting down.
CCTTTCTATTCATTGACTTTATACAAGTGTTGACATTTTATTACCTGCATTTAGTAACAATAAGAAACAAATTTTCTTTTTGTTCTATGTATATACACTTATTGTAAAATATTTTAGATTAAAAAAATAAAGTTGTTGTATTTTCAGTTTTTCCTTGTTGTATTTATTATTTTAATAATTAGTTACTAATCTAATCCTGTAAAAATATAAAACAATGCTATCAAAAAATTATTACAGTTTAAGTGTCGGACAGAATAAAGAGCTAAGCTATATTTTTACTGTTTCAAATGGCAAAGAAATTATTAAAAAAAAAAAAGTATGAAAAATCCAATTTTAAAAATGTCTATTCAGGTAAATTTTTACAAACTTAACCTGGATGGATTTTGCACAAGTTGAATCAAGTTCTGAATTAAAGTATATATATATATTAAAGAATTATAATATATATTCTTTACAGTTTTTTAGTTTTTAAACACTAGTAAGTGTTATTTCAACAAACATGATAGTTAGGGTAAGTGCAGACCTATGTTGTAGAACAAGGGTGTGTGGTGTAAAGTTGCCGGGGCAACTGGAGGATAGGGCATTGAAATACATTTTTTTTTTCAATACATTCATTCAATTATATTTCCCGATCCTTTTCATAGCTGTCACTTAAGACTGTAAAATGTTATTCTAATACAAGTTTTAACTTTTTTCAATGATTACATCAGTATAATAATCCTTTGGAAACGAACTATTTTACATTTTCCTCACAACCGCTATTGCTTGAATAATGAATCTTCCAGATTCTTTGTACGCACTTATCCCTTATAGGCAAGTGGGTACGGTACTAAGCACTATTAAATTGAATTATCAATCTCATCAAAATGGGCGTGGGCTTGGATGTAATATTTAAACATGATTGTCTAAGGAACATTTTTTTTAATACAGAGGAATAATAGCTTAAAAAATAAAGATTTTACAGTCTTGTAAAGTCAAAATTTGTAAAATCTAGTGCACTTACCCCACTACCTTACTTGTGCAGGAGTACTGTTTCTTGATCAAAGTTTATGCACTGGCCAGGATCACGCTTAATCCCCAGTTTTCCCCTAATTCACTGAAGGATCAAGTGCCCAATTGATAGAGGCTGGGTGTGTCTCAGGAGTGTCTCGAGCGAAAATGCCTTTATGTTAATTTTTATAAAAACTATGAACACTCTACTGCTGAAAAGTGACAAAATACTGCAGAAAGAAAAATAAGGTATCAGTATAAGTTTATCTACAGTTACCGTTTATAGAAAACCTCATAAACAACCTGGCATCACTTTTTCTTTCATGATTTATCTATGCTGTTTTTCTTTCTTTTCTTCTTCCTTTTCTACCACAACACTCAATTCCTAGTGTTTCTCATTACTCTGCCATATTCCCAGTGCTTAGGATTTCATTCATTTTACGATTTGATCCTCATAAGTATCCCTTAAAAGTCGCAATATCTGCTATCGCCAAATAACAAGCCTACAATCTAATGTTGAATATTAAAATATAAGTAAAAATAATGCATAATAAATTAGTATGTTTTGAAAGCATATACTTACATGTGTTTACTGTTTACAATTTCCATTAGGTTGGTATGTAATTGACTTTTGAAGTGGGATTCACTATCTTTAGTATAAATGCGATTTTGTAGTTTTCTCACTTGAAGATGCTTCATTTGGCAATATTTTGATCATTTAGTCAATACTGTGAATAAAGGCTATGATTGCAATCTTCCTATTAAATACAACTGAATACGAGATTTGTGAATCATACTGAACGAAGTCAGTAAAATAAAAATAAAAAACGCTATGAGAAAATCGTTTTTTTCCAAGGAGTTTTTGTTGCTATTTAATTTTTATTTCCTAAGCTATAAAGTATTAAATAAATGGGTGATTATTATAAAAATGGGCATTTTGTGTCCACCTTTCTTGGTGTGGCAAATATTAACATTTTTTGCCTGATAAATTTTTATGACGTAATAAATGCATAGGCTACTACTGTATTAATTTTTGTTGTACTTACACTTGTTTTAATCGCTTAACATCATTATTTTAATTGATCATAAATCACCCAATTCTCATTCCTTTGGCCTAATCGAGTTCGCACTTTTTTTACTTTCAGCAATCTGTGTTAGGATAATGAAATATCTAGGTATGATGATATTTGTACTGAATATCATATATAGTTTTGAAAGCCTTTTAAAGTAAGGAAATGAAAATCCTCTATTCACGACTCATTTTATTCCAGTCCCATACTCCGATTATGATTCCTTTGTCAAAGTTTGAATTCCCTGCCAGAAACTTACAACTGTTAAATTCATTATTGTTTCTACCCAGGCAACACTGTCAGTTCCCGCCTAATGTGTTCCCACTGTCTTTCTTGTTTTAATTAACAATCAGTAACCTTAGAGCCGTATTACAGAATGTAATTTGTGGTGTGTCCGTTCATTCTCCTCATTACTTTGTGGCCAAACAACATCATCTTGTAAGTATGTTTCAAATAAGTTATTATTTTATCTTTTTCTGATGGATGACCTAGTAATTATAAATAAAACTTTTTTTTAAAGTAAAAGATAGCTGGGTTATCACCAGTTGAAGACGAAATCATTTCATTTTCCGACTGTTACAATAATAATGAGATATCTCGCCAAAAAATGGGATTTTTTAATACGAGAATTTAAATTCAAATAATTTTAATTTGGTAGTCCACTTTAAATGGTATTTAAACTCCCCGGAGCCAGAACAATCACCTCCGCAGACACCCACGTAATACTGGGCCTTATTTATTTTTAAAATAAAATAAGTAAAATAAATGTTATTTTATTTGAAAAGTAAGTGCTAAACAATTTTTAGACAGACCAAGTGGCCAAAAATGTACTATTTTTGAGAATCTTCACCTCACTTCATTCTATCGTATCATTAATTTATTCTTTAATTAATAAGGTAAAAACGAAAAACTTCTATGAATGAAATTTGGTAGCTAAGTGTCAGTGAGCATGCCAAGAAATGATTTTGGTGAAAAAACCGTCGAATCTATAACATTTTATTTAAATTCCAATATTCAAAATGTCAAGTTTTGGGAGAATCACCCAATTATTTATTCATTTGAAATTTTTTCAGTTTTCAATAGATTTTTTAATTTGATGAAGTTGTATGAAGATTTTATTTCCTCATATCAATTAGTTTTTAAATAATTTTGAACATCGCTGTACGTACAAGCATATATGCATATAAATGTTCAACGATTGTCCTGTCATGTGTTAGAAAATAAATAAATTTGTTCTCTTTTTTTTCGATTAAAAATAATGAATGGGCTGTATTTTACTTCACCAACTTTGTTTTATTATATATAAATACGGAGTCTGAATTACTCCATACAATAGAACGCTTTTTAGCTCCACCATTTAATGTATCTGAGGATGGCGTATACAGGTGAGACGTTGTTATATAATAAAATAAAGTTGTTGAAGTAAAATACAGCCCATTTTTTTAATTGAATTAAATATTTCTTTACCTAAATCATAAGACTTTTTTTTTTTTTATAGTCCTCCACATTGAACCCTACATGTTTAAACTTCGACCTCAGTCTAGTTTCGACTCTGTATCGATGAACTTGGCAATTATTATTATAGTTATTCATTATAACAGAATTTAATTGGATCTATAAATCAATTATGGTCTGTAGCGTGGCTATCATTGAAAATATATTTTTGTCTATTGAACTCTATTGGGTGAATATTGTAGGGTATATCAAATTGAATAGCGCAATTTTACAATCACGGCGCATTATACGAGTGCCGAAGTTACCCGAAGGTCCCCGCACTAGCTCTCTCTAGAGCCATTTGTGATAACTAGAGCCCGGATTCTCGTGCAATTTCACTTTTTTTTCGGTTGCTTGAAATCAATCGGGGACAAGTTATTTATACGAATTATGGCATCCGGATTAACATATGTAAGTTTTATTTTGCACGAAATTGTACATTTTAGACAATTTTGGGTAAATTACACTTTTATTTTTTTATTGCAATAAATTGCACATTTAGCCGTAATAAAAAAAAAAATTGTAAATCGCTTTAAAATATAAACATTAAACTAAAATTACATAGGACAGAATCACGAAGTAATACTCTACTAATTATAACACATTTAATATAATTCAATTTTCTGGAACTGAAACAGAATTTGTTGGAAATGAAGTTTGTTTTACTCTTTTTAGATTCGTGAAAAGCCAGTGCTTACCAATCCATTCACTTCCTTTTTTTCTCTACAGTGCTAGACTAAGTCTACAGTTGGCTAAATAATTATGCATACACAGTTTTTCGGACAAAAATATGTTCAATAATTGATTGAAAATAAATTAAACAGTGGATATTATAACAAACATCCCGCTTAAATTTTACGTAATTAAAAATCCGTGCAACCTAATTAAAAACAAATATAGGAAATTGGTCGAGCAAAAAAATATTCATGCTGTAACAGTTGTGATATTAACTAGTTAATTAGTTATCTGCTCATTGTTTTCATCTAATTAACTATATATTATTAAAATATAAACCCAAAATGGGAAAAATGATCAGAATTGAAAGACAATCCACCAAAATGTATCGTAATTCCAAAGAGTTAAGCTGCAAAGATGAATGGTTCAACTTTTTCGACAAGAATTGAGTTATCGATATATCGGCAGAAATTTAGGATTGTCTCACTTGACCATGGGATATGTTATTAAAAAAATTATCAGTTAAAAAATCACTTAGGCAGAAAATGCGTTGCCATAGTGCGTGAATCACGTATGCTCGTGTGAAAAGTAGCAAAAATACCCTAATTAGAGCTCGTGAGGTTTTATAGATCTTCTTTATTTAATTGAGTAACTTGTTCCTTAGATGAATTAATAGTATTTTGATCATTTTTAATAAACATTCTTATTTTTAAGATTATTTTTAAATGGACTAAAAGTTTAATTTTTAAATTTCAATATATCACCGATTTTTCTAATCGTTTTTAAATTCAAGTAAATTCATTATAAAATTACACTTGGATAATGTTATTGCATAATTACAGTAAAATTTAATTGCATTTTTATTTACATTAAATATTTATAAAATTTGATCTGTTAGGTACATATTAGAGTTGAGAGCAACACCCTTGCAGAGCAGCTCCAGGACATATATGAAATAAATACCATGTGAGTACCACTATAGCATGCTATTGTTTATGTATTGTAATTCTATTTATGTACACATATTATATGATTAAATATGTAAATAATTAATAAACCTAGGGAAAAGGGTTGGTTTTTTATTTACTTATTATTCCTAAACCCCCTTGATAGTTGTAGAACACTTGAATGGGTGTTTGAGGCTTCTTGATTTATTATTTTTCTTTTATATACCGACATTTAGAAATGACGGAATCGAAAATATTTTAAATTCATTCGTTTTTTGTATCTTAAATAGGGGGGGGAGGGGGTTGTAGTGGAGAATAAAATAAATAAGATATTAGAGTAATTTTGTTTTATTTTACTATTTTTTATCATATTTTTCGGGACATCAAGCCATTATCAACTGTTGAACGAATACTTCGCTACGTTATCCCTCAGAAGAATTCAGCTCTGCTATATCTGTCCGAAGTATGTAATTTCCTAAATATTTTGAAATTGGAGTGATTTCCTACAATAACTTATAGTCTATAAACATTCGTGTAATTCGCGTTCCAGCACTCAAATAATCAATTTAATTTGATTTTTATATACACTTTAAATGCAAAGGATTAGGTTGAAATAATAATAATAATAATAATTGAAAGGAAGTTTACTCTTGAGAACAAGAGAAATCCATGCAATATTGGATATAGCTTTAAAAATAAACTGTGTTTTCGCAGGCATTATTTCTAATAAATAAATGTATTCATTGATATAGGTAGATTACAAATACACAGTCTCGATTCTTATATTTCATTTTATTTTATGAGAGTAGCTTTCGGTGTCCAGCACCATATTCATCTCTATTAAAAAAACATCAAGATTAAACAATCCAATTAATTATTATGCATATCATCTGTTATACAATAGTAATTCAAATTTTAATTTTTATCAGGCAAACACTGATCGTTACTCTACCTTTATAATCATTACTTCGTCATGAGGGATTGCTATTTTGACCATTAGTTCTTCGTCTAAAAATTATATGTATATTATTTCCCCAGATCTGTTTGGGTAAATTCTTAAGTGCAACAATAAAATTAAATAAAAACGTTAATGAATTTGCTGCAGTTTCAATCTGATTTTATTTTAGTTAATTACCTGCATGGTAAAGAGAAAGATATGTTATATAAAAGACGGTTAGTTATAGGTACCCATCCCTAGCCAAAAGATCCCTTGCGTATTCGGTTCTGAGCGATCTCGATCGCCAGCGCATTGTATATTGCAGATGCTAATTTCGAATAAAAAAATTATTAGTTTACTAATAGTTGAATACCTTTACTGTAGTTAATATAATTCCAATAATATCGATTACAATTTAGGAGATTTCGGAATTGATAAAAATATATTGTTCATTGCCGTTTTCAAGACATGGTGCCATCCTCAAGATGTTGAAGGAATACTGCGCTGTTGTCCCTAAAAAAAAAATAAAGTTTTCTACTATGTCCAGCTTTTGCACCTTAGGTTAGGCTGCCTTCAAAATGGCTGTGGTCGATAGATTGAAGTCTTCTTGTTTCCCTTCCTGTGGGTGCCTCTCAGCGTAGAGGAGCCTCTATCCACTGGAACCAGTCCTCTCGGTTCTGTGCCAGCAGCTTCAATTCACCGAGAGTTTTCTTTCCTTTTTCTATGCCCAACCTGGTCATATATTCGTTATAATATACTGGGTCTGCCTCTGCCTCATTTACGAGTCGGTCGAGCTTCCATTATTTTTCTTGGATCTCGGTTCTCATGCATCCTACGGACATGCATGTAGAATACATGAACACCGAGACTCATATATATTGAAAAGTCTGCAACAAATTACAAGTTACTTTTCGTTTTGAATCAATGACGAATACATAGTAACAATCCTCATACTCAACTAGCAAGTAGTTGCCCCCCCACCCCCATATCTTTAGCATCAATGCGAATATCTGGCTCTGGTCTGCTTTGACCGGATCAACTGCATGAACCAACTTTTTTTCAGCGTCAGCACCAGAACGCAATTTTACAAATTTCATCTATCGGATCCCATCATAAGTTCTAATATAATTTTCCGTTTTATTTTAATGTAGTTTTTATGAAGTAAATTTCTTTCTCTAATCATCTGTTTATTTAAAAAGTTATTACATTATTTTTCGAAGTTTCGGAGAATTTCCCCATCTTCAGGCCAAACTCTAAAATTAAAGAACAACATTGCAAATAATTAACATTGTAAATAACAAACGCTGTACATAAATATGTATTCACATATTAATTTTTTAAAACATTTTTAACAATCAATTTGTTTTTCTATCTTATGTTTTTATTCCTTCTATTATAATTATCATTCTCCACTCTTATTTGTCATTACTTAAATCCATAATTTTATTTCTTCTTAATTTTAGTCACAATTTTTTTTTAAACTTATAAAAAGACTATACATACAATGAATATCATTGTCACCATGTACTTTGTTGGAATTAGTCATTGTTCTAATCTCTATTATTATTATTTCAACCCCTCTCTCCCAAACCTCTCTAAGTATTTTCATAAAAATTATTTGTAAAACAAAATTTTTTATTGATTAAAATTATTTGATTATGATTTTTTTTTAAGTTTATCTAAATTATATGGTATTGAGTCTGTTAATTATATCTGCATAATGGCTGCTAAGGTTGTTTGTATCTGTCTTGTAGTTTACTGTTCTTTGTATTTTTGGTAATATGAGCGTCGTAATCGTTTTATCTTTCAATCGAGTCTGATTTGCCGGGATATGAAAATTGATAAGAAACTGCCCGTAGATACCGATTATTGTAACATTTACATAAAAATAAAATAGCTTTAAAAAAAAAATACGTTTACTTTACAGTAGTCAAAAGAATTAGAATATATTTAATATAATTGACTAAACCAATAGAAGTACCTTCATTCTTGCAGATATTTTCCGCGCCGCTATTCTAGCTTTAAGCTATTCGGAGCTATTCTATAGCTTTAAAATAAAAAAAATACGATTATTTTACATTAGTCAAAAGAATTAGAATATATTTAATATGACTGATTGAACCAACAGAAACGCTTTCATTCTTGCAGATACTTCCCGCGCCGCTTGAGAAGTGATCTCTCTAGAATGGAGCGGGAGGAGGAGAGGGGGCTTATTATCTATTATAGGAGCACATTTAAATTGTCCACCAGCTCTCCGTTCCTGTGCAAAAAATTTTTACAAGAGCTAATTTAGCGTACAAACGTTCATTTCATTTCACTTTCAATTCATATATAACTTATTTATTTTCATTGCATCAATAAACATGTTAAAAGGCAATAAATTACTCTTTATTACCCAAATAAAAACGATTAGTCCTTTTGACGCCTTCCATTGGTTTGGAAACTGCCCGCTTTACACCTTAGATTGCTGGTCTAGTAGAACCACAAAAATTGAAGGCGTCTCTGTCTTTGACGGGTATGTTTGAGTTGGTTAATATACGTAAAGATTTAGAGAAGTATCTAAGTGTTTTAAAATTCTTAAAATTAATAATTTTAGTTGTGTGAACCCCTTTTGCCACCTATCCAGGAACTACCACTGTTATTCATTACCATTATCTGAACTATTTGGACATACGGAATTGAACTTTGGGGTTTCACGAAATCTCCTAACCTCGAATAGTCATTGAATTGCTTACAAGTTCGTTCACAAGGCATTGCCGCGTTTTAATAATCGGATATCACGTTTAATTACGTTTAATTAAGTAACTTTATTATATTTGTAAATATCAAAAAATAAATATAAAAATAATAAAACGGTGCATGTTAATATGCGTATTATTTAAGTATTTAGACTGAAGAGAATTATGAATTATAGGTTTGTTGAAGGCGTTCCATTTCACATCACTACGCCCAGTTAGGATGGCTCTTCCCCTCCTTCCGTAGACAGTATTTCCTAGGCACATTCGTTTACTAAGTAATCATCAACCAGTGCCCTTCCTATGTCTATAATCTCCTCCAATTCAAGTCCTCTACCCACTCCCAGTCCACAAGATCTCGGCCTTCTGACCTTTATACAGCTTTCTATAGATCTTCATCGTTCCAACACTCCTTCATTGCCCGTCCCGGTACTTTCTGGAATTCTCTCCCTCCTAAAATCCGACATGCCTCTTCCTTAGCCACATTTAAAACCCTCCTGTCCTAATTTCTGCTTACAACCCAGTCGGACGCTAACCATAGCATTATACCGTAATGCATCAGTTACGTACGTTTTATGTTCATTTCATTCCATTATTAATGTAGTTCATTGTTTGATTTAGGATTCCTTTTTTTTTATCTAGAAATTATTTTCTCTACAATGACATTTACAATTCGATTGTCAAGAAATTCAAATATGGTATTTATGTTATTAATCTTGTTTAAATGTTTTTTAGATATTTTTCTTTCACTATTTTTTCTGTGTCCTTATCTTATTATACTTTACTTTTTTTTTCTGTATCATATTACAATGTAAATTTATGTATATATATTTTTTTCTCACTATGAGATGTAAATAATTATTTTAATGATAATGTTTTGTTAAATAGATGAATGTAAGTTTCCTTTCTCACTCTCTTTGTTCTTTTTTATTAGCACTCGTCTGTATTGCTTTATAAGAAATTTTTTCTTTTATTATTTTTATATTATTTATGATATTTGCATGATATTTATTTATGATATTTTTATATTTGTTTATTGCAATAGGTAAGCCAGAATTGTTATTTTTTTGTTTGTACAACATTTATTTTTAGGAGAATTCGTTCCAGAATAAAGTTTTCTTTCTATTCTATTCTAGTATTGGAATACATATTTTAACTTTTGCCTATTTTTACAAAAATGTTGTCAGATATATGTAATTGCATTTAAATTTTACCATTGAAAGTGCTGTGACCTTACGTTACAACCTAAAAGTAAATACCTTTTTTCCTTTTCTTATCTTTTTATAAATAAATATTTTTAATTTATATAAACATTTACATAAAATACTTCTTATCGATTTGGGATTTATCATAACATAATACAATTTAATATAACTTTTTACATACAAATATGTCTATGTATGCGTTCAAGCAAAAGCTACGAAGCACAAAATTCCCATTTCATGTTCACAGTTCATTTCTCCACTTACCAAACCATATATTTTTACCTGGCGAACCTCACTTAGTCATTCAATGCCCTTTTTGGCTGTAATTTGATGGATAAATTAATTTAGTCCATATATTTTTTTCTTACCAGGCAGAAATCCTGATGAAGCGAAATTCACTGACTGGACTTTGCTAGAACGCTGGCGATATAGTTTATTCATTAGTAGAAATTAAAAAAAAAAATCAAAGAAAAACTTACTATTTTCAAAATATAATGATGCAAAGGCTATTTCACTTAATTGGCATTTTCTGAATTTGGATTTTGTTTTTTGATCCTCATATCTGCGAGTTGTCGTTTTTATGTTATTACCTCTTCCAGTTATTAAAGGGTTAAAGAGTGGGGGGTTAATTTAATGAAGGTGTGAACCAATTTGTGTACGTAGGATATTTTAAAGTCTGAATTCATTTTAGATATTCTGGTGAAATATGGATAATTATTTACAAATTTTAGGTATTTCTATTGAAATACTTGTATTTTTTAAGTTTCGTTGAGTTAGTAAAGATCCAAAAGGGGCAGGCATAAGTTTAAGATGCCTTAGAAATGTTTTATAGGGAATCAATTTATGTTGAATAGATAATTTGTATTTAATATTGAAATAGGTGATAATTTTGTATAATATTTTCTAATTTTAAATTAATGTGTTCGTTGAATAGCTGTTGGTTTTCAAGTTTGGCTCACTTATTTCACGGATTTTGCAAATAGAAAGAAGTCTTATTTAAGATTTTGTTCAGGGGAGTTACAGGTCGCCGTTTAGTAAAAATAATAGCTTCGATTTTGTCAATGTTAACACGTGATCCCCATATTTAGAAGGTTTCTTAAAGGTTTCCTTTAATTAATTGATAATTATCTATCCAGTTTCCTAATATCGGTTAATTATCAATCAGGTTTACTTTGATTGATTGATAATAATATTGATCAATACCTTCAAGAAATCCAAAAATTGTGGAAATACGAGACTTTAAAATAGGTTCAAAACGTTTTTCTCTTATAATTTATTCATTATTTTGGCTCATTCTATGTAATCTTATAGCTTTTTTCACAGTCTGAGTCAAAAGATTTGGTTTAAGACTTACATCTGATCAAAGAAAATTCAGAATTGGTTCGAGGCTTAGAGAGAAGTACCTGCTAGCAAGTGGTACTTCCTGCTCCTGGTTTAGGTATACAGAAAAGGATTTTCATCTGTATTTGCTTTATTTCCAGATTGCGAAAAATTCTGACCTGATGGGAAAAAATGAAGGCCATTTGCGGATTCAGCGCATAGGAATCAATTATCAAAAGCTCTTAGATCAACATTTTAGATTAACCTTTCAGCAGTCGCGCGGGAGAATAAAGTGCGCCAGGTGGGGGATTTTCCATTATATTCATCCAGTGATTGAACTTTCACTTCCAGTCCCTCTCTCAATTCGTTCATCAAACCCTTCTACACGTTTTCTAAAAATTGGCAATCTTTCAAGAACTCATATTATTAGTTTTTGCTTATCCAACGCCCACTCTTGGCATATTTGCAATTTGGCACCGCGCAGATCAATAATTATTGGATATCCTGATTGGTTCCTCATCTTTAGATGCGTACAGACGTTCAAATGTTCTCCATCCGTATCCCCCAGCTGGCAAAGAGGACACTCCTGTAAATCAAGAACTCCAATTCTATGGAGATGGGCCGCCAAGTAGTCATATCCTGTAGCCACGCGGAAAAGGGCACCAATAGCTATAGGCAGGCTATGAGGGATTGGGCCCTCTCTGACAATATTTTCCAATTTTTTACCATTGTAAGAGCTCATATGGCAATGTATTATCCATTCTTTTATGAATGAATCAGCACAGACCTTGCTTGAAAGGAAAGATGGAAGGATGCGGTGCCGTGGTAGAGAAGCTCCTATCTTCGCCTACTAGTCTTCGTATACCATTTCATTTCCAGCAATTCCTACGTGGCTTGGGATCCACTGCATTCTTAGCTCACACCCCATATTATCCAAATCGTCGTAACGCTTTTCGACATTTCACAGCCTTATCACAATCAGTGTAGCTGCTATTTGAGAGATACAACTTTGCTTGAAGGTTCTGTTCCCTTCAGGGTTTAAACAGCGTTATATACTCCAGCTACTTCACCGTCATAGTTACTAAGTGTTTCTCCGATGGTAATTCTTCCTTGCAAGACCATGCAATACTTACCAGAGCCAGTTTTTCTGGAGCTTGGAAAGGGAGATTCATCTGTAAAAATGTGAATCCATTCTTCATGTGGATAGAGATGATGGATAGTATCTAGCTGCTTGCTTCAACTCAATGCTAAGACAGGAATTTATTATTATTATTATTTATTTATTAAAATTGACAATTGTATGAACAAAAAAAAATCAACAAGTAAATGTGAACCACGATATAATGGCATGCAAGACATATAGAGAAACTACCCATTTGTAGTATAAAAGTTTGCTATACAAATTCTAAACTAGAAGGTCTCGAGTCCATCTTCTTTTCAGACGCCTCGGAGGATTATCGGGAATCGAAGAGGAATCAAGGTTTGAAACTAGTGGGTTTGAGTAAGAATGGAGTTTGTCATGGAAGGATAGGTATCTGGTTTGGGCCACATCATGGATGATTTTATTCGTTATAAAGTAAGGAGCATTAAGGATTTTACGAAGGATTTTGGATTGTAAGGATTGGATACGAGAGGAATTCGATTCTTTAGTGGAACCCCAAAGCTCAACTCCGTAAGTCCAAATAGGCCTTATTACAGTCATGTAAATGATTCTATTGTAATTAGTTGGAAGCTTAGAGCGTTTGTCTAGTAACTGTTATTAAGAAAGTAGCCGAAAACGGCGAGCAGTTTCTTGTCATTTCAGTCTTGTATGAGGATTCCACGTTAGACGTTTGTCAAGATGGAGTCCAAGGTAGCGGATCTGCTCAACCGGGATAAGTGGGATATTATTAAAGGATACTGTAGGACAGAAAGCCATAGGTTTATGATGTAGGGTAAAGTTGATTTGATGGTATCTGTTGGAATTTATTTTAATTCTCCAATTTCGGCACCATTCCTCAAGGTCTGAGATGCTGTCAGGAATAACTCACATCATTTTATATTCCGTGAAAACACAGAAAAACTTAGTGGCGCACTTAGTAAGCCCTTACGTGTCATTTCGTAAACTTTTTTTTAATTCTTCAGTTTGTTTTTGTTTGTTCATGTGTTGAATTTTTTATTTCACTTCAAGAGGATAATATTATTTCTACTATATTTATTATTTGAAGAAGCAAGAACAATAGATTATTTATTATTTTCATTTATTGAAATATTTCAAACTTTTGAGATTGGAAGTTTAGCTGATATCATTTCATTGTCCAATATATTTTAAAAATTATCTAACAATACCTAATATGTATTATGAAAAATAATACACCTAATACGTCTTCATGAAATATTCATGTTTTTTATTATGAGTATTTCTAGAGATTTTTCAAATTTATGTATTCGGAGTATCATCCCTGATATTTAGCAAAATATGGTGTATCAGGTTGCCGTTTTTTTATATTATTGATTTTTTAAAGCCCTGGATAAGGTCTGTCATTTTTGTTTTCCTACATCTCATAACTTATTAATAATTTATAAGTAATAAGATAATTTTGTTTTATAAAGGGAACGGGATGAAAATGATGATGTCCGCCGGGGTCATGGATTTGGGCGCGCGGTAGGTTTAATAAATAGCACTTAAAGACCCATTGAACCTTGTCCTGGTCAACAAGATGTCCTTCGAAAGACTCCTTCCCGCGACTCCTCGCTGTTCGGAGGACCTCCCCAGAAGAGGCGGTGCCGAAGACTCAACGAATCGCCTATTAGGAGAGGACAGGTCCGGACGCATGCCCCGCCTGGGCCGGGAATTGATTCAGCCAGTGAACTCTCTGGTGCTACGGGCGGCTCTTCTCTCGTCTTCCGTATCGCCGCGTGCTGTATTGGTCGCGTCTGTCTGTTTGTCGGGTGAGTACTACTACTAATAATAGTAATAATAATAATCATATATATAGTAAATAAATCGATAATTATATTTATAAAAAAAATAAATAATATGGATAAGATATTCATTGGCGCATTTCTTCTAAATAGTTTTGTCAATGCTGAAGTTAACGGAAAATTGTTCAACTGAAGAATTCTTTTAAATAAAAAAAAAATACAATAATCCTCACTTTAAAATATACAGTGGCAGGTGATGTGTAAATGTTTCTCAAATATGCCATTAATTTTTAAAAAAATTAAAAACCATATTGTCAGCTTTGTAAAAATTCACACATATTTCATATTCACACTCCATATTCATATTGAGATTTTATTTTCTTATTTCTTTTCTACGTATGACAAAACCATGTAAAGAACGTTTACTTTATAACATAAATGAACCATGCCTATGTACATAGGTATACTAATTAATTTCTGAATTGATTAATTAAAAATTATCATTTCTAATCACAAAAGAATAAATTATACTATTAACTGATAAATTAATATCATTAAACAAATTAAAAAAAAAATTAAACAAAATATATATAATCTGTAATAACAATTACATAAAAAATAAATATATGTACTTAGTCATAGCTTGAGATGTTTTCATTATTCATTATGAGGTGAAAACAGAATCCTAATATAAAATTACTTTTGTCATGTCGGAATCGATCGGAGTCATTCAAGTAATTTTTAATTTATTATTGTTTTTCTTTATATTTTAACATAAAAATAAAAAAATTGATAAATAAAACCTGAACAATCAAGTTTATTTATTTTTTAAATATTTAATATCTCTGTATTAATTTCTTATATAAGAGAGAATAATAATTATCAATCTGAAAAAAAAAATGCCTACACAAATAAATGCCGATTTTTTTTTCCTGAGTTGATGTTTAAAACTTCACTATATATTATTTTAATACAAAATATTTTAACACAAAATATTTAAGTCAATAAATTATTCAATAATCAGTTATTTTACACGGATGCATCCGAACAGCCAACAACAAAGGGACTCATGTGGACCCAACCCGAATCCAAGAGAGAATTTTACGAAATTCGTATTTTATGGTTAAAAATTGTCTGTTAATTGTTTCATAAAGTTACAAACATTTATTTTATTATCTTATTTTATGCAACTTTAATCCAGATGTCTTGTAACTTTACAATCGGTGTTTCCTTCTGGTTTACTGCTTTTCGATTTATAGCTGTAAAAATAAAATTTTATTATCATACAACATAATTTATAATATTTAAAAGTTTTATCATTCCATAAAAGTTTCAGCTTGTTTAAATTGTTACAACTCATCATGAATGTGATGATTTATCGTTGCTTATATTGGCACTAACATCAGGTTTATCTTAATTGAAAATAAAATCATTTATTTATTTTAATTTTTATAAAAGTCATCAAGGAGAATAAAGTGAAAATAAACATTGTTTTAACTAAATCTTCTACCACTGATAAAAAACAATAATATTCAAGTAAATAATTTTATTTATTTATTTGATATACTTAATTTGGTGCCGTTTACCGCGACAGTTAGTTAGTGGGAACTTTACTGAATAAATTACAAATATTAATAGGTTTTTAATGTCTCAAATATTGTATATAATACATTGGCACACAAAACAACCCGGTCCTCCTAAATTTTTCTGTTTTAAAACTCAATAATCTGGATCATTAGTGCCCTAAGGTAAATATTGGTTGCTATTACATGAAAATAATAATATATCTTCAGTTACATCCAACAGTCCTCTAAAGGCGACAAGGCCCTGCTAGACTTCAATTTAGTTGAACTGTGTTAATCCATGAGAATAAATTTTTTTTTTTATGGTTTAACATTTTCTAACATCAAATCGTGGTCATTAATTCGGAAATAGTTGCATGAATTTTGGCTCTAGTCGAAGACGATAGAAAAGAGTGTTATGCAGTAATGTGTTGGATATTCCCAGAAACGAAGGGCCATCCAAAGGTACTGGCTGTTTTCTGGATGATCTGGAGGAATTAACACTCCTGATGACCGGTTTGTGGTGATCCAGGCCCACAGGGACCGGCCATCAATGAACTGTTGGGACCACTTAAGCCCTGTGAACTGCCCTCCAAGTGGATATTAGTGTGGAAACGGTTTGCAGAGGGTGGACTACGCTTAGAAGGACCGCTGTTAACACCAACGCAGCTGAGAGCCCGCTTGAAGTTCGGTCAAGCATACCGAAACTGGACTGATGAAGAGTAGGTTAATGTAATGTTTTCAGATGAGTGCAAAATTAACCTGTTCAAATCTGAATTACCTTTGCAAGATTGAACAGGTTAATTTTGCACTTATCTGAGAACATTACACTAACCCACTCTGTCTAGTTTCGGTGTGCCTGACCGAACTTCAAGCGGGCTCTCAGGTGCGTTGGTTTTAACAACGGCCCAGTTAGTTATTTGTTCGGTTAATATTATTTCTAACTTAACAAAATTGTGGTATGTTTATGAAATATAATGAACATGAATAAATAAAAGTCTTGATTAATGTATCATAATCAATTTTTGTGATTTTTTTAATTTTATTTTGTGATATACACAATCATTTTTGCGTCAATAGCCATATGACAAGAGAAGTGATGATGTGGAATGACGCTTTAAGAAAGTGAACACAATCTGAGGAAAAACCAATCCACGGCTCAGTGGTGTACTAAAAATATCCGTTGTAATCCCAGCAATACTTTGATAAGGACTTTCGGTTTTTAAATCGTGAATACTACAACTAGGTAACTACAAATTTTTGGAAAATGTGTATAATTACAGAGAAAGGTTCCATTGGATTGGGACAACGACGGGCTTACATTGGGTAGTTATTGTAGATGATCCGCTTAAAA
The DNA here is from genome assembly GCA_948150685.1 of Rhaphigaster nebulosa. Classification (NCBI taxonomy): domain Eukaryota; kingdom Metazoa; phylum Arthropoda; class Insecta; order Hemiptera; family Pentatomidae; genus Rhaphigaster; species Rhaphigaster nebulosa. The sequence continues at coordinate 140,700,741 of OX411309.1, read as the reverse complement.
TTTTTAAGAATAGTTAAGTTGACGATGAGGAAAAATTCTAGTCTATAACCAGACAAGTTTACATATCCAGTATTCTCGAAGCGTCTGAATAATAATAGTCACTTAGTTGTAATATTCATCCCACGAAATGATTCTTCGATTCTATAATCGAAGTCCTTAAAATGCACCGTGTGCCGAAAAAGGTCCTATTCTATCCTTTGCCCACAATCTTATCCCACATAGGTCTTGGAAAAAAAATATGTATATATAATATATACCATAATAAATCACCATTTGGTGATCACATAATTTAATTTAATTTAAAATTATAGAACACATTTGTGTATATATAACAAAAATTTCGCAAAATAAGATATATATGATTTTCATAATTTTATTTAAAACTATTCTTAGTGAATAAAATATATCATAAAATGTTAGCTTTTTCGTGATATGACCGATACGAGACGAAGCCTATTTCATATCGCCATCAATATTAAGGAAGTTATCGAACTAGTAAATCCGGGAAGCATGAACCACAATTTGTGGTTGCTAACTCCTCTAACATTCGCTGCTGTAAGTCTTATCCATGCTTAGGAGTTGAGCAGCGCTCAATGTTTTCGGTCGTTTGTGGTCTTTTATGCTGTGGTTTTATTAAAGTAAGAAGAATAAAGCATTTTAGTTTAAGGAAGCTACAGAACCGAAGATAATAGGAATCTTCTGCTAGTCAACAGCATAGTTAGCGTAAACAATTTTGTGTTTGACCGAGACAAACAGTTGTAAATTGAACCATCGAATGCCGAATCGCGTAGCATTCATTATGCAATGTCATTTATTGTCAGAAAAAAAAGGAGTTGAACCGTCTTTGTATTAAAATTTCTATTATTAAATATATTTATATATATATATATATATATATATATATATATATATATATATATATATATATATATTATACAGTCGAGCCTCTGTATATTGAAGTTCCATATTTCGAAAATCTCTGGGAATTTTTGGGAATCGTGAATTAAAAAAAAAAAAAATATTCTGTATATAGAATAAAATTTCTGTATATAGAATGAAAAATTCCTATTTAAAAAAATATGAAATGTGATTATGATCAAAAAGAGCCCTTAGTCTACTTACATAAGAATGGGTAATAATTATATAAGAAACAAAAATGGTCCACTGATTTGTAAAGCAATGGAAATTCAGTGAAGATCTTGTTTCAGAAGAAGTACAGGTGTACCTAAATTCTCTGAATCTTTCCTAACATAGAATGATATTTTCATTTTAAATTCAGTTTAACTTTGCCTTTCTTGTTGTGAATATTGCTCCTAAACATTACTTTGGTGATGAATTATACACAAAAAGATATTAGAAGCTATTTAGCGCGAGAAAGAAAATTATATCCAAAAAATTTTTTTTTAAGGATTTAGTAAAATTCATTAAGTAAAAACGCTTCATATTTTTTCTTCTATCTTCATAAATGACCGAAATATGGGGGTATAAAACTTTTAATCGGCTGCTATTTTGAAACGAAATGGCGGAAGGTAATGTCGAGTTCCGAGGATCATCCAGTGATTTTGGTGCCATATCCATATGGGTTACTAATAAGAAATTAGCAATTATCATTTTTTAAACTGTTATTTTCTTTTATTTGTTGTTGACTGATATTTAATTTAAAATACAATAGAGAAAAACATATTACTCATTTAGTGACGTGCCCAAATAATTTTGTTTAATACAAAATGTATTAAATGAATCAATCCATTAAATACATAGTCATTTTGTATCATATTAGTAATATACATATATATTTTTTTAAATTGATCTTTTTAATAATTTATACATGTTCTTGATAAATTATACAATATATATATAGATATTATATAATATAATAAAATCTGCAACAATTAAAATTAGAAGTTTACATTTAATATCCAACTTCGGTCGTTTGTGGTCTTTTATGCTGTGGTTTTATTAAAGTAAGAAGAATAAAGCATTTTAGTACGGCAACTTTTCACCGTAAATCAAGCTTACATATTTCAACAATCATAAACTGGATTAAACAGTCGTTTGATAATAGAGTGATATTATTAAACTAATATTCTTTTTAGCTTCATAAAATATTTTTCATATCCAATGGTGTTTCATTTTATTTATTTATAAAAAAATTATTTTATATTTGGCCAGCGTTTCCCGCGTTTTAACCCGCATTGAATTTGGACTAACCCCTAAAATGCAATATAACCTTTTAAATAATAACCTATTATATCTTACTGTCTCATTTGTTACAGAAACTTTCTAGGAACGGTTTAAAAACGATATAGTATCTGTAATATTATGAATAAGTTTAATTTTTATAAACCGCAATAAAGTTTGACTTAAATACGTTGTCAGTTTTCACACTTATTATTTTCCCTTACCCTTCCATTTTACTTTCAAAATAACGTTTTCACACTTATTAAAAATTTTGTGCAATCAAATTCCTTCCACGAGTATGAAGTTGTAATGACTACGACCCGCAGGTATGTTGGACACTTTCTCTTAGCAATTTATTTATGGTTACTGCTCAGTTCCTATGGGCCGTAGCGTGATATAAAGCCTTATTCAATAAACGGTCTAACGAAAAAAAAAAATCAAATCAGACTGGTTGTTTCTGAAATTTGTGTTATTTTGCTAATACACTTCTGGTAAATATTAAAATAATAAAGAATTCGAATAATGCGATTTATTACATTCTTTTCTTTAACGTGTTGGCAACGGAATGTGAATCACTTTTCAAATACACCAATGAATTTTGCTGAAATGTTTTATTAGCTTTCAAAGTTTGTAGTTAATATTTTATATTAAATATTATATATTTATATTTCATATTATGTGGTATTTAGTTCGGTAATATTGAAAACAAAAATTAAATAAACTGTGTATTGGATATTTATTTGCGATGAAAACATTGATTATTCAAGAAAGATAAATAGATTCTAAACTTTTTAAAAAATTACCGCAAGCTTGTTAAATGGTACCTACCATATTTTTTCTGAGAGCTTAAGGAAAGAATATAGGGAGTAATACGGTTAGTATTTTTTAAGCTGTTGAAATGAGATATGCTATCTGTGTTCTGTATTTACATGATCTTATCTTTTTTTTTTTTTTTTTTTTTTTTACAAATGATGTCTGAATTCGCGAAACATTGACTGTTTAGTTATTTACTTGTATTTGAGTGACTTAAGGCTTTTTTTTTGTTTTACTAGTTTAAAATATCTTGTCGAAGAGTCAATCAATAATCATTCTGATATAAATAATCATTCAATCATAAGCATTCTGCAGTTTATCTACATACCAAGCAAACTCGCTGAAGAAAATATTTAATTTACTCGAATTATGGTCATACAAAAACAATACTAAATGGAAGATTCAAAGGTAAAGTACAATCGACTCTACTATAAAGGATTTTTCGAAACTCATTTCATTTACAATGACTCTGAATTAACTACTACAAATCCTAACTGCTTCAGTGAAAGGATGAAAGATCCTTAAAAACAGGTTAAGTCGAAGACAACAAAGACAGGGCAAGAATTTTTTACAAAGGACTTCTTTGAACTTAAGAGGTCTTTTCAAAGCGGGTCTAACCAGAATCAACTAAGAAAAAAATCCTTACTCAGTCCTATTTATATCTGTTATGTAAATAAAAAATACATAATGATTTGTCAGGTTCCTATATTAGAATTTTATATGTTTATAAGTAAAATTCTCAAAGGATTCATTTTCGTATATTCAACGACCATAGATTCAAAATTGGACTTATATAAAGGGTCATATTATGAAAGAAAGGATTCTGTTTATGCATGTATTTGTATTCGAACTTAATTATTTACAGTTTTAAAATACAATTTATGGTTACTAATAAAAATCCTCACCGCGTTAATGAAATTTTACTTTTTTAATTGTGAATGAAGCTTCAGAACCGAAGTTAATAGGAATCTTCTGCTAGTCAACAGCATAGTTAGCGTAAACAATTTTGTGTTTGACCGAGACAAACAGTTGTAAATTGAACCATCGAATGCCGAATCGCGTAGCATTCATTATGCAATGTCATTTATTGTCAGAAAAAAAAGGAGTTGAACCGTTTTTGTATTAACATTTCTATTATTAAATAAATAAATATATATATATATATATATATATATATATATATATATATATATATATATATATATATATTTCGATATACAGTCGAGCCTATGTATATTGAACTTCCATAAATCGAAAATCTCTGAGAATTTTTGGGAATCTTGAATTAAAAAAAAAAAAAAATATTCTGTATATAGAATAAAATTTCTGTATATCGAACGAAAAATTCCCATTAAAAAAAAAATATGAAATGCTGTGATCAACAAGAGCCCTTAGTTTACTTACATTAGAATGGGTAATAATTAAATAAGAAACAAAAATGTTCCGCTGATTTGTAAGGCAATGGAAATTCAGTGAAGATCTTGTTTCAGAAGAAGTACAGTAGTACCTAAATTAAGTGATATTTTCATTTTAAATTCAGTTTAACATTGCCTTTCTTGTTGTGAATGTTGCTCCTAAACATTACTTCGGTGATGAATTATACACAAAAAGACAGAAGCTATTCAGCGCGAGAAAAAAAAATTATATCTAAAATAAATTTTTTTTAAGGATTTAGTAACATGATTCCAAAACGCTTCATATGTTTCTTCTATCTTCATAAATGACCGAAATATAGGGGTATAAAACTTTTAATCGGCTGCTATTTTGAAACGAAATAGCGGAAAGTAATGTCGAGTTCCGAGGATCATCCAGTGATTTTGGTGCCATATCTAAAAAAAAAAAATTTTTTTAATTAGATTTTTTAATTATTTTTTTTTTTCGATTCATGGAATCTGTGAATTTTGAAACGTAGAAGCTCCATTTTTTTTTGGTCGATTGCAAAGATTCATTATTGAAAATCATAACAATTAAAAATTAACAGATTAATTAATAAATGTTATCGAATATTTTACTTTCTTTTAGGAATAAACTTATTGTAATGGATATGTAGTCTTCAATTAGTTTAATTATATAGTGTCTCACTTAAAGCACTTTCAATATAGATGTTCTTTTTGATAATCTTTATTTATGGTTCATATATGGAGATTGATAAATTGTTTTAATAAACATGGGTTACTAATAAGATATTAGCAATTGACAGTTTTTAAACTGTTATTTTCTTTTATTTGTTGTTGACTGCTATTTAATTTCAAATACAATAGAGAAAAACATTAAATGAATCAATCCAATAAATACATAGTCATTTTTATATCATATTAGTAATATACATATATTTTTTTTAAATTGATATTTTTAATAATTTATACATGTTCTTGATAAATTATACAATATATATATATATATATATATATATATATATATATATATATATATATATATATATACAGATATATATATATAGATATTATATAATATTACATAATATAATAAAATCTGCAACAATTAAAATTAGAAGCTTGCATTTAATATCCAACTTTTTTTTAACCGCTAACTTAAACAGCATTTAACGTAAACCGCGGCTAATATGCTAGTTGCGTTTTAAATTAGATGAAATTATATCAAAGTTTTGCCCTCCTTTCAATTAAATTTTCAAAATGTATTCTTTTTTTCAAATTGGTACCAATTGATTTCCCTGGGAAAGGTACATATCCTGATATTTAAAACAAAAAAATTGTGAAAACTCATATTAATTCATTGGTGAAAACAGTGAACTTTATTTAGCAGCACGATAGGCCAAATTTGATCTTTATTGATATTAATCAGGCATCATCAACATGGAAAAAGATAAGATCACTTAAATGCATATTAGAGATAGCACATCTCACGTCAGCTACACAAGATTAACCAAATAGAGATAGTAAACGATTCCAAGACAATTTAACATACTCCGCTAATAATAAATATATGTTGGACTGCCATGGAGTGTTGTATTATCTCTATTTCGTTGGCCTTCTATAGTTTGTGAGATTTGTTCAGTATTTATGAGATCTTATATTTTTATGATTTGACGAAACGTTGACTAACTAGTTACTGACTTGTATTTGAGAGACTTGTATCTTTGTTTTGGAATCTTCAAATAGTATCTTAACTGTGATTTTAAGTTTTAACTCATATTAACTAATTTTTTTCCTTTCAAATTATTTTTATTTTACTCCTCACAATTACAGCCTTATAGACTAAGAGGGATGTTGGAAAATATCGATCTGTCGATATATCAATATTTAAAAAACAATATTTTGATATTTTTTATCCGATATATCGTAATATCGATACTGAAATTTGAGTACCGAAAATCGATATTTAAAAAAAAAAATTAAAGGACAACAAAAATTTGTAGCGTGGTGTGTTCGTGTTACTATCTATAGTGGCAGTGTTAAAGTCAGCCGCCTTCTTAAAGGTTTCCAGTTAGGGATGTAAATATCGATATATATATATATATATATATATATATATATATATATATATATATATATATATATATATATATATATATATATATATATAGATATATATATTATCGAGAGTTTTCATACATATCGAAATAGTAGTTCGAAAAAAACATTTAAACTCGGTATAACAACTTAAGACGTGAGAGGTAGTAAAAATGAGCCCACTTAATATTTATTTTATTTTTTTCTATTTCTGTATCTCCACAAGGAAATGTGATAAGTACGTTTCTTATTTCGATATGCCAATTTATCTGTAATCTATATCTAATAATGTAATCGGAATCTAAAACTATATTTTATTATATTTATGTTGATTATCATTACGTTTTAGAATGTTTGCCTCGTAAATATTGTAAGTTGTTAGTTGTTTCTCTCATTATTTTTTTATAAAACTGTAATAAAATCCTCAAGACCTTTAGAAGAGCAGGATGTTGATTTTTCAAAGTAAAAATAGAACGAAGGGCAAACTCATAAATATAAAGTAACTAACTGATGTTGGTTATTAGAGGTATAAATAACACATGTACAGAAATTCAATACGATGCTTGTAAGGTCATGAAGAAAAATTTTAAAGTTAAAAAATCTGTTTCATAATGTTTACTCTTGTTCTATAAATAACTTTTCGGCCAAGACAAGACCTGAACATCGGATATCTTATTTTACAAACATCTATGAGATTATTTTTAGTTTTTCTTTTTATAATTATTCACCAACACATAAGAATAGAAGCTGATATTTTTATTACTTTCTCCTCTAACTAATATGGAGAATGTATCGTGAGAGGCGAACAAAATTTTATTATGAAGTCCTTTGAGTCCAAAAGAATTATTATTATTTTAACAGTCATTTCATTGTCTTCGTTCTCTAAATACTAGCTGCAGATCTATTTTGAATGGCGCTGACTCATGAGGAAAAACTTTATTATCCTCTGCTTGTCTGTTTCCTTCTCTGATAATTTAATAAAAAGTTTAGAAATAATTGTAAAGTCTGTTTCTTCTCCAATTCGCAGGATTCAATCTATATCCTGATGAGACCATTTGATACGTTGCGGTATGGCCGTTTGCCAAATATCTGCTTGCCATTTCATTTCCTTTAACCTTCTCATACCCAATAGGTTAAGTTAATTGTCCGCCTCTATCTGTTTAAGGATGCCTAAGGATATTAAAAAAAAAATAAAATTGTGAAAACTCATATTAATTAATTGGTGGCTTTATTTAGCAGCACGATAGCCTTAATTTGTTATATAGTGATAGAAATCAGGCATCATCAGGATTGAAAAAGATAAGATCACTTAAATGCAGATTAAATACAGCACATCTCACATCAACTAAAGAAGATTAAGCAAATAGAGATAGTACATGATTCCAAGACAATTCTCTTAATAATAAATATAAATGTTGAACTGTCATGAAGTGTTGTACTATCTCTATTTCGTTGGTCTCCTGTAGTTGATTTGAGATTTTTTCTGTATTTATGAGATCTTATATTTTCCTGAATTGACGAAACGTTGAGTGATTAGTTACTGACTTGTATTTGAGAGACTTGTATCTTTGTTTTGGAAAATAGTATCCTAACTGCGATTTTGTATGTTTTTTTTTTAGTTTTAACTCTCATTAACTAGTTTTTATTCCTTTCAAATTATTTTTATTTTATTTCTCACAATAACAACCTTAAGACTAGGAGGGATGTTGGAAAAAATATCGATGTATCTATATATCGATATTTTTGCCCGATCTTTTTTTTTCCGATATATCGTTATATCGATACTGAAATTTGAGTACCAAAAACCGACATTTCTTTAAAAAAAATTAACAAAGGACCAAAAAAATTTGTAGCGTGGTATGTTCGTGTTACTATCTACCGTGGCAGTGTTCAAGTCAGCCTTCTTGTTAAAGGTTTCCGGTTAGGGATGTGAATATCGATATATATCTTACCAGAGTTTTCAATACATATCGAAATAGTAGTTCGAAAAAGCCATTTCGAATCGGTTAATATTAATATTTAATATTTAATATTTAATTAATATTTATTTTATTTTTTTCTATTTCTGTATCTGCCCAAAGAAATATTGTAAGTACGTTTTTTTTTTGTGTTTTGTTTTTCGATATTCCAATTTATCTGTACTTTGGGTCCAAAAAAGTGATTTTCGGAAAATGTTGGTTGTCTTTGTCGGTGTCAATTCTATCTTTTAAAGTCGTGGAGTTTTCAAAACGAATTTCGCTGAGCGAAGATATAGATAATCGAATTGCCTTGTTCATCGGTTAATAGAGTAAATTAAAGCTGATAACGAGTGGCGCTTGAGGTTTGGTTTGTTCTAGTAACTGCATTTACTCTAGTATCATTGGTTTCTTCATTGCGAGATATTGTAAAATAAATAAATACATTAGTAAGTGTTATAATTTGATCTTGAGCAGCTAAGCTCCGTCACTAAGATCGTATTTTAAATTATCTCTAGGTAGTGGTAACTAAAATATGAAATTGAAAATATCAAAGTGGTGGGGGTGGGAGAGAACAGTTGAGACTCCCAAAAGGCACTTCTCTAACATAAACTCAATTCACAAACGAATTTTCAACCCTCTAACTCAATTTGGAGGAGGTGCTCAAAACCTTAAAATTCTTGAAAAAACGCGAAAAATGATTTATAAATGCAAAAATTTTGATTGAAATTTACCCCTGCTTCTATGGTATTGTTCTACCAAGAAACAAATATATATCAGACATTCTCGAAACTCCCAAAACCATGTTATAGGGGTTATGAAGTGGATTAAAATGCACCCCCATCCTCTTCGATGGCAGTGTAAAATCTATTATTTTCGGGGGACAAATAACAAAACGAACAAAATAAAAATGTAATTTTTTTTACTTTTTATTGTGTACGAGTGGCCTCTAGGACGGTATGAAGTTGTCATGATAACGATTACGGATATCAACGTATAATAAGCTTTTTATTATATAGAAGTGTGTGTGAATTAATTTATAATCAATCCATCATATATTTTTAGTGTCCAGTTGTTGAAACTAGCAGTTTATACAGATAATATGTTCCTTGAAATAAAATGAAAATTTACCTGCTGGAGAAATTAGAAAAGATTCCAAAATAACATAGAGTGATATTTTCAGTTTAACTTTTCGCTTCTTGTTGTGAATATTGCTCCTAAACATGACTTCGGTTATGAATTATACACAAAAAGACATTAGAAGCTATTTAGCGCGAGAGAAAAAAAAAAATTATATCCAAAAAATTTTTTTTTTAAGGATTTAATAAAATGATTCCAAAACACTTCATATTTTTCTTCTATCTTCATAAATGACCGAAACTTTGGGGGTATGATACTTTTGATCGGCTGCTATTTTGAAACGAAATGGCGGATGGTAATGTCGAGTTCCGAGGATTATCCTGGGTTGACCAGTGCTTTTGGTGCCATATCTAAAAAAAAAATTTTCTTGTAGTCTCGGAGAAAGCCGCGTACAGATTAAAAAAAAAATGTATTCGATTCTTGGAATCTGTGTATATTGAAACGAAAAAGCTCCAATTTTGAGCGTTTTTTTTTTCTTGATCGATTGCAAAGATTCATTATTGAAAATAATAATTAAAAAAGAACAGATTAATTAATAAATATAAAATATTTTCTTTTAGGAATAAAATTATTATAATTAGTTTGATTATTTAGTGTCTCACTTATAGCACTTTCAATATTGATATGTTCTTTTTGATAATCTTGTATTAACTTAGGGTTCATATATGGAGATTGATAAATTGTTTTAATAAACTTGAGTTACTAATAAGAAATTAGCAATTAGCAGTTTTTAAACTGTTATTTTCTTTTATTTGTTTTTGATTGCTATTTAATTTGAAATATAGTAGAGAAAAACATATTATTCATTCAGTGACGTGCCCAAATAATTTTATTTAACACAAAATGCATTGAACGAATCTAGCAGTTTATACAGATAATATGTTCCTTGAAATAAAATGAAAATTTATCTGCTGGAGAAATTAGAAAAGGTTCCGAAATGAATCTTGAGAAAGATAATTAAATTATCACAAAAAAACACATTATCGCTTGTAATGATTGTTCCAGAACTTTTTTTTTTTTTAACCTCGCCAAGAATATATTAGAATCGTTATGAAAGCAGTGAATGACGAGATATATTAATAAATAATTGGGTCCAACATTGAAATAAACGAGGCAGTGCCTATAAGATCGGCTGATATCCCGTGAGTTGGTATTTTGCATGATTAAATGAAAATATAGAGAATGATTCAAGACGGCATTGAAATCAGGCGGTCTGGCTTTAACTTTGAAGCCGTTAATGTCACCTTAAAAAAAAGTCAGCTGAATATTTACCGCCGTCTTCCGTTAGAAAAAACAAACCAAAGAAAAACAAAGAAGACTTGAGTGGAACCCTTCTTGAGCGGTTTGCTCATAACGACCCTTCAACATAATTTTTTGCCTCTAACCCATAATTATTTTCTCTAAGAAGATTTATTCTTTAAAAAGAGTACATCTCAGCATCATTTGATTATAATTTTGTAGACTTATTGATTTCTATTTCGATATTATGCCGAAATTCACTTGTGTGTGTATGTATGTATGTATATATATATATATATATATATATATATATATATATATATATATACACACACACACACACACACACAAACAACAAAAGGACGACCTCTATATAAATTTGTTTCGGAAGTCACACTCAATAACTATGACAAAATTAAAAGTAAACATTACAAACTGCCACAGCTCTTAACTGAACATGGACAAAGCAAATTTTACTTTAAGCGGTTTCATCTGACGAACAATGATACCTGCCACTGTGATGGACAGACACCACAAACATTTCATGGCATCCTATATGACTGCTCTATTTTTGACAACAAAAGATACAAAATAATAAGAACCATTCTTCCACAAGGAGATGATTGGCCGCTCAGCGAGAAGGACATCTTTAAGAAGTATTATAAAGAGATGAAGAAATTCGCTCTTGAGATGGACTTTCAACTCATTCAAAAAGATCCAGGGGTTATGATTTATTTTGTAATTTTCATTTATCTTGCTTGGATTTATTATCTCTTTACTTTCGTTATTATTATTTTTTCTTTCTTTATTTTTTTCTTGGTGTTTTTTTTTCTATTATTTAATTTAATGTGTTCACGAGAAAAATTCTACATTCTGAAATTTCGCCATCTCTGTCTCATTTTACGTTTATCTGATTTTCTTTTTCATTCTTTATTAATGTATTATTTAATCATCGCATTGAAGATTAAATGTAATATTGATACATGTATTATGCTGTATGCATGGATCATGCACACATTAATAAACACACGGTCTTCATACAGGATTAATGTATGAGGGAAAGATATTGAAAAAAAAAATATATATATATATATATATATATATATATATATATATATATATACACACGCACACACAGAGCTTGTTGCTTAATAGCTAGCCTAGCCTTGTTATATTTAGCTCTTTAAATGTTACCTGAGTCATTAACCTATTAATTCCTCTTCTTATCTCTCGCCCTTGTTTTCTCTACCCGCATTGCTTGTTCATTGCCTTTATTTTATCAAAGGATGTTCAGGATCGAACTATTTCAAAACAAATTTAATTTATTGATAAGTATAACAAATTATAAATAAGTTGGTTTGTAATTTCTGACGTGTAAATATACATATGCATGCTTCCGAAAGATCCATGAAGGTAACCTATATTGGTAACCTGAGACGAAGATGGTATTCAGTGGAGGAAGGTATGTGGATCATTCTCCAATTAACCGCCATTTTTTATTTTTTATAGGAAGCTGAGGAAAACAGAAAAATAATTTTTTTTTTTAACTTACCTAAAAGTCTTCAAACGTATTGAACAAGTACCGTTGAAGGTCCAGCTGAACGGTTTTGTGTTTGACATTTCATTTATTTGCACTGAATTTTTAAAAATGGCTTATTTATTTTTTTTGATCCACAAGCTTTTTGGTAAATATTAGTCAGTATAAAATACAAGTCAGCACCACACTATTACATAATTAACACAGGTTGATGTGATCGGTATTATTATTGGAAAGCGGATTTATAATACTATATTTATTTAACTCTGATTTAAAAAAGAAAAGGAAATTTCTATATTTCAGTTTATAGAAAGTTTAGTGACTAAGATTTCAACCCTCGGTTATCTTCAGACTGATATTTATAAGGTGTTTCAAAAAATGTGACGCTCTTGAATTTTCAAACTAAAATATTGAATATTATGTAAGTTTTTCAACTAATAAATACAATCTCCAAAGGAATTAATTACAACATCACAACTCTATAGATTACTTGGCTCGAACCGGCAAATCATTATTTTTTTATTAAATAATATGCATGCCGCGCTTAAAAACTCACCATATTTCTTTTTTTAAATTACTGTCTTTACATCGCTATGGTAGAACACAGAGGATAGTCAAATCTGACATAGATAGATAGATAGCAAATTTGTTTCATTCTGGGACTAGGTCCTTTCAGTTTTTACATCAACAGTAATAAAAATAAATAAACAAAAAATGAATTCTTTACTTAACATGCATTGAAAAAAAAACCAAATAGAGAAAAAAGTATTAAGGAGAGAAAAATGAAAATTATAAATAAATTTTCACTTTAACATCATAAACTTTTGATCACATTGTTTACCTTAAATTAATTTTTTTTGCTTATACAGCATCTTTTTAGGAAGTAAGGAGATGTTGGAAAAGGTGGAATTTGAATGAGGATAGAGACAAAACATTGGTTTGATATAGGAAATATCCGAGGGAATATTGTCGCCAGATGGAGGGGAAGAGCCACTTTAACTCGCCATAAAGATAGGAAACGTGGGACCGCCTCGAGATATCGAAGACAATTCTTAAAAAACAGTTCATGATTCGCTTCAATCTGTCCTCGAATAAGATCGAGAGGCCACCGTATACCACACTGCCATAGTCAAAGTGGTAGATAATAATAGAGGATACAAGGAGCTTACGGGTTGTTTGTGGAAGAAGATATCGGGAACGGTGGAATAGCTTGAGGGTACCGTCGGAAAATTTGGGCGATGTGGGGTTTCCAGGACAAGGTTTGATCAATAGCAATACCCAAGTTTTTAACAGAAGAGCTGAACATGATGGGGTGATCATTTAGGATTAAAGTGACGTTGGATTAAGGTCGTTTGTGATTAAGGTGACGTTGGATCTGAGGAGGGAATTGGAACCTATGACAATGTCCTGAGTTTCCATAGCGTTTAACCTTAATATATAGAGGTTTGCCCAGGCACTGATCCTATCTAGGTTTTCCTGGATCTTGGCTACTTATAATTCGGAAGGAGGAAAGGATAAGTAGATTTGGAAGTCGTCGGCGTATAAGTGGTGGGGACTTTATTGAAAAATTGAATTAGGAAAATCACTTATATAGGAATGGAAAAGGAGTGGTGAAATGCTTGAACCCTGGGCTACTCCTGACAAGGAAGGAAGGTAGAGGTTGATTAGGAATGGAAATTGCTTGGGTCCGGTCGGAAAGGAAGGATTGAAACCAGCGAATAGCGCTGTTGGAGAAGGATTTTGATTTTGATTTGGTAAAAAGGATAGAATACACTTTATTAGGGAGCTATCCCTTCCACCCTCTTTCACTGCCATGTTGCCTCGTCCTTTAGCTCGCCATTTTGTCAAATCGTGATGCTCGTGATGGATATTTCGGACAAAGTTTTTTTAATTGTTTAACATTATCCCCTCAACAAATAATTTATATTTCCTGCAGCCTATAGGTCTAGGTTATTAGGAAGTAAAACACCACTTCTTTTCAAACATTTTAGTGCTAAAAAAATGCTGAAAATTATCAAAACGTTTTCCGGACTGTTCACAACGTTCGTGAATTCATCATGAACACAAATTGTACCTAATATATTATACCTTGAAATGTTCATTGCAATGAAATAAACAGAACATCGCTTAAGTCGCTGAAAAAATACAGAAATATTAACTCTACAACATCTTAAAGGTTCAGGGCATCACGTTGGTAATTTATTTGAGAATGACCCGTGTAAACCTAATTATTAAAGCCTAATCATTATTAAATAAATAAATAATTTAAATTATTATGGAAAAAATCATTTATCAATTTATATCCTTAATAAATAAACAATTGACAACCACTAAATTAGAGCCAATTTTTGTTAATTATGAATGATTTGTATAAACTATGCATGTATATACAATAGTATAAGTAAAAACAAAATCAGCTGCACTTCTACTTATTTTAAGATTATTTTTTTTATAGATAATATTTTTTATACTATAATCATATAATATACATTTCTGTATTTATTATCTATTAAATTATATATGATTAATTAAAGAAACGTTTTGGTGTAAACGTACTGGTGAAGCTTCTCTTAAATAACATGGATTTGTGGCTTTGGAAATGTATCCCCTTTGAGATAGGGTTTGGATAAAAATTTAATTAACTCCCATTTGAGGGCGTAACTCTTTTAGAGAATGATACCCGGATAAAGCATATCGCCTTTATCCTTTAATATTTTATTAATTTCCTGCCTCAATTTTTATAGGATATTTTAAATTAAAAAAAATTCTCTATATTACCAACTTATTGAATAAAATTTGTTATTTATTAAAATAAATGAGTACAGAATATATTATGTAGCCCAACACAAGAATAATGTAATTATATTTAGCATCAAAGGTCTTGATGAATTAGAATTTTTCGATAATTCAGCTTAAATTCTAAATTACGCTTTAAAAATAAAACAATTGCTAACCAAGAAGACTATTATAAAGCTTTTTACTTCCTTGTACGAAGTAAAGGATATAATCTTCCATAATCTCCGGTTTTATAGCCAAATGACGCTTAAGGACAATAATTTCACTCTTGTTACTCTTGTTACTCTTGTCACTCTTGTGTTTTTTGAACTTGCTTCCATATGTATGAAATTGTCAAGACAACGATTATAAAATTACCTTTTTACTTTCTTGTACGAAGTAAATATCAATTTATATCCTTAATAAATAAACAATTGACAACCACTAAATTAGAGCAAATGTTTGTTAATTATGAATGATTTGTATAAACGATGCATGTATATAAAATATTATAAGTAAAAACAAAATCAGCTGCACTACCACTTCTTTTAAAATTTTTGTTTATAGATAATGTTTTTACTTCCTTGTACGAAATAAAAGAAGTACTGTAATCGCGAAAATTTTCGGTTTTCAGATTTCAACGGAAATATCCATTTTGACCATCCCTGAATCCATTTTGACTAGTTTCGTCGTGGCGTCTGTACGTACGTTCGTTCGTATTTCGCATAACTCAAAAACCGTTAGCCGTAGAAAGTTGAAATTTTGTATTTAAGATTGTGATAAAATTTAGTTGTGAACCTCCCTTTTTGGCCACTGCTTGATCACTAGAAGTGGTACTTTACTTGAAGGTCATAATTGATTTCCATCAAAAATTATATTAAAATACTATGCAAAACTTCTCAAATTTAGTATTTATAACTTATATATTGATATAAATAATACAATACATTTTGGTTAACATTGGCAGACCGGAAGTGGTGCTTTACTTGAAGGTCATATTAGACTTTCATCAAAAATTATATTAAAATATAATGTAAAACATTATCAGGATCTTTTATATCGATATGAATATATTCACTAGATTTTTGTTAAAATTGGTGAGCCGAAAAGGGTACTTTATTTGAAGGTCATTATAAACTTACATCAAAAATTATATTAAAATTATTTACCGAAATTATATGTTTTGGTAATGAAGGTTACAAACACAATTCGGTTTCCAATCCTATTAGACATTTTTATTACTTGTTTTAAGTGTTAAAATTGAGTGCAAAATACTGGTTTTCCTCAACATTTGTGAAATGAAAAAGTCTGCAGCAGGAGAATAAGATATAAGTTGAGTGGGTTTTTCCGCTTAAAATGTCGAAACTGTCGATTTCCAATGCTTTATAAAGTGACATAGACAGTTCTAATGTTGCCAGAGAACACGAAGAAATCTCTTAGGAAATTGTTGTATACTGAAAGAAAACGACATTTAATAACGGAATGAGACCTCCATAAACAAGAGTATATCTCTCTCTCCCTCTGTGTGTGTCAATAGATGGATTTCGCGACGCCGAATGTCGTTTTTGAGATACTGCAATCTTCGGAACCTAGTAATCAAATTGAGGATCACTTTTTGAGCCACCAATTTATAGTTTAATAGACGTACAAGGAAGTCATGTGTTGTCCACATCAGATATTTTTATAATTAAGGTACCGATTGACTTATTCATATCCTTAGGGCTACAGATCAAATGCAACACGACATTATGCACATGATTTTCTATTTTTCTATAAATATACGTATTACTTTTTTTCTCTTTTTTTGCGTTACTTTCAGGCCTGTAAATATTTTTTCCCTTCTTTTCGACACCTTCGATCCATACCTAACTTGAGCTTTATTTTTCTTCAGGCACTACAGACCGAAGTGGTTCTTGGCCTGTTTCAATATTTGCTGCAATAGGCCTGTATCCTCCACCATACGGATGTTCGCCCGCCCCATATCCTCCAACATTTTGTCTTTCCATCGGGCTCTTGGCCGCCCCTTTTTCCGTGTGGCGAAGATAGTCCCTTGGTAAATCTTTTTCTCCTGCCTGTTCTCACTCTTCCGATTAACATGTCCATACCATCTCAACCTATTCATTTTACGGTGTCAGATATGCTCGGGTCCTTAAATAGATTGTATATCTCTTATTTTTCGTAATGTGCCATCTCCCATCTCTTTCACACAATCCATTTTTCGCTTCCATAGGTTACTTGAAATAGCAATATTTCCCAAATCATCCGAAAATCCATCTCAATCTTCAAACAGCTCCCAAGATTCCGTGATTCATTCCACTGAAGTACCAGTTATCTTGTAGTATCCTCCCTCATTTTTCCCCACATAATCTGTAGAATATTACACATGTTAGGGAACGTAGAGGCAAACAACATGAGGGAGAACTTTGTGGACAGAGCATAGGGAGGGAGGTTAGGATCAAGTAGGGGAAAACTTTTTCCCTCTACATAATTTCAGATAGTTATCTTGTCTAATATACTATCTTGAATTTTATTTTGTAATATTTTGACTTGTTTTAAATTTTTTCAATCGCGTGCTCTAATTCGTAAGTTGATTGTTATTTCAATAGCAAAAGATTATTTATTGTTAGGCTCATGCGCACTATAAGATTCTTCCCTAAGTTGTTTACCTCTAGTTAGGTCCTGCAAATCTTTCTGTGATCTTCTTTATGGTAATTCCAATTATACTTTTTGTTCTATCAGCTTCTTTCTTAATTTTCTTTGATGTCTTTTCTTTTCGTAATAAGAACTGGCTTACCTATCTATGAACCAGAACTTATATGATCGATTATATGAATTGATCATTTTCATGGCAAAATTCGGCACACACGATCTTAAGCCCATTGTGCCTATTTTGTTCTGAGAACTTCAAATTTCGTTGAACCAATCCATTAAAAATTTATTTTTGCTTATTATCATCTTTATAAAAAGTGATTTTTTGTTTTATACGATTAATGTAGAAGAACAAATAATCAAAAATAGGGATAAAGTAATTAAAAGGATAAAATTGGTATACAAAGCCTTGAGTCTCTGTTAAATCAAATAGTCAACGTATCGCCAATTTAGGCATCAGAAAAAAAAAAAAAATCACATATATACAGCAGATCCCACATGAGCAGTCCAAAAGTCTCATCAACTAGAGAAAGTAACCACCAACAAATCTAAACGCATACTCAAAACTTTGACAGGTTAGCTGTTTGCCCGCATTAGGGTCCTTCTTCGAAAGTAGCGAGATTTTCTAATAATATTTTTATTATTTCAGCAAGCTCAGTAATTTCGTTTTAATTTTTTTATTACATCTCAGATACTGTCGTAAAAGGTATCCCATCGTAATTGTTTCTAGAACGGAAAATAACTCAAAATATTTCAATTTTCAAAAGTGAGGGTGAGTTTGAGGGAGTAAGCATAGTAGAGTGGGGGAGTGAGGATGAGAGAATATTACAAGGAAATAATAACAATTAAATTTAAAAAAATATAGTTTTATTAAAATATCTTTTGTTTCAATAATTTTTAGTTAAATTATTACATTATCATTATTAATATTATTAAATTATCGCAAAGTGTATGTGATAAAATAATTTTGAAAGCATTAGCCTATTTATAAAGCAACTGAATTAGAGACATATTGAATGAAATACAATTTTTTTAATAAATTAAAAGTGAAGGAGTGAGGTTTTTTTTTGCTTTTTCATTGTTTACTAATTGTGCCTTACCTTCAGAGGCTCCATATTTAGACCTCACCAAATCCCATAAAACCTGATGAACTACAACAGAAATTCATCAATATTTAACTTGTCATCTCTGTTCTATGAGAGGATGAGAGAGTGAGGATCACAAAACGCACAGCACATTTTTTAATTTTATATCTCAGAGTCACAGCATGCTAATTAGGGTTTCTCTGAATTATAGTTACAATTTGGTTCGGAGGGAACAGTTAAGTAAGATATGAGCTGACAGCTGTAGAAGGATGTAAGTTTATTTAGAGCTCGTTTTTTAACAAAAGTGAGGGAGTGAGGTACATGACCTTGGGACAAGCAATTAATTAAAATAATTGTCAAAGTAATTATTCTATGACGATTTTCTGAAAATACTGAGCTTGTTTTCACTCCTAATTTATTTTTATAGCGGTAGGTTAGGTTTTCTGACAGCTAAACGAAGTCAATATAGAAAATTCAAGAAATGGGGCATGTGATAGAGTGAGGATTTTAATGTTTAAAATATGTTAATGTAGCTAACCCCTGATGAAATATATGAAAATACTTCATCGAAATCAATGAAAAAATTTCTACCAGATATATCAAAAAATTCCTGTTTCTTCAGGACTATTTTCGAAGAATGACTCATTTATGTGATTCATTCATTCAATTATATCCTCAGGTTTTATATGATGTTTGTCTGTAACAACAACATAACAACAATACATAAGTATCACGAACAAGTGTAATATTAGAAAATTTTATTTTATTTAAAGTGGTAAAGTGAAAAATTTATGGATAGATTAATATTTTTTTCACTACACTCTTTATTTGTTTATTCATATTATTGATTTAAAATATTTAGTAAAAGGATTTTTTTTTCCATCACTTTGAACTCAAACATAAATTATTTTCTCGCTTTACCCCTTGAATAATCATCCTCGAAAGCAATTAATATTTTAATTAACTTTCTGTTTGCTTCAATTTTTGTTTTTCGTTGGCTTAGAAGTTCATACAAGAGTTTTAAAAATATGATAAACACGAATGAAATAAACTTAATTTAAAAGTTGTCGGCACGCTTATTGAATAGAACATGAAAAATATTTCTTGTCTTTTTAGTACTTATTAAGCGGTCGACCATATCTTTTATTGTTATCATTTATAACCTGACACCGTAACGTGATAACCTCTGTCGTCTTCTTCGTATTCATGGGAAATTTGTATGACGGTGTTAAAAAAAGAATGCTTAACAATTATAACTTATTTATTTTCCCCTAAAGAATTAATTGTCATCAATAAGATGACACGTTTCCAAATATTGTTACGTCGAGGAGGTTAACAGTTATAATTTTTGTAATCTATTAAGTATAAAATGAATTTAGTTATGTATTTCTATCCTGAAAATTTCTGAGTAAAAATCAATATGACTGAAGAAAATACAATTCAAGGAATAATAAATTCCTTAAAAATAGACAAAATTTATTTTTGATTCGAAGCATACAAGGCACATTTTAATTTCGGTTTTGTTAGAAGGCCACAACATCTGTATTAACATAGCTACTCATTTATTACAATAAAGTTTAATATGCTTCAGCTAAGATTTTTTTTTTAAATTACTAGTTGGATAAACGTATGTATGATAAATCTTTTTACCTTTCGCATAAATTACCGCCAGGTCGTAGATATGCGTCTGTTGAAATATTGAACTCAATTGCTTCAATTTCATCACTTAACGAATGTGGGAACTTTCCATTTATCATTTGATATTACAACGAGGGAAGATGTATTCGCTCAATAGTCCAGGCGCGATTGAGTACATGATGATTAGGAGAGAATTAGTAAAGCAATATGGTGAGAAAAAAAATCATAAAGGTGCCGATAAATATTTTTTTCACGTTTAAGACGTGAACAATATTTGTTTAAGAAAAATAAAAAATAGTACATAATAAAGTTTAAAAACATGGAAAAAATGAGTTTGAAACAATTTAATTTTACAACGTTTAATTTTAAGATGCTTCAGTTAAGATTAAATAATAAAATAAAATTACAACAACTTTTCGCAAAAAGAATTAATATCCGCGAAATATGGCCATTTTTGATCATTTTATTACAGGCATTTTAATTATCACAGGAACTTGTTTTGGGTAGGAAAAACCATTTGCGGCACCTTTATGAATTTTTTTCATCATGTTGCTACATACCGATTTTATATAAAACAATATAAAATTTTGTTTCTACTATTTTTCTCCTAATTATCACGTTGAGATAATCCCGTGGAAATTTATTTCAAAAAATAAACTATCGCTTCTGGACTAAAAAGAATGCATTTTATTATACATATTTCAAAAATTATATAAAAGTTTTAATAAGGATTTCTCTAGATAGTAGGGACAAAGCGATAACTCATAAAACTTTCTTGAAAACAATTAAATAACTGATAATAGAAGGCTTGGCTTTCAGAGGCGTAGCTAGGATAGGGCGAAGGGGGCGGTCGCCCCGGTCTCCGCTTAAAAGGGGCGCCAAAATGTACAAAAATAGTTTTTAATAATTAATTTTTTTTCTATTATTTTTCAGGTTCCGAAAAGAAAATTTATTTGATTAAAGCCTAACATACTATCATAAAGTAATCATAAAATAATGTGCATAATAAGCAGATTAAAAGCAGATAACTTAAAATTATGGTGGAAGGGAGGAGGGGGAGGGGGAAGGAGAGGCGATAGACCGATTACTAGAATTTTTCCGGAGGGGGACAAGATTAATTTTGCCTCCTTTTCTTTCATTTCCCCTTCCAATAAAAGTCAACAGCGTTATAACGGTACTTTAGGTAATATATTTCGAAATTAAAATATCATTTCATAACATTCATTGATTTTTTGTCTGAATTAAGGTCAAAACTATAAAAAAGCAAAAACAAATATTTTTTACTTAATCTAATAATAACCTTTTATTCAAAATTTACCGCGCTTTAAATTTTGCCGCCAGGGGCAAGTATTTCCATTGGCTCCTAGTTCCGACCCTGGGGCGGCAATCTTGAAGTTTGTTCCGGGCGCCAGTTTGCCTCGCTACGCCACTGCTGGTTTTGATAAGTTTATAAGACCTCATTAGTCAAACTCAATAGAAACGAAAACTTGCCACAGATATTCTTATGTGAAAGTCAAATCTCATATAATAATAAAAAAATATCTCATTTGAATTCTCTTACCGCTTTGTTTAAAGGCCAAAACAAAAATTGTATTGTATCTTGCGGTTCGGTATATTTGTCCCATAGGCATTTATTTGTTGTTCAGGTTTAACTTTTTAGGTCTTTTAATTAATTATTTCAAATGACCATCTGGAATGTTCTGGGAGATGATTAGTTCTCAAGTTTGAAAAACTAAAAATAAGTAAAAGGATTTCATTAGGAACATGCAGAGAATATTTAAAAAACCTGGCTACAAAGTCCAATACGATGTATCTTTGCTAATAACGGTCCGTTTCCGATGATACGGTTTTTGTTTTGTTGGGAATTTAATTGCCTTTCAAATTACTATAGCATAATTTACCATAAAATGTATAGTTTTTTAGTAATATGCAAATAAATTTCCTTTACGTCAGAACTAGCTGCATTTAATAAAATTAACTGTAATTTTTAACTTAGAGCCAAAATTAACTATAGCAGTTAAAGTTATGGTTTAAATTAACTTTTCATTACCTTGAAGGATCGCTAATTTCTCCACAGACCATCCAAACTGTCTTCTATATTTTTAATTAAATTTATTTTCTATTCTATATTGTTTGAAACAATATATGTAAGTACTGACAAAGAGAATCCGCATTCGTTTTTGTTAAAAGGTTTTGTTTAGTAATCAAGCTAAGTGGTGAAATGGCGTGATATCTAAAGCTAATATTTGCTCGTGAGGCTGTTTGTTATTTACTAGAGAAAGATCAGACATGAAAGTTTCCAGCATTGTTTTTGTTATCCTAAATACATTTGAATAAATAAATTAATTTATGTGGATGTGGATATATGTTTGATATAAAACCACACTCCTGCAACAATTTTCTAATTTATCACATTCTGGCAGTTTTCCAAAGGAGCTTGAAGATAACTTGTTTATCTCACTTACTCTTCCCGATCTCTAATCTATCCGAATTTTTAATACAATTTTATATGTACTTATATACCTATATATTTGATTCAATAACATCTGCGTTTATCAAGTTAATACAACTTGACTAGTACTTCAATTCGAAGTCATTTTTTTAAAAAGGCTTAAGTGCCAAAAATTCGAAATTTATGTTTCAATTTATTATGGGACGTATACATAACCTGTATCGATTCACGCTCGCGATATATCAAGAAAGAAAATTAGAAATGGTCTAAAAATCTACTATTGATGACGTAAGCACAAAATACTAACGACTCTCAGTCGTCCTTCTGACCTCAACCAGTGCTAGAAGCCTTAAAAATATGTGGTAATTGTAAAGGTTCTGCCACCTTAGTAAACTCCTACTGTTAATACAATAAAGAATAAAATTAAAAAATATACATATATTTTTATTTGGGAAAAAATCGTTTCACGTGTTTCTTTTAAAGTTTTCTAAATGACGCACACGCCTTTTTCAGAAAATAACGTCGAATTAGTCTGAGGAAATTATAATTTGTTTATACTTACTATCTGCAGTCACCGCGAATAAGTGGTTGAGTAATAATTCCAATCGTTCGACAATTATGGTTTTGTGGTTATATGATTATTTATCATAGATTTTAATACCTAAAAAATTAAAAAGGATTATATTAGTCATTTCATCGTTTTTAAATCGTATTGATCGCTATTGGGTTACAATTGGGTTATCTAGATTGTTGATTTTATTGTGTTGTTTATTTTAATTTGACTTACCTTGTTTTCTTTGTTAAATAACTTTTTTTTTGTGTTTGCTCAGTCTCTGTTTGTCGAAGAAAACTTATATATCATTATAAAATGTTAAACAATGCGAATAATGTATTTTACAAAAATAGGCACTTTTTTCTCGAATGAATGAAGTCAATGAATATTTCTAACAATTTTACAGTCAATAATTTATTTTTAATCCTAACTCAATGAAAATAAGGTTAAATGATTCTTATAATGTTTCTAATCATTATTAAAAACACATGGCTGATTATACAGCTGTCAGAGGATGTGTGTTAGATATCTAAATTTCTCAATATTCTTCTCTATAGACCAGCTGAAAATCACAATCATTGTCCTCTTCGATTTTTCAAAAGCCGATGACTCTGTTGATAATACAATTATCCTCTCCAAACTACAAAATATTTCACAATATTATATATTTCTATTATTATATATTAATATTATTTCTACAAAATTATATCTACTAGTGCTTTAAGCTTATTCAAATTCATCTTATCTCTCCGCTCCAAAAAGCTTTTTAATCCCAAATAAATCCTCTCCATCACTACTTTTTTCACAAGATGTTCCTCAAGGATCTTCCCTGTCATCAAAATTATTTTCTAACCATATAAAGGACCTACCAAACTTTATCCGCCACTCATAATATCATTTGTACCTATGGATGTATATTTTTTCTTTTAGTCCTTTCGACTAGCTCGAGGAGTCATAAGCTTCAGGATGATGTTGACAGCATTAACCGCTGGGCTTAGGAAAATAAGTTGCGTCTGAATCAAGTGGAAACTAAGCCAATTCTCATTCCTCCCTTAATGACCCCCCTTTATTATCCTTTAACTCAACAGTATCCTTATGCAGTACCAAAACTCAATCAAAAACCTCGTAGCCAACTTCGATCTTTCACCTATTTCGTCTACCTCAGTGAATAAACCTGACTACGTAGTTATTCCTGAATAAACTGAGCAGGTGCTCTGGTTCGATGTGATTTAATAGTTATACAATGAAATACTTAAATACTCTATTATTATCTATTTTAAACCGATTTTCGTTCAAAACTAATTTTCTTCATTATTATTTTACAATGTTTTTAATTATTGTTTTACTAAGTGTATGGAACACGTGCTTCACAAATATGGACTGATTATTGATTCGGAGTAGTTGCGCACAGAAAAAAGTCATATGAAGCCATATGTGATCTTATTGTGCGATAAAATCAAAAATGTCTTCATAAAGATTATTTTCTTGGGAAAAATGCCGGACCGGCCCCCCTCTTCCCTCGAATGGTATAAAGAGGGGCAGCTAAACCTTTTGGGTATAAAAGCGCCTAAACATTAAATCCGGCCCTGCATATATGTTCTGATTTGTATGAATATATATATTTACCTACATCTACATTGGCCCGCAAAAAAACCGACACACCAAGATTTTTCTGTTTTAAAACTCAATAATAGGGAAAATTAGTGCCCTGAGGTAAAAATGTGTTGTTATTACAAGAAAAGAATAATGTACCTTCAATTGCACCCAACAGTCCTCCTAAGGATTTGCGATAAGGCCTGTTAGACTTCAAGTTAGTTGAAATGTGATAATTCATAAGAACACATTTCACCCTTTTTAATAGGTTTTGCATTTTTATTGTGTTTTTTTTTATGGTTTAACAATAAATCATGGTCATTAATTCGGAAATAGTGGCAAATATTTTGGCTAGGGTCGAAGATGGTAATAACGACCGTGTTGGTTATTCCCAGAACAACTGTATGAAGGGCAATTCAAAGGTACAAAGAGACTGGGCTGTACACGAAGAGGCTAATTTCTGGAGGGCCTAGAGCAACAAACCCTGCTGACGACAGTTTTGTGGTGTTAGCGGTTCAGTGGCTGTCGTCCTCGAAGTTTGGCTTTCTGCAAGCCGTTTTCACGCAAACATCCACTTGGAAGGCAGTTCGCAGGGCTAGAGTGGTCTGAACAGATCATTGATGGCGGTTCCTAAGGGCCTGGATCACCACAAAACGATTGTCAGCCGAGTTTGTTGCTCTAGGCCGCCTAGAAACTGGCCTCCTCGTGTACAGCCCAGTCTCCCTATACCTTTGGATGGCCCTTCGTACAGTTGTTCTGGAAATACCCAACACACTACTGCGTAACGCTTGCTTCAACCATCTTCGTCTACAGCCAAAATTCTTGCTACTATTTCTGAATTAATGATCGTGATTGGATAATAGAAAATGTTAAACCACAAAACAATACACTAAAAGTGCATAAACTTTTAGAAACGGTGAGATGTGTTCTCATGAATTATCACATTTCAACTAACTTGAAGTCTAACAGGTCCTTGTAGCTAATCCTTTAGAAGACTATTAGGTGTAATTGAAGATATATTATTATTTTCATGTAATAACAACAAATTTTTACCTTAGGGCACTAATTACCGCCCATTTTTTCAGTTTTAAAACAGAAATATCTAGGTGGACCCAATTTTTTGTCAGGCAGAGTATTTCTAATTTTAGTATTTTATTGCGTTTATTATCACCCGACTACGGCGAAGCCATAAGGAGGGTAATGTGTTTAGCTTCACTGTTGATAGGTATCTAACGATTTTTTTCAGCGAAATTCTCAACCGAATTTCTAGATTAATGGCTCAAATTATTGGTGTAGATCTCTTGAATATTTAGAAATATGCTCAAAATACAGAAAAAATATTAAATTTTATTTATTTTTGGCTTTTTGTAACGTTTCTTATTGTACTTATAAGTTCATGACCATGTCGTCATAAATTATAAATAGCTAATACTTAAAAAACGTTAACATAAAATTTAATTAAAAAAATAAAATAAAAACCCTGAATACGGAAATAACTTTTATATCTTACAAACCTATTCGTCCAGAGGGGCGGATTGGATATCTATCTAACTGCATTGGTGAAGTTGACGCCCATGAATATTGAACCTCGGTGTAGTTGTTGGGCCTCTTCCACTTCATGTTACGGCCCTTTCCAAGTACATTCCGTCTCATTCTTCTGCTCGTGCCAAAATACATAAAGCTCCTGGCATCGGTGTATGTAAATATGCAGAAAGTAAATTAATATATTGAGTTAAGGAGAGTCTTAATTTCTTTTCGGGTGTTGAGGGCACCCGACTACAACACCCAAGTTAAGTAGATATGCTAGTACATTCCGTCCATTAGCACAAATAGAGTTTTAAGATATGCAAGTTTTTTCCGTTGTCGGGGTTCTTATTTTTTATTAAATTATTTTGTAATTTAATTAAGTATTCATAATGCTGCCGTGCAAGTTTTGCTTGTATTGTATAATTTTATTATCCTTAGGAGATTAAGTTTCCTAGAATAAATATTACTTTTTCATTTTACATTTCATTTTATTTTCAAATGTAAGAAATGCAACAAAACAAGAAAAAAAAAACGAAGCAATTTAAAAATTATATTTATAGCAATACTGTCAAATATATTTAAATACCGTGACTTATTGATTGTTAGTAATTATTTATAACTATTGTGAAATAATAAAACAATTTAATATTTGATAAAGCTGATTGGACAAAGTGGTTCCATAACTTGGACCAGGCCTGGCGCCCTATATGACACAAATTGATGCACAAACACACTCGTGTCTCCGGCGAGAAATAAACTGAGGAAAACATCCCCTCGTTGGAGGTCACTGAGGCTCGACCGTATTTGATATGAATACGCCCAGGCTAATGGATGTATGGAAGTTTGTTGTTCATACATGCTATGTATGAACAGAACATATAACCGCTATATTTTACTTTACATTGTTATTCAATATTTCATATCTGAAGCTGCAGTTTAGCATTGAATATATCATTTTTCCGTGAATAACAATATTTCATCACCGACAGATAGTTTTCGAATGAATTTAATTTATATATATATATATATATATATATATATATATATATATATATATATATATATATATATATATATATATATATACTCGTTTCACTTTAAATCCTTTCAAAATAATTTTTATATAATGTATTGTAATAATTACACATATAGGTACTATAATTTTCCATCAAGTAATTAATAACCAATATTGAATAACTTACTTCAATATAAATGAAGAAAAGTTAAAAATTAATTTTAAATAATGGTACCCAAACAATATACAGAGTGGGGCATAAATAACTGACATATTTTGAAAGGCTTTAAAAAAGAAACCAATGTCTCTAGAAAAAAACTTGTTTTGTTTAAAAAAAATAAATTAAAAATAATTTTATTTTAGTAGATTTTAAAAATTAAAAAAAAAAAATGTTCCAAATGTCGGAAGTTATTGATGTTCCTTCAAATTGCCCATCAACCTTCTAGTCATTTCTGGTAGAATGGCATTGATTTTGTGTCTGATCCACTCTCTTAAAACTCCCAGAGAAAGAGGTCGATGTTTAAACACCTTGAGATACCCCTTAAGAAAAATATCTGATGTGGAAACCACATGATTTCCTTGTATGCCTATTAAACTATAAAGCGGTGGCTCAAAAAGTGATCCTGAATTTGGTTACTAGTTTCCGAAGATTGCAGAATCTAAAAAACGACACTCGGCGTCGCGACATCCATCTATTGACACACTCATACACAAACCCTTGTTTCTGGATGTCTCATTCCGTTTTCCGTTATATGTCGTTTTCTTTCAGTAGGTAACATGTTCCCAAAAGATTTCATCGTGTTCCGTGACAACATCAGAACTGTCAATGCCATTAAATAAAGCATTGGAAATCGACGGTTTCGACA
Organism: Rhaphigaster nebulosa; assembly: GCA_948150685.1. Lineage (NCBI taxonomy): Eukaryota > Metazoa > Arthropoda > Insecta > Hemiptera > Pentatomidae > Rhaphigaster > Rhaphigaster nebulosa. The sequence continues at coordinate 140,672,232 of OX411309.1, read as the reverse complement.
TTTTAAGCGTAAGAACTCACTTACCTTATATCTTATTCTCCTGCTGCAAACTTGTTCAGCTCACAAATGGGCTGAAACAATTATTTTAAACTCAATTTTAACACTAAAAACAAGTAATAAAATTTTTACATTAGAGTGAAAAAAAATTGCGTTTATAACCTTTATCAACCGAACCATATGATCTCTGTATTTAATTTTAATATAATTTTTGATGTAAGATTATTATGAACTTTATCCCTTTAGGCTCACCAATTTTAACCGAAATCTATTATATTATTTATATTCATATAATAGTTTCATTCAGATGTTTTACATTATATTTAATATAATTTTTGGTTATATTGATCATACAGTGGTGATCATACAGTGACCAAAACTTGTACGTACCTTCCTTCGTGTTTTCTCTACACTTTCAATTTCACAACTAGATTTTATAGTAATCTTAATACAAAATGTTTACTTTCTATGGATAACTGTTTTTAAGTTATGCGAAATACGAACGTACGTACATACGTCACGACGAAACTAGTCAAAATGGATTCAGAGATTGCCAAAATGGTTATTTCCGTTGAAATCTGAAAGCCGAAAATTTTCGCGATTGCAATACTTCGTTTACTTCGTACATGGAAGTAGAAAGAAAGAAAAAGTATTATACTTTTTTTTTTGTTAAATTTTCCATCTTAAGATAAACGAGACTTTGAATTAAATTTCTTCTCAAATGCTAAACAAAACATTTTTCGAAACTATAATATACAATGATGGATAACCGAGGCTTAAAGGAGATTCCCCCAAAAAATATTAAAAGCCCACACTAATTTAACAGATCCAAGACAAACAAGCACCTTAATAATTTCTTGACTGCGTACAACGAAGTAGAAAAATGTGGATTGGTATGAAGTGGATTGGAATGGAATGAAGAGAATTGGAATGAAGTGGGACTTAAAAATTAGACCCTTTTTACTTCCTTGTACGAAGTAAAGGAAGTATTGTAATCGCGAAAATTTTCGATTTTCAGATTTTAACGGAAATATCCATTCTGACCATCCCTGAATCCATTTTGACTAGTTTTGTCGTGGCGTTTGTACGTTCGTACCTTTACTTGAAGGTCATAATTGATTTTTACCAAAAATTATATTAAAATACTATGCAAAAGTTCTCAAATTTAGTATTTAGGACTTATATATTGATTTAAATAACATACTAGATTTTAGTCTAAATTGGAAAACCGGAAATGGTACTTTACTTGAAGGTCATATTAGACTTTCGTCAAAAAATATATTAAAATATAATGTAAAACCTCTCAAATTTGGTAAATAGGACTTTACTTAAAGGGTACTTTACTTGAAGGTCATAATAAGCTTACATCAAAAATTATATTTAAATTAAAAGAGAAATCATATGTTTCAGTAATAAAGGCTACAAACGCAATCTGGTTTCCAATCCAATTTAACATTTTTATTACTTGTTTTAAGTATTAAACTTGAGTCTAAAATACTAGTTTTCCTCCCCATTTGTGAGATCAACATGTCATCATGAGAATAAGATATTAGTTAAGTGGGTTTTTCCGCTTAAAATGTCGAAACTGTCCATTTCTAATGCTTTATCCAGTGATATTGACAGTTTTATTGTTGTCATGGAACATGAAGAAATATCTTGGAAACTAGTTACCTACTGAAGGAAAGCGACATATAATAACGGATTGAGACCTCCATTGACAAGAATGTGTGTGTGTGTGTGTCAATAGATGTCGTTTTTACTGCAATCTTCGGAAACTAGTAACCAAATTCAGTATCACTTTTTGAGCCACGGATTTATAATTTAATAGGCGTACAAGGAAGTCATGTGTTGCCCACATCTGATATTTTAAATTTCAGTTTGCTTCTTTTTCTTTTTATTCACAATTTTTTTTGTGATATACATTGTACGTACCTTCCTTCGTGTTTTCTCTACACTTTCGATTTTTTATAGCGTGGAAGATGACAACCTTTTTATCAATTAAAAATGTTCAAGATATGCACATATTTAAATGTACTTCACATTTTATCAAAACATAAAACCATTATAATATATTATATCGTCATTGCTGGCGTAAAAGCTATATGTGTCAAACACATGACTTTACAGGACAAATGAGAAAATTAAATATAAGCAATATTATAAAATATAATTTTATAAATATGGTAGGTAAATAACTGTGAAATCATCTATGTGAAGTGTCTCATGGGTGATTTATAGCGCTAACTATTACTAATACGATAAACACTTACAATAGGAGTATTATTTTTGATCAATTTAAGTCATGTTTCACAAGCACATTGAAGATAAATTATTGTTCCTAATAAAATTAAAATCAGGTAACTGATTTCTTGTCACATAGGTGGTTTCAAGGCGCCAATGAGGATATGGCGTTCTTAATTTTCAACATTTTTTTAAGTTTACGTTCAGAGAGGTCAATTTATCTCTTGGTAACGAAAACTTAGCTGTTCGCGTCCGTTAGAAGAGTGTCCGTTGCAAGAGGTCTAAATTTTTATACTTCCAGGCCGGAACATTTAAAAAATGATCCGTAGGGCGTCCGCTGTGCTGCTCGTGAGTTATTACATTTTTTTTTTTCAATTTGTTGTTTAATTTATTTTATTCAAATTTCTACTCTACAAAACCTACTCCTTTCTTTAATGTAATATACTTTTAAATATTGTCTGCACAATAAATTTATGCAATATTATGTAATATATGTGTTAAAGATAAGCTTCCGATCCTGTATGCTGAAGTTGTTTTCATAAATTTCACCTACACCCAGCAAAAATTATATATACAATTACTGTATTTTTAGATCGATATTTGTCGTCGTTCACGAATTAGTTCGATGATTTTCTTTTGTAATTATTTTTTACAGTTTTTATGGTCATCACTTGAAACTTCGACTTTTATTTTTATTACGAATTGTTTAAAAAAATTATACTGCAAATAGCATTAAAATACTCTCACTTATAATTGATTTTGTAATAAACAAACTTAAGTTGTCTTAAATTTTATTCCAAGCTGTTATAATTAACGAGATTTTAAACTTTTTAATCTGGTTATAAATATCGAGATGGCTTCCATTTCTCGTTAAGGGCCAGCCACTCAGTGCAATAAATTGAGTTAGTACCTTAAGGGGAAATTAAAGGAAACTGAGTCAGGGAGGGGAGGCCTTCAAGGAAAATAAATATAAAATCATAAGGATAATACCATAGTAATTATTAAAATATATAAAATATGGTATCGTCCTTTGAGAGTGTTAACCCTTATCGAAGGCTATGTCTGAATCCAAGTGTGAAGGTCAGCAAAGGGTAGTGGGTGCTACACTTTCTCGCCTATTACCATAGAACTGTTGCCAAGCTCATGTATATTTATAAGGTCGGTTTGAGATCAAGAACTCTGAGAGAACTGGTTTTATGCCGATTTTAGGACATGTTCTTACTTTCTTAGATAGACACTTTATCCTTTAAATTAAAATAATAATGTTTATTATATATTATTAATGGTTATTAATGTTAGGCGGGAACAGTTTTTTTTCAGCTGAAGTTTGGAAGAAGGTAGTTTCTTCACTCATCCTCCTTCTGCTGTGACATTGTTTTGTTTCCCTTATTTTTTTTTTTAATAATCAAATTTATATTGGCATTTATTATTATTAAGTACATATTCAAATTGATTGCAATTTATTAATTTTTTAGACATTTAAATTCCTTATTGCAAGAATCGGGCTAACGCCCTAAGACGATAAAAATTCAGCCAACTGGAATATAAATTAGGGATTGATAAATTATTTGCCACTTCTATAAATTTGTTTTATTGAAAACTAGTTTCGAATGTTATACATTCATCCTCAGTTCTAAAAACACACACAAAATTCAAAAATAAGCAATTCAAAATATAGTTGGTATTATTATACATATTGAATTATATAAATCAGTATTATAAAACATTTATGAATTATGAATTTAATTTAGACAAGAAATCAAATACATGTTGGTACTCACCGAGGTTTAAATGGATTATATCAAACAGAAAAGTTTGTACTGGTTCCTTCTTGGATTGTACTAACAATGAACGAGAAATAGGCAGAATGTTTTTAGGTAAACGGTTTAAGGGTCAGGGTTTTCCCAGTAATGTCGGTGAGTAATTGTTTTTTCTGTTATAGATGGGAATAAATTTAAGATCGGACTGTTGGAGATATTTATTTGGTTATTTAAGCAAAATGACCAAATGATTTTTGCTTAAATGAGCAAATAAATATCTCCAACAGTCCAATCTTTGATTTATAAAATTTATTTATTATATCTATATAAGAAAAAACAATTACTCACCGACATTACTGGGAAAAACCCTGACCCTTAAACCGTTTACCTAAAAACATCCTGCATACTTCTCGTTCATTGTTAGTACAATCCAAGAAGGAACTAGTACAAACTTTTCTGTTTGATATAATCCATTTAAACCTCGGTGAGTACCAACATGTATTTGATTTCTTGTCTTAATTAAATTCATAATTCATAAATGTTTTATAATAATGATTTATATAATTCAATATGTATAATAATAACAACTATATTTTGAATTGCTTATTTTTGAATTTTTTGTGTGTTTTTAGAACTGAGGATGAATTTATAACATTCGAAACTAGTTTTCAATAAAACAAATTTATAGAAGTGGCAAATTATTTATCGATCCCTCATTAGATTGACCCTTCTATACCACCATGCGGATGTCAACTGGGATATAAATGTCAATCTTTTTGTAAAATTGTATTTTTGAATGATTAATAGTGTTGTTTCTTTTGTTTTCATTAAAGGAAAAAAGCAACAACAGTGCATTTGAGAAAAAATGCACTTAGAAGAGTCTAAGTTTTAGGTTTTTTTGATAAAGCATCATCAGCATATTTCAAAACTCACTTCCTATAGATTTTGCTATATTTTTCCCTTCTTTTAATTCTTAATAATTATTTCCTCATATTTTTAAACTAGCTATACCCCCGAGTTTTCACGCATATTAAATTTGAATGCGTGTTTCACGCTAATGAGTTAGATGACCATCATGCATCTGACTGACTGAATACCATCCGAAAAAAACTGACTTGATAGAAACCGTCTTCAGTTTGATGGCTTTATTCTAAAGAGGTTTTTACTGTTATAAACTATTTGAAGTAGATTTACAGTGCTTACAGTACAACATAAACGATATTTTTAGTTATTGTATGGCTTATTTATGCATTGATTTTCTCGGCAATCTGATCTAGATATGGCAAAAACCATTCTTCTCTTATGTCGTCTCCAATCTGCTTAAAAGTTTGTCCCTTCGATTTAATTATAGCGACTGCAAACGAAATCTTAACGGGAAATTGCATTCTTCTAAAACATTTTGGTAAATCAGTGGGAATCATTGGAATCCGAAGTATCACTACCGTTAGCTCAACTGCTAGTTCAGTCAAAAATATAGCAACAATTATTTCAAAGAAATTTTACGTAAAGAGCCCCTCTCTATGACCGTTGAAAAAAATTCAAAACATTATATTTATTTCACATAATTTCAGTAAAAAACATAAAAAATAGATAGCAGAAAACAATAGCTGCACAAAAATAATTAAATACGATGAGAATAAAGATAGTAATTACCTATATTTCTAAACCAGGTTTGCCTCAGATTTTAATACATTAGAGATTCAGATTCGTTCTCACAAAGATTTAATGCATTTACCTATATAGTAACCAACTAGTGAATATATAAAATCGACATTCTGCAATGGAGCTGATCTTTCTTGTTTCATCACAATAATTAACTAAATATTAGAAATTTACAAAAGCTATTAAATATTGCATTTAAATGCGAGATAAAGGGATAATTTCTCAGGAAGGAATAATTCTGCCCTATATGTTACTTATCAGTAAATATAATTAAAATATCAAGTTAATATTCACAATGGAAAACTTTGATAATAGAGATTTTGTTTTTCAAATAAAAAAGAATCAGGTAATGTATTTAATTGAAGCACATTGACTACAGATATTGACCAGAAATATCAGAATTTCAATATCCAATCTGAATTTTAACTTGTTTTTAAAGCCACCAAGCTTCCATTAATGCTATCGTAGACCACATTATTAATCGAAGACATGAATAATACACAAAAGAAAATGATGTAATTATAAACTTAATGTTTGACCAGGAGTATCGCATTTTATTAACAAAATATCGTTTTCAATAAATAATTTCACATTTATTAAAAAGTTTTTGTATGTCGTCAACTTGCTTCCATAGATTTGAAGTTGTCATGTTAATTGCAAGTAGGCAAGATGGCATAGACCCACCCCCTGCGGCCTTATATCGTGCATTATCTCAAAACGGAAGGTTATAGGGCTTTAAAACTCTGGACCAATACTTTCTGCAAGAGCGTATATGGTCTTGATGCCCGCGTTAAAAATCTGAAAAATCTGTTTCGTCTCTACCCACAAACTCCACATCGTCGAAGCTTAAAAACCTCTCAGTTCTTCCATCACTTTTAGCCTTAGTAAGAATTTGAGAATTCAAATTGGGATTCGTCACTTCTCCGTGAAATTTCCTTTCTTTTGATACCTCATTCCTTAAAATTCATCGCTCCTCAGAGCCGGAAAAGGGATCTATAGAGTATTATCGTATTATATAGAGACAAAGATTACCAATCTCTTAAAATACAAAATAACTGTTAAGACATAAATGGAAAAAATCCAGACAAGAAGCTAAAAGTCTCAAAAATAACATAAAATAAACCACCTGTCGATATTTTTCCAATTCAGGCATCATTAGGGCAGAAATAGAGATAGAAAAAAAAAAGAAGAAAAAATAAAGGAAAGTGACTGAAAAAAACCCTATGTAATGAACAAAATACAATACATCTCATATCCACAGTAAAAAAGTCACTAACCAGAAACAGCAACACACACCAAGACACCCAGATACTTACTAACCTAATAAATAACATAATAACCTAATAAATGAAGATAACTTTTTTTCCACAAAATAACCCCAAAATCCACAATAATTTATGCGAGGTAAATTAGTTTTTTTTTTTTTTTTTTTTGGTGCGAAATTTGTTGCAAGAATTAGTAAACCGAATAAAGAGAGTTTTGTGAACTTGCTTCCACGGGTATGAAAACGAACTACGGAGACTAATGTACGCAAGCTTTCCAGTTTGTTTGACATTTACGGTTACCGCTTCTTTCATTTGTGAGTCTTAGCGTGATGTTGTAAAGCCTAAAACCTTCCTCAATATACGCTCGATCTAACGCAAAAAGAATTTTTCAAATCGGCCTGGTAGTTCCTGAAATTAGCGCTTTCAAAGGAACTCTTCAGCATTATATAATAGTGCAGATATAAATAATAATAAATAGAAAAGGATATAAATAATTTTTTTTTTATTGATTTCAGTTAACGGCAAAGACGTTTCGCTCCACTTTGAGATTCGAGTTGATCTTTTGTCTGTTCCTGTTATTTTACATTGTTTCATTCCTGCGGCTAGTTTATTGCTTTTCGAATAATGGAATGAGTTTGAGAGACGACTCATATAAAATAAAGGATGGTTTTTAGTCTTAGAAATTTAAGACACAGTTTTATGACTGTTTTATTACTGAATTACGAGCGAAGAAATAGTTATGTTACAGCGAAATTGATTACTTCGGACATAAATCATTATACTACACTTTGTCTTCAAACAAATATGTTTTTGTTCTTCTCTATCTACGAGGCCGTCATCCAATGAAGGCTGCGAAGAGAGTTGAAGTTTAAAGTTACTTTAGATATTTATATGCAATGTTTATACCAAATGATGTTATGACGTGTCAATATTAAAGTTTGAAATCTCAACTAATTGTTTCGATTGGAAAATCGAAAATTTGAAATATTTATTGAAATTCGGTATTTTGACTAACAAGTGAAGATTCACTCAATTTTCAATTATTTTTATTTTCCTTGTAGAAAAAAAAAAAAAAAATACGATTATGATTATTTAGATTTAAAACTGATAGATTTGAGCCACATCTTTAGTAATTGTTTAAAGTTTAATAAAGTTAATTAAATTAAGAAGGAACACTTGCAATTTGTAGGTTACCATAACAACTAAATTATATAATTTTTATTCCTCCTCCAAGAATTAAGTAACGGTATATAGTGAATAGATTAATGTATAAACTGATATTTTTCTTTTCACATTAGACAATGTTTAAATAGTTAACTTTTGTTTACCTATTTAATTTAAATAAATTAAAGTTTTTAGAAGTGATAATATTGTTCTCATACGAAGGTGTTGGCATCATCATGAAATAAAACCTCTTCGCTAAACTAGAAGATTGGGAGCCCATCTCTTCAGGAATAATATCAGCAAATATGAAACTGTCAATAGGAAAAATCGCCCTCATACAAGTATATGCTCCCACACAGGATGTTGATGTTCTAGACAAAGAATAGTTCTATGCAGATCTCGAGAGAGAAATCATCAGAGGACAAAACAAGAATGGAGGAATCATAATAATGGGTGATTTCACTGCTAGGACAGGAAATGGCCGATCCAACACTCATGGTCTTATAGGCCAACATGGAGGGGAACACATAAGAAATGGAAATGGTCAAAGACTCATTGATTTATGACCTACTCATTTTTTCCTCATAAAACTGTACACAAAATATTTTTTTTTAGCGGAAGAAAGAAATGCCAATGATATAATAGACTACTTTGTATACAGCAGGAGAATTAGGAGATGCGTCAGCGACATAAAGGTAATACGAGGCGCTGAAATTGAATCAGACCATCTTCTTCTGATTGGAGACACTCAGGTCCTTCGACCAAGAAAGAAACGGCCCAAAACACACGGAACAATCGATATCGCTTAGCTACAGGTTTTAGAAAAGGAATTTGAATATGAAGAACTTTTGAATGAGAAACCAAGAGCTTTTGATATGGACGATAATATTGAAAAAGTATGGGCGAACCTGAAGCATGCGATTCTCGAGGCAGCCAAAGCGGAATGAAGATAGTCTCCACCAAAGGTATAAGGACTAAGTTGTGGAGTGACCGAGTGAAAGTTGCGATAACTAGGAAGAAGGCAGCCTGGAATGAATATTATGGAGTCAAGACTGCAACCAATCAGGAGCTCAAAGTCAGAAGAAGAAAATAAGCTAAAATTGTTGTCATAGTGGCGGAGAAGAAAGCTGGGAGGAGTTTGGCAGAGGCCTGAAAAATGACTATTAAAAAAACTCAAAAATCTTCTGGAAAAGGATGAAAGCATTGAAAGGAAAGATAAGTAAACCTATTAGAAAAGTTAGGAATGAAAGAAAACATTAATCACTGAGAATGGGAAAATATTGGAGAGATGGCGATGTCATTATGCTGCAATACTCTCTGGTGTCGGTGAAGAGAAAATGAAAGAAGAGCAAGGAACAGGAGAGGAGGATGGCATATGTGCTATAGAGAAGATGAGAGTTGGTAAAGCAGTAGGTAGAGATAATATTGCGCCAGAACTTATGTATAGTAGTTTGGAGGTAAATATTTTTTCTGCTAAAGTTATACCCAAGGAATGGGAGTACAATATTATCATACCAATCCACAAGAAAGGAAGCACAAGTGACTGTGAAAACTATCGGCCTATTTGCCTCTCCCAAGTAATCTATAAACTATACTCCTCTATTTTGGAATAAAAGCTCAGGGCAATTATTGAAGACCAGCTGGAAGAGGAGCAAGCTGCATTTACACCCCACCGCCAGACACAAGACCACATCTTCTCGCTCAGGTCAATTATTGAGAAGTCATCGGACAGAGAGAAGAGCATTTACCACTTATTTCTCGATATAAAGGCAGCCTTTGAATCGGCTCCTAGACAAGAAATATGGTCAGCTTTAGCCGCTAAAAATGTGCCCAAGGAATTAATTGGTGCAATAAAATCTACCTACCACGACTCTAAAGGCATAGTTAGGATAAACGGAACAGAATCCGGGATTTTTAACGGGCTAAAGGGGCTAAACAAGGTAACAGCCTTAGTCCTCTTCTTTTCACCATATTCATGGATGAAATTTTAGAAATATGCAAGCGGAGGACGACACAGTCGTGGGAAAGTGGAATATGAGGACAATACTGGTCCAAGTTCTAGTTTTGCAGACGATATTGTCGTCATTCCCATGAAAATCTCCAGCCAGGAGTCATTGAGTGGAAAGCCGAGTTGGGAAGAAAGGACATGGTACTGAATGCAAAGAAAAGTAAGACGATGCACATTGGTTGTGAGGAAGAAGGAGTGATAGTTCGCTGCAAGGAGGAGGTATTGGAAACTGTAGTAATACTTATCTTGGAATGGGGGTCAGCAGAAATGGGAAAATTGACCAAGAGCTTTCCAACAGGATTAAAAAAGCAAATAATATATATTATCAGCTTTGCAGCTCAGTAGTGGGGAAAAAGGAGATAGAAAACAGTGTCGACTTCACATATGGTATACAAGGCCATGTACCTACCTGCCTCTCTTTATGGTTGAGAGAGCGGGGTGCCGCTGGACAGACACTGTTAAGCTACAGCCCCTAAAAGTACCTCCGGAGATTGGCAGGCCGAACAAGGGAGATCAGGTCAGAAATGAGTGGATATATGGTGATCTTGGAGTTTCCACCTTGAGGGACACTGTCGCAAAGAGGCAGCTAAAGTGGTTCGGTCATCTGTGCCGAATGAATGAAGACGCCCTCGAGGAAGACACAGACTGTTATGGACTGATCATATCTCCAGGATAGGGCAGAAAAAAGGGAAGAGTCCCAACTCCATGAGAGCTGTGGTTCGGGATCGTGATGCATGGCTGGCTTGGACTGAGGCACCTCCATGCTGAGAGCCACAAGAGAGGAAGATGAAGAAGAAGAAGAAAAAAGACAGAAGATAATATTTATCTATTTAGCTTTAATTAATTAATTATTTATTTAGTCTTATTTATGCCCCCACAATGAATTTGTCTACAGGAACTCTATACTCACTGTCAGATGTTCATAAATTCTCTACTCACATTTCTTAGAAATAGACACGGGGCATGCTATACAGTAACCGCAATACTGAACGGTTGTTAGGGTTTAGAGGGTCTAAACGACAGGCACGGTCAGACTTGTAATCATAATTCAAATCTTATACCATTCATTTCGTAATTTTATACCATTCAATTCATAATATACTTTGTAAGTTCCCAATAGCTCATTCTTTGTTTTCAAAAATCATATCATATTATAACTTGAATAACAATCTGATGTGAAGTTGTTTTCTTATTTTGAAATAGTGTTTTCCTTTATGAGTTTATTCACTTTATTTTTCATTTATTTTTAATTTATTCAATATGATAATCTATTTATACCGACGAGATAGTGTGACACCGTAGGTGTAATGCTTGACTTCTATAAAACTTTAAACCTGATCAAGCCCCTTCTGCGGCTATAACAAACCTTTAGGTTTATTTCATTGATGAACCTTTGTAATCGACAATGATACTTTTAGAATACTTAAATAGATAATTAGATACTTAGAATGAAAAAATCGAAAGAACAATATAAGTGTTTTAGAATCATTATACCTTGTGTCTAAATGTCTTTTTTAGAAAATCTAAATTTTTTTTTTCGTATGATTTAGAAATATCTTTTTATTTCTTGTTAGGGTATAATGTTAAATCACTGTGCAATTATTTGCTGTCATTTTCGGTCAGATATTTGAAATTAGCCGTCATTAAAAAAAAAAGAAAGAAATAATAAAAAAATATGGATGGGGTATATAATTGGTCACCCAGATAAATAAAATCGGAACAATTAAGGGGACTTACGACAAAAAACTCACGAGATGATATTGGCATTTAATGTCAATAAAATAAATTATAAGCTTCCGATAAAAAAATAAAATGGCCGTTTATCGAAAACAAAGCCATCTTGAAAAATACTAGGTCAGATTTTAAAAACGGTTTTACCGTCTTGTTTACTGACTTGTATAGTTCACTGCATTTTATAGTCATCGATGATCAGATAGAACTAGTTATCAAGTAGGTCATATTTACGATCGATCTGTTGTATATATATATACACAGTTGTTACCTGAACGTAACGTGTTTATAACAGTTCTCAAAATAACACTGAAGAAAAGGTCGCGCGTGTTAAGTATTCTTGGATTGATGTCAATTGACAACGGTGGTCTATTAATACGATTTGTTTGTTTAGATTTTTAGACAATGTTATGATTATTTATTGTAATACTTATTGTGATTTATATATTTCATAAAAAAATTAACTTATTGCGTTTGTGGTTATTTAATAAAATCGTTCAATACTTTAAAATTAAAGTAATTTTATATGATTAATTTTCTCATTTTTGATGATGTCTTTCAAGATTAATGATGTATTACTGTATAGTTCACGAAATCAATCAAAACCTGTATTTGTTTTACGAACATCATTTTTTTTACTATTCAAATTTATAAACATTACCTAAAAAGTACTTTTTTTTAAATCTTCATTTCAAGAGGAATAATTAATAACGCTAAACGAAGTAATGTGTTACTTTTTCGATTTACAAAATAATGAATAAGGTAAGAAGAAATATAGACATACAAATACAAATAAAATAAAAATATACATAAACAAAAATTAATATTCAAATGTATTCACATGACACAAATAATTTAATTTATATAATATATAAATTTAGAAACTGTTATAATTGGTCTCATGACCCAGCTCTTGTTATTTTGTAAATTTACGAAATATCATTTCTTAAAACTTGGTATTTTTTGAAGGATCGCTTCAAAATTCCGAATTACTACAAACTATTGATATGATAAAGAGCCACTATTAAGTTTTGTAGGAACAAACCGTCGTAAAAAAATCCCTCCAATCCTAAATTCTGATTAATATTTATTGTGGTAAAAAGCAATTTAATATCAGTTAATATTCGTATGGCTAAAAATCCATAACTAGCCATTTTACTCTTAAGTGCCAATCATAATCATGAAATGTTATAATATAATGTAAAAATAAACATCTATTACGAGCCCCCTAATGATTCCAGGACTGAAAAGGAAATGAATGACCTTTGGACTGCTAAAGGTGAGAAGTCTATGTCGACTTATCAACAAGACATTTTGAAGTTACAATGCTTAATTTACCATTTTGTGTCTCTAAAATAGCAGTAAACAATTAACCAATCAACGTTTCGTCATTTCAGGCATCGTCAGGGCAGAAAAAAAATATCACATTCATTCAGACAAAATGCAGCACATCTCACATTTACAGCTAAAAAAGACACATCAACTTGTGACAGGTTTTTTCTTTTATTCACGTACGTACGACCTACTACAGATTATTTAACTTCGGCACGACTGAAAGATTTATTTGATTAAAGAAGTTCTCTGGGATGAGGATACTGAAGTTGGAACAAAAGATAAGTTGGCTTGGTCAAAGTTTGATTGTGAGCAGGTGCTTCAACTCTCCGACGTTCATGTCATCCAACGAACCGCTTTGTTCTTCTTTGCTTTTTAGTTTTAAGGAAAGATTAAATATTGAGAATATAAAAATATATTTAATTTTTAAAAAAGTGACCCATTATCAAGTATGCACTTCCTTTTATAGATATTACTAAAAACTCCTTAACAAAACTTTAGCTTTTAACGTTTCGGGGTAATGCCCTATTTTCAAGAATACACCATAATACATAAACTCAGCTATAACAACATTTGTACTATTATAATGCATCCTATTTAAATAATCACATTTATACATAAATAAAACTATATTGACTTTTTTTTGTTATATATGTACCTTATTGTTAACATATTTTCAGTTGGCATCCGCATGATGGTATAGAAGGATTAATCTAATTAGGGATTGATAAATTATTTGCCACTATTATTGAACTAATAATGTTAGTTTATTACGTTTTATATTTGTTAGTTATATGTTAGTTAGTTACATTGTTAGTTCATTGCTAGAAGAAACTAGTACAAATTTTTCTGTTTGATTTAATCCATTTAAACCTTGAACTAAGGATGAATGCATAACATTCGAAACTAGTTTTCAATAAAAAAAAATTATAGAAGTGACAAATAATTTATCAATCCCTAATTAACATATTTTATTTTGCTTTGTTGAAAAATCCATAACTAGCCATTTTACTCTTAATTGCCAATTATAATCATAATATTATGTTATAATATAATGTAATATTATTTTGTATTCTAATTTATTGTCATACACATACAACTCGTGATTTGTTAATTATATGATGGATATTTGTTTAATATAGTGCATTATGCGTAAGGTACTTAGTAAAAATATGGGTTGGACAAAACCCGAATACGCCTAGAAAAAAAATTATGTAAATAACAAATAATCATATTCCCTGTAAGTTCAACGTTCCCGCTTGTTAAATCCTCAATTACAAGGGAGATCTCAGTTTGGGGCAAATATGAAAACTATTTTTTGAAGCTCAAACCTTTATTAACAAGGGGGGATGAGTGGTCACTCGGGTGATTTGCCTAATGAAATCAAAATGTTTACAATTTTTTGCTGTTGCATCGGAATAATTCTATATACGAGTATAATCGAACTTGGATAATTCGAAGTTGAAGGGACCACTGAAAAAATTCGAATTATCCAAAACTGCGAATTATACAAGTTTTTTTTTTTAATAATTTTTTTTTGTTCAAAATGTTTATTGATATCTATAAAATATGCATTTTGAACATTGAGTCCACTGACATCGCTTATATTAGTTTTTGGGAGAAAAAGGTATTTAATATGTATGTCCAATAATAAAACATTAAAACAATTGAGACAACAAAACAAAACTTCAGCATTTATTCGAGATTTTTAAAAATTTAATAGGTAATTTAAGCAAAGATGTGTATTTAAATAAATACGTGTATGTTCAATGGCATCGTGGCACCGATTTTTTAAAATAAAATACCAATGGACCGGCAGAAAAGTTCGAATTATCCACGAATTCGAATTAAAAATGTTCGAATTATCCAAGTTTGACTGTATTTTTCAATACCGATATTTCACCTGTCTTTGGATTCTGTCTGCTTCTACCCAACACATTCTATCAGGTTAAGACATAAAATAAAGGCAACCACCCCCACTTTGCTTCGACCGGTTAGTTGCTTACCGGTATTTTCTAAACTTACTAGCTCTACCCGCACGGCGTTGCACGTGAAAATAATTGCGAGTTAAATACCCTCCCAAATTTCAATTTTTTTTATGTTCCACTTTTAAAAGATAATGCGAGTAACAGAAGACAGAAGAAATGATATTCTTTATATCATTTCTAATCATCATTCATCATCATATTGTAAAGTTTGCACAAAACATTTCCATAAAACTTTAAAAAAAAATAAAAGATTTAAGTTTAACTTTGATTTTTATGTTATTTTTAACACATTAATTATATATTCCAAATTTCATCGTACTTATTGCTATATGAAATGAATGGGAAAGTAAGTAAAAATATTATAGCGAATATAGACTCACCGAGGGAACACATCATTCAATTCAATACCCTTGCTCTGCCGTCGCTATGTGGATTGAAAGGAAAGGAAGAAAATAGATGTTTTTCACAAAAAAATCACTTTTTTATTGTAAAGCTAGTACTATTATAGATATGATTTTATTAATTATGCAACCATAGATTGTCAAAAAAAAATGTTTTTGTTTTTTTTAAATTAAGTTATATTTCATTAATATTTTTCAAGTTAAACTTGAATCCTGAAAACATTTTCTAAATGAACTTTAGACTCTTTTTTTTTCCCATAATCTCCGATTTTATTACCAAATGAAGGTTTAACACAATAATTTCATTCTTGTTAAAATGTTTTTCCACTGAACTTGCTTTCACATGTATGAAGCTGTCAAGACAACGATTTTTAAAATTACCTATTTTTTTTCCTATTTCTGCTCTTAAGAGAAATATTTCGACAAATCTAATTCATACAAACCTTCTGGAATAAATTCCCTGAATGATAGTGAAAATCGACCGACTAGTTTTCGAATTTTGCGAACTCAAACATAGGCAGCCTTAATTTTTTTATAGATGGCTTCGTGTGTGGAATTTTCCATTTATATCCTAACAATTATTTTATGTCTCTTTTTTTTTAGTTTTTGTTCTTCTATTTTAAATAATAATAAATCAGTAAATAAAAATTAAGAATCAAAAATCTAATGCAAATATTCATTTATTTTTTGCAGTCTTTGCTATCTTGAATCTGTATAATTAGTTATAATTATTATTGTTGTATTTTTATTGTTTATTTACTCTAATTAATTTTATTAACAGGTATGTGGGAGCGGATACTCTTCGGCCTTCTTGGGGCCTTCTACTGCTGAAGATGGGCAACTGCCTCTCCACCTGTACTACGAGGTACCTTCATCGTCTATTATTTTTAATATAACTTTAATATAATACAGATTAGTTAACATCACAATAATGGTATAGAAGGATCAATCTAATTAGGGATTGATAAATTATTTGCCACTTCTATAAATTTGTTTTATTGAAAACTACTTTCGAATGTTATACATTCATCTTCAGTTTTAAAAACACACAAAAATTAAAAAATAAGCAATTACAAATACAGTTTGTTATTATTATGTATATTAAATTACATGCAATATAAATTAATATAAAACAATAATGAATTATGAATTGAATTAAGACAAGAAATCAAGTACATTTTGGTACTCACCAAGGTTTGAATATCCATATAATTGAAGCTAAATATTCAAAAATAATTTTCACAACTAGAATACACAGTTAGAAAAAATAAGATTTACATTTTTAGGTAAATTTCAGGAGGGCATATTTGATAAAGTGAGAATTTTCAACTGAAGGCACCTATAGGTAATGCAGATACAGAAAGCTATTTTAAAATAATTTAAAGTTCTACTGAGATTGGATTTTCAGAACTAGGGGCGATTTATTGAAGTTAAATGCAAATGTTGTTTCGAAGAAGAAGCTAAAGTTTTGCTCATTATGCAATACAAAACAGAAGGAAGATAACTTAAGCTTTCTTGCTAATTTTGTCAGAATTTATTAAAATTACTTTGGGCAGACTAATAAAAGAATTTGGATGAACGGATTGTTTAAAAATCGATATTTGGATTATACTTATCTTTAATTGTTTTTCATGGTCAATTTCGAAGGTTCGTTATTGAAAACAATAAACCAAAAGCTTTTATCAACATTTTTTTTTTTTTGTAAGTCTTTGGTATGCTGATTCCAATACACTATACGTTTTTCCTCCATCTTTATTATAAGTTATGGGCTTATAAAATGTCTAATCGGCCGCCATTTTGAAAGGAAAGGACGGATGGTAATGCCGTAGTTCTGAGGATCATCCTGGGTGACGTGTGATTTTGTTGCCGAATTTCAAGAAAATCGGTCCAGTAGTCTCGGAGAAAAGCCCAGGACGACGGACGGACAGATTTTTTCACATTCTATATTTGCTTTCTACGTATCTTGAAACATAAAACTTTAAATTTTGAAGGAGGGCAGTTAATTTTATTTTTTTCATGGTCGATTTTAAAAGTTCATTATTGAAAATAATAAACCAAAATATAAGAGTTCCTAAGAGGCTCAAATATGGATTGATTGTGTGACCAAGACGAAAACATTTGATTTAATGACAATGGTAAACAATCAAATTTATTTACATTCTCGGATTCGATCTATGGTTATTTGATTATATGATTATTTTTTCAAAATTATAATTTGATCGACCCAAAATGAAAGGTAAGCCCCATCGCCTAAGTAATAATTCGAAATTATGAAACATTAATAAAAGCTAAAGATGTAACTCCTTAAACTTACACTCCTTAAAATGTATATCTGCAGAAAAAAGGGAATCTCCAGCAAATATAGAGTTCATAAGCGTAAAATAAGGTGATATAGGGAAAAAAAATAAAATAGATAGATATAAGTTAAAAATAAGATTTAGAGCGCGATATGACTATACCATGACCCATTGTGCGACAGTTCGCCAACAAAGGTTCGGTGGAACCAAGTTTGGAGACGTGTCAGAGAGCACGTTGTAGAAATGGTCGTCCGGCTGATTTACACCAAATCAATTTATTTTGGGGAGATAATTTGATTTTATTATTGTCATATCGTGGGGTGAGTTATACAACTAGGTAACTACATGGTATATATAGATAACTAGGTAACTAACTAAATACAATCAAAACATGGGTAATTGCCCAAAATGTTCCATTAGTCTAAACATACTGCAACTAGGTAACTTTAGTACACCATCCACTGGCCTATCCTTATCAAAAAATAGATAAGTTGATCATTAGGAAAAAAAGTCATTCAAATAACTAGAGAAATTCAAATATATAGTTTTCTCAAAATGCTGAATTGTACTTACCTATTTGTGGATTTCACTCCACGATATGACATATTCGATTTTATTAAATACGAGCAGGATTTTAATCACTGCGAAAAATACAAGACATAATATTTATTTTTTTATTTCACTTCTTTTCAATAAAAAAACATGGAAGATTTTTTTGTTTGTACAATAACTGCACAAACATAATTAAACAAAATTACTATTCTGAGAGCAATAGCCCGCATCTTTTAAGATTATTCATCCCCTAAAATACAAAATGACCTAATGAAGAAAACCTTTCTTTTCTTTTTTCCTTACCTCCCAAAATGAAAAATTAGTAACAAGAATTATTTAGAAGTTTTTTGTTTTTTTATATATATTTCAAAGGCCCTTGGGATGTGAGGTTAACATTTAGGGGGTAAATGTGGATGGGATAAATGTGGAACTCTTTTAGTGCATTGGACGGAATATGAGATGTATGAAATTTTTTGGGAGTTGAGGTATTAAGATTTTCGTCGCCCGTGGACTAATAAAAATAATGCATCCCTCTAACTAAAATTCCCCTAAAACAGGTTATTTGCTTATTATTATTTTCAATAATAAACCTTTGTAGTTGACGAAAAAGAAAAATTTAACCCCTCCGCCCTAAAGTTTGAGGTATTACGTTTCAAGATACTTAGAATTCAAATAGTGAATAAATACAAAAATCCATCCGTCCGCCGTACGCCGTCCGCGGCTTTTTTCCGAGAGTACTGGACCGATTTTGTTGAGATTTGGCAACCCTTAAACAAGACAAACACAGGATGGTCCGCGGAACTCGACATTACTATCCATCCTTTCCTTTCAAAATGGCGGCCGATTAGAGATTTTATAAGCCCATAACTCGGCTATTTATAAAGATAGATGCAAAACGTATAGTATATTAGAATCAGCATACCAAGCCAATAAAAAAAAAAAAATAAAAAAAAATCTGTATAAAAGCTTTTGGTTTATTATTATTTTCAATAACGAACCTTTATAATCGAGCATGAAAAAAAAAATTATCCCCCAACTTAAAATATGAGATTTTACCTTTCAAAGTACGTAGAATCCAAATATCGATTTTTAAAAAATCCGTCCGTCCAAATTTTTTTTATTAGTCTGTAAAATGTGATTTTTCTAAATTCTGACAAAATGTGGCATTTAGCAAGAAAGCTAAAGTTATCTTCCTTTTGTTTTTTATTGCCTAATGTGCAAAACTTTAGCTTCTTCTTCGAAACAACATTTACATTTAACTTCAATAACTCGCCCCTAGTTCTGAAAATCCAGTTCCGATAGAACTTTAAGATGTTTTAAAATAGCTTCTTGTAACTACGTTATATGAAAGATCTTTGTACAGGTGCATTCACTTCGAAATTCTCGGTATTCGGTAAGTTTGAAAATTCCTTACAAAATAATAAAAAAAATCATCAAAATTGGAGCAGTGTTAAGCAGAGATAGACCGTATTGAACTTAGTATATTAATTCCCCGACGCTCGTGACCTATAAATTAATAATTTGAGGCGGAGACATAGATTTGGCGATACCAAGTTACTAAGACTTCACTATTGTGATCTTCTTGTGGCAATGGAATGTTGTGGGTTATGAACGTAATAAAGTGTGTGTTGTGAGCTTGCTTCCACAGGTATAAAGTTGTCATCAAAACGTTAAGAACACCTACGTACGCACGCTTTTTAATGTATAGATCATTTGTATTTAATTAGATCAGCATTTGTCCAACATATACAGTCAAATCTAGATAATTAGAACCTCCAGAGGCCAATTTGTCTTCCAAATTGCTGGAGAAGGAATGAAGGCTGGAACTGGCAGCCCAAGAACTATTTTCCTTGTGATTTATTCTTAGAGGGTCGGCCTTGACTCGCAGCTTTCAGCTTATTAGTCTCGGCCCAAGTCCGTCCTTTAAGGTCTTACATAAAACTGCCATCCCTTTATAGAACAGTCTGAGGCGTAAAAGCTGTTTATTATCTTAGAATGGGCATTATTTTTAATTCAATAATTTCACCCCCAAAAATTGACTCATTAAGACATTATAAACAACTCTTGGAAAAGCAGTAAACAGTTGAACCTCTATATATCGAACATGAAGGTTCCTTGAAGAAAATTCGATATATAGAAAGATAGCAATTTTTCATCTTCTTCAGGCTGAAAACAATGATAGCTATTCTTAGGACTATAGAAGTATCAAAAGCAATTTTTGGGGGTTAATGATGTAATAAACGTAATTTTTTAGGGGTTAAGAAAGACAAAACTGAACGATCAATAGCACTTATGAAAAATTGTACAAATCACATATGTGATTGAAGATTTTTTACAAATATACATTTATAATTTAATAAGGACATGTATTAAAAATATGCAAACATGCATAAAAATTAATTTAATTTTGTTTTTGCGCAAAATACCTTCTAATGTCTATTTGTGTATAGTTCACCACGGAAGTCATGTTTAAGAGCAATTTTAACAAGAAAGACAAAGTTAAACAATTTAAAATGAAAATTTCACTCCATGATAGGAAAGAGATTAAGAGAATTTAGGTACTTCTATGCTTCTTCCGAAACTAGATCATCTCTGAATTTCCATTGCATTGCAAAGCAGTGGTATTTTTTTAAAATTTAATTTTATCCATTCTAATGTACGTAAACGAAGGGCTCTTTTTAATGGCATTTTATATTTTTTTAAATTGTAATTTTTTGTTCGGTATATAGAAATTTTATTCGATATACACAATAGTGTTTCTAATAAAAAATTCTAGGTTCCTAAAAAAATAGTTCGATATATAGAGATTTTCGTTATATAGAGATTTTCGATATAAGAAATTTCGATATAAAGAGGTTCGACTATATCTACTCGCATGTGAACGATCTTTGGCAAAGGAATAAATACACAGATTATGATTAATAATAATATCTAATTAACATTGGGGATGAGTTATGTTGGCCGTAGATGTAATTTAAAGAAGTTGGGAGAGAGGGAACGGGTCGGGCGCTCTCCGAACACCTTCATCTTAAAAAATACCTATTTAACAAGGAGGTTCGATGCCGATAATACCATCCGTTGATTTCTGCATACCTCTCTATACTGAACCACATAAGAACCCAAATCTTCAAGATTATACTGAAAAAACAATTCTCTCATCTACGTTTCAGTCGATACCTAAATCGAATAATGGAACGATGGATTGGAGTGACTGGAGTGCATGGAGTGAAGAACATTTTAAGGGCTCACCTGAAGATCACTCTACTCCATCGTTCCATTTTTTACTAGCAGTTGGTGATTCAGGTTCACGTAAAAACGTATCTGTTTTATAATAATTACAGTCTCCAAATATTAATCAGGTACAGATTAATATACCGTAAACTGGGGTAATTTAACTCAATCGGTATTTCAACCTTTTAGCTACAAAAATTTAAAACATTTTTAGCTGGCTCATTTTTCTCGCCTTTTGGTACAAACAAACTAAAATCGAGAACTAAACGAAATGCGCTAACAATGAGCCGCTTTATAAGTTCAAATTTTAAATCCGGAATGACTTTAAGTTACCCAGTCAGTCTTAAAGTTATCACGGTTTATGGTAACTCTTGAGAAATAATCGGATATAAATAGTGCCCCTATTATAGTAAGAATATAAAATAAATTAATTTTACCCTTCCTTCCCTTCTCCCCTCCTCCAAAAATGATGTTATAAAATAGTTGAGATTTTAAGCATATTAGAAATTATACATCCACTAAAAATGCTTATTTACTTATAATTAATTTTCACAATTTTTTACATGATTAATGGTAAAAAATAAACAAAATGCTAAGTTATTTATATCAGCTCCTTTGTACAATTAATATCTTAAATTTTAACAATCCTTTAATTAATAACACTCCAGCAGTTTTCCACACTCATTTGGAGTGATTGGATTTTGGCGTGGCGTGATGGAGTTTTGGACCCATGGAATTCCAGCCGGTCGTTCCCCGTTGATCGTCGGTAACCTCCTTTTATGGTTATTTCAAGTAGACCCAAATTTTGTGACTGGCTGTATATAACAGAATATATAACAGAAAACAGAGAATATAAGTTAAAATTAACCAATATTAATTTGTAATATGAAATTTATTAAATACAGTTGCATCACGATCTTTAATATTATCCACCTGTTGCCTTGGTTTTCCTTCTCCAACTCCCATTCAACGGCTTACTCATAAATTAAGATATTCCTCGTCGAACTTACCAACTTGCTCGTGACTTCGTAGTCTCTGTTCTTCATATGTAGCGTGCTTTATCTATCTTTTCTACTTCCATTTTCTTTACACTTTATCTCTTTTAAAGTCGAATATTTTATGTAAATTATATTAACTGTAAGGCAATATTTTACATCTGCGTGAGCAACCAATCTTTTTGTATCGTTTTATTTCAGACCTTGTCAAGCCCGCCAAAAAAATTTATATAACTTATTAATTCATTTATTATATTATTTTCTATTAACAATATACCAATAATTAATGGCAATTTACAATAGCTATATGAATAATGATCAAGTAAATATGATTAATATTTCACACTTGATATTTTATGGAGGCTTTTATATGTTAAATGTTATTAAATATCTGTTTATTATTTTATATGGAAAATATATCAACTATACAAAAAGAAGATTCACGCCACAGAATTTCCTTTTGAGGAAGCTAAGTAATAGTAGGAGTCCATTGAATGCTCTGAGCACGTAGGGAGGACATCTTCTTTATGGGCGCCTCAGAGGATTATGTGGTATTGTTGTGAAAGAAACCTGATGGACCAGATTTATCTGCCCAAGACCAAGGTTGTACATATCTCATGTACATCATCATCATCATGTACATCATTGTACATATCTGAATATCTCAATCCTGATACAGCCATAGGATGTAAAATGGTTAAGGTTTTAAGAAGTGTATAAGGAGTGTTTTTTTGTTTTAGAATCATTTTGGAGGAACAGTTATAATTTTATATGGGATGAATTCGATGATTTGATTGGTCAAATATGTATTGTGGTACAACGGTTTTAAAACACCATAATAATAGTAAAAGTATAATTAAGTTTTTTTTTATTGTTTTATCTATATTGTACATAAGTTTTTTTATCATTTTTTATTTTTTTATAAGTTTAATTTTAATTTTCTAAATATATTTATATTTTTAAGATTTAATTTATTATTTTTTTATTGAAAATATGGTATAATTGGTCACTTTGATCACAATTAATCATTACCCTATAGCGGAGAAGATTATAATTGACAATAAAAAAAAATACAATTTTTTTTATCTCTTTCTCTTTTGCTGTCACAAATAAAACACCGTTTGCATGGTGACAGTTTTCTGTCGTGGTCGTATTGTCGCGACAGTGAGAATGTGTCTCTGCGCGGCAGTGCTCTTGTCTTGTTAATCTGGCCAAAGGCAGTTGGAAAGCTAGTGGATTTATAATTAGTTGTTGGATTAGTTTTGTTCATTTTGTATCTGGAAGTTGTTAGCTAGAATAAAACATGCCAGTTTCGGTTTATAAACAACATTCCTCGTAGTGCCGGATTGAAGTTTATTTTTTAAATAAATTCATAAATACCGAAATTTATCAATACTTTTATCATATTGTTCTGTCTCTCCGCTGACATTCGATACAGAAAATCCTTCATACCGAATTTCACCTCATTTGACCCAACGGGGACCGCTGGAGTTTAAATAGCCATATCTTTGCTAATACTGCTCCGATTTCGATGAAACTTCTGCCTCAGCCGGTCTCGAACCCGGGATCTTGAGATTAGTAGCGCAATGCCTTACCCACTGAGCTGCCCCGCTCCCCTTTTGTTTTATATTTCCTTTCAAATGCAACATCCTCCTTACTCAATTTGGAGGGGTTTTAGAGGTGCACAAATATTTAAAAAAATCGAAAAACTCGAGGAATGGGGGAACCAAATTGAGACCCCAAAAGATATTTCCCTAACCCCAACTCAATTCGAATACAAATTTTCAACCCTATAAACTAATTTGGTGGAACTGTAGAGAAGCGCAAAACTTTAAAAACGCCGAAATTTCAGGTAAACATAACGAAATTTTGACTGAAATTTACCCATTCTTTAATGGTATCGTTCTGCCTGAAAAAATGTTCTACTTGTCGAATTTCAGCTCATTTGGCGAAAAGGAGATGCTCAAAGGTATCGGGAAAAAAAATATGTAAATATATCAGACATCTCCTTTTTTTCGGGAAAAATATGATTGAAAACAGAATGTATTCCATTTACTGAAATCACAAAATTACTAAAATGATACAGTTCATCTACATTCAAGGTTTTTAATATGTTAACTTGAGACCACATTGGGAAATTCAGGTATGATTGCGGGCTCCACTTTTGTCCTATGTTCACATACTAAGATGATAATGACTGAGAAGAAAATGATGAAAAGACAAAATAATGATTTCCTTCAAGGATTCTAGTAGTGCCTTAGGAACGGATTAACAGGATATGTGTAGAGGAGAGGAATTGACATAGCTTATTAAGCAGTCCCTGGTGCAAGAAAGTGTACAAATTAAATTAAAAATAAAGGAAAGTCGCAGTAAGCAAATTATTTTTCAAGGTATCTTATTGTTTTTATTTCATGTAATTATTTTCTCTAGGGACTTTGTAGATTTAAGTTTGTGTATTTAAGTTTGTATTAAAAATTAAATAATCCTTCCAAAGAGTTTTATTTCTAAATATTACATAAAGCCATTTAAAAATATGGTTTTGTTTTGGAAATTGAAATATTCTTTTAGCTTCGTAAACATATATATATATATATATATATATATATATATATATATATATATATATATATATATATATATATATATATATATTCAATATATATATTTTTGTGAAGTTGGGTGAAGTTTTTATTTCCGTCATGTAATTTTATAAAATTGGTTGTTCAAATACTTTTTGCCACCACTGCTTTAATAAAATACCCAAACTAACTGGATTTTTTAAGTATTTATCATTTTTCATGTTTGAATTATTATTATTCTGACACAAGTATGATTCGTGTTTGAGAAATCATAGGAAGTCTAAGAACACAAATCATTTAAATGCCCTTGCGAGACAAGCCAATATCTCTCTTCCTTCAGGACCATTATTCCTTAGCTGGGACATATTAAGCCGCTTATTAAACATCGATCAAACTCCCCTCATCCTTGAAATATTTTATAATATGTATAATATACGGCTGAAACTTCTTAGTCCTTGTTTAATATTGAAAATTAAAATACAGATTTTTCTTTTTAAAATGTATGAATTTTTTCATAATATTCATTTTATAATTCACACTACGTATTGATTACAACCTTAGAACTTTAATAGAGGCCAGTACCCATAGATACCTCCTATCTTTATCTCAGATTATTTGTTAGCTAAAGAAATCCTCCATCCAACTCCTGCTAGCTTTTTTCAGATCGAAAAGTAAATAGAAAGAAAAACAACTTTATAATAGTGGAGATATCGTTGACCGTAGAACTAATTCAAGAAGTTGATTGGGAAGTGCGATAAGGAAAAAAAAAATCACAAAGATAAGGATTAACTTATTTTAATGTGAACCCATGTTTCGGCCTAAGTTGCGGGCTTTCATCAGGGATAAGCGAAACAAGATAATAACCACTATGGAATAAGTATTACACATTCTCTTGATTCTCATAAACTATAAAAAAAAAACCTCGGAGTCACCTTCGATCAATACCTAACATGGAGTAACCATATTGCCCAAATCACACTAAAATCCATCTTAATCCTCAAACAGCTCTTAAGATTCTGTGATTCATTTCCCCAAAGTATCTCCTAGTCTCCTCTCTCATTCTGCCCCACTTTGACTATGTGTTGCTTAGTGTACTGAGTGCCATCTGGTGAGCAAGACATGAGGCCAAAAAAAGATTAATGAATTGCTTTATAAGATTCATTACGGTCTTTCCAGACGATCTCACACCATACGCTAATTTCCGACGACAATATCTTCTCGTTGTCTTCTTTTTCCAAACCTTAAGAACCAAAAAGCCTTCCTATATTCTTGACCTCCTCACCATCCATTCTTCCATCCATCTCTTAAATACAAGATCTCAACCTACCATTTTGTATACCCCTTCTCATAGAACTGCTTCCGTTGAAAAATCCTTTATCATTAGTTACTTCATTAAGGAATTCCTTACCCACCTCCATTCGTTAAGCACCCTCCATAACCTCATTTAAACCCTATTCATTTCGCCATCCCCTCAATAAACAATCTTCCAAATGTACATTTTTATTTACGTATACATAAATATGTATATAAGTAATCATAGGAATTTTTATTTTATTTATATAATTTCTTTATAAGATATAGAGAGACGATAAATTCTTATTTAATTTAAAATTTAATTAAATTCCAATAATACAGTCAGGCGAATGCTGATTAAATTATACCATTTTTGTTATTCCTAGCAGTGGCGGAAGAATTTCACCACTAGGGGAGGGAGAATTTCCCTTTCCAAAATGACCACTGAAAAAAAAAATTAGCTAAGGCTAATTTAAAATATACCTACGAGGAACCATACTCGTGAATAACTGTGATAAATTATTATTTATATGGTAGGAGAAAAATTAACCTTGGCTCACCTTGTGAGATATCGATCGTCGAAATTGTCAAATGTAATTATATAATTGTCAATTGTAACATCATTTTTTATTAATTCAAAGAAAATAAGTGTATTAATTTTTTAATAAATGTATAATTTGAGTATCATTTTATTATTTTTTAAACATGATGAAAAACTCAAAACTTATATTAAATATAAGCTTAGGAGTCTTATAAATGAAATCCTAATCAAGGTCTAAATAAATTGTTTCAAACTCTTTCATTTATCATCGCGTTATTAATTACTAAGATATCCTGTAGATCCCTTCTGAACCAGGATAAGACAACACAATCACATTACTCTACATATAATCCTTCTGACATTCTCTTATTGATATGCATTGCAAATTAAAAATGATTGGCACTTCAAATAAAGAATTTATATAAACACTAAATAAAAAAAGAAAAGAAAAGCATAATCCCGGCCTGCTCTAAGAATATCCCAAATTCTGTGGTCACTCTGATACCGGAACAGGGGGGGATAGCAAAGAAGGCACTAGCCCCGGGCGGCAGAATTTAGAGGAACGAAATTTTATTTTTAGATTAAGTAAATAATATTTGTTTCTGATTTTTTATGGTATTGACCTTAATTTAGTCGATGTCAATGTTCGTAGATGATGTTGTATGTTTCGAAATATACTCCTATAGTACCGTTATAAAACAGTAGGCTTTGATTAGACGAGGAGGAGGAAAGAAGTTTCGGCTCTGCCCTGATAGTCCCCCCCTAAAAACTACCCAGACTACTTGTTCCAGAATAAAGATCAATATTTCATATCATTTCATACTGGGCAGGACTATTTAAGTTACTACCCATAACAGTTTGATAATGACCTGTTGAACGAAAGAGGCGAAATGGAAGGTTTTCTCAGTTATAAAAAAAAAAAAAAAACAATTACGTGATCTTACATTGTCTAAATATTTTAGAGTATCCTTTGTCCAAAAAAGAGTTGTTTTGTGTGGTAGACTGGCACCCACCTTGCAATATTGTTAGAATGGATATCGAGGCCCTATCGCAATCCTGACTCCACATATCGGATAAGGACCTCTTTATCTACATCCTTTACAAGACAGGAGCTTGATGGCACAACGTTTGTGAAAATGTGTAGGATAAATAGGCAAAACTATCAAGAACATTTGAAATTATGTAAACATCCTTCAATAAGGACTGATATTTTACCTCCAATCATAAGTGACCTTTAATTTTACGGAAAAATATTCTATCTAATCAACTCCCATTCAATGCCTTTTCTGAAAAGTGGCAACGGGGGCTTATACAAATAATTTTCATAGTAAACAACTGAAAAATACCACGTAAAATATCCGTAAAACGTTGAGGCGTCTTTAGTTTTTGTGGTTTTAACACTTCGGCAGTCATTGTAAAGCGCTAAATAATGAGTAATTTATCTTTATAACAAATTTGTTGATACAGCGCAAATTAATAAATGATGCATGAATCGGAAATAAAATTTACTTTTGTACACTAAATTAGGTGTTGTAAAAACTCTTTGCACCGAGCAGCGAACTGGTGCACAAGAAATGTGTGCACACGAGACAGTTCCCTCCCTAATGTGCGCTTAGTCCCCTCTTCACATCTTGACTCATTCTAGGGACATCACAGCACCAGTCGTGAGGGTAGCCTCTGTCAGAATGAAGGCGTTCCGTTTCTATTGATTTACTCAATCTCAAATAAATATTTTCTATTTCTTTCTACTAATATAATTAATTTTTATTAAAAAATGTAATTGTATTTTACTTTTTATATAGCTAGGAAATTTCGTGCTCATGCTCACTACTGGAATAACCAGCACTGCTTCCGTTCAAGTTATTCCTTGACACAAAACTGACATCAATATGGGTCAATCCGTTCATCAAAAGTTATTTTTGCATTGATAAATGTTTTTCTCAAGTGATTAAAAAAAGAAAAAAAATGTACAAAGTTGTAAGACAAGGTATGATTTTATTCAATAAGAGTACCAACATATTACCGGTATTCAATATCATTATATATTTATTTGATTTATTTCATGTCACTTATGTTAGCGAAATTGCGAGAGGGACTTAAATTGCCTGTTATTAATCAAGCTGTCGCCGTGTTGATAGGCGTATGGTAATAATGGATAGTTAGCTCTCAAAGCATAATTAATCAAAGTGCTCTAAATAGTCGGCGGCATGTCGTCCTTGAGCTGTTTTGGTCTTAATTTTTTTTTGTATGCGACGCTAATTATAAGTATTAAAAAGTAAAATATTTTATTTTTATTTTTTTTAATATTTTTTTTTAGCCTTTTGCATAATGATTGCAAAATACTTTGTATTTTACCATTTTCTTCATAAATGCCTGAGACATGTGCCTATGAAACCCCCAATCGGCTGCCAGTTTGGGACAAAACGGCTGATGGTAATGTTGAGTTCCAACGATCATTCTAGGATGACAAGTGATTTTAGTGCCAATTTAAAAAAAAATAAAATAAAATAAAATGTACTAATAGTCTCGAAAATAAGCTGCAGACGGCGGACGGTGGGTGGAGATTTTTATATATTCGATTATTAAAAGGTGGGGGTTAACATTTTTTTTCTTGGTTGAACGAACAAAGGTCCGTTATAAAAATAATAAACTAGATTAATATATTTATATACTATGTTATACTGCATATTATTAATATAATGTTTATATTTTTTCTAGAACACCAGGACAGAATGGAGAACTGGTCATCAGCTATTCGGGTGGAAAACTTTTCCAAAGCCCAAAAGAAACACCTCAGGTATTTTTTTTTAATTATAAATGCTATTTCAAGTGTCATTATTTATTCAGTTATTCAGGAAAGCTCCTAAAGTGAGACTTGGAAATGATAATTCAGGGAAAATCATTTTGTAAATTTGTTTCTAAACTCCTCCTTCTTAATATCGTTTAGCGTGAAGTCGCTTGAATCACTCTCATTTTAAATTTTTAACAGCTCTTCCCTTGTATAATTGTTTGTACCTGTCCCGTATGATAATCCTAACCTGGTTTCCCAATTGATTATCAGGAATCAGGGCTTCAGAAAAGGAGATGATTCCGGCATCACCGATTTATTCACCGGTATTCTACAAAGAGTTTCTTTACAAGGATCTATCTGATGTCTTCAGTTATGAAATAAATTTTATTACTTTTTTTTTTTAAATTAACTTAGTAGATGAGAACTTGCCTGATCAGTGGGTACAGGTCGTTCACCTGCCCGATATCTATTCTTGGTATTTCAATGTTACATTCTGAATCAACTTTCCATCGACGGGAAAACAGGAGGGTATGCTATCTGTCCAGGGAATAGAACGAACGTTATCTGTCCAACCTTTCACTTTCCGAATCGATAGTCCATTGTAGTAAGAAAGTTAGCCGATTTCGCAGAGTTGATTTTGACCTTTATATGTAGGAGGTGCATTATGCCTATTTGTCTATTTCAGTTTTTCGTTTGGTGATATTAAATAAAGATGTTAAATTTTTTCTTAGGTGCTTTATCTTCTTCGTTTCTCCCTGACACGCAAAATATTAGCTGAGATAGATGAATGATTCGAATTTGAAATCTGAAGTTGTGGACTTTTCATTCTTGAATCGTCCCGCTGAGCAATCTATAGATAGCAAACGTTTTAATGTTTGGGTTAGAACCGGTGGCCATAATGCCCCAAATTTTCCGCAACAGTCCCGAACTTCAGCAATATATCTCAGTGTTCCAAAAAAAACAAATTTGTAATGAATTTTTACTAAATCAATTGATTTTAAAATTAAAATACTCATAGGATAGTTTACTTAAGCCCAACGTTGATTTTATTAGTATATATATATATATATATATATATATATATATATATATATATATATATATATATATATATATATATATAATTAAAAATTATATATTAATTTACTGTTTTGAGTATTAACCATTTTTTGAGTTGACCATACTCGGTCATTCCGATTCCTCGACGGGTTTTACCAAAGTCACACTCGTAATCCATCGATTTATGTTTTTTTCAGGCATTTTCAAGGAACAAGGTTCAGGAAAAACGACGATAAATCTAGAAGGCTTAAACGTTGTCCAAATAATAAGTTAGGCGACTTCAGTTAGTAATTTTTTATTTCCTTTGAAAATTCCCCGTATCTCTCTTTTATAAATAATTAAATCAATTTTTATTTAAAAATAAATTTGAATAAACTTTACCTTAATAAAGTTTGTGTAGTGAACTTCCTGCCACAGATATGACGGTCACTTACCAATCTACATACGCAAGCTTTTTGTTCCAAATGAATATGTTCTGGGCTATTTTTCATTTTTTGGTTGGGCTAAGTTCTAATTAATTCAGTAGGAGATCCCTTTCTTTTTTTTGACAATTGTTAAAAAAGGCAAATACTAATCCGTTTAGCTTTGTTAGTGTTGGCAGCAACAGGTGTGCTCCACCTGCATCTCTTTGCTACATGAAAATACCTTTTCTTAACTCGATTATTTTTACAAATCGATTACTTTATATTGGATTTAACACATACCATAATAAACAACATGAATTATTTTGTTATTTTACTTAGTTTTAATGCAATATTTAATGATTAGGGCTTTAGGTAAGAGGATAAGGTGTTTCAAATAAATACAAATTTTAATTTTTATAATCGTTTCTCCTTAGGTGACTGCCATTGCTCCAGTCTCTCCTATATGATTGTATGTTGTTTTTTTCAGTCCTAATGATACCTTAATTGCGGAAGTATTAACCAGTTAGTTATTTAAAACTATTTGAGAGACTCAATGCTTTGTTTCGGACTCATTATATTGTTTGTCTAATTTTTGAGTTTGCGCTTTCATTATTTGAAAGTTTTTGAATCGTACATCGATTTTTTTTCTCTCTTAAACCCTCCTAAGGAATTTCATAAATTTTTCAGTTGAGTTGAGTTGATTGAAAAATTGATTTTTTCCTTTGTGCTCTCACGACCTAATTAAAATGGGAAGCACGATGCCTGTATCGTAGAGCCAGCAGTATTTTTTCAACCATTTTACATTCCAATTTAAAGTATTAAATAAAATAATCTATATATACCTTAATATCTTTAGTTGTTTGTTGTTTTCAAGGCCGAAATTTGGCGAAAATCCGTTCAATATCAAATTCCCTGAATGCAGTACTGAACCAAAGAGTACCGCTTGGATTTCATCTACACGCCAATGTCACTTCTTAGAACGGCGAGTCAACAGTAAAAATATTTCACTCTCTTTCATTAATAATAAGTTATTTTAACAAAGAAGAAACGGTAGTAATATTCATAGATATTCAAGAATGAAGGAGCGGCAAGACTGAATAGAGATTTGATTTGGCTAAAGTATGGTTGCGGGTCCGTATTGTGTATTCTGTAGAAGGCGGCGACATCGAATACGGACTGGACTATAGAGGACTTGAGTCCTGTCTCCTAATAAATATTCGATACGTGTCCGGATTCAAGTCAAGTCAAATCAGTATAGCCGCAAGTATTCGGTGTAGCCGCATCTGTAAACTTCAATCGGTACTCCTAAAAGTGGATACCATTATAGTTTACAAAAATAAATTTTGAATGGGTATTATGTACTGAGGAAAAGTAATAACTGAGACATTTTATAGGTCTCTAAAAAGCAAACCAATACCTCTTGAAAAAATAGTTTTTTCTTCAAAAAATGCATTTTTAAATTTATTTTTTTTATTGTCGTTTAACATCATTTCCTACTCCTCTTGAGCCAAACGGGACTTGTTATTCCAATAGGTTACCTACCCATTCTAACGAGATTCATTCCGTGGGTCCGCAAGAAAATAAGTATCTACCCGTCCATGCCGGATTCGAACTGGCGCCGCAACAGACTCGATATTGCTAAGGTAAAAGTAAACGATAATATAGAAATATATAAAAATATTAATATGATATGGTTTAGAAATATCTATATCTTACAGGATGGGGCAGAGATAACTGACTCATTTTGAATAATTCTATAAAAAAATGGTTTTATTTTCAAAAATTACCTACATTGGAAATAGATTTATTTCAGTGGGTTTTAAAAACTATATCTTCCAAATGTCGGCCTTTATTGAGGTTCTCGGAAAGTTCCGATTAGCCTTCAAGTCATTTCTGTTGAAATGGCATTGGTTTCTTGCCTGATCCTCCCCTTTAAATCTTCCAGAGAACGAGATTGGTGTTTAAACATCTTGTCCTTGAGATGTCCCAAGAGAAAAAAAGTGGACTTTAATCTAGTGACCCTGCCGGCCACATAAGATCACCCCTCAAAGAGATCAATCTGTCAGGGAACATTTTCCTCAGAACTCCAAGCGAATGTCGAGATGTGTAAGCCGTGAAACCACACATCTTCGGCGTCGATTTCATCCAACTTAAGTTAAGTTTTCTGGGCGTAGGTTATCTAGGGGCGGAAGGTAGTCTCTAACATGTGCACGCAGCTGTTGGAGTTACCGTTACAACCTCCTCCTGACAAAACCTAGGTCACGAATATCGAAGTCACCAATAGCCGCCCACAATGCCCTCTCTAAATATGCCAGTTTTTCCATCATAAATGACTCGAATGTCAGTCTCTTCTTGTCTTCTCCTCCG
Organism: Rhaphigaster nebulosa; assembly: GCA_948150685.1. NCBI lineage: Eukaryota > Metazoa > Arthropoda > Insecta > Hemiptera > Pentatomidae > Rhaphigaster > Rhaphigaster nebulosa. The sequence continues at coordinate 140,638,574 of OX411309.1, read as the reverse complement.
TTCGTCTTAAATACCGCATCTCCATTGAAGTCAGCTCTTGTGCTTTGTGGTGATAGTCCAAGATTCATTTATGATTTACTTTTTTTTTTTTTATACTTCTTTTTTCTTTATAAAATCTTTCGCGAGGGAATAAAAATACCTAATAGCTTTTATTTCTTCGTTAATTTCACTATATATACAGCCATATTCGTTAAGGTAAGCACACAGGTATTTAAAATTCATTACGTCCTCTATCCTTGTATTATTCAGTCCCACAAATTCATCCTCTTGCTCGCTTTTGCTTCCTATTTCTCATGATCTTTGTTTTTGCTGCATTTATAGCCATGTTGATAGTTCCTAATTCTACTTTTAGAATATGTAGATTGAATCTTTACATTTAGCTTTTGAATGCAAGGAGACCTAAGTCTTTACAAAACAGCGAAATGTGGAGAGGTCAAGTAACCACACACCAAGAGAATTTTAAACTAGCCAAGGCATCAGGCAGGGATGCATCCTGAGTCTACTGCTCTTCATTACAACTCTAGAAACGGTCCTGGACCGAGCTAAATCAAAAGGTGAGATCCTAGAATCTAGGATACAGGAACCTTAGGTCATCCTTGGTCTCCTTTCCTTCATGGACGACTTAATCGCATGTAGCTCGATGCAATCCATCAGGACGCCTCTTCACAACAATGAATGCCACCATAGTTGGCAAGAGATTTCGTGGAAAGCCAAAAACAGGATCAACAAAGATGCGAAAGAGCTGCATGTAGCAAACTGGAAAAAGTTCCCCAAGATAGGCAGAGGTAGAGAAGGCTGGTTCAGGCGGCCAAAGATCTATAAGGTCTATAAAGTCAACCGAAAAAAAAAGTTAATATATATATATATATATATACCTTCCAGTACCCTACATTACCTTTATAAGAAAGTTATGAAAGCTAAATTTCCTCGGAAAACTTTATTTCCATCTTCCAATATAATCTCACCTCCTAATGCTTATTATATTCCCTCTCCAATGAATTTATTCACTAAATTTATTTAGTTCCGATCCTACTGAAATTCAATCGATAATTCGAATTTCAACTATAGCTAGGCAGTTAGCATGTTAGTACTTAGTAAAAAGAATATTATGATGTTTGTGTTATATTCTTTCTTTGTTATAGTTTATTTCTTAAATACTTTAAAGTTGAGTTCGTTTATTCGTGCGAGATATTTAACGAGCTTGTCAAGGAGATCTTTGAGTTCTTTGCAAGTATTTGTTACTAAAGGAAGGCCCTATATCTGCTTTGATTCAGAGTAAAAAGAGGAAAATTACTTAATTTGTAGGATCTTTGATGTTGACTCCGTCCCCTACTTTCGTCCGAGCTAAAAATATAAAGTTACAAAGAACAATCTAAAATTTAATTGAATATTTCTCTTTGTGTACATGAATCAGACGAATTTCCTTTTAGTGCCTGAGTGACGGTATTCATGTTTTTTTAACAAATAGCTCTTTCAGTTTAATAGTATTTTTTTTTACTATTAATTTTAATTCTCACCTATCACACCCTTTCCATTTCTTCAATCGAACTGTATTTTCTGTTTTTTTTTTTTATTGATAATTAACGTCATTTTCTATTCCTATTAAGGAAAACAAGACGTTTTATTCCTACAGATTACCAAATCTATTTTAATCAGAGTGGGAAGGTCGAGATTCATTCCGTGGTTCCGTCACGAAATAAATTTCAACCCACGGATTCGAACCGGTACCGCTGCAGACTCGAGGCTGCTAAGATGACCTCTTAACACTCTCGGTTACACACCCTCTTCTATCGAACCAACAGATAATTCGACGTACCACTGCCTGATTTTATGATATTAGTATTAATGATTCGTCTTTATAAAAAAATTAAACTGATTAACAAACTTTTATTTAACAAACAAAACAATATATTTTACATAAAATTTGCTTAAGCAAATAATAATTTGAATATATAGTTCGAAAATTCATAATCAAAAGTTTATGAATTTCACATAGCAACAGCAACAGTAAAATTTCCTTAACATCACTGTTAATAATTCTACTAATAGAAGTGTATCCATCAAAAGTAAGAAATTTGGACATTATCAAGAAAAGCAGCAATATTTTCAGTTGAGAGCATGTTATTTTTTATTTACAATCAGAGCATCAACATCATAGGCTTTATAGAGCTCAACTTGATTCTCTTCAACACTGAGTGCCTTTACTACGGTAACCATTCTGAAATGGTAAATCGATTCTATTCATCCTATAATTGATACCTACTTTATGTATGACTTTTTTCTTGTTCGTGTATCACTTGAAACGTCTCTGAAATTATGGAAAGCCAATTATTAAACTGGGGAATGACTGGTGTTGCCTGTTGGGAGCACTAGCTAACAGAGTAGATACGTGCAAGCCGTAGAAAATACTTTATTAGTTAATGATTACATGGCTCAAACTAGAGATCCGATGACACGGTCGACTGGCATAGACCAGCGACTGCTAGACATTAGAGAAACTATACTAGACTCATTACCACTAGACTTAAAGCTAACATTGTAAGTTCTGATTGATTGTCTTCATTTGAGATAGGTTTTATACATACAAAAGAGGAGGGGATGTTTAGGGATATAACATTGTTAGGTGCTGACAAATAGAAAGCAAAACAATAACTTCCTGGGTTTTAAATCCTATTTCATAACTAATACTTCCTGGGTCAAAGCCCATGCGATAACTCTACGTACTAACATTGGCACACATACCCCTGTTCTAGTTTATCATAAATATTATCCAATTATTTTGCCATGTTGCAAAAAAAGACCTTCCATATCTTGAAAATCTTGCTTAATCTAAAGGTTTATGTAATTGGCTGCAAACTTAAAAAATGGAATAGACACTTAGGTTAACGCATAGGAAAAACTAGTCATATATTTCGAGTTGTTCAAGAACAAGTTCCAAGAGAAGTGTATCGGTTGATTAAAAATTGCTATTCTATATGCTCTCCTTTAGGTTTACAAATATAAATTACACAAAAATGGTATGACAAGGACTGATATTACAACTAAAAGTGTAGAAAGTTAAAAAAAAAAAAAAATACTGCGTCTTGAAATTTTACAAGTAATGTTGTTTCAAATATTCTGTGTCACTTGTTTACACTCCCATCTCCTGCAACGTCAACATTGGCTCAAATAGCAGCCTACTTCTCTTCTGCCGTATCATTGGCTGGTTTGGTCATCGAAATTCGTATTAATGGTGGTGTTACAGGCACTGTCTCTTCTTGTCTTCCCTTCAATTTTTCGGAGGAATCGCATTATTGGCGCTTGGATTCCTGGTTGATTTCTTTTCGTAAGAGTCCATGATTCGGAAGAGTAGATTAGGATGGGAAGAAACGTAGTTTTGAATACAATACTTTCGTCTTCTTTTCTACCTCTCTCCTGTTGAGGAAACCTCTTTTCCGTATCTACAAACCATGTATTCGTATTTTGAAATGTCCGCCAGAGTCGTGGAACATTATGGATTTATTGCATTCTTGCTTTTAACACACGCAGGACCAAGTGATGATTTATTTTCAATCAAGTATTCATTTTAACTCAGATTTAGTGCGTTTTTGGTCTTCCTACCTCAATTATTTATTCATATAAAACTATTACGTCATCTAATATTGTTAATTTATTTAATTAATGAGAACTATCATTTAAGGTATTTAGTGTAAGCTAATATTGAATAATTAATTACCTTTTTTATAGTCTTGGATTTATAAATTACTTAATATTTGATCTCTAATTGCAAATATACTGTTATACCAATACAGTGATTGCTGTTAGGAACGAACAAAAAAAGTTTTCTAAGCCTAGAGGCGAAGTGGGGTAAAATCAGCTAAATCAAGTCACGCCCGCCTTCCAGTCATCTCCAGCCTATGGAGGGTTCTTCTTATATAATCCTCCTTCGTAAAAGATTTATCAAATTTTCTTCAGCATAAGCTGCATTCTAATATTTGTTTCTAATACTTCTTGTCAATTTTACAAAAGCTAACAAACTTTTAAAAAGGTTGAATCCCATGCGTACAGCTGGGTATCGAAACGACCTGTGTACTACAATAAAAAAACTCTGCAAATTATTACAGAATGGTTTATTATTTCCACTTATTTATTCCACTTGTTTATTATTCCACAAAAATATCTATTCTGTCAAAGTAAAAAATATGAAGCAGTAGGTACCAAAGGAAAAGAAATTTGAAGCTTGTCACAAGATGTTCGCCGTGAGAGTGCCGAACTGTGTTAATTAAAAAACTGCGTCAATGTAAGTAGGCTGTGATGTAAAATGATACAGAGGAAATATTTGATGTGCACTTCACTAGGAAAAAATAAAAACGAAGTTCATTAAGCTATATCTCAGCTAATAATGGTCCGATTTAGGTGATTTCTAGTTCCTATTGTAGGGATTTTCGTTAGCTTTCGTTTAAATACAATAAAAGCACCAAACAAAAAAACAATATATAAGTTATAAATACCAAATTTGAGAAGTTTTGCATAGTATTTTCATATAATTTTTGATAAAAATCAATTATGATATTCAAGTAAAATTTTTGCGGACGGATTTTTTTTTATTCGATATTTGGATTCTACGTATTTTGAAACGTAAAACCTCAAATTTTGAGGGGGGGTTACAAAAAAATTTTCTTTGGTCGATTCCAAAGGTCTATTATTGAAAATAATAAACCAATAGCTTAAGAAAGTAGTTGAAAACTGTGTATGACCTACAATCCCATTTAAAGTGTAAAATTTGTTTAGCATAATACAGAAGGTCGGCAATATAATTTGTTATATATGTATATATATATATATATATATATATATATATATATATATATATATATATATATATATATATATATATATATATATATATATTTCGTTTTTCTGCTGGGATAAAATAAATTCTGAGCACGGATTCGTATTCTACGTTCAATATTCCATTAGGAAATATGTTTAACATAGACAATTTAAATGGTGAAAAAGGAAATCAATTGAAAATAAAATAATAATTATGTCTTTTCAATATATGGAATTTTCACTTGGCTTGAACTTTCCACCAACATCCAGTAAAAAACTCCAACTTCACCGGTAGTTAGCCTAAGAAACATCCTTTAGGAATTGTACTTTCTCACTGACATGCCCATATATCGTTGTTATTATTAAAAAAAAAAAATCTTGTTCTTGAGGAAAAAGAAAAACATCCATTTTCTCTCAGATAAAAAAATATTTTGGGGTGATTTGATATGTACAATTTCTTTGTGCACTTGAGTAGGGCATTGGACCCCACGAATATTGTCATCTTCTTGTGATAAATCCTATATAATATTGTGATATATCATATATAAAACAGAACAAAAAAATATATATAATCTCAATTTTCAGCCTACTCAATTTTATTTGCAAGCGGAACAGAATACTAATAATATTGTTATTTACTTCAGGCTTTATATATATCTCCACTCTCCTCCGATTCAAGATATATAGGTAGCTTACACCAATTGGAGGTAACTCAATATAGATCCTGAGACATAATTTCCATAAACTGATTGGTGTTGACATTACATTTGCTGTTGCATCTGTCGTAATAAATAATCTGTTAATGTGTATTTACATTATGCTAATAGTGTTTATGACTACGTAATTTATGTACAGGTGGAGAAAGAGTCGAAGGAATACACGATCGTACAGAAGGAGCTGGAAGCCTTGCAGACACAGATCAGCCATAGCCAGGCTGTCCTAGCATCATTGGTTAGCTATTATTATGTTATTATTATTATATTAACTTTATTATATACTAGCTTACCCGGTAATACTTCGCTATTGCTTGATTTGAGTATATATATATTAAATGAACATAATTGAAAGTTTGTTAAAAATTATGGTAGGTTGATGTGGGGTAGATTGCGTTTTGGGAGTAAGTGAGTAATTGTCTCGTTAAATCCAAACCCTCAACTGGTAATAGCTAATCTTTCGGAGCATGAAGCCTAAACACCGATACATCAGAAATCAACCACGAAAGTTCGCTAAGGTGAAGTACAACGAGTTGTAAAAATATTAGTACCAACAGTGTTGATAAAGTTGTGTCATTCAACTTTTATAGTACAGCTCTATCGGTGTTTATCTACCAGGAGGCATTATATTTTTTATTTTATTTTATTTTATTTCTCATGAGCGGAACCTACAGAAGCTGTTCTTCAAAATACTTGGCAATTTACATTTTTCCTCGACAGTTTTCTATTTTTAAGCGCTTGTCCGCAGTCACCGAGCAAAACAGAGTAGGGGGCAAGAACAGACCTCTGTTTTGTGACCAATGTACGTGATGTACAATTACCGCTACGATCATGTTTTGTGAAGACAACTACGGACTAACGGATTAAAGCAAAAATTATTTTTTTCAATACATTTATTCAATTATATTCCATATCTCTCACTTCATAACTCAATGAAGATCATAAAATCTGAATCTCAGACAAGCTTTAACTTTTTTCGACGAATACACCATTACAATAATCCTCCGGAAACTGAACTATTTTGTACTTGCCACAAAACCGCTCTTGCTTGAATAATGAGTCTTCCAAATATCTTGTACGCACTTACCTCTCAGGCATAATGGACCAGGTTGAAACGTAGGCTTGAATACAATATTTAGAAATAATAGTCTAAGGAGCATTTAAAAAAATAAATATTGTATTATTGCAAAACCATTCTAAGTATCACGTTATGCCAACTTACTTCAAGAGGTATGCCAACTAACCCCGCACCTGGGGTTAGTTGGCATGGTAAAGACGAATCTAATTAATGGGTCCTACATGATTTTTTAGCCAAAGAGTTGAACGACCCATTCGTCAGAATCTTTCTAATTATTGCCCAAAAAAACAGGAAAATCTATGCCAACTAGCCCCAGTCTTCCCTAATAATCTTTTAATGAACTTGGCGAATTATAAAATGTGCCAAATTATTATTTTTTTAAAAATAATATAATCTATTTCTTAACATTTCACAGAAATTCACTTTCTTGGAAGCCACCGTCATTCGGAATAACCTTGATAAAGTACATAGGACGACACAGACCTTACAAGAAGCTGGTTTGCCTAAGTATGTATTGTAATTATTTTTATGGATTTGTTCATTTTTGCTAATTTATTTTTTTATAGTTATTGTTATTTAATTTTTGCTAGATCGCTGGAAGATGTTAGCAGTACGGTGAAGCACACTGAGAAACCAGAACTCGCCCGGTCCTGTCCAGCCATTGCGAGCACAGCAGTACAGACCGGTATGACTTGTATAATATAGTAATGATAAATAGTAATAAATAAAGCATTTAATATAGTAAATCCATCTAAAATTTATTAATAATAAAAAAAATCGATATAATAGTCACTAATAAAAATAAATTTATTGAATACGGGGCTTACAACCCCGATTATGAAGCTATGGATGTCAAAGTGAGAAAAAAATAATAACATATGACTCCATTTTGTTTCCCTATTATACTAAAAAAACTGAAGAAATGAAAGAGTCGTTGAAGGCGGGAAAAGCTTATCATTTCTGCATCGCAAAATTATTCTGTTCCCTTATAATATATAGAAACTTGAAACTGAGAAAACACAATAGTATAAACAAATAACTTAAGGAAGGACCTTGTGGGCGAAGCGTAGGTCGGGAGGTTACGCTCAAGCAATGGAAAGCCTTCTCCCTCTACATTACTTCATAGAGCTGGTATGTGACACCTGGTCAAATATATCATCTTGAATTATTGGCTAACATTTTGATTTGTTTTACATTCTTTCAAACTCGTGCACTAATTCATAAGTTGATTATTATTCCAAATAAAAAAAGTTATATTACGCCCACAAAATCAACCCAAACATCATATTGAAGTATTAGCTCTTCGAGAAATTTTGCATCTACATGTCCCTTTTTCCGACAGTTTGACTGGGCAGATATTCATAAATGTTCATAATGTTTGGCAGATGTTCATAAATTTTCTATTGGTATAACTTAGAAATAAGCACGGGACATGACATAAAGTTCCCGCAATACTCTAAGGATTTAGTGGGTCTAAACGACAGACATGTACGGAATAAAATAATAATATTATAAGGTGCATCCTTCTACTATATAACTTATTTTATAGATTTCCAATTTTATAGCACGCTTTTAATTTTCTCAACTATGTAAACCATTTATATTTCCTTCTATGTGGTCATTATTTTTTAATAATCGAACATTATGACTTTTCAACAATATTATGATAAAAAGTTCTGACGTGAGTATATTCTGAACTGAATAACTAACTGAAGGTCTATTCAGTCCGGCTTGAAGAGATGATGGACTGAAGCGGAACAAGATGACAGTCCAATGGACCAGATTGATAAGCTATGCTATCCAACCTCAACAGGATCTGCTAGTGTGGGCCTGTGATGGCTGTTCTTCGCTGACATTGACTGAGTTATTTATTTATATGTATATATATATATATATATATATATATATATATATATGTAATTTCTAATAAATAAATACTAAGTGAAAATAAAAGAAAGTATATCTTACAATATGTGTAAAATTAATAATTAACATGGTGGATAAATTACAGATCATAAGTGATATTAAGATCATGGTGAAAGGTCTTTTCTGTAACATAATGGGGCATTGATTATCGTTCGGAGCATTTGGATACGGTTAAGAAGAATTTTTTCAAATATTTTTTAAAGGATCGGGAGCAAGTTGATTGAGTTGAAATCTATAGGATCGAGTATTATTGACGGGTTTACCTGGTTTAAAAAAAAGGATAATTATGGAGGATTTACACATCAGAGGAAACTAAGTTGTGCACAGGATACAATTGTGAGGAGATCGTATCCTGGGGATTTTCGGGGTTTAAGTTTGTTTATAAGGAATTTGACTTCAGAGGGAGTTGGCAGCTTTAGAAGGGAGAGAGGAATCGACGAAAAGTGCAATCCCTTAACTTTAACTGTCTGGGTGGGGTAGAGTTTGGAATGGATAAGTTTTATTAGGTCTTGGGGCAAAGGATACTTCTTGTATTATTTCGAGGTGAGGGTGGAGTCCAAACTGCTTGCTGGATCAAGCTGGTGTAGGAATTTACAGCTCCATCTACCTCCTGTAGAGCTTTTAGGGATACTCTGAAATCTATTGTGTGAGTTATTATTTGGCGGAAGAGGTTCCAGTTTACTGATACGAAATAGTTTAATGACCCAAGAATAAAAAAGTCAAGGAGGTCAAAATTACGATTAGGATTGGTTGAGAGAGGACGTTGCTACGATAGGAGGTTATGTGCAAATTAACGAACACACAACAGTGAAGACTTTAAGATATACTTTTATTGTCTAATCAAAATGTTACAATGACATTTAAAATGCTTCTTACAAACTAAGTTACAATATCTTAGCTATCTTACATCATAGCTTACTCTGATATGGAATGTTGAATGTAGAATCTTAAAGAAGGCTTTATAGGGATGCGAATGGAGAGGGGATGAAGTTGCAAGGAAAAGAAAGAGGGGGATAATTTCCTCTACACCTAAATTCTGGGTGGCCTATTTGGGAACAATTCTTGGAAGCTCATGTGAACTTCTTGTGAAGGCTGTTCTGAAGGTTCAGTTAAAGTATATAATTGACATCTGAACTAGAATATGGTAGCAATAAACTGTTGAATATAAGAGAGAGCTTGACAGGCTTTCCGGTAGGAGACAAAATATCTTTTGGGAATGGTCAGTCGACACTGACAGTGACAAGGTGTTACCACATGCTAAGGATTCCCATATGTATGGTCTAAGACGTTAGAGAACCCCGAGAAAGACAGTTAACTGATATTAAACTAATGTTTAAAATTATAGTTATAAAAATTGTTAAATATAATAGTCGTCTGATAATTCGTCCCTCCCCTCAAAAGCAAGGTCCTCCGAAGCTGTTAATAATATATTAAATCCCGAGACATTAATTCATCTTTGGATAGAGTTTCTTAAGCTCTACTATCAAAATGTGAGGAAATATCAATCAGGTTCCTGAGGTTAGGATCGGGTATGCAGACATTTTTGTCTATAGCTGTGCTTACATTGGTTATAAATTATAACTTTTGTGAAATAGAATTCCTTAAAGATAGATTACAATAATGGTTACTCTTTACATCCATGAATCCTTTCTTTATAAGTTACAGTCATTAGTTTCTATTTTATGATACAGGTATAGTAGTATTTTACTAACATACTGATGTTTTATATATTATTATTATGTTTTATATACTATACAAATAATAATTTACTTATATTTATAATTATTCTAGAGGATATTAATTGTTTAACTTTATCATCTTTTATAGTGGATAATCTTAACTTCGACATTATTTTAACATACGAGTGGTAAATAAACACAAATGAATTAGGATAACTTAATACAATAAATATATACATACAGTAAACAATTATACCTTCTTATTAACTTATTATTCTAATATTTAACATATGTTTATACACTATTAATACATAATATGTATTAACTTAGTTTCATTTCTAAGTTTGTTAATTAATCGGAAAAATAGTATCTAGTTCCCTTTTTTATTATTCATAAATTTTTTTTTTTGTTTTTTTACGAAGCTTTTAGCATATTAAGATGATATAGTTTAATATTATAATCCCAAACAATCAGTCATAATTGTTATACCTAGAGAAGTACTATAAAGTTATAATCCTAGTTTATATTTTTAAGTAAGTTGCTTATTGCCTAATATAATATGAATAATAATGCCTTTTTTGTTTTACACAAATTATTATTCAAATTGTACAAACTGTACACTCGTTTTGAAACGATATTCTATAATAAAATAACACTTTTATAGCTTATTTAGTAATCATTATCAATAAATAATTTAATCTAACTTTCTCATTTTTAATTTTCATTGCATTTAATAATAATAATACCTATACTTAGTACAAAGTTAAATAATATAGTTTAGTAACGATATTTCAATAAAGATACTTGTATTACTTATCAGAAAATAAACAATAATACATTATTTAATCAAACCTTACGTTTTTTCACTTATGATTTTCTTTTTTATTTATAGGTATAGTTAATATTTTTCTTTCATTAATATCTTTTATTTTAAATGCAATAGTGATTAATCGCTAAATAATATTTTATTCTTTTTCATACATATTTCTCCTCAATCAATTAATCATATTACTAAATATATGTTGATATAATTTCTTAGGTAAACCAATCATATAATTATACAATTTATAAAGTATCAAACTATAATTGTTTCTTCATTTTCGAAAATAAAATCAATATTGATAAATTTTATATACAATATTAATTTTTTCTAACACAATAAGAGAAAATACATTATATTCATATAACTATCGGAATCAGGAAGTAACAATGTTTTCCTTTTCTTTTTCAGTAATACAGCAATAAACGCAATTTTGAGCATTAAAATTTAATTCTGTCATAATATGACGTAATTGGCTAAATGTTGATGGAAAACATCAATAAAATAAAATAGTGGTTACTATTTACATATTGGTGTGAAATGTTGAAATACGTCATCATTCCTGTTATATTTAATGAATATACCTGAATAAATGATAAATGATAGGATCTATTAACGTTCTTTAATATAAAGAAAATTATTTTAGCACTTTAACCGATTTGATTCAGAATTTTGAGGCTATGGGCTACTTTGTTTTGTTTTTAAGGAGTTAAAACTTATATCAAACGGTTTTTCAAATTGAGAATTTAATTGTATCAACCACCCAAGTTTTGTTTATATATAATTCCTTGTGACACTTATAAACGTCAGATGTATCTTTTGGAAATAACTGGATATCTTGACACCAATTTTATTTCGGTATATATATAAACCTTTTTTGTGTGTGTGTTAAATGTATTTTACTATTACTAATGTGTTTGTTTATTTTATTATTATTATTTTATTTTATTAAAGTTGAGTATTAAGGTTTTTTTTTGTTTTATGTTAATTTACGGGGGGGACTCTGAAATATTATAATGGATATCTCAATACACAGCGCCTGTTATTAAGTTTTGGTCCGGTTTTAGCATCCATAAGAAAATTTTATTTTTAGCAATGGGCAAGTTATCAGGTCTCAACATCCACAGACAAATTTTATTCTTGCCAGTAGGCCATTTACTCAAATAACGAATTTTATTTTTTATTCTTGTTTTTAATTTGATTACTATATCTCCTACGCCAGCTTTATTTCCTATTCGTTTAATCATTTTATTAAATTTACAATAATCTGTTAACCGCTTTCTTTTAATTTCTGCATATTTTTTAGTTACCTTTGAGCTAAATGTTAATAAATCTTAAATGTTACCACTTTTTTTTATATCATTACCTCCAGTAATTGCTGGAGAATCTTGAGATATTATTTCATGAAACATTGAAAAATTATTTAATTCAATGTTTTGTTTCGAGAAATTATGAATTATAGTAAAATTCTCATGTTTAATTTTACAATTTACTTGTAAATCTTTATTCGAAATTAAACATTCTTGATTTGTTTTTAACGGCTTCTTTAAATCTTTCTCATGTAAAGATTCAATAGACACCGCTTTCTTCAAATCATCTTCTATTTTAATTGATTTTAAAGTATTTAATTTAGTCGGTGGTTTTATTTCTTTATCTTTTAGATATTTTTTCTTATTAAACGTTACGTCCAGTTTAACCTGATTTGTGTAATCAGTATGTTCATTTATTATGCCTTTTTCCACGGTTTTTACAACTTTTCGGAAACAATTATGATCATCTATTAATGTTTTAAAATTTCGCGGTTTTATATTATTCTTTTTTATTAAAATTTCTTTAGAGTTTAATTCAATATTTTCGGCTTCTAACTCTTTGATTTGTTTGTTTTGTACATTTATAAATAGTTTACTATCTAAATGTTTATTTTGGACTGCTTCGGCTTTTACTGTATGTTTTATTGTTTCGGGTTCAATATCAACTTCCATATTTTTTTTAATATTTGTCTCCTCTTCATTAATTTCATTAGTAATTTTATCCGGTTCTTCGTCTGATATTGACGTTTCTATAATTTTATTTTTATTGAGCTTTAATGGAAATGCTGTATTGTCAGTAATTACTATATCGTTTTGATAATCAATGTGAGTTTTCTGGTTGTTAATGTCCGAAAATTGTTGGAAATCATTATTTTCTAGTTTTGATTGTTCTACTTCCGGTGCTTCTTCAAAATCTTCGCCGAGAAAATGTTCTAATTGATAGAACCAATTTATTTTTTCCTCTAGTTCCCGAATTTTCCGATCTTTATCGTTATTTTGTATCCTTAGTACAGGTTTTGAAGAAATCAGATCATTTTCATATTTTAATACAATCCTCAAATCATCTAAACTTCTTAATTGATCAGCTTTTGACACCAATTTCATACTAATTTGCATTGGTATGTTTGAGAAAAAATGATAGAGCAATTGGCGATCTAATTTAGCTATCACCATTTCTCTATTAATTATTTTATCAAAATAATGTCGGGATATTAATAAATTGCGAATTTTATCCAACCGTTGAAGAAAATCTAAGGGGTGTTCATTATTTTTAATTTTTGTTTCAAATAATTCAAACTTCAATTGTTCGATTGACCGTTTATCTTTAAATGTATTTTCAAGACAATTTAATAAATCTTCGATTGTTTCGAAATTATATGTTGATTTTATAAATTTTGCTTTTGCAATGAGACGATCTAAGACTTCTATTAATAATGTTTTTTCATTGATCTCTCTAAATATATTATTGTTTTCGCATACGATTTTTTTCTCTCGTCTTATTATATTTAAAAATCTTAAAAGTTTATCCGGTTACCATCATAGTTTGGTATATGATCTAAATCCATACTATTTAATTGGAATGATGCCATACTTAACAATTTTAGTTCTTTCACTAAAATTCAATTATATAAATTAATAAATTTTACAATATGTAATAATAAAATATAAAATTATAAAATAATCATAAATAAAAGTAAAATCTTAAGCTTACTGAAGTAGGTCGGTGTCTTCTTTGTTAGTACCTGGGATCAGTGGGCCAACAGAAGACGTCAGTTTAGAATACCTCGGATGAGTGATTTTCTAAAGCTGGATGTTACTGAAGAATCTTGGTACCTCGGGTGAGTGGGCCAATCGATGACAAACAGATACCTCGTAAGAGTGGGTCTGCCAGCCAAAGTTCTTCAGATTTCGGTTCGGACAGTGAAGATTACACGAGGATACCTAGGATTAGTGAGTTCCCGATGCTTACTGTTCCTTCTTTGGGAGCCAATTAACGAACACACAACAGTGAAGACTTTAAGATATACTTTTATTGTCTAATCAAAATGTTACAATGACATTTAAAATGCTTCTTACAAACTAAGTTACAATATCTTAGCTATCTTACATCATAGCTTACTCTGATAAGGAATGTTGAATGTAGAATCTTAGAGAAGGCTTTATAGGGATGCGAATGGAGAGGGGATGAAGTTGCAAGGAAAAGAAAGAGGGGGATAATTTCCTCTACACCTAAATTCTGGGTGGCCTATTTGGGAACAATTCTTGGAAGCTCATGTGAACTTCTTGTGAAGGCTGTCCTGAGGGTTCAGTTTAAGTATACAATTGACATCTGACCAAGAATATGGTAGCAATAAACTGTTGAATATAAGAGAGAGCTTGACAGGCTTTCCGGTAGGAGACAAAATATCTTTTGGGAATGGTCAGTCGACACTGACAGTGACAAGGTGTTACCACATGCTAAGGATTCCCATATGTATGGTCTAAGACGTTAGAGAACCCCGAGAAAGACAGTTAACTGATATTAAACTAATGTTTAAAATTATAGTTATAAAAATTGTTAAATATAATAGTCGTCTGATAATTTGCAGACAGCAATGTTCGTCCACGGGAATTTGTGGTCCTGGCTTCCCATTTCTGGTGTTTTGCATTTAAGCCTGTACCTATAAGGAAATGTTGTCCTAAGGAATAATTGAAGGATTCAGAAATTAGTGTTTTAGGAATATGCAGCTACAATTGTTATGGAAAAAAGTAAAGTTGGCATTGTTTCGGTAGTGATTTGAAGGAAATTTTGGAATGGTAGGGGAAATAAGTTTTGGAAGAGGGATCGATGGATGCTGACAGCAGTGCCAGCATATGCTGCTCCATCGGTGTGGTCAGTTCCAAAAGTTTGGTACTTAATCGGGTCAGTTAATAGGGCTAGGTCAATATTTTTGTCATATAGTAAGACTGTTAGTTCGTCGGTGTTAATTAGAACGCCATTCGCATTCCATTATTCCATTAATAATGGGGTGTATCAAAAATAATGACCGTTTTATCAAAGAATGCAAACACGCACTTTAAACCTATTCGATGTTTACCAATAACTAATACTCTCGTCCTTGGAACGGAAGATGGGCTCAGTGTGATAATTAGTGAAAATTGATGAGATTCCATGATGTTTTAATGAATATTCTACGAGCTCCGAACTTTCACTGTCAACAGTTAGATAGGAAACATGAGAAATTATCACCGCGGTACCCAGCTTTGGTAAACCGTAAAGGTGCTCTGAATAACAGCAGGATAACGATCGGACACACAATTTCAGTCGGACGCAGAAAAAGTTGCAAAATCTTCAAGGGATCGAACTTCTTCCACACCCAGCATACAGTCCAGGCATCGTTCCATCAGATTATAACTTATTCCCTCCTTTCTTTCTCTTTCTTAAAGAACAAAAAAAAAAAAATAATAATTTTGTAGAGGTTGACATTGTGGTTCAAGAGTTTTTCGACAGCCGTCGCTAGGAGAGGTAGCAGCATGATATCGAGCAACTGGCTGAAAGATAGTTGACAACAGTGGATCATACTAGGTTATATTTTGAATATTGATTCTGTATTATATTAAAGAAATAAAAATATTAACTTTTTGTTGAAAAACGGTCATTATTTTTGATATTATATTTTATTCCTCCTAAATCGGCTGATGTTTTACTGAAAAATTTAGGTGTCTTGTAATTTTATAAATAGAATATTTTTTCAAGATTTCTAATCCTCCGTAAAAAAGATGTTTTTGTCTCAACGTTAATGGTACATGTATTAATACCAACTCGAGATAAATTTCCTCCGAGATAATTATAAATATTTACCAAAAAACGCTTCAAATTATTACACAATGGTTTATTATTTCCACTTAGTAATATTTCCAAAAATATCTATTCCGTCCACGTAATAAAAATTAAGCAGTAGGCACCAAAGGAAAAGAAATTTGAAGCTTGTCACAAGATGATCGCCGTGAGAGTGCCGAACTTGGAGTGTTAATTTAAAAAACTGTGTCAATGCAAGTAGGTTGTGATGTAAAATGATACAGAGGAAATATTTTATGTGCACTTCAGTAGGAAAAAAAAAAAAGAAAAGACTAAAGAACCTAAAGGAAGTGCAGAAATAATCCAAGAAGGGATACAGCAGAGAGATACGAGGAAGTCAGAAGCCCAATAGATAAGTCAGGAGGCCTAGGGCCACGATGTCTAGCCGTCCGGAGAATCAGTTCCCCGGAGGTACATTTCCTCTCTATCTTTATAAATGGCCGAGTTATGGGTATATAAGATCTTTAATCGGTAATCATACAGATTTTTTTTTTTTTTTTTTTTTTTTTTTTTTAATGCTTTGTTATGCTTATTCCAAAATACCTTACATTTCCTCTCTATCTTTATAAATAGCCGAGTTAAGATCTCTAATCGGCCGCCATTTCGAAATAAACAGACGGATGGCAATGTCTAGTTCCGAGGATCATCCTGGGGTGACGTTGGTACTGAATCTCAAGAAAATCTGTCCAGTAGTCTCGGAGAAAAGTCGCGGACGGCGTACGGACGGATTTTTTTTTATTCGATATTTGGATTCTACGTATCTTGAAAGGTGAAACCTCAAATTTTGAGGGGAGGGTTACAAAAATTTTTTCCTTGATCGATTCCAAAGGTCTATTATTGAAAATAATAAACCAAAAATTTATTAAAGCAATTTAATCATGTGATCAGCTGATATAATACTCGTTACCTGCAGCTAAGCTATTTTGAAAATAAGATTTAGATAACTACTCAAGCAATGAAACAGGTGATCGTAGCAGGATAGCGGTGTTAGGAGGATGATTTAGTAATGAACGGCGGAACAAAGAGACCGTGGAAGCAAACTTCATCAATTATCCAATTACCACCGGCAACCTCAAGAAATTATTAAGGTGCTTGTTTATATTGGATCTGTTAACTTAGTGTTTTTTTAATTATTTTTTTTTTTTATGGGAATTTTCTATAAGCTTGGTTTACCAATATTGTATATTAAAGTTTCGAAACATGTGTTGTTTAGCATTTGAGAAGAAATTTAATACAAAGTCTCATTTAGCTTAAAGATGAAAAATTTAACACAAAAAAAGTATAAAACTCTTTCTTTCTTTTTACTTTCTTGTACGAAGTAACGGAAGTATTGTAATCGCGAAAATTTTCAGTTTTCAGATTTCAAATTAAATAACCATTTTGACCATCTCTGAATCCATTTGGAATGGTTTCATTCGTATGTGCGTATCTCGCATAACTCAAAAACGGTTAGCCGTAGAAAGTTGAAGTTTTGTATTTAGGATCGTTGTAAAATCTAGTTGTGAACCTCTCTTTTTGGTCATTGCAGGATCATCTGAAGTGGTACTTTACTTGAAGGCTATAATTGATTTCTATACAAAATTATATTAAAATATTATGCAAAACTTCTCACATTTAGTATTTATAATTTATAAATTGTTTTAAATAACATAATAGATTTTAGTCTAAATTGGGAAACCGGAAGCGGTACTTTACGTGAAGGTCATAATAAACGCATCAAAAATTATATTAAAATATAATGTAAAACATCTCAAATTTAATTTAAAAAAAAAAACTTTTATATCAATATAAATAATATACTAGATTTTAGTTTAAGAAGGTGAGCCGAAAGAAGTACTTTACTTGAAGGTTATAATAAACTTACATCAAAAATTATATTGAAATTAAATACTGAGGTAACATCTACTTCTGTTTTTAAAAAAGGCTTAAGCAAAAAACAATTAGCAAACTTTACAGGAAACACAGGAAACGATGTTTTCTCAAATAACAATATATAATTTTTTCTAATTTTATTCTTTATTCAATACAGTAGGAGTTTATTAAGGTGGCAAAACCTTTATAATTACAATATATTTTTAAGGCTTCTAGAGTCTTTTGTATTTGATGCTTACGTCATCAATAGTAGATTTTTAGGTCATTTCCTTTTTTTTTTTTTTTTTGATACATCGTGAACGGGATTCTTTAGAGGTAGTGCTTACATCATATAATAAATTGAAACCTAAATTTCGAATTTTGGCGCTTAAGCCTTTTTCAAAAAACGACGTTGATATGGTTCGGTAATAAAGGTTACAAACGGGATTTTTTTCCCGCTTTAATTAAACACTTTTATTACTTGTTTTAAATGTTAAAATTGAGTGTAAAATACTTGTTTACCTCCCCAATTGAGTTGAACAAGTTTGTAGCAGGAGAATAAGATATAAGCCAAGTGGATTTTTCTACTTAAAATGTCGAAACCGTCGATTTTCAATACTTGATCTAGTGACTTTGACAGTTCTAATGTTCAGTAACGGAACACGAAGAAATCTCTTGGGAACTTGTTACCTACTGAAAGAAAACGGCATTTAATAACGGAATGAGGCCTCCAGAAACAAGAGCTTGTGTGTGTCAATAGATGGATGTTGCGACGCCGAATGTCGTTTTTACTGCAATCTTCAGAAACTAATAAACAAATTCAGGATCACTTTTTGTGCAACCGATTTATAGTTTAATGGGCGTACAAGGAAGTCATGTGTTGTCCGCATAAGATATTTTCAAAGTTGTTCATACCTCTCAATATTTCATTTATATCGTATGCTTTCACAAACTTCTACCCTCAATCGAAAGGTTATTTAACTGAACATCAGAGTTTGTTCTGTCGAATTTCTAGATCTATCGTTTAAGTTCACTGTACATATTATTATATTCACTGCTATACTTAATGCATTATCTGTTCTTGAGGAGTGTTTGGTAATGAGTATTGATGAAGATCATGGTGATCCTTTCATGATTTTAGTTAATGTTTCCACTGCGAACAATAAAATTATGAAAAACAATTTTTTTATGCACACGAGGAAAATATTTAATATATAATAATTTAAATTGAATAATAATAATACTAATTGAAATATATATATATATATATATATATATATATATATATATATATATATATATATATATATATATAATTTCATGACTTAGGGGTACCGAAATTAATGTCATTGCGTTGGATTGAGGGGCTCGAAGATTGATCAACGTCAGCAATACTCGTATCTGATTCAACTCGATCCAAGGCTGAATGAACCTAATTACAAATCTAGCTCATACTGAAATACAATTTAAGGAACCTTGTAGAACCCTTGTATACTGCATTAAATGAGGCGATGAAGAAGTGAAGTAAATCCAGCATAGATCTAGTTAAGACAGAATTAGATTTAAATTGAATTTGGCTATAGAGGATTTGAACTTAGTGCCGGGTGTCCTGATTGGTCTATTCTAAGCTAGAGACTTAAAGCTAATCTAATTCAGTTACCAGAATCCCCCGCAAATTTTCCTTATTTTGGGTTTCTGTCATAGCTGTTTGTTAAATTTGCAATGCAAATTTAGTGAAATTATTACTATATTTCATTCTCTTTGTGGCCACTTATCTTTAACACGAATTCATTGAATACGTTGCCAGTGTTCAGCCGCTGATGCGTCAATTTTAATTCTTCCGCCAAAGCGCTGAATGCCCATTATATCGTATATCAGCTATCGCTATATTTACTAGCTTCTGGATATCTCGCTATCACTTACCTTCCAGTCAGTCTCCTGTTGATTATCTTGAATAATGGAGTTCAGATGTCGCGTCTATAACAGAGGACGCCCCAGTACGATCGCCATTACCCAACAGCTGTTTCCAACAGTTGTACCAACAGTTGTTTCTGAAAACAACACTGTCACAACATTTGTCTATTGCTCTCATGTCATTAATAAGATTTAGTGGATAAGAAAACTACGATATGCATAGAAAAGTTCAGAGGCATTCGCTCTCTATGAAGCCAAATTTGATCTACTCTCTGTTCTTGCATATTTCCTCAGTCTTTAAACTATTCTCGGAGGGTTACTGCCTTCCCGAAAGGCATATGAATCAATGAGAAATAGTAGCTGACAATAGTAAGAAGTTAGTGTTAGGTTAGCCGATAAAATTTCCCTTTTTTATTCCTCTAGGAGAATTATTCATTTTCATTATTCATTTCATTTATCGTAGTTACGTTTATGCTTGATCCATTATCTTTAATATGTGTGTTTGGCATTAGAAAGTTTTTTTGTTTATTCTGGAGTCTCCTGCATTAAGAAAATTTAAAAATTACATTCCAGTCTGATTAAATCAATTAAATTATATCATTGCCAGGAAATATACCTAAGTATGTGTTTAGTTTTTTGTTTGTAGTTTTATTTTGTTAGGACGTCCTCTTCTTCTTTAATATCACTACAAGCCGTGAAGAGTACTGCGTAGGAAAGTGGAGATCCCACCGCCCAGCTTAGAGGGTGCAGTCAGCCGCTGGTCCTCAAGGTTAGGAGAACACTTCTACTGACGCTCACACAGTACACTTTATGCAGTACATATTCTTACACTACAGACTGAGGTCACCAACAGTACACAAACTAGGCAGCCGTACCAGAGGAGGTGCAATTACGCAAGTACAAAGGTAGCAAGCATCCCGACCATCATACTAGTGCACATAGAGAGGGTTGATTACCCCCTCCTCGAAAATCAATAATCGTGAATCCCCACACAATTACCTCAAGCGTTCTCATCTCTTCATAATACTGTTTACAAAAACATGTTCTCTTATGAATGAATTATTATTCGTATGAGGATCATTTATTCATATGAGCATGTGAAGCATACTTAAAAGTTTCACAGTTCTACATTAAATATTACTTTAATTAAAAGTTGGACATGATTCAAATAAATTTTTATTCTGATGACGGATGACAGATAAATTTGAATTCATCATTCGAATAATAGTTTCATCTGTGAACACATCATTCGTTATTCGAATAAATTAGAAGTTATTCGTCATTTGTTTATTCTTTATTCGTCTTTCATTATCTCTTATGCGTTTTGAAAAAAAAAAAAAAATCGCGCAATCTTAAAATCTATGGCAATTTCAAAAACTGCATTACCGATAACTTAATAATGTACCTTAATATAGAATAAATTCGATAGGTTAAAATAAATCAATACTTAATCGCGTGATCTAAAAATCGATAGTATTTTCAAAAACTGCATTACCGATAACTTAATAATGTACCTTAATATAGAATAAATCCGAAAGGTTAAAATAAATCGATAATTAATCGCGTGATCTAAAACTCGATAGTATTTTCAAAAACTGCATTACCGATAACCGAATAATGTACCTTAATATTGAATAAATCCGAAAGGTTAAAATAAATCGAAACCTAATCGCGTGATCTAAAAATCGATAGTATTTTCAAAAACTGCATTACCGATAACCCAATGATATACCTTAATATAGAATAAAACCGAATTTTATTTGCTAATAATTTTTTGAGTGATATTTATCAAATATTTATTTGTCGAATGATTTTTCATTCGAATAATTTTCATCCGTTGAATACTTTTTCATCCATCGAATGCTTTTGCATTCATTGAATTCTTTTATCATTCGAATAGTAATCTAAGATAAGAGATGATAGATAAATTTGAATTATTCATTATTTACGAATAACGGATGATGCGGTTATCTGTATTCGACACATCGAATAATTGATATAATTCATCAATTATCTATTATCTGTAGATAAATTTTGTCCATCTTTGCTTTAATTATTACATTTTAATTATTTAGGTAGTTGCTTAGCCTAAGTTTGTAAATTTACGTTTGTCACAGAGTCAGTATTCTACCAACTTCAGTTCTTCAGTACTAATTTCAAGATTTGCTCTTGGATACAACCATCAAGCAATTTATTTGTCAAACTTATTTATCCTATGACAAGATTTATTCATTACTAAATGAACAGTATATAAGAAACTGTAAAATGTTGTTTTGTTTCAGATTCTGAATGCCAAAGGAACTATAATGAGCCGGTTCACGAATCAGATTGTTTCCTTCCGCCTATTGGAAGTCCTCTGGACTTACAGGTAAATATAAATTGTATTAGTGGTGGCTCGTAAATAAAATTAGTGGAGATGATGCTCAGAAAATTGTTAGCCTTTATTTTAAAATTGTGTAAAATAAAATATACTGGTTAACGGTTTTTAACCACAACACACGCGATGTAAAAAATGAAGCATTACCTTTAACCAAGTTGCGAGAATCGGCATTGTGAGATCGACAGAGCTCCTTCTCTCCGTAGCCTCGTGTGCAGCTTCCTATGTGCGCATCCGCACAAAAGCCAAACTCCTTGCCGTTGGAACTGCGAAGCGCGCAGTTCTACAGAAAAAAAAATGTATGTTTTTCATAAACTGTAGTATGGCTATTTAGAAAGAATTTCGTATGTTTTTCATAAACTGTAGTATGACTACTGTCATTTATCTTAAGGATTATATATTGTACAAGTAAAAAGAAAAGAAGGACTTATTATATTGAATGTTATTGATAGTACCGAAATGAATTTGCTGCAATTCCACAGTTGCTATAAGCGAGTCGCCACTGCATTATATATAAAGTTGAACATCCGTATATCGAACATTCATATATCGAAAATCTCTATATATCCAAATTTTTTTAGAAACCTTGAATTTTTATTGGAAACAAATATTCTGTATATCGAATAAAAATTTTATATATACCGAGCAAAAAATTCCATTTAAAAAAAATATAAAATGTAATTGTCATCCAAAACAGCCCTTATTTTACGTACATAAGAATGGGTCATAATTGAGTAAGAAAAAATATGTTCCACTGGTTTGCAAAGCAATGGAAATTCAGGGAAGATCTAGTTTCAGAAGAAGCACAGGAATACCTAAATTCTCTGAATCTCTTTCCTAAGAGAGTGAAATTTCCATTTTAAATTCACTTTAACTTTGTCTTTCTTGTTTGAACATTGCTCCTAAACATGGTTTCCGTGATTGACTATCCATTAGAAGCCATTTTATTTTACTCGAAAACAAAAATAAATTAATTTTTATGTATGCTTACATATTTTTAATACATCTCCTTATTAAATTATAAATGTACATTTGTAAAAAATCTTCAATTAAAGATGTGATTTGTACAATTTTTCAAATAAGTATTTATCGCTCAGTTTTGTTTTTCTTAAACCCTAAAAAATTTCCTTTGTTACATAATTAACCTCCAAAAATTGCCTTTGGTACATCTTTAAACATAAAGAATAGATATTATTGTTTTCAACCTGAAAAAGGTGAAAAATTACAATCTTTCTATTTATCAAAATTTCCATATATGGAATTTTTTTCAAGGAACCTTCATGTTCGATATATAGAGGCTCGATATATAATTTAATATGATTTCACTAAATTTAATTTTTTTTTATTTTATAGAGGCACAAGGACCAACTTAGTTCCGTCCAAAATGGCCTCGACCTTGATATATACAGGTGAGCTATTTTATTCATCATTTTACATTTTAATTATTAATATTTTAATTTTTCTCAACTTTATAAAGTTTTCTTAAGTTCATGAGCTTTTAGTTTTCGTTGAAACTATTATTACCATGTTATGATGTTCAATCATCAACAATACGCTTTGATATTTTTCTTTATCTTGGATGACAAACCTACTAATGGATATTAAAATTGGTAGTAAAGCCTAAAGTGGTAGTAAAAATGGGATAAAGATACTTTATAATGATATAATACACTGTATTGATCAGGGATACTGAAAAGTAGGATGTTTACTAAAAATGAATGACTTAAAGTATTATATAGTTTCTGTCACGGGGCCCATTGTTCTAGTTTCTAATAACTCTCGGGAATTTTTCAAAACACAGCCACATTTATATAATTAAATCAGAATTTCTTTTACCAACTTTATTTAATCTCTATACAGCTCAAATAATTGGTAAAAGTTAAGCGAAGGCATCTATACTGGCATATCCAGATGACATTGCTATATATAGCAGTTGCATGAACCCTCCCTGAGGCAAGTTGAGCTTCATATAACAAAATTTCAAAATACTTGATATACCTAGGTATAAAACTTGATAGGCATTTTAATCCGATAAAAAATTTAATCCTAACTGCTCTACAAAATTATTATAAGTTAGACAAAAATCATATAAATACAGCCACCCCCTAGCAATCCCAAATCTCAGCCTCAGATTAAAACTGCTTATTTATAAAAATATTCTTCGGCCTTCTCTCCTATACGGTGCTATAGTTTTCATAGATTACTTTCACATATAGCATTGAAAACAAGAAAGAAACTGCAGCAATTTAAAAATGGCATTTTAAAAAAAAAACTTAAATTTTATGATTCACTAAAATATCTTATCAAACCCACGAAATAGAGTTTTAAGGTAGTTTTAAGATTAAGATTAAGAATAATTTCAACATGGAGATGAGCCTCATCACCACGATGAACAAAAATGAAAAGTTGGTTGAATTAATAAAATAATGAACCAGGAAAACCGTAAAATGTGTCTAATTAACATCCTTTTACTGTTTTAATTTTGTGCATTACTATACAAAACTCTTAAAATTGGGGTTAAGAAATAAAAAATTATAACAATACATAAATGCAGACAGAAAAATTTCACTATAAGTTCTTTTATTTAGATGCTACGTTTCGGCCTTTAAGTCATCCTCAGGTATCTTTCAAAGTATGTGTTAAAATGCAAATAATGCATTACATTAAGTCCAATCCGGACCAAGTCCAATCTGGACCAATTCCAATTACACAAAGTAGTCAAAACTTTTTAAAAATGAAAAAAATTAAGGAGCCACCTCAGCCATCATAGTACAGGCGATTGCATTATATGCATTTTAACATATTTTTTTTAAAGATGTCTGAGGATGGCCTAATGGCCGAAACGTATCATCTAAATAAATGAACTATAATATTTTCAAGCTGCATTTATTTATATAAATTGCATTTCACCTAAAATCAATAAACATATAACAAATCTGGTGCGGTGCACAACGTTTCCTAACTTTTAAAGAGTTCACATAAATAATTCTTGAAATAAACTCTGCAGAATTCTTCATTCTTCATTTCTTCACATCTTCTCCCACATATATAACAATAAAATAGTTTTTTAAACAATTTTAGTACAACAATTCTGTACACTACCTATATATTTTAGGTTAGTTAAGTTGAAAATATATTTTAAAAGTTTCGGTTTAGTTTTCATGGAAACATTTTGTTTCCATTAAATACTATAACAGTAGAAATTATTAATTTTCTAATTTTGTTTTCTTACATTACATTATTACAGAGCGTATTGTTGACAACGAATTGGCGGATTGGTAGGAGGAAGTTCGATCGCATCCTTATCATTTTTATCGTTATCATTCCTTTTTTGTGTTTTAGAGAATTTAATCAAATTTCATACGATTTCACACAAAATTTACCATAAAAAAATTACTTATTCAGTTATGCGCATATAAAATATTCTTTTCATCATAACTATTTTCTCTAAATTTCCTCGGTGATATACTACATAAATGAAAAGTTAAAGGGCTTTAAGGCAAGTTTCATCTAAATCTTTAGAGCCGTTTACCAGAAAATTGTAAAATCCATAATGTAATTGCCACTTCCAGTTAGTCCAATGCGCTGTATCTTTACTAATATTGGTCCGATTTTGATTATTATTTTTTTGTTTTTTAGATAATTTAATTACCTTACATACAATTATACATAATTTACCATAAAATACATACTTTTTAAGTTATACGTAAATAAAATATTCTTTTCGTCATAACTTTTTCCCATGCATTTCCTTGCTGTAGCACTACATATATGAAAACTTAAAGGACCACAAGGAGAAGATTCAGAGGAGAGTTTCAGTATCGTACAACTTTTCGTTTTTGAGCTATTCTGTTCACATACACACATGCATACAGACAGACAGACACAGACCATTTTGCGAGACTTGGTTCTTGGACTCAGGAGACCTTAAAACGTAAATTTCCGTTGAAAACTCGGATTCGAAAAATTTTCACGATCGCAATATTTCTCCCTTACTATATATTTCATATATAGTTAAGGGAAAGTAAAAATTATAACATTTAAATTAAATTAATTTTCAAATTATGAAATTCTGACTTAATTATGCAGACGTTTTATTACACATCCGTATTCTTTATTCATATCATATACTTTGTCCGTGTCGTCTGATGTTGGTAATGAACAGTAGAAGCTAAATCGATTTGCGGTAGAGGGCTATGCATTACAAATACCTGTTGAAAGCAGCACTCAATTCAATGCATTGAAGGAAAACAACTTCAACTTGATTGCAAATCAATATTTTGCTGGCAATTGAGTGCTTGTGATTTATAAGCCTGGTCCATTATACGGCTCGGGGGTGTCGTCATCCCCCTCAATAGTTTGAAAACCTAAATTATTAGGGAATCTGTTTGATAATTTGAGAACCTACTTCAAACTGCAAAAATTGTGGTAAAACACAATTTGATATTTATATTTTTTTCCACTTGATTTGGGCACTTCCAACGGCCTCCTTTGGATCTGATCTGCTGATATTCGGTATGATGGGTTTTCTTCGAGGCAGAACGATATCATAGGGCAGAGGTTCCCAGGCTTTATGTCATTGCGTAGCACTACTTCTTTTCAGATAGCTTGGCTTACCAATGTCTGATTTTATTACCGTAAGTAATGTCGGTTTTTTAAAATCTGTCCTTTTACGTGCACATTACTAATCCCTCCTTTACAATTGAATTGTGTTTACATATTTTGTTTATTATAGTATTGCGTACTCTTCTATTTATCATGTTTTTGTTGGAGAAAGTTAGTTAGTCTGGGCTGAAATTTCAATTAAAATGTATCTCCCCAAAAACCACTTACGTCATGTTATGCTTTGGGAATTCGATAAAGGAGAAAATGCTGCTTCAACTTATCGGAAACTTTCAGACATTTATAATGAAAACGTCATTAGTGAACGGCAAGTGCACAGAGGTGGTTTGAAAAGTTTCGAGCGGGAAACCGCAAACTTGAAGACGTGCCTCGGACAGGTCGACCAATAGAGCTTGACGACGAACTCCTGCAAGCTACTGTTGAAGACAGTCCTGTCGTAACAGTTGAAGAATTAGCAGAAAAACTAAGATCGACACATTCTACTGTCCACTGTTATTTGCCATCAGAACTATTTTCATTGAAATTTCAGCACAGGCTGACTAACTTTATTCAACAAAAACATGATAAATAGAAGAGTACGTAATAAACAAAATATAAAATAAAAGACAATTCAATTGTAAAAGGAGGGATTAGTAATATCAACATAAAAAGACAGATTTTTAAAAACCGACATTACTTATGGGATGACCTGATATTAAAGATTCGTTTTCATAAAAGAAAATACAAACTGATTTACAAACGTAATGTACCTCACCTTTCCTCTGTAACCGCTAGATGGCGATTGTAGGAATAAATCGTTTAAAACGTCTCATTCTTTCTTCTTCTGACGTCAAATTAAGTAGGTTCCCTCTTTTGTGTTTATATTTTGTCATCTCTCACTTGCTATACCACTCTTTCCTTTTTACTTTGATATTTCTATTTTTATCTCTTCCGTTTTTGTTAAATGCTAACTTACAGTTATAATTTACTATTCCGCTTTATATTCTTTTTCAGTGAGTGAAACGGTAAGATTATTACGGGAAAATTAATTGTTTATCAAAGAATTATTTTTTAAAAATCACTACTATATATTATTACGGTAGTATAGATCCCTTTTCCGGCTCTCAGGAGCGATGGATTTTGACGGATGAGGTATCAAAAGAAATAGAATTTCACGGAGAAGTGACGAATTCCAATTTTGTTTCTTAAAATCTTACAAGGGCTTAAATAAAAGTGATGAAAAAACTGGAAGGTTTCAAAATTTTGACGACTAAGAGTAGGCGGATCGAGACGGGACAAGTTGGGTTTTAAAGATTTTGAATCGGGCTTCAAGATCAAATATGATCCATTGGACCATATTGGTCCAGCGTTTTAAAGCCTTAAAACCTACCGTTTTCGAGATAACGCACGATATAGGTCCGCACGGGCCCTATGCCATCTTGCGTTAGTGCCGTTATCATGGCAACTTTTTTATCAATTTAAGTCTGTTTACAAAAACTTTTAATGAGTGGGAAATTATATATTGTTTCCAATGTCCAACCCTAACTGTTAAATATGAATACTACACATAGAAAACGGTGTAGCTGAATCTTATCGCCTTAGGATATAATCTTAGGATATAGCCTTAGGATAATCTTATCAGCGTTTTAAGCTTAAAAACCTACCGTTTTCGAGATAACGCACCATATAGATCCGCACGGGTCTTATGCAATCTTGCCTACTTGTCGTTGTCATGGCAACTTTATATCAATTTGAGTCTGTTTACAAAAACTGTCTAACCCTAAAGGGCACTGCTATGTTCGAATACTACACATAGAAAATGTTATAGCTGAATCAAATTGCCTACAGGCTAAATTGAAGATATGTTTTCCAGTGGAGTAAGCTAATTACGTATTAAGTATGAATCGTAACTTCAACATAGTCAGTACAAACGATGTAGATACACCAAATCTGAATGTTAAATAAACCTTTTTTGGTAATATTATATTGTTTACACGAATAAATATCTTTCCCTAATATCGCTTATACTTCTAATGTATTAGGGATTATGCGAGAGTTCTCGCTGGGGTATACTAGTAATAATAAATTGAAGTAGAAGATCAGCCATTTAGCGTACAAAAAATAAATAAATTTTCTAAACACCAATTTCGCTATATATCCTTCATTGAAATTCATGCATTCTTGGAGTCATATCTGGAAGTATTTTAAGACCACTCGTAACATATTTACGGATAAGTCTTCAATCTCGCATCGAATGCATTGTTTGAGGGTTTGGTAGTTCTAGAAGGATAGGCCTCTACCACGTTTGTTTTTTGTTTATAAAGTCGTAAGTCCAAGAGAGAGCAAGAGATTCAAGGAATATCAAGATTTCGATAACACAGGCCAGCGATGAAAAAACTTTTGTACTGAAAATACCTTATTCCTATAGTATTTAGGGTGCTGAATCCAAATATGATATTAAAAAAGCTGTATCACCCACAAAGAAAACTATGAAAACCTAGAAACAGTGTTAAATCGAACAGGCTATTCTGCTCATGGTTGGATGATATGTGGTGATTTTAAAAATAACATGCATGCTCCTTGGTCAGCAAGTTGGTTTTACCAAATTTCCATGTTTCGTCTGTGAATGGGGCAGTAAGGCTAGGGATCAACATTCTACGCAAAAACCTCGTAGATTCTGTAAATACAAACAATGCTTATGATGTAATATAGTGTTTCATTAATTCCCACGTATACCGTATAGGGGTTTATACTATATAATACAAAGCACATTGCTGTAAAACTGTGGGTGATACAAAAAAACTAAGGACAGACTTAGATTCAGCACATAAAAATCTATAAAGACCAACTTAAAGTTAAAAAAGTTTTCAAAAATTTTTTTTTTTGGCCTGTGTAATCGATGCGGCCCGGGAACAAAGCATTCACTCACCGTCATCCCACCATCTTACGAGATCTCATATTCACATCAACTCATCCCTTTTCAAAACCGGACCCGCGACCGTAGTGTTTAAATTTGGTTTAAGTTTTGGTTTTATACGCCAAATGTCTATTCTCTTTCTCCATATTTATACATGAAAAATTAATAATAGTTTAATAAATAATTTAATTTTGAAATTATCCCATTTCACTGCCAGATCCTGTATAACTGCTATATTATTATGTATTCTATTTTATTTCCTCTTATCCACCCAGGTAAACCTACCATATTGATTCTTCTCTTTTATATTATTCTTGTATCTTCTTTATCTTGCCCCTGATCAAGAACTACAACTTAGAACGGGAGATCGGTACACATTTAAACATTATGTTACCTTACCTCGTGTTTCATGACCGCACCCCGAACCTCTCTTTGAATCTTTTTTTTTTCCACTATGTGGCGTACTGATTGCTTATCAGTTATTCCAAAGTTCTTTGCCCCGCACCGCTGCGTTTTCATTTAAGTAATTAATCATGTATCATCTCGAGGAGTTGAGTGGACCCCATCCACAATAAATCCTTGGGGTCCACGAATTCGAACCTGATACGTAATAAGAGACAGTTTATGCTTTTATCTCTACATTTCAGGAAATACATATCGCTATTTAATCCATGGAACCTTCAAGGTGACGTAAAAGATCTACGTCATGGCCTAGATGTGTCACCACATTCCAAACTCACTCAAGTAATAAGAAAAGAAACATAATTGACAGACCTCACGCAAAGCTTTGCTATCTTATCGCTGTAATTGTTATCTGTACTTTGATTTGTGATTAATTCGATTCCTATTGCGGCAGTTTGTATTGTGAGTCAGTCAGTTGAGGTTTTAAGTGACATTTAAACTAAAACTATTTATTTTACTCAACAGCTGTAGTCGACATGAGGTTTTATTTTCAAATAAGGTCAGTATTTTTGACATGAAGAATTGTTTTTAACAATATATACTCACGCATATATATATATATATATATATATATATATATATATATATATATATATACACGGATATATATATATATATATATATATATATATATATATATATATATATATATATATATATATATATATCCGTGTAGCCCCATTTAAGAATCTTTTATTGTTTTTGAGCATATTCATTAGTTAGATCATTTAAGAAAATAATATAAAAGCTAATAAAAAAATAATATAATGAATAAAAATATCAAGAACTACAAACAAAAAAATATTTGGAATTGGATTAAGCCAGAAAAATTGATAAAATACAAACTAAAGCCAAAGGAAAAGTTACCTATTACGTGGAAATCTGTTTTGTCTGTTGATCAATTTTTATCAAAATCATGAAATTTTATTATATCATATTAATATTATAAATTTAAGTGAGCTCATCCAAAATAGTAAAATAAATTTTATTCCGCCTTAAGCCAGGTCCCTCGTTTAAGAGGTATACTGTTTCCTAAATTAAATTATTGTTTGTCGAATAACTTGCGGCGTACGGTTTATATCTGAAATTTTGAATTTAAAATTCAACCGCATATGTAATGTCACGGATTCTGACATTCATATGATTTCGTATCATAAAATCACACGATTTCAAAAATAATTTTCCGTTACTGATTATTACTGTGAGACAATGTTTTCTAAGCTATAATAAAGCCTTAATGTTACAGCCTATATAAGTAGACCCTGAATACATGAATTATTTAATTCATTGAATTTTAGTTTTATATATTTTAATCCTATATGATTTTTAAATAAGCGTTTTAGATACAATCGTATCTTTGATGATTAATTCTGTTTCAAGCTCCCATGGAACCTCAGTCAGTCTTCCTAACGCTTGTCAACATACAGAAATTTATTATTTTTCTATCACAAGTACCTTATTCTAAATCCAGGGGCAAATTATCAAGAAATATTTTGTCTAACTTTGTTAGGGATTGATAAATTATTTGTCACTTCTATAATTTTGTTTTTATTGAAAACCAGTTTCGAATGTGTTGTGGGTTTTTTTTCCCAGTAATTCCGGTGAGTTCATTGTTTTTTTCTGTTATAGATGGGAATAATTACTCACCGGAATTACTGGAAAAACCCCGGCCCCTAAACCGTTTACCTGTAAACACTCCACCTTTTTTTAATTGCTAGTTCAGTGCGGGAACAAACCAATACAAACTTTTCTGTTTGATAAAATCTACCCTCAACCTTGATGAGTACCAACATGTATATGATTTCTTGTCTTAATTAAATTCATAATTCATAAATCTTTTATAATACTAATTTATATTACATTTAATTTAATGTCTATAATAATAGCAAACTGTATTTTGAATTGCTTATTTTTGAATTTTTGTTTGTTTTTATAAATGATTATGAATGTATAACATTCGAAACTAGTTTTCAATAAAAACAAAATTATAGAAGTGGCAAATAATTTATCAATCCCTAATTAGATTGATCCTTCTATGCCATCATGCGGATGTCAACTGTCTAATTTTGCTCTGGAAACCTGTTCTTATCATCCTGTTACTCCGGAGAACTTAAGCTCTATTTTTCTGATCTCTTCTCTATACATCATTCTTCTCCCTTCTCTCTATCTCTCTCTCCTTTTTTCTAAGTAGTCCAGAACAAATGACTAGAGCCCTTTTATGCCTCTTGATGTCATCCCGAATTGAGGTATAAAACCGCCTGCTTTAAGGTTCTTTGATATATTTTTTTCCAATCGCTCAGAACCAAATAAACCTCCCAATATCCTTGCTCTTCTCACCCAGCCTTCCTATATACATTATTCGAATACAAGATCCCAAGCTATCGATTTCTTATGTCACCTCCAATCAGAAGTATAAATATCAGGTGGCAAAGTGGCGAATACCTCGAGTCTCGGTCCAAGTGAGGTCTCGAATTGGAGACGGAATATTTTTTATTATAACAATAAAATACAATATCAAATTATATTAAATGTAGTAATAGATTTACTAACTAACATTGTATTATTATGCATAACACACAGCCGCATCTTATAATTTTGAAGAAGAAGGTTAGGGTGTCTCAAAATTTGGCTGTTATGATCTTCCAAAATCATACTTACGCCACTGCCTCTTATAAAATGGCTTCTTCCTTTAGAAATTCCTCCATTACACTACCACGTTTTGGAGTTCCTTACCTATGCCTATGACTATCCTCAAGGATTCGAATCCTCCTCTATAAAAAAAAACCTGTACCACTACAATCCATGAAGGATTTTGGGTCCAGTGCTTGGTAAGGCCCCACTGTTTCTAGGCCAACAGTTGATAACAGAATAAACAATTATCTGTCAGAGCCGATCTCGAACCCTGAACCACGATAATTGGAGCAGAGTGCCTCGTGAGTGAGCTATACCAGAATCCTCCCGAATTCTACTTAATTATCAATTTAAACAATATTTATTAATTTTATCACAAATATCTATTAATTAAAGAGAGCTAAAAATGAAAAACAAAATTTGGTGAATTTTTTTAGACCGTTGATTAGCTGTCTCAGTTTTCCATTTATCTGATTTTATCTTTTATCAGATGCTTGAATTGGTTAAGCGTTAGTTATTTAATGTTATCTGAGATACCTTGTCTTTTGAATCTTCCAAAATAATATTAACAAATATCTGAATGACAAAAATAGATTTGAAAATAAAACCCAATGAATTTACACATTTTATATAATTCTATGTTATCCTTGGAAAACTTAAAAAACACATTAAAAGTTATTTTTAATTTCATCAATGTGACATCTCAATCCATTCTAACACTGTATTTATTGCGCAAGTGAGAATGACACATTTAGTACATCCAAAACTCTTTAATCACTTAAGAGAAACACTGAATAATAGAGAAAAAGCAACAAGAGTATTAAAATAAATTTTGAAAAATGCCATAAATTACCTCTACCCGTGAGTTGTTGTTAACCTATACTTCCCTGTCAGACAATATCCATTAATAATACTGTGTTTGTTCCTGTTGAAAGGTTTCGCTTCCTAAATTTCTATCTAACTGACTATGCGTCTAGTTTGGAAGTTCCATACAAGAATGAAATGACATGAAACTGGTCGTCGTTTTCAACTACTTAAAAATTTACTAGACATAAGTTCTAAACTTCCAATTTATAATCATCATCATCATCGCTGGGTCTGGGCCGCCTCCATAAGCCGCCGCCGGCTGGCTCAAAAGGTCATCCAGCTGTCCTGTTCCGGATTTGTATAAACTGACTCTGAAGTTGAGAGATCTTATGTCTACAGAAATAAATGGTAAGATGGTTTGCCTATACCTGCAACGCGTTAATGAGCCTTGTCAGATTGTGGTTTATTCCTCTAGATTTACAGGGTTTTTTTTTAAACTTCTGTTTTTTTTTTATGTTTAGAAGGTTTTTAAATTTGATTTATATAATGCTTATTATATAATGGTTTTTAAATTAAATATATATTTACTACTCAATGGGTTCACCATTTTTATTTGTTTAGAAATTAAAAATTGGAATGATTAGAAAAAAATTGGTTTGAAAGACCAACTTTAAAAACTAAAGTTGGTCTTTCAAACCAATTTGTTTTACTTGTATATGCAAACGTGCAGTGTAATAATCCCTTATTGCGACGTCACTGTCCTACGTTCTATCGGTGGGACTAAATTAAAATATTGAATAAATAATGTGATTGAATAATCTTGAAGAACAACAATTTGTAACTAATAATTATGGAATCTTTTTCTGTTAATTAATTTTTTATTTCAGATTTACCTTGTTGTGTGTTTTTTAAATTTTCTTGTCATCTTTCAACTTCTATAAATAATTCAAGTTATATTAAATATATTGAAATAGGTAATATAAAAATGGATCACCTTCAGAATGCAGAAAAAGAAGATAGATCTTGGAAATTGTTTTACGAAACTTTTAAAACTGGGATTAAGAATAAATAAATAAATAAAAATGTTTTCTAAATTTAAATAAATCGTATAAGTACATATTGTATTGTTTGTCCTTATTTTACAGTAGCAGAATAATTCTGTGCTCAGATGGCACAATGTTATAAGTAATATTTTAGTCGTATTTTCCCCGAAAAAAATAGACTATTTCAGTGGGTCGAAGGTCGGCGGTGAGCGGCGGGACTGCGTTTTCTATCCGTTTCATAACCCCTAGAGCACAATTATGGAAGATTTGGAGATGTCTGAGATATATATATATATATATATATATATATATATATATATATATATATATATATATATATATATATATTTTCCGCTACATTTGAGCACCTCCAGCGGCCCCCTTTGGGAGCTGAAATTCGGTATGCAGGGCTTTCTCCAAGGCAGAACGATATCATTAAAGAATGGGTAAATTCCAGTCAAAATTTCGGTCTGTTTACCTGAAATTTCGGCGTTTTTTAAGTTTTGCGCATCGCTACAGCTCCACCATATTAGTTTATAGGGCTGAAAATTTGTATGTGAATAGAGTTGGTGTTGGGGAAGTATCCTTTGGGGGTTTCGACTTGGTTCTCCCACCCTCCTGGGTTTTCAGATTTTTTAAATTATTTGCGCATCTTTAAAACCCGTTACATAACCCCTAGCTCCATCATATTAATTTATAGTGCTGAAAATTTGTATCGAAGGTCAGCGGAGAGGCAGAAAATGTTAACAATGTTAGGGAAATGTCTTTTGTGGGTCTCAATTTTTTTCTTACTCCCCCATTTTTATATTTTTTTTAACGTGAAATTACTACTTTAGTGACGGAGTTCGGATTTTTTTTCCTGAAAAAGGTGTTTTTAATATTACGCAATGTCATTTGTTGGTGTTTAGAAGGTGGCAAAATTTCGTAAATCTTTCTCTTTCAGTTTATGAGAAATCAACGATGACAAATTGTAATAAGTCGAATGCCACTAAATCGCATGCAGGTAATTGTTAGATATATAAACATTGTCAATTTAGAACATGCAACTGGAAAATATGGGACTACTGAATTAAAAGTTTGAATAAATAATGTGATTGATTAATGGAATATGGAAGTATGGGTCATCTGTCTATCTATCTATCTCTCATTTTTTTATAAGAGGTCTCTCGAGTCCACAGACTCTCTGTCTAGCCACCTTGCCCTAGGTCTTCCTACTCTTCTTGTCTCGTGCAGTTCCTCTAGCATGAGTATTTTGACAATCCTGGAAACATCCATTCGAGAGACATGGCTTGCTTAGTGTAGCCTTCCAATTTTAATGAACTTAACCGCGTTCATTTGGTTTAAGAGTTTATAAAGTTTCCATTTCTTTCTCAGGCGCCAAACTGTCCTATCCTTTATAGATCCATAGATTCTCCGAAGAATCCTCCGCTCAAATGCCAGAAGTTTCCCATCTTCTGCCTTTGTGGTAGCCCAAGCTTCTGCTTTGGTGGTAGCCCAAGCTTCTGCCTTGGTGGTAGCCCAAGCTTCTGCCTTGTGGTAGCCCAAACTTCTGCCTTGGTGGTAGCCCAAACTTCTGCCTTGGTGGTAGCCCAAGCTTCTGCCTTGGTGGTAGCCCAAGCTTCTGAGTAGAAGGTCAACATTTTCATAAACCGAAGAAACATCGATTAGCAGCCGATTTCTTGACTCAGGTTTATTCCCATTTATTCCAAAAAGCTTCTATGTAAGTTAATGAGATCTATATGGACACAAGGAGTCCACTAAACCATCGAATTTCTCTCGTATTCAAGCCTTAAAATCAAAATGTTTCGAAAAATCTTTAGTACTCCTCATTATTTTAAAAATAAAATTATACATCCTTACCTTAATGTCCCATTATAATTCTTATTGTAGAAAAATATTACCCTAACTGGTAGGTATAATATACTAACGAAATGTTTTTTTTTCATAATGCAGTATAGTATAGCATCATAGACATTTATAAATACACCGTGAAATGACGTTTTAATAAAATAAATAATATTCGAACAAAAAAATTGTTTGTATTATTACAAGCTATAAAGGTATACTATATACTGTACTAAATAGATCAGCACGCCCAAGGTTAAAATAAATTATATAGAGAAAATAAAGCATAGAATCACTGCTGGGTGTTCATTTTAAGACGGCTCAAAAGAATTTTACAGAAAAACGGTTGGTCCGAGAGAAATATGGTTGACGAAAAAATTGTAGAGCGTAAAGTTTTCTTCCAGAATATGCATAATATTGGACACTTTGACACTACGTACGCGCCTGACCCGCTTCCAAACTGTGTGGTTGGCTGTAGGCCTCTGTGTTTATGTCCATCATTTTAAAAGGTGATATAAGATAAAACAAATGGTGCAAACCGCATTTTGATATCTTTAATTATTATCTAATAATTGTATGAACTTTATTTAGAGCTGCCATTAGATATAATATGTTAGCTTCTAAAAGCAAAGAGAATATTTAGGAATATTGAATGATCTCTAATAAAGTCAAGGTAGTTGTATACTGAATTATATCTATGATGTATAAAATCATATTTTTTTATATTTTATACTGTATTATATGATAATATATTTATATTTATTTCACAAAAATGCTAAAAATTATAAACAACTTCAGATATTTATACAAACAATAACAATTTTAATCATACAATAATATTTATATTACGAGTATGTCCTTGAACTTCAGCGGGTGTCAACAAAAATTATGTTAAAAATTTATGGGAAAATTAACAATGCTATCAACTAAGACCGCTATGTGGTCCCTATCGTTGCGATATCAGTTCGAACCTAATCGAAAATTTAATGATGTAATCGAAACTAATCTTATCTTAATTGATCGTGAGAAATCTTCGCAAGAGATGCGTAAAAAGTAAATAAATAACAAAATATGAAGGCGGCGCCACACAGTCGGTATTCGCCAAGTGGCGAGGATCTATTCGCCGGATAACTATCAGTGGGGGGGAGGGGTGATGGACGAATATTTGGCTTATGACGAGCACGTCAATATAGATGGAGTAAAGCCGAACAGAGTATACATTAATTGTCGGAAAGACGAATATTCGCCATCAGTATGAATATATCTTTCATGGATAGCACTACGGAAATTGTTATTTGTGTTGCTGCTCAACAAAATTTTCAGGACACCTACTGTTTATTTTGTTACCTTCACCACAATTTTTAATACCTTCCCAACCAACCCATACATTAGTGGAATTTTTTTAAGTATTCTGTGGCAGTATCTGAAACTGTTAGGGTGTCAAAACTCCTTGTGCAGCAAGTCATTTGTAACGTAGAATGGTGCCTCCACTACTTTTCGCAATACTTTTGACTGGATGGACTGAATACTCTGGATGTTTGGGGTTTTGACAGAGCTTTAGAGATGTTACATATATTATTTTATTGATGCTGTGGTAGTAGATTAACGATAAGACTTCTTTTATCCTACTCATTTATCCACAAGAAGCTCAGTTGAGGTAATTCCTTTAACATCTTTGATAAGTGTATTTCTACTACACTCCAGAGATAATCGTTTAAGGTGGCCACTGACGATCACTCCAAATGCAACAATGGAAAGATGGAGTGGAGCGACTGGAGTGCTTGGAGTGAAGACGATTTTAAGAGTCCCACTGACGTTCACTTCACTCCATCGTTCCATTTTTTACCGACAGGTTAAAAATTATTCCGAATTCATAAATACTACAATAGCAGCCATGGGAAAGTAGTAGGAGTTTAGGGACGATTGAATTCTTGCTGATTTTTTTAAAATATATATTTCTGGTTTAACGTCCTTTCCTATTCCTATTTAAGGCAAACAGGATGGATAATTCCTAGAAGATTATGAACTTATACAACCACAGAGGAAAGGTCGAGATTCATTCATAGGCTTCGCTTCGAAATAAACTTTAGCTGGTCCAACCCGGATTCCAACCGGCTCCTTAGCAGACTCGAGGTTGCTAAGATGCGCATTAACACTCTCGGTCAGCACGGCCTCATTCTTGCCGCTCTGTATTACTAAAAATAAAAACATACTCGCGGTCGTTCTATGTTCCATTTGGCGTGGAGCGATTGGAGTGGAGTGATCGGCAATGATCTCCTTCAACCGTTGTTTATTCTGCTTGTACATAAGCATGAACTCGTAACTATTGCTGTCATATATATTCTACGCTTCTCTTACAGATCCTGCAGGAAGCTCTCAGTTCTGCCCGAAGAAGAGGGTGACGAGTCCCCGCCGAACAAGCTGGCCCCTACCAGGTACTCTGACAACCAGGCGCATTCCTTCGACTCCTACCTCCTTCCCAATAGCAGCCCCGCAGTCGTACGACAACTATCGGACCCAACGCCCAGCACAAGAAGACCTCTCCAAGTCGCCACTCTCGCCGAAATAGTAAGTTCATTTCAGTATAATATTGGTCATGTTGAAGATAAGATCGAATCCTCCTCAGATCCCATTTAAAAAACATCTCATACAGCAAAAGAGTTCGATCCATCCCACCCTATCTACCCCACATCCTGTGGAGCTTTGAAAAAATAAATAAAAAAAGGATCGAATCATAGCAAGCCAAAAGATACATGAAAAACCTGCTAATTATATTTTTTTTTTCTTTAAATAACATTTTATTTTTATTTTCATCCTTCCTTTCTAGTTTTTCGCAGATGTACAATTCCACCTTTATCGATAAGTTTTATATTCTTCTATTTTTCTTGAAAAATTAAAAAAGAAGACCATCTTCATAGTTTCTTAGTAGGTTGAAATGAGTTGGCCTCATTGCCTCCTTCTACACCAAGGCTGAATAGCAAGGACAGTTTATATTATGGACTTGCTGAGAGAAATCGTTCTCCGTGATAACGTATAGCTTCTCTCAGAAGTCTAGTCTTTATGGCCTGAAACACGGTATAGGTCATGGCGGAATGCTCAGCAGTCTCCGGAATACCACGACCGGGGCTTAGAGAATTAATATCCTTCCAAATGTCATGGAGTTTGGCCAGGAAGCTCTGTGAGAAATAGCGGCATCCAGTCAGGTAGGATTGATTCATTTGGCTTCCCCCCGTGAATGGACGGTGTATTTTCTCAAAATACATTTCTTTAAAAGTATTTTCTCAAAATTGAACCTTTTGGAACAGTTCTAGTTGAACCCACCGTCCATTCTACTACTCAATGGTATCCTGCCTTATTATTTTCTTTTATTTGTTTGGATCTTCTTTAATCCTCGCTTGGAGATATCTCGGAAGATCTACTGAGCCTTCTTTCTTATAACCATACTTAGTCTTATTTTCTCGCAAGAGGAGGTTGAGAAGTTTCCTCACTTCAACTTAACAGTTGACAATTATTCTAGATATGGCTAATAAAAAACAGTAGTCTATAATTATATCTAAGGGGCTTAACAATTTTTAAGGTCTCTGGGTTGACAAATCAGTTATTCTGGATTTCTCCAGATGGGTAGGAATGAATGAAAAATAAGTTTTATTATAAGACTTGTCCTTTAGAATGATATGGATTTAATATATTACATTTATATTCGTCTGACAATATTACAAAATATATTTTGTCACTTGTTTATAATTAAAAAATGAATAATTACCTCAAGTAATAGTGAAGTATAGGTTTTAGTTTAAATAAATATTTTGTATATTGAGGAGGAGTAGAAATCAGTTTGGTTAAAGGATGCTATAAAGGATGAATTACAGATAAAAATGTGTAAGGAATTCCAATATTAGCATAAATAATAAAATATTGGCTCAAGGAACCTGTTCTATGGCAGAGAGGATTTTAGTTGGTAGCATGGGATCTGGACTATGGAACGCATCGTGAGAAATTTAAAAAGTGGAAAAGAAAGACATTTAGGAATCATTGACGTTTGAAAGCATAATAAAGCCACTTCAAATCAGAATACCAAATGGAGAGACAAGGGAACGCCGGGAAATCTAGAAGACGATTCTAATGGAATAATAATCAGTAAAATAATTAAACAACCTAACAAAAAGGTCCAAGTAAACTTTCAATGGACTCAAAAATGAAGAAACTGACCAACATGCTAAAAAATAGGCTGTACATCACCTGGAATAAATAAAGATTTTCATTTCAATGAAATTTACTAGTTTTACAAAAGAAATCTTTACCGAACCATAGCTGGTATAAACCATAATATAAAAACTACACTCACTTTCAAAAACTTGATCGAACTCATGAAACAGCCATTTCAAGATTGAGAACAAATTGGGAACATATTAATACTCTTAAATTTGTAAATAGGCAAGAGAGATAGTGAATACAATAAGTGCACCAGCAAGACATCTCCATCCTACATTCTGTACTGTCTGTACATAACTACTCATGATCTGTATGAAAGATCTAAAATAGTCAATCGTAAACTTGAGATGACAGTTTAAGCCCGTTGCTATTTATACTATAAACATATATACATGTGTATATATGATGTATATATGAGATAGCAGCGCGAACTGAATGGACGTTCGTTCCTGGGGCGAAAGAAACCTCCAATGTTTCTATAACGCGTGCCAACCCTCCTCTCTCCCCCCTCCACCTTCCTCTATACCCTGCATCCTTCACAATAATTATTTCTAATTTCTATAGGCTCTTGTTTTATAAAATATTTTTTTCCTCTAATAAAACATAATGAAATAATTTAATGACTATTATTTATGCAATAAAACTTTCATTCCAGAAAGAGAACTTGATTTTTTTTTAAATAAGAAAAATTATGAATAAAAAAATTTAAAACCTATTGGCAGGCCGCGTGTCAATCCTGGACTCCCCAGCGTGTCTTGGGTCGGACAC
This sequence comes from Rhaphigaster nebulosa, assembly GCA_948150685.1. Taxonomy (NCBI): domain Eukaryota; kingdom Metazoa; phylum Arthropoda; class Insecta; order Hemiptera; family Pentatomidae; genus Rhaphigaster; species Rhaphigaster nebulosa. Next base: position 140,596,969 of record OX411309.1, on the reverse strand, counting down.
CTCTGGTGTAAACCATGTCATGGACTATAAGGACCACTATCAAACAATTCATTAGTAACCTAAATCTCATATCATGCTTCCGAGGGAATGCACCATATACAAGACAGCTGTAATCAAATTGTATAGTTTTCTTTTTCTTCCAGAAGAAAGACCAGAAGTCTCCGATCAGAGATCAAGTTCTCTGAGGAAGTCTCGTGGAAGGTGAGGATGAAATATCAGAGAGATGAAGAATATACCCTCATGGAAAAAAATCTCCGAATTAATAATAAGAGTTTTGCTTATCAAATAACGTCCATATGAATAAACTGTGATTCAGAGCTGTCAAGCTAAACCCATCCACTTTAAGGTTTTAGAAGGTGGAGGGAATAAGTATCTTTTTCATTGTTGGCAGACTCAATAACAGTAGAAGGACCTTTTTCAGAAAGGACGCTAAGACGGCTGAAGGCTAAATCCTGCTTTAGCCCCCAGCGTGATATCCTTTAATAATGTCTGTATCCCCCGGGAAGGAAGGGGAGTGGCAGTCCCTGCGGGAGGCTTTGGAAAAGTTTGTCGACGTTTTCATTTATTGAACGTGGCGTTTATTAACGATTTTGTTTCCATCTTTTTTTTAATCGGATAAACTTCAATAATTTTTTTTTCATTGACGATTAACTAAATATTATCATATCGGATCACATCGAGGGTCTGGGTAAGGAGATACTTCATAGCAACAGGAGACTCCTCCTGGGAAAGTTTTGAAGTTCACTGATCAAGTTTACTTCTTTTTTTTTTTTTACATCATTTGAAGCAGTGAACTTTAATCATTAAAAATTCAGTTTTGATTTTTTTTTTTTTTTTTATAACTGCAATCATAGGAACAATCATATTTACTGGAAGAAAATTTTCATATTTTTTCTTGACACATGTCTACATTTAGTAGCTGAATTATGTAGTTTTTAACCTACCATTCAGATAGACGCGACTCTCCCAATTGTATTACTATATTTTTTGTGCTAATTGATATAATTTAAGCAAAGTACTGTGGAGAAAAAGTTGAAAATCCAGCCGTTACAGAACACATTTTAATTACAATAATGTGTTTACCTTTACCGTGCGAGGTGTCGACGTGTGTAAAAACGAACACGGGCATTCGATGCAAAATTATCGCGAATAGCTAACTTGAATATTCGAATACGAGAAATAAAATTTAATTTTTATTCTATATTAACATAGCTATTTTTGTTGTGTTGTGCTTTAAAACTAGAACTGACTGTAGCTGTAAAATTATTTAGCTCAGTTCATTCACAGAAACAAAAATGAACCAATACAAACAAAAATTTGTTTTGGGAGAGACTTCCACGATTAAATCCGCTAGTGCATCTTTCATAGCCATGAAAGTTTATCTAAAAAATATTTATTAATTTATGTTATTCCTCTAAACGTTAATTTTTTTGTCTTAGAACGGACGTTAATAATCATATTCAAGGAGCGAATTATTTATTCGCACCAGTTTAAAATTAAAAAATAAGGATTCATAGTTTAAAAGAGATTATTTATTTATAAATGCATAAAAAATAAAATAAATAATAACTGATCAACAAATATATGTTACATAAGGGGGCATAAGCAGAGGCCTGGCTAGATTTGGGGAAAGAGGTAAGCCAAAATGCCCCAAAATAATTTTTAATAATTTATATTTTCCCTCCTTTTTTAGGCTTCGAAAAGAAATTACGTTAATTGGATTTAAGTCGAAAATATGTTTTAATTAGTATTCTGATATAATACCTCTTCTTTCACCTCCCTTCCAATAAAAATCAACAGTTATATAACTGTTCTTTAAATAATATATTTCGAAATAAATAGGTATCACCTCATAACAGTAACGCATTTGTTGACTGAATTAAGGCCAAAACTATCAAAAAGCAAAAACAAATAGTATTTACTTGATATGATAATAATAATCTTTTATTCAAAATTTACCGCCCTCTAAATTCTACCGCCCGGGGTAAGTGTCCCCCTCGTTCCGACCAACGGAGTGGCAATCTTGAAGTTTGTTCCGGGCGCCAGTTGGCCTAGCTACGCCACTGAACATAAACAAAATATGGCAACGTAATATTGTCTGAAACCCATTAATTTTTTAACCGATTACAGCTTATGTGTTTAGCCTGATCCTATGTAGGTATGTACCGATTTTTTAAGTGAACGGCTATACAATTGTATATACAATATACAACCGATTTTCCAGTTTGATCACACAAATTACTCAGTGAGATACCGTGAATGTTTTGAAACAATCTGAGCTCAGAGTACTAAAAAAATATATATATTTTATTACATTTTAAGTATTCTCAGATTTTGGTTTATTATTTTCAAAAATAGACCTTTGGAATCGATCAAGGAAAAAAATGTAACTCCCCTCAAAATTTGAGGTTTTACGTTTCAATATACGTAGAATCCAAATATCGAATAAAAAAAATATCGAATCGCAAAATTTTTTTCATGACTTATCTATTGGGCTTCTGACTTCTTCGTATCTCTTTGCTTTATCCTTCCTTGGATTATTTCTGCACTTTTTGGTCTTTCCTTTCTCTTTTCCCAAGTGCACATCCAATATTTCCTCTGTATCATTTTACCATCTGATTACATGTCCTAACCATCACAGCCTACTTGCATTGACAGTTTTTTCTTAATACTCCCAGTTCGGCACTCTCACGGCGATCATCTTGGGACAAGCTTCAAATTTATTTTGCTTTAGAGCCTAATGCTTAATTTTTTTTACTTGGAATGAATAGATATTTTTGAAATATTACTAAGTGGAGATAATAAACCATTGTGCAATAATTTGCAGCGTTTTTGTAGATGTTTCAAATCATATCATATTTAGGTTCATGATTATAAGTATTTTATATGTAATAAAATATAAATTCCTAATATTTGAAAAAATAAAAACGTTAATATAAAAATTAACTTGGATTATTTCTGCACTTTTTGGTCTTTCCTTTCTCTTTTCCCAAGTGCACATCCAATATTTCCTCTGTATCATTTTACCATCTGATTACATGTCCTAACCATCACAGCCTACTTGCATTGACAGTTTTTTCTTAATACTCCCAGTTCGGCACTCTCACGGCGATCATCTTGGGACAAGCTTCAAATTTATTTTGCTTTAGAGCCTAATGCTTAATTTTTTTTACTTGGAATGAATAGATATTTTTGAAATATTACTAAGTGGAGATAATAAACCATTGTGCAATAATTTGCAGCGTTTTTGTAGATGTTTCAAATCATATCATATTTAGGTTCATGATTATAAGTATTTTATATGTAATAAAATATAAATTCCTAATATTTGAAAAAATAAAAACGTTAATATAAAAATTAATTTATTTTTTTTTTTTAATAACTCTATATTACAATTCTACTCGCCCTTAAAGACGGGATGAACACATATATCTGGGTGTTAGCGGCCATGAATATTGTGTTGAAGTCGAGTGTCTTCCACTACATGTTACTTCCATGACATACATCTGTGTGTGTAGGTAAACATACAGAAAGTAAATTATCGTATTGTATAGTTTCATTAAGGCACCAGTCTACAATAAGTTTCAATTTTCACAGACATCAACTTCACTAAGAAACAATCAATGTGCTTAAGTAGATGTTGAGCTACATTCCCTCAACATTTAAAAAAAAATTAAATTAGTTATTATTTATGTAATTTGATTTGTTGGGATTTATAACTATAATAAAGTTAAATAATAGGTAAATTTTCAGTCGGATCCAATTAAAATATCAAATAATTTCCTAGAACGGTTTATTAGCTCGGTGACTGCACTTGGAACATTTAACATTTTTACAAATTTTGTATACCTAATTTCTTTTTTGATTTTTTTACCGTCGCGAAAATTAAATTTCCTTGTTTTATATTTATAATTTATAAACATTTTTACATTAAAATCACATTCAAATGCATTGTGTTTTATTTCATTGAAATAAGTAGTAGAATCTATATCTGAGTATTCGTAGATATATTTTAGGTTTATATGTAAATTCAAATTTTACAAAACGTCTGCTTTGAGGACACTTCTCATTTAAAGAGAAAAATTAGTTTGCACGCCCGCTATTCAGAAATTTCAATATAGTCCATTCAGGAATAACTAAACTTCCAGTTTTAATGATTTATTTTTAAATTTACGAACAAAAAAAACTTAATTATATTTGCCTATTACGTATGTTTTGTTTATATTAGCAACATACCCAAACAAAAAGACTTTGAACTTCTTGGTGGAAATTGGTGGTGAACGAGTTAAATTAAATTTGTAAACCACCTAAAATTGAAAATACTGAAACTTCTTAAAAAAAAGAAAGAATGATTTGATATCCAAAAACCACTACTGTTCTTTATCTGATTAAAAATTAATCAAGGCAGTAACTTTCCTTCTCTTCCGAGTTATTTTCTTTTCCTCTCTGCCTGAGCAGTTCTGGAGATAAATGAACTTTCCAAATCAAAGTGTTGAAAGCAATCAGTCCAGTCGGCAATCAGTTTTATCTTCTTTCTCGGATTAGTAATTATCTATTGTTACCATAAAACTGCAGAACAAAATTACAAGTAGGAATATAGTAAATTAAAAAATAAAAATAAAAATCATGAACTAATCTATATTAATTGGGAAACTATAAAATAATATTTGCAGAGTCCACTCAGACGACTTTCTTTATCGTTTTGTGTGCAAAATCCAAAATAAAAATTGTTTGCTATATCTTTGCTAATTAAGATTGATTTTTTCTTTTTTTTAAAGTTTGAATTGAGCTTTGTTGGCAGTTAAATTATTCTCCAAATTAGCAACTGGAATGTTCTTAAGAAATGTACAGTTTTCGGATTATTCGAAAAACAAATAAAAAGTGAAGGAGCTTCCATGGGAGCCTGCGCAAAATACTTTAAAATATACCTTATGTATGTAGTAGCAGTAGGAAAGTACAAACATTGCTGCAAAGTCCAATATGCTGTATCATACCTAATACTGGTTCGATTTAGATGATTTTTTTTTTTAGTTTTTTGGTCTATAGAATTTCATTACCTTTCAAATGATCATAAACATAAAAGTGGATACTTTTCGAGATATAGGCAAATAAAATTTTCTTTTCGCCATAATTTTTTATCTGCTTTTTCTCTGACATGTCGCAAGTAACATTTTCAAAGTTTATAGGAGAACAAAAAGAAGTTTTAGATCGCACGGTATTGCTTGTTTTCGCCATATAGTCGTCAATCTTTATATTTGAAATGTTCCATATTTTACAACCTTTTTAGCTTATTTACGATACTTATACTAAGAACAAATGGCCAGAATAATAAATTGCGCTTATGGCATTTTACCTCTGACGTACAGATATATGGATAGTTAAAGGGCTTTATAGATTACACTTAATGCAAGTTTCATCAAAATCGTTAGAGCAGATTTGGCGCTACAGTCCATAGAAAAACACGTTTTTCGGCGTTTGAGGAACCGCTATTGCGCGCAGGATGTCCTATTCGATACGCAGACATCAGAGGGAAAAGGAGAGCATTCCGAGAAGAACTGTTCAATATTTTGGAGAACTAAGGAAACAATGGACATCAACATTGATGAAATCCGAAAAGTTAAAATAAGTCGATTTGTGGGCGCGCGATCTTAATACCGATAGTATTTTCAAAAAGCATGTCTCAGATAACATAATAATTCACCTTAATTGTGAGAGTATGGATGACCGTGAAAAATGTACGGGGGTGCGGTCAATAAATAAACACATAAGAAAAAACTTATTATAATGTGTGCCTAAATTATAATGTGGCACACGTTATAATAAGTTTTTTCTTGTTTGTGTGTTTATTTATTGATCGCACCCCAACCAAGATTCTCCTATGTAATTCACCTTAATATCGTAGAAATCCAAAATGTTTAATAAATCGATACATGAGCATGCGATATTGAAATATTTAGTATTTTCAAAATCTACGGCACCGAAAATATAATAGTAGGCCTCAATATGGAATGAGCCCGAATACTTTGAGAAATGTTGTGTATAATAATGGCTGTGGTTGTTATGATGATAAATGGATGTTACATAGGACAGTGTGTTATGCTATCTTATGGTTTAAATTATGCAATAAAATAATTAATACATGAATGTTATTCATTTGCAATTATTACATGGTTGCAGCATCAACATATACATCAGTGTATACAAAGTTTTTTTTTGTATTTTTTAAAGTAGAAGACGCCTTGAAGTTAGCCTATTCACTTTAACAACTAACTTTATGGTGTCGCATTTCCGCTACATGCTTCTTGCACAACTTCCGTTACAATAAAAATTTTAATGCACCGAAAGAAATATTACTTCAGTAATTATTAATGCTTTGTTTTCATATCCTTCAGTTGAACAAATTAAATGCCTAATATGTTAATTTCAACTTCCATGAGATACCGAGTGGGGTGGAGGACAGTGGCCTGGGCTCCGAGGTGAGGGTATCCTCCCCGTCGCCGAGCACGCCCTGCTGGAAGACACCTCCTGCCACTCCGTCCTCGGATAACTCCTTGTCCTGGCAGACCCCGACCAATTCTGATTCACCTGAGCCGGAGAAGCAGCTTCTGTCCGTCCTCCTGGATTCCGGCGGCTCCCTGGCACCAGATCCTCCGCTCAACAGGGTACCGTCCAGAAGGAAGCTTGTTCGATCCTTAGCGAGAATCGGATCCGAGGCCCCCTTTGATTTCGATCTCAGGTAAGTGGAATTCTGTTTAGCTATTTTTTTTTCCTTTTTATGATTTTTTATTTCTTAATATTAATTTAACCACATAAAATATTGAAAAAATTGTAGTATTTGATGTTTATACTACTGTCTCAGTTTCTACATCATAACCATCATTCTACGCCTACTTTAATATCTATATCTACAGCCAATGGGTCTCCAATTTTGACCTTTTTTTTTTTTTTTGTTTAACGATTCTACATCCAAAAATATTGGACCTGTATCCCGACGTTCATTTCAATTCGTTCTCTAGGAGCCGAAAAAAAAAAAATAAAGCTCGCTGAAACTGCTTCATTTTATATCTCGAGTTTGGGAAATGATATCCAAGTGGTTTTCCCACCAAACAATTTGTTTTTCAGAGTCTGTTACAGGAAAAATTCAAATTCAAAAATATTAATTCTTTTGGTCGAATAAATTGAAAAAATTATTTAGATAATTGGGTAAACTAGCCTTATAGATTTTTTTACTCCAAAAATGATGGAATATTTTGATTCAGCGCTCCAATATATTGTTTATATTATTTTAAATATATCACCGAAAAAATATATTTTTTTTTTTCAGTTCTGAGGCAATTCAAAATTTTTAAGCTGTTCTATCATTAAAAAAACAAATTATCTATATACTCTCAGTAGATATTATTCATTTATATGGTGTGTTATCACCTTGTTACTATCCTTTATTTAATTGGCTGTTTTTATACTTATCTTATGTGACATATTTTCTTATCTTCTTACACATATACACAGTGGCGTAAGTGGATTTTTGTGCCAGGGTGCAATCAGTGCAAAAGTGCGCTTCCTTGACATTTATTGGCCGTGGCGGGATAAAAAAAACGGACTTGAGACTTGGAATAATTTTTTTTGGCATAACCGAATATTGCAAAATGATGTGATAAAAAATAATCACCAATATTTAAAAAATTGAATTGATTATAGTACTTAGGAATAATAAAAAAAATACAAATTGTATGCTCAACTTTTATGCCTAATCCTAATAACGGTGACACTAAAAACAAAAACCATCGTAGAGTAGTTTGGAAACAGCTGTGTTAGAGGAGGAAGGAAGGGGAAAAATAGTAGTACCATAGTGAGAGGGGAATGCTGTTGCGCCAGTGGTGTGGTTTCTTCAGTTTAGAATGTTCTAAAACAGTCAAAAGACCCAAAATAATGTGATAAAAGTATTAGGTCATAACATTTCCTTTGTCTCCGCATTCCTTTTTTATTGCTTCTTTGAGTTACATTCATCTTTCATCCCTTATTAAACTTTATATTTTTTTTTTGTTCCCCCCCCCCAAGGGTGCCCAGCACCATTGCCCCCCATTCAAGTTATGCCAGTTCATATGCATCACACTTTCCGATGATAAAAGGGACACCTATTCAATTTTGTCCTCGTCAGACATTTTTTAAAATTTTGATACTATAAGCCGTGCAAGTAGCTCTCAGATATTAGATTAGAACAATGACTTCAGGTGATTTAGCAGCAACATGTTATCAGACAGAAAAATCCCTGCAGGGATTCTATGAAGTAGTGTGTTTGTAATATTAGATTGATCTATTTTTTAATTGTACTCCTTTGATTCTGGGTGTGTAATCTCTATTCAGTATTTTCTTAAAGATATAAGTTCACGTTTTTTGTTAATTGTTGAAAATGAGAAGTAATCTATTTATGACTTTTATATGAACTATGCGATGGTACAAATATTTGTCTACACAAAACCAATGAATGAATGTTTATAGAAATTAATTGATTAAATCTGAATTAGATTATAAATCATGCACCACAAACAGTAACAACCTTTTGGAAATTATATTATTAGTACCAAATACCATATCTTCCTTATATTGGATTTATGGGTATTTTAAATAATTAATGAGAATCTCTTTAATCCAATAAACAAAACTTGTGTTTTTATCCATTGGAATTTTTATCTTATGTATTATTATAAATAATAATACTCGTAGTAATACTAGTAATACTCTTTAACATTTATGAGGAACGGGCCCTAAGAGAATGGAAGAAGAAATGTCGGGGTATGGGCTTAAAGATAGGCAATGATTGCCTATTTAATCTTCAGTTTGCTGAGGACCAGGTGCTCATTGCTGCAGAAGCAGAGTATATGATGAGAAAAATTCTCCAGGAATACTCATTATGGGGACTGGAAATTAGCAAAGAAAAAACAGTATATATGACCTTTAATAGCCAAGGTGAATACCTACAATTTGGACTCATGGATCATGAAACCTGAAAAGCAGTTTAAATATCTAGGAAGCTGGATAAATGCTTTAGGAACCACAGACAAGGACATTGAAAGGAGCATAAGCAACGGGAAGATCGTTATTAGAACCTTAAATTCGGTACTATGGAATAAAAAAATGTCCTTAAAAACAAAAAAAAATTATATATAAATCATTTCTAGAAAGCATGGACAATTAAAGAGAGTCAATCGCAAAGACTTATTGCCCTATAAATGGATTACTGGAGGCGATCATGTGGTATCTCATGACTTCAAAAAGTTCCAAATAGTGAAATAAGACGGCAAGTTCAAAAAGTGGAGAACATCCTTCATACTATTGAAACAATAAGGCTGAAATGGTATGGGCATGTGATGAGGATGGAAGAGGGGCGATGGCCTAAAAGAATTTTGGAATGGAGACCAGAGAGAAAACGGAACAGAGGTCACACGAGGAGAAGCTGGATGGAGGTCGTCAAGGAAGGAATGGTGAACAGGGGAATGCATGATAGAGACTGATAGAGGAAGATGGAAAAAACTTATATTTGGTGACGACATATGACCGAAAATGTAAAAGTCGTTAAAAAAAAAAAATTATTATAAATATGATATTCAGGAATAGAATATAGACAGAAGTTTAATTACATTCCTGATACAAATTAGTACACCATTTCATTATTCCATCACAAATTTCATTTTATTACTATTGTGAGGTATTTTCTTTTTATGTATAATGTTTAATTAAGAATCAAACATTACAAGCATGAATTAAGTGATAAAAACAAAAAAATTGAACTTTATTTTTAAGAAATCCTAAAAATTGACAAATTTACACAACTTTTAAATGTTTTGTAAAAAAACAAAATAATCAGTTACAAAAGCTCAATTAATATCCAAATAAATTAAATCATTTGTTTAACTTTTGCCTGTTAATAAGTATTTATTGAAATTTCTATGTAATAATGCCATATAGCAAATAAATATATGATTTATTGAATTTTAAGCCTACTACTACCATGAGTCAGATCCTTTTCTTTTTGGTGTCTCAGAATAAAGTTGGATTAGCAAAACAGCAAAATAATCCAGAATTAGAATAAAAACTAACATGAAATGGTATAGATTAAGTAAATTTTTGTTTTAACTCAATTTATTAAATAGTATAATACATAAATTAAGCGAATTTCTAAAATATTTCATAATAAGAGTCTAAAGAAGGCTTCATATATAACTTTACATATAACACATAATGTAGGTCATTGATATTTTTTGATAAAAACTTTTCCTTCATCGCTTATATAATTTGTGATGACTTAAAACTTCTGACACGGAAACTTATTATTAATTTTTTCCTTATTTATTTGATAATGCTACAGATTGACATGGTCTGCAGAATAAGATTAGCCCATCTTTCTCTACCCTTGGCAGCCTCTTTCCAATTTCTAGTTCTTAGCAATCCATTATATTTTCTCATCTTGTCCTCCCAACAGCTTCCCCCCTTCTCCCAACAGGGTCCCCCTCTTCTTCTCTTAGCATCAATCAGTGCATCCAAAATTTTCAGCAGAATTCTATCCTCATTCATAAATCCAACCCATATTCATTCATCTTCTATTCATTTTTAAACAATTAAATATATCTTCATTTTTTAAGATGTTCTGAGATTTGTCATTAGTTTCCCAAATTATATTGACAATGTTATGTGTAATGTAAATTCTCCTTATTATTTTCCTTTCAAAGATCTTTAATTTATTTATATCTTGCTGCATTTTTTACAGATGCACCAAGTCTCTGTGCCATAGGTAATTATGGGTCTAACCATAGATTTATATGATTTCATTTTAGTTTTTCTATTGATATCTATCAAAAAAAATTATGCTAATTAATCCTCAATTAATCTAGCTGATTTGAATATAATGCTAGGTTTTCGAGAAACAATACTAATACAATGCGATAATTTATATTATCTAGTACTAATAAATATTTTATATTTATCAACTTTTATCAATATTTATATCAATTGCAGTGATTTAGTGATAATTGTGTTATTTCTCTCTATCCTTAAATTCTTCATTGCCTTATCGAGAAGTAGGTAGGGCGTCTCCTTGTCTCAGTCCATTCTTACTTTCCATGGGCTTGGACATCTCTCCATTCACTCTTAATTGGTGTGCCTCATTGTCATCTTTATTAAAACTATTAGTTTAGGAGGGAATTTTTCTTCTTCCATTGCCTCATATACCATGGATCTGTAAATCCTATCATATACGCAGTCCTGAAATCAACAAAAAGCCGCCACGTAACCAAGAGCAAAGATTTGATCTATGGTTGATTTGTTTCTTCGAAAAGAAAAACCCATGGCCTCTATTTTCCTGAAAAATTTCCTACTTTTATTCTTGTAGGCCATCTCTTCAACGTTCTTTAAATGCTCCTCCAGTGCCTGTTTTTTCTTCTTGACAATTTTCTCTGCCTGTCGCCTTGCTTCTCGGTATCCAATTTCCAGTTTTCTTGTTTTCCACTGCAGGTAGTTATGTCGTGTGGTGTTCCTCTTTTTGATAGCTTGCTTACATTCATTGTCAAACCATCAATTCTTCTTCTAGGTCCTACATTTCCAACAGGTTCTGCAGCTACAGTTTAGATTACACACTCCAGTTTGTTCCGATAGTTATGCCCTCAGCCATATCCAAAGGATACTCAAGAATTTTCCTTAAACAGTAATATTGTTTCTTCATTCTTGAGGTTTTCTGTATTCCACTCTCTCTTGGGTGCATAGTGAGAGATACCTTGACTGTTCTTCTTCTTTGTTTAAATTTCATTACTACCAGGATCTGAGTCAATGTAAAGCCTTCTGAAATTTCTGGCATCCACTGTGCAGCTGTGATGCCTATTATCACTAACTCAAAAGTGATCTAATTGATTTGGACTTTCCCCATCTAAACATTTTGCAGCCTCAAACTGGTTCAACCTTTCCCCTTTGCCATTTGTGATGCTATGCAGGCTGTGTGTGCTTTCCTATTGTTGGCTTATAGAATACATATTACACAAATTAAAAATAATCAAATCTTTGCATTATTAAATAACATCAAATGTAACCGTAATTGTAGTAGGTAAAGTAATTTTTTAAGTTTCTAACCGCTACGAAAAGCCGCTGTTTTTAACAATCTCCGAGTTCATACCCGTTGAAGCTATTAGGCCCGAAAAGCCTATTAGGAATCGCGTAAGGAAGGGTGGGTCGGGTAAGGGGGAGGAGGAGGGGGAAATGTATACATATATTGTAACGCTCTACAAATAATACTAGTTTTGGCGAGGATATAGATTCTTCAAGAAGTCCTTATAACAAAAATAGTCGGTTTTAACATAGATACAGGCTCTGATATATCCTGCCTTGTTATTAAATCGGAACGGACTATGTTAGCGAGTAGAGGGACATTAGAATATTGTCCATTTTAATAGTCGACTCCTTCTTCCCGTTCAGATATTTCAATCTTGACTAGAATCTAATTACAACTATTTTTTTTATATTGATCAAAACCCATTGTTCAAAATGTTTGTAAACCAAGACCCATTATGATAATTTCAAGTTCTTGAGACCACCTAAAATACAAGAAATGTATTAATATAGATGTAAATAGTATAAATAAATGTATTTATTTAAATTGTATATATCTTTAATTAAATTATGATATTAATCTCTTATTGAAGTAATAAAATAAATTAAATGTTCATCACATGTTTTGGCATTATTATTTTTAACTAAGCGAGTATAGAATATTTTTAGTTTTATTTCACATAATTAAACAGAAAGAAGGTGAATACAAAACAATTTTAAAACCATTAGAATTTGTGTTTTTCTACCAGAAAGTGAAACATTTATAATTTTTATTCACTAACTGCAGGATCCGGCAGTGAAATAGGATGATTTAAAAATTAAATTATTTATCAAAGAATTAATTTTTCATTAATATTTTTTTCTTTAAAAAAGCCTCCCAAAAAATATGAAAAACTCACAAGACAGGGCTTGCTCTCCCAATTGAACGGCTTGCAAATTTATTTTTATAGGGATACCTAACAACAGGTGGAGACCGATCCACCCAGAACTATCCAAACCCTCAAACAACGCACTCGGATAGATATTGAAGAAATACCTGTCAATATGCTCTGAGAGGTAATGCAAAACTTCCACGTACGACTCCAGGAATGCATAAATATCAATGGAAAATACTTTATACATGAAAAATTAATTCTTAAATAAATAATTTAATTTTGAAAAAATCCTGTTTCACTGCCAGACCTTGTAAAAAATACATTTGATTACTTCCACAATATTGATCAATTAGCTATCAGAATAGTTTCGGTGATACACCTCAAGTCAGCTCCTAAATCGTGAAAATTTCTGATTTTGATGCAGCACATAGAATTATATAGAAGTATATAGTGCAAGCATTAATTCATGGCCAGAACTAGACTTTTTGGATGGGGGGGGAGGCTAGCTTAATTTTGCCGTCCCTCCTTTCTCTACTTCCCCTCTTTCAATAAAAATCAACAGAAATTTGAGATGGAAATAAATATCATCATCTCATAATATTGACTCATTTTATTAAAAGTGAAAACACTTTTTTTTGGGCAAAAAAGTCTTTTGGCCTTAATTCATTCAGTAAAATGAGTTAATGTTATGATATTATAGTCATTTACGATTTCATTTTTACTAATTTAGAATATTCTTCTGGTTCATTTCCAATTTATGTTTTTATTTATTGACTTTTTTTTTTTGTTTTTCTTCCACTATATTTTTTTTTTTTTATCTTTTTACTATATGATATGTGTATTTACTTAAACATGCAACATATAACAGAGGTAATAATTTTTAGTGGTTAGGTTTTTGATTGATGGATGCATTTTTTTTTCTTTGTTTAGTTTTTTAGTAGCGAATATATTGTTTCTCTATTCTTCATTTTGTTCTCATATATTTTTGATAACTTTAGCAATAGGTCTTTGGGCCAGAAATAATTTTGTATACCTTTGTTATTCTTAAGGGACTTTGTCACACAATAAAGTTTTTTTTTTCTATTTTATTCTATTCTATTCTAAATGCACAAGAATGATGATGACGCACATCTATACGTTCTTTGCAACACATTGTTAGTTTACAACGGACAATTTAGAAAACCATTCATGAAGACTCAAAAAGATTTGTTTGAGGGACTTACTTTGGTTCCTCATTCCCTCAACTCTGATCTTTTTCTCCCATTTAATGAAATTTTGAGACAAGAGGAATCTTTACCGTGAGACATCCTTCTATTTTACATTTTAAACCAAATTTTTTCTAAATCATAGCATTATATCAAATCTTAAAGAAGATGGTTGGGGATGCTGACAAAAAAATAAAATATTGTAAGTAATGTTTACTGTTTAATGTATGCCAGCCATATGCCAATGTCCATATTTTTCATAAAATGATATTTATATTCATAGGACATATTTTAGATTTAAAACTGTTTTATTATTAATACTATTCATAATACAAAAAGATCGTACCTTATCTCAATTTTAAAACATTTTAACTTTGCTTTTATCCAAGAACAGTAATTAACATTGTACAGATTCCTGAATTTGGAAAGATGTTACTTATCATTCGTTTGTAAATATAGTGCCACAATATGTAGTACCGATATTTTACTTCTGTATGAATAACTGAAAACATTATTATTTATGTTTTAAATATTATTTTATGCTTTAAAACATTCAATAAAATATTTTGAGTTGATTTTTATTTTTTGATTTTTGATTTTTATTTTTATTTTTGGGAGCGGGGTAGCTCAGTGGGTTAGGCACTGCGCTACTAATCTCAAGGCCCCGGGTTCGAGACCGGCTGAGGCAGGTAATTATTTATTCTGTATTCAGTCGCGGATCGACCCTGTGGGATCGGGGGACCCTCCTGGGGCTCACCCAGCCTCTATAAAGTGGGTACCCTTAATTGGGGGAAAAACCTGGCGGTTGAGCGTGATCTCGGCCAAATCACCTCCTTACACAACCGTTGGCTTAGAAACAGTACGGTCCTTACCCCTAAGTACTGAGCCCAAGACCCTTCACGGGTTGTAGTGGTACAGGTTTTTTTTTTTTTTTTTTTATTTTTTAATTTAAATTATCGCTTGGTTAAAAAAGCTTTTTTTTTTTTTTTTTTTCAAAAATGTCTTTATTATCCATAGACTGAAGGAGCTTGCACTGTTTTTATGGAAAAATTGCCACAATTTGATTCATGATTAAATGTTCAAAAAAATCAAGATTAACTTTTATTTTTTAAACAAAAAAGGTAAGTAGAATTGACTAAGAAAATATCTGAGTTAACGTTGTATCTGTGAGTTGAGGGATAGCGATAAATCTAAATAAGGCAAACTTCAAACGCTCCTGTAAAATTTCATTTTTCTGTATTGTGGCACTCTTCTTCCAAATGAACATTAAGTTTTAATCAATTTTAATTGGAATCTTATTTAAATAAAAATAATCTTATTTAAATAAAAATACTCTTATTTAAATACAATTATTTAATTCTGTTTACGATTGAATATGCAACATTCTTTATTCATCTTGGTTCATGAATTGATCAAAATATAATGTCAGTTTCAATTGTATCCAACTTTTAGGTAAGATATACAGACTTTTACTGCTTTCCAGCTATAATAATTTCATATTTGGCAGCTATACAAAATAAATGTACAGAAAAAACGTCTACATAACATATTAATTTATAAATTATTTATAACTTTTTACTTTTAATCATAGATACCAAATCAAAAAAGTGTACCATTTGGTTGCTTCAAGACCAAACTAGAATAAGTGACGCAGTTTAATGTAATATAGATAGTTTTAAATTATCTAGATATAAATATTTAATTTAGTATTATTGTTTTCTAACACAAAATAAATTTAATATCAATAATAACCTCCTTTTTTAACATACATTAATGATAAACTTATTAAATTTTCCAACTTTTCTCATCTTTATTTGTGTTTTAAGTTATTTCTTAATAATTATTCCAAAGTCCATAATTTTCATGTTGCTTGGCTTTCTTTCATTCGTTTTTTATTATTGTATTCTGTAATTAAATTCTACATATATTGGTATTCATTTAGTTTGTAAATTAAAAAAGTTGTTTTTATTTTTCAGTTATATCCTAACATTATTTCATATCTTCCTTTTATACAATTTTAATTGCTTTATTACTGATAGATTCCTTTGTATGCAAAAATTATTAATGAGGAAAGTGAAGTGTTAATTGAAGACAATTTTCCGAGTGTTATTCAATAGTGCCATTGAATATATCAATATTTTAATATAATTATAGTATATTATAATATTATGATCATTTGTTTGTAGCTGTTGCTTCTGATTCTGTGAATATAATATCTTCAATATATTAAAAATATATATATAGATATAAATATGAATTATTGAGAAGATATTCTTTCATTAAATGAAGTAGAACCATTTTATGATTTATTTTATTATATAGCTCACATTTCATTTCCATTTTTTGATTGTTCTTGGTCTTCCCCTATCACCAGACATACAGTTTGTCAGCAATGGATTTTAAATTATTAATAATATTATTTTAATACTTAATTTATATCTATTTTATAATTATTAATAATATCTATCTTAGAGTATCTTCCTTATGAATAAAATTATAAATGTTAGAACACAAGTTTGTATAGGAGTGTCTGTTTCTACCTCCTCTTTCTTGTCAAAACTGAGCTATTTCTAAATAGATATCTGCTCTTTGTAATTGTTTTTCTTTAGTTAAATTCTTCAACCGTTTATCTCTTACATATTTGTTTTATCAATTAGTTTAATTTTTACTATATTTCTCTAATTATTTACTATCTTAGAACAAATTAATTAATTAAACATGTAGGAAATGAACAGTTGAAAGATTTAAAGCAAAGATAAATAATAGCAAAGAGTAAATATATTTAGAAATTATTTTTATATTGATCGGTTTGGTAATATTATAAGAATATATATGCATTTTTTTAATAGACTTTAATTGTGAGCATTACAATAAAAAAATGAAAATACAGAAAAAAAAAACAAAATTATATTTAATATAAAAAAACATTAAGGTGGTTGAAAAATACTAATAAATACCAAAAACATCAAACAAAAAAATAAAAACAAAATTTATGAATTTAAGCCATTTAAAATAAACATTAAATACAAAACAATAATAAAATAAATCCTTCCCATCGTAATCGTCCGAGGTATCAGTTATGTGATAGTCTTTCTCATTTTGGGGCGTTAGGTTCGAACATGTCAGAGAATGAGGCTCTGTTACAGGAGCTGTAAGCAGCTTTAAGATTTCTCAACACATTTTACCTCTTTTGTTTTTAGGAACCTCTCTGGGAGGCTATAAGGGGACCATTGCCTCCATCCCCTCCTCTAGCCCATGAATTTTTTTTTTTTAAATATTTCTGACTCTTGATAAATGATACATAAAGTAGTAGTTATATAATATAAAATTACAGTAACCAATTGAAGTAAATAAAGTAAAATTGATTGGCCTTCAATTTAAATGACAGGAGCTGCAATTACAAAATAAGATGTCTAATTCAAGATTAGGAATGTAGCAGCTGAATGATTTAGATAATTTTTTTTTTTTGTTTTTTTAGATAATTGTATTACCTTTCTTATGATTCTATACATAATTTACCATAAAATAGATACTTTTATCACTGCATTTTCTCAGTGATGTACAAAATATATGAAAAGTAGAAGGGCTTTTTGCGAGACTTGGTTATTGGGACTCAGAGGATCTTAAAGGTGTATTTTTCATTTAAATCTCGAATTCGAAATTTTTCATGATCGCAATAACCTTTCCCTTACTGAATAGTTCATACAAAGATAAGTGAATGTAAAAATTGCATATACAATTTTTATGTAACTTTCTATTTGTTAATATGATTTATCTTCTTTTGATCAATGATTTTTGTTATAATTGGCCTAGACAATTAAATAAGATAGCTTTAATAAACGATTTGAAAATTTAATCTGGTACAACTTTACAATCAGGACGCTCTATCACTGGCTCTTGCCGAAAGTCGCCGCAATACCACTCTCTAGCGTCATTTGTGCTAACTGCTTTATATTAAATTATAAAATTCGTATTCATTGGAATTCTTAAAATTATCACTGCTTTAATTTTTAAAATTATAAGTGCTGTCGACTTCCGGTGGTCTGGGGAAGTTATAGTAATAATTTAAAGCAGTAATCACTTCTCAATATATAATACGGTACTATAGACGCCTTTTCCGGCTTTCTGGAGCGATGTATTTTAATGAATGAGGTATCAGAAGAAAGGGAATTTCACGGAGAAGTGACGAACCCGAATTTCAATTGTTAAATTCTTACTAGGGCTTAAATAAAAGTGATGAAAAAACTGGGAGGTTTCAAAGCTCCAACGATTTGGAGTTGGCAGATCGGGTCGGGTTTTTAAAGATATTGACGCGGGCGTCAAAACCATGCGATCCGGTGGAACGTATTGGTCCGGCGTTTTGAAGCCTAAAACCTATCGTTTTCGAGATAACGTACGATATAGGACCGCACTGGCCATAGGCCATCTTCCGGATGTGCCATTGTGATGACAACTTTATACCCGTAAAAGCAAGTTGAGACTGTATACGAAAATATTTTAATAACTGTGAATGTTGTTTTTAGGTTTTTTTGAGTGATAGAGATTATATACTCTTTCCTATGTCTGGGACTAACAATAAATCCTAAAGCAGAGCTGAATCTTACCGCCTCACTGTTAAACTGAAGGGATATATCCCAGTGGGGCAAGCTTATTACTTATTAAGTATAAATTGTGTTAAATAAACATTCTTGGTAATATTATATTGTTTATAAGAACAAATATATTTCTTTAATATCACTTATACATTGAATGATAGAAAGATAGATGTCTAATACGAGAGTTCTCGCTCGGATGTACTTAGTAATTTAAATTAGGGTAAGGAACCGACCTCAACTGAAAAGATTTTTGTTTAAATGACCAAATAAATATCTCCAATAGTCCAATCTTAAATTTATTCCCATCTATAACAGAAAAAACAATTACTCACCGGCATTACTGGAAAAATCTTGACCCTTAAACCGTGTTGCTACCTTCTTTTCTTCATTGTTGCGAGAAGAAACCAGTACAAACTTTTCTGTTTGATATAATCCATTTAAATCATGGTGAGTACCAACATGTATTTGATTTCTTGTCTTAATTAAATTCATAATTCATAAATGTTTTATAATACTGATTTATATTAATTTAATAATAATAATAATAATAATAATAATACCAAACTATATTTTGAATTGCTTATTTTTGAATTTTTTGTGTGTTTTTTTAGAACTGAAGATGAATGCATAACATTCAAAACTAGTTTTTAATAAAACAAATTTATAGAAGTGGCAAATAATTTATCAATCCCTAATTAGATTGATCCTTCTATACCATCATGCGGATGTCAACTCAACTGAAAAGAATCGGTTGGTGTATTATTTATCTCTGGGCGAAGTCGACAGCGCTGATAATTTTAAATAATATATAATTAAAACATTAATCATTTTAATAATTGCGATTAATACGAATTTTTCGAATTCTCATTCAAACAGATAAAACAAAGGAAGTCTGAAAGAACACTAATGAGATTCTCATCGGTTTCTTTTTAAAATCTATTAATTCCAAGGATATAGCGAGCGGTGGGTTATTCAACACTGTTTACTGTTTGCACTCGGAATGAGGAGATTATTGGCAATAAAACTGAAGGAAGTGCCTTGAGAGCGGTCAACTGGATAGTAATTGTAGCTAGTAATTGGCCCGCTAATCGATCTTGGAAATCGACCTTCTCAATTACGGTGTATCATCCAAGATGTCGATTAGATCAGGCAGCTCCATAGTTGTTTTTTTTTAAGTAAGTAATGTTGTTTTACATGACAGTGATGTTTTTTTCTAAATCTTTATTTCTTCATTGACACTAGTAAAAAGTATAGACAACCAGTGAATTTTCGAGCTAATAATTGCGAAATGATATACATGAAAGAGAGTAATATCCAACAGCACCTCATATTGCCATGACTTTACAGCGTACAGTTAGTATGGCAAGGAGATCCCACATTCTGCACCTTTTCAGGATCTTATCGGGTATGCAAGGCATATAAACTAACAATTAGAATGATTAGAAAAAAAGTTGTTTTGAAAACAAAACTTACGTTTTTTAAAAATTAATTAAAGTAAAATAAATTAATTCAAAAAAGCGCAAGTTGTGTTTTCAAAATAATTTTTTTTTCTAATCATTCTAATCTTTAGTTTCTAAATAAATAAAAATGGTGAACCCTTTTAGTAGTAAATATATATTTTAAAAAACAACTGAAAAAGGCATAAAACGTAAAAAAAACAGCGGTTTAAAAACCTAAATCTAGGAGAATTAATCACTACCTGACAACAGGGCTGACACTCAGGCTACTGAGTGTATAGGCAAACCGTCTCACCATCTGTTCTTGTTGACTTAAAATCTCTCGACTTCATGAACAAACTTATATTACTATATGCATGGTAAGAACGCACAGTGTAAGCAACATTGGATAAACACTTGAATTTCAATTTTTTTTATATTTAATATTTAACAAAAGAGAGGGGTTAGTTCAGTGGCAAGGCACTGTGCTCCTATTCTCCTAGTTTCGGGTTCGAGACCGGCTGTGACAGGTAATTATTTATTCTGTTATCAGCAGTGAATCGATCCTGTGGGTTCGAGGAACCATTTATAAAGTGGTTACCCTTGATTATGGAAAAAAACCTGGTGGTTGAGCGTGATCTTGGCCAAATCACCTGCTCGCACAACCGTTGGCCAAGAAAGAAAAAGCACGGTCCTTATCAAGTAATGTATCCATGGGTTGTAGAGCTATTATTTTTAATTATTTCTTTTAAACCTTTAGGTACATTAACAGCCTATTCAAAACAAGAAACTATTTTATTTATTTTTTGTCAACTAACGCATTTGCAGTATTGAAAATTAGTTGATGTCCTCGAAATCCTTTTCATATCAATAATCAATAGGAAATACAGCAGAGCCTCTATTATACAATTCCAAGGAAATAATACTAAAACTATTCCTTCTTTAAATACTAATAATTGTTTATGGGTTATATTGGCCCCTTCTTTCTCACTTTTCTTCATTAGGTCTGCCTAATTTTATTTTTAATAAATAAATTAGTTTCAATAAATACCCTGTATAGGATATCACTAGTGTGAAATAGTATTAAAGTAGAGCTATAATTCCTAAAATTTGTTGTTGTTGGCTTCCAAGCTTTTGGTTAATTGGTATTTCAATCGATTTTACTTTTGACTATTCTCGTGTCAGTTGTTGCCCTAACAAAAGGAAAGAAATCTGACTAAAAAGGAAATATTAACTATTTGTCAGGCGGGAACTTCAATTTGTTACCTTAACTTTTTTTAGGAGTCTCCTTTATTGATTTGATTATAATCAAAGAAAATTAAACCTCTTGCCATCGAATCACAATGTTACTTCATTATAGGAACGCTAGAGTATTAGTGTTACAAAGGCGTCTTATTTGAAGCCGATATGAAAGGTCAGAGTTGGGACTGTTATTAGGCAACAGCTGTCAAATAGAAATGTGGCCATACAGGTTCGTCTGTCTCCAACTGTCAGGGTCGTTCAATGAATCGATCATTACACTTCAATTTAAAGTCAATATTTAATATTGGACATTCAATATTCTATAGTTAAGAACATTTTTGGTTTTATATATTACATTACTAATAATATTCATATGCATCATATAATAATATTCATGTGTACTTATAAATAATGGAAATATATATAGGGCGATAGTAGTGTTGGGCGTTATTCGAATATTTTTTTATTTAACTAACGAATAACGAATAGATTTTTATTCGTTATTCGTTATTCGACAGATGTTTTGAAGTATCCGTTATTCGTTATTTGAATTTCATTTGATTAACGAAAAATGACTGCAAATTTTCCGACTTTTCTTTCGCTTTTCCTCTTATATATCGTAAACGGGTGAATGGATTTTCTCTGTTCAAACGATTTTCCGACTGTTTAGAGATTGGATACTAGTAAAATGTGTGTGAAAATTTTCCGACTTTTCATTCGCTTTTCCTCTTTTATCTCGTAAACGGGCTAATGGATTTGCGCTGTTCAAATGATTTTCCGACTACTTAGAGGTAGGCTAAAAATAAAATGACTGCAAATTTTCCGACTTTTCCTTCGCTTTTTCGTGAACGGGTAAATGGATTTTTCCTGGTCAAACGATTTTCCGACTGCTTAGAGGTAGGGTATAAGTGAAATGAGTGTGAAAATTTTCCGACTTATCTTTTGCTTTTCCTCTTATATATCGTAAACGGGTGAATGGATTTTCTCTGTTCAAACGATTTTCCGACTGTTTAGAGATTGGATACTAGTAAAATGTGTGTGAAAATTTTCCGACTTTTCATTCGCTTTTCCTCTTTTATCTCGTAAACGGGCGAATGGATTTGCGCTGTTCAAATGATTTTCCGACTACTTAGAGGTAGGCTAAAAATAAAATGACTGCAAATTTTCCGACTTTTCCTTCGCTTTTTCGTGAACGGGTAAATGGATTTTTCCTGGTCAAACGATTTTCCGACTGCTTAGAGGTAGGGTATAAGTGAAATGAGTGTGAAAATTTTCCGACTTATCTTTTGCTTTTCCTCTTATATATCGTAAACGTGTGAATGGATTTTCTCTGTTCCCTATTCATAGGATTATTACACAATTAATATTGAAATGAGAGACAGTAATTTTATGAAGTAAATCACTTTGTCAACTGAAAACCGAAACAATTTTTGCGTTTACTTAGTAAATGAAATATTATAATTGTTTTAATATTTTTTTTAATACCTACGATGTGAGGGTGTTCAAAACAAAATAAGTATATTAAACCAAAAATTATTTATTTAACTATTTATTTATTTTTTCACACTCATTTTACTTTTAGCCAACCTCTAAGCAGTCGGAAAATCGTTTGAACAATGAAAATCCATTCAACCGTTCGCGAGATAAAAGAGAAAAAGCGAATGAAA
Source organism: Rhaphigaster nebulosa (assembly GCA_948150685.1). Classification (NCBI taxonomy): domain Eukaryota; kingdom Metazoa; phylum Arthropoda; class Insecta; order Hemiptera; family Pentatomidae; genus Rhaphigaster; species Rhaphigaster nebulosa. Next base: position 140,573,856 of record OX411309.1, on the reverse strand, counting down.
AGTAAGAAAATTTTCACACTTATTTTACTTTTATCTTACCACTAACTAAACAGTCAGAAAAACGTTTGAACAGAAAAAATCTGTTTATCGTCTACCTGATGAAAGAGGAAACAGGATAGAAAAGTAGGAAATTTTTCAGTAAATAGGCGGAAAACCCGTTAACGAGAAACAAGAGGAAAAGCGAATGAAAAGTTGGCCCGAATAATTATAATTCAATTATTCGATTTTTTAGTTGAACAAGTCGAATAACGAATGAAAAGATAACAGATAATTTCATTTTATTCGTTATTTATAATAACGAATAAAAGAATTATTCGTTATTCGTTAGTCAAAAATAACTAAATCATTCGTTATCTATTATTCGTTAGTTGAAATAAATTTTACCCAACACTGGGAGATAGAAATGGTTTACTTTTTAACGTTTAAAAATGTTTATTTTCACTCAACTCATCTTTCTAGATAATGTGGCTGGAATTTAATGCTAGTCATTGCTAAATCAATTTCCTAAAATTAGTTTTGTCGCCTTTCTCAAAAGTTTATATAATGAACAAAGACATATAACCAAAAATTTGTTTTAATAACCTAAAGGAAACGCAGAAGCTAAACACACCTTAAATTCCATTCTAAACACCAGTTAAACAAGCTGTTGTTCATTATGAATAAACAATCTATTCTATAATTGAAGTAGCATTTTGTATATCAGGTCGAGATGTATAAACGTTTCAAAAGAAGTAACACGATAATCAAAATTTAACTGCCCCTAGGAGATATATGATGTACTTGCAGTTTACATGGATTAGATGATATTTTTCAAAATGTTGTCTGATGCCTAATTTATTCTGCTTGCCGCCAGGATTATCTTCCTTAAGCTATGTCTACACTGATCCGATTTTCGAAGCGCTTTTGTTTTCGACATCGCTACCTAAACCTCTCATACCTTGAAAATTTTATTTCATTATTGTCACTATCTATTTCATTCGGAATATTTTTTTAAATTTATTTATTTATTTTTTTTTAAATAATTAATTTTTACTTCGAAACTATTCCAAAACAAAATATTGTTTTTATTGTTTGTTTTTAATTGAGATCATACATCTGCCAGATACAGGCCATTTTAAATATAAAATTTTCGATGCGCTTTCGTTTTCGACATCGCTGTCTGACCCTTTCATACCTTGAAAATTTGAGTTCCTTTTGTAAATTATTTCTTTACTTAATTATTATCACTGCCTATTTCATTCGTCATATTTTTTTTGTTTAAGCTATAATTATTCTGTTCCGAAACTATCCCTAAACAATATATTGTTGTTTTTATTGTGCTTATTTTTTTTACTTTAGATGATACATCAGGCGATTTTTAAATATAATCAATAAAGATTTGCTTATTGTGTTATTTTCATTAGAGAATTAATATACTTGGTATTACGTTTAAATTTGAATTAATCGAATTTATTTAATAATGAGATGAAAAAACAAAACGATATCTTTACTCGATAACAAAATGGTAACAAACAATTTCATTAACAATATATTTAATCTCACCTCGTCTCTTTTAGGCCAGTATATGTTAAACTGTTTTAGTGTAGTGCGCTATGTCTAGTTGGTTAGTGTTATTATAGCTGCTGATGTGAGATGTGCTATATCTGGCCAGGATTTATGTTATCTTATGTTTTTCAGACCTCGTGCGTCGGCTAGTTGGTTATTTGCTGCCGTTAGAGAGACTCGAGATTTTTTTTTTTTTTTTTTTTTTTTTTTAATACCATTAATATACGAATCAGAAGTTTTGTCAATTTTTAAAAATAGTTTTATTACTTCATTAAATAATAAATTGGATTAATTAAAATTAAAAAGTAATGCCAAATATATTAATTTTCCAATGAAAATAACACAATTAGCAAACCTTAATTTTTTATACTTAAAAATGGCCTGATGTATCATCTAAAGTAAAATATCTGATGTGGGCAACACATGACTTCCTTGTATGCCTATTAAATTATAAATCCGTGGCTCAAAAATTGATACTGAATTTGGTTACTAGTTTCCGAAGATTGCAGTAAAAGCGACTGCATTTGGATTCTAGGTATCTTGAATCGTAAAACATCCTCAAATTTTGAGAGGGGGTTACAAAAATTTTCTATTGAAAGTCTAATATGACCTTCAAGTAAAGTACCACTTCCGGTTTTCCAATTTAGACCAAAATCTAGCATGTTATTTAAATCAATATATAAGTTGTAAATACAAAATTTGAGAAGTTTTGCAAAGTATTTTAATATAATTTTTGATGGAAATCATTTATGACCTTCAAGTAAAGTACCACTTCCGGTGATTAAGCAGTGACCAAAAAGGGAGGTTCACAACTAGATTTTACAACAATCCTAAATACAAAATTTCAACTTTCTAAGGCTAACCGTTTTTGAGTTATGCGAAATACGTTCAGACGTCACGACGAAAGTAGTCAAAATGGATTCAGGGATGGTCAAAATGGATATTTCCGTTGAAATCTGAAAACCGAAAATTTTCGCGATTACAATACTTCCTTTACTTCGTACTAGGAAGTAAAAAACAAAACAATAAAAACAACAATATATTGTTTTGGAATAGTTTCGGAACACAAATTAATTATAGATTTGAAAAAAAAAATGTGACAAATAAACTAGGTCGTGATAATAAAGAAATAATTTATAAAAGGGACTCAAATTTTCAAGTTATGAAAGGGTTAAGTAGCGATGTCAAAAACGGAAGCGCATCGAAAATCGACTAGTTTCGATTTCAGAATTTTTCGGAATTATTTAAAACTTCCAAATTAACTGTTTAATTTCTTTCATTACCCTAGGTAGTGTTTGTTATAGGTTAAAATGTTTGGGGATGGTGTGATCATATGGATTTTTATTATTTGTAAATATTATTGGTTTATTAATTCCTAGATTATAAATAAACCAATTATTATTACATTTACATCGAAACCTAATATCGGAACGCCTGTATCGTAGGGCGGTATAGCAACGGATATATTTTATTTTGGTGTTTATTATGTTTAGTACATCCTTAACAGTTCGAAACTGGACAAGGAAGATAAAAGAATGCCAGATGGTAAGATGGAGAAGCGGCAGACCAAGGCCACACCTCTAATTACAAGAGCCTATTGCATAAGGACCCGTGATAAATGTTCAACCGCCGGATTCCTGATCTTCGGCGGCTATCCTGCAGTTCCTGAGAGGTCCTCAATGAAGGAATCTTTTCCTTTTAGTACTCCAGGAGCATATAAAAAAAAAAAAAAAATGAAATACTCCAAAGCTCTAAGAACGGAAAAAAAAAACCCATGTATTTTCACAATATTATTCACAGCCGTCTGTTTTATTTTGTAAATAGGTTTTCTGAAGTCCGGACGAAGGCCTTCATTGACTTATCTCTGAATAAAATTCTCTTGATTTATGTTAAATTTATCTAGGATTTTTAGCTATTCGATTTTCTTTAAATGTTTTTTTTTTCTTTTAACGTCCTTATTATGTTGATGTTATAGTTCGATCGCAAGAATACGGCAGACTGAGGGCGAACTCACGCTGTATTGAGTTGAAACTAACTCCCTTTTCTATCTCCTAAAGGTAGGCTACTGACCGATAAGTTAACTGACGAAATTTAAATAATGCAGTTGCAATGTGCACATATAACCAGAGGGAGGGAGGAGTGTGGCAAGGGGGGCGACCGATCAGATTCCTTCGAAAAATTAAATAAAAGACTTATAAATTTCAAAATATTTTAGGATCCTCCCTTCTTCTCTGCCTCTTAGGGGATATTCCATACCTACCAAACCCCCCGCCAGCCTTCCACGCTTACCATGGGTGGGTGGCCCGCAACATCATATAGCCCACGGTTCTGTACTGCCTAGATCCGCTACATTCGTAGGTTATTTTATGTTATGTTTTACGAGATCTTACTTATTATGAATTAATTGAATTATTACTTATGAATGAATTGAATGTGTGGAGGAAGAAGAGTTACTCCCCCTTTCGCGGTCTGAACTCATTTTTCTGTGCCATATTCTTGTGATCGGGCTATACAATCAGTGTCCTAATAATTATATCAAGAATAGCTGTTTAATAAGCCAATATGCAATGAAAGTTGAAAATACAAGTCGAAAAAAAACGATGATATATCTGCTATCATAAAAATGCATAAGTTAAAAATGCGCACTATATTTTACAAAAATTACTTTATTGTAAAATCTTTATTTACAGTTACTAATTACTAACTAATTACTAATTATTAGTAATTACAGTTATTTTATTTAAAATAATCTTTATTTTTGAAGCTAGATTTTCCTCTGTTTTTAAAAGAATTTCTTAGACGATTATGTTTAAATATTCCATTCCATTTTTCAATCACGTCAATTTTTATGAGAGTGATAATTCAATTGAATAGTACCTGGTACATACTTGTCTCTACCTTAAGAGGTAAGTGCGAATGGCGTATCTGGAATGCTCATTATTCAAGCGTTAGCGCTTTTGGGACAAATTTAAAAGAGTTGAGTACAAAATGAGATTATGGTGATTAGCATAAATTAAGAGTTTACAGGTAGGAAAATTAAGACATGTGTACGAAAGATAGCGTGGGTTTAGAACGAAAAGAAATTTGAACTTATCAGATCGGAAGGCTTCTGGCTTGAAAATAACTGGATACATAAATGAACTTGAGAGTATGACAGAACAGTGAATCAAAGTAACAATACAATTGCGTATAATACGACTTGAACACAATGCCTGTGGTTATATGAGCGGATGATAAAAGACAAGCACTAGCGCGAAGTTAATATGAAGGGCTTGAGTGAGAAAGAAAGTAACTGGATTTCGCGCTGGGGGCGGATTGGGCAGATAACTCGGTATATTTTTCCTATTTATCAACTAGATTTGATTCGAAAAAATAAAGCATTATTAATACGACATTTTAGTTAATTATTCCAATACTATTTTTCTATATTTAAATATCATATTATTTAAAAATCAAATTGTTATCTCTTTCTGATTTGAATTTTGTTTGACAAGCGCAATCAGGAGAGGGGCCACTCAATATTGTTTAGCATAGTGCTAAAGCCTGTCTGTATTAGCATTCTCTTGAGGTCTCGAGCTTACTCATCGCTGCCTCTTGTCTTGTAATTAAGTTTACAGAACCCCCTTCTTGTAATTTTGTGCTTTTCATTTTCGTAAACAATTCGCGAAACGGAATTATTCTGTTTATTTATTTTGAGTATTCAGTTAAGTGAAACCGATATTTACACACGATATCGTCTCCACCACGCTTAAGTATTTACAAAATTAATAATGAAATAAACAAAACTTCATATACAGTTGTGGATCTAGACTTTGCGGCCACTCCCCCTTGGTTATGACGGATGGCTGCGGGGGAATTAGAGAGGTATGGAATGCCTTCCAAGAGAAAGGAGGAGTCCTGAGGGCCTCGAAAACTATAAATTCGTCTGTAATGTATGGGTCATTTATTTAATTATTATATGGCGCGGGGACCTGGGCGGTCGGCACCTTCGTCTCCCGCCTCCTTTGGACCCGCTACTGTTCACATATATACAGATACATTGTATCTGTATGTGTACATTTAATTTATGTACCACATATCTTTAAAGCACAAAATTGATCATTTTCAAAAATGAAGCTTAGTAATCGATCAAGAAAAAAAATTGTAACCCCCTCTCTCCTCAAAACTTGAAGTTTTCCGTTTCAAGATAGTATTACTATTATTAAAAATGTAGTAGAATCCGAAAATCTAATTTTAAAAAAATCGGTCGTCCGCACTTTTATTTTCAACCGAGGATAAACAACGGAACTAGAAATTGCTATCCGCTATTTCGTTTCAAAATGGCAACCGATTAAAGACTTCAAATGCCGATCATTTATGAATATAGAGGGAAGCTATAAAGTGTTTTGGAAACACCAGATTTCCAAAAAAAAAAAAAAAAAAAAAAAAAAAAAAAAAAAAAAAAAAAAAAAAAAAAAAAAAAAAAAAAAAAAAAATCAATCCAAATATATTTTTATTTTTAAATTATTTTACATAGAACTATTTGGAACTAATAAACCATGTTATAATCATTTGCAATGTTTTTTTAGTTTTCACCATATATATTTAATGACGGAAAGGACACTTTTAACATTATTTTAAATTTCTCAATTGACAAACCGTTTTTATTGATTGTCGGCAGATTAAATAAATTCTAGAAATGCATATTGCGATCGTTTATATAACTAATCTGCCTTTTGTTATCTAAAGGTTTGTAACAAATTTGCATAATGGTTCAATTAGAATGTGGAAATTATTCCACGTGGCAAATCAGCTAAGCTAGATTGATATTTTGTTTGTTAATGATATATTATTATTATTTCATTTTATTTTTTTTAAATAAGCTAGACTAAGGACTTTAATTTCCTTGACTGTGTGCTAATTGGTGTGTATATTGCCAACAGACATGATAAGGTTATGCTATTCCAATGGGTATGATAATATTATTGGCAATAGCTACAAAAAAAATGTCTACAATTCAAGGATTCCACACAAAAAAACTTTTTTTTTGCTCTCTCTGATTCTAACAAAGATAAGTTGTGTATTATTTTTTTTTATTTTTCCTTAGGCCCTAATTAAAATTCCGGATTGTCTTGAAACGGAATATAGTTAGCATATCGGCAATATAGCTTGTAAATGCTTCTGTCATAATTTTACTGGAGACAAAAACTACTTCAACCATTCTGAAACCTTCCAAGCTTACAGGTTATTACTTCTCGTCTTACAATTAGACAAGTAATAACACAGATAAAGCTGATAAATTAAAAATGGCGTACTTCGTCCGATCCGGAATCTTTTTTCTTTTTTTAAAGTTTTTAAATAAAAATGAGATTTACGAGATTTGTAAGTATACAGTCGATATTAACATATCGCATATTTGCTGCAACAACGTTATAACTCGAAAATCATGATTTTTAAGTTAATACCACCGCCACAATTGTAGCTATGTGAAGTTTTAACTGGTAGGGTGTCATTTCTAAGCTTTTTACTTTACTTGAAGGTACTTATATAAAACTATAAAAATAAAAATAAAAACTATAAAAATAAACTTACATCAAAAATTATATTAAAATTTAATATAGAAATCATATGGTTCGGTAATAAAGGTTAGAAACGCGATTTTTTTTCCCTCCTATTAAACATTTTTATTACTTGTTTTAAGTGAAAATTGAGTGTAAAATACTGCTTTTTCTCCACATTTGTGAGCTGAACAAGTCTACAGTAGGAAAATAAGATAGAAGCTAATTGGGTTCTTCCAGTTAAAATGTCGAAGTTACGATTTCCAATGCTTTATCTAGTGGTATTGAAAGTTTTAATGTTGTCACGAAACATGAAGAAATCTCTAGGAAACTAGTTACCTACAGAAGGAAAGTGACATATAATAACGGAATGAGACCACCAGAAACAAGAGTGTGTCTGTGTGTGTGTGTCAATAGATGGATGTCGCGACGCTGAGTGTCGTTTTTGAGATACTGCAATCTTCGGGAACTAGTAACCAAATTCAGGATTACTTTTTGAGCCTTTGAGCCACCGATTTATAGTTTAATCAGCGTACAAGGGAGTCATGTGTTGTCCACATCAGATATTTTTAATTATATATATATATATATATATATATATATATATATATATATATATATATATATATATAATTTACTGGGAAGGCAATATACAACGGATAACAACAATATCAATTTCATCCAAAAAAACTTCATTCATTGTTTAAAAAAAAATTAAATACAAATTAATACTTGAATTAAAAAATAAATAAATTTATGCAAATCATACATAAATCTTATCTTAATTGTAAATAACTCTTGTCAATTCTATTGAGAATTTATTTATTCTTGATTCATAAAAATGAAAAAAAAAAATGTAAGAATTTAATTTTTTCGCCAAATCGGCCATTCTGGACGACTGTGCGCCGCACTAGCACTCTCTAACGCCATTTTTGCTAACTACTTTGTATTCAATTTTAAAATTGGTATTCATTGGTATTATTAAAATGATTACTACTTTAATTAGACTTTATTACCGAACCATATGATTTCTATATTAAATGTTAATATAATTTTTGATATAATTCAAATAATTAGTGCTATCGAGTTCCTTTTTGCAGTGTTCAATTTTAAATATTTATACTTAGTTACTTTAAGGTTAGACAGCTATCAAAGTGGCAATTGACACAACTGGATTAATCATGGCCGACGCAACACGTTTAGGTACTTACTAGGAAGTCCGGTTAATGGTGTGGCTCGCTGATAGCTTGATTTCAGTCTGTTAGTTCAAATTGGTTTAGGAGCGAACTTTCACGCCACTGTTTGAATTCCATTAGCAAAAGGTCATCATTGCTTTCCATGAGTGATATTCCAATTTTCTGTCCTAATTTGGCACAATTAGGATAAGATGATTTCGCAATCTATGTTAGATTTTAGGTCTTTCGGAGCTAATTACCGTTCTATTTAAACTTAATAATATCATAAAAACATTTAAAGTTGCATGATTGATAAATAAAAGAAAAAGAAAAGAAATTTTGACAGAAATAAAAATTAGAAAACATAATATAAATGTTTTAAAATTGATTAAAAAAAAAAACATAAAATGTATTTAAGTTAATTTTTTGTTATATATAAATTAATTATTGGTTAATATATTATTAAATCGATAAATAAGGAGTATATTAAAGGAACTGATTGTATTTGGTGATCATCACTAAATTGATAATATTTTTCTGTGTAGCTTATTACATAACATTAAACTGAGTTTTGATATAATTTTTTTAAATTTTATTCTTTATTTTATACAATAGGAGTTTATTAAGATGGTAAAATCTTTAAATCTTTATAATTACAATATATTTTTATTGCTTCAAGCACTGATTAAGGCCAGAGTGACGACTCAGAGTCGTCAGTATTTAGTACTTACGTCATCAATAATGGATTTTTAGACCATACACCAATTTTTTTGTTCTCGCTACATCGTCAGCAGGAATAGAGACAGGTGGTGTTTACGTCCCATAAGAAATTTAAATCTAAATTTTGAATTTTGGCGCATAAGCCTTTTTAAAAAAAAACGACTTCAATATATCTTAGTCCGATAGACCCCTATCGGAAGGTTACGCTAAGGTTAGCTTGTGACATTCAGACTTCAACATCTATCCTAGTTCTTATTGGTTGTCAAATCAAAGTTAGATTATCTGTTCAGTTTCATATTTTATTGATGAAGAATTTATAAGCTATTCGAATTCCGTCACGAACCTAAGAAAAATATTGGTAGGCTGACAAGATAAATTATAACTTTTATTCAATAAATTTCACAATTATTTCAAATTCAAATGTTTAAACATCTTAGATTTGAATTATTTATCCACATACTGTAATGCCCGTGCTCACGACAGAATTATTTAATATACCAGATAATTTGTTATTAATTTTAAAATCAATAGGCCATAAAACATAACAAAACATAAAAAAAAAAAATTTCATCATCCATGAAATATGATTAATACAGTAATAAATGGGCGTAAATATATTTACGGGTATATCATGCTATAATATGTACTATTAACAGAATATTAAGCAAATAAGAACAAAACCAGAATTTTCTGAGATAATTAAAGAAAAAAGAAATGGAGAAAAAGAAATCCTGGAAATAATTATTATCTACAATTCATTCATGTTTCATTAGTTTACACATCTACAAAACCATTTCCATGAAAAATCGAATGATATGTCGAAGACTAAACATTTTAATTATGTAAATTAGGAAAGACTTTATTTTATTTTATCCAGTTTTAAATTGTACTGAGATAATTATTAACATTCAATATAAAATTTTAAAATGGTAGGTCTCATAGTTTTATTATAAATTTGATACATTTTAAATACTAAGATGTTGTTATGTATTAGCTAGCAATTATAGATCAGTGATGACCCCTACAAGGCAGTGTCATTTTATGCGCTGTGTTCTAATTAGGTTGATTTGACTTACATATTAGATGATAATATTACTCTGCATAGGGATGCCATTAGGCAATCATTGAGGATGATTATCCCAAAATGATTGAACAATACGATAAATATTAATTACCTGTTGAGCCCTCTAAATTGGATATCTTTCTAAGGGCCTGATTTGTGATTACCATTGTTTAATAATTAACCAATATAATGTTCCTACTTATAAGGATTAAAAATGCCATGATGTTAGTCACATTTATCGATATATTCAAATTTATAATGGACTTGGATACTGAACAACAACCTTCTTCCTAACATTTGTCTTTATTTATCAAAATTAATGTAATAAACTGATACAGGAGTTTAACCATGGAGTAATTCAGACTAGACTTAGCTATTAAATGTTTTAACGTAAGTGTCTTATCGGGAAATAATTGATGTAGCCGGTCTGGAAGTTCTATAGTGGTTGTCTGCCTGATGACTCAGAAATGCCCCCTTCAGTGCCTCAGAATACCTTGAATCATGGTCCGGGAAGAAGTAATAGCCAGCGGTCAGCTAGAGAGTGTCATTGTCATCGAAGTCAGGGCAGAGAGAGCGCCCTAGACTGAGTGTCCTAGCTAGAGTCCCCAGATAGAGTGCTAGATTTTCCCTTACCACTTCTATCCCTCCTTCCTGTGTCGTCTTTACACTTTTCGACTAGTAGGGGGTAGAAGAAATTTGTTGATTGGCTAGATCCTCGGCAGTAGGCGGTATCTGTTTCGTGATTCGCCTATCTGTCTCTCCCAAGAGACCGAAATCCCAACAAGGGTATTCTCTCAGAATGCATTACCATCCTCTAATTGAATGATATCTTTCCCAAACCTCCGCCGTTTTTTCGGGATTCAAGTCGGGATCCGAGAGTTACTGACTTCCTAAAATTGATTACATCTTCCGAGACTAACCACATCTTGCCTTTGTCACACAGCCTAATTCTCTATAGGTTTTCAAATTAACTTATTTCATATTTCTAAGTGTAAAGGTTGGTTAAGTGTCAATTACGGCTGCTGTCACATGTCAATTATCCTCCATCAATTTGTCAATTATCCTTCCTTGACTTGGGATGGCCGGCTTTACACTTCAGTCTGTTATTTATATTATTTGACCTAAATAATCTTACTCAAAATTGCTACATATCAATGTAACAAAAAATCTATGTTTTTTTATCTCTATTAACAATAAATTGTGAGCAAAAACAGCTAAAAAAAAATCTATAAAATATTACTTGTTGGCAATGAATTAGATATCAATTACAAAATTCAGTTTAATGAAAGGATTTTTTTAATTCTCGAAATGGCGGTATTATCTTGTAATCCCTACAATTTTGCACTTGTATTTTTAGTTTGAGTGGGTGACTTGAGGCTTGGTCGCATTATATCATGATTAAATATATCAAATTCGTTATAAAACTATGAGGCCCTACATTTTAAAATTTTATATTGCAAGTTAATATTATCAAAAAGTGGATAAAATAAAGTCTTTCTGAATTTGTATAACTAAAATATTTAAAATCCTTCTTATTTCATAATTTTGCAACTTTTCATCCAAATATTTTTGCAGATGTGTTGACTAATGAAAAATTTGTATTCAACATGAAGGTATTTTGGATAGTAATTCTTTGCAGAAACATGGTTTTCTATTTCTTTTTTCTGTTTCATTAATTAGCTCAGAAAATTCTAGTTTTGTTGTTGTTTTTTTACTGTACACTGTTCGCTCGTTGTTTCGTAGTTTTAAGAAAAAAATTAAATACAACTTTATTTCAACGTAATATTTTATACATTTTTATACGCATTAACATTGGCATTGATTTATAAACGCTAAACGCTACTGTTAAATTTATGACACAGTAAAAGTATCTTCCTTAGAATAATTCTTGGTTTCATTACTTATATTTACCATAGTAAACTCAATTATGAATGCAGAAATACGGCTATACTTGTTTTTTAACACGCTTTTAAAAAGATCCCTGAATTATTTTGTAGTCAAAATGTGTATATAGACCAATATTTCATGTATATAGGTTAGCGTAGGAAAAAAGGTTTGTATATTAAATATTATAGTTAAATAATATTTAATAAAATTACAGTTAAATATTATATATTATAGTTTGTATATTAAAACTTAGCTAAATTTTATCTCGCATCTTTGTTTTCATTTGCATTTTCACTTTCCTTTAGCCAGTTACTTTCCTTGTGAGCTTTTTATTTTAGATTCCAATCGCTTTTACTACTTGAGCTTGACTATTAAACACTCTCTACATCCTTGTTCGAGTTTCTTATTCTTTAGAACCACTTCTAGAAACAACCATATATTTGAGGTAATGTGGGGTAAGTGTGCACTAGATTTTACAAAGTTTGACTTTATATGACTGTAAAATCTTTATTTTGAAGCTAGATTTATACTTTTTTTTTAAATGTTCCTCAGACAATTTAAAAAAAAAAATTACATTCAAGCCCACGTTTCCAGTTTGGTGAGATTGATAATTCAATTTAGTAGTACATAGTACGCACGTGCCGTAAGGGGTAAGTGCGTACAAGGTATCCGAAAGAATCATTATTCAAGCAATAGCGATTGTGAGGTAAGTGCAAAATAGTTCATTTCCAGGAGATCATTATACTGATATAGTCATCGGAAAAAGTTAAAACTTGTCTGAAAATCACATTTTACAATCTTCAGTGGTAGTTATGGAAAGTGTGAAATAAAATTGAATAAATGTATTGAAAAAAAGGATATTTATTTTAAAGCGATAGTCCGGAGTTGCCATGGCAAAACGTGATAGTATGGGTAAGTTTACACCACACACACTTGTCCTAAAACATATGTCTGCGCTTACCCCTATTATCATGTTTTGGCGTGGCAACACTCACTAGCACTCAACAACTAGAAAATTGTCCAGCAGAAATGAAAATCAAAAAGTATTCCACTTACTGCAAAAAAAGAAAAATAAGGCCTGGTGGAAGATTAGCACCGCAAATAGCTGTATAGCAAAAGTTTAAAGATCCAACTTAATCAACAGGTTGGAATTGATATCTTTACAACTCGTCATACTTCACCTTAGCGAACTCTCGTGGCTGATTTGCGATACACCAGTGTTTTGATTTCATGCTTCCAAAAGGGCAGTTCTTGCAAGTTCAGAATGTACGTTAGCACTATACGTACGTATGTATATGTATACGTACGTATGTATATGTATATGTACGTTAGCAGAATACGTTAGCACTTATCTCGAAAACGTACATACTCCACTTTACTTTACTCTTTTTTGAGCTGGTTGACACCACCTATCGGACTTTTTACTTATAAATAATTTTTAAATTCAGATACTGTTTTTATAGAAATAGTGATAAACAATAAAAGAAGAGACTGGAGAACATTCCTGTGGCTGGAATTCTTCAATGAACACCTTCCTTTTCAAGACAATTGCGAAAATAACGAATTTGATGTCAAGGACGCGGAACGTCCAGGACAGCCAAAATGAATGGTGGAATAGGACTCTTCATTTACATCTGACACCATTACTGATCGCCGCCATTTATCGCAATTAAAGCCTTAACAAAAATTATTGAAATTAATAGACACTAAAAGATATAATTTGGAATCCGAAGGGCAAAATGTTGACTTATACAGAGTGATGTGGTAAATGCGTAATTATCTCGTTAAATCCAAACCCTCAACTAGCAAAAGCAAAACACTGCCGTCTCAGAAATCAGCCATGGTTGATTAATATCTGTTGAGAAAGTTGTGTCTTTCAACTTTTGGAGTATAGCTGTGTGGGTTATCTGCCACTAGGCCTTTTTTTTTCTTCTTTTTTTGCCCTAAGCGAAACCTACAGAAGCTCTTCTTTAAGTTTGCAACATAAACATCGTATAACACGTTTTTTTTAAAATGCACTAGTCAACGGATTTATTGCATGTTTGGAAATTTTAGTACACGAAATACTGGACCTGAGATCTAAATAGGCATTGGCGTAACTAGGCCAACTGCCGCTCGGGGCAAACTTCAAGATTGCCGCCACAGGGTCATTCCTTGAGGGGCAAGGGTCCGGGCGGCAGAATTTAGAGGATAATTTGAGTAAATGGTTATTATTAGATTAAGTAAATAATATTTGTTTCTGCTTTTTGATAGTTTTGACCTTAATTCATTCCAAAAATGAGTTCATTTTATGAGATGATATTTATTTCGAAATATTATACCGGCAAAACCGTTATAAAACTTTTGACTTTTATTGAAAGGGAGAGGGGGAGGATGGAAGAAGATGCGGCAAAATTAAGCTTGCCGACCCCTGGGATGATCCAGGTTATCTGCTTCTAGGGAAATATGTTTCCGGCAAAGCCTCGATATGGTACTTATTCAAGCACTTGAACCATTTATTCGATACCACCAAGGTAAACAGCGGAATTCGAATTAATAGTGTCGATAGCAAAACTACAGGAAAGTATCGGTACTTTACCTGTATCGATCGGTATCGTATATCCCTATCTGCTTATTAAATACGTTATTACATTATTACTTATTCAGCGTATGTTCGATTTAAATCCAATAAAATAAATTTTCTATTCGGAGCCTAAAAAAACAGGCATTTTTGGGCATTTTGGGACCCCCTTTAAGCGGCCCCCTTCGCCCTATCCTAGTTACGCTTCTATAAATAGGCCGACATAGGAACCAAGTTACAAACTTAAAACTCACCAACTTTGACAAAGCACCTACAGTTGCTTGAACTTAGCTCGTTTCGCCGAGCCCGAGTTCCAATTATAGACTGGCGGATTTCCATAAATAATCCAAACGACCTTAAACGTTTCCAAGCAGGCCAGGGAATTCACGGCAAACAGGTCGGGCCGCTCCGCGGGGAATTCTGCCCTCATCGCTCGTCAACTTGAAGCGGAGGGACTCCCGCTGGAACCTGATCAGCTCGGGCGTCCCGAGGTTACGTAATGCTCGCTCTATTTCTCTATGTGGTGCTATCTTATAAATATTCATGATTAGAGATCGCTTAGCAGATCAATCGTGTTCGGAGATTTAGCAGTCGGTAAACCTAAGGACTAGACAACAGTGAAAAAAAATTAAAACATCGATACGTCGATTTTTAAAAAGATCTGTGCTACCTATCCGTGGGAAGTTTGTGAATATCGAAAAAATGTATCGATATACCATCTCGCGCCTCGATCTTTTTAAGGGACACTCAAAAATCGATACTTCTGTGCCAATATAATTAAGATATTTCTTTTATAATATAGATTTTTCTGAGACGATATAAATCAGATATTGTTTTTATAATATGGATATATCTGTGCCTATGTAATTACCATATTATTTTATAATATAGATATTTCTGGGACGATATAATTAATATATTGTATTTGAAGTCTATCTCTAGCACTACAACCCATGAAGGGTCTTGGGTTCAGTACTTGGTAAGGACCGTACTGTTTCTAAGCCAACGGTTGTACGAGGAGGCGATTTGGCCGATATAACGCTCAACCCCCAGGTTTTGTTCCCGATTAAGGGTAGCAACTTTATAGAGGCTGCGTGAGGCCCGTGGGGTTGATCCACGGCTGTTAACAGAATAAATGATTATATGCCACAGCCGGTCTCGAACCGAGGACTGAGAGTATGGTAGCACAGTGCCTTACCACTCAGCTACTCCGCTTTGAAGGTACAGGGAAAAAAACGGGTTAACGCGATTTTTTTCGAAAATGTCCGGTTTCTTATAACTTTTTGAATGGCACACACGATGGTCATATCAAAGATGGGAAAAAACGAGACTAAACGGCTCAAAAATGCTGTTGAAGAAAGAACGCGGTGCTGGGGAAGAACGGGATAACTTGGCTTCCCTCCCGCATTAGTCCACTATCACCACGCTAGATGGACCACCTGTTCACCACGCAACCTCTTTCTATCCCTTCCACTTTGTATCTAATTCACAGCTTTTCCTGTGGTTCAGAAGGACCATGTTGTTGGCTACTTAGGCATTCATTTTTCTGTTGTGAATTTATTCTAATACTTACCTATTTTATGATGGAAGTTAATTTGGTATCAACGTGACGAGAACGAATGCTGTTCCAATACCAGAGGCAACAAAAAAAAAGGAAGAAAACAGGAAGATTGAGGGATGTGGCGAAGAAAATGCACGTGCAATCCCATGAAACAGGGGAAGACTGCCTGTGTATAAGATACCAGTGCTTTAGTGTCACAAGTACTGATGATAGAAGATTGCGAAGTTTAATGAACTGAGTGATTGGAGCGAACAGAGTGCACATTCGCTAATTTCGATTGCACCAGTTTTCAGAAGGTTTTCACGCACACCTGATGAAGAGAGGACAGCTCGATTGCGGAAGCCCACATTTTTATATAAGGTAAGAGAAAAATCACCAGAACCAATATTTGGTTAGAGAACTACAGGTTTGCAAGAAAGGGTTTATTGCAATGCATAGTGTGACGATTAGAAGAGCGGAAACGTTATTACAAAATACATTAATAGTGCCTTATTATTTATATATTGCTTTAAATTCTTATTATATTCTTTTAATTAATTTCGGCATTAACTTTCAAATTATTAACGTTGCACCCGATTAATTTATATTATATTATTATAATATTATATTTATTATTAACTATTATTATTTATATTAATTATGTTTATATTATATAATAAAACATTTGATGTGGACAACACATGACTTCCTTGTACGCCTATTAAACTATAAATCGTTGGCCCAAAAAGTGATCCTGAATTTGGTTAATTGTTTCCCAAGATTGCAGTATGTCAAAAACGACACTCGGCGTCGCGATATCCATCTATCCACACACATACTCTTGTCTTTCAGTAGGTAACTAGTTTCCAAGAGATTCTTCGTGTTCCGTGACAGTCGAACTGTCAATATCACTAGATAAATCATTGGAAATCGTAGGCTTCGACATTTTAACTGGAAGAATCCAATCTTATTCTCCTACTGCAGACTTGTTCAGCTCAGAAATGGGGAGGAAAAGCAGTATTTTACACTCAATTTTTACTTAAAACAAGTAATAAAAATGTTTAATTGGAGGGGGAAAAAAATCTCGTTTGTAACCTTTATTACCGAACCATATGATTTCTATATTAATTTTAGTATATTTTTTTATGTAAGCTTATTATGACCTTCAAATAAAGTACCCTTTTCGGCTCACCAATTTTAACCAAAATCCAGTATGTTATTTAAATCAATATATAAGTTATAAGTACCAAATTTGAGATGTTTTACATTATATTTTAATATAATTTTTGATGAAAGTCTAATAGGACTTAAGTACTTTAGCACTTCAAGTAAAGTACCACTTCCGGTCTGCCAATATTAACCAAAATTTATTATTATAATAATACCAAAATTAATATATAAGTCTCATATATCTAATTTGAGAAGTTTTGCGTTATATTTTAATATAATTTTTGATGAAAATCAATAATGAAGTAAAGTACCACTTCCTGTAATCATGTAGCGACCAAAAAGGGAGGTTCACAACTAGATTTTTCAGTAATCCTAAATACAAAATTTTAATTTTCTACGACTAACTGTTTTTATCAGTTGACACCCGCATGATGGTATAGAAGGATCAATCTAATTAGTTATTGATAAATTATTTGCCAATTCTATAAATTCATTTTATTGAAAACTAGTTTCGAATGTTATGCATTCATCCTCAGTTCTAAAAATACACAAAAAATTCCAAAATAAGCAATTCAAAATATAGTTTGGTATTATTATACATATTAAATTAGATTAATATAAATCAGTAGTATAAAACATTTGTAAATTATGAATTTAATTAAGACAAGAAATCAAATACGTGTTGGTACTCACCAAGGTTTAAATGGATTATATCAAACAGAAAAGTTTGTACTGGTTTCTTCTCGCATTGAACTAACAATGAACGAAAGGTAGGTAGCATGTTTATAGGTAAACGGTTTAAGGGTCAGGGTTTTTTCAGTAATGCCAGTGAGTAATTGTTTTTTCTGTTATAGATGGAAATAAATTTAAGATTGGACTATTGGAGATATTTATTTGGTCATTTAAGCAAAAATCTTGATTGGATTTGAAGGATTTTATTATTTCAAGTGCTTCACATATATTTAATTTGAGGCTGTTTTTAACGTGATGTATTAATTTAACTCCTGAGTCTTTGATGAATTTATGATTATTTTCATTTAAATGAATTTTTTGTGTGTTTTTAGAACTGAGGATGAATGCATGACATTCGAAACTAGTTTTCAATAAAACAAATTTATAGAAGTCGCAAATAATTTATCAGTCCCTAACTGTTTTTGAGTTATGCGAGATACGAATGTACGCATAGATTTCACGACGAAACTAGTCAATATGGATTCAAGGATGGCCAAAATGGATATTTCCGTTGAAATATGAAAACCGAAAATTTTCGCGATTAACGAAGTAAAAACCAAAAAAATACTATATTTTAGTTGCGTAATTGTTTATACGATATTCCTGGCATCGAGCACAGTTTCCAATCACCTGGTTGGACCGAATTGTTGTATTTTTACTAAATAAACTATTCTTTTCTATACTCGATGCTCTGTGCGTCGGCTTGTAATGAAAAACTGAACTACTAATTCAGTGTTTTGTTTTTTTAAAAGCCATTTTGACTGAAAAACCCGAACGATATACTATTCTATAAATTAAGTGAGATTTCGAAAACGTTTTTAGACTGATAATCATCCATTTAAATATTCTAGAGTTGATATCGCTTCATCGGCTACACTTCCTTGTCACACCTATACTTCGTATTTAAAACGATCTCATAAGCCCGCCTAGCGCGGTCAGTATTAATGAGTCAATACTATTGAAGTAATATTATTTAACGTGCTGTATATATCGCATGTGTCAATATTATTGCTACAATTTCCCTCTGAGGCGATAAATATATTGACTCGAAAATAATGACCGTATAAGTTGGGCTATATCTACTATACACTATTCCCTGTTTCTTAGAACGGAAGAACCACGCGCTCTATTTCTCAAGGTGACAACTTAATTACTCACGCTCAATGATTACGTCCAGCTCGGATCGCTTTCTGGTCCTTTTAGAATATCCCAAGACCAGATATGCAGGTCACCATCTTTCGAATATGTTGCTAACGCCGATAAAATTTAGAAAAATAATCAAACCGTTTTGAAAAATGTTAAAAATAAATTAGACTAAAAACTATTTACGTTATCGGCATCTATATAGACAGAGGAAAAGAGCAGTATGTAATTAACCATGGTGCAAAATTTATCTCCAAAAGATATATTATTATTAATACATGTTATTTTCTAAAGAAATTTTTTTTTATACTACTAAATAAAAACACACTAAGATATAAAAAAAATCACCTTATGCTTATTTTTTCTAATCAGAATATTATAAAGAAGGTGATTATATTTATTCTGAAAAATAAAACAATAATTGCTATTCTTCAATTTCTATTCTAGAACTGTTAACGTCTAGTGACAATCAAAAAAAATTCCCCTTTTAAAAAATTTACTTTTTTAAATTTTTTTAAAAAATGTATATTTCTTTTTAGAAAGATCCATAAACCGTAATATTATTCTTAAATGTTACAATCTATATCAATTAATAACAATATTAAAAAAAAATGCAGGCTGTTGCTATTTCATCAATTTTATTTTTTGTTATGCAAATTTTCGGCCTACAAGCCATCCTCAGGCATCTCTGTAAAAGGCCGTTATTAAGTTTAATTTACAACACATCACACTAAATATATTTCAAAATTCTAATAAATAACCATATACGTACTAAAAAAGTTTTTATAATTTGATCCAATCTCAATTATGTTATTGTAGTTTTTATTTTAATTATTTATTTTTTAGTGACACAGTATAATTGGACTTGGTCCAGATTTGACTTAAATATGGCATTATATGAATTTTAAAAACTTTGTTAGTATATATATATATATGGTTATTTATTAGAATTTTTAAATATATTTAACAGTGTGATGTGTTGTAAATTAAACTAAATAACGGCCTTATACATAGATGCCTGAGGATGGCTTGTAGGCCGAAAATTTGCATCTAAATAAATGAAATTGGTGAAATAGCAACAGTCTGAATTTATTTTTATACATAAAAGTATTCACCTTAAATCAACAAACATATATGAAAATATTTAAGGATATTTTTCTGAATCAGGTTATGCTCTCCGTTAAAAAGAATATGAAATTGAGATAAATCTATATAATAAGACCCTTATATGCGTTCTACCGTGTCCGTCGTTTAGACCCGCTAAACCCTCACAACCGTTCAGTATTGCGGGTACTGTATAGCATCCCCGGGTCTATTTATGAGCATCTCATGGAAAATTGAGAGAATATCTGTGGACAACCTTATTTCTGGGATTGCCAAAAATAAATTAGGCTAAATGAATAATAAATTAAGGCTAAATAAATACATATTATGTTTTATATTATTCCTAGTGATTACAACCGATTTCGGGACGAGATCCTCTCCTTTTCAGGAACTTCTTAAAAAATGAAAAAAAAAGTCAGGTAGAAAACAGATAAGCATTAATTAATAATTAGAAATATAGATTATAGAAAATACACAATTTTCTAATTGCCTGTTTAAATACTAGTTCCCTTTCCTTAAATAAGGTTTGAACTTTTAACATGAGATGTGCTTAGTATATTTCATTAATATGCATTAGACTGTTGACGCATTTACGAAAATGTACTTATTTCGAACGAAAATTTTTTTTATGGAAAGATACATTAATTAAATTTTTAAAGTTTATCACTTTTTTTTGTAGGATATAGTCAGTACATTTTGGTTAAATTGCCATTATTATGATGTTTCCGCAATAAAGTTAAAATTATGGGATAATCTATTTTATATAATTAATTATATATTCATCTATAATTCCCCATTGTATAATTTTAATTTATGATTGTAAATATAAACTAATATTATATAATTTCAAATAACTATGTCGGAGTATAAATTATAATAAACAGGATCAAATTAATTTAAATTTTAACTTTATCACGGAAACAGCTTGTTCATTGGAAACGTAATACGCCGTAGTACGTAGTACGCCGTGACCGAAACGTAATACGCTGTATAATTTTTTTTAAATTTGCTGTGTCATGAAATTATAGATATGATTTCACAATTTAATCTTATCAATATAAATTATAGCTGGTTAAAAAAAAAAAAAATAGATTTAAATATTATGATAAGTTCTTATTTATTTCAATACTCTAAACCCTATCACCAAATGTGTTTCCCAAATATTTCTTCTATTAGATACATATGAAACTGACAAAATTTATTACTATGCCAATATTAAATTGTTATCTGGGGTATATAGGCTATAGAATTATTTTATTTTGTGCAAAATCGACGAAGAAAGTTCAAGTTCAAATAAAGAAACAACATAACATGGCGACCTTTGGCTAGATACCTTATCGATACTGATAAGGCACGAATGCGAGATAGCTGTCATCCACATACTAAATGCAAAACTGTCTCTATTCCTCCTCGATTTCACAATCGATTTAGAATATCGCAAAAAGCCTAAAATTGTTCATCGAAATATATTCATATAGTCATCAGAAATATAGTCATCGTAGGTAACGTAGGTGAATTTAATTAAGTTTGTATCATCTAGGCTTGTTAAACGAATATCAGATATCTGCAATCCATGATAAGAATTCATAACTGTCCATAATTTGACTCGGTAAAAAATTATTTGAATTAATATTTAATAAATACGTACGTTTTTAATAAATAAAAACTGAATATTCAACTGAAATAGAATTGAAGAGAAATATATCGAAATTTTCGAAGAAAAAATCAAATGAAAGCTGGCAAATTTCTCTTTTATTTTATCTACCTCTACTCTAGTATCTATTTCTTTATCTAGTATTTACTTCACTATATCTTCTTTGTTCAGTAATAAGAGGAAGTTATAACTTCAGTAATATTATAACTTATTACTTCAAATAATTATTTGAAGTAAATTCTCTGTCAAAATTACATAAAATATAGATTACGGGTTCCAAAGCGGTGGCATACAAGAATGTTCTAGGTCGTTTGGGAATACAAGAACAAACAAAATTCATGGCTGGTAAGCAAGAATCAAGTTAAACTCTAACAATCAAGGCTAACATTGATGCTATGATTGTAAATAAACAACAATATTCTTCCAACTGAAAAATATTGATACTTTTTTTTTTTACAATGTCCAAATTTCTTACTTCTGTAGTTACAAGCCTGGGAAATAGCCATAAAACGTTTTTTATTATCGAATGTAGCGCCAAAATGGCAGTAACGATTTTGATGAAACTTGTCTAAAATTGTCTTAAAATCCTTGGAATTTCCGTATATAGAAAATTCCTATTCCTGAAAAAAAGGAGGACAAAAACTACGAAAAAACAAAATTTTATTTGTAATTAGGGATTGATTTTATTTGTATATAACTATTATATGTATATCGCTATATACCTATAGTAGTCGTGTATATATATATATATATATATATATATATATATATATATATTTTTATATATTGTATTATATATATTGTAGTCATACATATTGTATATTAACTATTTATTTGTACATATACAAATGTTATTTGTATATAACTCAAGAATTTTATTTATATGATCATTTTTAAGATAATTAAATTACCAAAAAAAACATCTAAATCTTACCAATTTTAGCAAAGATTGGACTTGGTAGCCAAGTATTCCCCACATGTTCCCATGAAAATCACTTTTTTTTAGTTTTTGGAAGAAATTGAAAACTATATATCTCCCGGAACATTTCAAATGCTTATTTGAAGAATAACTATATGGTCTACATAGCTTTCTTAAAAAGAAAATCCGTATCGGACTAATATTAGCAAAATACTGCAAACCATTATTGTATTGGACCTAAAGCGGTAAGGTAAGCCGTGTGGGTGGATATACCAGATATTTTTTGTTTATTGTTTTCACCAACCACTTTCAATTGAACTATGGACCTAGGATATTACAGACATTTTCTATTAAATTAGAAGTAGGGAGTTGCATAGGAGAACGCCCACACAGATATGTCACTGTGTGTGTGTAGGTGTCTAACCTAGCATGACGAGGTAATTGTACTTTCACTACAACGTTCCGAGTTGACCTACGTGAACTTCAGAGGCATAGTTTACGCAACTTCACTAACACCATCTCATCCATAAACATTGCCTGTTGCATCGGTATTGGTGGTTGTCCAATGCACTTTCATTTAACACAAAGTACACAAACAACGCCTTGGCAACCTAGCCAATACCTTGGGACGTCAGGCGTCGCAGGGTGGACTGTCTGAGCAATCCAGGAGGACTAATTAGTTTTAGGTCAAAATTATTTTTATATAGTTGGAAAAAGATCATTTTAATTCAGAATTATTTTTGTACGCAATTAAAAGATGAATTTCACGAGATATCTTACCCCATAAATTAAAAAAAAATCTATATTAAATCATTTCTAATTTATAGGGAAGTTACTATATTATAATAAATTAATTTGTGAATGACACTTTCCCTTTGATCTATAATTTTATATTTAAAAAAAAACGTTTCGAAAACCTGACGTTTCGAAGTACTTCTTCGTCATCAGGATATATACTTTCTTTAAATTACACGATTCTCTCCCCATGTCCAGAAATCTGTATAATTTTACTTCGTCAATCTTAGTTGGTTTCATTATAAAAAATTATTTTGGGAGTAACTTTCCTTTTCCATCTTTGTCACATACAAAAAAAAAATCATAATTTTTTTTTATTTAAATATTTACAATTAACCTTTGTAATAAATAACCTTACCGAAACTAAACCCGTTCACAAAAATTATAGTGACACATCACTCAATATACCCAACTTCCTTTCGTTATCACTACTGCTACTTAAAATACTGTTATTTGATCTCTGATATGTGAATAAGTTCCAATGATTCTTTAGAACAGTTAAATTGTTTTAGAAGAAATTGTCTGGCATCTGAGATCACTGTATCAGATGATATTAACAAAAGTGAAAAATACCTTCTTTTGTATGTGCCATAGATGTTGTTTTTTAGAAAATGTAATCACATTTCATATTATCTTTTACATAATTTGCCTTCAAATTCATACTTTTTGAGTAATACGCAAATAAAATTTTCTTTTTTTTTTATCTTCATTCCTTATCATCGCGGTGGTATGCTACATCTGTGAAAAGTTAAAAGATTTAAGAAGAAGACTTTAGGCAAGTTTCATCAAAATCGTTTGAGCCGATTTCGAGAAAATTGTACAGCGAAGAATTAATTGTAGTACAGTATTGTATTGTATTGTATTGTAATTGTATGTATTGGCGAAGTATTGTAATCGCGAAAATTTTCGTTTTTCAGGTTTCAAAGGAAATATCCATTTTGATCATCTCTGAATCCATTTTGAATAGTTTCGTCCCATGTAAGGCTTCTCCAAGCCGATCTGGAGATAAAGAATATATAAAGATTAAAGACTAATTTCGTCGGGATGTCTATATGTATGTTCATACGTTCGTTCATATCTCAATAATTCAAAATAAAATCTCTTAAAAAATAATTCAAAAACGGTTTGTCGTAGAAAGTTAAAATTTTGTATTTGGGATTTATGCAATATCTAGTTGTGAACATCCCTTTTTGGTCGCTACATGATTACCAGAAGTGGTAGTTCACTCGCAGTTCATAATAGACTTTCATAAAAAATTATATTAAAATATAATGCAAAACTTTATAAATTTGTTATACAAGACTTACTTATTAACAAAAATAACATATTTTATTTTCGTTAAAATTGAAAAGCCGAAAGTGGTACTTTACTTGAAGGCCGTATTAGAGTTTCATCAATAATTAAAATAAAATATAAAGCAAAACGTTTCAAATTTAGTATATAGGACTTTTATATCAATAAAAATATTATGCTAGAGTTTTCTTAAAATTTGTTTGCCGGAAGTGGTACTTTACATGAGCGTCATAATAAACTTTGATCAATAGGTAATTATAATAAAATATAATGAAAAACATCTCAAATTTATTATATAAGATTTTTATATCAATAGAAATAATATTCTAGATTTGGGTTAAAATTAGCCTGCCGGAAGTGGTACTTTACCTGGAACTGTTTTGTTTTTTTGAATCACCGATTTATAGTTCAATGGCGTGCAAGGAAGTCACGTGGTGTCACATCAGATATTTTTTTATTCGCTCGATGGTTATTATAATAGTTTTTGTGATTGCACCATTTCTGTAAAATTAGTAACATGCGTTTGTTAGTTTATTAGTCTTAAAATTCAATAAGATGAGTCTTATCTATGCAATGTCCTCGATTTGTTCCCGTAGAAGGAAGGAAGCGGGGGCGACCTCTTATGTTTGAATTGCAAAACTCCAGCGATGGTTATCTCTCAACAACCGCTCGCATTGTTGCTACGTCTTTGTCAATCTCCGGATGTCGCCGTATATATTTAGGAGGGCCCTTTCTAAAAGTGAAAACAATTCACAACTACCAACTTTCAGGAAAAACCCTCAAGAAATTCCTTTATAATGAACGTAGTTAACAGTTAACATATTTAAAATATGTTTGGCACCGTTATAGAAAGTATACATATGGAGTCGCAAAACAAAATAGCCCAAATTTCTGAAAATTTTCATTATGGCAAATGCGAATAAGCTCAATGTGATAAGGATATTATAAAGAAATAAAATGATTAGTTTTCTTCTTTTTTTTTCTTATCTATATATAAAATATATAGAAAGTGGAAATATTGCGATCGTGAAAAATGCCGAATCCGACTTTGCAACCGACATACTCGTTTTAAGGTTCCCTGAGTCCAAAGAAACAAGACGGACCTCTACTGCTCTCGCTTTTATTATAATATTTAGAGGAGTTATAAACAAATTAAGTTCAACACTTTTTTTCTAAATGTAATATATTAAATAATTATGCTTGCGCCAATTATTTATATTGCCATTTTTTAACTATTACCGAGAAAAATTTGATTGGTACTCAGAATTTTTACTTTTGTTCCATATTTAATCATATTTTCCGTGAAAATAACAGACTTTTGCTCTCTACCGAAGGTGATTCATAACCTCAAGATGACGATTATGGGATTTTCGGAGATGTCTGGTATATATTTTTTTTCTCCGCAAATCAGCTGAAATTCGGTCGTTTTCTAGGCAGAACAGTACCATGAAAGCGGAGGTAAACTTTAGTAAAAATTTCGGTAAAATAAGACCTTAGTAATGGGGTACGACGTTATGGGGCCATGCTGCTAAGGTTTTTTTTGGGGAGGAGGGGGAATTATTCTTTTAACTTTGACTTTGACAGCTGTGCCAACCTTTGCCATGTTGCTCCTTTAAGGTCTTTCCTTTGTCCATCGGTCAAATCCTTACTACCTGGACTTATGAGATCATTTCAACTGGAAGAAGTGTATGCATATTTTCTTAGACACTTCTTGGGCCATTCATCATACCCTTGTCTTCACTGACTACCTTCTTTTCGATGACCCTTCTCTCAAAGCACGTTGCTGGAAATAATAAAGATGAATATTCAGTTTTAACATCAAATGATGAGCTAGGTAATCTGGGTCATCATAAAACCTCATCTAGTTTGCTAAAACGTAGATTCAAAAGATGTAAAAAAAAATTATTTGGATAAATTTATTTTTTAAATGTTTTCTTTTGGATATTATTATTCTAAAACACTTTATATTTTTCCTAAAAGGTCGAGATTTTGGCGCATGAAAACTTTAATCGGTCGGAATTTTGAAACGAAATGTTGGATAGTAGTGTAGAATTTTGAGGATCATCCTGGGGTGACCTGTCACTTGGGTGTCAAAATTGAACAAAAAAATCGGCCCACTAGTCTCGGAGGAAAGCTGCGGACGGTGGACGAACGGATTTTTTTTTTAATTCGATTTTTGGATTCTACATATCTCGAAACGTAAAACCTCAAATTTTGAGAGAGGATGGGGGAAGGGGTTAAATTTTATTTTTCTTGGAGGATTACAAACGTTCATTATTAAAAATAATAAACCTTCAAATGACTAATGTAATCATACAATATATAATAACAGAAACGTTTGCTGGTATACAGTGCACTTGATATAGAACAAGTTGTTATTAATAAAGAAATGAATAAAAAGAAAAACCAAATCCAATGTTTCATTATTACATCAGAGTAGTTGAGACTGAGATATCATTACCTGATTCAGAGAGTAAACAGCTTTGATTAGTTCATCAACACCTGAACAATATAGCGTCTTATCTGACTCTTTTCTGATTAACTCCAGTAACAAACACCTTCGTGTGCGTGTTCATATCGCACATGCTTAATAAAACGGGCACAGCTAAAAAAATATCACTTTGTTAGAACTTAAATTCTATATATAAGTTCCCAGGATGTTTCCTCTAGCACGTGTTGCTGGTAGATGACCAATTGTGTCTATTGGTTTGGCTTGATATTTGAGGGCTGGCTGCTCTTTGGGATGATAGGCGACCATCTTTTAATATTTCCACTTTCTATATATTTTATTTATAGATAAGGAAAAAAAAAAGAAGAAAAACACTAAACATTTTTATTCATAATAATAGCCTTACCACATTGAGCTTATTCGCATTTACCATTATGAAAATTTTCAGAAACTTGGGCTATTTTGTTTTGCGACTCCATATGTATACTTTCTATAACGATACCAAACATATGTTAACTGTTCATTATAACGGAATTTCTTGAGGTTTTTTCCTGAAAGTCGATAGAGTGCAAAAGTCTGTAATTTTCACGGGAAATATGTAACAAAAGTAAAAATTCTGATTACCAATCAAATGTTTCTCGGTAATAGTTAAAAAATGGCAATATAAATAAAAAAATGTTTGCTATTGATCTAAAACATTTAAACAGAGGAATAGTGACAATCTGCAAATTAAATAAATTTGGCAGGAAAGCCACGGAAGATGACATTACCCAACAGCACCTCTTAACGGGCTCCGGGACGCCGTTATAAAAGGGATTGGGGAGTGTCACCCTCCTCTCCCTTCTAATAATATGAAAATACAAAAAGTGAGATTTGAGAACCTATTTCGAATCGCAATAATTGTGATCATAACAGTTTTCTCTAAGAATTACAAAAATTTAAATCCAATACCAATACCCTTTATGTTAAGAAATTGAAATTTTATTGATACATTGAATAAAAAACAGTGAGCACCAGAGCTCCGTCACATAGGTCGTATTTTCTACTACAACACAAAATATTAAAATAACGGGGGTGGAAGATACAAGACAAGGCTCCCAAAAGGCACTTCACTAACACCAACTCAATTTACATTCAAAATTTCAATCCTACAACATAATTTGGTGGATCTGTGGAGGAGCGCAAAACATCCAAATTTCAGGTAGACATATCGAAATTTTGACTGAAATTTAACCATAATTTTATGATATCGTTCCGCCTCGACAAAAACTCTGTATACCGAATTTCAACTCATTTGACCTAAAGTGGGCCGCTGGAGGTGCCCAAATGTAGCGGGGGAAAAAAATTTATATCATACATTTTCTAAATTTTCATAATCGTGTTCTAGAGGTTATGAAACGGATAGAAAATGCACTCGCCCTTCTCCACTGACCTTCGATACAGTGAAATAGTCTATTTTATTAGGGAAAAATAATAATAATAAAAATAGGCTTAGCGAACCCGAAGGTTCGATGCCGATACCACTAATCTCTGTCTAAAACCCTCGGTCCACCGACTACTGTCCAAATCCAAATCCGTAAGATCGCCCTTAACGCTACCACTTAAGTTTCGGTCTACCCCTCGGATATTTAACAGTCAGCTCAGCGTTTATTAACTTTTTAGAAATTCGTTCGTTACTGAGCCCAACAACTCTACAAGCTCATTTCAATCGTCACGATTATATCACTTCGATTATATTAACAGGGTGAATGCTCCGCAATTCCGCGTTTAAAAACCTCCTAAATTCTCCTGTGGACTCATCCTTTTTCGGACCAAATATTTTACGCAGTACCTTATTCTCGAAGGCCTTAGGGCGTTATTCTTCCTTCAAGGTTATCGGCCACGTTTTACATCCGTACAGACCTGTAGGTAGGATAATAGTTTTGTAAATTCTAACATTTAAGTTTCTTGACAGAATTCGCGACCTAAATAATGTTTATTCTGAAAAATAGCAAGCATTTCCCGCCTTTAACCACGACGTTATTTCCTCTTGAATTTTGTTTTTTGTAGTTTCTATGGATCCCAAATACATACTTATATTTCTCAACCTGTTCAAACCTATTCCCTCCTGTATCTGTCAAAATCGCCGCCATTTCTATTGCTAACCGTATAATTACACATACTATAATAATATAAATTAAACTAATTAACCTATAAGTAATATAATACTAATGTTAAAGCTAATAGGACTGTTTCATGGTCGGATCAGCTGTGAAGGCTGTGGTGGGGGGTTGTAGCCTATCGTCGTGTCAGTCTATCGCCGGCAGCTGTTGAGAGTGGTTGTGTCGCAGCGTTTCGTGACTGTTCTTTCGAGTGTGTTATCTTCGTAGCTGTGCCAGTTCGGCAGGTAAGCTCCTTACAAGCTGCGGCGATTGAATGTATTTATATAGTACGACCAATTAGTAATGTATTTATATACTCATTGATACAAACAGAGGATTCTTGTAATTATTGTTCAGGTGTTTACAGACCAATTAACGAAGTTTACTCTCTAAATCAGGTGATTGGTCTCGCCTTGCTACTTTTATAAGGTTATTGCCCGATAATAACCCCTCAAGTAACTTTAAATTCAATGTTCTTTTACTCACAATCGCCGAGTAAAATCTCTCTTCTATACAGGATTATAAAAAATAAATACACACACACATATATGTATGTCTTTTTTTAAAATCCTGCATAAACGAGAGAAATCTTGAAAAAAATCCCAGTATTGAACTCGAATATTTACGAGTCAAATATTCATGCCATCAATACCATAAAACTCAGTATTAAAAAAAAAAAATAACTTTTTATGATAAACGTCTAATTGAATTCTTGAAAAAATTACCTTTATTGAGATTTATCTGAAATCTTTGGACGAACATAATTTATTTTGCAAATACTTTCCATTTCCCAAGAAGTTCCCTCTCTATTTTTCACTTCTTTTTTTTTTTTCTACCAGTCTAATATATGTATATAAAGCTTAAATTATATTATAAATTATTATGTAGTATGAATTTGAAATACAGAGTTTCCTCATGTACAGTTATACAATTTTGTAGTTCTTTATAAACATTTTCCAATTTATTTAAAGCAATAACTATAATCGTTTAATTTTTTTGCATCTATTTTTCGATGGAAGAACATAATGAGGATATTATAAAAAAAAAAAAAATGATCTAATTTTAATTTTTGAAAAAATTATAAAATTATTGTATGTAAAACTTATTAAATAATTTCACGTAGATGTATTGAGATATATAATAATTATTAAAGGCTTTTTTTTACACATTTAAAATCATACATTTTTTTTATTTCACACGGATTGATGGAAACCCTGTTTATTTTGTAGACATAAATATAATATTAAAAAGAAATAAATAATTTTAACTTCTCTTTAAATCTAACATGTAACATGGATTACTAAATTATTTTAAATGTATCTGTCTATTAATAAGATTTTTTTTTAAATAAATTCGTAATACATTGAGATGAATACTAGCATTTTATAGATATCTAAAACATATCTAAAAGTAAAGATAATAAATAAAGAAAATTTCTGATTAAATCAGTTTTAATGCATTTTGAGTTCAAAAACGGAATTTTCTAAATATTTTTTCTTTTATTTTTCGAGTGCATAACATTTTTTTATTATTAACTTTTAGTTGAGATTCTTAAACAATATAGCGAACTTTGACTTTTTTAGTAATTTTCGTTTCTATTTTTTTTTCTGTGATTATGCTCATAAATATTTTACTGAGTTCTCAAATCAAATCTATTCTCAGGGTCAGATTTAGCGTGAAAAAAACTTTTAAGATAATACGATGCTTATTCATCCTTGTAATCGTAATTTGTATTTTATATGTTGTTATTTTACAAAAACATTCCACGTTTTATTATCGTAGTCGAACAAAATTAAATGTTTCAAAAGAGATAAGTTATTTAAATATCTATTTTCTATGTAAATAATTGTTATTAAATTTCAAGAATACCGATTAATTCCGAAAGTTTGAAAGAATCCTCCGAAAATTTTTATCGAAAAAAAGGATTAATTTATTTGTGAAAAATTAGTTATTATAATATTTGTAAAATACACAAATAATATTACATTTCATAAAGCTTTGAATTGTTTAAACATTGAATCTGACCCTGAAAATGATTTGAGATGAGGGTCCAAGGAATAAATTTGCAACAGAACTCACGCGAAAGTTTCCCTTTTTTTTTTAATTCTCTCTTTAGAGCAAACCAGGAACTAACTACCTAATAATTCACTTCATCAAATTACAAAACGAAATATAATTTTTAAAAGTCGCTTGAAACTGGTTTTAATTTTTTATGTTAGCATTTTATAAAAGCTTGTGGCTTGAATACTTACATCACAACCTCAGATGTTTCTCAAAATAGTTCTTTACACTTTTGATCAAATCATCCGTAGATTCCATCAAATACGGTTAAGTTGATCACGAGAAAGAAAGATCCTTAAGGAATACCTATTATTTATATGCAATTATTATTAACAAAATGAATCAGAAAAAAAAGTCATAACTAAAATTCTAATATCCTAATCAAATATAAACTTAGAAGGTGATAAATTGAGTTTGGCATTGTTATAAATGAGTCTATGCTAATTAGAGACAATTACTCAACTCAACGTTGTAGTTCAGTGTTCACTGTCGGGATTTCCGAAGAGTTTTAGCACAATTGTCCTCTAACAGCTTATGAGTTAATTCCCCGAATGTGTACGTTCATTATCTCAATTAACTTCATAGCATTTACTTCTTACAGTGTAATATATATATATATATATATATATATATATATATATATATAAATACTGATAATAAATAAATCTGTCCCATGAAGTTTCTATGAAACACTGCCGGCAGACATGTCTGGTTCAGGACCTTGCGGTCTCCTTGGGGGAAAGTATGATCCGTAGTGTGCCCAACTCCCTACTTTATCCCAGAACTAACAGCAGGTACTTAATTTAGCATTTAGTGTGCCCAAGAAACGTCCGTCAAACTATGATTCTCATAATGAAAAATACCACTAATTTTCTATCAAGAAAAAAAATTAGAGAATTAAACGAAAAATTTCTATTGTCTGTATTAGATAACATTATGAATCATTTATTATTTTGTCATTTGCATTCTGTTTTTTATACTCCTAATTAATTATTTACTAAAATTGATTGTTGTACTTAAATTTCGAGAATATTCTCATAAAACTTTGATAGATTATTGTCATGAATCTCAAGTCAAGCCAATTTGCATTAATTCATTATTTATAGCTTTAGATAATTTCATTAGGTGTTTAGAATATTTTTCTTGCTTTAACTTAAAAAAAGAAAACTGTTATTTCAGTAGTATTGGTTATTATAAATGAAATGTTCCTAGGGTATGAGACAAAGGAAAGAAAAACAAACTTTAACAATATTTTTTTTTTTTTATACAAAATTACTCCTGTTAGTTTCAATGCATTTCTGCCAACGTCCAAAAAAGTGTATTATCCCTTGTTCCAACAAATAAATACATATAAAAAATAAAATATAAACTCTAGAAATGAAAATTTCACTTCATTTCATTTTGGAATGTTTTGTATATTATTAAAACAAGTCAAACTCTCTGAAAAAAATGGTAGTTATTTATAGACAAGCCATGTGAAAATAGTGTACGTCTTAAATTTTGTGTAGTCTTTATAGATTACAAGAATAATTTATAAATATTTGTTTAGGATTATCTGGCCCTTACTTGATAATCCTTTGAGATTAATAGATTATACAAATTGATTTTCTATTAAAAGTTGTATTCTATGTAATTTTGAAAAAAAGGATAGGGATAACTAATTTTGTTTTAAAACCAGCTAACAGTGAAGGACAAGATATGCATTATTAAATAATAGAAATAACAAGGGCGTACGCATTTTTTAGGGGGGGAGGGTTTACATTTTTTTGGGTGGGGAAGATTTAAATTTTTTTGGATGGTGGTTATTTAAATTTTTTTTCAGAGGAGAGGGGATTTAATAAGAAGAAGACAAATAATCACCGAAATGTCTATAATCGCCATACTGGGAGTACGTATTAATGATAAGCATGAAGATTGGGTAAAAAATTATTGTTAAAAATACGAAAAATATTACTTATAATACAAACTTTATTTTTTATCGTACGTTTCGGGGGTATATATCCCACAATCTCCCTCCTCCATTTCCCCTGAGTACGCCACTGAGAAATAGTTCAAACGAGTATCATAAAAATCAAGCAAGATTAAATTATTATACTCAAAATGAATTATTCATTTTATGTGTATTGCCAAATACAAGACGATTTGTGGCATGATTTTTAACACGGTCCGAAAAATTGACATATTCTTTCTTATCTAGATAGATCGTGGCAATATTATGTATCATATTTTATCTTATCTTTATTTATTTGTATTGCATTTTGGCAAGCGTCTTACACGGAAACCTCGCACAAGAGTGAGCCGACAAGAAACTGCATTCACTTCGCTGTCCCAGTTAAACATAACTGCGTAACATCTCAAAAAAAGCATCGCTATAATATCTCGAGATAATTTTTTACAAGATTTTTTTGACATTTTTACATAGGTATTACTGTAATGAAGAGCATAAATTGCTAAGGATATATGCATATCTCAAAATTATCCTTTTTTGTGATGTTACACTGTTTAACTAGGGCAGAGACTTGACTCCAATTGACTACAAAAATCTCAATATTGGGCCTATTCAAACATTCAGAGTTGAACTTTGGGACTTCATGAAACCATCAAATTCCTCCCGTATCCAATTTTTACAATCCAAAATCCTTCGAAAATTCTTTAATAGTTCTTATTATTTTATAAAAAAAAATATCTATAAAGAACTCGATATTCCATTTGTTGCAGTTTTGGCCCGAAACAGATATACCTCCTTCAATTACAAACTCACATGCCCACCCAAACCAACTTGTTCATATCCTTAGAGTCAATTTTTTTTATTTTAGTTTGTTAACGTTTAAGGATCGTTAAATCATCTGTATGGTCGAGTATGTATCAGTTTGATAATTTAATTACAATCATAAAATCAAAATTGTATACCATAAAATATTTATGGTTTTGAAACAGGAAAATCAGTTGAAATATTATTTATTTATTTCACAATTGGGATATTATTTTTTTACTATAATTAATCAATCTTTATTACAATATAAATCCTTTATAAATCCCAAACGTTTTTATTAATACAATTATTAACAAATTTTATTAAATTTTATAAAAGAACACTGGTCTACACAAAAAGAACTATATTTCTTTCACAAGAATAAAGATACAGATTCCAGAAGTATTTTTCATTATAAATTCAAATATCATTTCAGTTTTTCCTCATCGGAGAGAAGCTTTGTGTGATATTCATTTGAACCTTTTTATTAACTACTCATTCTGACTTACCTTTAAAGTGGTAGATAGTGATTTTCGGGCATATTTTGCTTCAGGAACATCTCTCTTCTTGGTCCAAAATTAATTGCCTTGGTGACTATTTTCCGGTGTAGAAATTTCCTGATGAAAACGCTCACCGTGCTCATCGCTGACAGCCTCAAGATTTTCCGGGGAGAAGTCTAAGTGAGATTACAAGAAGTGAATTTTTAAAGACATATTGCATTCCATAGTTTTATAAGAATGCAGAAGATGAGCGACTATGTCACGGTAGTTTTCTGCTTTCTGGTTTCCAAGAAAATTTCAACATACATTTTTGAAAGACTGCCAGGCTGCATTTCCTAGTGGATTTAATAGTCCTTCAAAATG
Organism: Rhaphigaster nebulosa; assembly: GCA_948150685.1. Lineage (NCBI taxonomy): Eukaryota > Metazoa > Arthropoda > Insecta > Hemiptera > Pentatomidae > Rhaphigaster > Rhaphigaster nebulosa. The sequence continues at coordinate 140,538,753 of OX411309.1, read as the reverse complement.
TCCACCACCCATTAATCAGTTTAGGCATCACTGACTTTGATCAAGGTCATACCATTTAAAAACAGAGAACTCTTCATTGTGTAAGACAGATCTCATTGCAGATGGCAAGTTCGGATACTTAACTGCATATTTTGTTTTAGTTGTGATTCATTTAAAATTTGTTAAACAAAAATAACAATCATTAAATTAAATGATCCTTCGGTACTCTCCAAATCATGAGAATTGCAAATGGCATAAGATGCGTACCGTATTTCCACTCAGATAACAGTCCAAAACACGAAACAAAGTATATATTTGTTCCCCATTTGTGCAAACAAAATATTCTTATCAAAATCACCGACTTGACATCCAAAGTATAGCCCATAACACTTTTTTACGAGTGGCGTGAAATTTCGCCTCTTGGGCTTGAAGGTCAGCTGACTACAAACATAGCAGAAATTATCTGAATGATGTACACACTTTCTTGGCATGACGAAAAAACAAAATACTACTATACAATGCACGTCTAAACAGAAAGGAAGGTTACATTAAAGAGTCCCTATGAATGGTCAAAGAGAATGCTAATTTTAAAAAGTGACTGCGACAGGAAAACTATGTCTGATTGAAAAATTCTGATTACATATCTGAATTTAGGGTAGAAAAATGCACCAGTGTAACTAATCAGATTTCTTGTGAAGAAAGCCTTGTCGGCCAGTGTAATGTGATTGTTTGGCCCTTAATTTTGGACATTTCCAACCATATGCTCGTATACGTAATATATGCAACACAAAAATCTTCAACAACTATTAGAACTGTTTTAACATTTTAAAATTTCTTAATCTTATATTTATTTAATGTAAATATTTTTTAGTATGTGTTTCACAAATTTTTCCGTTTTAGAAGGAAAGGATTTGGAATCTGTAAATTGGAATAAGTAAAAGGTTAAGAGTTGAATTATGCTAATTTATGGTTTGGTGTTAACCCGTTATACAATTGGACAAAATTAAGGGCCGAATTGTCATTTATTTTATAGTCTAATTTTTTTTAATTTGTTAATTTAATAAAAAATTGTAAGCGAATTTGTGAATAAAATTGTTTTAGATTTACAGAGGCCCTTTCTGTATTCTGTATTTCTGTATTGTAGGTATATCATATTATATGAATATATATATATATATATATATATATATATATATATATATATATATATATATATATATATATATATATATATATATAATCTATACGTTCGCTGTGAAGTTCACCATGAAACGAAAGGATATAGCAGTTTGCCCCTGGGGAATTAGCTGATTCTTTGGCATTGAAAGAAGCTTGGCCAATTGATATCAACTCTGTAACTTTGTTCTGACTATTGCTAATGCCTTCCGAGAAGGGAAACATTTAAATATTTTCTTAGCGACTTGTAAACATAGTATTTTACAAATGTTGATGTCATGCTGTTTTCGTTAATTCTGTTGCGACTTTTATAGTTTCTTATAATTTCTACAAGGCTGCTTCTCAGGAGAAAAAAAAAATTTAATACGCAAATTATAGTTTCGTTTAAAGAATTGATATTATTTATACATGGAGTAGATTAAAACAAAAAATTAATTCGATTCCTAAAGCGACAGTAAATTTTTATCGCTGGATTATATTAATATTAACTAATTGTTAATACCGTCACCAATTGTCATCCCGTAACCACTTTAATTTCCTCTATAATTCATACTTGTTTTGATGAATTTCGAACTCTGGATGAGGTAAAAGAAAGCCGAACAAAGTAAAAAAAATTATTACCATTACATCTTTGTCTGTCTAATTATTAAAATTATTCATTCGGAAATGCAACAAAACGATTGAAATTTGGTGTAACCATTATTAACTTTTGGCTAATGTGTGCCAACCAAAAAAAAATAATCTATCCAGATACTAACAAAGATTTAATATATATATTAGAGTTAATGATAAATAAATAAACAACTTTTTCTCAACTTTCCTTAAAAGAAATGAGAGTAAATGTTAAAAATGTTATGAAGATAACTTAGGGCTACTGGAGATATGGGTGAATGAAACTTCTAATCGGCCGCCAGATTGAAACAAAATGGCGGATTGTCATACCGAGTTCCGAGGGTCATCCTGGAGTGATCTGTAACTTTGATTACGAATATCAAAAAAATTGGCCTTGTAGTCTCGAAGGAAAACAGCTGACGGCAGATGTCTTTGGTATACGATTTTTGGATTCTACGTATTTTAAAACATAAAAATGATTGAAACATTTTTCAATGGAGGGGTTAAACAAAAATTGTTCTTGGTCGATTACAACAGTTCATCATTCAGGATCATAAACAAATATTCACACATTCACACAAATAAGTTCGAAAGCTTGGATTTTTAAAAAAATATTTATTTTATGTAGTTACTTATCTACTGCAATATATGTTAATGTAATTGTGTGCAAAATTTGTTTTTAGTAAAAAAAAAACAAAAAAAAATAGCTGACCAAAATACGCTGCTGATTTTAACTTTACAGTACTCTATTTATTCTTCATTTCATTATGATCTATATCAGAATATCAATATAGAACAAAATTATGCTGTAGGTACCAAAAGGATGGTTCTCAAATATTCCTGTACGCGTTAGTTAACTTTTTGTCGAATAAATCTGAAATGCAGGTGAAGTAATTTTAGACTACAGGTAAGGAGTAAATTAATACGTGCGTGTCCAATAACGTTGTGCACCTGCAACTGCACCTGCTTCTCTGCAAATCATCTTGAAGGAATGTGCATTGAGTGTACAATGTGTGGCTAACATTGCGATATGATCAAATGTGTTTCGAAAAATTTATGCAAATTTTTAATCATAAATGGCTAACTTTAGGATTGCGAAAAATACCTAATACAGTACAAATTACGAGAACCTTTATTATTTTTTATACTGCTAAGCAAAATGACTGTTTAAACTAATGGTAAACGCTATACTATATTGTTATGTTACGTTTGTAGTATTAAGTGGTTTATCATAACTACTTATTTAAATAATTATAAAACGATGATGACACTTACATTATAAAAAAAAATCAAGAATCTAACCGAAAAATATAATTAATTATACAGATCTTACCACGACCTACATTATAAGTATAATACAAGGCAACTTTTTTTCGAATTCTCACTTGAATTACTCTTAATCCAGTAAGTCCAAAAGAGAGATTTAAAAATAAAATTAAGGATTGATAAATTATTTGACACTTCTATAATTTTGTTTTTATTGGAAACTAGTTTCGAATGTTATACATTCATCTTCAGTTCTAAAAATACACAAAAATTCTACTTAAACCTTGGTGAATACCAACATTTAATTCATAATTCATAAATGTTTTATAATAAAAATTTATATTATACTTAATTTATAATATATATAATAATACCAAACTGTATTTTTTTTGAATTGCTGATTTTTGAATTAGTGTGTGTTTTTAGAACTGAAGATGAAGTATAACAATCGAAACTAGTTTTCAATAAAAACAAAATTATAGAAATGACAAATAATTTATCACTCCCTAATTGGATTGATCCTTCTACACTATCATGCGGACGTCAACTGATTAAAAAAAAATTGCAGTACTTAATACTAGATACTTCACTGATTCTTATCAAACAACACTATATGAAGAGTTATGAAATAGTATATTAGTATGAAAAGAGACTCATTTCAAAGTGGTATTCATTCTCTACGATGTTTACTTCAATAGTTTTCTAAAGAATTGTCCCTTCTGAGAAATTTGGAACTTGGTATAAAAACTGTTTTTGCGATTAACGCTGTCGGGACGCATCGGATCAAAAGTGTCCGATATGAATCCGTCTTAAAATTTCATTTCCAATCGGAATCCGTAAAAAAAAATATCCCATTCCATTTGGAATTTCAGAGTTAGGAGCGCTGTAGAAGAGCTGGAGAATATTATGGGGCGGTTATGCCATAAAAAGATACTTCATAATTCATTACAAGGAACCACCGAGTTTCATCCCGTTACATATATATATATATATATATATATATAAAATTTTATTAATATATATATATATATATATATATATATATATATATATATATATATATATTATATTAATATATATATATATATATATATATATTATATTAATATTATTAATATATTATATATTATTATATATTATAATAATATATATTATATTAATATATATATATATATATATATATATATATATATATATATTAATAAAATTTTATATATATATATATATATATGTAACGGGATGAAACTCGGTGGTTCCTTGTAATGAATTATGAAGTATCTTTTTATGGCATAACCGCCCCATAATATTCTCCAGCTCTTCTACAGCGCTCCTAACTCTGAAATTCCAAATGGAATGGGATATTTTTTTTTACGGATTCCGATTGGAAATGAAATTTTAAGACGGATTCATATCGGACACTTTTGATCCGATGCGTCCCGACAGCGTTAATCGCAAAAACAGTTTTTATACCAAGTTCCAAATTTCTCAGAAGGGACAATTCTTTAGAAAACTATTGAAGTAAACATCGTAGAGAATGAATACCACTTTGAAATGAGTCTCTTTTCATACTAATATACTATTTCATAACTCTTCATATAGTGTTGTTTGATAAGAATCAGTGAAGTATCTAGTATTAAGTACTGCAATTTTTTTTTAATCAGTTGACGTCCGCATGATAGTGTAGAAGGATCAATCCAATTAGGGAGTGATAAATTATTTGTCATTTCTATAATTTTGTTTTTATTGAAAACTAGTTTCGATTGTTATACTTCATCTTCAGTTCTAAAAACACACACTAATTCAAAAATCAGCAATTCAAAAAAAATACAGTTTGGTATTATTATATATATTATAAATTAAGTATAATATAAATTTTTATTATAAAACATTTATGAATTATGAATTAAATGTTGGTATTCACCAAGGTTTAAGTAGAATTTTTGTGTATTTTTAGAACTGAAGATGAATGTATAACATTCGAAACTAGTTTCCAATAAAAACAAAATTATAGAAGTGTCAAATAATTTATCAATCCTTAATTTTATTTTTAAATCTCTCTTTTGGACTTACTGGATTAAGAGTAATTCAAGTGAGAATTCGAAAAAAAGTTGCCTTGTATTATACTTATAATGTAGGTCGTGGTAAGATCTGTATAATTAATTATATTTTTCGGTTAGATTCTTGATTTTTTTTTATAATGTAAGTGTCATCATCGTTTTATAATTATTTAAATAAGTAGTTATGATAAACCACTTAATACTACAAACGTAACATAACAATATAGTATAGCGTTTACCATTAGTTTAAACAGTCATTTTGCTTAGCAGTATAAAAAATAATAAAGGTTCTCGTAATTTGTACTGTATTAGGTATTTTTCGCAATCCTAAAGTTAGCCATTTATGATTAAAAATTTGCATAAATTTTTCGAAACACATTTGATCATATCGCAATGTTAGCCACACATTGTACACTCAATGCACATTCCTTCAAGATGATTTGCAGAGAAGCAGGTGCAGTTGCAGGTGCACAACGTTATTGGACACGCACGTATTAATTTACTCCTTACCTGTAGTCTAAAATTACTTCACCTGCATTTCAGATTTATTCGACAAAAAGTTAACTAACGCGTACAGGAATATTTGAGAACCATCCTTTTGGTACCTACAGCATAATTTTGTTCTATATTGATATTCTGATATAGATCATAATGAAATGAAGAATAAATAGAGTACTGTAAAGTTAAAATCAGCAGCGTATTTTGGTCAGCTATTTTTTTTTGTTTTTTTTTTACTAAAAACAAATTTTGCACACAATTACATTAACATATATTGCAGTAGATAAGTAACTACATAAAATAAATATTTTTTTAAAAATCCAAGCTTTCGAACTTATTTGTGTGAATGTGTGAATATTTGTTTATGATCCTGAATGATGAACTGTTGTAATCGACCAAGAACAATTTTTGTTTAACCCCTCCATTGAAAAATGTTTCAATCATTTTTATGTTTTAAAATACGTAGAATCCAAAAATCGTATACCAAAGACATCTGCCGTCAGCTGTTTTCCTTCGAGACTACAAGGCCAATTTTTTTGATATTCGTAATCAAAGTTACAGATCACTCCAGGATGACCCTCGGAACTCGGTATGACAATCCGCCATTTTGTTTCAATCTGGCGGCCGATTAGAAGTTTCATTCACCCATATCTCCAGTAGCCCTAAGTTATCTTCATAACATTTTTAACATTTACTCTCATTTCTTTTAAGGAAAGTTGAGAAAAAGTTGTTTATTTATTTATCATTAACTCTAATATATATATTAAATCTTTGTTAGTATCTGGATAGATTATTTTTTTTTGGTTGGCACACATTAGCCAAAAGTTAATAATGGTTACACCAAATTTCAATCGTTTTGTTGCATTTCCGAATGAATAATTTTAATAATTAGACAGACAAAGATGTAATGGTAATAATTTTTTTTACTTTGTTCGGCTTTCTTTTACCTCATCCAGAGTTCGAAATTCATCAAAACAAGTATGAATTATAGAGGAAATTAAAGTGGTTAATATGACGTGCTGGGAAGCCTTCGATTTGGAAAACGCAAAAAAAAAAATAAAAAATATTATTAAATTCAATCTCATTTGATAATATCTTATCATCTTCTGAATGTGATATAACAGGCAAATTTGCTTACCTAATTGTGATAAAATTGTTGTCCATACCATATCTGAGCTTCTATCATGTTTTCTCGCCTGATACGTATTCTTTATTTTATCCTTTAAGATTCAATGTTGTTCGTACAACAACAACAACAACAACTCTAAATATTAATTTTTACGTATATAACATATAATGAGTATATTTGTGATTGATTAAAAATGTATGCTTGCTTAGAACTATTTTGAAATTCTGCAGAACATGATTTATTGCTTGAAAATCTGTGTGGTTTCCTGAACAATATGGCCAAAAATTAAATCATTAAACAGACACACACAAACACACATCATTAAACACACACGCACACATACATATATATATATATATATATATATATATATATATATATATATATATATATATATATATATATGATTATATATATTCCTCTTTCTCTCCTTCCGTGTCTATTTACCTCTATATCATGAAAAATTTCGAATCCGAGCTTTCAGTGAAAATAAACGTTTTAAGTTCTCCTTAGTCCAAATAACCAAGTCTCACAAAAATAGTAAGTATACACTTATATACAAGTGTGTCTGTTTGTGTATAAGTAAGCAGCTTATCCCAAGGTTTATTAAGGTAAGTATATGCTGGGATGTTACAGCAACTTTTTCGCTAAAATCGACTTGCCGGTAGCGCAACTTGAATAGCATCGATTTTAAATCACGAATTTTCAAAATGATTTTCGCTAAAGTGCCTTTAATTTAAAATAATTAACCGTTTCTCATTGTTAGTAGTAATAAAAAATGGTTGAATATAAACTATGAAAGGATTTGAACATTAACTAAAGGATGTAAAAGGAGAAATATATTTTCAGGTTGAAAATAAATTTCCGGAAATAAAAGTTGCAATATAAGAAATATATAGATGTATAATAAACTTTTGGAAATATAATGATTTTAGAAAAATCAATATCTAACATAGAAGATAATAGAGAATGACGAAATACGCTTAAACCTAAGCAATGGTTGTATTGATTAATTAATTTATATTATTAATGGAAACTAATTGTTTCTATGGAATCAAAACTTAATTTCCATAGAAACTAAATTGAAATTTTTAAAATTTTAATAGCCCTACTTGAGCAGATATCAATGTATACTCAAATCATGGTAGCAAGTGAAAGTTGTATATGTACAGATGTTTTTAAAAATTTGATAAAAAAAAAAGAATCTTTCTTTTTTATTTATTAATTTCTAAACATCCTGTATTTTGTCTGATTTATGAGACATAAACCATTAATTTATTCAAAGAAAATAAGTTTACATTCGTGATCAAACTGCTTCAAGTAGTCGTTAGGTCAAGTCTTGTCGTTTATTTATTATGTTTACTGTCAATATTTTTCAAATGACAGGGTGCTGAAGCTAATCCGAGATACTAGAAGTAATTAGCTATAACTATTTGTACTATCCTATAGGTCAATTGCTACGAGATAACTAATGGCAGTTATATAACTTAATGTTCACTAATCATTTTCGGTTATTGGACAGCTTTCAAATAACGTTAAGACATTGAACATTAAATGTTAAAGTTGAAATCAAATTATTATCAGCCTATTTAATATTGCCTCCAGTTCTATCATGAAATATCTAAATATGTCTTGATTTAATCATGATTGGACACCAGATTAAAGAGTGGATAGGATTTTATGGCAATTCGCATCTTTAGGTGTTACTTCTAAATAAACCGACCGGTTTCAAAGGTCAAACAGCTGGTTGAAATAGTAAACTGTAATGAAGAAAACAAGTTATTCCCGGGCAAACATTTCATGCTGAAAACCCGATTAAAAAAAAAAAAATCTATGGTTTTAGCTCCAAAAACGTTTTTCTGCTGATCCTAAAAAATGTCCAATTTGTTTTTAAGTACCTTACATTATGGTTTGACTTTGTACAAAATTTAAGGCTCACTGTAGAAGTGAAGCTGGAGAAACATGTAAAACTTTTTTGAAAAAACCTCAATGGATAATCTCAAACACAGTGCAATATTTTTTTTAGTTAACTTTTTTAAATTATTTTTTTTATATATATATTTGTTTCTAGGGAAGAACCCTATACACAACACAAACCCTATACTTACAAAATTATCATTAGACTTATTTAGCTATTATTATTTATTTATTTTTTACATCTAATTCAAATATTAATACTACACTAAAATGAAACTCACATTAATGAAAAAATTTAAGACATGAAACGTTCAATAGTATATCATAAGCTAGAAATAACAATTAAAATCTACAATGATCAATAACTACAATATGCATATACTTGAGAAATAAATAAAGAGGAGTACTTTGGATATTGTATATAAAACATATTCAAATATCTTCATGTGATTTATGTCTTTTTGTTTAAAAAAATATATGAAGCTAATAATTAAAGGAAAATAATGATTGTTTTGTCATATATATCACTTATTTGACAATTTGTTAAAATATTAATTTTTGAAATAATTTCTGCTTGTTGTAATATAATTTGGTTTCTATACACAAGGCAATATTTTAAGGCCTATATTCATCTTAAACGTTTCATAAAAATCTAGGAGATTCATGTGGGATTCTCTTATGAAATAATAAATTGTCGGGAATAATTCAGGTGACAATATAATAAAAACAGTTTATATACTTGTTTTTTATTACAGCTGTTAAAATTTTAGCCAGACATAAGGCCTCCAAGTAAAAGTATAATCTAATGTTTAACGACTTTTTTTGAAGTGCTATGCATATAAACATATTCAAATGTCTTCATGTGATTTATGTTTTTTCGTTTAAAAAAAAATATGTGAAACTAATAATTAAAGGAAAATAATGATTGCTATGTCATATGTCACTTATTTGATAATTTGTTAAAATATTAATTTTTGTAAAAAATTAATTTTTGAAATAATTTCTGCTTGTTGTAATATAATTATATGCCTATTATAGTCTTATATTCGTAATGCGCATTAGAAATTTATTTTATTAAACTTAAATTTAATTGTAAACTGTTTTTATCGTAAAATATTACAATCTGCCAAATTAAAGGGCAATAAGTAATATTAGTACATGCAATTATTCACATCATATTTACTCATAAGAAGTAAATATATAACAATAGCAGAATAAATAAGTTGACAAATTCTATTTAGAATAAAATAAAATTCTCTAGTTCAATGTAAACAATGAAAATTTAATTTGTAGCCCATATTGGCAAGGAGGATTTTTCGATTTATATAAATAATTATACGAATGGTTAATCACAACATTCGATGAATCAAAGTAATGACGTCAGAGATTAATTGAAGTGGTTTCATGAGATGAGCGATCGAGAATGAATCGGTCACTTGAGGATTTGCGTAAAGAACAGAGTCAATAAAAAGTTTAATAACTCTAATTGACGGCATACGATATCGATTTATAGGCTCGATAACTGTTTTGTTTTTTTATCCTATCGATATTTATTATTTAACTAATTTTTAAAACATACACTGAACACTCTTCATGGGGAGTCTGTCAAGTCCTTAAAATTGGATTCAAACAGAAGTAGTTACTTTTTGGAACGGAATTGGGTTTAAAATGGAGTTCTCTCAGAAATAACTGAGTACCTACTTCAATTAGAAAGTAGCCTAAACGTTAACGTAAAAATGCATTGCCTGTCTAGTAATTAATTTTAATTATAAAATGAGATCTGCAATCCAATTACTTCGCAGCCTTCGTCGTCCAATTTCTTAGATATCGGTTTTGATCAGAGTAAAAACCTAAGAATAACCTATAAGCAATTTTTTTTTTAGAATTCGCTTAAAAACATGGCAAATGCTTACGTAAAAGAGTCACAATACTGCATCGCTCTAGTCAAAATAAACACTGTAGAAAGAAAAAAACAAGTACTAAAGAACAAAAAATGACACTACCTCTATCTATAGTCAAGGTTTTTCCCAAAGAGGTAGCAAAATAAACTAATATTTTATTCCTAACGATAAACTTTTGTAAGGTGCATTTATGCTAACATCCTTAACTCTGTTATGACGAAGATATGAAAGTGCTAAGCATATAAACAACATATTCAAATGTCTTCATGTGATTTATGTTTTTTCGTTTAAAAAAATATATGAAGCTAATAATTAAAGGAAAATAATGATTGTTATGTCATATGTCACTTATTTGATAATTTGTTAAAATATTAATTTTTGTAAAAAATTAATTTTTGAAATAATTTCTGCTTGTGGTAATATAATTATATGCCTATTATAGTCTTATATTCGTAATTCGCATTAGAAATTTATTTTATTAAACTTAAATTTAATTGTAAACTGTTTTTATGGTAAAATATTACAATCTGCCAAATTAAAGGCCAATAAGTAATATTAATATATACAATTATTCATATCATATTTACACATAAGAAGTAAATATATAATAAAAATAGCAGAATAAATAAGTTGACAAATTCTATTTACAATAAAATAAAACTTCAAAATACAAGCCTAATTGAGTAAAATATTTACACTCAGCCTGGGGAACCCCATGACAAGCTTGTTCTTCCATTTATGGTAAAACAGGACTCCGGGATATCCCAGCGCTTCTCTCTTAACCGCTTTACTGCCATATCATTGAAAACCAGGAGAAACAAGGTGCGGCGCTATACATATATATATATATATATATATATATATATATATATATATATATATATATATATATATATTTTTTTTTATTTTTTTTTGTCACGAAAAAGCTAAATCCAGTATGCAATCCAAATCCAACTAAATCCACCTGCCGCAACCACCTAAGGAAGATTAATTTTTATGGAATGTTTTTGATAATAATTGTTATGTTACATTGGTTAAAAGTGAAATATATTATAATAAAAATTTCGTAATTCATGGCGCCTGAGTTTTTATTGCGTAATATTTTCTGATTACAGAGAAACATATTAATCATGAGAAATTTGATTATTTATTTTAAAATGTTTCAACCATGAGTGTCGTTTATAACCAAATTTCAAATTTATAGATTTTATTGGTTATGGCTGCATATCATATATATCGCACATCAAGAATGAAAGAGAAATCATTCAAAATTTCAAGCATATGAAATTTTAGTTGTTGTACCTCTATTACTCAAAGAATACACTAAAATATAGGGATTCTATATAGAGCTTAAGCTTTGTCTAATATTCGTTCTAAAACAAGCAAATATTTTGAGTTCAGCCCCTTTCGTTCTGGATGTGTTATACGTAAAATACAAATTTAATAAATCACAATTCATTACGAATTTAACTCTATTTCTGCAATTCTACTTAAATTCTACTAAATATGTTGACAGTTTTCAAAATATTTATGGGATTTGGCACTTTATTTTTAATTTCATCTATCTAAAACATGTTTGTTAATTTTTATTATTTTCGTGTTTTTTTATCTTAATAATATTGCATAATATTATTTAATAAATATAAAGCTATATAATGAGAGATTACCTACTTTAAATAATTATTTTTAGAAAAAATCTATAGCATAACAACGAACTTAAACAATTAGATATACTAATCAGTTATTTAAATATTGTGTTTTGATGCTGCTCCTTGCCTTACCAAGGCTGTCTGGCCTCACAATGCATGTTTCGCTGTTGCATAAATTGTTCGCATGTTATTCTGTCGGCTTCTTATGGCTTACCGCCATTCTTTCTCAACTGAAATCGCATTCTCCATATACAAATAGATAGATGTTTATATGCTTAAACTTTATATTAATTTTACTTTACATACATCTTTACTGATCGTAACAATTAGTAAACTCATTTAAATGTGTATATCAAGTATAGGAAGCTTGTATTTTTTCATGTATTTCATTAATAAACCTCAGTAATCAACAAAGAAAAAAATATATTAACATCTTCAAAAATTTCTCCTAGACTTTGGGCGATTTCTTTTTTAAATTGGCACATCAGAAGTTACCACCCCAGGATGGATCCTCGGAACTCGATATCACCATCCGCCACTTCGTTTCAAAGCGCGGCTTGTCAAAACTTTCATACGCCCATATCTTGATCATTTTTGAAGATAGAGGAAAAATATAAAGTGTTTAGGAATCATTATGAAGTATTGAATAAAAATTAAAAAATCCAATCTAAATAAATTTTTAAGAAAAAATTAATCTTCCTAAGGTGGTTGCGGTAGGTGGATTTAGTTGGATTTGGATTGCATCCTGGATTTAGCTTTTTCATTACAAGAAAAATATAATCGATGACGAAATGCGTTTTAGTTTTGAACTCAGAAGCACAATATACATATATATATATATATATATATATATATATATATATATATATATATATATATATATATATATATATATATATATATAGCGCCTCACCTTGCTTCTCTTGGTTTTCAATGCTACTGCAATGAAGCGGTTAAGAGAGAAGCCCCTGAGATTTCCCGAAGTCCTGTTTTGCCATAATTGTTGGTATATATGATTTGAAAATAATAAAGTATTATAGTTTGCAGAGTTTTATTTCTGAATTAACTACAGTAAAACATGTACGAGTATAAATTAAATTTTTTTAAAAAAAATTTCAGAGTAATGGTTAGCTATTTGGATTTTTTTTCTTTGTAATTCCAACATTTTTCTCACTTATTCGCGTAGAGCCTTGCAAGAGATGATACGTATACGTAATTGACAAGGACCACCATCATGTCAATATGTAGTGACAAAACTTACTACTAAGTGATAATAACTTTAGTTTATTGTTTTATATAAAATAGGAACACTACATTTTTTTTTTTTTTTTACAAAATTATTTAATAATGTTAGTACAATTTAATAATAATTAGTCCAGTAAAGTGTTCATAATAACACTCATAGAGCTTAAACTATCTTTTATTTACAATACTCAATATTTATAGAGTATTGTACTACAGAAATATATTTTTTTTTGTTAACTCTTATCGGACACCCCCGGAAGATTCGACCCGTTCCTTTATTTTAAATGGCACACATTAAAAATATTTTAACTTGTTATTTTTAATACCTACCGATTTTACCTATCGATTTTACCTATCGATTTTAATTTTCAATACTATCGAGTAATAAATAGCATGCGAAGTCTGCATTTCGATCTGAAGTGCCTGGCTGGAATTCCCTATATGCTACCGGACCAGTCTTGTTCTGTAGGTGACACCTCCATTTGCATATTACCACATCGGACCCGCCTCAGACCATCAACCCGCTAGGAGAGATTCTATATTTAAGATGTAACAATTCTGTTATTTTATTGGATGGAAGATTTTTTTTATCATTTAGATTTCATCAAATTAAAAAAGAACAATTATTTATTTTTACTCGTTCTATTTTACAAATTAGTTCTATTGTGAAAACTCTATATATACCTTTTGTTTCCAGTGTATTGACTTGTACCATCACATTTAAATAAATCCGTCATATTACTTAAGTGATATTTTTGAAACATCGGTGATTTTCCATTGATGTTTTTAAAATGTATTCCCGCTTTTACCAAGCCTAGGCAAGTCAATCGCCAAGCCAAAATCAGTTGGCAAACGTGTAAATGAGGTTTACGGAACCTTTGCAATCTAATCTTTCCACACGCTACTGTTCCGGCTATTCTAACTTTTAATTTCGATTAAAACTATTTTTATCTTATGAAGAAACAATCAAATATGTAAAATAAAAGCATACCAATATATAATTTATATAAATATGTGGGTGCAACACTAGCGCTTATGTGGCGCTTCCCGCAAGAACCGGATCGGACTCAACAAAGACAAGCCAAGCCGAGCCAAGCAAAACTATGCTCACATGTTTAATTTGCCAAGATTTGGCAAATGTGTGACTCACCTTAAGGGTGTCACCGTCGATCACTCCACTCCAACCACTTCATACCAAATGAAACGTAGAGAAAAACTCATACAATAAGAGTTGTAGAGCATAAAATTATGCGTCCACTGGCCGAGAAAACGTCGAAATATTAGGACTTCTTTTTGTTTTTTTCAGCTATAATTCGTAAAGGGTACATTCTATCGGAAAAGTTATGGTATATTAAATTAAAAATGATCAAATTTTGCGTCAAATGAACCATAACTTTTTCGATAGATACACCCTTTAGGATTTATAGTTGGATTTTGTGCTCAGTGGACGCAGGATTTTATACCATACAACTTTTATTTTATGAGTTTTTATCTTGCAGAACTAATTTCCAAGCTGCAGACTCTGTCTCTGTTCTTTACAAAATCGTCGTTTATTGCCGTGGGTTTCGACCAAACTAGTTAACCAAATTATTATAACGTTATACTAATTGACACAAAATTTTATATTGTTTAATTTAATATATTACAGCTTTTTCGATAGAAATCACCGTTTAGGAATTATAGCTGAAAACCAAAAATATTCCCAAATTGCGACTAATAGACTTTTTTGGCCTTTAATTTTTCAGGTAGCATGATCCGACTCGCAGACTCTTATTTTTTTAATGCCTATAAGGATTTAAAAAATTTGTATCAGAATTTTGTTTAGATAATGTTAATTTTTTGCACTGACTCTACGTAAAAAATGGATCGATGAAATGAATAGAACTATTTGGAATGATCGTCTGTCTTCCTTGAAACCGGCTTCGCTCCAAGCACTCCAGTTGCTGCCTTTATAACCATAAATATTTAATAGCCAACCACCGATATTTAATACTCAGCGATAGATGTAGGAACAAATAATACCTACGATGTATACAGCGTGTTCATATAAGACGTCTCAACGCATATTACGGGAAACATTAAATTTTATGAGCTTATATATTTAAATGGTTAACATGATTTCATAATGTTTATAACGAATAGTAAAAGAGATTTTAAAGGATTTTATCGATTGTAATACTAAAAATCTAACCAAATATGGGTTGCATATATATATGAATTTAGAAAAAGTGGTGGTTCATAATATGATCGAACAGAAATTATTAATAAGGCAAATATTTAAAAAAACAGCACATATGTTGCCCGGTAAAATAGCATAAACTTTCAAAGAGCATTAACTCTAGATCGGCCTCAGCTGACTTTTCGAAGTAAAAGGTCAATGGAAGAAATACTGAGGATATTCCGAGCACGTTCCAACTTCAATATTTATTCCAAGCAACCGACTTTATCGAGACCGTATACAATGGTGTCCCAATAGCTATTGTTTCAATAAACATGCTACAAATGGAGAAAATTTATACGTATATGAAGAAAGTTTGAATAATTTATTTATTGAAATGAAACTCGAAGTTACATGGGTTTATCTGATAACCACAAGGTTGTTACAAAACTTATTGCGCATTAGTATAACTTTATTTCAGATTACATTTTTTAAACATTATTGAATACTAGTCTTCAAAGTAAAGTCCATTGTTTTCAACTACTTTCACCCATCTATCTGCCAGCAATTGGATTTGATGTTACTACTACGGACGATAAATCACGAGTAGTTGCATGGCTGATTCACACATTCAAGAAGAACGTCATCATCAACGACCGATGAGCGACTTGATCTGGGTTGTGCTGCGGTATTTCGGTGGATAATTGACTCTCCTATGGCACAAATTTCTTCTGCGGCTGCCTTTGCGCTTAAACCTTTTTTTCCAGTAATGTCTCATAAGACCGCGAACCACGAATGTTTCTTCTGACGTTGTACGTGCGTTTTAAAAATGTAAATGATCCCATAAAGCCAACTCAAGTGACAAGGTATTATTAAAGTATTAGTCAAAGTAAACATTGGCATAAATAGTAAGAACAAAAGCATTCTTATAGGATTAATCATGAGAGTTAAGGGTTGTGTTCATGCACAAGGAATTTTGTAACAACCTAGTATGTAGTTCTGTTACAATTTAATTGTTTTTCGAACAATGTTTTTTATTTTCGAGGATTGATTTTCAATATAATGATCAGATTTTTAGTACATTGATAAAATATATTTTAAATGTTTTATAGCACTGTCATTTAACTGCTACTGATGGTAATTTTCTTCGCAAGTAAATTTATACAAAAATAGTATATTAGAATATGTTAATGCCAATTGGCAATTTTTTTTTTAAAGTCGATATTTTATATCTACAAAAATTAAAATCCTATATAATTGTTTAATTTTACAATCTAGTTTAAATTATTGCTTCAGTTTTTTTGTAAAATTTAAAATTCCTAATTTTTCTTTCTTTAATATCAAATTTACAATCTGCTCTGAAACTTCAATCATTAATTATCAACCTTCTTTAGGAAATAGGATAATCGGATAAAAATAAGCTTTTGCTTCCTTTAAATCTTGTTTTTGTTATTATTTTTCTTCTTCTCAACACAAGTTCGATTCATTATTTTATTTCATTTTATTTTTTATTTTAAATAACCAGGATTGGATTCGATACAACCTATAAATTACACATTTATAAAAATTATAAAACAATAAAAAACGAAAATTAAATTTTTATTAAAACTTTTGGAATGACATGTTTTTTTTTTTAAAATAAGGTATGTTTTTGTTTTAAATATTTTATTTTATTCCCCGTCTGTACATCATATTTCGTGCTTACAAATCCCATCTTCACACTAAAATTAACTTATATTTTGTTGCTATATGTTCATTTTTTAATTCAAATTGTTATAAACGTTTTGGTCCTGCTTATCTAATTGTTTTTTTTTCTAATATTAGTTGAGACTAAATATTGCTAGCAATGTTATATAAAAAATGATTTTGATATATGGCAAAAGAATTGATAACAGAAACATAAGTAATAAAACCAGTAATTCTAGTCTGAATATACGATCTGTAATCCCGAAAAGTTATTTAATGAGTAGATGAAGAGAGAAAACGGATGGAGTGAACCGAAACGGACTGAACAGTTTTTCACACAGTTTTAGGCTTTGATATTATAATAATAATCGTTAGCCAGTAAATACAGTATAGTTAAAATTTTCGATGTGAATGTATGAATTAAAATATTCACTAGCACAACTTACAATTTTGTATACTTTTTACTATTAATTATGTTAATATAAATATTAATTATAAGGGAAAAAAAGATTGTGGATTATGATTTGCTTAAAATTATTCTATTTCTTTATTTTTTGAGTAAACTAAAATCTCTGTAGATTTCAGAGTATTTGGAATAACGGAATGAAACTCGGTGGGTATTTGTAATGAATTATGAAGTATCTTTTTATGACATTACCGTCCCCATAACATTCTCCAGTTTTTCTACAGCGCACCTAACTCTGGATTTTCAAATGGAATGGGTTGTTTTTATTTTTATTTTTTTTTGTTTTACAGATTCTAATAGAAAATTAAATTTTAACACGAATTCGTATCGGACAGTTTTTTGGTCCGATACGCCCCGAGGGCGATAACCGCAAAAACACGGTTTTTATACAAAGTTCCAAATTTCTCTGAAGGAATATTTTTTTAGAAAACTATTGAAGTAAAAATTTTTGAGAATTAAAACCATTTTGAAATGAGTCTATTTTCATTCCAAACGTAGAAACGCGCACCTAAACATCAAAAACAGTACAATGAATAATAACTAAATAAGAAGATACGGATAAAAAAACAATGTAATAAATATATTTAAAGAAAACATAAATTAACAATAATATAATAAATAAAAAATAAATAATAGATATCTATTATATTTACAAAAATTATACACAACTTATTTAAAAGGGATTTAATTTTAGGGAGAAACTATCTTGGGAGGAAGAACATGGTTAACTCTGATAAATCTGCATATATTATAGATAATTCATTTATAAAAGAAGTTGAATCAGTTAGAAATAATGATTATTGTAACACAAGAGTTCTTCCAAATTACTATTATCGGAATAGTCTTAACCAGGTTGTTAAACTAGAACACACCAAAGATAAGCACCGAGCTGGAATTGGTTCTGGTAATATCGAACCATATAATTGTCGTTCGCTTTCGGTACAATAATTGATAAGAAATAATTACCAGGGCGAGGATAAGACATTATATTATATCCCGGAGATAGAAGTTCGACCCAAAAAGATAAGTTATATCATCTCTATTCCATCCGCTATCTTCTCCAAGCCTGAGATTTGAGCAAACATGGCTCATCGCAGCGAACGTCGCTTAGATAAATGCTTATGATTGTGCCAGGGATCATTTAATCGAGTGGGGTGGTCCGGATTTAAAGGCGGCCACTGACGATCACTCCAAATGGAACAATGGAACGATAAAGGAGCGACTGGAGTCGAGACGATTTCTCTTGTATAGTCCACTCAATCGTTCCATTTTATATTGAAGTAGCGATTCACGTTCCTCCAGACCATTTTCAAATCTATTTCGAACTCATGATTATTACAAATACAGGCATTAATAAAAAGAAACATTATCTCTCCATATTATGAAAATTATATTAACAGTCAGAAAGATGGAATTAGCAACTTCGCAATCCACAATACCTAAATGATATACTTGGACTCACCTTTTTCCAATAAAATATAAGTAGATAAAAAGTAGGTAAAGACGTATTTTATAAAATTTACAGACAATAAATATTTCAATTTATGGGTTGATATAACTCTTGAGAATTAATGGGATATAAACATTTTAGAAGAAGTAATTGTAATTAAAAGCCTCAACTACAATTACAGTAATTCAAAGGAGTAATTGCAAATACTTAACACAATTACAGTAATTGTAATTGAAGATGTAATTAAATACTAATGTAATTAATTACTGCCCAACTCTGATATACAGTATATCGATGTATATACAGTTATAAATGTCAAAAAATAAATTGTAAAAAAAAATATTTGAAATCGTCCCACCAAAAGGTTGTGATTGGATGATATATTGCATAGCCATTGGCTGAAGCGATGCTAACCAACAGCCGCAATAAATTTTGCGCAGGTCCATTTTGAAAGTTGAATAACGGCGCTGTCATAAAGGACCAACCCAGCTCAGCGTTGAGTACTTGCCATTTTCGGTTTGGCCAATCGCGCCTATATCCGACCCAGATTCGCTTAAAATCGATACCTTTCTGTCGATAGTGCACTAACTCTTTTAGGAGCAGTTCAAAAAACGTTATTGAGTTTATTATTATTTTATATTAAATTTATATTAAGTACGTCTCAGATGTAAAAACGAACTATCGAGTGTTCAAGGGATTAATGAATTAATTAACAAGCATTAAATTGTTTTATATAAGAAAGCTATAAGTCTTTTAAGGTACTTTTACATATTTTCCAAGCCTAGGCAAGTCAAATATGTTAAGGGAATAGTTTTGATTGGCTCGGCTCGGCTTGTCTATGTTTGAGTCCGTTCTGGTTCTTTCGGGAAGCTCCACATAAGCGCTAGTGTTGCAACCGCATATTTGCATATTTATATAAATCATATATTTATATGTTTTTATTTTATATTTTTAATTGTTTTTTTATAGAATAAAACTATTTTTAACCGAAATTAACAGCCAATAAAAGTTAGAATAGCCATGACAGTAGTGTATGATAGGTTAGCTTGCTAAGCTTTTGTACCCCCTTTTGCCGTTTGACTTTTCTAGACTTGTTAATCACCCTGAAATTACGTTGAAAAAAATAAATTAAGGATATAAGAAGGAGAATCCAGGAAAATAAAGGAAGTATGGCCTACAGGTAAAGAAAGATTGGGAATATTTGCGGTGTAAGGGGATTACTGATGATCACTACATTCCAACTCGTCAATGCCAAATGGAATGTGGAACGATCGTGAGTGTGAAATCCTGCGTGGATTTTTTGAAGTGAAGCGGAGCGACTGGAATTCCTTTGATCCTAAACGCCATTCCAAAAATCAATCACTCCAACCGACCGTGAGTGTGGAAAACTAATGGTGTGAAACGATGGACTGCAGAGTTTTTAGATTGTGCTTTGATAATAATCATAAAAGTTGTTAGTAAATACATTGATTGTATAAAATATATTTAAAAAATATTGTTATGAATAACTTACAATTTTTTTTTAATATTAATTTAAAGGAAATAAACATTTTTAGTAGATTTGTAATTCATAATATGCTTGAAATTTTTACTATTTTTTACATAAAGATTACATTATTTAATGTTCTTGCTATTATAGAAACACTATTTCTATCCCATTAATTCACAAGAGTTTATATTAATCTGTACATTGAAATATTCGTAGACTCTAAATATAATAAAAGACGTGTTTGACAACTTTTTACATTTTTGGTTTATTATTTTCAATAAAAGACCTTTGGAATCGACCAAGGAAAAATTTTTTGTAACCCCCCTCAAACTTTGAGGTTTTACGTTTCAAGATACGCAGAATCCAAATATCGAATAAAAAAAAAATCCGTCCGTCCGCCGTCTGCCGTATGCCGTCCGCGGCTTTTCTCCGAGACTATTGGATCGATTGTCTTGAGATTCGGTACCATTGTCACAGGTAACCCCGGGATGATCCTCGGAACTCGACATTGCCATCCGTCTGTTTGTTTCAAAATGGCAGCCGATTAGAGATCTCATAAGCCCATAGCTCGGCCATTTATAAAGATAGAGAGGAAATGTAAGGTGTTTTAGAATCAGCATAACAAGGCGTTAAGAAAATATATATATATATATATATATATATATATATATATATATATATATATATATATATATACATACATACATATGAAATCTGTATGATTACGGATTAAAGATCTCATAAGCCCGTAACTCTGCTATTTATAAAGAGAAAGAGGAAATGTAAGGTGTTTTGGAATCAGCATAACAAGGCATAAAAAAAAAAAAAATAAAAAAAATAAATAAATCTATAATAATTGCCGATTAAAGATCTTATATACCCATAACTCGGCTATTTATAAACATAGAGGAGAAATGTAAGGTGTTTTGGAATCAGCATAACAAGGCATTAAAATAAGAAAAAGAAAACAAAACGAAAAAGAAAAAAATCTCTATCTGTAAATGCTTTTGGTTTATTATTTTCAATAATAGACCTTTGGAATCGACCAAGGAAAAAAATTTTGTAACCCCTCTCCCTCAAAATTTGAGGTTTTACGTTTCAAGATACGCAGAATCCAAATATCGAATAAAAAAAAAATCCGTCCGTACGCCGTACGCCGTCCGCGGCTTTTCTCCTTATTCTTAGTCTTTCCTTTTTTTTTTTTCCTCTTGAAGTGTACATCAAATATTTCCTCTGTATCATTTTACATCACAGCCTACTTGCATTGACAGGGTTTTTTAAATTAACACTCCCAGTTCAGCACTCTCACGTCGATCATCTTGTGAAAAGCTTCAAATTTCTTTCCCTTTTAATTTTTTTTACTTGGACAGAATAGAAATTTTTGAAATATTACTAAGTGAAAATAATAAACCATTGTGTAATAATTTGCAGCGTTTTTAAAAAAAGGTGTGGTCAAAATTATTAATTACGCATTGTGGGTAACAAAGTTGCTAATTATAATCTTCTGATTTTTAACATAAATATTCAGAGATTAGTGGTATTTATGAGTTCGGGATAGTTTCTAAATTGGCCTGTAGGAGCATGAATCGCTACCTGTCGGTAAAAATGAATGATCGTCAGTATGACCCTTGAAATTGTTTCCACTCCAAGCACTCCACTCAATAATTGCATTGTTCCATTTGGAATGGTCGTCTTTAAATTAAGCCCCTCAATCAGTAAAAAAAAAAAAATTATTAAATAATTCCAAAAAATATATAATTTGAATTGTACATCGTCATCATGAAACATTTTCGAAGCAGTAATTATATCCAATTTAAAGAAATTTTTCGATACTGATTTGCTGGATAGGAATTGTAGAGGAATGCAGAAATTAGTCTCTGATAGATATCATTTGCTCTACAACCCACTCCAGAGTTTTTCACTAACTCCATTAATTTTATCTCAAATATTTCTTCTGAAAGTTGTCTTAAGCTTCAACAGGTGAATTGGGGGACATATCCTTGGAACAGGAATAAAAAAAATTGTTGGGTATAGTTTAAAAACACGAGGCAAAAAATGAAAGCTTTTGCCCCAAATCTGATACCTAACTGACCTAATCAGCTGGTAGAAAAACCTAACAGGTAGGTTCAGGTGTTATCTCTAGACCAATTAACCCTAATATTAGGGCATTCTTTAAGGTTAATTATCCCAAATGTTTTATGGCTTCAAGTTACTGTATTGACTACTCGTAATTATATTTATTTATTAATTATACAAATATTAAGCTATAAAGAATTACAAAATTATTGTGCCTCCAGATACACTCGTGCCTTGGAATGGAATATTATAATTCTATATCACGGTCTAGTGAACACAAAAGGGAAATGCGAGGGCGTTAAACTGCATATTATAGTCAACTCAATATTATATTATACTCCATATTATATTATGCAGCCAGTAGTGTACGCATGGGAGGAATCAGAGTGGCATATTCCCCCCACCTAAATGTACGAAAAAATATAATTTTCATATTCTTAGTCAAAATAGTTACAAGTAACTTTGTAAATAAGGCACATAGTCGTAGAACGTGGTAACTGACAAAATGAAAACTTCTACAATGCTTAAATGCTTGTTAATTACAATGTTTTATGTTCAACCGTCACCATAAGTTAATATCAATATTATACTTTAAAAAACCGAATTTCCTACAGATCCTATCTCAACGACCTATGAAGTCATTTGTAAGAAATACGGTGTTGGCATAAACTTCAATTTACAAAAAATGTTAATCCTATGTTTTACTACCGAGCACCTCAAATGAAGAAATGGTTTTGTTTAACCAAATTATTTCGACTAAGTTTCAATCAAAAGTTTAAATCTTAATGAGGACTACAAAATGGATATGTATAGCCAAGTATAAAAGCATTGAACAATAATTGATACGGTACATAGAAATGAGAATAGTACATTTAGAAAATGATAAATTAATTATTGATTTTTCGTGTTTTATTTTTTTTAATTTTTGGAACCAATTTTAGTTTTTAGGAAAAAAAAAAGAACTCCTCGTGTCATTTAATACTGGATTATAATCTCTTCTCATCTCTCTCTAAAAAAATATATTGTCATATTTTATAACAATTAATCGAAGAGCTATGTTCCTACTTAGAACTTAGAACATGATAAAGGGAACTTTTTATGGAAGAGTTAGAAAAAAAAGGAATTTTGCTTTGAAGAGTATTTTAAATACTACTTTCTACCAACACCTTGTTTAATTTTTCTAAACCTTGAACTTGGTAGTTTTCAGAAGTTGAAAAACGAGTAATCCAGTCTAGAATAGGAATAAAAATCATTGAAATTCAATTTGTTTCAAGTCAACTGACAAGTACTGAAAGAGTATTGAAAATGAAAATTTTGAATTCGAGTTTTCAATGAAAATACATGTTTTAAGGTCCAAATAACTAAGTCTAATCGCAAAATGGTCTCTGTGTGTCTCTATGTACATGTGAACATCTTAGCTCAAAAATATAGCGTGTTCTTCTACTTAGCTGTTCAATTATCACTTACTAACCTTTTAATATTAAAATTTTATATTTATTTACAAATAAATGTTAATTTTTTATATAAAACTCCAAGAAAATTTTATTTTCGAATCTAGCTATACCAATATAAAGTTTATAAATTTTTTTTTGTGAAATTTGGCAAATTCTAATTAAAATAAATAATACAATAAATTGTAATAAAAAAATAATATCGAAAATTTTCTAATTTTTGAAATGATATTTAATCTTTTTAAGTGACTAAAGAATGAAACAATATTTTCTGAAGTGTATAATATATATATATATATATATTTCATAAACCTTAAAATAACTTGGAATTAAATTGTAATATAATAACATCCATTTATTGATTAATGTGCCTTCTTGCTTGGTGATGCATTAAAATCTCCCTCCACTTCCTGAGATTACTAAGAGCACGTCTACCCTAGCAAGGTAACTCAGGCGTCATTAATATTCCCTCGTTACATAGATCTCGTAGTCTTCCGCTCCAATGACGTAAAATTGACACCGTTTCCAAAGAAGTCCTCTAGTTCATCCTATTCTTTGACGTAAACCTGAGGACGGAACTGACGGGATAGAATTTATAAAAGGAACAAGTCATCTATTATTAATGGTCCCGGTTGTAGTAGGCGTGCGCGTGGCAACTTCCGAGAATGATCCGTCGCTGTGAGATCGATGTCGTGAGATCTTGTTTCAATATAGTCCGGCGGAGGCGAAGCGTCCACGCCGATAAGAGCGAACAAAATCTGCATATTTACGTCAATGCAACTCCTACTGCCTGCGTTTGAGTACAGTCAGATCTCGACTTACGACTATTGACATTTTTTTTTGTCTTTGTCATCAATTGCTCACTTCTGGCGTAAAACAAGATGGAAAAATCGATTTCGTCTGACATCCGGATGTGCCGTCGATTTCCTCAGCTGATGTCAAGTCAGTTATTAGTAATAAAGAAGATATTAGTAACAAAGAAGATGAACATATCCTAAAATAATTAGTTGACGACATCCGCATGATGGTATAGAGGATCAATCTGATTGGTCAGTTGACATCCGCATGATGGTATAGAGGATCAATCTGATTGGTCAGTTGACATCCGCATGATGGTATAGAGGATCAATCTAATTAGAAATTGATAAATCATTTGCCACTTCTATAATTTTGTTTTTATTGAAAATAATATATTATATTACTTATATTACATTTAATTTAATATGTATAATAATACCAAACTGTATTTTGAATTACTTATTTTTGAATTTTTGTGTTTTTAGAATTTAAGATGAATGTAATACATTCGAAACTAGTTTTCAATAAAAAAAAAAATATATAGAAGTGGCAAATAATTTATAAATTATTTATAAATTAAATAATTTCAATCCTTAAAATAATTGTTATATCCAAATATAAATATATCATGTAACTATTTCCCTATACATTTAGCAAGCAACATTTTTTTTACGTAAATACTTTGGTGTCATATTTTTTGTCCAACTTTCGACCATTTCGACTTATGAACAAGATTGATGAACGGAACGGAGTTTAGCTTTTCTAACCTGCTTCAATTACCTGCAAATTTCAACTTCGTAAAATGTTTTCAATATTTTTTTTTCTATCTCCCTTTTATTTGCCTATAATCCTAAACTGTAATACTTTCTTGGTTTTAGTGGAGTAGCTCAGTGGGTAAGGCACTGGATCCTTAACTGCCAGTATTTCTTATTATTATTGTATTTATTTAGTTGATTATTTATTCTGCTTTATCTGCCGGGGATCGACACTGGGGTCGACCCAGCCCTTATGAAGTGGGTGCCTGATTTTTTGATGGGCCGGGGGAAAAAATCCTGGCCAGATTACCTCCCTGCAAAACTGTTGGTCAAGAAATAGTGTTATCATTTTACTAAGTACCAAATCTTCATGAGCTGTAGTGTTTACTCCGAAACAAATAGACTTTTGCTTCGTATTGAAGGTCATCTGAGAAGAGGTAGGGTGCATTTTATATCGGTTTCATCACTTCTAGAAAACGATTATAGAGGTTCCGGAGATATCTGATATGCATATACATATATATTTTTCTCAGCTACATTTAGTACTTGCAACGACTTCGTTAGGATCTATTGAGCTAAAATTCGGTTGTTTTCTAGGCAGAACAATACCATAGAAGTCGATTTCGTTATGTTTACATGCTTTTTCACCATTTGTATGGTTTAGTGCAATTCTAAAATCCCTTCAAAGTGAGTTAGAGAGTTGAAAATATGTGAATAGAGTTGGGGACACGTGTTTTTTTGGGACACGTTTTGTCCCACCTCTCGCCATTTTGATATTTTTCCAATTTTGTATTTAGTGGAAATACGAACTTAATAGCGGAGCTCTGCGGCGCGCGATTTTTTTTAAATTACAGTATTTTTACTGCATAAATGCATTTCAAGGGACATTGATCTTGGTTTTTAGAGCTGGGGTTCAACATTGGTTCGTATGGAATTCCCAAAAAAATTATATTTATCTTATTTTTTCTTGAATGTTATAATAATTATCCAATAAAATAATTAATTAGGCTTTCGTCTCAAATGACATTTTCAAGTTCTGATTCAGCGTGGAAAAATCTTTAAATTAATAAGAAATAAGGTTATACCATTCATAATTAAATTTTTTTTTTTACTCAAAAACTTTTTTCTTTTAATTCGTAATTTATGTTTTTGTTGCACAAGTTTATTAAAATCTTTCTTTGTTCACAACTATTTAACTTATATTCAATTTATGTCCGAAGGATAAAATAAAAATTAAAAATTATTTAAACTTAGTATAAAACAGTATACTTATATTAAAATTTTTAAAGAATTTATTTTATAATTCAGAATGATACTTATTTTAAAGTTATTTTTCATTTAAATTGATTGGTATTTTTGAAAATTAAAACACATTTGTTAAAATTGACAAGAAAAAAAAATTAAATTAAAATGATTCGTCATTTTCTTGACAAGTTGACTGAGTTCTTAACGTATCGATGTTAAACGCAGTTGTTATATAGCATTGTTAACTGCATGGAACAAAACAAAATAACCAGCATTGCAATGTTACGAGTAGCTATTTGTTCAGGATTAGCGCCGGCATACGATGATGGAACAGTCAATAAAAACAGCTGAGAAAACTGGCAACCTCTAATGCTACAATGCTCAAGGTCGATTCTCAATTTCAACACCTCCATCAAACTAGCGATTAACAACAATGCAAAAGCTTTTATAGTTATATCCTCAACAATTATATATGCAAATATATTTATGTGCATGCATACATGCATAATTTGAATTATGATCATCTCAATTGAGAAACTGAGAATATTCAAGACTTTGGGAAAAAAAAAGTTTAACCATTATTTTTGGGAAAAAATGATGAATGAAATAAAACCGTTTAAAATTAATTAGCTCATATTCGAATTGTGAGTTATTATCAGGGATGAAGGCAGTGGTGGATCCACAAGGGAAAAAAGGAGAAAATTTCCCCTCCAAAAATTACCACTGAGAAAAAAATTAAATAAACTACAGCTAATTTAAAATATGCCTACTAGTACCCTAGTACCTACCTATACTCGTGAATTAATGTGATCAATTATTATTCTTCAGGTAGGAGGGAAATTAGCCTTGGCTCACCTTGTGAGAAATCAATCGTCGAAATTGTCAAATGTAATTATATAATTGCCAATTGTAATTAAATTTTTTGGTACTGGTTTGTTATACATCCTACCAAAAAAAAAACTCTATATCTCTGCTCATACTGTTCCGATTTCGATTTTTTTTTTTCTTTCGATTGACAACAAAATTTTCTTTTCAACAAAATCTAATTTTCTCAATTTCATCAATTTTCTTCCTCTTATTTATGGGAATTACTGTGTTAAAAAATTAAATTTATATTCACTGGGATTATTAAAATGATTACTGTTTTAATTAGATCACGGCTATCGATTTTCGCTCAGCCAAGAGATATACAAACCCCCTTTTTATTTGAAGCCAGGACCTTACCGTAATTTAAATTTATGTAATAGAAATACCTTGCACAATCTCACTTGCTTCGATGCAGTAATACCAAAATTTTAGAAATATTGAAAATAAAAATATCAAAAGAAACATTTCCAGTACATAAATTTTAATTATGGTAAGGCCCTAACCTGAAATGAAAAGGATCCGTTGGGGGTTCGTATACCTCTTGAGCGAGCGGAAATTTCGGGATTATTCCATTTTTTTATCATAATATCATCGAAATCGGACCAATATTAGCAGCTTTATATATATGTATATATATATATATATATATATATATATATATATATATATATATAATATATAATATTATATATATATATATAATATATAATATATAATTTTATATATATATAATTATTATGGAATAAAAAGAATAATAAGAATAAAAAAAGGCAATTGTTTGTAATACGCGCAAAAAAAAATATATATATATATATAATTATATATATATTATATATATAATATATAATATATAATATATATATAATATATAATATATATATAATATATATATATATATATATTTTTTTTTTTTTGCGCGTATTACAAACAATTGCCTTTTTTTTTATTCACTCAAAGAAAATAAGTAGAAATAAAACTTGAATCATTTTATTATTTTTTTTTTGACTGAGGAAAACTCAAAAATTCAGTGGTAAAGTCGCTGGAATCCTAAATTGTTTCAAACTATATTATTCATTTGTCATTGTGTTATTAATAACTGAGATAATCCGCCAATCCCTTCTAAACCGGCATAAGCCACTAGTATCACATAATTCTACTTATCACACTTCTTATATTCCTTTGTAAATAAACATTGCAAATTAAGATATATATTGGTATTTTTGTTCGATGTTTACATCCCTAACCAGAAACCGTTGATAAAATCGCTGACTTGAACACACCACACAAGTTTATTTACTTTGTTTCTCGAACCCGCTGTTCTTTGTAAATAAAAAAAAAATTAGGAAAAATATCGATTCATTTTCGATATTCAAATTTTATCGATATTACAATAAATCGGATAAAAACTATCAGGCAAATATGTCAATATATTTTTAAGAAAATGTCGATGTTTCGATACTTTTCCAACATTAATATTTCCAGATGTATCCTAAACTCTTATAACTCCGTCCTAGCTGTACGACTGTAATAACAGTAAAAACGCACTAGGGAGAAGTCTCTTATCGTTGGAAATAGATAAGGTTTGCCCTTTTCCTCAGGCTATGTCCTCTGTCGCTTCCTCTCCAGGCAAAATAGTTATAGTTACGATTAGAGAAGACTGGAAAATTTACCTATGTACTTTGATTGTTAAGTGAGACAGTAGTCTTTAAAGTTGTCTAAGTTCCTGGTATTTAAGTCAATAAATCAATCCTCTCTAAACTTACAAAGCAAAGGATTAAGCGGTACTCACAATCTTCTTAAGCTATATGATTAGCATGTTCAATTCAGGATTATGATGGGCCCAAGGTAAGTACAGTAGTATCATTGCAAATAGATGTAGTCGCGCTGTCTGTAGTAAGGTGGTGTAACTTTGTCTTATTTTATTAACCTTGTTTTATTAAAATTTATTTTTATTTTGTAATACTTTTTGTAAAAAAAAATATTTGATGTGGACAACACATGACTTCCTTGTACGCCTATTAAACTATAAATCGGTGGCTCAAAAAGTGACCCTCAATTTGGTTACTAGTTTCCGAAAATTGCAGTATCTCAAAAACGAAACTCGGCGTCGCGACATCCATCTATTGGCATACACACACACATACTCTTGTTTCTGGAGGTCTCATTCCGTTATTATACGTCGTTTTTTTTTTTTTTCAGTAGGTAACTAGATTTTTTCGTGTTCCGTGACAGCATTAAAACTGTCAATATCACTAGATAAAGCATTGGAAATCGACAGTTTCTACATTTTAAGCGGAAAAACCCACTAAACTTATATCTTATTTTCCTGCTGCAGACTTGTTGATCCCACAAATGGGGTGGAAAACCAGTATTTTACACTGAATTTTAACACTTAAAACAAGTAATAAAAATGTTTAATTGGATTGGAAACTAAATTGCGTTTGTAACCTTTATTACCGAAACATATGATTTATGTATTTAATTTAAATATAATGTTTGATGTAAGCTTATTATGACCTTCAAGTAAAGTACTGTTTTCGGCTCACCAATTTTCACCAAAATATAGTAAATATATTCATATCGATATAAAAGACCTATTTACCAAATTTGAGATGTTTTACATTATATTTTAACATAATTTTTGGTGAGTCTAATATGACCTTCAAGTAAAGTACCGCTTCCGGTTTTACAATTTAGACCAAAATCTAGTATGTTATTTAAATCAATATATAAATTATAAATACTAAATTTGAGAAGTTTTGCATAATATTTTAATATAATTTTTTATGGAAATCAATTATGACCTTCACGTAAAGTACCACTTCCGTTGATCAAGCAGTAACCAAAAAGGGAGGTTCACAACTAGATTTTAAAGCAATCCTAAATACAAAATTTCAACTTTCTATGGCTAACCGTTTTTGAGTTATGCGAGATACGAATGTGGGAACGTACGTACGTACAGACGCCACGACGAAGCTAGTCAAAATGGATTCAGGGATGGTCAAAATGGATATTTCAGTTGAAATCTGAAAGCCGAAAATTTTCGCGATTACAATACTTCCTTTGCTTCGTACAAGGAAGTACAACGAATTTCATCTTCTTTTGTCCACCTTTTGTTACTCTTGTTTCTTATTTTCTTCTGAATTGTAATAACACAAAATAATACGTTTTAAATTTTAATGAAGTAAGTAAACAAATACCTAACACCTTGAAATCTGTGAATTGATGCGACTATTTAATAGATTGACATTGCCAATAGCATACAATCAAGTCTGCTATACTGATCCTGCTATTTGACTTGTTATCTTGTAATGCATTGGACGAAACTCTGCAAATGGCACGCTCAATAAGAGGATTGTGAGTACTCCTTTAATATACAACTCAATACTCAAACTAATATGGAACTATAGAGAAGAACTTTGGAGTTCTACAAAAGGTTAGATCAATTCTACACACGCCAGGGTACAATTCTAATTACACATTAAACAATAATTTACACAAACTCTATTGTATAGTTATATAACATCAAATAAACAATTTCAATTTTTCTATCCGATATCATACCAATCCACTAATCCTGATTTTTCTTGTTTATGTTTAGCTTTGTAGATATTTGAATTATATTTTAAATGAGCATCTAGATTGTTCAGAAAGATATATATTTATCAAGTTTTAAATAACTGAATAAAGGTGAACCGGTTTCCAAAAGAACATATACAGAATACTATATTAGACATGTCTATAAAGTTCAATACGCTATATCTTTGCTAATATTGGTCCGATTTAGATGGTTCTTTTTTTATTTTGTATGAAATTTAATTAGCTTTCGAATTGACATTATTAAAGTGAGTTTTTAATAATGTCTCTTAACTTTGCTTATAATAGTCCGATTTATATGATGTTTTTATTTTATTTTTTTAGAGAATTCAATTATCTTTCGTATAATTGCATACAAAAGTTACTACCATAAAAGCCATACTTTTCGAATTATGCGCAAACAAAATATTCTTTTCTTCATAACTTTTTTTCCTGCTTTTTCTCGGGTATGTACTTTATATATGAATTGCTAGAAACCTTCATGTTGAAGACTTTAGGCAAGTTTCATCAAAATCGTTTGATAGTTTTTGGTCTACAGTCTATAAAAAAACACGTTTTACGGATATTGCCCAGCCGCTATTTCGCACAGGGTATCCGATTTGGTACACTGACATTGACGGACAAAACCCTACAACAAAAAAAAAAATAGTAACAAAATCGGTCCATCCGTTCAAGAGATTATCGTGGCAAGGTCTGTAACGCATAGATCCGTTGAAAACTGCACATCGAAAATTTCACCCGATCATACTAATTACCTAGGAAGTCAAAATTCGTTACTTCACATCCTTGATTCTTGGAATACGTGATACGCCTAAAATTAAAAATATTTGCAGATACGTCATCTGTAGTTCAATGGCACTGAAAGAAGCGAAATATCATCTCGACAGTATGCCAGCAAAAACTCGTAAGTGATACCGAAGTAAGTAGGAACTTATGAGGTTGCAGGTATACTGTCGATATAGTTAAAAATAATATTATGATATTAAAAAATATTGTAAAAAGTCTACTCTTGTAATAAATACGTATCACAAGACGTCCCCCTAACATCTGTAGTCTGGCATCTGTTAATGAACGGAACCCTATGTTGTACAGGTGGTTCCGAACTCAGTTCCCAAGGGTATAACTCAACATGGATTAAATGTTTTTTGAGTTAATCTTTATGTCACTTATAGTTTACTAATAAATAATTATTAATAAAATACAATAAAAGGATCAGCCGCCCTTTTTCAGATAGCATGATCCGACTGGCAGGCTCTTATTTTTTTAAATGTCATTATCACTAAGATTCAATAAGTTGCTAATAAAATTTTCTTCAGATAATGACAATTTTTTTGCACGTACTATCGCTCTGTAACGGACGATTTCAAGGCAAGCTTTGTTAATATAATTAAACTTTTTATGACCAGACTAAGGCACACGCACTAGCAAATGCCCTCAGAAGGCTGAAAAGGAATTGGATACGAGATCTACTCAAATAAAATTATAATTTCATGAGTGAAGGAGGTATTTTTGAGATATGCTACACCGAACCTTTCGACATGGTACGCTCATTCAGTTATTGTCACAAGTTGAATTAATGGCAAGTGCTGTGAAACCTCGTTTATCCGGACAAAACTGTGACAAAAGGCATTCCGGATAATCCGAGTATAAAGCGAAACAAGATCCTTAAATAAGGAGACACCGTTTATTATGATAAAAATTATTTATAGCCTGGAAAGTCAATCGACATTCTGAGACAATTTAGGAAACATTTCTTAAATTCAACAAAAATCAATTTATTACCATAATTTATTGTACAATCTATGCAGAAATCGACCATTGAATCAAATTAAAAATGGAATATTTGCCATATTCATACATAGTTCTTGCTACTATAGTTAAAAGTTATAATCTAATGTGAGCATTAAATAATAAAATATAAAAATCTAATCCGGATCAGATAAACGACCCTAATAAACGAGGTTTTATTGTATTATAATTTTAAAAAAAAGTGCTAATGTGTATGTTTCAGTTAATTTATTTTAAAAAAATTGTATAGAAATTCAAACAACTTAATAACTGAGGAGCATAATGAACAAAGTATAAATAATAAATAAATAAACATTAAAGAATATAGTTTTTTTTAGTTACAACTTTAACTAGTGTAATATTAAATACAGAAATACTTATAAAATAAAAGCTATTAAACACATACATACTTATGTGTACACTGGTACTGGTACTGGTATTGGTGGGGGGAACTAGTCGGGCAAGTGGGCCTTATGGTCCTTTTTGCCAACCCCTGACGGCTACTTTTACGTCACCGCCGTGTACTAACCAGAGTGGGAGTGTCAAGATTCATTTCGCGGTTTCGCCACGAAATAAATATTAGCCTACCCAGGTGGGAATCGAACCCATAACGTTCCCAACGTATTTGGCCGTCACTTCCTCCTTATGTGTACATACTATTACAATATTTACACTCGCCCTGAGAACCCCCGAAGCAACAAGAAATTAAAATCTGAATTTAAAGGTTGAAAGTTTATCTATTTTACAGACAAATTATATAATCCCGTTCCAATATGATTGTAATATTCGGTGGTATACCATTTGTATACCATTGGTATACCATTCCCAAAGCGATTCTACACGAACACCTTCCTGTCGCAGACATCTGATAGTCGGACGCATCGTATTGCCGAATATTGAACTACGAGCCTATCAATGCCAAGTGTCAAACGTTTGTTGCAAAATCATTTGATTCAGGCAAAAGAGTAGCAACGAGTAGAGCCGGCTCAGCTGTGCTGTCACAATGCATAGGCTAACAAGTTAAGGGAGAACTTAGTGGGTGGTGCTTAGAGCGGGAGGTTTAAGGGAGAACTTAGTGGGCGGTGCTTAGAGCGGGAGGTTTAAGGGAGAACTTAGTGGGCGGTGCTTAGAGCGGGAGGTTTAAGGGAGAACTTAGTGGGCGGTGCTTAGAGCGGGAGGTTTAAGGGAGAACTTAGTGGGCGGTGCTTAGAGCGGGAGGTTTAAGGGAGAACTTAGTGGGCGGTGCTTAGAGCGGGAGGTTTAAGGGAGAACTTAGTGGGCGGTGCTTAGAGCGGGAGGTTTAAGTCTTGTTTCTCTGTACCTCAGAATCCTCTTCTCTCCTCTGACTTCAATTTGTTGCATTGTTATACCCAACTCTTCCAAATCATCCTGGACCTCTTTGAACCAGTTGTTCTTTGTTTTATTTTTCCAGAAGTAGTTGAATAGTGGTTTCGCTAGCCAAGTTTCTGATAATCTTGATATGTGGCAGAAAAAGGCAGCTCTCATTTTTCTCATAGTGTCTGTTATAGACTCACCTTCCTTGTTACTTTGTTAGGCAGCAGCCGCCATTGTCCGTCTATTTGGTATTTTTTATTGATTATTGTTCTTTAGTTGTTTAGCTATAAGTATTTACTCTTTTTTTGAATATTGATAAATGTAGAAGAATGTTTATAAATTAGATCTTACACTTTACTCGTATATATATATATATATATATATATATATATATATATATATATATATATATATATATACGAGTAAAGTGTAAGATCTAATTTATAAACATATATATGTATATGTATATATATATATATATATATATATATATATATATATATATATATATATATATATATATATATATATATATGAAAAAAACATATATGAATTGACACTGTTTAAAAATAAAAAATCCAGTTAATGGATGTTCCTTCCTGTCAAGCGGTAATGGCCTACTTCTCAAGGAGACCGTCTTTCGAGTGCCATTTTCTCTCCGACCTCTCTAATCCTTCTCTATATATTATTATATTAATTATAAAGATAATTAACACATTTATTATTTTATATTTATAAATAAAGTAATAATCAAATTGTATTTTTTTTTCTTCCTAGCAATAAGGTCGTAATCTTGTTTTGTAATAGAAATTATTGAAGTGGAAGAAACATGCTAGAAGAGATTTTAATATAATTATTTAATTTGTTTTAAGACGCTCTCTGACGATCATTGACAATGGAACGATGGAGTGGAGGGACTGCAGTGCTTAGACTGAAGAAGATTTTAAGGATCCCATTGACGATAACTCCACTTTATCGTTTCATTTTTTACTTATAAACGAAAACAAGTATTTTATAACAATTTCAGTCCACAAATAATCCAATGTACAGAATTATATAATTCTTGAGGATTAATAGGATATAAATAGTGCCTCTACAAAAGCAAGAACATTAAATAATTTCATCTTAACCTCCCCTCCTCCAAAAAATTGAAATTTCCAACATTTTAGAAATTATAAATTCTCTAAAAATGCATATTTCCTTTTAATTAATGTTTTAACATAATTAATGGTAACAAAAGTTTCAATTATTCTAATTAATATTTTTATAGAATCAATATTGTAAAATTTTAACTAATAGGTACTGCATTTACCGACCAACTATTTTTTTTATTATTATTATAGCACTGCATGAAAACTGCCCAATGCAGTCCATCGTCCCACTCCATCGGTTTTCCACATTCACGGTGGGTTGGAATAATCGGATTTTGGCTAGTCAGTAGGTATTTAGCCAAAAAAAAAAAAAAACCTTTCCTTCAGTATATGTTAAACAGTTTTGGATTTATGTACTACCTCTATTTGATGCGAATTTGATTAAGCTTCTGAAGAGAGAGAAAAAAATAAAAAAACAATCAGATTGAGTCGAGAAGAATCAAAATTAACAACTGGAATGTTCCATTAGACTATAGTATTGGGATTATTTGAAAAACTAATAAAAAGTGAACACACGGGAACCTGCGTAGAATAATTTTAAAAAAATGCCTAGTAGGGGATATGAAAGTAAAAAAATGATTGCAAAGTCCAATGCGCTGTTTCTTTGCGATTTAGATGATTTTTTCTTTTGTAGAGAATCTAATTACCATTCTAATGATTATGCATAATTTTGAAGGTTACCTGGAAGTTAGATTTTATATTCTTCATAACTCTTCCAGTTTTTATTTTCTAAAGATGTTATAAATGTATGGATAGTTTTAGAGCTTTGAGAAGAAGACTTTCGACAAGTTTTTCCAAAGTCATTACAGCCGCTTTAGCGCTGCTCTTTATAGAAAATCACCTTTATTAGAAAATCGATCTATCCATTCAAGAGAAAATTTGTACATCGAAATTTCGTCTCGATTGCAATTATAAGGAAAGTAAAAACTATGATATATTAATTTTTCCGATGGATTATTATAAAATTATATAAAATAAACTTATTCTGTACCAAGTATCTCTGCAAATAATGTTTTAAAAAAAGAATTTGATTACATTAGTGAGTACAGATTTAAAGACGTTAAACCAGAGTTTGATACAGATCGATTTAGGTACTTGAACTCCTCTATGGTGCTAGTACCCACTTTCCAACTTGGGACTGACTGGTACATCATCAAGTAGTATCCAGATCTAATATCCCAGACGACGGATGGCAACCTGCTAGACGGGACTGCCAAGGTCGGTTCGAACCCCGCCCACTTGATCTAGCTCTAAGTTGCGAACGGTATTAATCTCTGGCACGTGGACAGTTATATTCTTCAATGTTTTTTTTTTTGTTTTTTCACAGGTGATAATAAATATTAAATGGTAATAACGATAATTTATACGAGACTATAATGAGATATTAATAAAATAATGACAATAACAATGATCAACGAACCATGACTCTCAAGGACGGTTCATCAATTACACTTTTTTGCATATTTCCATCCATATAAACAATAAGTACCATAAAATATCGATACAAGACCATATTCACATCCATAAACACTGTTTAACATATACAGAAGAAAGTTTTTTTTTATTTGTTTTTTAAGAATATAAACCTACAGACCATCCAAAATCCGATCATTCCAACCCCTCGTGAGAATCACTCCACTCCGCTACTCGCCAAATGGAACGTGGAACAACCACGAGTGTGAAACGCTGCGGAATCGAGTGATTTGGAGCGGCTGGAATTCAATTGGTCCTTCACGCTCCATCGCGTGTATGCCAAATCCAATCACTCTAAGCGATCGTGAGTGTGAATAACTGGAGACTGGAACGATGGACTGCTCTGGAAGTTTTTTTACAATTTTCCATTTCTGTCTCTTTTTGAGTTTTTGCTCTTTTATATGAATTTATTTTTAATCTTGTATAAGACTAAGAAGTTCTTATTTATGACGTTAATAAATATCAGATACCGCATGATACTGAAATAGTGGAAATTTATCTTTGAGTAATAAAATGGAAAAATGCTAATGGTTGAAATGCATTATACACTGGCGAAATAGTGCCTTTGAATTAATTCGGATCTTTCAAAACTAAAACAAATTCAAAAATACCCTTTTTGAAGCACATAAGGGCGTTAAACCCAATGAGCGATACCAAACAATTATTTTTTTAGACCACACTAACCTGTTATTTAACCTAATAAAACTAAAACCTAACCCAACAGCATTAGGCCTTAACCGACGGCACCTTTTATCAGGGCACCCTAGAATTAACAGATTGTGCCTGGTAGTTTTTTTTTGTTCCTTTTTTAAATTCTTTTCAGATTCTTCTATAGATTCGAATTGTGCCGGTGTTTTTCAAACTTTATCGAAACTTTAAAAAAACGTTTATTAAATTAAATTAAATAATTATTTTTTGTAAAATGTTTCCAATTTTATTCGAAGTGAGGCAACTTGAAAGATAATCTGTTTTCCTAGTTGCCTGACTCATTAGAATACAGTAAAAAAAAAAAATGTCAACACGTGTATTCGACAATCTGTGTCGTAAACAAATTAAAATTGTTTGTCCTCAAATTCTTGAGATTAGCTACTGAAACTGTTTTCGTCTAAATATATTTTGCTATATTCTGATTTATCTATAGATAATTATTTGCGTGTTTAATTTGTGACTTTGATAACAAGCTAATGATAACTAGATTACAAAACCAATTAAAATATATTTATATTGAGGAAATCAAGATATAGAAGGACTCGGGAGAAACGCTCTTAATTCCAAAAGTCTATTCTGCAAGCTTAAATAATCAAAATCTTTAAAGAACCTAAAAATAATTTAATATAATCGCGTTAATGACAGAATATATTGGCATAGCATAGAATATAATCAGAAAAAAATTAACAATTCAGTTCGACGACACTGCATCTTTCGCAAAGTGGGACGAATGACCGATATAGATGGGAAAAAAATCAATAAGGAAATAGAGAAAATCATTGAAAATGGTCGTTAATATTATCAGGATGCCCAGCGATATTACATGACAAAATAGGATTTCAAGGCTGTGAACTGTAAAATTCAAGACGCTTTTCGTCAATTTATTATATTAAATTTAAAACAAAATTTGAACCATAAAATGTGGTATTTGGTCGACTTATGTAAAATTTTCTGGTCGCTCTTTTTGAATAATTATAAAGGTTTTATTCCTGTTTGATAATGAAAATTGTCTCTTAGCTTCTTACTCTGAGGGCTCAACGCATCGTCAGAGATAAAAAAAAAACTAGAAAATACATTGCAAAAACAATTTTAAGTGTAAATAAATAAAATTCACTTAACTATTCGACTAAATTTCACTTTGGATTTGAAATATGTTTTTTTTATTATGTAAGATAAGTTTATGAGTAAAGCTTATTCTACATAACAAAACAATATATATATATATATATATATATATATATATATATATATATATATATATAACAAAATAATAATAATTATAGTGATAAAATGAATCCTGGCAAGCTCTTATCCTTTTCACTTATCACTGTTTGAAGCTAATACATTATTTTATCGTTCCATAACATCAGTAGTTTACTTAGCGACGGGCAAAGCGACCAAATAAGGTGAGACAGAACATAAAATGAGTTCGTATTTGAGATAAAGAGGCTCATGAAAGTTACAGGAAGAAAGCTTTTATTTTTTGCTTTCATGGAATTAGAGGTGATAAGGCGAATAAGTGTATCAACAATTTTCTCAATATTTTATACTCTTGTGGCTTAGTACTGATGGAAAAATGGAATAATTAGGCTAAAAACTAAAAATTCCCGATGACGAGATGTTTTCAAGCATAATTCTCGATTTTTCCCGAAGCGAAAAATTCGAGTAGAATTTCCGATCTTCCTGGACACCCAGTAGTATGGTCTAGCTACGTTATATTCGGATAATTAATTTGAATAGGCAGGGTTGAAAGTTCAGGAAAAAATGTGTAAACAGTGATCGATTTAAATTTCATACAAAAGCATATTATACCTCTCTGAGTCCTGATTAATTTTCAACAATTTCTCATTTCTCTATCAAGTTCAAAATCTTGTTTTCATCAAAATAGAACCGTCTTTTATAAGAGTAAGTAATTTTTCAAATCTGTAATTTTAACATGTAATTAATTTTTTCAAATATAAAACATGGTTTAAATGAGAAAAAATTTATCGCAAAGTACGCTAAGATTTTCTAATAAATGATTGCTTAGAATGTATACAGAATATCTACGTAAAAAAAAAAAAAAAAAAAAAAAATTGTTTTTGCTATTTGTGTAATATGGCTCATTTCCAGACAAAAACGTCTCTGTCTCGAGAGAAGAACTATTTATTCAGTGGCATACTTGTCCCAATATCGATGCCGTTTATGAAATCCTATGAACTCAATTTGAGGCAGAAAACATGACGAAACCTTCTGTTACGTTAAAAAGAAATCAAAATTAATTCTATCAAAAAGTAAAATAAAATGGCAAGAAATTGGGCGTTGTAAGAACAACTTTCCACAGAAAAATAGTATATGGCTGGACGCTATGTTTAAGTTTTTGTGTCTTGCCAAGAGAGTATCTTAAACACTTCAAGTATTAATGAAGTGACCACGATCGTTCGACCCCTCAAAAAATGTATGTCATTTTGAGTGCATTATCGTCTGATAATTAATAATGACTGATTTTTAGATATATGTTCCAGAAACAAGGGTGTTGAATTTAAGTCTTCATCCGCAGTACAAGATGCTGGCAACAGTGTATAGCATTATGGCGCACAATACAGAAATAAAAAGGAATTGTTTAGTGGAAATTAGCATGTTATCAGAAGAGGCATGAGAAGTCTGAAATGAAGATTTCGGGAATGCAATGCCAAGAAATCCTCGCGTATAGACTGCAATAAAGATTTAATTTCAATTTTGCAGTTAACATCAGATTCCTTGATAAATTCATTTAGGAATTTGAGAATGATTAAATCTTTACCAAAAAGAGTAGTATGTCTATTAAAAGCTCCTGAATAAATTCCATATAAAAAGAAAATGATTCAAATGAATCAATTTAGACAAAAATAAGTTTTTATTGAAAAATGAACCCTAAACGATGTTTTTTGGAAATCGAGGTCTATTTAAAATTTAAATTCTTTTTAATTAATATTAATATAATCAACGATTTTTGGAAATATGTGCTAGACTGAAGATTTTTGTAACGTATTTAAAAATAAAAAATTGGTTTTGATATCATAATTGGAATAGAAAATATAGTGTTTCGCGATGCTTGAAAATTTGTCAATGATATTTAGGGCTCATTTTGGAAATAAACGACTCATTTTATTTGCTTATTTTATTTCTTCAGAATAATAATTATTTATTCATTAAAAACACTTATTATTTTAAAATGTATGTAAGTAAAATTTATATTTTATGGACAATGTAACTGTTATATCAAAAATTTGTTATATAGTTATGAAGCTACATTTTCATCTTTCAGAATTTTTTAACAAATTTTTGATTATAATAATTTGTGAATTTTTAAACTTTAATTTACGCCTGACTATGCTAGATCAGTTCCCAATCAGTATTAATTTGAGTTTCTCTTAAATTTAATTAAAAATATCGTAAGCTTAATTTGGTGAATCTTATATATTCATATTTAAAAACAGCCTTTCTCTCTTGCTATTCTCCGGACTTCATAATAACCTCTGAATTCAAATATAACCCCTAATTCAGGATATGTTTGTATTCAAAACCTCATTTCCTAAAATATTTAGAACCTAGAAATTTTTTCCACCCGGATCGGGCATTCGTACCACTGTGGGTTGGTGTCATCAATGATCTTCTGCAACAGTAGAATTTCCTAACCTAATGGAACCTTTCTCTGCAATTGCCCATATTTTGTGCAAAGTTTATAGTTAGCTAATAAATTACCTTTATATCAAAAATACAAACATAAAATATAGTAATTTATTACAAGTTTAATAAGTCGCGCATCCTGGAGGCTGCAACGGTTAACAAGATATTTACAATTTAAATCTTAGAACCGAAAGATTAAACAAATGAAAACTTCATACCTTCATGCATGACAACTTCATACACGTGGAAGTAACTTCACTACACAAATTTATTAGGTTAACGTTTATTAACTTCATTAATCTTTTTTTTAATATTAAAATATGATTATTAATATTTAAAAATATGGGTTATTAATATCCACTTTGTCATTGTGTCTAATAATGTTTATGCAGCTATTCTTTGTTGATATCTGTTTCTCATGTTTTTTATTGAAGCGAAATGGAATAAATAAATAATTATTATGTTTTGTATTTTTTTTCCAGTGATTAATTCCGTGCTTGGGATCAATTTTAAATAATAAAAATGACCTGAAAACATTTTTTTTTTAATTTTTTTTCCATGATTCTTACGACTCGATCAAGGCTTGATTAATTTATAATTAAATGAGTATATTGAAATAAATTATGTTAGTGCTAAAATGCTTGTAGAAAAACAAAAAACGCTGCAAATTTTTACAATGGTTTATTATTTTTCAAAGATTTGTATGTTTGGAATCTCAGGGGTGAGACGATTTATTTTATTTTTTAAATGCCTTGTTATGCTATTTCCAAAACACTTTATTTTTTTCTCTATTTTTATAAATAGCCAAGTTAATAAAATAATATAATATAATCTACACTCTATAATCATCGAAAAATGTCTAATTTTCGAGTTAAGCGCAAATAAAATATTCTCTCCGTAATAACTTATTCCTTCTTTTTCTCGGTGATGTAGTTCATATATGAATAGTTAAAGGGCTTTACGGAATTACTTTTAATTTAACACAAAATAATCTGGTACGGTGCGCGCATAACACAACTTTCCCTAACCGTCCTATAATAATCATCTTTTTAATATAATTTTAAAGAGTTCACATAAACAATACTTTAAATAAACTCAGCAGCATTCACTTCTTCACATCTTCTCTCACATAAGTTCTAGTACAACAATTCAGTATACTATCTATGTATTTTAAGTTTGTCAACTTGAAAATATATTTTAAAAGTCTTAGTTTAGTTTCCATGGAAACATTTTGTTTCCATTAAATAATGTAAAAGTAGAAATTATTAAGTAATTTTTTCTTTTGTATTCTTACATTACATTATTACAGAGCGCATTGTTGACAACAGATTGGCGGATTGGCGGAAGGTTCGGTCGCATCCGTCTCCTTTCGGATGCGCTCGGTTATCTATCTAGGATCTTGTAGTCCTCTTAAGATACGCTGTATCTTTGCTAATTCGGTCCGATTTCGATAATTCCTTTTTGTATTTTAGAGAATTTAATCACCTTTCATATGATTTCATACATGATTTACCATAAAATACTTATTAAATAATACTATATACATCACGTTAATAAAACCCAAGGGTAGAATTTTATTGTATGCACTTCTTTGAAATTCCATTAAACGATACAATGCAAATTTATTATCAGTAAGTCGACATTGACATACTAACACATAAAAACGTGATAATGAAGAATATAATTATTTCTCTATTCTTCTTCTTCACACACTGTTATTTATTTTTAGTTTGAATATAATTAATTAAATGGAGGAGGGGAAATGAATAAAACTTTAAAACTGCAACTCTCTCGTGGCATTAGAAACGCAATGAATGGGGACAATAGTTTTAAAAAAAAATACAGATAATAACTGTTTTCAGTCAAATATTAGAATATACAGCATTTAAGGGCAACAGATAGGTAAGTTATAAATTAATTTGTAAAGGACAACTTCCTATTGATCTATAACTTTATATTTTTTACTTTAATCATGATCTTTAACTTTAAACATTTTGGTTACGATGTTTCAAAGCACTTCTTCGTCATCAGGATATTTTCTTTCTACAATACAACATAAACTATTAAATCCACAAATATTAATATCTTAATTATCAATATATCTTGTTATTATTTTAAAAAAATGTTTTATTACCTTTAAAATACATAATTCTCTCCCCATGTCCCGACATCTGTAAAATTTTACTTCGTCAATCCTTGCTGGTTTCATTATAAAAAAATATTTGGGGAGTGACTTTTCTTTTCCATCTTTGTCACGTACACTGTACTATCATTGGAAATGAACTTTGTACTAATCCCTGTTGTCATATGCCTCCCCACCCATTTTCTTCACACTTACTATTATTTTTGTTTTACAGTTATTGTTACTATTATAT
This sequence comes from Rhaphigaster nebulosa, assembly GCA_948150685.1. Taxonomy (NCBI): domain Eukaryota; kingdom Metazoa; phylum Arthropoda; class Insecta; order Hemiptera; family Pentatomidae; genus Rhaphigaster; species Rhaphigaster nebulosa. Next base: position 140,494,808 of record OX411309.1, on the reverse strand, counting down.
TCTATATATTTAAATCAATATGCCTTTTGTTAAATTTTAGATCATAAATTACTTTATATTTAGTTTATTAATTATGCCAGTATAATTCAATTAAAATTTAAAATATTGCATAGAATTGAAAAAAAAGAATGTGTCAGAATTGAAGACCTAACTGGAAGAACATACCTTGACATTTTATGAGAAATTGGGATTTTTACTCGGAAGAATATTTTAAATACACCATCTATTTAATTTCTCTAAACCTTAAATTGTGGTAGTTTTCAGAAGTTAGAAATATAGCTTCTAATATTTTTTGAATAGTATTATTATTAAATATTTTAATTATTTTATTTCTTTTTATAAAGGTTTGAATTATTAACTATTTTAAAATATTTTCTCGGCCAAAATCGATATATACTTTAAAAGATCTAATCCAGATGGCTATCTAAAAGCTTATAGCAAGGCAATTAAAGTTTACAAAATGGCGGAGTTAATTCTTGATCTGCTACTGTCGCGTCATCAATAAGCCTCCACCGGCTTCTAATACATTTTTTTTTTATTTGTTTTTTTTTTTTTATTTAACCTCCTCTAATTAAAAAACAAAAAATAATAATAATAAAACCAATATAATACCAATGCAGCGGTTGTGAAAGCTGGAGCACAGCTTCATCCTACAAGCAAGGAGATAATTTTTAATACTTATGAATCGTCGTAAAATAAATTAATGTTTCTTCTTCTTCTTTGTCTTTTTCTTGTGTCATTCTTAGCGTCGAGGACCCTCAATAAATTCCAGCCATTCCTCCCGGTCCCAACACATCTGCTGGGTTTTGCCTCTTTTCCTTCCAATCCTGTGGATATTCTCCTGGTAGGAAATTCTAGGAGGTCTTTTTCCAGAGGGTCGAGCTTCTAGAACTTTCTTTGGTTCTCTTTCATCCTCAATGCGGCACACGTGGCCAAACCACTTAAGCTGTCCGAATTCGAGTGTGGTCTTTAGTTCTGTCACCTCAAACTGTTCTCTTATTTATACATTTCTGACGCAATCCCTTTTTGTCTTTCCAACCATTCTCTTCAAAAACTTCATTTCTGCTGCAGTAATGCGACTGGCTTGCTTATCAAGCATTACCCAGTTTTCGCTTCCATTTGTAAGGATCGGCAGATAAACAGATTTATATATGTGCCTTTTTAAATTATTGTTTATGGTGTTTTATTTTAGTTGATGGTATAGAAGGATCAATCTAATTAGGGATTGATAAATTATTTGCCACTTCTATAAATTTGTTTTATTGAAAACTAGTTTCGAATGTTATGCATTCATCTTCAGTTCTAAAAACACACAAAAAATTTCAAAAATAAGCAATTCAAAATATAGTTTGGTATTATTATACATATTAAATTAGATGCAATATAAATCAGCATTAGAAGACATTTATAGAAGTGGCAAATAATTTATCAATCCCTAATTGTTTTATTTTATTTTTGGTTTTACTATTTATTGGTTTTTCAATCCTTTGTATCTAATTATTTTTTCTCAGTAAATATAACATAAATAGAATATATCGCCGTTGTCATGAAAAAATATTCTTTGTCCTTTCTTACTTTTCAGTAGACTCAAAAAAAAGTTTAACCTATTGATAATTTTCAAGTTTTACAATAATTATATCAATGTTTTTGTTTTCTGGGTAGTAAATTTGTTTTAGCTCATTCTCAATGAGTCTTATTTAAATTTATTTAGTCACTAAAAATTAAATGAAGAAAAATTTGTTCTAACTTTGTTCACTTAGGTTATTTTCTTTCTTTTACTTCGATAGCAAATCTAAGTTATTTTTTTCTACTCAGTTTATTAGTAACTATTTAAAATTAATATAGAAATTTAAAAAAAAGGATAAAGGAATAAATATCAACAACAATTTTTAATAAAATAATGCAATATATTGTAATCTTATAAAGTTCAATACATAAAAAATTTGAAAAAAAAAATTTTTTATACAACTTAAGAAAAAGGTGACTAGATAAAACATTGTTACGAAATTACTTTTAATTGAATATAATAAATTAAATTCCTCGCAGCTAAATTCCAAAAATGTTTGTTTATACCACAGCCTTTATGATTTATGCCACAGTTTATACACATTTTTTATGAAATATAAAAAATAGGAGAAAAACCTATTTTGAACTTACCTTCGGTGCTTATATACTCGTATATAAAACAGATGTTTCATTTTCATAAAATATTTATGTATGTTTGGTTTAGAAATATCGGAATTAAATCCTTGTACAAGATCTAATGATGAACTTGTTATCAATGTCACCCAGACAATACGTAAATAATTATCAAGAAGGAAATGAGAAAACTGCAAAGAATATTTACAAGTTCACCGAATGAGTTGTTAATTTCAAGAATGCGAGCAAATAGTATAATTAGTTTACGACAAAGATTTTTGAAAGCGTTGACTATTATTAGATACCTGATTTCCATGTTATTGTACAATCTATTCCCTTGAGTTTAACAACTTAAATTTACTTACTTATTTATTTACTTAGTGTTTGATTCTTATAAAGTGGATGCATTTTCGTGTTTTAAGTCGCTAATAGTTAACTCATTGTTTAACTTGACACAGGGCTCGAAGGATTGTCTTAGTCTGTCGACTTCCAGTCTTAATGATAGAGAATAAACCGACTTTTTCAAGCCTGTAGAACTGTCGGAGGATTTTCAACCCTTTTCACGATAACCAAAGGTCTCCTGTCGTCGATGCAATTAGAAAATATCTTCGAAAATATCCTTCTAGGAAAGCAAAAGAAAAAGTAAACACGAACCAAGGCTGCAGAGATGAAGTCAAGCCAAGGCCAAAGCAATATACAGCTATTGTAATGACAACCAGGCGCGCGGAAATTATATGCCTACGAGATTTGAGATATAATAATAATAATACGTTTATAGAAAAGTAGTATACATACATCTATGTTTGCATTTTACTCTTGGTCAATGACTATCGCAGGCAAAACCCAAGCAGGCAATATAGAAACAGTTTACAATTTCATAACCTTCATTATAAATACATTAAACAGGTATACAATATTACATCGATTCCCACAAAAAATATGAATATATTTAGTTGAAATCCGCATCATGGTATAGAAGGATCAATTTAATTAGGGATTGATAAATTATTTGCCACTTCTATAATTTTGTTTTTCTTGAAAACTAGTTTCGAATGTAATAAGCAATTCAAAATATAGTTTGGCATTATTATACATATTAAATTAAATGTAATATAAATTAGAAAACATTTATGAATTTTGAATTTAATTAAGAAAAGTAATCAAATACATGTTGAGTATCTTGGTGAGTACCAACATGTATTTCATTTCTTGTCTTAATTAAATTCATAATTCCTAAATGTTTTATAATACTAATTTATATTAAATTTAATTTAATAATACCAAACTGTATTTTGAATTGTCTATTTTTAAATTTTTGTGTGTTTTTAGAACTGAAGATGAATGTAACATTCGAAACTAGTTTCAATAAAAACAAAATTATAGAAGTGGCAAATAATTTATCAATCCCTAATGAATATATTTTATATAACAATAACAAATACTTATTACGTATAACAAAATTAACAAATACTCTATTCGTTAACCAACAAATAATATATTTATATTTACATAACATACTCTACTAGACTGATTTACATAAGCACAATATAAATGATATAAATATATCTATGTGATCTTTATATATTTCTACGATAATAGTGAGTCGATTTTTTTGAGATTTGGCACCAAAATCACAGGTCACCCCTGGGCGATCCTAGGAGCTCAACAATACCATCCGCTATTTCATTTCAAAATGGCGGTCGATTAAATAGTATTCTACCTATAGTAAGAAATAAAAATTAACCTTCCCCCCTCCCCTCAAAATTTGAGGTTTTAAGTTGCAAGATAGGAACTTAGGTAGATAGAAAGATAGGAAGGAGTCCAAAAACCTAATAAATAAAAAAAATCAATCCAAAAAATATTTGTACTTTTTTTTATTATATAACTATTTGGAATAATTAAATCGCAGCTTAATAATATGAATAATTAAATTTTCAGCGTGTTTTTTTAATCATTTGATATTTAAATTATAATTTTTTGTTGTTGTAAAATAATGTTTATTTTTATTTATTTATGTTTTTGAAGGATGTAATTTATTATTAAGGAGATGACGGTTGGGGGGGGAGATCAAAAAATAAAATACACACTAAATTGATTACTGTTTAAATGTGTGCCTAAGTTTCTAGACCTTTTTCAGGACTATTGAGGCTAGAAAGGAGAATTACATGTAAAGAGTAATAGAAAATAAATAAATAAAGTGTAAATACATTCAAGACGGAATACAAGAGTAAAAGTTTTAAGGTAATCAGTGTTCGACTAATATTGTAACAGTAATGAATTTATTGTTTTTTTTTTACGAATCCCCAAACATCAAAGAATCCACGGTCAACAATATTTGCATAATTATTTATTTTTGTTTTTTTCAGACACTAAAATTTATTGTTTTTCATATTTCCTTGTTCACATGTTAAAAATTCCTTTTAAAGAAAAAATATATCTTGTGGATCTTTCACCGTCTAATCAAAATATGTATATTTTAATTATATTTATTAAGGCCAGGCAATCTTCTTTTTTTTTTTTTTTATTGTATGCTGAGAATCAAGATTGAAATACTGGTCTGATTGCTTCATTCATAAATATTCTTTAATCGGAATATTTAAAATACTTAACGCCGTGCATCGATTAAATTTAAGTGTCTCGTAATAAAATAAAATATATAACTGATATACTATTTCCAAATACAAATTTCATATATAATTTTAGAAATTATACGAAAGAGGAGCACTTTATATGTTTGTACAGAAGAGAGTTCATATCTACAGAGGACAAAAAAAATGTAGATAATCATTAGTTAGTGAAAAAAGGTTATGCGAATCTTTTTTTAATTATTAATAATTTAAAAAAACAATGTTCAATTCTGATAAAATTTTAAATTTCAAAACTATATCAATCTCGCGTTGTACTTTTATCGAATCATTTATTATTAAATTGAGATTATTAATCTTCCCTTTGATATTTCCAATTTTTTGTGTTGTTTTTTTTTTGCGCACTATTAGAAATACGCTGGTGGTTATAAATATTCAACGATTGACTATTCATCCTATTTCATTATAAATAAAATAAAATAAAGATCAAATTTTAGTACGTCTACCATTTTGTCTCAACATTGCGGTTTAATGTTACTAAATACCTTTTCACGGTTATAAACAATAACAATTTAAAGTTTTTGGTCTTAATTGGTTTAGCCGTTTTTCTATGACAAAATCGGACCAAACATATAGGTGTTTGATCCTCCCCCATTTTGTTTTAAGGTGGCGGGTGGCACCTTGATATTGCTTCAAACCTTCTTAGGACTCTATACAATAACGAAATAAAAGTTTCATCGAAATTAGTTCAGCCATTTTCTCATGATGATGAGACTAAAACATCTGAGAGACAGATAGCAATTAGCATGTGCTATTCTATTCATAAGATTCATGAATGGAATAAATAAAAATAAATAAAATAAAATAAAATAAAATAAATAAAAATGGAAACTTCAGAATGGAATAAATGCCATATCTATATCTATAAATGCCACTTGCCCACCTGCCCTTTGCAGACAACTACGAATTCATGAAGTATGATGCTCTGCAGAACTCTGAAGTGACATCTATAAACATCAGTCCAAGGAATACGAAAGTTATTTTATTACTACCAATGCTAAAAAAATATAATTATATGATACATTAAAAAAAATGAATTTAGTGCACAACTATAAAGTAGTTCTATGTTCTTAATGCTCAAATTATGGGGATCAGTTTTTAAAAAAAGTAGTTAATTTTTTCTCGAAAAATCCTACTTTCGACAGACATTTTATTTTTTCCTGATTTTATTTAAACCGTTTATTACTATAATGCCAAGTTTTCCAATTTGTTTTGTCTGAAATAAATGAAGATTTAAATTAATTTATCTACAGATAAAAACATTAAAAAATTTAAGGTGTAATAAAAAAAATTACCACGTTTTCTTTCAACCAATCATCGTTTTTTATTCCTACTAAGTCTTCTTAAAATTCAGAAATACCAGTATATTTAATTAATACTTATTTAATTTTTTATATATTTCAATACTTGTAGGTATATTTTTTAAAAAAACTTGTAATTGTGTTATGTTTTCCCAAATTTTAACTTTTGAAATTTTAAAAAATTTCAACTAATATTAGTTCTTCTTTTATGCCCACTCAGGAATTCGAAAACATGATTGTCTGGCAAAAAATCTAGCACTATTTCGGATAGTGCAATATATTTCGGATTTTTCGTTGTCTTTATTGAACTTGAATTATTTTAAATGGCGGTTTGGTGGTTGACTGTAATGGTATATCAAGATAATCCTTATTCAGAGAACAGTCAAGGTTAACATACAATAAAAAACAACAAAATAAATATCTTGTTTGTTATTACATAAACCAATGTAACAAACATTCTAGGCTATCTTCACGGTGACAAAACAAATATAAAACAAAAGATGCTGCAAATTATTATTATTATTATGTAATGGTTTATTATTTCCTAATAGTTATATTTCAAAAATATCTGGTGTACCCATTCACACGATTTTTCTTATCGCTTTGAGTTAAAGCCCAATACAAAATATGCTTGCTATTTCTTAGATAATATTAGTCCGATACAGATTTTATTTTCTCTTATTTATTTTTCCTGTTTAGCTTTATAAACAATTGATATATCTGTAAAATGAGCATCTAGAATGTTCCGGAAGAAGTATAGTTTTCGATTTATCAAACAACTAAGCAAAATGTGAACCTTTTTCCATAGGAACCTGTGCTAAATACTTAATTAAAGCTTATCTTCAAAGTTCAATAAGCAATATCTCTGCTAAAACTGGTCCGATTTCGATGATTTTTTTTGTTTTGTAGGGAATTTAATTAAATTGCTCATCAAAAGGTAGATCACAAAGGTCATTATTGGAAGTAATATACCAATAGATATAATAATAATAATATTTAAAAACTATAAGATAAATAAAAATATAAATACAAAATTAAAATAAATTACTTTCATTATTTTGTACCATCACTATCATTATTTATAGTCGTCTATATTTATTTCTATTATCATTGCACAGTTAGAATTAATTATATGTGTCTTGAGATAAAATAAAAATGAAGAATTATTAAAACATATGAAACATAAAACATATTCTTACAGGCTCAGTTTTGATGAAATTCGAGTGCCTGTATAAAATATTAATAAGGCAAACGTTCATGAAATCTTTCTTCCATGTTTCCTTGAAAGATGTGTATGGATTTATTCATATTTTATTTTTTTACACAAAATATTTTGAAACCGAAGTGGCCCTTAGGAATGGCTAGGCAACTAATTCACGAAACTACAAGTCATTTCTTTCGACTTCGAAAACAGTGACACAGCTCGGCCCAGTCACGCACAACGTACATATCTTCTGAACTTTTCGTTTCTTGCTCAACGTATTCTTGGAACGATAACGTAATCGTGCGTTCGCTTGTTTATATGTACATTGGAGTACCGAGCCTTGAAATTTAAAACAAGCTTGTGAATACAACGACCTTTAAAAAAATTATCAGTATTTGCAATATTTACGAGAGCGGGATTTAATGGAACAATTCCCGATATTCCTCCGAGGGGTCTGAAAATAAGATGGCTGCGGGACCTCCTAACATAGAATGGTCATCAAACTGCTGCGAATGGGTAGCTCCTTCTCAAATCAATATCAAGTTTTATGTACTTATTGTATTTTTTCAAAAATTTGTAAATTTCAGTAAATATATATAAAATAAAAATAAATTAGAGTCATGTTGTTGAAGCGGATGAAATCGATTATTTTTTATGACTCGCTCCATTAAGAGATCTCTCCTCGAATTTGTTCATATTTTTTTTTATACTGAAACTTCTGTAATTGCTCAAGCATATTCCCTCATATCTGAACTCGTTTCGTTTTGTGCTAATAATCACATATTTTGTATTTTTCCGTATCCATTTATCTATATATTTCTTTAATAATTTATAAACATATATATTATTTTATATTAATTATCCGTATTTAATTAATGAACGTAGGTTCAACTGACTTAGTCTAGAGACAAGCTATTCCAACTATCTAGGTAAGGACGACAGGTCTTAAAGGTCACCAGCCTGTATATTCCCCTCGACTAACCGCCAATTCGGTCCAGCGAGCGAAAGTAACCGAATCTTGTGATCCTGTTCTCCGCCTGAGGAAGTTATTTTCATAATGACCTGGGGACCTGCGGGCGCAGGAGGGTATATTTTTATTTTATTGACGACTCCGGAATAACCCCTAATGTTTTCTGGAAAATAGTTTAATTCTTTAAAATAATTATAGATCCTTTGAAATGTAGGATGACGATAACAACAAAAGACCATTTCTTTAAAAAAAAATTTGACTCAGAAAATCTTAAACGAGAAAATTAAGTGAATCTGAAAATAAAAAAATCTGGTGTACCGCACACATCACAACACTTTCACTAACCACCCAACCCTACTGTGAATAGAAACTAATTTCTGCTCAATTAGGACCAGTGAAATTTTAACAGTTTCCATTAAATAAAAAAAATAGAATTTATTTATTGCCAAACTCAAGTTTATACGTTTTTCATTACTCTCCATTAATTTCTACGACTTTATATGTTAGATATTAATTTTTATAAAATCATTAGCTTTCCAACGGTATATTATACATTTATATTACTACTCTTATTTCTGGAATTTTTTTTTCAAAATATTTCTCCTTTTTCTCCTCTTGTTAATTATCAAATTCTTTGATATTTTGTATTTAATATTTTTTTATTACTACTAACAATGAGAGATGGTTAACTATTTCAAATAAACAAAATTAAAAGTACTTAAGCCCTGTCGGACTATTTCAATGAGGATAAGACGTAGCTGATATTAAAGAACGTTTAATTGTGCATTGATATAACGAGTTTGATTAAAATCGTTAAAAGTAATTTGTAAAAAGTGGCATTGCAAAAGTTTCGATTATATAAAATGGCATTATCGATAAATTAATAATCGATTTTGGCAAAAAAAAGTTTCTGTTACATCCCAGGCATATACCACCCTTAAATTCATAATTTTAGTTTCTTGAAACTTTTCGATTTTGAGCAAGATTTATCGTATACAGACAGGCCATTTTGCGATACTTGGTAATTTAGACTTACGGGATCTTAAAATGTGTATTTACGTTGAAAACTCGAATTCGAACTTTTTCACGATCGCGATACTTTCCCTTACTACATATATTCATACATAATTATGCGAAAGTAAAAATTGAATTACTTTAATACATAATCTACTTTACATAGCTAACAGTGTAATAATCTTTGAAAGAGGAACAATACAATCAATTATTTAGGGAATGGCACTTTGGCTTTTCTGATTTCAATAGTTATATATTATAAATTAGCAATTCATATTAAAATTAACAAATCCTTTTCATCATGAATATTTATCTCTGAGTTGCAATTCAAAAACAAATAAAAACTAAATGATGTAACAATTTAATATTTATAAATCTCAATTTACAATTTAAATGACCTTTTATTTTGTTTTTCTGTTTCAGTGATTTGCCACCAGCTGAGAGAATGGTAAGTAATATTATATTAAATATTTTCGATCAAAATAAATTTAGGAATGTGCTTAATCTAGAGTCGTGAAAAACGCAAAGAGCTTTAAAAAAAATTAATTGTTTCTAATAAATAGTTTCTCAAAAATCATTCCTTTGTCAATAACATCAGTAAATGAGGCGGCAAAAGACAGTTAAGAAGAAATTTTCAACATTAGTGTGAAACACACCATCAGTTTTGATAGTGGATCTTTGTAAATGGATTTAAATATCAGAATATTTAATCTTTAATCAAATTATGTTTACCAGATAGTAAATTTGTTTTATTTTTCATTTACAAAATTAAGAAATTCTGCCAACTGATATTGCATCAGTAATAGACACTTGGTATATACTAGATTTTTTAAAATCTAGTATGAGACACTCCTTTGTAACTAGTAATAGACAACTCATTCGTAACTAGTACAGGGTCTTTTTTATTTAAAAAAAACTATAACAATGAACAAATTACAATGTTTTTGACATAATGAATACAAATTTTACAACTGAATTCAAAGCAATTACTTGAAAATTTAAATTAAGATAAAAAAGATATAGGAATGAAAGAAAAAAATTATAATCAAAACTTTTTGCCGATATGTCAAAAACTCGTGTCATTCAGAAGAGATTCGACGATAAGGTACCTTTAAATCGATAAAAACATGGGGATATTATTTGTGTGGCAATAATTTAAAAATTATATAAAACATCTTTTTTTTCCATTTTTTTATTGTCAAAATCATCTAAAAACTAATTTTAAAAATCGCTATAAGACAATTATGTAAATAAAATTAAAGATTAAAATTATTTGATAAAAGATTAAATTAGAGTTCCGATTTATACCGATGTTTAATACATTTTATTAAACATCGGTATAAATCGGAACTTCGCTATTCCCTTTGAGGGAAAAAGCTACTGAAACAAATAATTTATTTGCTCACTAAACCCTTCCATTAATTCTGCCTGATGCCTGACAATACTTTTTACTTTCTGTAGTAAAATTGTAATCGCCAAAATTTTCAGATTTCAATGCAAATATCAATTTTGACCATCTCTGAATCCATTTTGACTAGTTTCATCGTGATATCTGTTCGTTCGTATCTCTCATAACTCAAAAACAGTTCGACGTTGAAAGGTGAAATTTTGTATTTAATGTTTTTGTAAAATCTAGTTGTTCACCTCTCTTTTTGGTCACTACATGGTCACCGAAAGTGATACTTTATTTGAAGGTCATAATAGATTTTCATCAAAATTTATATTCAAATATACTGAAAAGCTTCTCATATTTGTTATGTAAGACAAATATATTAATATAAATAATAACACACTAGACTTTCGTTAAAATTGACAAATCGGAAGTGGTATATTACTTGGAGGTCATAAGACTTTCATCCAAAATTGTATTAAATGCAAAAATTATATTAAATGAAAATATTCTAAAATTCTCAAATTTTCAAAAGTGTTTAAGTCATTATAAATAACATACTAGATTTTTGTTAAAATTGGATATACCGAAAGTGGTACGTTACTAGAAATTACAAACTGCATTTTAATATTGAATTGGCGGAAGGTCATGTGCTGGTCACATTTTTAAATGGTTTTCTATTAATTTTAGAAATGAAAGTTTTAGGAAATAGAATTCTGAGCCTAACACGTCCAGAATTACGACTCAGAGTACCGTCACAGGTAAGCGGCGCCAATAGACGTCACGAAACTGGGTGTCGTTTTTGAGTTACTCCTATCTTCGGAACGTAGTAACCAAATAATAATTCAGGATCACTTCTTGAGACACCAATTTATAGTTATTTAGCCTAAAAGGAAGCCATGTGATGTCAACATCAGATTTTTATCCTTAGTCTTCAACAAACGGTTTGTTGATATCAACTAAATAATCGATTTTAAAATTACACAGAAAGAAAAATAGCCTTTAAAAAATGCTGTTTATCGCCGAGAATGCATGTTTTAATTGGACCTAGGCTCAGAAAGTTGATAGCTGTGGCAGATTTCCAGTGGGCAGACATATCACGGTGTGCCCTTCGGAGATAATTCAGTCAATTGTGCACATGAAGATGGTATCAATCCCAGAAATAATTGCGAAGAGAGACGAGGTCATTTTCTGTATTAACTCGATTCCAATCAAACAATATACAGCTGTATCGAAAACAAACAATACCAATCGATTATCTTATACTTGCTAGTGCTATTTAATAGATGATGTAACACATACATTTTGCATCTACATAAGTTGTTTATGAGCGTTATACATGAAAACTTTGTTTTTATTATTGAATTCTAATATGGCAAAGTGGGGCACTCGGTCTTAAAACATGATATCTAGCAATTTTTAGGAATTGTATCTTTTGGCAACACGGGATCTCTTACCGATGTCTTCATAGGTTGTTGAAAGAACCTGTATTAAATTTATTTTTTTTAAAGGAATAACGTTATAACATTGTAAGAAACAAACATTTAAACATTATAAAAGTTTTAATTTTGTTAGTGACCATGTTTTACGATCGATTACCTTGATTATTGAAATAATGTTTAAAGTTTTTTTAACTAAAAGAAATTAAGAGGAAATATTTCGTTTTTATTTTAATAAAATTGAAGTAAATTTCAGAAGGGTTTTTAGTAGTTTTATAAAAATATTTTAGTCTGACCATGTTATAGTAACCTTTTAGATTTTTGTATCTGTGCGTTTTCTTATCATATCTCATATAACAAATGTTAACTTCATTGCTTAATTTATTTAACATATTTAGTAAACTTTTTTAAAACAAAAAGAAGGATTCTGGAAGATTTATTTTTATTTTCTAACTACTTAAGATAAAATATAAAATTTATCTTTAATTTAATATTTAATATTAAATAGAAAAAAAAGTGATTTACAAAAACATTTCGTTTTCGTTCCTTATATTTAAGGACCCCTCGTACGATTAAACGACTGAAAATCTTTTATATCACAACTTTGTAGAAAAAGAAAATTACATATTTCAAAGAAAAAAAATCGAATTTCGAAATTTATACTGAAATGAAACTTAACTTTTTCAGTAGAATCCAATGGTGGTTTTGAAAATTTAAACACATTGTTAAAAACATAAATGGAAAAAAAATGGACTGGCAGCTCCTGAAATTAGCGCGATCAAACATACAAACTCTTCAGTTTTATATAATAGTATAGATATAGATAGATGAAGTTGTCATTGCAACGATACATACGCAAATTGGATCTTTTTCTATTTTTATTTATTTATGGTTACTGCTCCGTCCCTTTGTGTCGTAGAATGATGTAGAATGATACCTATTTAAGAGTCACTCGAATTTTTCCCAATGTTAGTTCAATTACACGCCATCCTTTTGTTATGGCCTTTCTAAATTTATATGTCTTTCTTATTAGTTATTACTACTCATTAATTGCTAGTTAATACCTACTAAAAAAAAAAAATTTTAAAGGAAAATTTAGATGTTATAAAGCCTAAACGATCTATCTAAGACAAAAAGAATTTTTCAAATTGGACTGATAGTTCCTGAAATTAGTGCATTCAAACATACAAATTCTTCAGCTTTATATAATAGTATGAATATAGATTACTTTAATTTGCCTTTTGGAATTTCGCCCGAATTTTAAAATAACGTTTTGTTAATTTTATAAAAATAAAATTATTTTTTAAATTCCTGTAAAAATTTAACCTTCTTTATATTAATAATTTTTGTCTCTAATTTTTATTTTAAAAACAATTACCTATTTATCGTGTGATCATTCTCTGTCTGATGCAATGGAAACAGATTTTTTTTTTTTAAATTTATATAAATATTTTAAAAAACAAATGTTGTATATTAATTTTTTTTTATAAATATCCAAATATTAATGTAAAATATAAAAGATTGTTTAACTGTAAAGCACTGTTCTTTAAGATTTTAAAATAACACTAGATAAAACGAGAACAGTTTTATAACAATCGTCATACTTCAACTGACGCTAAAGAACACTTCCACTGCGCATAAAACACAGTTTCCTTTTTTCGTAGTTTTCCTAAATTAAAGACTCTGTGAAACATTTTATATTTTTGTAACTTTTGTTCTCCCCATACCAGATAAAATTCTAGTTTTTTTATTTTGTATTTTAAACATTAGTGCTCAACCATTGTCGTTAGTTCTAATAACTTGTTAGGTTTCGTTTCGAACAATTTTGGGAATAATCCGAAAGATGCAAAAGGTCTTTGACTGGTGCAAATGATAATCCGTTGGCGCCAGGTAAATTATGCTACCTGGCCCAGGTATGTCTTGAATAGGAGATAGGCAGGTGAAGGTAGACCCAAATAAGATATTTCTACCTCAATGTTATAGTGTACTTTCTCAATTGCCTAAACTGGAAGAATTGTGGCTACCGATCCAAAACATTTAATATTCACTGGATATACCCATTTTAGGGTCACCCGAATTTTCCCCAATAAAATGTCATTTGTTGTTGCCTTACTAAATTTCTAGATCTTCCTCATTACTTATTACTAGTTATTTATTATTACTCATAAATTACTAGTTAATACCTACTAAAAAAAATATATTTTTTTAAAAGAAAATTTAGTTTTTAAGGGACCTATAAATAGGTATAGATAACGTTAATAATAAAAAATTAAACGAAATAGTAATATCGTCGTTCCCATGGTAAACTTACGAATGTGAAAATCACTACTTTTCAGAAAAGTAAAAAAACTGTTACATTCTTCTGTGTATAAGAGCCGATTTCGATTATTTTTATTTTGTTTGTTGGTGTTGTATTTCTTTTATCTTCTAGTTTCATGTTTAATTATTGTTTTACCTTTATAATTACATGCATTTCCGTTACTTTAAAATTGAAGCTCAGACTTAAAGATGTTTTTCGTAAAAATGCAACTGCGATTTACGCACTTTCTAATGCCGTAACAGTTTGTAACTTTACTACAGGCTGTATCAACCGAAATTCTTTCGAAAAATAACAAAAACAGAAAATCGAATTTTTCACATTCGTAAGTTGAACATGGGACCGACGACTTGTGATAATAGAAATAATGATAAACAATAAAAAGACGACCATTGACGATCACTCCAAATGGAACAAAGGAACGATCGAGTGGTGTGACTGGAGTGAAGACGATTTGAAGGATTCCAAAAAAACATATTTTATAATATTTACAGTCTACAAATATTTCAATGTGCCGATTAATGTAACTCTTGAGAAGTAATGGGATATAAATAATGCCATTACAATAACAAGAATATTAAATAATTTAATCTTGACCCACAAAACATATTAAGAAATAGTGGAAATTTTAAGTAGATCAGAAATTTAAAAAATCAACTAAAAATGTTTATTTCCTTTTAATTGATATTTATATTTTTTTGTAACTTAATCAATAGTGAAGAAATAAACAAAATTATAAGTTTTATATATATATATATATATATATATATATATATATATATATATATATATATATATATATATATATATATATACGGCTTTATTACAACAAAAGGTCATATGCCGTTTCCTAATAGACCCAGCCGCCATTTCTTTTTGTCGTAGGAATCTTCCTCTCGGAGTCCTCTTGCTGCCATTGCCTCATGTATACCTTCCATCCATCTCTTTTCCGGCCGACCTCTCTTCCTCCTTTCCCATGGTACATACTTAAGCATCCTTTTAGGCCATAGGTCATCCGACATTCTCAAGACGTGCAAACTCAGCTTTTTTTGGCTCAATGTAGTATAGGATCTAAAGGGGTTCTTATTTTATCTTATTAATATTGTAAATTATTCATATCAACATTTTTGTAAGTTATTTTATACAATAAATATCGTAAATTTTAACTCTACTATATTAAATGATCAAAAATGTTTATTATAATTATAACATGAAATTGTGTTAAAAACGGCGCGGTCATTTTCAAACTCACGATCGGTTGGAGCAATTAGATTTTTCAGTGGCGTGATGGAGCTTAATAACGATGGCATTCCAGCCGCTCCGTATTATTATAAAAAATCCTCACGGGATTTTACATTCACTATTGTTGAATTTTGACGCGGACGCCCTTCTTCCCCCCTCCCCTCCCCCACCCCCTTCTCCCTAAAGATAAAGGAAATTTTAATTTTTTTAATCATTTTGTATTATATCCTCTATAATCTAATGTGAGCGAAAAAGGTATGGGGTGCCATTCATAAAATATCTGATGTGGACACCACATGAGTTTCTTCTACGCCTATTAAACTATATATAGCTGGCTCCAAAAGCGATCCTGAATTTCGTTACTAGCTTCCGAAGATAGCTCTATCTCAAAAAAGATACTCGGCATCGCGACATCTATTTACATCCACTAAAATACGTAAGTAAAAAAATTATATGAGTTATATATATTTTTTAACTAAATAGGAAATTAAGTGGACATGGACACTACTTTATACAAATTACACTTTATTATTTTATAATTGCTTATTCTCACAAGATAAATAAAACTAACTCTACTTATAAAATGAATGCCGTAGGCCTTCTTTTTGCAAATTCCACCCGCAGTCCAAAATTAATTTAATTAGGGATTGACCCTTCTATACCATCATGCGGATGTCAACCAAAATTAATTGTTTGTGCAACGTCATTTTCTATTGAAATAATTGCTAAGCCATTAAATTTTTCCAACCGAATGGCCTTTTTGCTTTATATTTACTGATCTAATAACTTGATACCGAAAATTAACAAAACAACTATAATACTAGATTTTGTTTAAAATTGTATATGCGTTGTTTTTTATACCTTCCGCCTTCTTAGATGGGAGGAATACGAATCGTGCTAAAAAACACAAATCGATATTTTAATGGATAAGCACGTTTCAAGATTCTTACGAACGGTTTTTAACATTTTTATACAGGCATGTGTTTGTGGATGTAAATAGATGTCGCGACGCCGAGTATCTTTTTTGAGATAATGCTATCTTCGGAAACTAGTGAACAAATTCAGGATCGCTTTTGGAGCCACCCGGTTTCTATTGAAATAATTGCTAAGTCATTCAATTTTTCCTGATTCCTACTTGATCGCAGGAAATTCTTAAATAATTTCAATTTAGGAAAAGTCCTCTTCTTCTTAGCTACTGAAATAGGTAGAGTCGGCAGAACTCTCTCAATGCAATTATTAGTTTTTTTGAGAAAAGTTCTTCCGGAACCATATTTCATAATTAAGTACAACAGTGCAAGTACAAGTGGTAAAAATACAAGTGGAAATGTTCGTTTTTAGAAATTACAGGTTACTTACCTTCTTATGATAATAATAATAATTTTATTTAATGTTTTTTATTATAATTTACTATTTTTAATATAAATATTTTAAATTTTACCGTATTTTAACATTTTACAGTGTTAGTCATAGCCTTATTAAGTTATAGGCTATCTTTTACTTGTATTTTTATATTTAATTACAAAACAGAGGATGTCTATAAATTAAAGTACAAGATGCTATATATTATTAAAACATTGTTATAATGTTGAAACATGAAATATTAAATATATATATATATATATATATATATATATATATATATATATATATATATATATATATATATATATATATATAAAACATCACATCATAACATGCTCATTTTATTCACTGAATTAAGGTTAAAACAATTAAAAATCTCAAGCAAACATTTTTTTCTTAAGCTAAAAATAAAATTTCGTTCGAAATTTCGCACACTCTAAATTGTGCCGGCTGGGGCGTTTCAAACATACATTTAGGTTTTCTTATGAACCCAAGTCTTTCTTTGGACCAAGAATGTTTACACAATGTTTTTAAACAGGTGAAATCACACTGGGCCAAAGTAACCCTAATACAAGGGTAAAATTATCCCAGCTAAAAAACAAAAAATAACGTAATGCATCCCTAAAAAAAAATTAATAACTCTTTACGAATTGCATTTATGATAGTCTAGTTGTGTAAAAAAGGTTACCATAGCTTAGAAATAGAAACATACTCAGAATTATCGAGACTTGATTTAAAATGTTCCAAAAATGTGCCAAAGTAGCACAGTAAATTAAAAAAAAATGAATAAAATTATTATTTTCTATTATTATTATTATTATTAATAAAGGCAATCCATGACAAAGTGATATCTGCCAACGCTCAACTATGTGTTCTTTTAATGATTCACCGATATCAGTTCATGCTGCACTGCTAATACAGTTGGCAGATAAGGTAAAAAAAAAATAATAAGATAAATAAATAAATAAATATAATAAATAATAACGAATAAAATAAAATAAATAAGTTAAAATAAAAGAAGAGACCAAAACATATATATATATTAAGTAATAGTAATTTATAATTTTATACTAATTTATATATACATTAATAATTATATTGGAAACAAGGGAAAAATATAAGAAACTTAGGATTTTATATCGTTAATTTTAAATCGATTCAAATTCGTCGATTTTTTTTAAATTATCGAATATTTCGCTAATGTGTAGACTATTGTCTAGTAAAGTTGCCAAATTATAGTAAAGGAGACCAATATAATTATCTACAGATAATTGAAGTAACTTGTAATCTCTCAACACGAACTTTTCCACTTGTACTTACGCACTTGTTCTTTTTTCTTTTGTACTTTATTATGAAATAGGGCCTAGATCGTGGTTATAAATCCATTGCAAAACAGTCTGGCGTTCTAATGCCGTTAATTTTTCGAGAAAACAATTTCAGCTCTATTTTTAGTTTTTCTGCTTCAATGTCTTTATTTTCTTTATCAGTAATATTTCAGTTCATTTTTCAAGGATTTTATTTTATTACTTTGTCCTTAATTTCATATACATTCTTTGATATTGTACAAAAGTTCAAACGGATTTTTGACACTACTGAGTAATACAAAACGCTTTTACATTGAAGCGATTGCCGTTGTAAACAAAATATCGAAAGTTTTCATTTTTGCATTCAAAAATATTTTTCTCTTTCGGGTTCTGGCTCTAAACTAAAATAATTTGCTAATTACGCACCTGTTGCGTATTTATACTTTTGCGTATTTTCACTTTTGCAGGTGAAATATATGTCTCGAAAGCATCTGTACCGTTACGAAAAACGAGAAATACAGTCGTCTTTCTCAGTGCAATTGTTGATTTCACATCCATGTTCTTCGACTGTAATAATTTACTTGTAAATTACAACTGATTATGACCTGTGTGGTTGTCGCATACCACTCATACACAGACACAGACACACAAATACACTTTTATATATATATATATATATATATATATATATATATATATATATATATATATATATATATATAGTTAATTAAAATTCAGAGAAATATCTGTAGAGAAGAACATTTAATGAAAGGTGTACTCAAAGTAGAGTAGCAAAGCGTAGAATTTGAATAAACATATTTATACTATGATCAGTCCCGTTGCTAGGATAGGGAAAAGGAGACCAAGAAATTTTTTTTTTCGGTTCTTTTTTAGGTTCCGATAAGAAGGTTCATTTGATTGGATTTAAGTCAAACATAAGTTCTAATTATTAATCTTGAAATAATGTGTATAATAAGCAGCCAGAGACTTACGATGCCGATTGATGTAAGTAAAGTATCGACACTTTGCTTCCGATCCCAACTAGTTTTGGCACCGATACCACCGATTCCATATTCTTTCCGATTAATGGTATCGGAGATTCGATTTAAGTACTTGAATGAGTGCTGGTATAGCTACTTTGTCGACATTGTTTTTTTTCTAGACGCAGGCAACCTGAAATTGTGGCAGAGGGCGGCAGAGCCAAAAATGGAATTTTGCCATGGGAGGAAAGGGCAAGATTAAATTTGCCGCCCCTTCTTTAATCCCCTTTCAATAAAAGTCAACTGTTTTTTAACAGTATTTTAGGTTATATATTTCGAAATAAATATTATCATCTCATTACAGTAACTCGTTTTATTGCCTGAATTAAGGTAAAAAATATGAAACAAATATTTTTTTAATTAACTTAAAAATAATTTTTCTCTAGAAATTTGCCGCCTTCAAATTTCTGCCGCATGGAGCAAGTGCCCCCTTTGTCCTCCCCTAGTTACCGGTCCTGGGAGTAGCAATCTTGAAATTTGCAATTTGCCCCAGGCGCCAGTTGATTTAGCTACACCACTGATTATGGTATATACATTTTATATAGACGTAAAAATTTAAGTAGGTACATGTTATTTATTAGAAAGTGGTTTTAATGCAAAAAAAAAAAAGAAGCAAAAATAGCAAAAAGCTTAACGAATCGGAAACATCAACAGTTATTTGTCAGCAAACTTCCCACCAAATGACTCTATCAAAACCCTAATTCTCACAACACAATCCATGTTTTCTATACCAGTGGGTGACAATTTCATTTTTTATGCACTAATTTTTCTTGGGATCCATATTTATAAAATTAAAGTAACAGAGTAGCTTTCCTTTGTATACGATGAAATACTTCTTATTTTAGATTTCTTGAGTATGCTGTTACTTGCTGTTTATCATAAGTTCCTTCTCTTGTTTCAGAATGACTCAAAAGATGAAAAGGAAGAAATTCCTGAATGTAATCAAACTATTTTTCCAAACCTGAGTGATGCTGACTTGAGGCGGCTGGGACTTTGGGTTCAAGCTTCTGGTGAAGACAGGTATGAATACAAAAATATTAGCTTTTATTTTATATCAGTAGTTTATCATCGCCATCCTGAACTCTACAATCAATTATTGGATCTTGGCTGCATCGAGGGTCCCTTGCCACTCTTGTCTGTTCTGGGCGGCTGCCCATCAGTTCCTGATTCCAAGAGTTCTGGCATCGGCACTCATTCCATCTTTCCATCTCAGCTTCGGCCTTCCTACTTTTCTCTTGCCATCTGGTTCTATGCTGAGCAGCCTCTTTGTGGTTGAGGTTTCTCCCGTACAAAATGTGGCCCGCCCATCTGAGTCTTGCTATGCTTTACCACATCCGACTCCTTAAATAAGTTGGCCAGTTCGTGTTATGCATTATTCTTCTCGGCTGAGCCATATATCTTTCGGAGTACATTTCTTTCGGAAACTAGTAGTTTTTTCTCGCTGGCACTCGTCACCGTCCATAACAGTACTTTATACAAAACAGCTTTGTAGATCGTGATAGCAAACGGCTTTTCATATGCTTTAGAAAACCATATTGACATCTATTTGCATCACTTCCTGGTTCTTATCATTATCCGCAATTACTAATGATCCAAAGTATTTGAGTCTTTTCAAATCTAACTTGGATGGTCGATAGATGCAACAACAGTTTGATTGTTGTCACTTGACATACATATTTGGCGCTACAACCCACTAGCGAGTCTGGGCCTCCTCGAGCAGCCTCTGCCAGACGGCTCTGTCCTGTGCTGCAGTAGTCCAGTTTCGGGTGTCCAGCAAGACTCTCGCATCCGCTTTAGCACAGTCCAGCCATCTTGCCCTGGCTCGCCCGATACTTCTCATTCGGTGTACCTCCTCCATTAAAACTTTTTTGTGATCTAGGAGTCATCCATACGAGCGACATGTCCAGCCTAGCGGAGTCTTCCCAGCTTTAAACCCGGACTATGCCATTTTCATTGAATAGCTCGTCGAGTTCCCTGTTTTTTCTTCTCCTTCAGACCTCTGTCTCTCTCTCTTATCGCTCCGATGATTCTTCTGAGGATCTGCCTCTCACATACCGTGAGTCGGTCCCTTGACATACACTTGGTCTTACCTTCGTTGACCTCAAGTCCGTCCCATCTTCACTACTGCTGCCCCTAGCATCTGTCACAGCCGTCAATGATCTTCCAATTATGCACATATCATCAGCGTTAACTAGTGTTCGCGTGTTTTTTGTATTTAAGTTGCTGTTATTTGTATTCTAGCTTCTCTCACTACGCTTTCTACAGATATATTAAACAAAGTGCACACTAGAGTGTACCATTGTCTCAGGCCTCGTTTGCACTTCAACTTATTTGACAGGTCTCCCTGCACTCTTACACGGTAGCTGGCGTTTAACATAGTCGTCCTGATCAATCATATTAACTTTAGCATGATTCTAAGTTTCTCCATTGTTATGCATAATTTTTCTCACCATACTCTATCAAAGGCTGCCTTAAAGTCCACAAAGAGCATATGTACTTTGCAGTTAAATTCCTTCATCTTCTTGAGGATCTTCCTTAGAGAGAACTGGTTGGTGGTGGACTTCTCTCTAGTGAAGCTACTACGGTACTGCCCCATCACCCTCTCAGCAAAAGGACGGAGCTTGCTATTGAGCATGTCAGAGAAGATTTTGTATGCTCTTGGGAGCAATGTGATATCCCTGTAGTGTTGCAATGATACCATTCTTCTGGTATAACTTCCTCAGTCCATTTCTTTAGTATAAGCTTATGCAGTCTCTCTGATCCCCCGTGTCTAAATAGTCCAGTCTGCAGGTCATCAATCCTGAGGGCTCTTTTTTTTTTAAATCTATAGTGCAATAGTTCAAAATAGACGAAAGTGGTTAAGACAAAAAAAGATCTAGAAGTTCTAAATACCCCTCTTAATTCTTATGTGCTAATGCATTAAAAACTTTTACAAAAAATTGTATAATTTGGTTTAAAATAATTTTTCATGTTATTTGACAATTATTAATGTAATCCTAAATTATTTCATAAAATTTTACAATTGTTCAAAATACTAATATATCGACCTCCAGTGTTATGCATAGCTCCTTGATTACACAATTGCAATCCAGTATTTTTTGTTTATAATGACTGAGTAACCATTTATATATATTACATTAGTCACCAAATAATATTACGCTTGCATTCAACTATTTTTCTTTGAATTAAAAAAGCACTTAAAAATAATTTGATATTTTTTTCAGTGAATCTCTTATTGGAGAGGAAAACATAGAGGTATTTCAATTTTCATTAAGTTATCAATATTTAACAAACACTTTAAAAGTGAACAATCTATTGACTATTTTTATTATTTATTTAGAGCAAATATACATCTCTAGTCCTTGCCTTCAAGACTGACAAAATGACTCTTACACGAAGACTCGAGCTTCAAAACAAATTGAGGGACCAGGCTGAAATCAATATGACACACGAAGTGGAAGCTTTAAAAGCAGCTGTTGATGTAACAATTTCTATCATAAATTTATCTTGATTTGGATTATCTTAATATTATACTATAAATAATAATCTACCCTTTTTTTTTCCAGTTATTGAACAATTTATGTACTGATATTGAAAGGAATGATTTATTTGAAAAAATCCGACACACAATTGAAGCATTATATAATTCTGCTCTCAGGGTTTCAAGCACAGCAGAAGTAATTTATAATTTTACTAATTATTTAGATAATTTTATTATATTTTAGCTAATTAACATTAAAATCTTCCAGCAATTAATATTTTAAACATGTGAAAATTTTAACAACATAATAAAAAGATTATGACATACATAATTAATTACCTTTTATACTTCACAAAAAGTATTACTAAGACTAAAAGAATAGTAGTTATAAACAATTGAATAATTATTTTAAAAGAAAGTTTTCTGCAAGACGTAGAAAAAAAAATTAAGCCCTTGTCAACAATTTAATTGAAGAGAGACGAGAAAAGTTTGTAGAAAGAGCCAGCAGCAGATTTTCACCAGCTATATGCAACTCTGAACCACGATAAAGATATTTACTTTTTCAGTGTATTATTCAAAGCTAGAGGAGAACTTTTAAACCTTAATTATTTACTAGCAATTAATAAAAGAAATAACTTTTCCGAGTGCAATCAAAATGCATTACAAAATACAGACCAATTCATCTCAAAATGGCCGATACCAGCAGAAATCAGGATAAGCTCTTTTGGAAAGAAATGATGAATATACAATTGTTTGTATATCTAAAATATGCTACCAAATTCAGGCAGGAAATGGTAAATGAATTTAATTCATAGAAATTGATTGAATTTTTATAACGAACTCGCAGATAAAAAATGATATGTCTTTTTTATTTATTTATTCTGATTAAAAGTAGGATGACTTCAATAATATATAAAATTAATTCTTTAAAATTTGTAAATTTCAGTTATATTCCTAATTATTTGTATAAAATTCTGAGACATCTTTAAAAACGGATTTACATCTGTTGTCTATTTACATAATGTTATTTATTTGTTTGTATTGTATATTATTAGTTTTAAATAAACCTAATATCTATCTATCTATCCAGTATTTAAAAACTTTCATTTAATTGTAAATTGTTTACAACAGATAAACCTTTTTTTGTGTTCATGGTATATACATAAGATGGAAATCCTCTTTTGTAATTAAATTTATTTTTTCATTATAAACACAAATATGATTCATGATATATAATTAATCTTATCATAAATCATAAAATTCCAAAAAATTGAATTAAAAAAAATTATTATTATTCTCGTAATTTATAATTATGACTCAGGAGAATAATAAATCAAGTTAATCAATTAAGGTGAGAGATGAATTTATATTTTACACTAATTTAGTTAATAATCAAATTTTATGTTTCTGAATAAATTAAGTATTTACATTGATTTTATCTTTTTTTTTTTTATTTGCTTGGTCAACCTTTTGCACACCGTTGCTGTAAAATATTAATATATTTTGAAGTAAATATTAGAAAGTACATATATTATGCTTGAGATAAAAGTACTATATCTATTTTGTAGATTTACGGTGCTGTACAGCAGGAAAATCGTCTCTCTAAAGCCATCGATATTATTTTAAAATATGTTGAAAATTTGAAACACGTATACGAAAAAGAGAAAACTGAACATGAGGAAACCAGGTAATTCTTTTGTTAGTTATCTGTATCATATTAAATTTCATTTTTTGTTGTGATATTAATACAATAAGAACAAACAAAATATTTATTTGGCTTCTATACACTTACTCTAAAATGTTACTTATCTTTTCAATCTCCTTTACATGAAAGCAGTATGAAAAGAAAAGTCTCTGAAAGTTAATTTTTATAACAAATATTGTGAAACAGAACAACACTAAAACTGACAAAAAATGAATAAATAGGTTTTATTGATTGATATGAAAACTCTATAATGAAAAGTAAATATTACTAAATTTATTTAATTTTAGAAAACTATTGAGAGAGAGCAAGACTCCAGCAACTACACCAACAGAAGTAAGTATCTAAAAATTACAATTTTTCTCTCACATCATTAAAATATTTTGATGTTAGTTACATAGTTATATATATAAAACTGATTTTGTATATAATTATAAATTATATTAGAGCAGTAAGAGGAGGGCGAGCATTGCAACTTTACATCAGCGACAAATTCAAACTGAAGTTATCTCTACCTCAGGTGTAAGTAAAAAGATATAAAAAGAAAAAACAAAAACGTAATTTAATCAATTTAAATAAATAACAATCTATTTAAGATTTTTTTATTTCCTCTTACTGTAAAATATTCTAACTATTTATAATAATAATTTTGTTTGCAAGCAGCCATTAATGAGAAAAACAGTGATCTGAGGTATATCGGACTAACAGCAATTAACAGAATCTAACATGATAAATTGAAAATTACATAGAAGTTACATATTTTACCTTTATTTTCAGGAGAGACGAGGGAGCTCTTCCAGAAGGGGATCTCAATTACGAAGATCAACATTGACTAAAAATGATTCCCAAAACGAGATATTAAGAAATAAGTAGGTTTTTTTTTAGTTTTGTTTTTTCCACTTGAAGTATACAGAGACAAAACAAAAAGTCATTACCCTTTATTATTAGTTCTAGAATCTAATCAACTATTAATTAATAACATAATATAATAACTTGGACCACATGATAGTCACTCTTAACTTCAGATTGAAGTGTTTTTCTGATATGGGAAAATACGACTTTTTTTGATGCCTTTTACTATTCATCTATCTTTATTTTTTTCACATATTAATCGAAGCAAAACTAATCCAACTACGGATTATGATCCTTGTGATAAATTTATTGGTACTATTTCTTATTCCTTTATTTCATCATGGTTGTTTAAAAATTTTAAAAACCTTTTACGAATCCTATTGCTTTTTTTTATCATTATCTTCTTAAAAATAACTGCTAAATGGGTCAGTATTGTAATATTATTGTGAATTGTCTAAATATTATTTTAATATATCATTTTTAATAATATTACTGCACATTTATTTAAATTGTATTATTCTAAACCACAATAATAATAAAAAATTAATATTGTAATTTTTTCTGGTTATTATACAAATGCTTAACCTAGCAAAAGATGTGGAAATATTTAAGACTTTCTAAAATTATATTTTAAAAGGCATTTAAAAAACGACTAAATTTAAAAATTATGACCACCTTTAAGTATAAAGGCTGTGTAAATATGAATTCTTAAAATTTAATTTTTAATCATGGCTATAATTCACACGAATCAAAGGAAATAAATAATTTTTATGTGAGCTAATTGGAATGAAAGTGTTGAAATTCATAAATATCAAAAAAATTAGATTAACTTATATCAGTTTCATAACTTGGAACATCTGAAGGATTCAACCGAATAGTCTGTCAAATTTTTTCGAAATTGGGTTTTCGACAACATTCTAAGTAGCTTTTCTACTACATGTTAAGAATGTAAGCTAATTCAGAAACCAACATATACCTTTGCTGGAATCTTGAGACCTATGTTATCTACTATGTATAGAAACATTCTTTTGTCGAGTCCTTTCATTTTAATTTATTAATACTACTGATAGTAATAATGGGGGGGAATTTTCATGAGCAAAATCTGTTATTCAGCCAAAACTTTTTTACAACTTTAAATTTCAAAAATTAAGTAAACAAATCAGCCACAATTGCTGTGCTATCCAAGGACAAAGCCCACAAAGGTGAAGATTAGGTGTACACTACCGTAATTCGTACTGCTTTAATGCAAGTAAGAAAGGCCAAAAAAAATTGATTTTTTTTGGCCTTGCTTTCCTTTAAATTACTTAACAGGGATAATTTTTATAAACACCATAAAGTTACTTTAATGTAGTCATTGTGAAAATCTAAGTAAAACCTCATTTGTAGTGCTTTTATTTTTTATAGTGTTACATTCAAACTAGCAATATGCCACTTATATTCTAATCAACTCAAATATTGCATTAAGTGGTGCAATGCCTCTGCATAAGCTACTTTATCAGAATGTTCTCAAATTTAAACAAGTTAATACCGTTTTGATTAGTAAATAATTTTATAAAATATAAGTATGAATATACTTATGTAGGCAATATTTTGATATTAGTAGCATGATGAATAGATTCACATGAAATATATAAATAAAGGAAAATGGGGAAAACTGAAAAAAAAAAAAAAGTAACCTTAACATTATATTTACATAAAAATTTACAAAGTAGGTACTATCATACAAAATAAATATATATATGATATAAACTCTCAAAAAACATGTGTACATGTTTCACATAAAACAAGTAATATATCTATAGACATTTTTTTAAACATTAATATTCTATATTGCCGATTATAAACAGTACAATACATTGGAATAATAAATTTGCAAAATTACTACCAGAAATGGTTTAATAATATTAATGAAAGAATAATTTGTTAACTAAAGATAGCGACAGAATCTTCAGGAATCTAAATATTCCTTGTAACTTTTGAAAACAAGTAAATTTCTTGTAAAGAAACAAAATTAACTTAATAATATGTTGAACAAATATAACTAAATCATTAAAAAAATAAAAGGAAATAATTACGCCACAAAATCACTTTATAACTAACTAAATCAATTCAAAACAAATATATACAAGTTTATGTACAGGACTTAAAGAACACATTCTTTCAAGTATCATTCTAAATAAATTAGAAGCAATCTTGAACAAAATGTTTATATTGTCTAGCTCTTAGCTTTTTTCGGTAACGAACCAAAAGCTGAAATAACGATACCTTTGGTGCCTGTAGCAGCAGAAGTGAGGGTAGTAACACTGGTCTGCAGGCGAGGACCAGCTTGAGGGTAAACAACCTGATCCCATTTCGATTTTCTTTTCTTCGTATCTTCTTCTGTGACTGCAGTGCCATTAGTAACTTTCTTAGCAGTGCCAGTTAAAAATTCAATTTTCGTTCTCTCTCTTCTCTCCTTTTCTCTTTGTTCCATATCTGCTTTCTGAAGCTTGGCCAACTCATCATAGTAAGAAGTCTTATCCCATTTCAGTGGATCATAAATCTGAGGCTCATAATTCGTTCCAAATTCATTAATATTGCAGTAATCGATAAGCTTCTCATAAATACTGGGATTTCTAAAACTTTTTCTTTGTTGAATGATAAGATTCATATCATAACCTTTTTCCTGCATTCTTCTGGTCATTTCCACTATCTTTTCTGTCAAATCGCTTGAGCAATTACCAGTAGGTTCAGGTGGCAAATCCACATCCATAAATATTGGATTGATTGATGTATTAACAGAACCTGACTGATCTGTAGTGGTGGATGTATCAGTTGAAGTTGTTGTTTCATGGTGAAGTTCATCATCAGAGGCGATAATATCATCTTGTGCATGATATGATACAAGTGTTGTAGGTCCTTTTGGTTTCGGCAGTTCTGGCTGTTTCATGTGAATTGGTGAATCTATGATGATACTTTCCTTGCTCACATTTTCTTCGCCTTCCGAATCTGTGTAGGTTTCCGTCAAGGATGCTAGTGCCAAACTCGTCATTGTGCCGGTTTGCTAATCTGTTAAAGTTAAAACAACTAATTTAAAAACGAATATTTACTAATAATAACAACACAAGTCGAACAGAACAACACAGAAGGTTATAGTGGACTGAATGCTGCTCTCGAAAAAGCCTTGAACGGTACCTGTCGGCCAGACTCTGAACTATCCTCCCCACTTTCCCCACCCCTTTCGCCAGTAACCAATCAGGTTTTGAAGTGTTTGTTTAACTTTCCAGTTGTTTTTTTCAAATAGTCATTATTTGACATTAAAAACAAGGGCATTTTACTATAAAAGATAAAAATAATCAATGAGCTTATTTTTAATCGTTTTTACAATGTTAATATAATATAAATTATGTAATTATGGTATAACTCTACTTCAACTTGGGAGTGGATTTAAATGGAAACACTAATTTATATCTATATTAACAAATGGAATTAAAATTTAGATAGATTAATAAAATCATATTTCTCTCTAAATTAATTCAATGCATATATTGATATATAATTGAACTAGTTTCTGAATATTCAATGAAATATAAATTATTCAGTTTCTACTGTTCAAGTCATAAGTTATTTAAAATCAAGAATTATTTTTTCAGATCTTAAATTATTTTATAAACGGAAAGTCATCCAACAATTCTTCCATCAAAGCTATACTACTCTACGAACTTACACAACTTTAAAGATACACAGTGAATAATTTAAACAAAATTATTGCCTTGATTCTTTAAATAATTTCTTATCTTAGCACTTCAATATTTATATAAAATTTTAAATGTGTACAAAATTCATCATATTTTCTCATGAAAACTTTTAAAAAAAATCAATTATATTCAGAAATCTCCATTACTTCCTCAATTATCTAATCTTGATGAAATATGGTGATTATTAAAAAAAAAAGAAAAGGGGTTTCTAGATCTCAAAAACGTGATTAAAACAAAAAAAAGTCGTTCTGTGGTTGATTATTTTCAGTCTTCCAAAAAAACTTAGCTTTTTTTTTTATGAAACTTAAGGAGTATATAAAAATTCAGAGTTATGAAGAACTTAAGACTTTCAAGAAAAAAACATTCAATATGGAAATATGAGCAAAAAAATCCACTGTATATCAATAACTTAAATTACATAATCTTCGTAATTAAATTTTTTTTTTTTTTTAAGGTTACTCATTTATTATTGCCTTAGACTTCAAGGAATAACACATTCTTCAACCTTCACACTTTTTTTTTTTTAAGTAGGACAGTCAAATTTAAGTCATGTTATGATGCAGATTGCAATAATAAGAATCTCTATAATAATTGATGAAAATAATAATGAAAAACAGGATAGTTAATAATAGCGAAATTTAAACATAATTAAAAAAAAAGATGAAAATTCTAATGAGGATATTGATATAAATGACAGTAAGACATGCAAGTCATGATCGTGGACTTGAAAATAAGAGAGTTTGTCCAAAGAGAATAAAATTATGAATATTGAAGGGTATTATAATCTTCCTTGAAATCAAATACCTTAAGTACAATTATCAATTATATTATGAAAATAAATCTTTAAAACTTTTTATCATGCTAAATCAAAGAGAAAAAAAAAGATAAATAAAAATATAATTTGTTAAAGCAATATATAATATGAATAACTGACTTGAGGAATTATAAATATACAATGCATGTCTATTTAAAAAAAAATTATAGGCAAAACTGAAAAGATGTATTCAGATG
This sequence comes from Rhaphigaster nebulosa, assembly GCA_948150685.1. NCBI lineage: Eukaryota > Metazoa > Arthropoda > Insecta > Hemiptera > Pentatomidae > Rhaphigaster > Rhaphigaster nebulosa. Next base: position 140,464,658 of record OX411309.1, on the reverse strand, counting down.
GAAATCACAAATTAAACTAAGGATGGATAGTACAGAAAAAAGTGGATGGGTGACCTTTAGAAACAAGGTTATAATAATTAAATATAATTAATTTCAGATCTGCTTTAAAATTGTTTCTCCTATAATGAAATTTTAAATTAAAATCAATTTTAATCCCAATCAAAATAATTTTTCTTAATTAAATACAAAATTGTTTTTAAAAAATATTCAAATATATGCCTAATTTCCCAAATATGCAAATTAAAAACGGGATTAATTATTTCTAAATAAATTAATTTGAATAGTTACTATGAAAGTTGCAAAAACAAAAAATAAAACAAATCTCTATTTACAGGTATTTTTGTTCCCAATAATCCTTAATTGTATAGGAGTTCATAGAAATAATAATGATAATGATAAAATAAATTTTTATTATATAAAATAAAATAGATATTATAGAGAGAGAAAAATTATATCTGTTTTTTTTTTTTACTTTCCTTTTATTTATTACACATCTTCTATTACCTGGTAGCCCTTTCCTTAATTGTTCCCTTCCTTTTGATATTTCCAACTTTAGGTTTTTATTACTTCTCTACCTAGTGCCATATTTTTCCTTCCTAATTGCTTTTAGATAATTAAGTATAATTTATAGGAAGAGCGAATTTTTTAGTAATTGTTTAAATATTTTAATAATACTATATTTTAATATAATAATAAACAATTATTTAAAAAAATGTTTTTAATTTAAAAAAAAAAATAACAATATATTCAGAAAAATAAATTCCGTATGGAGAAAATAAAAAAATAACCCAGTTTTAAGCATAAGACTATACAAAGCTACATCAACAAAACCTCTACTTAACCAAACTTTTTTTACAATTCATCAGTGTTACCACTTTGATATATGAACACAACACATTGTATAATATCGTATTTGTATTTTTAGGTCTATGTTTATATTTAACTATTATTTAAATTATTATAATACGATTTATTTTTGTATCTATTTCAGTGGTAATGAAGGAGAATCTTTTGACAAAATATTCGAGGGATGTGAAACTTGTGGGTCAAGACTGAAATCTGAACAGGACAGCAATACCTCTCATCCTAATAGGTAATTTAAAATTAAGGCGTATAAAAAATATTTTTTATAAGAATAAATTATAATGAATAATATATAAATATAATAAATTAAAATTCTATTCTAAAATCTTAATTTATAACTGCCGTAAGAACCTTCACTCTCCTAATTTTTTTCTTTTCTACTTTTTATGTTAGTCTTATTGACCACCAAAAGCTTTCTAAGTGAATACAACCTTGACCATATTATTATTAATTGTTATTTCAACTAAATATATATATATATATATATATATATATATATATATATATATATATATATATATATATATATATTTATTTATACTTTGTAATATTTTATACTGTCTTTATTTTTAATAAATGTCTTTAATTGCAGCTCAGATGAATCTTCGGCAGAAGAGCCTAGAGTTCTTAAAAGAGGTACAAGTTTTAAGGAAGAAGGGAATGTTGCTAGAAGAAGTACACCTAGGCATAAATTTAGAAAAAGGTGAATTTCGCTTTGCCAAACTAATTTAAAAGATGTAAACTTTAATTTTAATTTTTAATGAAAAAGAAATCCTTAGAACTAAATTATAGAATTATTTTACAAATAATTTCTATTTCTGTGCCCAGGTTTCTCCCTCCCCCCCTTGGTTACTATGTGGTGGTATATAAATATATATTATATATCATATAGGGTGAGTTCTATAACTAGGTAATGACAATTTTGCAAAACATGGGTAATTGCAAAGAAATGCTCCATTAGCTTAGATCCACAGGTGTGCTCTTTTCAAAAATAGATAAGTTGATCATTAGGGAAAAAATCCATAACTAGGAAAGTTCAAGTGTTTAGTTTTCTCGAAATGCTGAATGTTACCTAGTTGTAGAATTCACCCCACAATACAATAACATGAATTCTCAGTGAATTCTGTGAGTTGAATTCTTAAAGTAAATCAACTCTTATAATTAAACTTACTAAATGTCATTCAATCATCTTTATGAAAATCTAAAATATTTGTAAAATAATGAAAAAAATATTTGACCTAGATTTTTTTAATTAAGGTAAAATACAGAATTAATATATAAAGTATTTTTTTTTTTTTTTTTTTTTTACTTTTTGATTGAAATAAGTTGTATATTTTTAACTTTAAAATGGGTTAGAGGGATTTTGGAGATGATTGAAATTAACAAAAGTATAAAGATCAAAATAGCCGACTCAATGTGACATCAAAATTTATATTATTTTTTATCAAAACAAGTAAAAATTTAAATGTTTCTTTTTGTATATAGGATTGAATTTCACCAGCGTTTTTTGTTAAAAAGAAATCTCTAATGTCTTTCTAAGATTTATATTATTAAGTTCATTCTTTTTGTTATGTTGGTATGGTATGGTGGTAAATAAATCGTGAACCATAAGTCAACACATTTTTTTCAAAACATTATAAATTTTAATGAATTATTTCCTAAAAATCCTTAGCCAGTTTATGTATTGAAATTATTTAACCTAATGAATCAACTCTACCTTTTACTTTTAAATTTTGACCCTTCAGAGCTAACAATTGCTGATTAAAAATATTTTTTTTAAATATATGCAAAGTTTCATTAAAATCGGTGAGTGACAATTTGGTAAGTTTACTAGTCAGTCAAAAAAAGAAAAGAGATGTTTAAAATTAACATATAACTGTTTTTCAGGTCCTCCTTCACATCACCATTGTGGTTACAGAAGATGTCGAAATACTGGCATTGGTTAAGACCTTACGAAGACTATGCACTTCAAGTCCGTTATTTCATAGCTTCCTTGTTCGTTCTGGCTGCATTTTTCGTCATGGGTGCCAGTTTTTTTCAAAGTGTTGAAGCTTAGTGCTTCAAAACAAAAGAAAACAATGACACTTTCGTGAAAATTAATAAATACCATATAATGATGACAACCACTTGTGTTTATACATATTAAAAATTGAAACAGCTCATCTGTTATAGTTATAAGATTTCAGATTCCTGTTTCTTCATCTGGATTCATTTTTTCTTTAAGTTATTTTTTTAAAGTAATTTTGATAACACCATAAAGTTGTTTTCATGTTTAAAAAAAAAAAAAATATCAATTCCTAAAAAAATCCACTTCCTAAAAGCTCTACCATTTTATTAACTTATTTTTAAAATAAAATCTTCCAATACAAATTTAGTAGATATAAATAGATAAGTAGGTCCTTAGACATCCCAGCTCAGAACCTCTATTGCTGGAATGAGTAGATAGACTACTAATCTCAAACCAGTATCTCCTTTCGAATGGGTTGTATTCTCTTCATAGGTGAGGTTAACAGCGAATAGTTGGCCGAAACTTTGTGTGGAGAAGACATGGAGGGTGCTTCATTCCGTGTGCCAAATTTGAGTGCCCATTATTTATGAACTTTTTTTGTTCTTGAGTTTGTTTTGATTTAAATATATTTCCTAAATGAAGCTATTTGTGGGTCATTCTCACAGAAATGTGGATTTTTAAACTGGATTTTTTATAAAAAAATTGTATATTTTTTTTATGCTATACTATTCCTTAGGCTATCTAAAGCAAGCAGTTACAAGGAAAGCACCAATAAATTATAGACTTGAAATGCATCTGACCAAAAATTGAAGTATCCAGGATAGAAATGTTTTGATGTAGTCCAATGTGTTCAAACAGCAGCAGGTCCATGATCAAGATGTCCTAATAAAGTTCAGAGATTATTGATCGAGAGTTTTACATTAATTTTTCCAGTAATTCAATCCAGTATGAAGAATTAATTGTTGTCGACTACTACCAAAATGAAATGTTTTTTTTCCAGTGAAATATTTTATTGTGAGCTAAATTTCATCAAAAGTTCCATCTGGCTTTTAGTGTTTTTATTCTCCTGCAATTTTTTATTTGCATTTGCATTGCAGAAAAATAAATTTTAAAGCTTTTTCAAATACTAATAAAGAAAAAAATACTCAGGGTTTGCTAATTAAATAATTATAAATTGCCATACAAGCATTCGTAACTGAATTAATAAGTTAAGAAAAGACTTACCCCCTAAAAACTGTAGAGGAATGAAAACTAATAAGCATAACCATTACAACTTTGGGGATCACCACCTTCTGGAAGATGAGGTTTTATACTGAGAATGAACTAAATGTTATTGATGATAATAGGGGAGGGATCCAACTTCCTGACCTTAGGGTTTTCATTTTTTCCCGCCCAAGCAGATAGATAGAAATCTAGATTTGAAACTCGCTAAGTGAATGAACTACAGTTATATTACAGGGACAATTTAGATTATGAACTAGTTTTTCAATTCTAGTATCCTTTTTTGCCCAGAATTTGACAATTATTCTGAAACTGTAAGCCATTTACAGTTAACAAAAAAAAAAATTAAAATTGATATAGGTAGACAGGCGCGGAACCTATATGGTGAACCGACTCAGAGCCTGGGACATCAATGGGGAATGAATCTGGATCACTTCGTGGGTATGTTTTGGTCCACGTATATATACATATAATTTAAAATATGGAATAGTTTTTACAAGAAGCTATCTTTTATAACATTTAAGAATAATGTCTAGTGCCTAGTAAAATAAACATCATAGGACACAAAAGTGAGAATGACCCTAATATGTATATAAGTGAAGATATACAGCATTTAATATTCCCTGTACTATGATTACTGTCTAAATGTAGTTTAGAATATTTTAAATTACATAGATTATATTTAATCGAGAGTCCAAAATGTTATGTAGCCAAAGAAATTATATACCTTATACCAATCAGTAGCATATGAATGATTCTAATATCATTGCTTTGGTTGTTGTGATAAAAATTATTATGACATGATCATTTTATAAATGTTATTGTTGTTTCAGCATTAAAGGTTAAAGTAGAATGCTCCTTTTAATTCATGTGGACCAATATAACTGATAATACATGATAGAGTACTTAAAACTATATGTGTAATGACCGTAAATAATATGCATTGATAAATACAGAGAAACTCCTATGCAGTTTTAAAGATATTTGCCAATTAGATTAACATGTCTTTTTTTAAATTCTGTAGAAGAACATGAAATGTACAATTCAGAAAAATTCTATTTCTAGTCCTAGATACATTTTTATACAGGGGGTTCATTTTAATGGCTCAAACATCTTTTATAGGAAAACAGTTGATCTGAGAGAGAAATTCTAGAGGAAAAAATGTAAAGCAAAACATTTTCTTCCAGAATATGCCCAATATTTGACACTTTGATGCCATGCATACACCAGATGCGCAACCAAACTGTGAGGTTCGCAGATCACCTCTATGTTAATGCGCATGATTTTAAATGATTAGAAGTTATAATAAATAGTGCAATACAAACTGCATTTTGATATCTTTAATTATTTTTAATTAATTAATTTACATTTTTTAGCAAAAATACTGTTCCTTCAGGCTTGATCATATTTTTATTACAAAGGGACTAAAAACATACAAAGTTCTTGTAACCTACATCAGTTTGGGTGCATGTTAGACAAGCATATGGTGTCAAAGTGTCAAATAATGGGTTTATTTAGGAAGAAAATCTTATGCTCTACAACTTTTTTCTTTAGCATCTTTCTCTCAAACTATCCGGTTTTCCATAAAAAGGCGTTTGAGCCATCTTAAAATGAACACCCTGTTTATTTAAAAATAAATATTTTAATTTGTGGAAAACTTATTCAAATCTATATTTTACCAAAGTAATGACCAATTTCTCCTCATAATAAAATATTTGTAATCCAGATGTGTGTCATTGTTTAGATATAGATTTTATTTAAATTTCAGATTTCTATTTTTCATATCCATCAATTAAAGTGTATGCAGTTTTCAGTGTCCGTTTAAAGGTGTAATTTAGTAACAAAGCTTCATATGCTTTTATCTTCAGTTGCAACTACGTAAAATTGTCCATCATGTAGAATTTGTATAAAGAGGGGTTTCGCTGTATACAAATACCTCTTTGTTTACTGTAAATTGCATGTATTTTCAATACATATTTATTACTGAAGCTCATTAAAAGCATTTTCCAGTAATAAGATTTACTAAATTATGAAGATAACTGTAGCAAATGTAGTACCCAAGGAAAATCCCCAAAATAAACAAACGGGATTGGTCTTTCAATTTTAATAGTTACCATAAAAAAAATATTAGATATTTATAATAAAATTTGAAGTATGGAAATATTAGCTAAGTTAACTTGTTAAGTAATATCTTATTCTATTTACTTAGTAATTGAAATATTAAATGTCGAGTATGAATTACTCTCTTTAATGAAATAAGGTCCCCAATATTACCGAATATTAATCAAAAAAGATAAAATTAAAGGTATCTAAAACTAGAAATCTATGACCTGATTTATTTTGAATATGATTTATTGTAAATAAGTGATATTGTATTATTACTGATTATGCGTATAAATCACATACTGTTTATATCTTGATATGTTTTTGGTTTATACTGAACTATATTTTATATTTTTACCTAATATTGTTATGTAGTTATTTATAATTATAATTGTACATATGAATCATTATATTTGAATTAAACTTAAAAATTGTTGACTGTTTTATTTTATTACAACTATATTTTTTTTTTAACTTTAAAAATTGTATACATCTGTCTATTGTACTTAAATGCAATAAAAAAAAAATCAAAACAGAATTTTATTATTTTACAAATTGTTATTGTATTTTATAAGCCTTAAATGTTTTTGTTAATAAGACACAGTAAACTCTATTAAATATCTCTATATCAGATTAACAAAGCGACCTATGATACATCACCATGGTTGAAACATCCAAACATAATTTTCAGAAACTGTAATATAAAAAAAATATAAAGCTATGAATGCTAATTGTGATAGCCCATAGATGTCAGCATAGCGAGCTGTTATATCTTCAGCTGAAACTTTTACCACATAATTCTCATCATGTATTCCAACTACAGCCAAATTAATCTATAGTTGAGAAATTAAATAATTATTTAATTTGAGAGACGTGAACCCTTCCGAATACCCTTTAGTCCTTCAGGAACCTTTTAGGACCCCATGCATTTTTAATTTATTAAGTAGCATTTGAAATAATCCTTTGACACCAGACAAAGTTCAATGAATTTTAGTGTAGCATGAAATTATCTGGATGAATATTTAGAAATGGAACTGGAAATATTAGATACAAAAGAATTTTTTTTCTTTTCAAAATCGTAGCTGGGGTCTAGAAAGGACCCCCATGGTATTAGGCATAACTTTTTTTTTCTTATTCATTTAAAACAATATTTATAATAAATATACAAATAATTTCTTACTTAACAATATTTCTCATATTTTAAAAAAAATAACTAGATAAAATAAGAAAGCACACAAACTGCCTGGGCAATATTGTATGAGACAACAAGTTTTCAAATTGACAACCGAATGAGCTTAGACTCCCAGCAACATGTATACAGTAATTATTTTAAGATGTTGGAAATGTTTATAAAATGACAATGGGAGATAAATAAAAGCTAAAAAAAATTGTTCTAAAGGTGAGGAAATATTTCCCCGAAACATAAACATAATAAAATAATGTGGAGATTATATTGGAAGTTATATATTACCCTTCATTTAATATATTCATAAGAACATCCTAAGAAATTAAAAAATAGAAGATAAAATTACAACATTATTGTCAATTATTTAATTTTATATTATCATATAGCAATTCATATCCATTATTAAATTATTTATCACAAGGATCACAAAGTAAAAATATATAATTTATTAACCAAAATGTTTCTTGCAAAAGTGCCTGTAAGGTATATAGATCTAAAAAAAATATGAGTTTGTAGTATAAGTGATTATTTAAATTTTTCTTGAAAAAAAAATTGTCAGTTTCGTTTTTACAATAAAATTTGTTGGTCCATTAATATTTCTTTTTTCTTTTTAATATGCATGCCCTATTTATTTACTAGTAGCTAGATTTAAGAAATATTGGATATTGGAATTTTAAGTTAGAATTATGAAAACAAAAAAAAAAGGATTATTTTTATCGATGAGCTCAAAACCTAAGAAAAAAATAAGATGCAATTTTTATTTATTTTTGGGCAAAGGCAAAAAGAGAACCAACACAAAAACAGGTGGAAGTACTAAGTTTTAACTTTCTATTCATTAATGTGAGGTTGAATGTGGAAAAAATAATTTAGGGTCGTGGAAGGACCCCCATGGTACTTGGCGCTTTATGAGAGCTATGGTCCTCGGAGTGTTAAAATTGGCCCAACTAAACTTAACTGAGTAAAATATGCTATTTCAAACACTATATTTATAAATTATGATATGAAAATATAAAAATAAACCATGTTTTCTCATATCATAAATAATACAAAGATGTTATATTGTATCTCTAAATTTATTTTAATATCTAAAAAATAATATAATCTGATGCTGAAATGCAATGCTATCTAGCCTAAAGAGAGGGAACTAAAGCATAACGCTTTATTTAAAAAGATCATAAAAATGGAGAAGAATAAATTTGCTCAAATAATATGTAGAATGAATAATATAAAATAACAATAAAGAAAAAGGCGGTATATTGATGTGAAAAATTTAACACAGGTAAGTAATTTTACTTTCATAATTAGCCATGAAGATTCATAGCATTTCTGAGAGTAATATGGTATAAGCAGCTGGAACAATTGCTTCAATCTGAGACTGGTCCCAAATAGGAATTATCAGTAACTTTTTTAAAAGTAATTGTATCTTATCAGTAACTGTGAAAAAGTATCAGATCGATACATTCCAACACATTTATATTTGTCAAGAGAAAATGTAATCATAGTTTTGATATAATGTACATTCAAAGAAATGAAGTCATCAATTGTTTTTTTTTTTTTTTTTTTTTTTTTTTTTATTTATTATCTAAATACATTCTGTAGTACATCAAGCTAAATTATTAAAGAATCTTCTCATCTTCTAACCCAACTCTCACTTCAATATGTTTTATTGACCATTGTTTAGAGAATTTTAGGATATGTTTAATCAGTGCAGGCATTACCCAGTAAGTAAACGATGTGCCACATGGAGGCGCCAAAAAAAAAGGTTTTTATCGGAAAACAAATAGTACAACTAATTATATCAGTATAAAATTGTATTATTTGTTGGTCAGTTTATCTGCTTAGTTAACGGGAATGAACTTGAATGGTGGGTAGTTTTTCATCCCATTTGTTAATTTTAAAAATACTATAAGCACTTAAATCCTAAAATTCCACCATCAATATCTGTCTCTTGCAAGTTCCATGACACAGGACCAGGTCTGACCTGCTTTCCGAACCTCCTTTTTCAGGCTTCTTCTCCAATTCTCACTTTTACTCGGTCGTTCCCGCCTTTGCTGCCTCTGGGGGTTTCACTCCAAACTCCGTCGGGTCATATTGGTGTGCTCTTTCCTGAGTGTATGCCATAGCCATCTCCATTTTTGAAGCTTTAGTACCTTGTCGATTGGATCTTGCTTTGTTAATGTCCAGAGCTCGAAATTGGAAATACTCGCTAGCATACTTTCTATATATTTTGTATACATAAAAGTCTAGCTTTTCAGTCACCAGTTTGGTGGCTTTCCCTGCCTGCATTCAGAAGTGTAAACATTACATTGCTGCTGAAGCTTTTTTCTCCTTCCGGATCTCTTTGATGTCTATTCTGGCCCAAGTTGTGAGAACGCCTGCTGAGCTTTTCTTCTCTGGCATTCTTTTCTTATTGGCTCTCTCATCCTGATTCACCATACCTCCAAGGTATCTGAACTTATTGACCCTTTCTGAAGCCTGTTCCTCTCTATAAAAATTTTGCTGGCTCCTGCTATTCACCTGCATTTCTTTTGTTTAGAAAGTATTTATTCTGAGACCTGTACTTTGTGCTTCCCTTTGTAGGTCTCTTCTGCATGCATGTCTCTGAAACTCTGAGCGAAATACAATAGCATATGACATTTGCAAAGTTCCTATCTTCAAACCTACCTGTGATCCTTCACTGCAGTATCATTTTGATTTTTTTCTTAATGTGAGGTTAAGTAACATTAGAAACAATATGGCAAATAGGATATACCTCTGTTTTGCATCTGTCTTGATATTGAAAGGCTCAGAGTTTGCCACCATAGATTACTTGCCAGGAGGAATCCTTGTACAACTTTTTCCCAATATCCAATATTTTCTTGGTATTTCAAAGACCTCCATGGCTTTCCAGATTTTGTTCCGCGACGTGCTATCAAAATCCTTCTCAAAATTTATGAAGGCAAGATATTGTGTAGCCTGAAACTTGGAGAACTGCTCAAATTCTTAAAGGTTTCATCAGGCCAATACAAGATCTTCCTGGTCTTAATCTACCCTGCTTCCTCTTCAGTTGGCGTCAACAATCTCTCATGTTCTGTCAAGAAAGATGCTCGCTGAGAACCGCTGTTAGCATGATGCCTCCACAATTATAACAAAATTTCTTGAAAATTTTCACCACCATTCTCCTCTTCCAATTCTCATTCATATACTCCTTTTTTAAAATATCAGTGATCAAGAGATGAAGATACTGGTCGACAATCATTGGGTCTGTTTTCAGAAGTTTTGCAGGTGTATTATCAACTCCTGGTGTCTTTCCATTCTTGAGTTTCCCGATAACTACTGATATCTCTTGCTCAGATGGAGGACTAGCGCTAATCCGCACATCTTTCTCAAAGCCCCCATCAACAGGGATGTCCCAGTTGAGTTCTTCATCTTCCAATACACGATTCAGAAGCTCAACAAAGTGTTGTCTCCACTTTCGGATTTGATCCTTTTCGGTTGATAACATCTCTCCCCTCTTTTCTTGTTAGCAAAAGATCGCTTCCTAGCGAGAGTTTTTGTAATTTGATATAACGTTTTTAGATCTCCTTTGTCAGTTGCATCCTCCCCTTTTTCAGCCAGACTGCTAACAAAGTTCCTCTTACCCCTTCGAAAAAACCTCTTTACTAATCCTATTCGCCTCAGTGTAGTGTCTTCTTGAAGTTGAATTGTCGGAAGTGCTTAATGAATGATTAAGTACATGATATCTATCGAGTCTTGATTGACACCCTCCTTAAAATCCGCAGATTTTTTTGGAAATTAGAGGGAATTTTATAACTTGGTTGTGCACAACTGTATCGGCAGAAGTTTCTTTTGTGCTCATATTCAATATTAGTTTTCTCTAGCGTAGTTTTCTCTGGAATATTTAATTGAATGGAGGTCAATTTTATTATCACTTCGGTTTTCAGATTTCAACGGAAATATCCATTTTGACCATCCCTGAATCCATTTTGACTAGTTTCGTCGTGGCGTCTGTACGTACGTACGTTCGCATAACTCAAAAACGGTTAGCCGTAGAAAGTTGAAATTTTGTATTTAGGATTGTTGTAAAATCTAGTTGTGAACTTCCCTTTTTGGTCACTGCTTAATCACCGGAAGTGGTACTTCACATGAAGATCATAATTGATTTCCATCAAAAATTATATTAAAATACTTTGCAAAACTTCTCAAATTTGGTATTTATAACTTATATATTGATTTAAATAACATACTAGATTTTGGTCTAAATTGGAAAACCGGAAGCGGTACTTTACTTGAAGGTCATATTAGACTTTCATCAAAAATTATATTAAAATATAATGTAAAACATCTCAAATTTGGTAAATAGGACTTTTATATTGATGTGAATGTATTTACTATATTTTGGTTAAAATTGATGAGCCGAAAACAGTACTTTACTTGAAGGTCATAATAAGCTTACATCAAAAATTATATTTAAATTAAATATATAAATCATATGTTTCGGTAATAAAGGATTCGAATCCAATTAAACATTTTTATTACTTGTTTTAAGTGTTAAAATTTAGTGTAAAATACTGATTTTCCTCCCTATTTGTGTGTGTGTGTGTGTGTGTGTGTGTGTGTGTGTGTGTGTGTGTATGTGTGTCTATAGACGGATGTTTTAGAGATACTGCGATCTTCGGAAACTAGTAACCAAATTGAGGATCACTTTTTGAGACACCGATATATAGTTTAATAGGCGTACAAGGAAGTCATGTGTTGTCCATATCAGATATTTTTGTGATGCATTTCATATAGGAAATCAAATTCTAAAGCGATCTTATATCGGTGAAAATATTGATCCGACGCTTCGGAAAGGCGTTAATCCCAAAAAACACAAAAATCTTTTTTTTTCATTTTCCACCAAAATAAAGTCTTGTCCCAAAAATCTCTCTATATTAAGCGTTGTTGCTAATTAAATTTCCTATAAAATTAACTCATATACAGAGCCCTACGTTAAATACTAACTGAGATAATTCTGTTTGAACTTTTACTCAAATTATCATTTTAAAGAAAGGAAATCTCAAATGTGGTGTGTGTTTAATGACTATTTCCTTCTCCCAGGAGGGTCTTTAATTTTTTTTTTTTTTTTTATTTTACTCCGAGGCTCTAAAGCCTACTTTTTATAACCTTACACTATTCTAAAAGGGCGTGTCCTTGAATTAAGGTTCTTTTATTATTACCCGTATCTTTTATTCAGATGATTGTGTACAGACATAATATTAAAGCCTATCGAACCTTACTTCAATTATTAAGTACTAAAAAGGGAAGCACCGGAGCCATGTTTAAGTTTAAAACAGTTCTGAGATAGATGCGTGACCCGATTTCAACTTGTACTAAGTGAATCAATCGTTGGAGGTACTGAGAAAGTTTCTGGATTGAATATGATATTTACTGATGGTACCATTAGGTTCCTAGTACACGTATCGAGCGCCTCCTTTGGCCCTATAGGTTATTAGGGATAGCTGCCATCAACGTCCGAAACTCCACAAATCTGATATATATGAAATAATTCAATTCAACGCAGTATTGTAATTAAATGGTTCAGCTATGGAAACAAAATTATATTTTTTTTTACGAGATCTGATTTCCAATACAAGAAAGCAAAATTACTAAATAATAATAAATTTTAATTATTTCTTCCGTCTTTTAATTTCATAGGAAATTCTTATCAATACATTAATAAGGAACAATATATAACTTCCATTGTAATGTTCACTTTAACTTATTATGTTTTTATTTCGGAAAAATATGCTTTCATCTTCAGAACAATCTTTCTCAGATTATGTTTCTCAAAAGTTTATAAAAGTTTCGAAAATCTTGAATTTAATCCAACTGTCTACACCTATCCCAGAAAGATGTAGATAGTTTGATTTAATTAAAATTGTTGACATTTTTTATAAAATGGACAATGGGAGAGAAATATATACTGATAAAGATTGTTCTGAAGATGAAGAAATATTTCTCTGAAACGCAAACATTATAAATTAAAGTGAAGATTACAATGGAAGTTATACATTGCCCTCCGTTTAAATTTAATTATTTATATGTGACTTCCACATTTCGAAAATGGTAACCTAAAAAAAAATAATTGGAATTAAATAATAAATTATACACATACCTATATAACCAATATGGACATACGGCTCGAAGATTAACGGCTAATTAAAAAAGACGCGCTTACAAAAAAATAATAGTTTAAAAAAAATACTTTACGAACAGTTTTCCCTAACATTAGCCTTAAAACCGGACCAAAAGTCCGAATCAGAAACTTTGTGAAAAAATCCATCAAGCCCATCATTCTTCAAGCTCTATAGCTCTTCAAACTGATATCTAATAATTTCTCCCATTCTTGACAGTTGTAAAATTAATCGGAACGCAAAATTAGTCAGAATATCAATTTTCATAGTTATCAGTGGTTCCATCCACTTTCATTCAATATGTTTTAAAATTATCGTTTTATTGATTTACTGTTTACATTGCTCGTTTACGAACTATGTTAATGATGAATGTTTGGATAATTCATCTTGTTCACTTAATGTTATCGGATAAAAATGTTTTTGTTTTTGTGTCGGGTTAAATGTTGATTATAAACATAAAATTTATGCCAATACGAACTATATTATACAAAAAAATATTCCATCCTTTTCCGCCACTATGTATTTTATTATATCAAGTATAATGAGTAAAAAGATATAATTATTACGACGAAATAATTTTTTTTAGTATTTTCTCCTAGATTCTATTGAAATCGAAAAGAATGCGTCAGGAGAGAATAATATGACATCCTGAAAGAATTCAGACGGATTAAAATGGGTTATCAAACTTGAATAATGATGGGTTTAATACAGTTTTTTACAAACTCCCTGATTCGGGCTTTTGTTCAGTTTTAAGGTTCAAATACTCCAATGCGCAGCTGTATGGATGTAAAAAAAAAAACTTCAAATAATTCTGTCCGGTTTTAATGCACAAATATAAACTTTGTGGAGTGGTACACGTACCATTGTTGGCACGCAAGGACGTTCCTACTGGTACCCAAACAGGGAAACAAAAGTATAATCTTAAAAAATAATAAACACCTTCAATGAGGGATAACATTTTTTTTTTTAAATATTATTGATTGTATCAATGATAAGATGAATAAACACGATCTACAATTAATAAAAATAATTCAGAAATGGCGAAAGCAGTCAGAGTTGAAGAGGACTAAAGAATCAATTTAAAACCATCAAGCCTATCAAAAATACTCTGATATTAAATAAACAATATATTTCCAACTGTAATATATTGATACATTTCTTCACAATATCCAAATTTCTTCCAAATTAACTTTTATTCGAATGTTATTTGCCGCTGTAATGTGGATCTTAATGTTGCCATTGTTAAATGAAATTTATAAACTTTGGATTTTTTAACTTTATTATTTTCTAAGCATTTATTATTATTTATTTATTAATTACAATTACAATTTATTATTTTTAAGCAAATTGACTGTAAAATATGCAGGGTGAGTCGGGAGGAACGGGCCAAACTCCAGGAGTGTGTTGCACACAGGAAAATAAAAATCAAACTCTTATTTTCTTACCCGATTTTCATTTGTTTAAATTTGATTGGCTAATTACAAATAAACAATATTTCATACATTTATTAGCATTTTAATAAATGTTCGAAAATACCACTAATGACCTATAAACATTTTCCGCTTCGTATTCGAAGGATGACAGTAGCCCTACTACTTTTCGTTAGTTGTATGATCGAAAAATAAGGAATTCTAATAACTATTGAATATTTTACAATGAAAATGTTATTAAACAATAATAATAAATTACTTTATATGATTTCAAATGTTATATCTCTATTTCTAAACTTGTTATCCGAAACATTAATGGCGAATAATATCTTATGATTGACAGGTGTTATCACCGTTGGTAATGATGTCAGCCAACTCTTCGTCTCGACTATTCTAAGTTACTACATCGGAAAAGGGCGCCATAGACCAAGATGGATCGCGGTGGGTATCTACACAATCTGCATGTTCTGTCTCCTCAACGCCCTACCCCACCTCCTCTATGGACCAGGAAAGGAATCCTTCGATCTCACTTATGAATCTGGGGTGAGCAATATTACGCAGGAATCTCAAGGTAATTAAAGACATTATCTTGAACAATTCTGTGTAATTGATCACTTTTGATTGGAATTCTATTCTCTAAACTACAAGCCCTTTCCCGATTCAGCTGAAGGCATTGATGCAAGAACCAACTAATTAGGGATTGATGAATTATTTCCCACTTCTTTAAATTTGGTTTATTGAAAACTAGTTTAGAATGTTATACATTCATCCTCAGTTCTAAAAACACACAAAAAATTCAAAAATAAGCAATTCAAAATATAGTTTGGTATTATTATCACTACTATATATTGGATTGATGAATTATGTGTTATTAATGCCATCGCGGGTAAATGTTGTTTCATTCGGGAATAGTATCCGCGATACAACACGAGGATTCTCATATACCCACCGACAAAATTCCATACGTTTATAATAATCTTCCGGTTGCAGGTGTTGTATATGAACCATCATCAAAATAGCGAGCGTTAGTGATAAATCAGATTGCTAGCTGAAACAACTAACTTGATAGCAATAACTACTGGTTCAAAACATACGAATGAAAATAATTATTTTTGTTAACTTCCAACAGGCCTACCAAATCTGTGGCCTTTGTGTTGGAAGTTGGCATAAGTAAGAAATTGATAGATTGTTTTCATAATTGTGAGAGAATGGTCGACAGTAGATAATTATGTAGGAGACTCTTGATTGGGCGTGCGGTCAATAAATGAACACACAAATAAGGAAAAACTTATTATGTGTGTCGACGTTTCGGCCAAAGTTTTAGGTCGTCATCAGGGCTATAAAAAGTAAGATAACAATAATGGCAATACCATTAATAATAATTTAAAAAAAAGTTAACAAACAGTAAGATGAAAAAATATAAATTATAAAGAAAAATACATCATCATAATACGCTAATATTAATGTAAAAAATAAGGAATATAGAAATATATGTTAACAAAGTATAAATAATGTTAATAAAGTATAAAGAAAAATATGCTAATCATAATGTGAATAATAAAAAATAAAGAAAAATATATTAATAGATAATGACAAAAAGGAATTTTAAATTATTGTGAAAAGATAGAAAGAAAGATAACGAAGGATATACAAAATACATGTAAAATACTAATTATAATAACTACTAAAATGATGATTTAGCAGTATGAAAAGTATCTTAAGATAATATGATAATATAAGTAATGTAAATGATTATAATATTATCTTCAGATTCTTTTCATACTCCTAAATCTTCATTCTAGTAGTTATTATAATCAGTATTTTTCATGTATCTTTCATTTCATTCATTATATTTCTTTCTATATTTTCACAATAATTTTAAATAACTTCTTGTCATTATCTATTAACATATTTTTCTTTATTTCTTATTATTCTCATTATGATTACCATATTTTTCTTTATACTTTATTAACATATATTTCTATATTTCTTATTTTTCACATTAATATTAGCATATTTTTCTTTATACTAAATATATTTTTTTTCATCTTACTGTTTGTTAACTTTTTTTTAAATTATTATTACTGGTACTGCCACTGCTGTTACATCTATTGTTATCTTGTTTTTTCTTGGCCCTGATGATGTCCTAAAACTTAGGCCGAAACGTCGGCACGCATTGTAATAAGTTTTTCCTTATTTGTGTTTTCCTTTATTGATCACACCCCTCACCAAGATTCTCCTAGGTAGATTGTATTGTTTGCTAAATAAACTTTTGTAAATCAGTTTGAATTTTTTTATAAAAATTAATCTTGATAAAATCAGGTAGGCCCAATCATCTGAAAAATGGAAGTTATACACACTGGAATTTAGTTCGGAATCTATGCATTACAGTGTCAAAACATTAAAAATACCTTTTATGGCAACTAAGATACGTAAATTTTCAATGTAATATAATTTTTTTATATACAGCAGTATGCATCGTTGGTTTGAATATGATATCTGCCCAAGAGTTATTATTGTATTTTGTTTTATTGTATATTTTGCTGGCAAAGAATGCATGTTTCGAGTTGAGAAGGAATGAGATGCCAGGAGTTGCTGCTATATCTCGCATTATTTTGAGAATAAGACCACGCGTGCAGCATAAACTGACCCAGCATCAAATTAGCGAGAATATTTGAGATAATTAAGATTGTTTGCTGAAACCACTATCGTGATAGCAATCACTACTGGTTCAAAACAGATGATTTAAAATAATTATTTTTGTTAACTTCCAATAGGCTTTTCGGTTTAAGTGAGTAATTGTATCGTTAAAGGCAAACCCTCAATTGTTAAGAGGTGCCCTTTACGAAGCATGAAGCCTAAACACTATTATATCAGAAATCAACCACGAAAGTTCGCTAAGGTGAAGTATAGCGAGTTGTAAAAATATTAGTTCCAACCTGATGATAAAGTTGTGTCTTTCAACTTTTGCTGTGCAGCTGTATTGGTGTTTATCTACCATGTAAGAGAAGCCTATCAAAGCTTTTCTTCAAAATACTTAATGATTTACATTTATCTTTGGCACTTTTCTATTTTTTTAAGTGCTTGTCCGCAGCCACTTAGCGAAGCCTGATAGTAGGGACACGTGCGAACCTCTATTGTCTGGTAAGTGTGCGTGGTGAACACTTGCCCTTTCTATCATGTTTTGTTGAGACAACTACAAACTAGCGAATTAAAACAAAATTAATTTTTTTCAATTCATTGATTCAATTATATTCCACATCCCAATTTCATAACTTAATGAAGACTGTAAAATGTGAATATTAGATGAGCTTCAACTTATTTCGATGATTACACGATTATATTAATCTTCAGGGAACCGAACTATTTTGCACTTGCCCCGAAACTGCTCCTGCTTGAATAATGTGGCTTACAGACACCTTGTACGTACCTTTTCCCTTAAAGCAGGAGCAGGTGCATACTAAGTACTGTTCAATTAAATTATCAATCTCATCAAAATGGCCGTGGTTGAAACGTAAGCTTGAATGTAATATTAATATATAATCGTCTAAGGAACTTTTTTTTTATTTAAAAAAGACGAAAAACCTAGTTTCAGAAATAAAAAAATTATAGCACTGTTAAGTCGAACTTGCTCCACTTATCCCACATCACCCTATGCAGTTGTTTATACAAAACAACACCCTTGAATGAAAATACAGCAGATAAACGCACACTGAAAATAATTAATTAGATATTAAGGATTCTTACAATTTTAATAAAGGTCTGTATATTGGTTTTTATTTGGATAGCAGATACCTATGTAAGGAAAAGCTTGCGAAACAAAAGCGAAATTATTAGGTTTAGACTGAGGTCACCATTGTATTTTAGGACCCACCTTAGAATGGTACGTGCAGTGGTGGATCCACAGGGGAAGGGAAAGGGAAATTTCCCCTCCCAAAATTTACAAAGTTCGACTTTATAGGACTATAAAATTTTTATCTTTAAGCTACATTTTTCCATTTTTTTTTTAAATGTTCCTTAGACGATTATGTTTAAATATTACATTCAAGCCTACTTTTCAACCTCGCCCATTTTGATGAGATTAATATTTTAATTGAATTGTGCTTAATACGCACTTACCCCTTCCTAAAGTGGTAAGTGCACAGTATGTATCTGGAAGATACATTATTCAAGCAAGAGCAGTTTTAGGGCGAATGCAAAATAGTTCAGTTTCCGGAGGATTATTATTCCGGTTTAATCACCAAAAAAAGTTAAAGCTCGTCTGAGATTCACATTACACAATGTTGGTTGAGTTATGAAAGCCGGATGTGGAATACAATTGAATAAATGCATTGAAAAAATAATTTTTCTTTCTTTCGAGTCCGTAGTTGCCTCGACAAAATATGATAGTAAGGATAAAAGTGTACATACATCACGCATACTTTATATACAACAGAGGTCCGCTACTATCATATTTTGCTGAGTGACTGCAGACGGCTCACGGCAAGAAAATAAAATAAGGGTCTACTGGTATATAAACACTGATACAGCTGTACTGTAAAAGTTGAGAGACACAACTTTATCAACAGGTTGGAACTAATATTTTTACAAATCGTTATACTTCACCTTGGCGAACTTTCGTGGCTTATTTTGATACACCAGTGTTTAGACTTCATGCTCCGTAAAGGGCAGCTCTTAACAGTTGAGGGTTTGGATTTAAAGTGGCAATTACGCACTAACTCCGAAAACGCATTTGCCCCACATCACCCTACGGCCAATATAAAATATTAGTGCCAATACATGTAAGTAGCTGTGATAAATTATCATTCATTAAGTAGGAGAAAAATTAACCATGGATAAATAGATCATCGAAATTGTCAATTGTAATTAGATTTTTTATTAATTTAAATAAAACGAGTATACCCCAGCGAGAACTCTCGCATTAGATCCTAATACATTAGAAGTATAAGCGATATTAGGGAAACATATTTATTCGTGCAAACAATATAATGTTACCAAAAAACTTTATATAACACACACATTTGGGCAAGCTACATAATTTGTAATGACTATGTTACAGTTACAGTTCATACATAATAAGTAATTAGCTTACCCCACTGGAAAGCATCTTTTCAATCTATCAGTTATGCAATTAGATTCAGCTAGACCATTTTCTATGTGTAATATTCATATTTAACAGTGCCCTTTAGGGTTGGACATGGGAAACAATATGTTAAACTCATTAAAAGATTTTTTAAACAGACTCAAATTGATATAAAGTTGCCACGTACGCAAGATGGCATAGGGCCCTTGCGGACCTATCTCGAAAACGGTAAGTTTTAAGGCTTTAAAAGGCTGGACCAATATGATCCGTAGGATCATATGTGATCTTGATACCCGCGTCAAAATCATTAAAACCCAACTCATCCCGTCTCGATCCGCCGACTCTAAGACGTCGAATCTTTGAATCCTCCCAGTTTTATTATCATTTTTATTTTAGCCCTAGTAAGAATTTAAGAAACAAAATCAGGATTCGTCACATCTCCGTGAAATTCCCTTTCTTTTGATACCTCATTCGTCAAAATCCATCGCTCCTGAGAGCCGGAAAAGGGATCTATACTACCGTAATAATATATAGTAGTGATAGTGTGTTAAACTTCTGTCGTTTTATTATATTTTAAACTTGAAGAAAACTGAAAACCTTTTTTATAAGGTCCTGTGGTTAAGTCGCTGTATTCGTATAAATGGAATCCTATTATAGATCAGAATGGTTTTAAATTGGTTCAAACTTGATCAATTGTTAATTACTGAGATATCCTGTCGCTGACATAGATAAGGCAACACAACCACATAACCCAGTGGTACATATCATCCCTCCCCCCCATATTTCCTTATAAATATTAATAGCAAATTAAAAATGGATGGCGCCTCAAAATAAGTATATACTAGTATACCCGAGCGAGAACTCTCGCATTAAATGTCAATCCTTTTTCTTATCCCTTATACATTAGAAGTATAAGCGATATTAGGGAAACATATTTATTAGTGTAAACAATATAATATTACTAGTATATTTAGCACACACATTTGGTAAAGCTACATAGTTTGTAATGACTGTGTTCATAATTTATTAGTAATTAGCTTACCCTACTGGAAAACAATTTTAACAAGTTTAACAGTAAGGCGATATGATTCAGCTACACCGTTTTCTATGTGTAGTATTCATATTTAACAGTTAGGATTGGACATGGGAAACAGTATATAATTTCCCGCTCATTAAAAGCTTTTGTAAACAGACTCATATTGATACAAAGTTGCCATGACAACGACACGAACGCAAGATGGCATGAGGTCCGTGCGGACCTATATCGTGCGTTATCTCAAAAACGGTAGGTTTTTAAGCTTTAAAACGCTGGACCAATACGCTCCATGGGAGCATATATGATCTTGATGCCCGCGTCAAAATCTTTAAAACCCAACTTATCCCGTCTCGATCCGCCGACTCTCAGCCGTCAAAGCTTTGAAACCTTCCAGTTTTTTCATCACTTTTATTTAAGCCCTATTAAAAGAATTCAAGAAACAAAATTGGGATTCGTCACATCTCCATGAAATTTTCTTTCTTTTGATACCTCATTCGTCAAAATCCATCGCTCCTGAGAGCCGGAAAAGGGATCTATACTACCGTAATAATATATAGTAGTGATACTAACATTTAAAAATATCAAAAAAATGATTGACAAAATTCCGCTCTGCTTTACAAGTATCCCAAATTATATGGTCACCTTGGTACAGCCCGAACAGGGAGGAAGAAGGCAAAGGGAGAAGAGGGGGGCAAAGGGAGCACTTAGACGGGAAATTTAGAATGAAATTTTTTTTAGGTTAAGTAAAAAATATCTGTTTGTGCTTTCTGACTGTATTGATCTTACTTCAGTCGATGTTAATCTTAGAAGATGATGTTATTTATTTCGAAATATACTACTTACAATATTGTTATAAAATTGTTAACTTTAATTGGAGGAGGATTAAATAAATTAAGAAGTGAAATAAGAGGCGGGCGTGCCCTCATATTTCCCTCTCTCTAAAAACTACTTCTAGATCCCTCCCTCCCCCTCCATCCGAACAAAAATAGATTAACGTTAATTTAATATGTATTAAATAGCACAAAAAATTTATTTATTCATTTATTATAATGTATGAACCAGAAGCTATACAGCTCTTTTGGGGATGTTGTCAGAGCAATGAAGTTGAGGCGCTTAAGATATGCAGGGCATATCGCCAGGATGGCGGATGAAGAAATACCCAAAATATTGCTGACCCAGCTAATCTATGGGACATGGACGAGAGGTAGACCAAAGCTGAAGTGGTCAGATGGTGTGGCGGGAGATGCTTAAAGCATCCTTGGAGTCAGGAACTGGATGGCATCGGCACAAAGACCGTGGCGATTGGAGGAAGTGGTTGGAAGAGGCCAAGACCTGTAACCGGGTTGTAGCGCTCTGAAATAATAGTTTTTTCACAACATAAATTTTCATATCAACTGTTCTGTTTACCCTTTTTTACTTTCCCTTACCTATATACGAAGTATATAGTAAGGGGAAGTATTGCGATCGTGAAAATTTTCGAATTCGAGTTTTCAACGGAAATACATGCTTTAAGGTCCCCTGAGTCCAAATGACCAAGTCTCGCAAAATTGTCTGTGTGTCTGTGATCAGTCTAGCTCAAAAACGGAAAGCTGTTAACATATTTAAGGTTAGCACATGCATGTGATGTTACAGCAACATTTTCGTCAAAATCGACTAACCGGAAGTGCCACTTTATATAATCGATTTTACACATTTTTACAATTTTCTCGAAAACGGCTCAAACGATTTTGATTGAACTTGCCTAAATTATTCTTCATAAAGACCTTTAACTTTTCATACATATGGTACATCACCGAATAATTGTAGGGAAAAAAGTTATGATGAAAAGAATATTTTATTTACGCATAACTTCAAAAGCGTGCAATTTATGGTAAATTATCTATAGACTTATATGAAAGATAATTAAATTATCTCAAAAACAATAAAAGAATCATCAAAATCGGACCAATAATAGCAAAGATACAGCGCATCGGACTAACCGGAAATAGCTATTATATTAGGGATATTACACTTTTTTTACAATTTTCTCGAAAACGCCTCTAACGTTTTGATGAAACTTGCCTAAATTATTCTTCATAAAGGTCTTTAACTTTTCATTTATGAAGTAAATCACCGAGGAATTGCAGGGAAAAAAGTTATGATGAAAAGAATATTTTATTTGCGCATAACTTCAAAAGCGTGCAATTTGTGGTAAATCATCTATAGACTTGTATGAAAGATAATTAAATTATTTAAAAAACAATAAAAGAATCATCAAAATCGGACCAATAATAGCAAAGATGCAGCGCATCGGACTAACCGGAAATAGCTATTATATAATGGATTTTACACTGTTTTATATTTTTCTCAAAAACGGCTCTAATGATTTTGATGAAACTTGCCAAAATTATTCTTCATAAAGGTCTTTAACTTTTCATTTATGTAGTAAATCACCGAGAAAATGCAGGAAAAAAAGTTATGAAGAAAAGAATATTTTATTTTCACATGACTTAAAAAGTATGCAATTTATAGTAAATTTTGTACAGAATGATATGAAAGGTTATTAAAGTATATAAAAAAAAAAAATCATCAAAATCGGACCAGTATTAGCAAAGATACAGTGCATTTTATGAGGAGCATAAAATAGATGGATAACCGAGCGCATCCGAAAGGAGATAGATGCGACCGAACCTCATCCCACCAATCCGCCAATCTGTTGTAAACAATTCGCTCTGTAACAAAGTAATTTAAGAATACAAAAACGGAAATTAACTTAATAATTTCTACTATCACATTATTTAATGGAAAGAAAATATTTCCATAGAAACTAAACCAGCAACTTTTAAAATATATTTGCAACTTGACAAAGTTAAAATATAGAGGTAGTGTACAGAATTGTTGTACTAAAATTGTTTTAAAAACTATTTTATTATACTTAAGTGGGAGAAGAATTGAATGCTGCTGAGTTTATTTCAAGTATTGTTTATGTGAACTCTTTAGAATTATATTAAAAAGATAATTATTGTAGGGCGGTAAGGGAAAGTTGTGTGATGCGCGCACCGCACCAGATTTTTTCCAAAGGAATGTATATTCTTCCGGGTATTCCGTCTTTATCTTCCAGGTTACTTCATCAGGGACTGATCATCAGTGTGATTAGGACGAAATAACAGAAAGTAAAATATATTCTCCTCCTGGAGAAAAAAAAGGCAAGATAAATTATTTTCCACTTCTATAATTTTGTTTTTATTCAATACTAGTTTCGAATGTTTTACATTCATCTTCAGTTCTAAAAACACACACAAATTCAAAAATAAGCAATTCAAAATACAGTTTGATATTATTATACATATTAAATTAAATGTAATATAAATTATTAATATAAAACATTCAAGAATTATGAATTTAAGACAAGAAATCAAATACTTGTTGGTGCTCACCAAGGTTTAAGTAGATTATATCAAACAAAAAAGTTGTATAGGTTTGTTCTCGCACTGAACTAGCAATGGAAGAAAGGTGGGGTGTTTATAGGTAAACAGTTTAAGGGTCTGGGTTTTCCAGTAATTCCGGTGAGCAATTGTTTTTTACTTTCCCTTACCGATATACGAAGTATATAGTAAGGGGAAGTATTGCGATCGTGAAAATTTTCGAATTCGAGTTTTCAACGGAAATACACGTTTTAAGGTCCCCTGAGTCCAAATGGCCAAGTCTCGCAAAATGGTCTGTGTGTCTGTGTGTCCGTGTGTCTGTGTGTATGTGTCTGTGTCTGTGTGTATGTGATCAGTCTAGCTCAAAAACAAAAAGTTATACGATACTGAAATTACACGTTGGTATATGCATGTGATGTTACAGCAACATTTTCGTCAAAATCGACTAACCGGAATTACCGGAAGTGCCACTTTATATAATCGATTTTACACTTTTTTACAATTTTCTTGAAAACGGCTCTAACGATTTTGATGAAACATGCCTAAATTATTCTTCATTAAATTATTCTTCAAAAAGGCCTTTAACTTTTCATTTATGCAGTAACTAACCGAAGAATTGCAGAGAAAAAAGTTATGATAAAAAGAATACTTTATTTGCGTATAGCTTAAAAAGTATGCATCCTACGGTAAATTATGTGTTGGAGTGTATGAAAGGTAATTAAATTATCTAAAAAAGAATAAAAGAATCATCCAAATTGGACCAGTATTAGCAAAGATACAGCGCATCGGACTAACCGGAATTAGCTATTATATCATGGATTTTAAACTTTTTTACAATTTTCTCGAAAACGGCTCTAACGATTTTGATGAAACTTGGCTAAATTATTCTTCAAAAAGGCCTTTAACTTTTCATTTATGCAGTAAATAACCGAAGAATTGCAGAGAAAAAAGTTATGATGAAAAAAATAATTTATTTGCCCATAGCTTAAAAAGTATGCATCCTACGGTAAATTATGTGTAGAATTGTATGAAAGGTAATTAAATTATCTAAGAAAGAATAAAAGAATCATCAAAATCGGACCAGTATTAGCAAAGATATAGCGCATCGGACTAACCGGAATTAGCTATTATATCATGGATTTTACACTTTTTTAATGGAGGGAGTGATTGTTGTCCGTATATTTATATTTAAAGGGAGAAGTTGGTCGGGGGGTGCGGTCAAAGAAATAGACTACTATAATGCGAACTTATATAATTGTGCCTACGTTTCGGCCTAACTTTTAGGCCATCTTCAGGACTAACAGGAAAACAAAATAACAACAATGAAAAAAGAGAAAGAGGCAGTACCAGTAACAGTAAAATTGAATAAAATCGGGTTGCTACACTTTTTTACAATTTTCTCGAAAACGGCTCTAACGATTTTGATGAAACATGGCTAAATTATTCTTCAAAAAGGCCTTTAACTTTTTATTTATGCAGTAAATAACCGAGGAATTGCAGAGAAAAAAGTTATGATGAAAAGAATACTTTATTTGCGTATAGCTTAAAAAGTATGCATTCTACCGTAAATTATGTGTTGGAATGTATGAAATGTAATTAAATTATCTAAAAAAGAATCATCAAAATCGGACCAGTATTAGCAAAGATAAAGTGTATTTTATGAGGAGCACGAGATCCTAGATGGATAACCGAGCGCATCTGAAAGGAGACGGATGCGACCGAACCTTCTCCCACCAATCTGTTATAAACAATATACTCTGTAATAAAGTAATTTAAGAATACAAAAGTGAAAATTAACTTAATAATTTCTACTTTCACATTATTTAATGGAAAGAAAATATTTCCATGAAAACTAAACCAGCAACTTTTAAAATATATTTGCAACTTGACGAAGTTAAAATATATAGGTAGTGTACAGGATTGTCGTACTAAAATTGATTAAAAACACTTTTTTATTGTACTTAAGAGGGTGAAGAGGTGAATGCTGCTGAGTTTATTAGAAGCAGTGTTTATGTGAACTCTTTAAAATTGTATGAAAAAGATAATTATTAATAATAATAATTTATAATTATAGGACGGTAAGGGAAAGTTGTGTGATTCTCGCACCGCACCAGATTTTTCTGTTATAGATGGGAATAAATTATTCCATATAGTATTTGATTTCTTGCCTTAATTAAATTCATAATTCATAAATGTTTTATAATTCTAATTTATATTACATTTAATTTAATATGTATAATAATACCAAACTGTATTTTGAATTGCTTATTTTTGAATTTTTGTGTTTTCTTAGAACTGAAGATGAATGCATAACATTCGAAACTAATTTTCAATAAAAACAAAATTATAGAAGAGGCGAATAATTTATAACACTTGGTATTTTATTTCTTCTGTTTTTAATTCATAAATGGCTCTTATACGTTCTTTTGACCTTATCGTAACTTCCTCAAACCACCTCAGCCGATGTTCTTCAATCAGTTTTTCAGCTGATCTGATATATAGGTTGATCCTTATCGTAGTATTCCTCAATTTGGCGTTATTACTGAGTATAATTATAAATTGAAATTACAACTTTAAAGACTTTTTCAAGTATCGTTCTGAGATTTTTATTGGAACCAATTTTTCAATTCTGAAGTCATCATTGGTATCATACAATCAAATAACGATTTTTAGAGAATTTTCGAAGTTAGGAAGAAGCATCAGTGAATGATACTTTGTATTTATAAAATTAATATAAGTATTGATTATACACGGCGCAAAAGATAAATGGCCAACAAAAAATATATCTTACTTAGAAAAATATGTCACATCAACAGTTACGAAGCATAAATTTAAATAATTTATATTTTTTTAAAGTAAAAAAATGTATCAAGCAATGCTACAAATACATGGGGTTGCTACAAGACAGCACATCAATCAATCCATTAGACCAGAATAATTATACAGCATAGACAACATTTAAATTATTAAATTAAAGATTTTCGAGTAGATATTTTGCTTAATTTTACCTAATGTTGCCACTAAGAATTAAATTACAATTTATACATAATGTAAAATTTATGTATTGAACCAAAATTATTTTTGATAGAAAGATATGTCACCCGGAATAATTAATGTATATAATAATTCTGTATTTGCTTTGTTAATAAAACCTGTAATCATTTTTATTGAATTAAAGAAAACTATTGGAAGTATGAACTATTTATCGAAGCCATGACCTCTAGGCACGAAGCCAACTCCACGATTTGAAGCATGCACCGGCTATAATTAGAATTTGAGAACATTTCGCTACTCATTTATCTAGTAACATTAAATTGGTCTATTTTGGATATACATGCTCTGATAATAGCCTTCGAAGCACAGCCCAAAAGTGTAAGTTTTCAAATATTACGTTAAAGAGTAACAACTCAAAAATTAAAATTTTTACAACCATCGTAATCCACTAATTTTATTAGATACGTTGTTATACTTTAAATTTTATTCGAGAATACCAACAATGAGCCTAATTTTAACTGAGCAATAATTTGTTCCTAAAAAAGCTATTCGATATCATACTTGTTCAACCTCGTGAATAATACTGAGATGATAGGGTTGGCAACATAATTATGTCGGAGCTCACTTACCTCCTTTCATTTGACTTAAACACAAAGTGATACGAAAAGACGTGTGAATAGACACACCAGATATTATATATATATAAATATATATAAATATATAACTGTTTAGAAATTATAAACCATTCCGTAATAATGTGCAGCGTTTTTTAACTCCGTGGACCCTATAATCTGAAATTTAAAATTGTAATAATTTTTTTAAAAACTCACCATACTTCTCCGACCTTAACTACTTATGTTTCCAAAAATGAAATCTTAAAATCATTTTATCAACACAGAATCATAAAAAAAAAAAAATTCAAAACAAATTTTAACTTGCCAAAGAATGTTTTTAGACTAGTTTCTTGTGTACATGCCAGCTTTTGCATTTGAAATTAGATTTTCTAAGATCAAAATAATCGTATAAAAAACAGTAATTATTTCTAATACTTTCTACTTTCATAGCTCAACGATTGAATAACAAAAACTTGAATAATATCAATGACTAGCATTATAAATGGAAAGTTAAATTTAACTTCGAAAATATACATTTACATTACGTTAAGATTAGTTGAGAATATCTAACAATTTTTTGAGCTAACTAGACGACAGATTTTTAAGTTTGATGGCTTAAATTACCCAGTGAATTCCCGTGAATGTTTTGAAACATTGATAGCTCAAAATACTTTACTACATTTTGAGTATTTTCGGCCTTTGGTTATTGTTTCTTATTTTATCTTTTGTAAGTTCATGATCATATGTTTATAAATTATAAATAGCCATTACTTGAAAAACTAAAAACGTTAAAATAAAATGAAACATGGAACGCCCAAGAATCATCACCGGAACTCGGCATTACTATCCACCAATTGGTTTAAAAAGGGCGGCTAATTAGACATTTTATACGTCTATAACTCGGCCAATTATAAAGATAGAGAAAAAATATAAAGTGTTTTGTAATCAGTATATCAAGGCCTTATAAATAAAAAATAAAATTCAGTCGATAAATGCTTTTAGTTTTATTATTTTCAATAATGAACCTTTGTAATCGACGAACAACAAAAAAATTTAAACCCTTTTTGTGGGTTAAAAAATTTTGTGGTTAACGTTTCAAGATAAATTCAAACAGTATATAAAAAAAAAAAAAAAATCCGTGAGCAGTAGAACTCCGTCACTAAAGTCGTATTTTCCCGTTAAAAA
Source organism: Rhaphigaster nebulosa (assembly GCA_948150685.1). Classification (NCBI taxonomy): domain Eukaryota; kingdom Metazoa; phylum Arthropoda; class Insecta; order Hemiptera; family Pentatomidae; genus Rhaphigaster; species Rhaphigaster nebulosa. The sequence goes on along the minus strand of OX411309.1, from coordinate 140,435,375 downwards.
AAGATAAAAACGGAGGAATAAGAAAAAAAATGAGACCCACAAAAGACAGTCCCCTAACATACCGAAATTTACATATGAAATGACAATTTACCGAAAATGACATACCGAAATTCTGACTGGAATTTACCCATTCTTTAATGGTATCGTTCTGCCTTGAAGAAAGTCCTACTTACCGAATTTCAGCTCATTTGACCTAAAGGGGGCCGCTGGAGGTCCTCAAATGTAGAGAGAAAAAAAAAATATATAAATATATATCAGACATCTCCAAATTTTCCATAATCGTGCTCTAGGGGTCGCAGTCACGCCGCTCACCGCCGACCTTCGACCCACTGCAATAGTCTATTTTTTTCGGGGAAAAACCGACTAAAAAAAAAAAAAATCGGACCAGTATTAGCAGAGATGTAATATATTGAACCTTGTAGATATGTTTAATAAAATGTTCTGCACATTTTCCTATGAAAACCGGTTTACCTTTGTTTAGTTATTTTGTAGCTCGAAAACTATACATCTCCTAGAATTTCCAGGTGCTCATTTGAAACATAATTTAATTTAAAGCTAAACATAAAAATAAAATCTTAATCGGACTAATATTAGCGAAGATATAGCATATAGCCCGTTTTATGTTTTGTACTGTAGAAAAGTGCATATTTGGCCGTAATTAAAAAAAAAAAAATTGTAATTTGCCTGAAAATGTAAACATAAAAGCAAAATTGCAAACGAAAGTTTCATGAAGAAATAAAGACTGTTTATAACCCACTAAATAAGATCCAATTTTTAGCGAAATTCTCAAATGGTTTTCAAGGTTTTTTTCTTCAAATTCATGAGAAGCCAGTTAATTTCCACCATTCCATTCTCTTCCTTTTAAGTTCCATTTCGCTCAATCTACAGTAGGCAAAATAATTATTCGTGCACTTAGTTTTCCGGGAAAAATATCTGCTTAATAATTTATTGAACATAAATTAACTCTTGTTATTATAGATAACTCAACTTATTATTATTGTATATTTGACAACACTAAAGGACAAATTAAGAAGAACGTAGCTGACAGAAGAAGCCGCCCGAGAGCTAATGAGGAATCGAAAGGCTACGAGGTCAGTGTCGGCTTGGAGCTGGCACAGTCTCTACACCCCAGGCCTGTCTGGAACAGTATACTGTATATTTCTAATAGTACTGCTGGACCTGGAACAGTATACTGTATGTTTGAAATAGTACTGCTGGAGCTGGAACAGTATATTGTATCTTTGTAATAGTACTGCTGGAGCTGGAACGGCAGTAATAAAGTCATTTACTGGCGAAGCTTGGTAAGCTATGTAACATAGTTTTCATTAGCAAGAAATCATTAAGTGTAATATTAAATTATAGTATATTTTATTTTCTATGAAGTTTTAACACACCTTGTGATAGGGAGTTTTACCTTACATGTTAATATGGACAGATATATTAAAATGTATCTGTAGATATTATATCTGTGGCTTGATGCAATAACAACAACCAATGCCAAAATTTCTCACTTTCTATGAGAAATAATTTCAAAATCGATAGGAAACATTGAATGTAAATAATGAACAAAAGTTATATTGGTTTTAATAATTTTGAAGATAAATATTTACCTATTTTTGTTTTAACCAATTGTAAAACCAATATCATTTTGATCAAACATGATATTGATTGTTCTAAGATATTGATTGCATTAAGAAACAAAAGCTACGCAAATCCTCAAATACGATGTCAGAAAATGTATTCTAAAAGCCTAATAAATTAGAATTTAATATTATATCGTCTAATATAGAAGAGATTTCTCTTCTACTAATTTATTATACTAATTATACTCAATCATGTGATTGAGTATAATTAGATTATTAATAATTCTAAGGAATATTTATTAGATAGAATTTCTCAGATTAAAAAGAATATTTCACGCAGTGGCATACGTAGGGGGAGGGAGGGATCAGTGGGTATATCTTCCCTGAAATATTCGAAAAAATATAATTTTCATACCCAGCAGCATAAAATTTGTATTTTGAATAATATTTTTGGTAACTTTAACAATAATTTTTTATCTAATTTTCATGATTATCCATAAAAATTATGCCAAATTTGGCGATTATAGACATTTAGATGATTATTTGCCTTCTTATTATTAAATCCCCCCCGAGAAAAAAAAATTTAATTCGCCCGAAAAAAAATTCTACGTATGCCCCTGATTTCACGATAAAGATGATGCCCCCCACCATTAATTCAGATTGAAACATAGATATTAGACTTATTAGAAGAAACAAAGAGATAGAACGGAAAACCTCCAAGTGTTTCTGTGATACCGAACAAATTTCAGGAGTTATTGTTATATAACTAATTACGAAAATGGGTTTTTTGAAATAAAAATAATAAAAGACTCATCGAACCTGGATACAACTAACCCCAATAGTCCTCGCCTAGAAACTACCCCTTCTGCTGAATTCTATCAAAACACAAATTCTCACGTTCGGACCTTAAAAACAGGGATCAACAACATCAATGATACAATAACAATTTTATAAAAATAAATTTTAAAATATAAAACATTAATTCAATTCTTTTACTTACAATGACATTGAAAATATCGGGGTGAGTAAAAAAAAAGTATCTTTTCAAAGGTCAAAATGAAGTTTATTTTTTTCTTACATGAAATTTCTTCTTATTTTCGAAATAAAGTCCATTATGTTCGGTGGTTAGTTGCCACCTAAAAGCCAGCTGTTCGATTCCCTGCCGGTACCACTCTCTGGGTTTCGACAGGAAAAAGTCTTCTACTTCAATTTTTACCTCCTGCAATGTTTGAAATGTTTTCCCCTTAACAAAGTGAGCCATTGCTCGGAAAAGATATCTATAGAGTGGGTGCGGTAGAAGCTGGATGGCATCCATTTCAGCAAGTTTTAATTTTAAAGTAAAATTTAGTAAAAAATAAAGTAAAGTAATTTAAGCCAAAATTTCCTTTTTGCTTCGTGTCTCGAGAACTGTGCGGTCGGCAAAAGTCCTACTGCAGCAAAACATTTTCCCTATTCACCGACGCCGGGTATCGCCTTTCCGAAACGTCGTGAATTCGTTGCAGCTGTTCCGAATAAAGCTCGGAATAGAATAGAACGCTCTTTTGGAACAAACTTATAATGGATTACACCTTCAAAATTACAAAAACCTGACAGCATTTTTTTTTTCAAATTGTCTACGCGACCGATAGAACAGGCTGGCCTCGGTCTATCCACTGTCCTGATGTTCAAGGATTGCACCCGTATATCCACTTTTCGTCGCAGGTGACAATCCTTTTAATGAAACTTGAATTTTGAAGGAGCAATATCATGCTTCCAGGCGATGTTCCGCTTGTTGCAAGGTGAGCTCATGTGAAACTTCTCTACATGCTCTCTTCTCTTTACCTAATTGGTGTAAGCGAAGATTCACACTTGACTGTGACAAATCAAGTTCGGAGGATAGCTTGTGGGATCATCTTCAAGAGCGTGTCGTAGAGCCACGCTGTCCACAACACAAGATCGCCTTGAGCCCGGCTGTCTTTCCAAGCTTGTATCGCCATTTCAAATTTGGCGAAATACTTCCTCACAGTCTGCTCATTAAGATTATGTTCCTCTTCAACTTCCCGTATCGAACGCGCGGTTTCGGCAGCTGAAAATTTCCCTTTCCAGAAATGTCGCAGAATTACTCAAATTTCTTACGTCAACGTCATTTTGATTAAATGAATGGCAAACAAGTACTGAGCCTCGCAGAGAGACTTTGTGTTTACTAAACGATTCAGTGTAGTATTAGGATTAAAAAGATACCAATAACAACAACATTAGAATTAACAGAGATGTAATAAAAAAATAAACTTCATATTAAGCCTTGAAACGGTCATTTTTTTTTATTCGCCCCAATACTTGCGCTTAATTTTCTTCCCAACTGTGGCCTTGATATTTCAACACAAGCCTGCTATATAGCTCCAGGTCGACTTATATATCGATTTATAGTATCAATAGTTCGATTGCTTCGTGATGAATGGATGACCTCTAATTATATAAAAATGGCACGATTTTTTCCAAGGAAAAAGTAAAAGTTTCAAATCTAACTTGAAGGTTAAGATTTCGTTTCAATTATTAATATAAATTTACTGCTTCTGAATAAAAAGTTAATTAATTTTAAAAAAATCGCTATCAATTTAACAATCATTTAAAACATATAAATTAAATGATAATCTAACTGGAAGGTTAGGATTGTTTACGATTTGATTTTAATTATTAATATCAATTTACTGATAAGTTCTGCTAAACATTTGTATCAACCTGTTCTTATATTTGTTTTTCCTATTTTAACAATTAACATGACTATTTTGATTTCAACCCCTCAGTCACATCTAATCTTAATTATGGGCATAGGGAATCTAAAATGAAAATTATTTTAAAACATAAAGAAATTAAATATTAGGATTTTTATATATTAATATGAGAAAAAAAAAAAAATAACATAGATGAACATAACATTAAGAATCAATTATAATTTTTACCGGTCGGGAGGTAACCTACAACTAAATTCATACTAATTGATCCGCAACTTACTCTCAATTAAATATATATATATATATATACACATTTATATATATATATATATATATATATATATAAATGTGTATATATATATATATATTTAATTGAGAGTAAGTTGCGGATCAATTAGTATGAATTTAGTTGTAGGTTACCTCCCATATATATATATATATATATATATATATATATATATATATATATATATATGAGTGTATGTATGTATAATTATATAAAGTTATTATTAAATATTCATTTCAGAGTTTTACAAGATTCTGAGCAGAAAATATTTTTAAATTTATAATTTGGCCGAAGACCAGCAGTAATAAAAATAAGAAATATTCCACGGTCTAATTTCAGTTCATCAAATATGAAACCGTATTCTAGTTTTTTACAAGTTGAAACTGTTATTGGTAATTATTGGAAACTGTTATAAATTGGTAATTTATAATAACTATTAAAAATAACAGCTTCTGTACTAAAAGTTAATTCATTTTTAAACATCGCTATCAATCGAATTATTTAAAACATATCAATTAAATGATAAATAAGGGATTGATAAATTATTTGCCACTTCTGTAATTTCTTTTTTTTTCAAAACTAGTTTCAAATGTTATACATTCTTCAGTTCTAAAAATACACAAAAATTCAAAAATAAGCAATTTATAATAAAGTTTGGTATAATTGTATATATTAAATTAAATGTAATATAAATTAGTATTATAAAATATTTATGAATTATGAATTTAATTAAGACAAGAAATCATGTTGGTACTCACCAAGGTTTGTAATCACAATATATTTTTAAAGTTTCTAGCCCTGGTTTAGGCCAGAATGACGACTGAGAATCGTCAGTATTTGGTGCTAACGTCATCAATATTCGATATTTAGACCATTTACAATTTATTTTTCTCGATATATCTTGAGCGGGAATCGATAGAGTTGGTGCTTACGTCCCATAATCAATTGAAACCTACATTTAGAATTTTTGGCGCTTAGGTCTTTTTCAAAAAACGACGTCGATATAATCTACTCAAACTTTGGTGAGTACCAACATGTATTTTATTTCTTATCTTAATTAAATTCATAATTCATAAATGTTTTATAATACTAATTTATATTGCCTTTAATTTAATATGAATAATAATAAAAAAGCTGTATTTTAAATTGCTTATTTTTGAATTTTTGTGTGTTTTTAAAACTGAAGATGAATGTATATCATTTCAAATTATTTCATTATTATTATTCATTTCAATAAAAACAAAATTATGGAAGTGACAAATAATTTATCAATCCCTAATTAGATTGATCCTTCAACACTATCATGCGTATGTCAACTAATTAAATTGTATAATATTTAAAATAAAATAACTGATTAATATACATCCTTCATCTTACGTAGAAACAGTGCGGATCTGAAATAAAAAAATCTGGTGCGGTGCGCGCATCACACAATTTTCCCTTACCGTCCTATACTAAATATCTTTTTAATATAATTTTAAAAAGTTCACATAAACAATGCTTGAAATAAACTCAGCAGCATTCACTTCTTCACATCTTCTCCCACTTCAGTACAATAAAACAGTTTTTAAACAATTTTAGCACAGAAATTCTGTACACTACCCATATATTTTAACTTCGTCAAGTTGCAAATATATTTTAAAAGTTTCGGTTTAGTTTTCATGGAAATACTTTCTTTCCATTAAATAATATGAAAGTAGAAATTATTAAGTTAATTTCCGCTTTTGTATTCTTAAATTACTTTATTACAGAGTATATTGTTTATAACAGATTGGTGGGAGAAGGTTCGGTCGCATCTGTCTCCTTTCAGATGCGCTCGGTTATCCATCTAGGGTCTTGTGCTCCTCATAAAATACGCTATATCTTTGCTAATACTGGTCCGATTTTGATGATTTTTTTTTGTTTTTTAGATAATCTAATCATCTTTCATACAAGTCTATAGATAACACCATAAATTGCACGCTTTTGAAGTTATGCGTAAATAAAATATTCTTTTCATCATAACTTTTTTCTCTGCATTTCTTCGGTGATGTACCACATATATGAAAAGTTAAAGGTCTTTATGAAGAATAATTTAGACAAGTTTCATCAAAATCATTAGAGCCGTTTTCGAGAAAATTGTAAACAAGTGTAAAATCGATTATATAAAGTGGCACTTCCGGTTAGTCGATTTTGACGAAAATGTTTCTATAACATCACATGCATATGCCAACCTCAAATACGTAATTTCAGTATCGTACAACTTTTCGTTTTTGAGCTAGACTCAAATACACATACACACAGACACACAAATAGACGTGCACGAGTATTTCCGTCGAAAACTCGAATTCGAAAATTTCCACGATCGCAATACTTCGTATATAAGTCAGGGAAAGTAAAAATCTAAAGAATGACGTAATATATATTTAAAACTTATTAATGATTACAAATTAGTAAATATCATTCTATCATCTTTAGAAGTTGACCTTGTTTCAAATATTTAGACTTTAATGTTTTTTAAATATGTCTTTCCAATAAATCGCGATACTCACAAATTGGTCTCACTTATTTTACTGGAAGAAAATAGACTCGAGGCTAAAGCGTTATGTGATCTGTATTTTACGAATTTACGGACGTGGAAACAGACCGAAAAATAATGAATGAAGCATCGGACACTTATAAATACTCCATTTTGGCAAGAAAACAAGAAACCTTCTAGCCATAATGAGGCCACCAGCATCGTATTGTTGAAAGTAGTAAATTACCTCATAAATTAAGTAATGTATACATTCAAAAAAATCTGATGCGGAGCGCTCATCACACAACTTTAAATAAATTTTAAAATTTTCTATTTTGTTTCCATGCAAACTTTTATTTTTCATTTAAAATCATAAACGTAGAAACTATTAACAATCACTGAAGTAATGCGTTTTTCGTCATTATCCATTATTTTCTACGGCTTTATATGTTTGATATTATTTTATCTAAAATCTTTAGATTTCCTTTGCGCTATTGTACATCTAAATTACTACTCTCATTTCCGAAAATTGGTTTTCAGCGTGGGAAAAAAGTTCTCCTTTTTCTCCTTTCATAGTTTATCATAGTTTATATTTATCCATTTTTTATTACTAATAACAATGAGAGACGATTAATTATTTCAAATAAACAAAATTAAAGGTATAGGAAAGGAAGCCATTTTCACAATTCGGTATTTAAACGAGAATAAGACCTATCTGATATTAAAGAACATTAAATTGTACATTGATATAAGGAGTTTGATCAAAATCGTTAAAGCCTTTTTTCAGAAAATTGTAAAATCGATTATATAAAGTTGCCAATAATAGTAAGTGAATTTTGCTGAAAATATTGCTAAAATATCGCAGGCTTATATCTTATCTTAAATACGAAATTTAAGTTTAGAAGAAAAAATCGTTTTGGAGCTAGATTTACCACGCACACGCAATGCTCACGCAGATGCATACGCACACACAAACCCACACACACACACTTTAAATTTTGTACGGATGAATTGGTAAATTCTTATCATGGTGCTGCTTCAATCACTGCAGAACACCTCTTTCGATTACGTTGAAGCCCTTTGATGAAGATGCTTGGTTTTCCAACTTTTCTTTGCTCTTTAATGCTGTAGATAGCGTGTTGGCTGTTATGTCAATATGCTTAGCAATATCACTTTTTTTTTATATTCTCGGTGTTTTCGTTCTATACCTATAGCTTTTACTTTTTTTTTCTCATATGGGAGTGTTTTACGTTTTGCCATTGCGCAGAATTAAAATATACTGGAATCGTTAACAAACACAACTAAACGAACCAAGTTCCTCACAGACGCAAATTTCTATCACGAACTGTAATCGGACTAATTGATGACAATATTAAACACTGAATTGTAAACAAAGCTGGAGGTTGCATGTTCTAACATGTATGATAATCTCTCAGTTCAAAGAAAGAACCGAATATAATTTTATCAAAACAACTTCGGTTTGTTTTGATAAATTTTTCGGAGGTTTTTCCATAAAAATTGAAATATCGAGATCCTCCTGACCTTCGATATGTAGAGGTAAAAATAACATGGGAGCGAGAGGCAGGTTCAAGGAAATGGAAAAACTTCGATCTATCAAGGAATTCGATATATCGATGTTTCACTATATATCAAACTTATACATGTGTATTGCTTGCTATGTTTATATTTCTTCAATAATCAATGTCATCATTATATAATTTAACTAAAACACTGCAATACATGTAGTATGCCTATTCAGTTGACATCCGCATGATGATATACAAGGATCAATCTTAATTAGGGATTGATAAATTATTTGCCACTTCTATAAATTTGTTTTATTCAAAACTAGTTTCTAATGTTATATATTCATCCTCAGTTCCAAAAACACAAAAAATTAAAAAAAAAGCAATTCAAAATATAGTTTGTTATTATTATACATATTAAATTAGATTAATATAAATCAGTATTATAAAACTATAAACAGTATTATATAAATTTTATAATACTGTTTTATATTAATCAAATTTAATATGTATTATACCAAACTATATTTTGAATTGCTTATTTTTTAATTTTTTGTGTGTTAGTATGCCTATATATAAGTATGCCTAATGCCTATTAGTATACCTATTGCAGCATGGAACTTATTGTTATAAATACATTTTACATACGTTTTATAAATACACGATCCTCCCATAGTATAATTTAATCCGATAGTATAATATAATACTTTGGAAGGGAAAAAGAAAAAAAATCTGTGTGTGTATATATATATATATATATATATATAATTTGATAGAAAATACTGAAATTATAACTGTTTTTATGTTCATATGATCTTTTTTTTTTTTTTTTTTTTAATTTTGTGAAGTTTTGAACAGTGGTTGTAAATATTTTGTCTGTAGTAGTTCTTAAATGACTGATGTTAGAAGAAATCAAGGAGAATATCCTAAGAGCTTTACCTAATGTTTGCGGACGATTTAGACTCATTGCAAGTTATATGCTAAGAAAAAAAGATCATAGAAATGAGAAAAATCCATATAGTAGGATTTCATGACAGTATATGAAAAAATAAAAAATATTATACATGAAAATAGGTAATGTAATACATACATTTACAGAACTATTTATAGTGCTGTATTTTATATTTTTTCGTATTTTCCTACCATATATTTTCTTTATATTTCTAATACCCTCGCATCTTGTTCTTCATAGTCCTGATGAAGGCTTACAACTTAAACCAAAACGTCGGTACTCATTAATCAGTATATTTCGCTACTCAATTTCTAGCCGCAATCTTGATTTAGATAATTTTTTTGTATGAACCCAATAATTAGATATTTTTTTGTTCCATTACATTTCTCTCTAATTAAAGCCAACAAACTAAAAATAAACAAAGTATTCATCGGTTCGAATCTCTTATCGATTGATTCCGCTGATCGTGAACGATTGGTTAACAATCAAGGTAATCGTTACAATACGATAAGATGCAAATATAAACAACTTCGATGACAGGAGATATCAATTAGCGAAGACTCCAGTAGTATGGCAACTTGTTGACACTAGCAACTGTTGCAGGATACAGGACGGAAATATCTCGAGTCGCTGAGCTGAAGCAGTAGAACATCGGGAAGAGGGGAGAGTTGGGAGAGCTCTAGTGTCACACGGGATGGCAGCAAGGCATGGCAACTAAAGTAGACAATAGTGAGTAAATATTTATATCTTTATTTACTTAGTATGTATAATATATATTATTATTATTATATAATATTATTTACATCTGGATCAGAAGTAAATAATAATGTTTAATGCGCAAGCTTCAACTTTCCTAATCAACTCATTATTTTTGTATTTTTCATTTTCACACTTTTTTTTCTTTTCTCTATATTTAATTTTTTTTTTGTTCACATTAATTATATTTTTCGAGACCAGAATTTATATTGTTTGCTAATTCATTTTTATTGAAAATATTATAAACATTAATATTGTATCTAATTTATTTGTTCAATTGTGTTATTCTTAAGGGACCTAGTTCCAGAATAAAATTCTTCTATTCTACCCTATTATATATGTGCATATCTATTTATATATTTTTTAATATAATATATATGCACAGCTATATAAAATGGATCACGCATACAGCATATAAAAACGAAAGACCGATTTTATATATATATTTTTGTAAATAGATAAAATTATTGACTATTTAATTAATTGAGGTTCGCCTTAATTTTTCTAATAATTAAATATATCAAAATAAAATATTTGATATTAACTAAAAAAAAAATAATTCAACAAAATATTTGAAGAATAACTAGTTAGTTTTGTTTTTAGACAATTATTATTCACATCAAAACACGAACGATCATTTTCAAGTAAATCTTGAAAGTTCTTATGTTGAAAATTATTATCATTTAAAAAAGCTAAAAATGAAAAAAATATTTTGTTAATATGCGAACACAAATATTCGCCGATACATAGTTAAGCTCAAATGTATTTATAAATATAATTTATTCATAAGTATTAACAAATTCAAATAGTTAAAACCAATATATAAACATTAATAACTTTTAAATTGTACTATATATTATTTTTTTTTTGTAGTAATTGAAGATAAATGTTTAATGATGAAAACATTTCGTACTAAAATAATAAAGAAAATAATGGAAAAAATAATTATTCATAAATCAAATTTTAAAAGTTGTTCATTAATGGTTATCATTTATTTTGCTCGAGATTTTTACTATTAGTTTATTTATCACAGTATTTGTATTATGTTAGTCAAATATAAAATATTTTAAAAAATGAACAACAATAAAATTTAAATTAAAATATTTCTTTTGCTTCAAGACATTTTTTACAATATTTAAAATAAAATATTCATTGTACACTACTGCCATTTGTTTGGTTTTTATGCCATTAATATCTGACCGTCTCTTTCTTTAGTCCCATTCATATATGAGCTTTCTATGAACAATCAACATATCCACTTTTGGAAATTAATTTTAAAAAAATTATAAAGGGGCATCTCATGAAAATAAGACAAATCTTTATTGAAAATGCCTATTTGCCAGGGGAAGATTTAAGAATTGAAATAAATTGAATAATATTTTAGGTGTAGAATATTAATTTGTCAAAAAAATCTTTGTTTTTGAGAAGTGGATATATTAACTTTCGATAGAAAGGTCCTCGTATAAGGAGAGTGGGATTTATCCTGGAGGAAACATCATAGCCAACTACAGGAGGAATCAATACGAAAAAAAGATGGTTTAGTGAGTCACAATTTGTTCCTTTTTTCATTGTTTTTCCCACATTTATAAGGTTGTTAAATTATTTAAGAGTGACTTATGTAATCTAAACATGTTTTACCTTATTACTTAATTTTTTTTTTTAACTTATTTCTAGAGGAATCGGCCTAAAATTTTTCAAGCCACCACTTCACTCAAACATAACACAGAAAATTTCGCGCTGTTAGATCTAAAATTTGATATGCAGGCAAAGTCCAATTCATTGTATAAATTAAGGTTGGGTAAATCAGAACAGATCGTGAGGATTACATTAGTTTTATTCTTTATGGAATACAACTGACCTGAATATTTTTTATGACGATTTTTGACGACGAAATTATAGAAATTAATTTATTTTATATGTAAATATACATATATGTATATATATATATATATATATATATATATATATGTGTGTGTGTGTATTTTAAAAAATGTCTTTTTATTATTTTATTTTTTGTGTGAGTTGTGTCTAAACATTTCCTTTCAATTCTCAGCACCAATAACTTCTCGGGGTACGAATCAACGAGATAAAAACAAGTAAACGATATTAACAGATATACGTTTATATTAATGGTATAAATCATACAAATGTCAATCCGTTAATAAAACAAGAGTATATAATTATAACAGTCATATAAAATTACATCCCGAACGGAAATATAATTTAATTATTAATTATTTTTATGGTTCTGTTAGATTAGTATATATTAGTTTGTACTTTAAAAAAGAAAAAAATTATTCAGGTAAGACCGTATATAAATAATTAATAGATTTTATATAATTATTGATTATGACATAGCAATTATGTTATCATTTATTTTAAATAGAATCTCTATTTTATGATATCAATAAAATAATTACGATTTCTGTACGGACTGCGGTCATAAATAAATCACATACTTATGGAATTTACTGTTTTAATCAATAAATTTCATTATTATTGTTTTTATTTCTTAGCACCCGAAGAATAAATGATTTAAACAGAAGAAATCGACTATACAGCTCAAAAAAAATATGTTTATATAGCTCTATGTAAGAAAACTCTAATTTCGAGGAGTAGAGGAAAATCGATGAAAATGTGGGGCAGGGGTTCCACTGGGATCATTAAATATTAAGGAAAGAATAACTTCGACCAAACATTCCCCGGAAGGGAATATAAATTCATGCCAGAGAAGATAATACTATTATCATATATACTTTTTTAAATTTTCTGTTATATAAATTCTACAGGATTAGCTTATCATAGTATATTATTGCAACATAAATTCGATTTAAAAAAATACAAAATTATACAAAGCATAAAAAACAAAAAGTAGAAATATATTAGAAGCCATTTATATTACAAAAAAAACAGTTAAAAAAAAATTACAAAAAACGTGAATTATAGAGCTGATACAAAAGATCTAGGTACACAATACGTCGGTATCTTAAACATTATTAAACTGAAATAATTACTAAATAGTATTAAATAACAATAATGAATATAAAAATATTGACTATTAATTGGTCATAGGTAATTAAAATAGATATATGAAATAGTTTAAAATAAAAAAACCTGTGTGTACTTATGTGCGCACGTAAGAAGTTATACTTATTTGGCGTGATTAAGAAAATTATTATTTTTGCAATCAAACAAATTTTAACTGAGAAAACGATCAATAGACGAAAGTAAATACCACTAATAAAAGTTTGAATAAAAATACATTAAATTAAATAACATTTATTTGATACAGTTTTTTTTATACATGGTTTAGGAAGGTAATGAAAATTTTTTTTTTAATTATTTACCAACTCAACATTTACAAAATTTATTTATTTATTGATACATAATTTTACTCGTAAATAATGTTTACATAAATATAGCCTCAAATCTTGATACACAATCTTTCTAAAGTTTTATGAATATAAATTAACAGTGTCGAATGTTAGTCTCCAGAAATTTGTTTATATATATATATATATATATATATATATATATATATATATATATATATATATATATATATATATATATATATATAATATATTTATTATGACACAATATTGGTTATGTTTACAACACGTGCTCTTTGCTAGGTTGTATTAAACAACTAACTAAATGACACTATACGCATGTGCATTAAGCTTCTATATTCAAATGCAGCAAGGAGGACCGTTAACATACTCACTATAGCACTCTATATTCAAAAATACGTGGTTTAAATTATGTGTTACATCGGCGCGCGCATCTTCGTTACACGCTAAAAATACACTCTGATCTGAGAATTCTTACCGAAACGCGCCAAAAGAATTACAACTTCAATAATTAATTTAGTTTATGCGTAATATATGAAAAAAATAAACATAATAGGACAAAAATCATGATGATATGGAAAACGTATTCAAAAAAATGTTTTTGTAGATAGAAGATGACTTGAAAATGGAGAAATAAGTCCGAAATAAATAAACAAAGCATGAAATTTGATTCCCCTTTTTTTACTTATTTAACAGAGTTATTTATTTTTAGATATTGTTATTTCTCTTTTAGTTTACCTATTTTTATTGTTATATAGCCAGTTTATTAATAATCAGCTTAATATATTAATATTTACTAATTTATTTTTAGTTGTTGTTATTGTTCTATCAGTTTCATTTTACAAATTCATCATTGTTTTCATTTTTCTCACTAAGTCTTTTTAATTATTAATTCATTCACTGTAATTACCATTGTTTTATTTTTATTTTTGTATCTTGCTTATTCAGGCCTGAAGAAGACTTGCAAAGTGGGTCGAAACTTCGGTTCCAAATAAATAGTTTTTACTATTTGTGTTCCACTTTTTGACCGCCTCCTGGACAATCTCATTCCTTCTTAAAATTCTACGGTCAACCATTGATTATTCAATATAAATTAAATAAAGGATGTATGAAGTTTAATGGGTTGTATATCTGTAGATCAGAAGCTAAATTTGATAAGTCCAATTTTGATTATTTTGATTTTATTATCGTACATGCAATATTCTGGCCATATTTTTCGAGTATAAGTATCGGAAATAATCTAACACACTTTCCACGACAAACATTATAGTGTGATCTGAAAGTTTACAATGAATGATTTCCAATTTTATCCGATTCTAAATACATGGATAGCTCGTTTAAAAATAAAATCTAGTACATAGTGTTAATCGAAATTGTATTTCAAAATAAACCATTTTGGAAAGTTATCAATTAATTACAATTTTGTAATTAGTAAAAATAAAATAGTCAGTAATAAATAAAATAATAAATAGTAAAATAATAAAATAGTTCACCAAAATTGTGTTATTATATTTGAAATTACTTCGCCGATTTGGCAATATTAAGCCGATTTCAAGTCATGTAACGCACTGAATTTACTCGTTTACAAGTAACACGCCATTACAATTCTTTTTTCGATATTATTTTTTCCAATAATTGTGTCATTTCATCTTATTTTGTTCGCTATAAGATAAAACGCGTGTCAGTCACGCCAATAAGACAAAATTACTCAATTTCTGAAAGATAATACTAATAGAAAAGAAGAAAAAAAATAGTAATGATGTGTTTCATGTAAACGAGAAAATACAGTGACTTAAAATGGCTCAAGATTGCCGAAACAACGAAATAATTTGAAATAAAAATTAATGAAAAAATTATAGACTTATTGGCTTTTATATTTTTACCAAATAACTATCATGGCAAGTAGAAGATATCATTTTGCACTTCTCTTAAGCAACTATAAATAAATAAAAATAGTAAACTTTTCTATTGTTATTACTAACCTCAAACATACTGTTCATCTTTCTTTTAGTATAGAAGCGAAACATTAACATTTAATTATTATAATCTTTAAATTAACAAATAAATTGCTAAAATAAGACAAGTTAAATTAAACCTTCAAGGATAAACAAGCAATAAGAGCATAGTCCAGTCATGAAAAATGAAGAGTTAAGACATATGTAATTAAACAAGCTAAAAATTTCCTTTTTTCATATTAAAAACTTTTTAATTTTTTTCACTTCAAGGAATTTGAATTAAATTATGATTTAAAATACCACGATTTATTTTATTTTTTAGCTTAGAATTGATAAATAAATAACGTGACCGTGAAAAATATTAAATAACAGAATTGAAGAAGAAAGTCCAATGGATTGTTTAGAATATTACTTATTTTAATAATGAGAAGTGAAATAATAAGGTCATTATAAAATAATTATAATTAATATGGGAATATCTTTACTTTTTTATTAAATGTATATGTTTTTCATATTTGTATAATGTAATAATTTGAACAAATGTATTATTTATTAATGTAATATAACATAATGTTTTAGCATAATTTATTTATCTTAAAAATGCAATAGATATTTTTAGATTGGGAACCTGATGATGAGCCAACTTGGGCTCGAAACGTTGTTAAGAATGCAAAAATAAAACATTTTTGAATGTATGAAGGGTTTAATACTTACTTGAAAATTTTAGAAAAATAAGAGTTTCTTTTAGTGTTATGGATTTTCTCCAATTGGTGTCTTGCTTTTTTAAACGACCTTCCAATTTTCTCAGCAAACTGTTAAAATCATGTTCATTAATTAGAAACTATTCATAAAATTTTGTTCCTTTTGTTCTTTTTTCACCTATTTCTCATGAATCCACTTAGGTTTTTTCTTTACTTGAATTTCTTCTTCTTCATCTAAAATTAGAGCGATCATTGTTAGCTCGTGTTTTGAAAACTTCGCCATAGCTGGTGGATGCTCTCAGACTGAAGGAGATAGAATACTGGCACGGTAATGATATGTGGGAATGAGGGAACGAAAATAACATTGATATTGAATTATTACAACACGGACATTGGTAAAGGACCCTTATTCTCGTTCATTCCGTCGAAATTCGCACCAAACTGGTATTTTATTATATAAGGACCACATTATGTATTAGACTAACAATCTTATTTTATGCACTATAGTATAATAAATGATAACATGGATTGTAGATGTCCAATATTTTATGATAGTAAGTTTTTCAAGGTGAATATTTTTACTTCCTTGTACGCAGTAAAGGAAGGATTGTAATCGCGAAAATTTTCGGTTTTCAGATGTCTACGGACATATTCATTTTCACCATCACTGAATCCATTTTGACTAGTTTCATCGTGACGTCTGTACCTACGTTCGTTTGATTGTTGTAACATCTAGTTGTGAACCTCCCTTTTTGATCACCGGAAGTGGTACTTTGCTTGAAGGTCATAATAGACTTTTAAGAAAAATGATATTAAAATATAAATCAAAAGATCTCAAATTTGGTATATAAAACTTTCATATCAATATAAATAATATACTACCTGGTACTTTACTTAAAGGTCATAATAGACTTTCATCAAAAATTATATTAAAATATAATGCAAAATTCTCAAATTTGGAATATAAAAGTTTTGTACCAATATAAATAATATATTGTTAAAATTAACAAACTGGAAGTGCCACTTTACCTGAAGGTTATAATAGACTTTTATCAAAAATTGTATTAAATTATAAAACAAAACATCTCAAATTTGATATATAAAACTTTAATATCAATAAAAACAATATACTACAGTTTGGTTAAAAATAGCTAGCCGAAAGTTGTACTTTACTTGAAGATCATAATAAACTTTCATAAAAAAATATATTAAAATATAATGTAAAACATCTCAAATTTGGTATATAAGATTTTTGTATCAGTATATATAATTTACTACATTTTCTTTAAAATTGGATAGCCGAAAGTAGTAATTTACCTGAAACAGTTTTTGTTTTGTTTACATCTCGCCTTCTTAGAAGGGAGGAGGAATATGACTCGTGCTAAAAATCACAAATCGAGATTTTCATGGATAAGCAGTTTTCAACGTTCGTACTAATCGTTTTTAACATTTTTATAATTGTGTGTGTATGAACGTCAATAGATGGATGCTAATAGACTTCGCGACGTCGAGTTTCGTTTTTGAGATACTGTTATCTTCGGAAATTAGTAACCAAATTCAGAATCACTTTTTGAGCCACCGATTTATAGTTAATATGAGTATAAGGAAGTCGTGCGGTGTCCACATCAGATATTTTAAATCACATTTCCAGTAGCGGCGTGGCGTTCTGTCCGCAATATTTTAGGAAGGACGCCAATTCCTCCCATATCTAAAATATATAATAAATCCTACAGAATACATTCTCCGAACGATGGCGTGTCTGACAACCATAGCATCAGCGGAATGTGCACGTAGCAATCTGATGGAATGTTCACATCCAGTTATTGCCAAACCTTCGCCAAAATAATGTGATGTATGATAATATATTTATGATATTTAAATACTGTATGATTTATTTATTATCAATCTGTGGTCAAAGGATTAATTATAGGTATGTATTACAATTTGTGACTGTGTAAATATGAATTTTTTTTTTTTTAATGTTGGAGAGAATGGCTTGTGGGAAATCAGTCAGACTTACCACTAGGGGCTTTTTCATATTTTTCTCCTTCTTAATGATATTTTTTATCATATTATTTTATCACCTTTGACATCCCTTGTCCAAAATTGAATTCAAATTCAAAATAAATTATTCAGAATACCTAGAATGCTATACATAGAAAGCTTAGTTTTCTTAATGACCTAATTTTTATGAAACTCATCATTTGTATGCAGATGCTCTTCAGACATACTCATATTTTCACACTTCCGACATGCTCGAGACGTCTCGTAAGCACCAAAACGATATTGATACTATTGACCGCTTGGCTTCAGAAAATAAGCGAAACTAACCAGCGAAAACTAAGGCGATACTGATTGGTTCAAAACAGGCGCGTACGCAGAAGTTTTTTCGGAGAGGAATTCAATTTTGTTCGTGGAAAGGATTTAATTAGGAGGCAAGTAACCATTAAGTGTCTATAGTCGCCAAATAGGACGTACGTTTTAAGGATAAGAATGAAAATTGGATCAAAAATTATTAGTCAAAATCGAAAAGTTATATTTTTCAAAAATTTCGGAAGGGAGGGATATATCATCCTTGACTACGCCACTGGTTCAAAACCATCCCTCATACCCTTTCCTACTAACCATTATTAAACCTCAATAACAGTGGAGTATGCAATCAGAGGGTTATACTCCCACCTCCTCATACATGCCCACAAACATAATTTTAATTTTGAGTAATATTGTTTGTAATTTTAATAATAATTTTTAATCCAATTTTCATGCTTATCCATAAAACTAACGCCATATTTGGCGATTATATATATTCAGGTTATTATTTGTCTTCTTCTTTTTAAATCGCCTTTCTCTCCCCTTCTCCCCCCGAAAAACATTTAAATCCTCCCTCAGAAAATAAATTCTGCCTACAGCCCTGCTCAACAACAATCCTATTCAGTTCCAAAATCCTATAAAAAAAACAAAAAAACATGGAGTAACCTTCGATCAATACTTAACTATCAGGAGTAACCAAATTTACCGAATCATCCGAAAATCTATCTCAATCCTAAAACAGTTACTTAAGATCTCGTGATTCTTTTCCCGGATATACCCGTCACCAATCCTTTTATGGAGAACTGGTGTGCACTAGGTGAGACAAAGACAAAATTTGTGCTATTTAAAAAAATTAATGATATTCAAATTTTTAAAACAGTTCCAAAGGTTAGGAGATCATCAAGAAGTTCAGTCTCCACGGTATGGTGAAAACGAGTACTCAAGTATATTACCACTATGATTTAAGTTGTATGATCAGTTTGGCAGAAATTCTCTGGATTCCACTGCTTCATAATGAGATATGGCATTGTCCATATCCATGTCCAAGAGTTCAGGGTTGCCATCTCATAAAACGAGTATTACCCGAAATAATAGTGGTAACATACTTCAGCTCTCATTTTCACCGTTCCCTGGAGACATAAGTATTTTATGACCTCCTAACCATTTTAACTACAATTTACTTTAAATGTAAATATTTTGGTCATTCACTATTTACTATTGATAGGTATATTCACCAATAATATTTACCAAAATTGTAATCAACTCCATAATAATTAGAGGCATTCAAAAACAATCTCAAAGTCATAAGATGCGAATTTGATAGGTCTCATGAGAATGACCCACACGTATTTATATTAAATTTATATATATTAATATTTATATATTAATTTTATCTATATAATACATTTTAGTTAGTAATATAATTAATTCACCATATTGAAGCCAGACAAATTCTGCATATTCAGACAAATTTGCACATTTTTTTTATTCTTAGTGGACTGAATATTTCAGAATATTGATTATTTTTTCGTTTCAGAAGACAATACTTTCTGTTTATGTTTGTTGATTTAAGGAGAATGCAGTATATATAAAAATAAATGCAGGTTGTTGCTATTTCACCAACTTCATTTATTCATGAATTTCACTAAGCAAATTTTCGGTCTTTAAGTCATCCTCAGGCGTCTTTCAAAAACTGTTAAAATGCATATAACAGGAGTTTCACCTGTGATGGCTGTGATGATTGAGATGGCTTCGTAAAAAAAAAAATAATAATAAAATGCCGTTTACAACAGACCTCCTAACTTAGTCGAGGAATATTATATTATATCATAACGGAGAGAGAAAGATTTAAAAAATGTCTATTTCTTTAGCGAACAGCTGGAGGAGGAACACGCGTCATTTGGCGGAGCGTCACTAATGTAGAGATAAGCCAATACAGAGCCACTCCACAAATGAACAGCCTTCTGCTAATTTAGTCGCCAGGGTCCAGTTTGTTTAGTTTCTTCTAATTTCTATAAATTTTATTAAACAGCGCTCCTGAAATACTCTTTACTAGAGAACAGAAGAACGATACCACCACCCGCCGTCCTGTGTTCTCAGAATACTAATTAAAATATATTTATGTAACAAATTTATAAATAGAAACCTTGGCCCCCGTGTTACGTACGTCCATCAACAGCTACTTGTTAATTCGTACTTTATATTCATTATATATTTTTTCTTCTAATATCTTTTTTAAATAATCTTTTTAAAAGTCCAGAATCACCAACGAATTCCCCTATAAAAGTACCATACTAGAATAATGATATTTAATTTTAATTTGAGAGCAAACAAATTCATAAATACTATTATTAGTTTATTAATGGAAGATTTAATTAATAAAGCAAAGGCCTAAGCAAAGTATCTCAAATAGTAGTAAATATCTGTCCAATCAACTTTTCGTCAATTCAAACAATTAGGGATTGATAAATTATTTGCTACTTCTATAATTTTGTTTTTATCGAAAACTAGTTTCGAATATTATACATTCATCTTCAGTTCTAAAAACACACAAAAATTCAAAAATAAGCAATTCAAAATACAGTTTGGCATTATTATACATATTAAATTAAATTTAATATAAATTTGTATTATAAAACATTTATGAATTTAATTAAGACAAATCAAATATATCTTGGTACCAATCAAGGTTTAAGTGGATTGTATCAAAAAGAAAAGTTGGCATTGGTTTGTTTTCGCACTGTACTAGTAATGGAACAAAGTTGGGATGTTTATAGGCAAACGGTTTAGCGGTCGTGGTTTTTCCAACAATTCCGGTGAGTAATTGTTTTTCTGAAACTGAAGATGAATGAATAACATTCGAAACTAGTTTTCAATATAAACAAAATTATAGATGGGGCAAATAATTTATCAATCCCTAATTAGATTGATCCTTCTATACCATCATGCGGACGTCAATTGGGTTCAAGCAATCACCAGGACTCAAAAACATAAGGTCACATTAACACCGACCAGATATAGAATAGAATAGAGATTTTTGTTTGTCTTTAGGGAGTTTGCTATACAAATAGAGCCTGCTTTGGCTAAACAATACAATAAACATTATTAGTGTTAATAACTTATATACAGCTATTAAATACAATTTTAGAAGTCTTACAAGAAAGAACAGAAATCACAATTAAAATAATATTATTATACTTATATTTAATATACTTGAACTAAAATTAAACTGTTAGCAAATAACACTTTTAAAATTAAACAAAAATTTCTTGTTTTTATGTGTACACATATAAGAAATAAAATAAGTAATATGATCGATATACGTATTTATGAGATAAGATCTTTGTATTATTGAATGAATAGACAATATTGCTTAGGATGGACTAGCATTTGCATATTATTGTTTATCTACAGTTTCTTTAATTCACCGACCAGATATATCACATCTCATATCAACATTATAAAAAATACTAACCAAATAGAGATAGGAAGTTCAATGTACAGAAAGAATAATGGAATAAATAATATTAGTACAGTAGAGAAAAGTAACATTCAATTCTGAAGATGCCTGAATTGAAGAAACTATTTTTTTTTAATATGCAAGGATTACATTGGCAGTGCCATGACGGCACTGCCAACATGACGCGTTTGCTTGTAGCTCTGTATAAAATAGATTTTCTCGAGATATTATTCTTGGTGTCTACGAGTGTATTTCTTATGTCCTCCATGGCAGAACATAAGTCAAGGTGCTAAGCTGTCATCTTCTCTTCATGGTAAAAGGGACATAAGATGATTTACAAGATTACTATGGAGTAATTAAGGATGTTGGAGGTAGTCATGCCCCGTAAATATCCAGAAGCAGACAATTGATATTTCCTGAGGCAATGTCATCGGTATGTGATCTTCCTGACTTTAATGTGGTCCCCACCGCTTCTCTTCAGATAATTTTGAGTAGTAGTCTTAAAGATTTTTCCTTAAGTTTCCTCATGCTGCTAGTTAAGCAAGCCCATTGTTATCTGGTTCCCATATAACTTCCTATTTTGAGAAGTTCAATAGAACCTTTCCTCTCGCCAGAATAAATATGTGTCTTTAATATAAGTGTAGGTTGGATTTTCCATTCACCATTAATGAAAATAAAATATAAAAAAAAATTAACTTAAACGAATGATTAATGAAACTAACCTTTAATTTATGAATTTTAACATTAATAGCAAAAAAGGAGAAGGAAATAAACACACAAAAAGATAAGATGCAATTTTAGCGAAATATGTAATTATAATGTTTTTCTATACATAAGTAAGAGAGGGAAAATAAATAAACTAGATGATGCATCATTTTAAAGGTAAAGATAATATATACTCGGAGGCAGTTACAAAAAAAATATCCTCTTAAAAAAATAAATAAATAAATAATAGTGAGATAAATGGGGAGTACTGAACTCATAGATGGCCGGCAGGCACTTCAGCGTGGAGAGTGTCCCGTAATGAAGAAAAGAACAGTTCTTTATTCACGTTACTGCGTCTCTTCATTCGTCGAAATGAATTGAATGGCCCTTGAGGCATGGCGAAGTGCAGGTCCTAGCTGGAGAACTTAGTAAAAAAAAAAATAAAGAAAACGAAAATTGTCCATCCATACGGTCTCACTCACGCAAATTAACGAACACACAACAGTGAACACTTTAAGATGTAATTTTATTATCTAAACAAAATGTTACAATGACATTTATAATACTTCTTATAAACTAAGTTACAAAGCTATCTTACATCATGGCTTACTCTGATATGGAATGTCCATTATTAAATTTAGAGAAGGCTTTATATGGATGAGAATGGAGAGGGGATGAAGTTGCAAGGAGTAAACGAGGGATAAATTTGGGTGGTCTATACAGGAACAATTCTTGGAAGGTCAAGTGAACTTCTTGTGAGGGCTGTCCTGAGGGTTAAGTTATAAAGTATACAATTGACATTAGACCAAGTATATGGTAGTAATAAACTGTTGAATATAAGAGAAAGCTTGACAGGTTTCCGGTAGAAAGAAAACAGATCTTTGGGCAATGGTCAGCCGACCTGACATTGACGAGGTGTTGCCACATGGTGGGACTCCCGGATCTACATTATGTGTGGTCTAAGTTGAATTGGAGATCCCTGAGGCAGTTTACTGATATTAAAAATAGTGCTTAAAATTATCATTATAAAAATTGTTAGATATAATAGTCGTCTGACAACTCACGGCATTTACGTGTTTACAACGCCGCTTTAAACTTAATTACAATTGCAGTACTTTACTTAACAATTGCATAATAATTACAATTATTGATTACTAATTGCAATTGCAGTTACTATTACTTAATAATTACAATTTAAAGAAATTAAATCAATTATTTCTTCTTTATAAAACTCAACGCTCATTATCCGGAAGTAAACTAGTCCCCCGTTCGGGTCTCCGGGTGGGGACTGCTTCAGGGGATTCATGGCGCAAGTTGAAAATTAGAGATTTAGGTATAGGGACGTGGTATAAAATAAATACGGATAAGACGAAATATATGGTTAGCAATAGAAACAGAGGCGATTTTGAGGATATAGATATAGGAGAAAATAGGTTTGAACACGTTGAGAAATTTAAGTATTTGGGGTCTGTGATTACTAGAAAAAACGAAATTCAAGAGGAAATAAAGGCGCCTTTATTTCCTCTTGAATTTCGTTTTTTCTAGTAATCACAGACCCCAAATACTTAAATTTCTCAACGTGTTCAAACCTATTTTCTCCTATATCTATATCCTCAAAATCGCCTCTGTTTCTATTGCTAACCATATATTTCGTCTTATCCATATTTATTTTATACCACGTCCCTATACCTAAATCTCTAATTTTCAACTTGCGCCATGAATCCCCTGAAGCAGTCCCCACCCGGAGACCCGAACGGGGGACTAGTTTACTTCCGGATAATGAGCGTTGAGTTTTATAAAGAAGAAATAATTGATTTAATTTCTTTAAATTGTAATTATTAAGTAATAGTAACTGCAATTGCAATTAGTAATCAATAATTGTAATTATTATGCAATTGTTAAGTAAAGTACTGCAATTGTAATTAAGTTTAAAGCGGCGTTGTAAACACGTAAATGCCGTGAGTTGTCAGACGACTATTATATCTAACAATTTTTATAATGATAATTTTAAGCACTATTTTTAATATCAGTAAACTGCCTCAGGGATCTCCAATTCAACTTAGACCACACATAATGTAGATCCGGGAGTCCCACCATGTGGCAACACCTCGTCAATGTCAGGTCGGCTGACCATTGCCCAAAGATCTGTCGGGAAGGCGGGAAATGCTTGTTATTTTTCCGTGTCAACATTACTTAGGTCGCGCATTTTGTCCAGAAACTTAAAACTTAGAATATACAAAACTATTATCTTGCCTACAGTTCTGTATGGGTGTGAAACGTGGCCGCTAACCTTGAAGGACGAACAACGCCTTAAGGTGTTCGAGAATAAGGTACTGCGTAAAATATTTGGTCCGAAAAAGGATGAGTCAACTGGAGAGTTTAGGAGATTACACAACGCGGAATTACGGAGCATGCACCCTGTTAATATAATCGAAGTGATATCATCGCGACGGTTGAAATGGGCTTGCAAAGTTGTTGGGCTCAGTAACGAACGAATTCCTAAAAAGTTAATAAACGCTGAGCTGACTGGTAAACGTCCGAGGGGTAGACCGAAACGTAGGTAGGAGGATAGTATTAAGAGTGATCTATTGAATTTGGGTTTGGAAGGTAGTCGGTGGACCGAGATTTGTAGACAGCGATTAGTGGTATCGGCATCGAACCTCCGGGTTCGCTAAGCCTTTTATTATTATTATTATTATTATAAAACTCAACACCTAAAGTACAGAGGATTTGATGGTCGTGGCAATTAGAAGCCTTGCTTGGCCAAACTATTCATCCCTCGTCCAATCTCTTCATTCCCAAAGAGTCCAGAATGGCTTAGCGCTCATTCCCAAAGAGTCCAGAATGGCTTAGCGCTCATTAAAACTCAATTAAAAACCTATTTGTATTTCAATTCATTAATTAGTTTCCTGCATTTGTCAACTTCTACATTATTGTTAGCCGTTTCAGTGAAAATAGCTCAGCTTGCGAGTCTAAATAGTCTTAAAAAAATTCATATTCTTAGTTTACATTTAATTTATCCTTGAAATGTGTCGGATATTTTTGCAGCACCGAATTGAACAACGAATTGAAAACAATCTAAGGGGTATAAAATGAGTGCAGTTTTACCAAAAATTTCTTCAAATTTTGTTTCTGCTAAAAAGGAAAATAAAAAAACTATAATGATGATTAACATTTAAAAACATAAAATAAAATTAATATAAATAAATTACTACTAAAGAGAAAAAAAGAAAAATATTTTCCCAGGTTGAAAACGAATTTCCGGAAGTATAGTTATATAGATGTATAGCATACCGTTGGAAAGCTAAACGATTTAGAAAAAAAAGTTTTATCTGGCATATAAAGTCGTAATGGAGAGAGACGAAAAACTTATAAACTTAATTCGTAAAGTCGGAGATAATAATTTCTATTGTTATATTATATAATGGCAAATAAATGTTTGCAGGTAATCTAAATGTAAACTTTAAACATTTATTTCAAACAGGAATTTAAGTGAAAATATTTTTATTTTTTTTACACTTAATACCTTTCAAATTAAAATTCTTCTATCGGCTAATTAATTTAGCCAAAAAAATGGTCTCGTTTTCGTTGGATAATAATGAGAAGAAGTTGGAAAGAAGAAAACTTGGCCTGAGGTGCGTTCCGCATCAAAACACGGAAGGAAAACTAAAGTTAAGAGAGAAAGTTTCCGATCTCAAACAAGGGAAAAGTTACACCATCAATTAATTATAGAAGAGTAAGTCCTAAATCTTATTGCAACAGCCAACTTTTGAGTTGGTTTTATTTTCAACTTCAAGAAGATTATTAATTATTATAATTGGGGAAACAATTATAATTGTTCCATTTAACAACACAATGGTTGTATGAAGTTTGAGTATACAGTATATGTAACGTAATTGCTTTTAGGCTGAAAAAGGTGAAAAGTTACAATAGTTCCATTTATCGAAATTTCCATATATCGAATTTTTTTAATCAAGTAACCTTCATGTTCGATATATAGTGGTTCGACTTTATATTTATATATAAATATACATATATATATATATATATATATATATATATATATATATATATATATATATATATATAATTATATATATAAAAACCTATACCACTACAATTATAACTTTTTTTTTTATAAAAATTTGAATTTATAAAAATGCATTAATAGAGCCTATATATATATATATATATATATATATATATATATATATATATATATATATATGCTTTCGAACTGGAAATTTTTTAATTATGGTGATTTATTTATTCACACACAAAAAAATATGATTTTGAGCGCGATATGACTATATCAGGTATTACCACTGGTGCATTCTCATGTGGTAGCGGGACGAAAAGTGCATCAGAAATGGATAGTTGCAATGCTGGTTAGCATACATAACCTTTTCCCCGTGCATATCTACATTTCTGCCGTCATACGCTAAAAGGCCCTAACTCCGAATATTTTTTTTAACTAGGTACTTTTTCTTTTTTCCCAATTTCACTAAAAAGTAAACCTTTACAAATCTCTAAAACCATTGGTTTGGATCTAACAAACAGAAAAAAAATGGATTATTTTTAATGCGTTGTAAGAACCTGCCATCAAATACAAACCTCACTTGAGAGTTCTACCCTAACATTTTGAGTAAAACAGGATTATCTCCGTGTTATATATTTTCGGAAAAAATAAAATGTACCTAGTTAAAACAAATTTTCCGAGCTAGGACCTTTTAGCTTATGACGGCAGAAATGTAGATATGCACGGGGAAAAGGTTATGCTAACCAGCATTGCAACTACTCCATTTCTGATACATTTTTCGTCCCGCTACCGTATCAGAACGCATGATACCATATCAGAACGCATGGTACCATATCAGAACGCAGTGGTACCTGATATAGTCATATCGCGCTCAAAATCTTATTTTTGAGTTTTTGTTATTTTAAAAATCAATCATATTTATAGTTACTAGTTACTAGAAGATCGGATCCCAGAATGTAAATAAAGTGACTCTTGATTGCTTGCAGTTATGACAATCCAATGTTTTCATCATTATTTCAGTCTATGTTTGAGCCTCTTAGAAACTGTTATATTTTTTTATGTGTGAATAAATAAATCATCTTAATTAAAAAATGTCCAGTTCCAAAGAAGGTATACAGGCTCTATTATAAATCTGTTAATGCATTTTTATAAATTCTTAAGGTAGGGAAGAAATTTATGAATATAAAGTTTATGTTTTAAAATAACACTTTTTTTTTTCAATTTTGTGCAAGATTTTCACAAATATATAAATTCAGCGTTATAGTGGAAGCTTTTGTGAACATACGACTGAAGAGAAAAGTGTGAAATTTTTCAACAAAAACAACTGTATTAACTAAATTTGTCTCAACCCCAATGGTTTAAATTTTTTATCTTAAATTTTAATTTTTAATGTCAGATGTCGGTTTTTGTATAATAGTCAAAATGGCGAATAGAAATGGCGGAGCGGTCCTGAAATTCGTGCAATTGGGATCCTTGTTATTAGGAGGAAGATTCAGTTAATACTTGGGCTGGACATGTTAGGCTATGAAAATTAACTGAGAATCACATGTTCCTCTATAGAAATCTCGCCTCAATTAGTGTATTGGTGTAAACATTGAAATGTTGGCTTAGAGCAGCATTCAAATGATTGTCCATATTTCGAGGAATAAGTAACCTTGATATACAAGTAAGAATTACATTTTTGATACATGGTTTAAACATCTGGTACGCGTGTCATACAAATTTCAATAACCACATTATTTGAAATAAATTTTAAAAGTTTACTAATTAAATTTTAATTAGTTTCCGTAGAGATATTTTGTTTCCATGAAATAATATAAAAGTATAAATTATTAACAACAACAATCACCTAAGTTTATGCGTTTTTCGGCACTTTCTACTATATTATATGTTGGGCATTATTTTGTTCTAAAATCTTTCATTTGATAGAAGTAAAATTATTGATAAAATTTCCCTACTTTTCATTCGCTTTACCTATTTTATGTCGTGAGCGAGTGAATGGATTTTCTCTGTTCAAACGGTTTTCCGACTGCTTAATGGTAAGATAAAAGTAAAATGAGTGCGAAAATTTTCCGATTTTTCATTCGCTTTTTCTCTTATATCTCGTGAACGGGTTTGTGGATTTTTCCTGATCAAACCATTTTCCGATTGTACAGATTGGATTGAAGTAAAATCAGTGTCAATTTTTTATTTTATTTATTTTTTTTTTGCTTAAGACGAATACATTCCTATACAGCCCGCGCCAAAATTTTCCGACTTTTCATTCGTTTTTCCACTTTTATCCCGTGAACGGCTAAATGGATTTTCCCTGTTCAAACAATTTTCCAATTATTTAGAGATTGTATACAAGTAATATGATTGTGAAAATTATCCCACTTTTCATTCGCTTTTTCTCTTGTATTTCGTGAAAGGATGAAAGGATTTTCCCTGTTCAAACAATTTTCCAATTATTTAGAGATTGTATACAAGTAATATGATTGTGAAAATTATCCCACCTTTCATTCGATTTTCCTCTCATATCTCGTTTTTCCTTTTAATTTACCTCTAATCAGTCGGAAAATCGTTCACCCGTCCACAAAATGTAAGAAGAAAAGCGAAATAAAATAAATAAAAAAAATCACTCATTTTACTGTATTCCTACCTAAGCAGTCGGAAAATAGTTTGAACAGCGAAAATTCATTCACCCGTTCAGTAGATAAAAGAGGAAAAGGAAATGAAAAGTTGGCCCGAAAAATTAAAATTAAACTATTCGATTTTTTAGTTGAACAAGTCGAATAACGAATAAAAAGATAACTGATAATTTTATTTTAATCGTTATTTGTTAGTCAATAAAGTAACTAAATCATTCGATATCTATTATTTGTTAGTTGAAATAAATTTTGCCCAACATTGCTCCTAGCTGGTATTAAAGGCCATTTAATTATACATTGATATAACGAGTTTGATCAAAATCGTTATAGCCTTTTTCGAGAAAATTGAAAGAATGTGTAAAATCGATAAGATAAAATGGCACTTTCAGTAAGTCGATTTTGGGGAATAAGCTGCTGTAACATCCTAGGTAACATTTCGTTTTTGAGCTAGACTTACCACATAAAGAGACCATTTTCCAAGATTTGGTTATTTGGAATCAAGGGGCCTTAAAATTTCCATTGAAAAGTCAAATTACAAATTTTCACGATTACAATACTTTCCGTTACTATTTATTTCATAGATAAAAAAAACACAGAATGAGCATCTTATCTCTTAATATGTCCCTATCATATTATGTTAATGAAT
This sequence comes from Rhaphigaster nebulosa, assembly GCA_948150685.1. Classification (NCBI taxonomy): domain Eukaryota; kingdom Metazoa; phylum Arthropoda; class Insecta; order Hemiptera; family Pentatomidae; genus Rhaphigaster; species Rhaphigaster nebulosa. The sequence continues at coordinate 140,405,265 of OX411309.1, read as the reverse complement.
AAATGTTTATGTCATTAAATTTACATACGATTTAAAATGTTTTTTTAACACGGCTAAACTCAGTAAAAACCCCACTGACATGGAGCCTATTGAACTACAAAGATCTCAACTAGCTTCCGAAATATATCTTAGACAACAATAACTCGAATTCTAGTAAATATATCTCAAATCTGATAATCTAAAAATATTAATCTTGGAATCATAAGATCTAGTAATGGTGAATTCTTGGCGGGAGTGCACAAAGTTAACTAGCTCAAGAATTCACCACAACCATTGTATTGTTCTCTTCCACAGCATTGTTTTCCAATACCAATACATTTTATAACAATATTTTAAACACTTAATTTTATAAGCATTTAAACTTTTTATTTGATTATGAATAATCAATTTGCAGTATTCTCCCGTTTAACCGACTCACCGGATTAACTGGCGATAACGGCTATAGCGTTGGATATTCTATTTTTGAAAAAGTTGAGAGGTTATGCTGCTGAAAAAAAACAGTAAGTTTGTTAAAAAAAAAATTAATTGACATTCTGACGACTATTAAAAACTGAAAGATCATTTGTACTCTTAAATAATCACGCATATAAGGGAAATTTTATCGAAAGTTATAATAAATTAGTCTAATTTTAACATCAACATATCGGCGGTAAAACATTCGAAAAAATTGATTTTTTTTTTTTGAAAAAGTTCCTCTCGGTTTCTTCCGTTCTAAGATCGTCTAAAAATCGTACATTTTGAGACGTGGCCCAAAATGCTTTTTTATTAATTAAACCATCAAAATTATTTCGTGAAAATGCCACGAAAACAGTTAAATTTATTTTGTTTGCTTCTGTTGTAAAGTTTTCATTTTGAGAATTTTTTTTACCGTTGATATATTAATAAACATAAGCCTTATAGACTAAATTTTGTATTGTATATTAATGTTTAGCTAATATACGAGTTAATTTAATATTGAAGTTTTTTTCTTTTGTACATTCCGAATAAACCTGCCATGTCTCGGTCCCAATCAAGATGGAAAAGCGGGGATCTATTGTATCAACTAACCCATATGAATGTTCTTTACATTATGAAAAGAAAAATGATTAGTTGCCTATTCAAATTACGATTTCTGAATACAAGAAAAAGTTTTTTTAGATTTACATAACTTGTAAGTAAAGCTAGTTAAATCTAAAAAATGTTTTTAATTTCTTTCTTTTTTTTCTCTCTTTTTTTATAGGTTCCATATTTCCTCTACCTTATTTCCCCTGTTCCCTAGAAAACAAATATTTTAGAAGAGATTCGTTGATGCCCTTTTTAGTTATGGCACATTTCTGAGGAAACCTACTTTTCATTAACCCCTTCCCAGGTTTCTATGAAACTTTATTAAAGAAGACATAGAGTTTATCGGAAAAAATCATAGGGAGGATAAGTTATAGGCAGTTAACCCTAACTGTTTCAATTAACTGTGTCAATGTTCAATTCGTTACATAAAGATAATTTAAATGAATCGAATCTTTTCTAAAGCAAAATTTATTTTGTTATGTAGATGAAATATCTTATCATTCTTGGTTGGTTTTTTGACGAATAAAATGGAATAGAAAATTAAATATTTCATCCGAATATATTTTTTTTACCAAGCATTAGTTCATAAAAAAAAACATTAAAAATAAATCATATATTGAATAGTTGACCATACTAATTAATCAATGAGACTATACGTGGCGGTACAAAAATAGAAACAATTATTTTATGAATGCTGAGGTTTCGGCCCACATTGCAGGCCATCTTCAGGGCTACAAAGAAAGAATACCATAAAGATAAAAACTATAGAACAATATGAGATGAAAATAAATGAATGATAGAATCAAAAGAAAAAATAACAATGATTGTGGATTACAAGCGAAAATATCTGCCATATCTTCTTTTCTTCTGAATAACGCATCGTAGTGTAGCGCAGTGGGGGATTTAAGCACAGACAATGCCTTTGGGGAAGGGCTATTAGCAATTGTGTAGCGGTAAAATTTGAATGATACTTAAAGAATCAAACGAATTTTTAAAGCAATAATTGTTTTTTCACCTAAAAGTAGTACAAATGAATTGTTATATTAAAGTTATATTATTAATTTAATTTTGCTAATTGACAGTATACCTTGGTTTGAGCACTGCGATGCCGATGAGGGCCCAAATATTCGGGTTTGATTGTACGAGTACACCTGAAGGAATCCGTGAGACATATATGTGACATCAAGCCTACGGTACCGTGTACTGTAGGAACAGGTGTTGAGAAAGGGAAGGAGAGAGAGACATACGAGATCTATAAAAGATTTAAGATAAGAGCATTTAGAGAGGACAGCGTTATCTGCCATGCCTGGGGACGCCAGTACAACAAATCCGCCCGTCAGTGTGAGAAGAAACATCTATCATATAAAATAAAACACATTACAACGGTCAACATATAAAATGATTAATTATATAAAAATATAAAAAAAACATAATAAAATAATTACAATGATAAATTTAGAAAAAATCATTAATTATTGAATTAATTATTAGGTGATTATTGGGACCGATCACTCCCTTATCTAAACAGGCGTGGCCTCACATTGTTGACATTGAGGTTAGGTCCCCACCACATTCCCTTATACGTTCATTCCCATATACGTTCATTTCTTTCTTGTAAATAATTACCGAAATATACATAATTTTTTCGTAATTTCAATTATTACTGCTTTAAATAGATCACAGCTGACGATTTCCGCTTGCTACGCTCGCTCAAGAGATAAACAAACCCCAAAAGTTCCTTTTCAGTTGAGGTCGGGTCCTTACCGTAATTTCAAATATTACTGCTTTAAATAGATCACAGCTGACGATTTCCGCTCGCTCAAGAGATAAACAAACCCCAAAAGTTACTTTTCAGTTGAGGTCGGGTCCATACTGTAATTTAAATTATCCCTCCTTTAAATTACTACATAAACTTCCCCAGATCACCGGAAGTCGACAGCACTAACAATTTTAAATATGTAATTAAGGCAGTAATAATTTTAATGATTGCAATGAATACGCGGTTTTCAAAAACCAGGACAAATGGGAAGAAAGGTGGCGCAACTGGTGACGGGTGGGGCTATAAACTTACTGAGGCCACGTCCATATTGATAAGGGAGTGACAGATCCCAATAACTACCAATTATTACTATTATTGACTAAAATATAATTTCATTTATATAGTTTTTAATTTTTCCTTTTTATTCTTCTAATTATATACTTTCAACTTCTATAATATACTTCTATGATTTTCATCTTTATAGCATATTATTATTTTTAGTTCTGAAGAAAGTGCACCATGTGGGCTGAAACATCGGCATTCAGTTTTATTATTTTTTTTTTATTCTTCAACGCCACCCAGACCATCTTCTCCTCGATCAAAAATACAAAATATAAATATTTTCTTAAAAAAAAAAAAAAATCGGGCCGATTTTGTAGCATCTAAGAACAACGTTTTTTTTATTTATGTAATGTATAAAAATAACATCTATGGAACTGTATAAATTTATGTTAATAAATTGTAAGCAAGTAAAGAAGCCAGGAAATACAAACGCACTATATGTTAAGGATAAATATTTACAATTACTGAATCTATTGGAATAACAAAGTCAATATTTACTTCGTTCCTATTTCAGTCCATCGAATTATATCTCAGCTTTGGAGCGATTTGTTTTCACCGCAGAAACATGAAATTAATGCCAGCAGAATTTTATATTTGAATATACTACTGACCCAAATTCGAAATAACTTGGCAAGGTAAATAATATAATATCATCTTACATTGATAAACTTGCAAACTTGCATATAAAATGTAAGACTTCGGGCAGCAATGAAAAATATGTTAAAAATTACGCAACGGTATACGGATGTAACAAACATAATTTTTTGTATATATTTATACACAATTTTGTATATATATTTTAATAAAATCTAAAATTTCCAAACAACTTTTGAATGGATATCTCAAGTATATTATATATTTTAATTTTCCTATCTACATTATGAAATATTTTATTCTTCCCAACCATTTTTTATTTGAATTTTTTTAACTGTTCCGAATTCTAACATTTGACAACAATAATTTTCTTTTCTATTCAAACGCAATATTTTATCGATATAATCCCAATTTCTTAACTTATTACTATTGGTTAAAAATTGTAGTAACTCTTTGAGTAAAATGTTTCACAACAATTTTAGCAGTTTGAAGTAAGTTATTAAATCTGAAATTTCTCAACTTTTTTTTTTGGGAGGGGAGGATGACCATTACACCATTACAACGTCACTGCATGTATTATTAACTATTTAAATAATATATTTTTCTGTTACGAGCTAAAACCTGAATACGCTCCGCTGACCTAACTAATTGGACTAAAAGAAAACTGGCTAATATATTCCACTTCAAAGATTAAAATCTTGAAGATACTAATTAATTTAAATAATTAAAGCTCCCAGCCTTGTAATATATAAAAACAAATATTTACATTAGAAAAGCTTTATTTAGACAAAATGTAAACAAAGTGAAAGATCTGAATAGAGGACAGCCGAAGAGACCGTTGTCTGTTAATGAGAGATGTCCTTTCGGGAGAGATTTATGTAAAATTTTAACGGACAAAGGAACCTAAAATATATGTTTGTAAATGCATGTAAATGTAAAATTTAAGTGGTCGCTCCTCAGCAGAAGAAGCTTAATTAATCATTTCTATATATTATTACGGTAGTATAGATCCCTTTTCCGGCTCTCAGGAGCGATGGGTTTTGATGAGTGAGGTATCAAAAGAAAAGGAATTTCAGGGAGAAGTGACGAATTCCAATTTCAGTTCTTAAATTCTTACTAGGGCTTAAATAAAAGTGATGAAAAAACTGGGAGGTTTCAAAGATTCGACGCCTGAGAGTCGACGGATCGAGACAGGATAAGTTGGGTTTTAATGATTTTGAGGCGGGCATCAAAACCATATATGATCCATTGGATCATATTGGTCCAGTTTTTTAAAGCCTTAAAATCTACCGTTTTCGAGATAACGCACGATATAGGCCCACACGGACCCTATGCCATCTTGCGTACTGTCGTTGTCATGGCAACTTTATATCAATTTGTGTTTGTTTACAATAACTTTTAATGAGTGGGAAATTATATTTTGTTTCAATGTCCAACCCTAAAGGTAACTGTTAAGTATGAAAACTGCATATAGAAAACGGTATAGCTGAATCTAATTGCCTAACTGCTAAATTGAAGAGATGTTTTCCAGTAGGATAAGCTAATTACTTATTAAGTATGAACTGTAACTTCAACATAGTCATTATAAACTATGTAGCTTCATCAAATGTGTATGTTAAATAAACTTTATTGGTAGTATTATATTGTTTCCCTATTATCGCTTACACCTCGAATGTATTAGGGATTAGCATAAGCATTGATAACTAATGCGAGAGTTCTCGCCCGGGTATACTAGTTATTATTTATTTGCGTAGTTAGGCAGTGATTAATTTGTCTTCTGGAAATTATTTTTGTAATAAACAAATCTGCGCTGATCTGGTATATATCTGGTATAACTCAACAAGTCTCTAGGCCACCGCCTCGTTATCTGCGTTATCTGCCATAACGCAGATAGCGATATGCCATGTCTGGGGACGCCAGTACAACAAATCCGCCCCTCAGTGTGAGAAGAAATATCTATCATATAAAATAAAACATATTACAACTGTCAACATATAAAATGATTAATTATATAAAATATAATAAAATAATTACAATGATAAATTTAGAAAAAATCAGTAATTATTGAATTAATTATTAGGTAATTATTGGGACCGATCACTCCCTTATCTAAAGAGGCGTGGCCTCGCATTGTTGACATTGAGGTTACGTCCCCACCACATTCCCTCATACGTTCATTCCCATATACTTTCATTTCTTTCTTGTAAATAATTACCGAAATATACATAATTTTTTCGTAATTTCAATTATTACTGCTTTAAATAGATCACAGCTGACGATTTCCGCTCGCTCAAGAGATAAACAAACCCCAAAAGTTACTTTTCAGTTGAGGTCGGGTCCTTACCGTAATTTCAATTATTACTGCTTTAAATAGATCACAGCTGACGATTTCCGCTCGCTCAAGAGATAAACAAACCCCAAAAGTTACTTTTCAGTTGAGGTCGGGTCCTTACCGTAATTTCAATTATTACTGCTTTAAATAGATCACAGCTGACGATTTCCGCTCGCTCAAGAGATAAACAAACCCCAAAAGTTACTTTTCAGTTGAGGTCGGGTCCTTACCGTAATTTCAATTATTACTGCTTTAAATAGATCACAGCTGACGATTTCCGCTCGCTCAAGAGATAAACAAACCCCAAAAGTTACTTTTCAGTTGAGGTCGGGTCCATACCGTAATTTAAATTATCTCTCCTTTAAATTATTACTTAAACTTCCCCAGATCACCGGAAGCCGACAGCACTAACAATTTTAAATATGTAATTAAGGCAGTAATAATTTTAATGATTGCAATGAATACGCGGTTTTCAAAAACCAGGACAAAGGGGAAGAATGATGGCGCAACTGGTGACGGGTGGGGCTATAACAAATCTGCGCTAATCTGGTTTAACTCAACAAGTCTCTAGGCCACCGCCTCGAATGCCGTCGATATATGTTGTATGGGTTCATGGTGGATGTAAGTGTTTGTGCTGAGGGATCCATGTTGCATGGCAGTCTGTTGTGGAAACTTTTGTAGTGTTCTGTGGCAGTATCTGAAATTGTTAGGATGTCCAAATCCTTATGAAGCAAGTCATTAGTCACATAGAATGGCGTGTCCACTATTTTTCTCAATGCTTTTAACTGGAACGACTGAATTCTTTGGATATTCGAAGTTTCGGTAGAGCCTCATAGCTCTCTACCCCGGATGTCCATAAAGCTTTAATTAGTACTCTGTAGATTGTAAGTCTGTTAGTTAAGGATTCTTTGGAGCGTCTGACAAATAACCTGGATAATAGTCCAAATCGCTTGTTTAGTTTTTTTTTATTTTCAGCGAAGTCCCAAATATCACCACAGATGTAGGAATAGAGTATATGCATGAAAAATATTTTTTGTTGGAATCTTTATTGATCAAAGATTGTTAATTTTGCTATTGATTAAAGCCTAAATAGTTTTTTATTTCCTAATTTTTGCTAAATAATAAATTATAATAAAAAAAAATCAATAAATACGCGCGAAATTTAAAATATCTAAAAGCAATGCTATTTGTTAGTCCGCAGTGTGACGTCAAATTTCATGTCAGCATAACTACTTCGTATGTTAGCTGGCTACTTTCTTTTAGTGATCGACGATAAAATGGATTATATCACGGTTTATTTCATTAAGTGTTGTTTGAAATCACTAATTAAAACGACCCAAAAAGGATTTGCCAAAGCGCACTCGAATAATCATCTGAGAATAGACGGGATTATGATGTCTTTCTTCAAATCCAGATTTTCTATATACTGAATTTAAAGGAGTAAAAGCTACAAGATAATTTTGTGATGATTAATTCAGTTTTGAAGCTCTTTCCTGTATTAATTTGGAAAACTAAGCATTACATATAAATGTAGAAAAAATAATTTTATCAACAAATGCTGTCAAGTAAACGAATACAAATTATTTTATCGAGTAAATAGGTGCATATGTTTCAATTGTTAGAATATAATACCATAAATTATTATTAATAATATTTTTGTTATAGATCTCCACGAGATTCGTATGGTGACTCATTATTTTGAGGTTATGATATTTTTTTTAAACATAAAGTAACAAAATTGTAAATTCGGTTGTAAAGATTGCAAACGTATTCATTATAATGACTTCAAAATAATGCAAACTAGTTATTCGAGATACTTTATCTCTTATCATGGCTTTACACCTCATTACTCGTATATTTCATTTGGAATGAGAAAAAATACTCTTTCTGATGCACTTTTCGTTGTATTCTTTCAAAAAAGGCACAAGACAATACTTATACGAACGTTTTCGCTGTTGTTCCTTGATTTTACTAATCACAGAATTGGATCAAATTTAGCTAGTTTCACCAGAACCAAAACAAAGTCGTTTAAATTGACATGAAAAGTGACGTCACTTAAATACCGCGAATAATGGCGCGTTTGAATAGCCAAAATATCTTACTATATGGAAATATACATATATTTTTTTTATTTAATAAGGATGTTTTTATAATTTATTTTAGGGTATTTTCAAAAATCATTCATATAACCTATTGGCACATTGATACAATAAGCCTGAGGGCATGAACCATGATTAAGTGTGATCACACTCTTCATTTCGTTCATCTTTATTTTCCTTCTGGTACCCCAACTACAAATCTCATCAAGGTGGTTTTTGTAGTATAAAAGACGCAAATATGGGGTTTCCGTGGTACGTGAGAAGTGCTGTGTCATCGGCGAATGCAGCCAATAAATCTTGATCATGCTCGGGTAAGTCTGACTGAGCTTAGGTATTATTGATTGAGATAGGCTACTTCTGTATCAAATCCGCAGTATTTTGAACTATCTTGAGTGATAAAAAAACAAAAAACAGAAAATGCCAAATTTGGAGATAGGATAGTTCTGTTCTGAAGAGACGATATGTTACTTTATTGAATTGAACAAATAACGAAAACACCCTGGAGGCTTCGATATAGAACTTGGCCTATTTCTAATGTTCGTTCTAACAAAAACATATTTTTACTTCCTTGTACGAAGTAAAGGAAGTATTGTAATCGCGAAAATTTTCGGTTTTCAGATTTCAACGGAAATATCCATTTTGATCATCCCTGAATCGATTTTGACTAGTTTCGTCGTGGCGTCTGTACGTACGTACGTTCGTATCTCGCATAACTCAAAAACGGTTAGCCGTAGGAAAGTTGACATTTTGTATTTAGGATTGTTGTAAAATCTAGTTGTGAACCTCCCTTTTTGGTTACTACTTGATCACCGGAAGTGGTACTTTACTTGAAGGTCATAATTGATTTCCATCAAAAATAATATTAAAATACTATGCAAAACTTCTCAAATTTAGTATTTATAACTTATATATTGATTTAAATAACATACTAGATTTTGGTCTAAATTGGAAAACCGGAAGCGGTACTTTACTTGAAGGTCATAATAGATTTTCACCAAACATTATATTAAAATATAATGTAAAACATCTCAAATTTGGTAAATAGGGCTTTTATATCGATAAGAATGTATTTACTATATTTTGGTTCAAATTGGTGAACCGAAAAGGTTACTTTACTTGAAGGTCATAATAAGCTTACATCAAAAATTATATTTAAATTAAATACATAAATCATATGTTTCGGTAATAAAGGTTACAAACACAATTTGGTTTCCAATCCAATTAAACATTGTTATTACTTTAAGTGCTAAAATTGCGTGTAAAATACTGTTTTCCTTCCCATTTGTTTGTGTGGGTGTCAATAGATGGATGTCGCGACGCCGAGTATCGTTTTTGAGATACTGCAATCTTCGGAAACTAGTAACCAAATTCAGAATCATTTTTTGAGGCACCGATTTATAGTTTAATAGGCCTACAAGGAAGTCATGTGTTGTCCACATCAGATATTTTAAGTTGTGCCCCTTTCATTTTGGATGTGATAAAGTTTTCTCCAGTTAATTGTTTGTTACGTGTTCTGTTGAATATTTTTAAAAACATCATGGAAAGAGATTTATAAATACGAACGAATTGAACAGAGATCTCAACAAAGAGAGGATTGAACTTAATAGTGACATGATAGTGACGGCCGTGGTAGGGTAAAAATAGAAAACATCTTCATCATCCTTGTGGCTTTTATATTCCAACTGTCGTAAACTTTCCTCGGTATAAAACTATCTTTGAACGTGAAAATGAAATTTTGGCGTGGTTCCAAAAATGATGGTAACATTTTTAAGTTCACTGCAACTGTTGCATTGATGATTATAATGATGTAAAGACTTCAATGTCCCTCTTTTTCGGTCATATTAAATTATATGTATGTAAAAGTGTTTTGCACTTTTATGTTTTGATTTTATGGCCATGGATATAATCTCGACAAGACATGTAGCCTTAAGATGAGTGTTTGTTTATGTTTGTACTACATCTGTTAGTTTTTGTTTATAAGTGTTAATGTTTGTAAGTTCAGAGTTTGATTCAAGAGTGTATTATAAACTTTAAAAACCGATTTCTTTTTAGGTAATTTTTTTTTTTGTTTTTGTTTTGATGAACACATTGTGAACTATTGTTATTGTAAATAATGATAAATAAAATTGTTATTTTTAGGATCAAATCGGTCTAAAGTTATTGCAGAATTCAACTCTACTTTACCATATTAGAAATCGGTTTTTAACGTTATCAAACTCTCTACTCCTTACAAACATTAACACTGAGAAACAAAAACTAACAGATATAGTACAAACATAAACAAATATCTCATCTCAGGGCTACATCTCTTGTCGAAGTTATATCCATTGGCTACATAATCAAAACTTAAAAGTGTATATATATATATATATATATATATATATATATATATATATATATTATATATAAGAGCATAAACTCGACAAGAGACAAAAATTAATTACTATAAACAATTGGAAAATTCCAAAACACAAAGCCTTAAGTCTTTAAAATACCGGCAACCAACTAACCAGTTTCACCAACGTTTCACCAATTCAGACATAATTAGGACATACATCAAAAATCACATCTATGAAGATCAAATACAGTACATCTCACATTAACCGTCCAGAAAGACGCATCTAACAGAGAGCACATCGCTCCAAGACATCCAATCTCTAAAATATCTGTGAGTTTATATATATATATATATATATATATATATATATATATATATATATATATATATATATATATTATACACATGTGAGAGTGTGTTCGTACTTAATCATGGTTCATGCCCTCAGGCGTATTGTATCAATGTGCCAATAGGGTATATGCATGATTTTTGAAAATATCTTAAATAAATTATTTCCATCTAAAAAGTTATCTAAAACATTAAATAATTTATAAAAACATTCTAATGAAATTAAAAAATATATATATTTCCATAGGTCAAGATATTTTGACTATTCAAACGCGCCGTTATTCGCGAGATTTATGTGACGTCACTTTTCATATTAAAAACCTATTTAAACGGTTTTATATTGATTCTGGTAAAACTAGCTAAATTTGATCCCATTCCGTGATTAGTAAAATAAAGGAACAAGAGCTAAAACATTCGTATAAGTATTGTCTTGTGCCTTTTTGAAAGAATACAACGAAAAGTGCATCAGAAAGAGTATTTTTTCTCATTCCAAAAGAACTATACGGAGCAATGAGGTGTAAAGCCAGGAGAAGAGATAAAATATTTCCAATAACTAGTTTGCATTATTTTGAAGTCGTTATAATGAATACGTCATTTTCTTTACAATCGAATTTACAATTTTGTTACTTTATTTTTAGAAAAAATATCATAACCTCAAAAAGTTTAGATTGGGCATTTGATGAATTTTTATAACTTTATGTTTATAATTTGTGAGCCAACTGTTTGCATTAATGTCAATGTTTTTATGTGAATATATTTAGTATTTTTTGTCTTCGCTTTAGTTAGAAGAGGATACTGAAAATTATATGCAATACAAAATAATGAGTCGCCGTACGAATCTCGTGGAGATCTATACCATGAATATTAGTTATAATAAAACTGTATTATATTCTAATATTTGAAACATATGCACCTATTTACTCAATAAAATAATTCGTATTCGTTTACTTGACAGCATTTGTTGATAAAGTTACTTTTTCTACATTTATAGGTTATGTTTAGTTTTCCAAATTAATATGTGATAAAAACTAGACAAAAACTAAATTAGTATACACCTAAATGTATGCTTTATTGTAGTGAGAAATACACAAGAACAAACAACATAGCATTTGAGAAGTTAATACAGAAAGAACAATACGTTATTTAAAGGTTAAATTAAGTCGTAATTAAATCGTTAACAACGATGCATGGATCAATTAGCATACGGTTTACATATAACATGTGGTTTAAATAGAACAAATTATCACATCGATATGGGAAAGAGCTTCAAAAGTGAATTAACCATCACAAAATCATCATGTAGCTTTTACCCTTTTAAATTCAGTAGATATAAAATCTGGATTTCAAGAAAGAAAAAAACAACATCATAATCCCATCTATTCTCAGATTATTCGAGTGCGCTTTCCGTCATTTTAATGTTAATTAATGTTTGATTTCAAACATTATATATATATATATATATATATATATATATATATATATATATATATATATATATATAAGTTAAGTTGGGACTTACATTAGTATAGCCACTAATTCTAAACTGGCATTGTAAACATTGTAAATAGTATATATAGAGGATTAAAATCTGAATAAAGTTAGTGTTTAACCAGCCTTCCTGTGAGTACTTTATCTCCCCATTTCCTCTTTTTTTTTATGTTTTGCGTGTTGAAGCTCTTAAGTGGTGCCGAAACCCGGGATCTTTTTTAGCAGCTCGCAGTGAGAATTTTTTTTTCTTTTTCCTTTTTTTTTCTTACGGAAGAGTATTTTGATTTTGCTACTTAGCAATTTTTATTTCTATTTTTTCTCACGTTTTTTTTGAAAAATGAATGAACAAGGGCAAAGAGAGATCCTTAGGCCAGCAACGTTAACGCTGGAGCCTTCACAGCCAGAATCGGTGAATCCCGAATTCCCGCCATTGTCATCAGCAACTCTAACAATGGCGCGAGCGGACTTAGCTGCGCAGGAGGCGAATAGAATCGCACAGGAGACGAACGAATTAGAAAGAATGAAGCTCAAAAAGGCAAATGCGCAAGATATCAGAAGAGAAATTTCCGATTTAGAGAAATTTAACGGAGATGTGGGGGAGTTAAATCATTTTCTCAAAGGCGGGGACGGGATTATGAACAGCATACAATCCCAGGTAGCAGTAGACCTCCTAGAAGAATCAGATGCCAAAAGGTTACGGGTGGCCCTAGCACGGCGGGTCAGAAGGAGTGTTCTAAACCTAATTCAAGCGGATGAGGATACCGCGTGGCAGGTAATCAAGGAAAGACTGAAGAAAGCCTATGGAGGGGGGCGATGGGCCCCAGAAGAAGATATGCTTCAAATGTTCCGAGACATGAAGAGAACGAACCAGACAAACGGTCAGTACGCTGCAGGTCTCCTCGTGAAGCTAAACAGGATAAACGAGAAGTTGCGAGAGGTAATGGACACAAGTGCAGTCGAGGCGTGGATGATATTTATGACCACGGTACTGAAGGTTCAGTTAGCCAGGGATACTGGGAGGAAGGACGGTCTACCCAGAGATAAATCGTTTATAGAATGTGCACAGGAAATGGTGGACGCGAGTGCACGTGACGAGGAAGAGAGAGAGGAGTTTGAACCAGGGTGGAGTAGGGTGTCTTACCGAAGAAACGAGGCAGGGAAGAATAGAGTAAGACAGGACCTAGGAAGAAGGAGAGAGGGAGAGTTTGGGAGAAGAGAAAAAGGACCAAGAGAAAGAAGGCAATTTGTGGATAGGAAGAGTGGCAGAAGAGAGGAAAGAAAGTGCCATGAATGTGGCAAGACAGGGCACTTGGTAGCTCAGTGCCCGCGTACGCGTTGTTTTGAATGCCACAACGAGGGACATATGGCCAGACAATGCCCATATATACGGCGCAGGGAGCACGACCGAGGAGAACCGATGGAGGTCGACGCTCAAAGAATGTGGCGGAGGAGCAGAATACCGTCGGAATCGGCCAGATCTTCAGAGACTTCAGGGTCCGAGACGGAGAGCAGCGAACCCGGCGGCAGAGGAACCCCTGGGGGAAGGAGCAAGCAGCGGAGTGCAGGACGGCGAATAGAGCAGGTAAAGAGAGAATGAGGAGCGTGTGAACGGAGGGGCAACCTTTTTTGTGTAAATAGTGTGGTAAAGAAGTGTGATCGGTTGCCTGTTATAGAGTTTTGTAAAGGGTGGAAGTGTTTGGTGGATACAGGAAGTTCCTGTACGTTAGTGAGTAGCGATAAGTTGGAAGTGCTATTTAAAGGAAAGGTTAAGCCAGGCGTGAGACCATGTCAGTGTAAAGTAGTCACTTTGAGTGGGCCCTGTACGATAGAGGGAGAAATAGATCTAACCTTAGACAAGTGGGGAAAAAAGGGAGAGGTGATGACGTTGCATGTTGTAGAAATCATGCCGCGCGAGTATGGGGGAATTTTAGGGTGTGATCTATTTAGCAAACTAGGCGCGAATATCCGGAGTTCAGGAGGCCGTTGGGCAATTAAGATCGGGAAAAAGAAGTATGAAACGGTACAGGACGTGAAAGGGAGCGTTAGGTGTGTCGGGGTAATCAACAAAGGGGCGGACTGGAGACAAGGTATAAGGGAGGAGTTCGCCGACATTTTTTTTCACGAAGGAGACCCATTGAGTGCGACGGGGGAAACTCTACACGAAATTAATTTGAAGTCGGATAAGGTTACCTACGTGAAGGAACGGAGATACCCACAAGCATTGAGGGGACACATTCGCGAGGAAATCGAGGAGCTAAAACGTCAAAGGATCATCGTGGATAGTACCTCGCCTTTTAATAGTCCACTATGGGCAGTTAAGAAGAAACTCGTCGATGGAGAAACAAAGGAGCGTTACAGGGTAGTGGTTGACTTCCGGCAATTAAATGAGAACACGCTCGACGAAAAGTACCCCATTCCTAGATTGGAGGACATCTTGGATAGACTGGGTGGAGCATCGGTGTTTAGTACACTCGATCTGAAATCAGGGTACCATCAAATTCGCATGCACCCTAGGGACCAGGCCAAAACAGCGTTTACTTTCGAAAGGGGGCATTACGAATTTACCCGTATGCCGTTCGGCTTAAAGAATGCACCCATAACGTTCCAAAGACTGATGGACGAATTTTTGCGTGGGCTGGACGAAAACATGTGCCAGGTATACATGGACGACCTCCTGGTTTTTAGTAAGACAGAGGCGAGTCATATAGAGGATCTGCGACAAGTCTTCACTAGAATACGACAGTTTGGGCTGAAACTATCGCAGGAAAAATCGACATTGGGTCAAAAACAGATTAATTTTCTGGGACATGTGATTTCTGCGGAAGGGGTACGACCAGACGGAAAGAAAGTAGAGGCAATTGGAAAAATGGCAATGCCTAGCGATGTGAAGGGGATCAGGAGACTGTTGGGAACTTTAAACTACTACCGTCGATTTGTCCCGGATATGGCTGAAAATCTGGTACCTCTGAATGAACTGTTGCGGAAGGGGCGCACGGTTAGAATTACGCCAGAGATTGAGGCAAATATTAGAAAATGCATGTTGAGGTTACAAACGGAGCCAGTCCTCGCATTCCCAGACTTTTCCAAACCATTTTCAATCACCACGGATGCCAGCGAATATGCACTGGGGGCGGTTCTATCGCAGGAGGGTGAGAGTGGGGAAAGACCTGTGGCTTTTGCTAGCAGGAGGCTTACGGATGCGGAAGCCCGGTATAGCGCACTGGAACGAGAATTGCTTGGAATTGTATGGGCAGTGCAACACTTTCGGCCGTATATATTCGGGAGAAGGTTTAAAGTACATACCGATCATCGTCCTCTGTTGTGGGTGGGCAATCTGAAGGAGACCTCAGCTAGAGTCACACGGTGGAAGGAGATTCTAAGCCAGTACAATCTGGAAGTAGCTTATAAACCAGGTAAAGATAATGTTGTAGCGGACTGGTTATCTCGCGCGTTACAGGTAAATATGGTGGAAACAGAGGCTGGGGAAGCATCGGGAGACTTACAAAGGTTCGTGAGGGAATGGACGCCAGACGGGGAAGGAGAACGCGGGACCGACCATCAAAGCAATGGGGAACCCTCGGATGACGAGTCAGGGGACGAGAGACCAGCAGAGATGGAGGAGCTGGACGACATAATTAACGACAAGGCTCGACAGGTCATATGGAAGACAAGGACTACGGGACTTGTAAAAATGGATTTTTCCAAATACGAAAGACATACCATCGTCACTATTTGGTCTCAACCGGGAGTCAAGGAGGAGCAAATCTGCCGAGTGTTGAAAGACGCATCGAAGGTAGGCGCGACCCATTATTTATATGTCGGCAACGCAACGGTGTGGGATAAGATCCGCAACTTGTGGAAGAATGAAAAAATAGGGATAGACAGATCCTTTATCCGATGCCGCTCTATTGTGGAGACCATCCGCGATCCCGAACAGCAAAAAGACGTGACGATCGCTTACCACCAAGGGAAGACAAACCACCGCGGAATCAACGAGACGTTGGCGTCATTGAAAAGAAGATATTATTGGGTAGGGATGCGGAAGACGGTAGAAGGGGTTATGCGTAACTGCCACATTTGCCATACAGCTAAATATGACCGGCACCCTCCCGTAGGATTACAAACCGAGACGAGGACGCCTACGGTGCCGTTAACGGACCTTCAAGTGGACACGTTTACGTGGAGAGGATTTAAATGGGTGACAGTAGTGGACACCTTTAGCAAAACAGCAATGGCCCATCTGGTGAAGGAGAAATCGGCGGCAGCGGTTAGTAGCGCCCTCCAAACATGGTTTCAGTTTTACGGAGTGCCAGATACGATCACCTCGGACGGCGGTAAGGAATTTGACAACGCCCAGTTACGACAGGAGACGAAAAGGCTGGGAATTTCATGGCACTGGAATACGGCCGGACATCCAAAAAGTAGGGGGGGGGATTGAACGGCTCCATAACACCCTGGGGGAACATCTCCGGGTATTCCACGCAGATAAAGGGTTGGAAGCAGATGAGGCGATGCCCCGAGCCATAGCAGCGTATAACCATTCTATACACATGGCTACTGGGTTTTCCCCTTTCGAGGCCCTTTTTGGTTTACGCGCACGAAGGAGGGACGAGCGAGATACGGCTGTGGACGAGGACATGGCGGAAAAACTAGCCACGAATAGAGTGGAACTCGACAGAATGTGGGAGAAAGCGCATGGGCGAATGGTCGCGGAGAAAAGGAAGAGAGTAGCGCGGGGGAACGAAGGGGTAAGGGATATTATGGGCAATATTAAGATAGGCAATATTGTTTATAGAAAAATTATGTCAAATCGCGCAAAGGAAGTTTGTAGGTATGAGGGTCCATTCAAGGTGATTACGATTAGGGAACACAATATTGTCACTATTCAGAGTCTGGCGGAGCCCAGAAAACGGAGGACGGTACATATTGAGCAACTTAAGGTTCCAGTAGGGGAACCCAGACAATGAAAGTGTATTTTACGTTTTTCTAGAGGAAAAAGTGAATTTTTTAGTTTTTGTATATAGAGAGTGTCGATGAATTGCCGTAGTTTATACTTTGTGTAGTATTAAGTTAGTTTTGTATATAGAATAAGCTGTAATTTTTAGTTATTTATTTTGTTTCCAGTTTATTTTTGTTGTATAATTGGTTATTTTTTGTTGTTTTGTTTTTGAGTTTACGAGGATATTCGTAAACTGGCAGGGGGGAGTTAAGTTGGGACTTACATTAGTATAGCCACTAATTCTAAACTGGCATTGTAAACATTGTAAATAGTATATATAGAGGATTAAAATCTGAATAAAGTTAGTGTTTAACCAGCCTTCCTGTGAGTACTTTATCTCCCCATTTCCTCTTTTTTTTTATGTTTTGCGTGTTGAAGCTCTTAAGTTATATATATATATATATAATATATAATAATAATATATAATATATGATATAATTCAATTTATCACTGATTACTTAAAAAAGGTACCCAGCTACCATAGGAAGAAGTTATGCTGGCCTGAAATTTTACGATACATTGCGAACTAACCAATATGTATTTATTGCATTTTTGTTTAATTAAAATTTATTATTTAGAAAAAAAAACAATTATTGTTATTAAAAACTCCTCCAACAAAACTATTTTTCGCCATGAATATAAATATTTTGATCCGCTAAATTACATAAGCTGTGAGTTTAGAAATATTGCGGGAGGATAACCTTGAGTTCTTGCCAACTTTGAGAGAGGAGCTTCAGAGTGACTGATAAAATCCGACATCACGGATTTCTCAAAGCGTTAAAAAATATTCTACACAAAGAGTTGGCAAATAATTTACATAACTAATTGGCAAGGGTCTCAGGTTAAATGGTCGGGAAAAAAAACCACGAAATAGAATAAACACACTTCCAGTTTGGCCAACGTCCCAGCAATCGGTTGATAGCTTCGGTTCGGAGAAAAAAATAAATAAAAAAATTGCTAAACAAGCTGTTCATTTACCAATATTTTCTCAAATAATTTGAAAGTTTGCCCTTTAATAAACGATGAATATTAGGATGGGCCGAAAAACATGATTTTTTTTTTTTCAAATCGTAATATTGCAGACAAGTTCGAAGTAGAGAAGATAAAAAAAAATGTGAAAAAAATGTTGCGGGAATTCGTTAAAATACACAATTTTTAAAATTATTTTTTCAACTTACCACTATCCGAATGTAATATCTCTAATTATTATGTATTAGAACCACAAAAAATGCTATTAAAATATTATTTGAATTCGTAAACTTCTTTAGGTCGAAATTATGGAACTTATCCCATGTTAAACTTATGAATGTCAAAAATTAGATTATTTGTTTTTGTTACTTTTCGACGGTATTTCGGTTGATACAACCTGTAGTGAAGTTACGAATCTGTTACGGCACCAGAAAGTACCAAATCGCAGTTGCATTTTTACGAAAAAAACGTCTTAAAGTCTGAAGCTTCTTTGTTAAAGCAACTAATATCCGTAATATTATAAAGGTAAAACAATAATTAAACATGAAACTATGAGATAAAAGAAATACAACAGCAAAATTAAATAATCAAAATCTACCCTAATACACAGAAGAATTTAACTTTTTTTTTTTTGCTCTCCTGAAAAGTAGTGATTTTCACATTCCTAGATTTTCCAATGGGACGACGATATGGTCGAGCTGAACAAGGTTGTGGTAATTCTTTCTTTCATTAGGCATTTTAAATAATAATAATAATTCTATTTAAAAGAATTGTCGGTATCATGGGTCGAATGTTGTGTGTCCCATGAAAGTAATATAATTTCTAGGGATTGAACAATAGATGCATGGAACTGACAACTAAGGTGGTAACTTACTCTAATCTTCACCAAATTACATTAAAACATTTGAAATCATTTTTTTAGTTAATTTTTTTTAAAGTGTTTTCTTTGTTCAAATTTATTATTATAATTATAATTTTGATCTCAAAAATGTGTTGTTTTTTTTCTCTTAATCGTTGGCCAGAGAACATCCATGCACACATTTTTTTTTTATGGACGATTTTGAAAATTCGTCCCTTTTTCTGAGAATCACCTATATGCGGCAAATGACTAAGACAAAAAATAATCTATACAACTTACACTCAAAACTGTTGAAAGCGATATAGATCTGAGGTTTAGCGTAGAGCCAAAACTTCTCTGACTCATAGAAGGATAGAACATGCCAAATAGGCTACACAGGACAATGCATGCCAACACACCTACGTCCATATGGTTTATTGTATCCAGGTCACAGTTTGTTTTTCAACAACCAACATTTACTAATTTCTATATGTTATCTATAAATATTTCAGGTTGCATATACATGTGGTACAATACCAAACATATCTTCTAACTAATTTTAATTCATTAATTAGCACTTTATTTATTTATCCAAGCCTTTCAGAAAGCAAATTGACAATTAGCCGACTGTCTGACCCAATAGTCTATGTAAAAACGCTGCAAATAATTATCCAATGGTTCATTATTCCCAAATAGTGATATTTCAAAAATATCTGGTTCACAGTTACTTTGGTTCACAGTTCAGGTAATTAGATTATCCTTCAAATGAGCATTTGGAATGTTTGGGAAAGTGTAGAATACTTTATAAAAGATATTTACCAAGTTCAGCAAAGAAATTAAGCAGTAGGCACCTATGGAGCAGAAATTTGATGCCTGACCAAAGATGATCGCCATGAGAGTGCCGAACTGAGAGTGTTAAGAAGAAACTGAGTAAATGCAAGTAGACTGAGATGGTAGGAAAATATAGATACAGAGAAAAATATTGGATGTGCATTCAGTGGGAAAAGAAAAAGGAAAGACCGAGAAATTGGAGGAAGTCGAGAAGGCACAATTGATAACTTAGGAGGCCTAGGGCCACGCTGACCTGTAGCGCCGAAGAACTAGTCCACAAAGTTCATTGCGCTATATCTCAGCTAATACTGGTCCGATTTAAATGATTCTTTTTTGTTTTGTAGGGAATTTTATCGCATTTCGATTAATCATACCAAAAACCAAATCCGAGGATCATTCTGGGGTGACGTGTGACTTTGTTTCCGAATCTCAAGAAAATCGGTCCAGTAGTCTAGGAGAAAAGCCGCGTATGACGGAATGCGTACGGCGGACAAACTGATTTTTTTATTTATTCGTTATTTGGATTGTACGTATCATGAAACGTAAAATCTCAAATTTTGAGAAGAGGTTAACATTTTCTTTTTATTGGTCGATTACAAAGGACTATTATTGAAAATAATAAACCAAAAGCATTTATATAATTTTTTTTTAATGCCTCTGTATGCTAATTTCAAAACTACCTTACATTTCCCCTCTATCTTTATAAATGGCCGAGTTATGGGCTAATAAAATCTCCAATCGACTGCCATTTTGAAACAAAAAGACAGATGGTAATGCCGAGTTCCGAGGATCAGTCTGAGGTGACGTGTGACTTTGTTGTCAAATCTCAAGAAAATCGGTCCAGTATTCTCGGATAAAAGCTGCGGATGGCGGACGGTGGACGGACGGATTTTTTTAAATTCAAAATTTGGATTCTACGTATCTTGAAACGTCGGGTTAAAATATTTTTTTTTTTTCTTGGTCGATTACAAAGGTCTATTATTGAAAAAAGGAATTATTATGGAAAGGAAAGAAAATTAAATGACATGTCCTGAACTATGACAGGATAACTACTGTCAAGTTAACTGTCACATGTATACGCCTCAACAGTGAATTTTGCGTGAAAACATTGTTCTTATATTGTGTTGCAATTCTAAACTTGAAATCGATTCTATCCAACGTTTTGATGAACTCTATTCTTGGAAGAGGAATAAAAACTTAATAATTTATTCAATTATTTAGTCCAATAAAACTTTTAAAAGGATACCCTGGCCAAAACGTTGTAAAATAATAAAAATAAACGTGGTGAATTGAAAACACTCTAATGCATTTAATTTAATAATTAATTCTTCACCTTAATACTTAATTTCGTATTTAAATTTACTTTTATTTTTATTCATTTAGTTAAGATTAGAGTAGTCATTGAAAATAAGTCTCTAGATTCATTTTTTTAATTTTATTTTTTTATTATATATATAAATGAGTTGTCTTTATTAAAATAATCATAACATCAGCTGTTCTTTTAGTGTAGTATCCAATCAGCTGTTCAACGACCGCCATTTTTTCACCTGTCACCAGCGTTATTGTTATTATTGTCAGCCTAAGGGACAAAATGTACTTCATATCGATCGGCGGGTTGTTCGTGAAGTAGATATCTTCGAATGCTGAAACTTGGAGTTGCAGTCGGATGCCATACGCTGCACGTTATGGCACTTTGCAAGTACATTTCGTCAATATCAAAATACAGAAACCTTCTTGTACCTGTGCTTTTAAGCATACAGAAAGTAAATTTTTGTATTTTAGGATGAGTATTGAGTTCCGTTTAAGCAAATGTGTAAGGATATTTCGCCCCTTAAAGTTCGGGAGCTGAGGCAAAAATACGTGTCTGATTTCGAGACCGATGTTGATCGTGTAGACCGAAAGTACTCTCATCATAGGCTGGAAATATAGAACGCCTGTCTCCCTAGATCGGTTGCTATCAAATACTATTGTATTTGAATTTGAAGGTCAACGAATTCGTCGCTTTTTTTTTCAGATTTTCCTCAGTAACTCGCATACGGTGCATTTTAGGTGAACTTTGACTAACTTTATAATTATTTATAATTTTAAAAAACGTTAAAACTCCCTTAAGTTTTATGCTTAGTAGTTTTTAAAATTCGGAACAGCTATTGATATACGGGGCCGTACAAATTTGCAAAAAAAACTCGCAAACAATTAGATATTCAGTGGTTTTTGGTGCTATTCTTTAGCACTTCTTCTATTTTTTGGTGCAAAATGTCTAAAAACCAATCTTGAATAGTATTAAATTTCCTACAAGATTCATACAAAATATGTTTAATTACTTTCAACAGAGGCCAAGAAATATTAAAATAACATTTTTAGACAAAGTGGACCTTTTTCAGATTTTCCTCATTAGCTCGCTTCCAGTGAATTTTTGGCAAATCTTTGGCATAACTAATTTTAAATAACGTTAAATTTCCTACAATTTTTATATGTAATATATTTTTAAATTCGGAACATCTGCTCAGATGTGGGACCGTAAACATCTGAAAAATGTCAAACAGGCGCGTTTTTTTGGCCTCAGTTTCCAGACTATTGGGGTGGATAGGGTTATAACATACAAGAGTTATTTCTGCAATCGGAGTTTTAATTTTTAACTAACTTAATTTTTTTAGTTATATTTCTAGTATAGTTATATTTCCAGCCGAACAAATTAGCACACCTATTTCAATCACCACGATTACTGCCATTATATTTATCGAGTGCATGTCCAGGGCACATCTTTCAGCCATAGTCTATTCTTGAAGGACTCGTGGTGTCATGAAGCTCTCAAAAAAGTTTTAGCTCCATATTAAAAAGATAACATTTGCACGGTGGCTTCCGGGTTAAAGAAGTTAGATTTTAACGATCGTTTTTAAGAAAATCAAAGTAAAATCTGAACGAAGAAATCTGCTCAGTTGTAATAAGCGCTTTATCCATCATCTGACTCCCGAGGCACGAATGGTTGAAGCAAGTTTTATTATTCAATTTTTTTTTAAAGATATCAAATAGCATAAAGGTTGATGACATCTCCATCATGTGTGATCCTCACGCAGATACTCCTCCCAACACGCACATACTCTAGAGACATTCGTTGGACGGGGAATAAAAATACCACGGTTGCCCTTGGTGTCCCAGACCACCCCCAAGCCGCTTCCTGAGATATCGACAAAACAGGAGGTGGCAGGGATCATGTGCACCATCGACGTGCGGAATCTGCAGGCCTCGCTCTTCCCGATCTGTCACAAAGGTATGTCACGTCACGATGAATTTGCAGGTGTATTAGCTTAGCGTTTGTCTCTTATAGGACAGGTTAAAATAATTTAGATTCAGAAACTGTCTTCGATTGACTTCGGTGTTGCTAGGTTGTTTTGTTTACCAACAGCGACGCGTTTATGACTCTTATATAACGAAGAATACATATTGTAATATATTATAATTTATAATACGTATTTATAACAGTATTATTATTTTGTATGTTTTTGTTTAATTATTTATGTATTATATTTTAATACTTATTATTTATTACATTGTATTATATCTGTCCCTAAACTTTAGAGAACTGATTTTTATAATTATTAATTTTTAAACCTGGAAAATTCAATACACACCGTAGTCTGTGGTAACGTAATAATTTTAAAATAATTTAAAATAATTTTTAAAATGTAAAGAATATTCATGATTTGAATGCAGCATATTGTCTTGGTACTAATCTTATTTCCGTTACTTCATTTTTATAGCCATTTAGATAATTTACAAATGTTTTTAAAATGTGTATGTATCTATATGGATATTGGTTATTTTTCTGTCAAATAATCGATACTAGTTATGATCGAGTGTTTTCGAGTACTTGAATATATTCCTAAGGTAATGTGGTATGTGTGTTCCTGATGGTACGATGCATTTTATCAGTTTGTACTGCACACTCTCAATTCAGAATTTCTTTCATGTGAAAAAATAGTCAATACAAAGAATTTATCATAAATATTAAACATATACATATAATGAATTCGTTCTATTCATCGATCGATACTACAGTTTGTCTTCAATTATCTTTTAAGCGAAATACAATAAGTTCGAAAGAGAAATAAATTTGAAAATATATGTGTATTTTTAAGCCTGTAAAATATACCCAATATAATATGTAATAAGGTTAGGTTTATTTTATTGGGTATTATATATTATAATATATATAACCCAATTTATTCAATTTTCATTTCGCATCCAAAACCCAATGCACAGATATATGAAATAGGAACACTACATCTTAGGTTTATGTTGCGAAATAAAAATTCTTGAAAAAAAACTATCGATATATCTGATAAAACACAATTCCACAAAATGTTGGTTGGTTCCTTATTGAATATCTGGGTTCAATGGTCTGTAGGTGAATATCAATCAGTCAATGAAACCTTGTCCACATCCCATGCCAACACTTTCATTGACTTTATTCATTTTCTCTAAGGTAAAGTTCATATTAATCAAACAAATTATGACATGTCACTAAAAAATGGCTTGGTACTTCTCTACCCAAAAATCATAGAATTAATCAAACAATCCTATTTTGTTTTTGTTTATTTTTTTTTTTTTTTGTCTTGAGACAAACATGCCTTAAGAAAAATTTATTATTTCACATTAACTCTAATTTATTCTTAAATTACTGAGTAAGTTTCCAATTTCGCCATATGATTTCTTATAGTATTAAACATCTTTGCATAGTAAAATACAAAATATGTAAAATACATTTTCACTGCAAACTTTAACGGAGAGCAACGCCCTCTATCAGACGCGTTGCATGCCCAGCGGCCATGAGCTTGTTCAATAAAGTTTACTAGATTTTTCAAAACTTTATGGCAGCACTTTTCCTTCCGGGTCTGGAGTTAATGAATAAACTAGCTAACAATGTAATATTATTCGTATCTAAATTAAAGTTGAATAACTTTAGCTGGAAACTGGATCGAGGGCTGTTTCTAGGTTATCTAATAAAATAGAACTATAGCTGCAATGGTGATATAGATAAACTGTGGAGCGAACTCTACCGTGCTTTAAACAGCTGAGCTATGGCCAACCAAATATACAACCACCGCAGGGCATCTGCAAATGCGGTCGAAAACATCGAGGACTATGATGGATACATCCCATAATGCGATTGTGGTTGCAGTGGATTATCAACAACATCCAAAGTCATTTATTTCTAACCTAAAATTTGAGGGTGTAATTTTGCATGTATAAAGCCTAAGTCACGGGATAGCATTTGTGGTTGTTTATATTACATTATGAATAATATATATGTATTTATGAATACTTAATATCTTTTAATAAATTGTCAAGAGAAAAAGTTCCCACTTGCGTACGTACAACTTTATACCGTGAAAGAAAGTGGACTACACAAACTTTTAAATAAGAGTGAAATAATTTTGTGAAAACGTTATTTTGTATATAAAACCGAAGAGAGAAAAAAAGAGATAAAAACGCGAAAATTTATTGCCGTTGTGATCCTCTTCTTTTATGATTTCTGCAAGAAATGAGACTGAACAACATTGTATAGTTTATTATAATTTGAAAGGTTATTTTGTACTTTGGAGGGTTCATAACCTTTAAAAAAATACAGGTTATTACTGTCTATATCGACAGTGTATTTAGTTGACATCCGCATGATGGTATAGAAGGATCAATCTAATTAGGGATTGGTAAATTATTTGCCACTTCTATAATTTTGTTTATATTTAAAACTAGTTTAGAATGTTATAAATTCATCTTCAGTTCTAAAAACACACAAAAATTCAAAAATAAGCAATTCAAAATACAGGTTGGTATTATTATACATATTAAATTAAATTTATATAAAAAATTCAAAATACAGTTTGGTAATATTATACATATTAAATTAAATGTAATATAAATTTATATTCTATTTAATTTAATATGTATAATAATGCGAAACTGTATTTTCAATTGCTTATTTTTTAATATTTGTGTGTTTTTAGAACTGAAGATAAATGTATAACATTCAAAACTAGTTTTCAATAAAAATAAAATTATAGAAGTGGCAAATAATTTATCAATCCCTGATTAGTCATTGTATTTATTTATGTTTAATTAATTTTAATTTAAAAAAATGGATCTAAAGAAAGATGTTGCTTCTGAAAAGCGAAGAAAGGATGCAGAAATAAAAAGAAAATATGGAGCCAACGTGTCAGACGAAGTAAAACAATTAGAACGTGTACAAAAATCTGAATATTATAGGACTTACAGAACTGCTAAACGAACACGAAAAATTACTTTTAAAGAGCAAAAGCATAGAAAAATGAAAATTCCCTAAAAAAAAATTATGGCCAAAGCTAGGCAGGAATGCGCGTTTCTTTCATGATTCATCTATTCTGTTTCTCTTTCTTTTCTTCCTTTCACTTTTCTTTCTCCCTTTCTCATTACCTCCTAGAGCTGAATATTATGTTCATTTAACGATATGGTCCTTATGATCTTGATCCCTTAAAAGTCTCTGTTATCACATAACAGGCTTACAATCTAGTTTATAGGTAAATAATATTTGAAACATATGACTAGAACACTGTACAGGCCCTATAATGGAATCGGAGGAAATAAATCCCCAAATAATATTGCCTCTGTCACGTACCCTGTTTGCTTCCTTTATTTGAAGTCATAAATTGTGCCTGCGGTGATTGATTCCTCTTAGCGCCCTGTTAATACGCTATTACTGCTATCTCTACTTACTTCCTTTATCATATCATTCCCGTAGTCCTCCTCTGTCAGCTCCTCTCTTCAAAAAGAACTAGGTAGTTCATTGTACGGGACTGAGGTGGAGGAGATTGTACCATGTACGAACCAAGTACATTAGACCGGTTCAAAAAGAACTGGTCCTGGCGCCCCGAGGTTCTGGTGGAATCAGATACTACGTGCCGTACAAAGTGTACCGTAAATCGTACAGAGATATCGAAAAAGTATCGATATATTTTTTTAAAATATATTGACAGTAAATTTAGAGTATCGAAAACCGATATTAAAAAAAAAAAAGGAGTTACAAATATAAAATTTAAATAAATCAACAAGGATGGCGGGTTCGACCATACAAACGAGTGGTATTTTCTGGTTACCATCTACAGTGGCTGGGTATCTACATAGGTATGGGATTTCGAAAGCAAAATATCGATATTGATATTGATTTACAATATCGATATCTTGATAATATCGGCATAAACATATCGTTAATATTTTTATAAAATAAAAAAAAAATTATAAAACATCATCAAAATTACATCGGCACAGAAATATCGATATTATAAAAACAATATCTTAATTAACTCGTCCCAGAAATATCGATATTACAAAAACAATATCTTAAGTATATCGTCCCAGAAATATCTATATTATAAAAACAATATCTTAATTATATCGTCCCAGAAATATCTATATTATAAAAACAATATCTTAATTATATCGGCACAGAAATATTATATCGGCCTCTTTAAAAGATCAAAAATATCGAAATCCGAAATATCGATACACTTTTTCGATATATCGAATCTATACATCCAAAACTACGTACATCGATATATTTTTGTCGATATTCACATCCATACCTTCTGAGCTAAGAAATTGAGATTTTATTCCTATAATGTTGTGTTTGAGTTGAAAAAAAAATTTACAGTTGTATTAACTTTTGCAACAGACAAGAGAAAAGTTCAAATCCAAAAAAGTTGTGGAAAATTATAATAGTTTACAATATAGTTGGGAAAAAATTTTTTAGATTTTGTCCTATCAAACACATTGTAACAACATCCCTGCCTAACCTTTAATTCAATATAAACCGTTTTCTCCTTCTTTTAAAGGTTAAAAATAATGATATTTTTATAGATATATCGAACTGCTATTACGATATAATTGAAAAACAATCGATACGATATATATATATATATATATATATATATATATATATATATATATATATATATATATCGATATACTTTTTCGATATTCACATCCGTAATATCGTACACTCCGTATCCCGTACGCTAAATGATCGTGTATTAACATAGTTCATCGTTCTGTACGGCACCTATCTTTTGCTGAATAGTTCTTTTGAACTAGTTCGTTCAGGATGTACATATCTCGAGTATGTTAGTCGTACGGCAGATGCCAGAAGATGGTAAGAAGTACTGTGATGTAGCCATAATGTTGTACTTAGTTCTAAACTAAAGGTGAATTCGTCGAAATTTTTCATCAGAATACATTTTGGAACATGGAAAGATATAGTACCAAGGACATGCCCTTGAGAAAAACCAATGCAGTAAATAAGAAAAGCTTACGCTCACATACATTAATATATTTTTAAAACTTACGCAACTTTCGCATAACACCTACATTACCGATTGATACGAAGTGTCAAAACTCAAAGCCTAAAAACTATGACAGTTTTGAAATTTCAAAATGGTGGGAGGGGACGGACACAGATGTAACCGCTGGCAAGGCCTCCTAGAGTCAGGGCGGTCAGTGCCAAGGGAAACTGTATCTAGCCACGGCCACTGCCTGATTAATTGCTTCCGAGATAGTCGATTTGTGTGGAAGTTGGCCAACCTGCCCCTTTACACGAGTATTTTCAGGGAAACAAACCGTCTTGCCAAGAAAAAATTACCGATTCGCGAGATCGCTGTTAACTTATCATGGGCGAAAAAATAATGTTATTTATAGGCATGATGATTATTAGAAGCAATGACATTATATCACAAAAAATCTGGTGCGGCGCGCGCCTCACAACTTTCACTTATTATTTCTGTGAACAAACACACTTCCCTTAAATTATCTTTATTATTTTTCTACATTAAAATTTTTTTACCCACACACAACCAACATTTCGAAATTCTCTTCCATCTTTTCTGGGTTTTTCTTTCTTCTAAAATTAAACAATGTAATATCAACACTATACATATTTTTCAATTATTGTTAATTATTATCAATTAATATTGCCAAAAGCATTCTTCAACAATGAAACTATAATTCGTTTGAAATATTTGAATGATATATGTACGCATCACCCGTGTGGAGTTCAACTTGCATAACCAATTACAAAAAATTCAAAAGAGTCCAAAACGTATGCATGAGAATAATCAACAACTACCCTCGTTAAATAAAAATAGCCACAATGTTACAAGACTTGCAACTACCCTTAATTCAAGAATTTGTTTTATCGCAAACTGCTACATATTTTGGTAAAAAAACAGTCAGGGAAACCCACTGATAAAAGAGATCGGTAATTAAAACAAAAGTACACTCATAAAAGGACAAAACATTTATTGTTGAACAATAATTTTCATTCACGTATTTTTATTATGTTTTCATTAACTTAATTATAGCTTTAAATGTTAAGATTTATTATATGTATCCTATATATTATTTATTGTTATCAGTTCCTATTTTATTAACTTATGTTGATTATTCATTCATAATTACTATTAATATTGTTTTGTGTGTGTAGGTTTTTGATTAATTTTTCCTATTGTTGTTCCAATATATAAATTCATTTATGATATACGACTTATTCTCAAACATTATTAATCTCAAAAAATCAAATTTGTTGATTTTAAGGATAAGTTATCCGAAAGCATGTTAAAATATATGAAGATATTATTAAAGTGTACATATGTAAATAAAACTTTCTATCTATCTATATGTAATGTTATAATACATCTTACAATAATATGCCTTACAATATTTGGCAATGCATTACAATAACCATTATTTAATTTTAGAGCGATTTTTTTTTTTCAAGTTTAAATTATTCAGAGAATATTCTTAAGCTAATGCCTTTTTTTATCTGAACAAATCTCTACCTTCCAACATATTTCCAAAAGATCGAAAGGATCCTTTGAATTCTAGTGTTAGAATCGTCCAGAGGCCGAACTGAAAATAGATGAGAACACTTTTAAATAATACTGAAACATAGTAGAGGTTCTATTCTCGCCTCAGATCTCAACCTGATTTATATCGACGTTGTATATGTCAGAGAGATGAAGGCGCAGGTATTTTATTTTGTTCTTCCGAGGATAGAACAATACAGTTCCAAGATGTCAAGATTCCTTCTTGACAAACCCATTTCCGATATTTCAGAGGCGTGATAAAATGCATAATATAACTTGTTACTGAAAATATATTTTAAAAAACCTTGGCAAAGTAGTGTCTGTAACTTTTAAAAACTCACAAAAATCAGTATCAATTTTACTTATGGAGGTAATGTAATGATAATGTATTAACAAAAATAAATATGTTTTCAAATTTTACCTAATTTATTTCTTATACCGTTTTGAGTTTCAGCACGGTACATTTCAGGTCAGATTCGAGAAAATCATGAAGTTTTATAAGAAATATCGATTCCACTTGTGAAAATTTTCAAATCGATATTATATCGTAGCATACATACTCGTGTATTTAATTATTTTTAAACAACAATTTTTTTTTTTTTTTCAATTTTTACTATGCTCAAAAAGAACTCCAAAAATCAAGTTTCGCCATAATCAAGGATTATGTATATAACATTGGACGATCAAAGAATTTCTATTGATAGTTAAACATTTTATTAAATATTAGCTATGATTTCACCCGCATCAAATCTGGATTAACCCCTAAAATACAAAATAACCTTTAAAATAATTACCTATGGTATGTTGGTTGTTCAGTCTCATTTACTACAGACATTTTCAAATAACAAGGTCAAAACGACAATAAATCTTTATAAGTTGCAATAAATTTTCACTTAAATAAGTTTCAAGATTTCACAATTTTCATTTTCCCTTATCTTCCCATTTTACTTTAAAAAATAACGTTTTCACACATTTCGTTTATTTTCTCACTTACTAAAAAGTTTGTGTAGTCAACTTGCTTCCAAAGGTCACGACAAGTACACATAGGCAATTTGGACACGTTTCCTGTTAGCAATTTATTAATGGTTAATGCTCCGTTGCTATGGGTCGCAGCGTGATTTCATAGAGCCTAAAGCCTTACTCAATAAATATTCTATCCGTCGAAAAAATAATTTTTTAAATCGCTACCAATCCAATTCTTGAAATCAGCACGTTCGAATAAACAAAATTGTCAGCTTTATATAATAGTCTAGATATTTTGCTTAAATCCATCTTTGATTTAATTCAGCATTCGCATACTAGAAGTATCTACAAGATGTTTTCATAAAAAAGGTTATGGCACATCTAAAAATACTACCGATTATTTTTATTGTCTATACTGTTTTTTCTAGACATCTTGCAAAAATGTTTTGAAAATAAATATTGTTAAGATGAAATACTGTCCTAGATGTCTTTAGGCTATATTATTCTCTATATCTCTTGTCTCTATTATTAGTTTGACACTCGACTGCCTCAATTATAGAACAAATCTAGTTAACGCATTAATATCATGAGACGGTGACAAATTGTATCGAAGGTAAATAATCGATTGTCCTTGGTTTATAACATTGTTTGAACTCGATTGCGGACAAAAGGCAACCTGCCTGCCTGCTGGCAACAATCTGCCGTGCTAAAGCCTAATGGATGTCGGCAACAAAGGCAATATCTTCCAATAGCGGCCATTACCAAGGCCAATAGCATCTTTCAGTCATTTAGCAAATTCATTTGAATACTAAAAATAATTATTTCGAATATATTACAGAGGAATTTTACGATTATACGAAACGGAAATCATGACAAGGAACAGTTTTCAGTTCCTCGATTACTCAAGGTAGAGTAAATACACTACGATATTAATTAATTTTCTATTTCATCCAAAAGAGCGAACTAAAAACAAAAAAATTGTTCTGTCATCAAATCCTATTCCTAGGTACTTATCGATCTCCATAACTTCTTAAATGTTTTCGATAAAAAGATATTGCGCTACGCAGCTCTGCAGGCTGACACCGAAGAAGCATCATAGAAAGACACGCGACGCTTTACTGGGTGGTACGGCGTCGAATGGCTGAACAACCGAGGACAGGCGTAGGCAGGATTTTTTCAGGGGAGGGGAGAGGATAGAATATGATCAAGGCAAATAATCACCTACATGTCTATAATCGCCAAATTTGGCGTAATATTTAAGGATAAGCATGCAAATTGGATCAAAAACTATTGTTAAAATTACCAAAAATATTACTCGAAATACGAATCTTATATTGGTGGCTATGAAAATTAATTTTTTTTCGTAAATTTCGGGGGATATATCACCCTGATTCCCCCTTTTCGTACTCTGCCGGACGTAGGCTGAAAAATAAGGGATTTATGGGTGTTTCTCAAGAAAAGGGCAATTTTTATGGACCAGATCATCTTCAGAATAGATGCCTTGGAATCCTAGGTTTTTTGTTTTTTTTTATTGGAATTTTCGGTACTTACGGAAATTTACTCACACATATTGGCATCGTTTTTTGAAAAAGACTTAAGCGCCAAAAATTCAAAATGTAGGTTGAGCTTATTATGGGGCGTAAACACCACCTCTATTGATTCCCACTCACGATACACAGAGAAAAAAAATCGGAAATTGTCTAAAAACCGAATACTTGATGACCAAATACTATCGACTCTCAGTCGTCACTCGGGTCTTATCCAGTGTTAGAAGCTTTAAAAATATATTGTTATTATAAAGATTTTGCCACCTTAATAAACTCCTGTATTTTGTGTAATAAGTGCGATTAGCTTTGAAAAGTGTTATTTGTTTTGAGTTGTTTTTGTTTTTTGTGTGCTGTTTTCCATTTGGGTTAAAATATGATTAAAATTTGATAAATTCCCTCTTCAGAAGAAGATGCAATTAAGTATTTTAAAAAATTATGAATAATACCATGCAACAAGAAATGCGAAAATGGGCATTATATGAATCTGCATCGCGGATCGCCTCAATGGAGATGCGAATGTTAGAGATTGTCTGAAACGTCTTTCTGTAAGAAGAGGGACATGTTTAGAAGAATCGAATATTCCGGTTACGACAGCGTTGGAGGTTCACTTATTGTTGGTCTAAGAACTTAACCTCTATTAAATGGGGAAAGGAACCATTAGATCTCTGCGATAAAACTGTTTTTTTTATTTCATAATTTAATTTAATTTTCTTATAATAATTTTAATAATAACAAATAATTCAAAATGAAAGTTTTAGTTTTATTCTATTTCTTTCTGTTAAAGGTATATTAGTAATGAAATGTAATTTAAAAAGCCATAAATATGAAATAACCTAGGCGTTATCAGTGTCAGGTTATGAGTGTAACAACAGCCGCCATATTTTCCGTAAGTTCGTAATGTTCTATATATATTGGGGTGTTATTGAGGGGTTGATATATATATATATATATATATATATATATATATATATATATATATATATATTATATATGAGTTTATTATATTATATATGAGTTCCATAAACTTTTTATATAACAAAAAAGTCCATCCCGAGGTTGAATGAAAAAAGTTCTCTCTTCATTCTTCTGTAGGACGAACAAAGAAGTTAAGGGTGTCAATTTTTATTTACAGCCCTGTTGTCTTGTAATAACCTTTCTTTCATGAAACCCAGCCAGCATTGCTGAGGAAAACGCCACGTAGGTAGTACATTTTATTAATGTCCATCCCATGCTTCAATGTTTCACTTATTCAAACTTTAATTTAATTTTTCTTCAATTGCCATTTCATTCTATTCTTTGGACTGAACAGGGATGTAGTAATTATTTTTTTCTTTAGGCATTTTAAGTATTAATTATTCGACTTCAAAGTCTAATTTCTCAATACCATGGATATATTGCGTTCTGTCCCATGGAAGTATTATAATAAGATAAGATGGGCATTAGCTCCATGGAAACTAAACAACTAAGGTGGACACTTATTCTAAACTTCACCGAATAACATTAAAGCATTTGGAATCTTTTTTGTAATTATTTTTTTCAAGTATTTTCTCTAATTTTGCTTGTTCGGGATTATTATTTATAATTATTATAAAAAGGGATTTCGATCTCAAAAATAGGTTTATTCCTTATTCGTTGGTCAATGAACATTTTTTGAATGTATTATTTATTTTTTTGGAGACTTATGCTTTTTTGAAAATTCGTCATTAGAAAGTGCCTCTTTCCTCAGAATCACTCTTGGGTAAAGTAATGTTGCTAATGTACCATAGAGCTTTATTAATTATCTTAAAAGTATTTTATTAAAACTTTGAAAGCTGTTGAATGAAGTATGTGAGTCTATTTAACTGAATCGCATCTTTGAAGCGTAGGTAGAAATCGATTAAAGTAAATATGTGCAAACTCAATTTCATTTTAAACGTCTTGCAAGAAGTGAGTATAGTAGTCTTTGTCGTTTTTTATTTTATTTTTTAAGTGTGGACACCATGTCATTATTTTGTGGATTTCTGCGGAATTTAAACAGTTTTCCAGGAAAATTGGAGAGCAAGTTTCTTGTCGAAGAGTGAAAGTAACGTGTTGGGATTTGTCTTGGTCAAGTAGAATTTTCCAAAGCTTATATCAATCATGATATCTCTTTTAATTAAAAAAATTCAAAATCATTGTTGATGTGATTGAAAAAGCTTGTATGTACAAGCTTATTTATAACATATTACAGATGTATAAGATTATTAATAGATCCAAGTAAATAACATCTACTTTAAGAAGAAGTCTCAATAAATCTCAAGTCGGCATAAATGTCCTCTATTTAGAGGGTTCACTGCAAATAAATAAGTGGGGCAAATGCATTACTTCAAAGTTAGCGATGAGTCAGACCGCTTCCGCCGAAGGCCAAATCAATGTTCCGTCGAACTCCGACAGGATTCCGGGAAAACCTCTTTGGCTCGGACATGCTAAGTCTATAGCGAACGAGGCTAGATAAGAAACGCAGATTTATCGAGCCTTCCCTGTATCGATATATCTTAATAATCGAAAGATGATAGCGAAGCCAGGCGGAGTTGCGCTCAGATTCTCCAGTCAGTTGACCAAGGGATCTCCTTCATGCAGGTTCGCTGTTAGTCTTGTAAAGCACGTTCGAACTCTCGCCCGATTAGTAATTACATAAATTAGTATTTATAATAATAATAATTTTTAATATTACTTTATCAATAATATAAATCATTTCAGACATTAATATAATCTTTTATGTTTTAGCAAAACCTTATGTATTAATATTGCTTATCGAATTATTTAATAACAAAAATAGCATTAACAAATTTTAAAATTAATCACATGTTACTGCTTTTCCTAATATACATATACATTTAAATAAATAAACTTCACAAGATTTCGCACCTCATATTCTAAAAAAAAAATAAAGTAGCCAAAGAAAATAAATTGTTACAAAAAAACATTTTTGTTAATTTTCTGTGTAACGAATTTTGGCTGTATTTAATTGCAATTAATAATATCATTAACAGCTGACAAATATTAAATATATATTTTTTTTTAAATCCATCACTTAATTGTCTTTTATCACTTAAAAATTAGTGCAATAGAATTAAAATATTTCTTTCGTTTTAACAAAAATATATATTATATAATAACTTAATACATAGTAAAAGTCAATAGTATTAATACAAATACTGTAGTTTCTAAACAGCTTTATATTAACGTTTGGAAAAAAAAAAAATCATATGTTTTATAATTATTTGTTAAATGTTCGGAGTTTACGCGTAAAGAACCAAATGAAAAAAACTATATATTATTATTAATATATATTGAGAAATAATGGTATTTAATGATGTGTATCGGTTCAAATAATTAAAACTTAAAATTTTCCTAAAAGAAAAGAAAGAAAAATTTACAAGAAAAATCTTATTTGTGCATTACTCAACACCAATCTATTTAGAAGTAAAAATATACATTAATATAAAAAAAAATGATAATTTTTTTTAGGTAGGTAATGGTAAAGGTACATCTAAAGTATTTATCAATATTTTGAACAGATGATTAAAATCTTATGAGATGATTAAAAACAAATGAGAAACAGACAATCTTTTGGATTTATTCCTATAATCGATAGCTAAAATCAAATTTTAATGATGGCGGCCAGTTTATTCGAAACTCGACGTGACAGTTTAAAGAGTTCCACCAAAATTGTCATATGCGATGAGGTTATTTCAGGTAAAATTATATGTATTTTTATATGTATTAATACACAAACAAATTTTACTCTTTTTGAAATTTACTAAATTTGATTAACATGGCAAAAAACTGCTAGATTTTACTTTTGAAAACTAACATGGAAATAACAAAATGAACTATTTACCATATAAAAAAATCTGGTGCGCATCACACAAGTTTTCCTTACCGTCCTATAATAATAATCTTTTTAACATAATTTTAAAGAGTTCACAGAAACAGTACTTGAAATTAACTCAGCACAATGCACTTCTTCACGCTTTCTATCACAAAAATTCAATAAAGTAGTTTTTCAAACGATTTTAGCACGACAATTCTATACACTATATATTTACTTCCTTGTACAAAGTAAAGGAAGTATTGTAATCGCGAAAATTTTTGGTTTTCAGTTTTTAACGGTATTATAATTTTGTATTTAAGATTGTTGAAAAATCTAGTTGTGAATCTCCCTTTTTGGTCAATACATGATTACCGGAAACTTCTCAAATTAGATATGTAAGACTTATATATTAATACAGATAATATAGTAAATTTTGATTAACATTGGCAGACCGGAAGTGGTACTTTACATGGAGGTCATATTAGACTTTCATCAAAAATTATATTAAAACATAATGTAAAACATCTCAAATTTGGTAAATAGGACTTTTATATCGAGATGAATGCATCTGCTAGATTTTGGTTAACATTGGTGAGCCGAAAAGGGTGCTTTACTTGAACGTCATAATAAACTTATATAAAACATTAAATAGAAATCATATGCTTCAGTTTTATTACTGAAAAACACTCAATTTTTACACTTGGAACAAGTAATAAAAATGTTTAATTGGATTGGAAACGAAATTGCGATTGTAACCTTTATTGGTTACAATCGCAATTTCGTTTCCAATCCAATTAAACATTTTTATTACTTGTTCTAAGTGTAAAAATTGAGTGTTTTTCTCCCCATTTGTGAGATGAATAAGTCTGCAGCAGGAGAATAAGATATAAGTTAAGTTGGTTTTTCCGCTTAAAATGTAGAAACAGTCGATTTCCAATGATTTATCTAGTGATATTGACAGTTTTAATGTTGTCACAGAACATGAAGAAATCTCTTGAAAACTATTTACCTACTGAAAGAAACCGACATTTAATAACGGAATGTAGTAACTTCTTCTAATCTTCGGAAACTAGTATCCAAATTGAGGATCACCTTTTGAGCCACCGATTTATAGTTTAATAGGTGTACAAGGAAGTCGTGTGTTGTCCACATCAGATATTTTTGGTTTGTCAAGCTGAAAATATGTTTTCAAAGTTTCGGTTTAGTTTCCATGGAAACATTTTGTTTAAATTAAATAATTTAGAAGTAAAGATTATTAATCAGTTGACATCCGCATGATGGTATAGAAGGATCAATCTAATTACAGATTGATAAATTATTTGCCACTACTATAATTTTGTTTTGTTGATAACTATTTTCTTATGTTATACATTCATCTTCAGTTCTAAAAACACAAAAATTCAAAAATAAGCAATTCGAAATATATTTTGGTATTATTATACATATTAAATTAGATGTAATATAAATCAGTATTATAAAACATTTATGAATTATGAAATTAATTAAGACAAGAAATCAAATATATGTTGTTACTCACTAAGGTTTAAATGGAACCATTTAATACCAAACTATATTTTGAATGGCTTATTTTTGAATTTTTGTGTGTTTTTAGAACTGAAGATGAATGTATAATATTCGAAACTATTTTTCAATATAACAAAATTATAGAAGTGGCAAATAATTTATCAATCCCTAAAAAGATTATTAAGTTAATTCCTATCCTTATATTATTACTTAGCGTATTGTTCACCTGGCTGGCGGCTTGGTGGGAGGAGGTTCGGTCGCATCCGACATATTTGGAAAGTTAAAGGGGCTTAATACATTAGGCATATTTCATCCAAATTGTTAGAGCCACTTACGAGAAAATTGTAAAAAAGTGTAAAATCAACAATATAATTAGTACTTTCAGTGGATCCAAGACATTTGTTAATATTGCTCCGATTTCGATGATTCCTTTTTTTGTTTTTTAGATAATTTAATTACCTTTCATACAATGCTATATATAATTTACCATAATATGCATGATTTTTTGAGTTATACGTAATTAAAATATTCTTTTCATCTTAACTGTTTCCCCTGCACTTCTTCAGTGATGTAATACGCATATGAAAACTTAATGGGCTTTAAGAAGAAGACATTAGACAAGTTTCATCAAAATCGCTAGAGCCGTTTTATAGAAAATTGTAAAAATATGTAAAATCGAAGACATAAAGTTGAACTGCCGGTTAGTCGATTTTGACAAAAAAAAGTTGCTGTAACGTCACAGACATATACCTATCTTAAATACGTAATTTGAGTTTCGTACGACTTTTGGTTTTGAGCTAGGCTGTTTACACAAAAACACACACACCCACCTTAAAACATGTATTCACGTTGAAAACTCGAATATGAAATTTTCAAGCTCGCAATACTTTCCCTTACTTGAAATATATATATATATATATATATATATATATATATATATATATATATATATATATATATATATATATATATATATACACTTCGTAATGAATCTCGTTCAACCTCCCCAGTCTTGTTAGAATCGTATAGGATAACCCATCCTGTTTGCCTTAAAAGGATAGGAAAGGACGCTAAGCCCCAATTTAAAAAAAATTTCAGAGCGCTTGATGCATTTTTAAAAAAAAAA
Organism: Rhaphigaster nebulosa; assembly: GCA_948150685.1. Lineage (NCBI taxonomy): Eukaryota > Metazoa > Arthropoda > Insecta > Hemiptera > Pentatomidae > Rhaphigaster > Rhaphigaster nebulosa. The sequence continues at coordinate 140,366,399 of OX411309.1, read as the reverse complement.
CATTCCAAAATGAAAACGATATTAAAATTTATTCCTCGAGTTTATTGATTGATAGCCAAAAAGTTTCATCAAATAATGGATAAAAAACTTTATTGGTTGTTGGAAGAAATATATTGAAGATAATGGAAGCTATTAAAAAAAAAAAATAATATCGTTAAAGTTTGTTTTTCTTAAATTTGTCATTTCAAGTTTCAGCCCGATAGTTTAACTTACTAATTAGAATATATAATTGTATGTTACTTCAGCGTTTTCAAGGCGAGAAACAGTTAACTAATGAAACAATTACAGTAAAAAGCTAATACAATGTGATAATATTAAACATATGTTTTAATTAAAAATTATCCAGATTCTATGATAACTTAAAAGTATTTCATTATTTTAATCATGTTTGTTTTTCTTTAATTTGTCTCATGAGCTAGGAACTGACATTTCATATCGACAGTGTTTATAAAAATGTGTTTATTTCACTAGTTTTACAAAAGCCACAAAAAACTAGGCTACTTATAACAAAGGTTACGGACTCCAGATTTTCATGGCTGATAGATGGAAAACGATAGGAACAAATACCATAATATTTTAAACAGAGATCCACAGGAATCAATTGTCCCGGTTGTTATTTTTAACATGCTTACGCGTTTTTGGGACTTATGTTTTCTCGTTCTACTGTCGATATATTCCATCCCAATTTTAATTAATATATTTTCTGGTCATTTTTTATTTTGTAGAACGCCCTTAAAGATAAAATCCAAGAAAGGAAAGCCGAGTTATTTTATGTATTCCTAGAGTAAAAAGGTTACGAATAATACCTTGGAACGACTAAAGTTGTTACTTTTCAATTTATTTATTTCGTTATCTATATAATAAAACTCATAAGTGCGTCTGATCGGGTCCGTTGTTTAGACCCACTAAACGCGCACAACCGTTCAGTATTGCGAGTACTTTATAGCCTGTCCCTTGTCTATTCTAAGTTATGTATATCTATAGAAAATTTATGGACATCTGTGAATTGTGTGCACAACTTTATAGTGCGGACATAAAAAAAATAATAATTGAATTAAGCCTAAATAAACAAGTATCATGTATTTTTGTAATTGTAAATAAATAAAACTCTTTTATTTACTTTTCAGTAACTATAGTGATTGTTAGTAATTATTAATATGAGATTCAATGAACATATGTCTACATATAAATATAATCAGAAGTCAGAAAAATGAAATTGTTCCAGCTGTACGGAAAATTAAAAGATGAAAAAAAGTGACCGTTCGAGACAATTTTAATGTCGAAAGTTTTTCTGCATTAAGAAGTAGGCTATGGTGAAGGTCATATAATGAAATTTTGAGATACAATCGATATAAGGAGGTGTTCAAAAATAAATTGTAGAAAAGTCTCAGGAAAATTTTCAGGTACGTGGTTCAACAGTACGAAATTGAAATTAAATACAGCCGTATTATTTATATATTCGAGACTAAATAAATATACAACTACTTTTGAAAGAACATTTCAGAACATGTTAGAATTTTGGCCTCCAGAGCAACACCCCTATAATATGGTTCATTATAAAGGTTTCTTGTTTTATAATTTGTAAATGTTTCAATAAGCTATACATATATTTTTTTCTTCATATGATATTTGGTAACGATCACTTTATTCACTGAAAAGTAACTGGTGAGCCTATTTTATAAAAAACCCAAAGTAATATTCCACAAACTACATATCAACTCTTGTGAATTTTCGGAAACAAAAAAAAATCAATAGAATATCACCTCTTTTTAATTAGCAAACAAAAATTGCCTCAACAATGAACTTTACAATCTGAAAATTTCCTATTACAAAAAAAAAACTTTAATCCAAAATGAAACAGATGTTTTATCTATAAACAGGTGTTTTTATGGAATCCAATAAAATTACGAAGTACCCTTTAGTAACCTGTTTCATATTGCCTGCAATGTTTTTTTTTTTGTTTTTTTTTTATTCGCACAGATGAGACAATAAACAATGTCTGCCCACACATCCAATTTTTCTCTTCCAGAGCACGGTAAGTATGCAGTATTGTATTTAGTTATATATAGAGACGACGTCAAATATTTTTAAAATGTTTCTAATTCGATAATCTAATGTCGTTATTGAGGTACCAGAGTAAAATCATAAAATGTTTCATCCATCAGTATTGGTATTTTTATTACTATAATGAACATAATATAATTTGTCTTAAAAATCCGAAAAGAATTACAAAAATCAAGTGCGGTGCGCGCATCATAATACAACTTTTACTTATCACCCTATAATAATTATCCATTTTTAAAAATGATTTTAAAGAATTCACATAAACTTTAAATAAAATATTTTCAGCAGTATTCCCGCCTTCTCTCACAAAAGTACAATCAAATAGTTTTTTGAACTATTGCAGTAATTATACTATATTATTGGTTTTTCAGGTTGATAATATGTTTTAACACTTTTTGTTTAGTTTCTATGGAAACTCCATTTTGTTCCTATGGAAATGCAGTTCGTTCACATGGAAATCTTTAGTTTCCATTAAATAACATAAAAATAAATATTATTAACTGCAACAATCAGTTTATGTGTTTTTCGTCACTCTCCATTATCTTCTACGGCGTTATATGTTAGATATTAATTTTTTTATAGCCGTTAACTTTCCAATATCATACATCTGTATTACTACTCTAATTTCCGATAATTTGTTTTCAACTTAGGAACATATTTCTCCTTCAGTTAATTATTAAATTATCAAATAGTTTATATTTATCCATTTGTTATTACCTACTACTAGCAATGAGAGACGGTTAATTATTTCAAATAAACAAAATTAAAGATGCTTCAGAGGAGGCCATTTTGAAAATTCGGCATTTAAGCCCTGTCAGACTATTTCATTGAGGATAAGACTTGAAGGCCATTGAATTGTACATTGATAGAACGAGTTTGATCAAAATACTTTGAGCCTTTTTCGAGAAAATCGATTAGATAAATTGGTACTGCGGTAAGTCAAATTTGACGACAAAGTTGCAGTTCACGGCATACAAATAGTCATCTACCAATCTTAAAATGTTTACAATTTCGTACTGTTTTTCGTTTTTTATGCTATACACACACAGACTATTTTGCTAGACTTGGTTATTTGGACTCAGGAGACCTTAAAACGTGTTTTCCATTAGAAAATCGGATTCAAAATTTTTCACGATCGTAAGACTTTTTCTTACTATAAATTTCATATATAGGTAAGGGAAAGCAAAAAGGTATAGATAATATTATAGCAAGAAATTTAACATAAAATTAAGATTGAGTGTAATAAACAAAATTTATCCAATAGTAACTATGTACTGATTATATAATATTAGTAAAATAACATATTTAATTGGTAAAAAAAAGTGTAAATCTAATAAATTTACAAACAAAATAATGATAACAAATAATTTTATGAAATATTTCTATATTTTTTGAAAAATAAAATATGTGCATCAAATTTAATACTTCATGTAGCATATTATGGATAGAAAAAATATAGATATATAATTTGTTTGATAAAATGGAATATTAATAATTTTCCGAGGACGATCATTTAATAACTTCAAGAATTTCATTAATAAGTTTGACTCGAAACTTGATAATTCGAATTATACTGTAACAAGATTTTATTTTTTGAGTCATTGAAAAAAAAAAACATTGCAAAGTTGGAAAAATGATATAATTTAAAACATTTTTTTTTCGTTTCAAGAATTTTTTTTTTAACTCTACCTCCACCTAAAACAATTTTTACTAGACTATATTTTTAGGATTTCAACATCAGACACTAAAACATTATTCGCTAGATAAAATCAGCTGTTTTATTCAAGAGTAACAGCTGATTTAGTTTAGGCTCAATAACCTTGCCTATTGGCTTTTTATTTTCCTTATTATTTCTGTGTTTACATTAATAGTTTAATTGAATAGACAGTCTGAAAATGAATAAAGACAATCTCATTCTCATTCATAAAGAGCTTTATTGAAATTAAATGAAAAATTATGAAAGTAATTAAATATCCTGGGAAAATTTTCCATAAGAATAAAAGCAATCAACACAGATGATTACTTATGGTGTAGCTACCATTGAATTTTAGGCTCATGGTTTATATCGTTAAAGAAAAATAGAGAAGAGGCTTTACGGACAATGATAGGCAAGGTAGTTCAAAAACAGAAGGAAGGATATTAAGGAATTTTATCAGGGATGACCACTTTCTGTTAACGATGTGATAAGAAGGAATAGAAACACTTTTAAGTGGTATCGGATAAGGACAAGTTATTGAGTTTGAATAGGAGAATATCATGAACAAGAAAATCAAAAGCTTTGGTCAAAATAAAAAATGATTAAGATTGTAATTATCTGTTAATCAATGGAAGATTGAATGTCTTGGACGATTTTTAGTTAGGCGGATTAAGTGGAATAGCCGGAACGAAAATCTGATTGAGAAGGGTTTAGGAGATCGTTTCAGAGCTAGACTTAGATTTAGAGTTAGACTTAGGCTTAGAGCTAGACTTAGGCTTTGAGCTAGATTTAGACTTAGAGCTAGACACACACAAGACCATTTTGTGAGACTTGGCTATTTGGAATGGGAACTAGCTAGTCCAATATATTTAGGTTTATATCTAGAAACCCAGTTACAAAGAATGGATTTATTTTTTTTATTTATTTTTTTTTTTAGCTTCTTACATCAAGAAGTAAAGAGTGCGCCCATAAATAATTTCCACTTTTCTTATTTTTTCATATATATATTTTGTTTGCACACTTAAATTTGTAATAGACATTAGGCAGATAAACTAATTTATGACTGGTAAATAACCAGTCCCAGTTTGAATTGTAATAGACATCGGTAGGGTAATGTATGGCAAGTACGCACTAAATTTTACAAAGTTCGATTTTACAGGACTGTAAAATTTTTATTTTTGAAGCTAGGTTTTTCTCTTTTTTTAAAAAAATGTTCCTTAGACGTTCATATTTAAATATTTCATTCAAATCTACGTTTCAACCACGTCCATTTTGATGAGATTGATAATTTAGTTGATAGCACATAGTACGCACAAGTGCTATTCAAGCTGGAAGACTCATTATTCAAGCGGGAGCAGTTTTAGGGCAAGTGCAAATAGTTTGGTTTCCGGAGGATCATTATACTGATTTTATATTGTATTGAAGTAATCATCGAAAAAGTTAAAGATCGTCTGAGATTCACATTTTACAATCATAATTGAGTTATGAAAGTGGGATGTGAAATATGATTGAATATATTTATTGAAAAAAATAATTTTTGTTTTAATTCTCTGGTCCTTGTAGTTGCCTCGACAAAGCATGATAGTAAGGGTAAGTGTACACAACGCACACTAGTCACACAACGTAGGTTTGCAGTTGTCCCTACTATCCATGTTTTGCTAGGTGAGTGCGGACAAGCGCTTAAAAAATAGAATACTGTCAAGAAGAGATGCATATCACGAAATATTTTGAAAACACCTTCTATAGGTTTCGCTTACGGCAAAAAAATAATAAAATATAGTAAGAAGTACAACTGGAAGATAAACAAAGATCCAACTGTAATGCAAAAGTTGAAAGACATAACGTGATCAGGAGGTTGGAACTAATATTTTTACAACTCATGTTACGAAAAGGACAGTTCTTACCATTTGTGTTCGGATTTAACGAGACAATTACGCACTTGCCCCACATCACTCTATATAATTTTCATTTGATCGGAGGATTGAGACAATGAGACACTTACCCCGAAAACGCAGTTACCCCACACCACCCTACATCAAATCTTGGGAACAGCTTTAGAAAATTTCCTTTACTTTAAAAAAGTGCGCATAATGTTTTTCGCGCTGTTGGTAGTTTTCAAGATATAGAACACTGAATGAAAAATGAGCGAATATTTTAGATTTTTACATGAACTTCTTCGTGCTTCTGAAATGGTTCAGTATCTATTTTTCATGAATATTTACTGTATGGTATATAATAAGTATAAATAAGTAAAAATTATTTTTTATTTTCAAAATAGAAATATAAACTTCTAATGGGTACACTTTTTATTTCTTGGTGTAAGACACTCAATAAAAAAAAATAAACTGAAATCCAATCATTGTTATTAGATTTCATCATTTTTAATTGTTCATGCTTAATATACTACATAAAAAACGTAAGAAAAATTTGTATGAAACTAAAACGTTTTGACGAGCTTCATAATACCTACCAAATCCTCCAAGAATAGACCATGCCTGAAATATATACCAGATTAATTGGCAACAATGCACAATGACGTCATAATTTGTTTTTTTAACATTTCGATTTAATACATATCTTTGAAGTTTATATTGTAAATCGCTAAGCTTCAATTCTATTCGTTTTGTTTGAAAAATGAAAAACACAATCATACCTTCTTTCAGTTAGTAAGACAATATAAAATACTTTTAATTGATCAGTGAAAACCAGAGGGGGGGGGGGAGGGGGAGGGTCAGACCGATCAGAATGTATGCGTGCTAAAGCACCATCATGATATAACTGCGGAAACTGAACTGCCTGTCTCTTGTTTCCATTTAACTCTGTATACTGTTCTGAAATATACTGTCCTTACAGCAAGTAATAGTCTTTGCTTCAATAATAGTCAGATGATGAATATAATTCGAATATAAATTGCGGTATTAATACAGATAAAATAGACAGGCATTGAATTATTTCCTTAGATTAGCAAGAAAACTCGCATAAGTTATAAGAATACTTTTTTTAACGTACTATCGAATGAAAGCATCCATTTTTATGATTCATAAATATATTGCAATCAACCAGCTGTTTGCTAAATTTTAATATTTCATCCAAATCTAACCCATTATAATACTGATGTAGTACCCACTACTCAGACGAGAATCCAAATTTACTTATGCTTCTCAGATAGAGCTAGAGCAAAACAGAAACATATCCGGTATCTTCATATTTATTAATCTAAAATATTTTACACATATTATACAAAATCCCCTAGGTGCTTAGTAGTATGTAGCATTCAGGGCCGGATTAAGCCATGTAGAGGCCCTAGGCAATGCTAATTTCGGTGTCCCTCTTACAATACATTTCAATTTCAATATATTTCAATGCATAAGCAAAAATAAAGGCATAACTAAATAGAGTTAATAAATTAAAGTTAAAATAATAAATCAAATTAAATAGATAAGTAGTTAATATTTAATTAAATTTTAATATATGGGTATTAATGTATGTCATTTTTTTTTCTCGAGATAATAGCCATCTAAGAACAGCGCGTGTATCATTTCTGTTTTTTTGTTTTTAGTCCATCTCTTCATTATCTCACTCATTCTTTCTTTCACTCGTCTGTCCATTTTTCCGTTCTCTCCTCTTATTTTCCATTACAAGAACCTTAATGTATTTTCTGAAATTTTCTCTGTTCTGGTATTCTTTTTCTGTAATACCAAGTCTTGTTATTTACTCGTTCATCTGACTGGGGTATCCTCTGATGTTTTTAAGTCCCATCACCTTGTCGAATATCTGTTTGCTCGACCTGTTTTCATTCATTCTTTTCATGTGCTCGAAAAATTTTAGTCTCCTTTTCCTCATTGCTGTTTCCAAGTTTTCAGTTTGCTCATACAGTTCTCTGTTATTTTTTTTTAGGCCAGTATTCTTCTACTTTTCTTGTATAGGATTTTTCTTTCTATTTTTCTTCGAGAATTAATATTGACTTTTTTTTGGGTCCCTGCAGTGCTCCATTCACTGAATAGTCGGGCTTCCTGGAATCCGAATGCCCGACTTTAACCAGGGTAGTGCTTTTATTCAAAGCTTCTTTCATGATATGATTGGGTTACGTGAGGTTGGGTTGTCCCAACAGAAGTACGACTGAAGTTGTTAGCTCCAGAAGGTTTCGTTTTAGTTCGCCTAGTCTAAGTAATTCAGACTAGATTATCCAGCCGCACCATCTGGAGGCCCGCTCCTCAGAACTTGAGACGGATTATGTCATTTATTAAAACAAAACTATTCATAGATAATGATAATGAGTATAATGCGATGCAATTTATGCAATACGCCCAAATGGCAAAAATTAAGTAATATTTGCAAATGCAATGATTAGGGCCATTCGCATCTTCAGCCTAGATGTATCTTACTGGTAATTGGTCCAATGATGCTTATAGACACGCATAAAGCGTTCCCAAAATCTCAATGCTGTCTTTTCTCGATATGGTTGAAGAGGTTCATTGTGAGCTTGTTCCTCGATTTTGTACGAGGTCGAGATTGCTTAGTGTGCTAGCGCCAGAGTTGGGCAATAATTAATTACATCAGTATTTAATTACACCTTAAATTACAATTACTGTGATGGTGTTAAGCATTTACAATTACTCTTTTCAATTACTGACGTTGTAGTTGAGGCTCTCAATTACAATTACTTCTTGACAGTAAGTAATTGCAAATATAATTACAATTATTTCTTGACGGTAAGTAATTACAATAACAATGACAATTATTTCTTGAGTCTAAGTAATTACAATTACCTAAAATTGAAACCATAACAACATTTAAACTATATTTAATTTTGTTTTGTATTCTATATTTTAATTTTAATATTTAAACTATATTTAATTTTGTTGTAGTTTTTGTTAATTTTCATTCGATTCATTGAAACTCGGCATTTTGAAACGCATCTCTTAGCACATTTGTGGAAATAACTTTTTTCAGTGCCATTTCGGCGTTAAGAAATTTCAGTTACCAATTAAAATTATTAGTAATTGCAGAAATAAAATTATAATTACTTGTAATTGTAATTGCAATTACTTTGGCTCAACTAGTAATTGTAATTGCGGTCCAAAATTACAATTACAGTGGTTCATTAGGTAATTGAAATTATAATTAACATTATTTATAATTTTAATTTTATTTCAGCAATTTCAAATTACAATAATTGGTAAATAATTGTAATTGAAATTACGTTTGGCCCAGCACTGGCTAGCGCTAGCAGTGACAGTTATGCCGCTCCCTTATTGAGCACAGGTCTTATATACGACTTGTAGGCAGTCTTGGGAACATCATGATTTGCACCCTACTTTGTATCAAGTGAATATAAGAACGCACAATACGAAGAAAAAATTTGGTGCGGTGAGCGTATCACACATATTTCCCTTACCACCCTATAATAATGATTTCTTTAACACAATTGTTAAAGAGCTCACATAAACATTACTTGAAATAAACTCAGCAGCTCTCATAAAAATACAATAAGATAGTTTTTTAAACAATTTTAGTAAGACAATTATGTATAATATATATTTTAGATTTGTCATACTAAAAATTTATTTTAAAAGTATCGGTTTAAGTTTACATGGAAATTTCATCCAGTTTCCATTGTTATGTATTGAGAATATTCATAATAATAATTAAATAAGGAATAAATTAAAGAGATGCCACCCGGTTCAGTAATATCAATATTAACTAGTTTCTGTTACGGACAAAGTAATATTTTCAAGGTCGGCCGTTGTACCTGGAGGGTGCTGTTCAAGACCGCCAATAGGCCGCTTAAGATAAGCGAAAGTAAGAGCACCATAAACCTAGAGATAGGCCAGGTCGACATGGTGCAATAAAATCTGCCGCTCAAGGTTACAAGTCCTTTGAAAATATTCTTACAGCGACAGCCAATAGAATGTCCCAAAAGGAGAGTGGGGAACAAAATTCATCTGTTCAAGAAGAAGTAGTGGAAACGGTATAAGAGGCCGGGAGAAAGATAGTTCGAGAAAGTTCGGGTCAAGAGTTAAAGTGGAGAGTTCGGGTCAAGAGTTGAAGTGGAGAGTTTTGGGAAGAAGGAGGTTCGAGCTAGAGGCAGAAGACGGAGGTTCGCAGAGGGTACAGCTAAGCAGCACATAGAGACAGGAGAGAGAGACCTAGACCATAGAGCAACGAAAAGATAAGTCCTTTGATTCATTGTGTACATCAATGTATAATATTATGTGGCATCTGGTAATATTCTAAATAAGCAAGAGTTCTCCCAGTATTCTCAAATACATATGTTACAGTCTGTAGATTTTTACAATGATCGTAATTTAGATTAGAAATTAATAAACCAATAATGTAATTAATAACTTAACGTAAATAAAGTAAGATCTGTAACAAAATCTAAGATTCTATTTACCCTGCATGCCATCATCTAGTTAATTAAGTGAAATGGTGAACACGACACCCTTGGAAAGGTTATCCAATGGTATTTATCATATCCCAAGTTAGTGACCATAGCAGGGGTGTTCTGCGGTCTCTAGCCTTTTATGTTAAAATATAGTTAGATTGATCGGCTCCCTTCTGGAACCGATGCAAATAGAGATTAAATTAGATAATTAAATTGAGTAAATGTGGTTTCTGGAACCCCCACCTGCCTTAGAAAAGCAGTTTGCTAGAAACATAGCACCATGGAAACATTTTTTTTCATTAAATAATATAAAAGTAAATATTATTAAGTTAATTTCGACTTTTATATTCTTTCTTTACATTATAACAGAGCGTATTGTTGATTACAGGTTGGCGGCTTGGTATGAGGAGGTTCGGTCACATCTGTCTCCTATGGGAAGCTCTCGGCTTTCCATCTAGGTCTTCTGGTTCTTATAAGATACGCTGTATCTTTACTAATACTAGTCCGATTTTGATGATTTCTGTTTTGTTTTTTAGAGAATTTAATTGCCTTCCATATGGTAGTATACATAATTTGCACACTTTTTGAATAATGCACAAATACAATTTTCTTTTGGCTACAACTTTTTTCCTATAATTTCTCAATGATGTACTACGTATATGAAAAGTTCAACGGTTTTAAGGAGAATTTAGACAAGTTTCATCAAAATCGTTACGGCCGTTTTTGAGAAAATTGTAAACAATTGTAAAGTCGGTGATATAAAGTGGTATTTCTAGTTAGTCAATTTTGATGAAAAAGTTGTAAAATGCCAGGAATATACTTCACGTAACTTCAGTTTCATTTTTCGTTTTCGAGCTAGACTATTCACATACACACATACTGACACACAGATCATTTTACAAGACTTGTTTATTTAGACTCAGGGGACCTTATAACGTATCTTTCCACAGAAAACTCGAATTCATAAATTTTCACGATCGCAATACTTTCTCTTACTGTATATTTCATGTATAGGTAAGGGAAAGTAATTATCCAAAGTTATAACAACGATTTATATCTCGATTAAGTAAACTGTTACACACCATCGTTATCTGTCAGAAAATTGCATTAAAAAAAATTGAAATATTAAATAATGTTTTCAAGACTAGCTTTCAATATGCATTATAATTAACTTATCTCTTCACTTTTCTACATTTATCTTAATTTTTTTACCACGTAGTTCAGTTGATATTCTCAAAGCACTTCTCTACTAAATCCATCAATAAAAGTGCCGAACTCATTCCTAAATTTGAAACACTGTAAAAAATTTAAAAAAACTTAATACAAATGACGGTCGCGATAACTGTTCAAAATGATAAATAAACGAATATAAGAGTTATACAAAAATATATTATCCATGATTCAGCGTATGAGAGGAGAGAGAAATCTCCCATCCCACTATTCTCTTTAATGCGAAACTAAAAGAAAGTAATCGGTACTCTCAACCTAAATAATTAAAGTGCGACACGTTAATTTATAAAGCGTACTGAAAATGTGTTGAAACATTGCATCGTAATGCGGAGGAAGTTAGCCTCAGGGCGGTAGTCAGTGTATTTGAGTTTTATTTTAGAGAGAAAATAAGTAAGTATAAGCAAATAACTTAAGGGAGAAAATTGCTGTCGGGGCTTAGGCCGGCAGGTCACGATCAGAGAGAGAAAAGCCTTCTCTCTCTACATAATCCATAGTGCATGGGAAAAGTTTTTCCTTGGGTTGTTTACCAATGCGTAAATTATAAGCTTGTTAATTTATCTTGCCTATATATTAAATATACAGCAAGGGATAGTATTGCGATCGTGAAAAATTTCAAGGCCCTTTATGTCCAAATAACCAAGTTTCGCAAAAAGGTCTGTGTGTGCGAACAGCCTAGTTAAAAAACGAAATGTCGTACGAAACTGAAATTAAGTATTTAAGGTAGGTATATGGCGGTCATATTACAGCAACTTTTTCGTTAAAATCGACTAACCAGAAGTGCCACTTCGGTACGATAAGTATCATCGATATTCCGCTTTTTTATAATTCTCTCGTAATCCACTCCAACAATTTTGATGAAACTTGTCTTCTTCTTAAAGCCCTTTAACTTTCCGAGTATGAAGTATAAAAACGAGAAAATGGAGGGGAAAAAGTTATAGGAAAAAGAAAATTTTATTTGCGCATAACTCAATAAGTAAGCATTTTATGGTAAATTATGTACGAAATCATATGAAAGGTAATTAAATTTCCTGAAAAACAAAAAACAATTATCAAAGATATAGCGTATCTCATAAGAACAAGACCCTAGATAGAAAGCCGAGCGCGTTTGGAAGGAGACGGATGCGACCGAACCTTCTACCACCAACCCGGCAACCTGTTAACAATATGCTCTATAACAATTTATTGTAATAATATAAAAGTAAAAATTAAGGAAATTAACTTAATAATTTCTACTTTTATATCATTTAACGAAAAAAAAAATGATTCCATGGAAACTAAATGAAATTTCTATGGAAACTAAACCGAAACTTTTAAAATATATTTTCAGCTTTACAAACATTTAAGGTACAGAATTGTCTTCCTAAGTTATATATTAAACATAATATTTATTTATTTATTCCTCTCCGTTTCAGTAAAAACATAGGAAACAGATTGCAGAAAAAAATATTAGATAACTCTTTAAAATTATGTTAAAAAGATTATTATAATAGGGTGGTAAGGGAAAGTTGTGTAATGCGCACCGGCATCAGATATTTTTTTTAATTGTTTGCTAAATATTTATGAAATATTTTAGTAAGAAAAATAAATTATAAATAAATTAAAACTTTATTTTTCTCAAGTGTCAAGGGGCCCGTAGCGCGGAACAGTAAATCACTTATAGAATGAATGGACATTACCTGTAGGCCTCAGACCACAAGGAGATTGAAAAGAAAAGAACGTGGGTGAGAGATCTATGCTCGTAAATCAATATCTTGATGAGATACAGCTGGATATCTATAGTGACTAAGACAGAACTAACCAGGTCAGCAGACAATAGGCCAAAGAGTTCACTCACGCGCGGGCGATGTCAATATCCCGTCAGGAAATGGATGGTCGTTTTATTGTGAACATGGCATCAGTTCTAGAGGACAATATTTTCGCCATTTCTACACCTTTTTAAGAACGGTTGGAGGTATTCAAGCATTATTCGATCAGAGTGTTTTTTTCTATAAAGTGGATCAGAACTTAATAAAATAGTAGTAACAAAATTATTTTCATTGTTTGGATTAGAAAATAAACAATAGAAATAAAGTAATTATAAATCTAAATTTAAACAAATATTTTGATTTCTTTTTAAAGAATTTTAGAAAAGGTGATGATAAATGAAGCTTGTCATTAAAAAAAAAATAAGACTGTAGGATGCACCGAAATTAAGTTATTATAAGCCAGCACCATAGCAAGATCATAGCCTAATCTTAAAGATTAAAATATCGACAGTTTTCGAAATCCTAACATAATAAGGAGTCAGTTAGTTTGCAAACAAATACAAAAAATACCAAGCTCTAAAACCAATGATCTGGATCCAATTATTGGATTTAGGGCTTTCTAATGTATTATAAATTAATGATTTTTAGACCAATTTTGGTGCAGTAAAAAATGTATAAAGAAAAATAATTTGGAGTTAGGAGATTTTGGCATCAGGCAGTATAGAAGTGATCTATTGGGAATGATTTCAGAGCGGTCCTGAGCTCTATAAGTCCTCAGGTGATCTCCAGCCATGGTTTCCTGCAGGATTGACATGCTGTAAGTTCAGAACTCGCATGTGATGGAGATGCGAGACCAGTTAATCAGGTCCGGTTTTTAATCTAAAAACAGAAATGCTAACTGTTCGAGGGAGGCTACAGCTTATATTATGGCCACGTGTGACAATGCACTTCCACTTCTTTCTTTCCGCTATTTCTTTGTGGATTTCGGAAACCCATTAACATATTGCGGACTTTAGGTCAAGAGAATGAGTATTGGATGGCTGAGGCAGAGAGGTTACCAACTTTACCAATCCGTCGGTCATTTCATTACCGTTTATGTTGGAAACCCATTGAAATTGCAACTGCAGCCATGGCATCCTAGGAATAAGAAGATAAGACCGATAGACATTTCAGTGGAAGGAACTTTGCCTAGAGAGAAACAACCAATCACTAAACTGTAAAATACGAGCCGATCGCTCTTGATCGACCAAAGGGTTTTGGGAATTATGGTTGAGGTTAAGATTGAGGAAATGTATTGAGGCGACTCTACATTCGCAGGGTCTGAAGTGCCATTAAAACAAATTGATCTGTTCTTACCTTGTTGTAGTCCATGTCTCCGTCCCAAAATTTAGAATAGAACAATACAATTTTAATAACCTTTGCTTATAGTCTTTTACGGACGCGATCGATATAAACATCAAATTAGATAATCGATTTCTGTGACGTCATCAGTATGGCGTGGATTAAGCATACCGGAACAAAAAAGGAGTTCTCAAAACGATTTTCAGTTGCTGTAAAGATTTCAAATCGTGTTTTATATAAATTATCCTCTCAAATTGAGAGTTCTTAATCATATGTTTTAAGGTATTTTTTAATGAAGTTTTAGATATATTGATATTTTCTTCCGATATCCAATCCTCCAAAGATAATTGGCTACAGCTGTGACGAATCCGGCTGCAAATGAGTGAACTCTATAAATAAAAAATCCATCAGCCAATCAACGTCAAAAGAATGAAATTTCGATTTCGGTTCTTTCACCAAAATTTTAGTTAAGTTATAGTTAAAATTTGGAACAACTTAGCCAACTGCAATGTGGAATTGGATAAATTGGACCTGGGCTTTCTTTTCATCAGGAATTGGTATAGTATTATCAGCTGTAACAATGTTTGTTACTTTTGTCATTATTTATTAGTGTTTGTATGCCCTATACACTTTGACTTGTTAAATTAACAATACCAAACAAGTCTAATGAAGTTATGAGTTCCTCTAATGAAAAGAGGAACTTTTTTGGACTGATTTTTACTGTAGTACAAAAACTCACTTTTTAGAAAAAAAAAAGTTTTGTATTACTCTTGTTAAATACTATAATAATTTTTAAGAATAAGGGGGGTTTCGGAGCAGTTACTGAGATACGAAGCCGTTAATATTTGTGAAAATGTCAAAAAAAATATCTCATATGGACAACATATGACATCCTATTAAACTATAAATCGGAGGCCCAAAAAGTAATCCTGAGTTTGCTTACTAGTTTCCGAAGATTGCGGAATCTCAAAAACGACACTCGGACCTGACTGATCTTAAAAATCTAGACCTCCACCATGTTGGGGTTACGATTCTGGAATTTTACCGAATAAAGGAAATTGTTAAAATAAAATACAGTAGAATCTCGATAATTCGTATGGTCAATGGTTCGAAAGGTAAATATGAATTATCAAGATATCCAAATTATCTAGATTTCCAATAATCGGTGGTAAAAAATAGGAAATAACAAAATTAATGCAATATTGTATTGATATGAATGGACATACAAACGATATAGTTAGATCAAAAAAATCTTAAAGTACCGCTAAACCTTCGTCAAAATAGGCGAAATCTATACAAATCAAAAGTTTCTTAATTTTGAGGTAGGTGATTCCCATCCTCGATGCTTTCTAAGAGTTGCATCACAACTTCCTTGCGTTAAATGTCTTAAATCGTTTATGGCCAAGTCTAGAGACTGCAGCTTAGAGGTTGTGGTGGGAGGCAAAAACACAAGAGTAACATCGCTGAGTGATGTGGTACTGTTGTGGGCCGTACAATTACCAATAAACTGTTGAAAATTTACGCTGTTCTTTATTCCATATCGCTGAAGATTTCGCTTATGGTACATGCTTTTGTGTTTGTATGATAGGCTATCGGTAACGTTTTTGTTTATAAAACACCTTGCTTTTGCGGATTTGCCAGTCATGATCGAACATAAATTTCCAGATCAATCCATGTTGGCGGCTAACAGTATGGCTACATGTTTTCCCAATTTTTTTAAAAGAGAGCTGAATAAAAAAAAAAGTGTAAACCGACCGAAATTCATAGAAACGATTCCTCTCTCAGTCACTCACTTCTCCTCTTGAAAAGATTAAGCGTTAACCTGATTTTTTATTTGGAAATTCGAATTATAAGACGTTTACATTACTTAGGAGACGAAAACAAATACGAATCATCGAGGTGTGTGTGTTTTTATAGGAAATAAAGGGAGATTTTCAAGAGACCAGAAAATCCAAATGAATTATCGAGATATACGAATTACGGGGATATGAATTATCAAGATTCTACTGCGTGTTGATATTCCAATCCTAATTCAGGGGTGATCAAAATGGATATTTACGTTAAAATATTAAAACCGAAAATTTTCGCTATCACAATACTTCCGTTACCTTCAAGGAACTAAAAGCTGCAAAAACTAAGATATGTCAGTGGTTAGGCTTAATCACTATTTTTCAGTGAAGTTTAATGTAAAATGCATAATAGGCAATTTTGTAGGGAATTAAATTTATAAAACGATTCAAACAAAATATTTGTAATTACTCTCAAAAACGCCAAGAAATATTGAAATAACAATTTTAGAGAAAGATATGAGATCAAATATGCTCTTAAATGCAATTTTCAAAGAATTAGGTATTGATATGAGCAATAATAACAGTATACTCACAACTCTACTGTAATCGTCGCGGTCACCATTTTGTCATAGTAAATTAAAACTACCTTCGCATAAACACTCAAGAAGGTTATGCCCGGCGACGGTTACCACCCAGTGTTGACAAGCAGGAATAATTATGTAATTGAATTAAATTATTTATTTGTGTAATTTCTAATGCCTGCAACACTGTGGTAACCAACAATTACCAGACCAGGCATTGTGATAATTAAGTGCCAACCTGATGGACATTTTTAAGTTTGATGAACAAAGTTTTATGAGTGGATTGTTTGTTTTTTTAGTAGAACTTTTTGTTTATTTGTATCAACTGCACCCAGGCAAGTTTATTTTTATTTTCAAGCAAATTTTTTTTTATTTTAAACCAAGTTTGTTTTTATTTCAATATATTCACTTTAATTTTTTATATCTATTTTATAATTATTAACGAAGCCCCTTACACCCTTCAAATATTTATAATACAGTGAACAATATTGATAAAAATTATAATTGTACAAATACAACCAAATATAAACAAATTTAGTTATAAGAATTAATTATGGGACGCAAACACCAACTCTATCGATTCTCGCTCACATTATAAGCACCAAGTATTCACGGCTCTCAGATGTCAATCAGGCCTTCAACAGTGCTAGAAACCTTAAAAATATATTTGTAATTATAAACGTTTAGCCATCATAATAAACTCCTATTGTACACAATAAACAATAGACTTTTCTTTAAAAAAATATTGTCATAAAGGGAAAAATCGTTTTTAGTGTTTCCTGTAAAGTTTGCTAAATGGCACATACGCCTTTTTCAAAAAACGACGTCGATATAAATAAACTGCACTAGAGGCTAACCCAATTTTTATGCCCAAGTCGTGCGATCTATCGGCGTTCCAGATAACCCGCTAAAACACTATAACCCCTTACATGTGTTAAATGTATTTTTTCAGAATCGAAAATCTAAGCGATATATACGAACATATGTCGCCTTTGATTTTTTCGGTTTATCCAAATCCTAAATGTTCCAAGTTCTTAACGAGATAAAAACACTAAATAATAAAATTGTGAATAGACTTATTGAAGATGTTGTTGGTAACTCCTGATGTCCAGAAGCCGATCTGCAGCCAAACTAAAGGCCCTCTGCAGACGTACAATCCTTACAGCCGTAAGATCGCTGCTAACTGGCTTCAGAACTTCAAAAGAAAACATATCAAATTCAGAGATAGACAAGAGAAAACGAAAGTGCCAATAAAGTCTTCAAAGGGGAAGAACATCGAACAGTCAACACAGCGAGAAGAAGAGAAGTTTATAGTTCTCAGACAGAAGAAGGTTTCAAAAAAAAAGGCAAAGAACAATGATGAAAATAAATTCAGTGAAACTCTAAACTCTGGTAGGAGCAGTATTTGTAGTTATAAATGAGTCGCTAATTTCCAAAGTGAACCTAATCGAGATAAGTATCGATTCCTATGTAATAACACCCACGGAATCCGACGGTGCAGTTATTTTTTTTTGCCAAAAAGTAGGTACCGAAATATTTAAAAAAAAGAAAGAAAAGTTGTTTGAAAATACGTTTATTTCCAATATCGGCCTTAGACAGTATTTTATTTTATTTACAGAATGTTCCGAGACTACTAGTTGTTTTCATTCCAAACCATCGCAAAGTGGAACGTAAACTCTTATTTTCTTTCCCAAATCGGTCCTAATTTTCTACCCTACAGATGGTCCTGTCTTGTGTACATTTTTACTATCTTGTACACAGTAAAGGAAGGATTGTAATCGCGAAAATTTCCGGAAATATCCATTTTGACCACCCCTGAATCCTTTTTGACTAGTTTCGTCGTGACGCCCGTATGTACGTTCCTATCTCGCATAACTCAAAAACCGTTAACCGTAGAAAGTTGAAATTTTATATTTGCATTTTTTGTAAAATCTGGTTGTGCACCTCCCTTTTTGGTCACTACATTATTACCGGAAGTGGTACTTTCCTTGTAGGTCATTATTGATTTTCATTAAAATTTATATTAAAATATAATGCAAAACTTCTCAAATTAACCATATAAGACTTGCATATTAATATAAATAACAGAATCAATTTTGATTAACATTGGCAGACCGGAAGTGCTACTTTACTTGAAGGTCATGTTAGACTTTCATCAAAAATTATATTAAAATATAATGTAAATATCTCAAATTTGGTTAATAGGACTTTTGTATGAATATAAATAATGCACTAGATTTAGGTTGAAATTTATGAGCCGAAAGGGATAATTTACTTGAAGTTCATAATAAACTTATTTCAAAAATTATATTAAAATTTAATTCAGAGATCATATTGTTCGGTGATAAATGTTACAAAGCCGATTTATTTTTCCACTCTAATTTAATAATTTTATTACTAGTTTTAAGTTTATTATTATTATTATTAATTGTTAAAATTGAGAGTTAATAATTCTTATTTCCTCCCCATATGTGAACTGAACAAGTTTGCAGCAGGAGAATAAGGCACGAATAAGTTAATCGGGTATCGAAGCATAAAATCGTATAGGCATTAAATGTCGAAACCGTCGATTTTCAATAGTTTATCTCGTGACATTGGCAGTTCTAATGTTGTCAAGGAACACGAAGAAATCTCTTGGGAACTTGTTTCCAACTTAAAGAAAATGACATATAATAACGGAAAGACCTGCCCCTCCTCTTCTTCCTCCTCTCCTCTCCCCCTCCCCTCCCGAAATTACAAAATACTTTTACTTATTCTTATCTATAAACAAAAATTCTATAAACCTGTTTAATGCTATTTCGTGAATCATATACCTTGACATGGAAAATATTATATATAGGAGGGTCCCCGGAAATCCTCCTTAGGGGTGAGTTTCTTTAAAGTAGATCCCCCCACGAAACGAAATCCTAGCTGCGCAACTACTGTCGGTGTTTACCTCTTAATTCTAATAAAAAATAAATTGATTTTATTGTAGCATGGTTTTATAACAGAAAAATAAAAATTTTATAGTACAATATTATTAATAACTTTTTCTATCCACAACGTATCACATTTTTAATCATATTTAACAAAATAAGTTTCATCGAAATCGGACCAGAAAATATAACTATTTCAACTATTCCAAGCCCCCGCTGGGTCACATGAACTGAAATTCGGTATGAAGGGTTTTAATATTTAAATTATGAACGATTTACAATTACATTATACAATTACAATTATGAAAAATGTATACTACAAACAAAGAATTTTTAAATAATTAAAAAAAGAGAGAATATACTTCTTTCTGATTTCTAAAATTTTTCAGTGATATTTAAGGTTTGCTTTCGTACAGTACAGTAAGTAGTTGTGTTATTTTGCGGTTGGTACGGTATATTTGTTTGTGCAAGATATCTCTCTTTATGTAGGATATTGAAGCCATTCTATACGAGGGAATATGATCATTGAAAATCTCTTCTCATTGTCTTGATCGACATAAAGTATTAATGGAGGGAGTTATTGTTGACCGTATATTTATATTTAAACGGAGAAGTTGGTCGGAGGGTGCGGTCAAAGAATTATACTACCATAAGCGAACTTATATATTTTGTGCCTTTATAACTTTATTTGTACCTTTCAGGCACAAAATATATAAGTTCGCTTATGGTAGTGTAATTCTTTGACCGCATCCCCCCCCCCCCCCGACCAACTTCTCCCTTTAAAAATAAAGTATTAATCTTGGAGTGAGTTTGGTTGACCGTAGATATACTTAAGGAAAAGTTGGTCGGGGGGTGTGGTCTCTTAACATCAATGCAATCCCTTACAAAATTTACAATATCATAATTATCTTGATATGCTTCATATACTTCCAAATCTTCAGACTAGTAATCATTTCAATTAATAGTGCTTATATATTTTATCATATCATGTATTATGTACTTTATTGTTTCATGTAATTCATAACCTTTTCTTCACTATTTTCACTTAACTTTGTTTTTTCAATATATAGTATTATCTTTTTCTTTTTATACTTCATATATTTTTATCTTGCTTTTAATTTCTGTTTTTATCATTTTTTACTGTTACTGGTACTGCCTCTGTCGTTTTCAATGTTGCTATTTTGTTTTTTCTTTTAGCCCTGATGATGGCCTAAAACTTAGGCGAAAACGTTGGCACAAAATAAATAAGTTTTACTTATTAATGTGTTAGTCTTTGACCGCGCCGCTCCTTCTCCTCCCTCCCCTCCCCCCGACCAACTTCTTCCTTAAAGTATTAATGGTGTTCTATATTTTGTTATAATCAAATGACTTAAATTACATTATTCTATTTCTATTTCAGGTTCCTTCCTCGGTGGACTTCTGACCAGCTCACTGAAGAGCAATCAGGTCGAGATAAATACAGACACGAAGACCCAGAAGACGATAGCTCGGCTGAGAGAACCCCGGGACCTCTTCACTCTACCGAGAGAGCCAGAATGTTCGCAGGAGACAGCAAGATGGCCTTCGGAATGCCAGGTAAATCTAAATGTCTGTATCAAATAGAGTTTCCCTACTACCTACCACGTTACTTAGAAAAATAAACTTAAAATTATGACATCATTTGAGACAAATCAAAATCAGGACAAGTGTTAAATCAAAAGCGGAATAGACTAATTTAATTGCAAAAAAAAAGAAAATTAAAGCAAACTATAAAATAATTTGCATGGTTATCAAAAATAGTAGGCTTAGCGGACCGGAGGTCACCAGGAACACCAACAATCCCAGCCAACAAACCTTCCTCCACTGAATTCCATCTAAACGCTCAAGTTCGGACTTAACATGGTCTCCCATCAACGTTTCGGCTGACCCCAAGGAAGCTTCGGATTAGCGCTGATCGGAAGACCTCTACACACCTTCCGATCCAATCGGATCCGATATCCAATTTACGAAAGGAAATAGCTATCCACACTCTACGATCTCTTTTTTCCGATCTCGTCATTAGTCAGTACCACTGAGACTCCCGAACTGATTACACCCTCGTATTGGCACCGTTTTTGTTGTGATGCTAAACTATGCTGAATATACAATAAGTAACCATGGTTAGATACTTATCTTCTTATCTTTTTTTTCAGAAATATATAAATATATCGATATGATATTATTGGAAGATTCTAAAACATATCCCCCAAGAGAATCTCAAATAGTTTAAAATAACGTTTCGATAATTCACGCATCAAGACTAAACGACATAAGATCACAAAATAAAACCCAAAAGTAGCTCATCTCACATCGGCAGTCTACAAAAGACTAATTGAATAGCGATAGTGCATAACTCCAAAACAGTTATCATTTACTACAGTCCACAGTCTATTAAAGATAGCTAACATAAAATAGTTATTAAATCGGTGTCCATGGCGTCACATTTTTTCACAATTTGAATAAACCGCCTTCTCTCTGAATAGTTCCACTACTTAAAATTTTCTTGCTCACTGACTAATCATCTGATCGAAGGCACTGAATGAGGTAATGTGCAAGATAATTAAATGAATTACTTTGCTTTCTATACCAGATAGGATAACCTTAAAAACGTACCCACAATTTACTAACTTTCATAATTTGTCAATTATATCGAATTTGTGTATCAGATTTCAACTTTAACTTTTTCGTAAGAGCAAAATTTTTCCTAATTATAAAACGAAAATGTAAATCATGTCGTTATGATTATGTGATTTTTTTTTAAAGATATTTTTTATATATTATTTGGAAAGTAATAATTTAAAAAACTATGTTAAACGTGAAAGGTTTTTGGGATGGATAAGGAACATAAAAGCCTTTACCCGCCTTCCAATCCAATTGGATTCCATTTCCAAAATGTGTAAGTGTGTAGTCAGGCGTCGGTTTCCATTAGTAGTTGTGTTTTTTTTTTTCAACGAACTGCAAGTTCATGGACTGCTTTTTCATTTTGTATTGTTTCGTTAGTGAAATAGCTGAAAATAGAACACTTTATTGAACTATTGGAGTAATACGAAAATTACCGACGCCTTATGGGACATCAGCCATCCATTGTATTCAAACATAGATACCGGAACCATACTTAAAGCCAACATATAATCAATTACTTCAATAAATTTCTAAATTTCTTTCTTAACTTTTTTTTTGTCCAAAATTATCTTTCTGGTGGGAAATCAGCAATTTTTAGTGGCATTTTCCCCTAATAAAAAATAGACTACTGCAATGGATCGAAGGTCAGTGGAGAGGGGCGGGAGTGCATTTTCTATACGTTTCATAACCCCTAGTGCATGATTATGGAACTTTTGGAGATGTCTGATATATATATATATATATATATATATATATATATATATATATATATATATATATATATATATATATATATATATATTTGTTTTTCCCCTACTACATTTGAGCACTCCGAGGAGCCTTTTTGGGTCAAATGAGCTGAAATTCGGTATGTAGGGGTTTCGGTATGGTATGTTAGGGAACTGCCTTTTGCGGGTCTCAACTTTTTCTTCCTCCCCTGTTTTTTTTAATATTTTGTATTTTAGTAAAAATACGACTTTATTGACGGAGCTCTGCAACTCACGGTTTTTTTTTTTGGTATTTTTTTTTATGACAAAAACGGAAATGAATAATATTTCACTAGATATTAAACACTAAGTGGAAGAGAGAAAGCCCACCATTTCTAGTTGATTAGTCTGTCACTGGAGGCACCTGCAGCACGGAAGGCAGAATTACCAAGTCAGGCTCATTACAAACACGGAGCTCTGTCACGTAACCTACTTACGTTTTCGTTTATATCTATCGTCGGCATTGCAATGTATAGCTAAATTCCAGAAATGTTTAGCTGAATTCACTCATTTTGCCGCGGTTATTTCAATATTTCACACTACAAATTTAATGCATCCATTTTTACTTAAGATTTTCATAGGGAATTTTCCAATTTATTGAAAAATTCATTGTGATAAAGTGGAGGATGATCAAGTACCGACTCTGTTTAATGGTAAAAGTTGTCAGGTATTAGACAATTTCAAGTTTCGAAAGAGATTTAGTCGGTATCGCTGTTAAATTTGGAACAGAAATATTGTATAAAGAAAATAAATGCGTAATCGAGAAGTTCTATATTCAATCGATTAAGAAAGCACCTGAAAATCATTGATCAAGTGGGCAATAAAGAACAAGCAGTGGCGGATCTGAACCTTGCGGACTCCTGGGCGGCACGATATTGCGGGACCCTGTGCGATACGATATTGCGGGGGTTCGGAGGGTACTGGTAATGATAGGGAGAACGAGTTCGGCAAATGGTCCTATAGAATACCTCCCAAGTGGAAGGGAATGTCCGGAGATCCTCGGAATAATTTTAAAATTTTGAGAGAAAGCATTTTATGCCATTTAAGTGTTTTCAATTTACCCTCAAAATTCATGTATTCAACTTATAATTTTGCATTTTAGTTTCAATTTTTATTACTTATTTGTACAACTGCAAATTTATGTTGTTTACATGAAAGAACCTAATACAGTTAAGTATTAGGCTCTTTCATGTAAACTGCATTCGTCCGTATTTTATAATTGTATTATTTAGTACTAGTATACCCGAGCGAGAACTCCCGCATTAGATATCAATCCTTTTTCTAATCCCTAATACATTAGTAGTATAAGCGATATTGGAGAAACATATTTATTCCTGTAAACAATATAATATTACTAAAAAAGTTTATTTAGCACACACATTTGGTAAATATACATAGCTTGTAATGACTGTGTTCATACTTTATTAGTAATTAGCTTACCCCGCTGGAAAACATCTCTTAAGTTTAACAGTAAGGCGATAAGATTCAGCTACACTGTTTTCTATGTGTAGTATTCATATTTAACAGTTAGGGTTGGACATGGGAAACAATATATAATTTCCCACTCATTAAAAGTTTTTGTAAACAGACTCAAATTGATATAAAGTTGCCATGACAACGACACATACGCAAGATGGCATAGGGCCTGTGCGGACCTATATTGTGCATTATCTCATAAACGGTAAGTTTTAAGGCTTTAAAACGCTGGACCAATACATTCCCAAGGAACATATATGATCTTGATGCCCGCGTCAAGATCATTAAAACCCAACCAATCCCGTCTTGATCCGCCGACTCTCAGTCGTCGAATCTTTGAAAACTCCCAGTTTTTTCATCACTTTTATTTAAGCCCTAGTAAGAATTTAAGAAACAAAATCAGAATTCGTCACTTCTCCGTGAAATTCTCTTTCATTTGATACCTCATTCATCAAAATCCATCGCTCCTGAGAGCCGGAAAAGGGATCTATACTACCGTAATAATATATAGTAGTGATTTATATATGGTACGGAGTCTTGCTAGCAATTTTTAAGATGAACTATAAATTCCTCTGTAATTTATAATCCATTTATTTAAATTTTCTTTGGCGCAGAACCCTCTCCCCACTCCCACTCCCCCTCCCCAAGGACTCCTTGTATTACAACTTGTATGGTTGGATGGTTGGAATCGATGAAAGAGTTCGCATTAATAATGGATAAAACATCTTAAATAACTAATAATCTTGACTATTTATTATTGTAACGTCATATTATTAGTGAAAATACCTCAATCAACAACGAATATCATTTAGAAACTTTGATTGTATTTCACGACGACTTATGTACGAATCGTATGTTGAGCAACAAATCCTGAGCTTGACTGATTATCCATTCCCTTATTCGGAGAATAAGTTTGTTTTACTCAGCTTAAAATAGATTTCAGTGCATGAAATGCAGGGAACTTGCAGATCGCATTGACTGTCTCCAGTATGAACTATGATGTCAGTACACGACTTATGAGTCGAATCCATGCTATGGGGTCATCAAGAACCTTTTATCTTTGTCTTGAAGCAGAAATATTTCAGTTCAGTTTATTGTCATAGTTGATTTACGGAATGTCACCATGCAGTCTTCAGTGCAGTATTCACTAATAAATTTATTTATTCTAGACTCCAATAGAATAAATTACAGGAATTAAACAGTGGTCCAACTAGTTCTGCAATAACCATTCAACATAAATATTTTTCTTTGTTCAATAGATATTTGGATTGGATTTAAGTGCACCATTAGGAAATTATGATTCTTAGAGAGATAGGAGATAGGCAAAAAGGCGTGATATGAAGTAGGAAAAGGAGCATTGGTGATTCGAAGAGATATAGAGTTCCATGAGAAGGTAGCACAATTAATATGGATTTGTCAAATACAATACTTTTATAGGAAAGGATATTGAGATCGGAAGGGCGGAATTTGAATTGAAGGAGTTAAAAGATATGACAAGGGCGATGGGATTGGATAACAAGAACGCTAGAAAGAATTTACAGCGGTGGTCAGGGATGCCGCTTCGACTCGGTGTGATATTGTCAGAGGTATTCTTCGGATACCGATAATTTCTTCATCTTTTCCTGTCTTCTTTGTGCCTCTCAGCATGGAGATTCTCCAGCCCAAGCATACCAACCGTCCCGGTCCTGTCAGAGGCCACTTAATAAGCTTTGAATCAAATAAAACTATTTTGATGGTGATTACTCCAGCAAAATAGATTCCATAACCTCCGGCCGAGACTATACCCAAGTTTCCTCCAGCCTGGAGCATCATTAGTTGATTGCAGTCAAAAAGACAGCGCTATTTGTAAAATCCTTAAAATAAACTTTTTTTCAGCGAACGGTTCAACCGATTTTGATATTTGAGTGAGATCCCGAGAATGGTTTTAAACAATCTCTTCCTGTTCGGAAGAAAGGTTATTTCAGTAGTTTTAAAAAATTAAAGTATTTTTTTATATAAGTATAGTTTCTAGTTCAACAGCAATCCCATTGTAAACCAAGCAATCGCTGTCGAATTGGGAGAAAATGAGCTATGAGACAAGAGGTTGGCGAGGAAGGAGATGACACGAGTAATAAAACTGCCACAGGATGAAGATTGAATGACAAGATACTCCTATTTGAGATAAGTGATTTTACCCGGATATGAGTTTCATAGAAGAAGGTTTGATAGAGAAAATCCAAAGTTTTATAATGGAGGGACAGTCTTCTTCTTCGTTCTTCCATCATTATATGTCCGGTAAAAAAAAGTAAATCAGCGGTTCTCCTAAGGCCCTCCAGTGTCCCTTAGAGTTTAGTTTCCAACGATTTTGGTTCAGGCCAAGTCTTCCTTCTAGTTTCTTCAGGAAGATTACAACTCTGAAGGACGTGCCCAGTTCTTTGTTACCTCGTACCACATTTATACATTGAACAGTGAGAAACAGTATTGAATAGGAGTGTTGTTCGAAAATAAGCTGGGAAAGGAAGTAATTGCCGACCTAAGCGCTAGTTCTCCCTCCATCTTGTTGATATCGTCAACATCGTGTTCTTTTGCTTGTTGATAGCAAGATGAAGTTTAGATGGGTGAAAAGAAAGATTAAGCTGGAAGAATAAGGTGAGAAGGGTTGAACTTAGAGTACTCGATTGTTCCGAATCCTTATAGATTAAACTTAATTAAAACAAAAAAAATCAACAAAATAATTTAATTTGAATTTATTTTTTAATTTAAGGTGATAGAACAAAAAATCCAGCACATCGACGCAATGCCAGCATATTACGAGAAGTACTACGACGTGAACGGAAAAGAAATCCAACCAAAACCCGCGGCAGATACGGATGGCACTGTAGTCTATACTTACAACCCAATGAGTGCTGTCAATTATGTAAGTATGTAATAGATGTCATTTAAAATATGTTATATCATAATTTTTTAAAAATCTGGTGCGGTGCGCGCATCATACAATTTTCACTTGCCTCCCTACTTGAAATCAATTTCAAAAATTTCCTTTTAGTTTCCATGGAAAGATTAATTTTAAATAAATAATATAAAAGTAAAAACTTAACTACAATAATCACTTAAGCTTGTGCGTTTTTCGTCATTATCCATTACCTTCTACGACTTTAAATGTTAGATACTGATTTTTCTAAAATCATTAGCTTTCCAACGGTAAAGTATGCAATTATATTGCTATTCTTATTTTCTGAAATTTATTTTCAACCTGGAAATTATCCCAGGTTTAAAATAATTTAACTGTTATTAAATAGTTACGGTAACACATCTACCTTCAATACGTAATTTCAGTTTCGTACTACTTTTCATTTTTGAGCTTGACTTACCACATACACACTTACCGACACACACACACACACACACACACACACACACACCCACACACACACACACACACACACACACACACACACACACACAGGCAGACCAATTTGTGAGACAAGTGTATTTGGACTCAGGGGACCTTAAAACGTGCATTTGCTCGGATTCGAAATTTTTCATGATCGCAATACCCTTTCCCCTACTATATTTTATTCATAGATAAGTGGGAGTAAAAATTAATATTTACAAAAAAATGATAAAACTTGGTTTCATTATGAAACTTTTACCTTTTATTTGTAAAAAATTGGTTCTTAAAAGATTTTAAAAATCGTTCTACACCAATTTTTTTTTTATGTTAGAAAGGAAATATATATTTTATAAATAGCGAGGATGCAAAAAGAATAGACTCAAATATATAAATAAAGTTTCTGTTTAGGTTTTGACATTGGCCATCTGCTTAGCAAATGTTGCCAAAAAAATCGGAAAAAAAAATCGTTAGAGCATTTTGTTAATTAACAACGTTGAAAAAACACGCAGTGTTGTAAAGACGAAAATACTTGATTTCTCTGAATTAGTGTCTATTCTCGGAGGTGATGTATCCATTGCCGAAGGATGGGATATAAACAGAAACATGTGTGCAATTGTTGCCCGCTCATATATATATATCCGAAATGATTTAATACTGGCAGCCAAGATTAAGTGTTTGCTGTCTTGCAGTCCGGTAGATAATGGGGTTACTGGCACTCGCTGGGCGCACTTGGCTCTAAATTATGAATTATAAAATTTGACTTGTGAAAGACATCTTGTTATGTGAAAAACACCATTGGGTTGCTCGTCTGTACCGTAAATAAAACGAAAATACCAAAAAATAAAAATAATATGCAATGAAAAATAAAAACTATTTGTTTTAGTCATCGGTCAATATAAAAAACGAAATAATTTAAAGTTATTTGTTTTTACTTCGAATTATTCGACGCAACCATGTAGGCCATTTTCAGAGCTAGATAGATAAGAGACAAATAGTTGAATAATTAAAAAACTAGCATGCACCGATACTGGTATTGTGGGGAGAACTGGTCCGGGTTTTGGTCCTTTTTGCCAACCATACTATCGTAAGATGTGTCAATATTAATTTCTCAGGATCGCCGTGAAATAATTATGAACTGACCCTGGTGGGAATGGAACCCTCGGCCGTCACGGCCTCTAAATCTATATGCAAGGAGGAAGATTGAAAGGTTAGGTTCACTAACTGCAATTTTTAGCCCATAAGTAGTCAATAAGATTGAGGCCTGGGCACAGGCGAGGTCAGTCAAGTGCTTTAAAATTGTATTGTTAGTTTTTCAAACCCCTCTCTACTTTTGCATGAAACATGGGTTGGAACATTATTCTGTTGATGTTTTCTTTGTGATCAGGTACAAATATTCTTTTCTAATGATGTCTTCAAAGTTTGATTTTGCATTGATATGTGAGTATCGCTATTCTTTCTTCCTTCGCACAAAAACATCGCAGCCCCCATAAATACGCGTATCTCATTTCATACAGCTCCAAATCATATTCTCTCCCACTATCCACTATGTTGAAAAGACACGATTAGGGCGATAGGCTTCGTTCTCTCCCATCTTACAATAATTGCACAAGAAGTCATTTATTAAATTACCTCAGAGAGTTTTTGCAAATTTTTACCTCCAAGTTACTTTCAACATATCAAACCAACTTTGCCCTCTTATCTTCAGCACTCCTATGTTGGTGAAGTTTTACCAAGGCAATCTCCTTCTTCCCATTGGGTTCACTGTACTTCGTTTTCTTCCTGACTTTGCAGCCTTTTAGACATTTCTTTCTCAGTCCGTGCAGAAACATCGACAGAGGACAAGATTTTCATCACTTCAGCGAACTGTTATGATGTTTTCTTGCGATTCTAAAGAGATCTCACCAAAAATTTATCCTCATGTACACCAGTTAATTTCTTTCTTCCTGATCTAAATAGCGAGGAAAATGTATGAAACATTCGGTGTCCAATAAGAGTATATTAAACAGCACAACCGAAAACTCCATGGTTTTAGTAATCTCGTATTGATTTTATCCTTCAGACGACAATTTGCTTAATTCATTTACCTCTCCCACGTTTGATTGAAACTGTTAGAAAAAAAAATTTTTTTTTATCGTAAAACTATCATTAAAAATTTTGTATTATATTGTCATAAAAAGAGCAAAACAATTCAGGGTCATAATTCATAATTGCGTTGTTTCAGGCTACTTTTTGAACATAACTCGTATTTTTTATTTTTTAAAGAAGAAAAAAAATTGTATACTAGGTGATAATAACCGGTTATTAATTGACCAGTTTAGCAGGTCTACCAGCCGAGGTAACGTACTCACCCCGCAGCCTGCCAAAGAGTACGATCTCAAGTTCGAGTCTCGCTTCGAATCTGGCAACCTGTCGAAGGCGATAAAGATCACCGATAACTACTATCAGCTCTACCTGCGGACTGACCTCTACACCAACCGCCATTGCCAGTGGTTTTACTTCATGGTCGAGAACATGAAGAAGAACACACAGTACAGGTAATTTGAATATCATGAAGTAATCTTAAAAAGTTAAGAATTGTTCTTCAATGGTATAAGTATGTAAGGAGTGTCAATACAGAGAAATAATTACGTAAAATGATAATTTCATTTATTATTTCCTAATTTAAATATAAATACTGTCCTTAATAAAACTGCTACATGGTATTAGAAAATAATTTTATCCTTCAACGTAGCTTCCATGATTTAATAGAAACATCTCATTACGGACTATTGAAAAATAATGCATCACTTCAAGACCGTTCAACATCGATATCGCCTCGCATGATAACCTCGTTACTGACTTTTTTGACGTAATTAATTTCTTTTCTTCACAATTTGAATTAATACCTCTTATTTAGATAGCTCTTTGGATAAGAGTAAGGATGTGAATATTAAAAAAAAATATCGATATATATAATTATTGTATCGATAGTGTTTGAATATATCGAAATAGTAGCAGTTCGATATATCGACAAAAAAATATAATATTTTGTTATATCGGGCTTCGATATTTTTAGTCTTTTAAAAATAAGTCTATTTAAAGGTAGACGCACATATCGATATTTCAGTACCGATGTAAATAAGATATTGTTTTTATTAAGTTCATTTACAGCAGACTTTAAATATCAAGAAACAGGTTATTTCCTACCCTCCTTACTATGCGTTTACTTTTTTTTTTTTTAATTTGATAAAAGAATTAACGATATTTTAAAATACCGATATTTCTCTGCCGATATTTAAGATATTACTGTTATAACAAAGATATTATTCTGCCTATATCATTATGATATTGTTTTTATTAAGTTCATATACGGAAGGATTTTAATAATAAGTAGTAAGCTATCTCTTAGCCCCTTCTGATTCGTTTAGATTTTTTCTTTTTTTAATTTGACAAAAAAATTAACGATATTTGTGTGCCGATATAATATAAAGATATTGCTTTTATATATTGTTTTTATTAGGTTCATTTCTATTAGAATATAAATAAAAACAAACAGGTTATTTCCTAATCTTCCTCCAATTCGTTTAGAATTTAATATTAACGATATTTTTATGCCAATATTACCAAGTTATCGATATAGTTAATCCATACCGATATCAATATGGATATTTTGTTTTCGATATACCATCCCACGAAGATAGTAGCACGAACAAACCACATCACAAGTTCTTGTAAAAAAAAATTTAATTTATATTTTTTCTCCTTTTTTAAAAAAAAAAAAAATATCGTTTTTCGGTACTCAAATTTTAATATCGATATATTAAAAAAAAAAATTGGACAACAATATAGATATATATATATATATATATATATATATATATATATATATTTTAAATATCAATAAATAGATATTTTCAACATCTTAAAATAAGAGGTTTTTATTCAAATAGTGAAATAAAAAATGACGACAAAAAAGTTAATATAAAAAAATTTAAAAAAAGTTAGTAATGAGGTCATCAATATACTCTTTTATACAATCTTATAGTTTTCTGTTCTAATGATGCCTGAATCGTTGAAATATTAACTGGATTGTTATTTACAGATATTTGAGAGGCACAAGGCTTTGATCTGGAATATAATCATTGCTATATATCTTTGTTCTATATTGAATTTTTTTTTTTTTAATTTATTTAGTATACTGTATATTTTCTATGTAAATATATTTTAAATATTTTCCTTATATCAACTATTAAAGCACTTTATCAGTTCATAGGAGAAACTAAAGAATTATATTTACTCCATATCAGTATGAAAATATTAAGTAATTTTTGATAAATATTTTGTTGGATCCAGTTATGGAAAGCAGTTTATTTATTAATAAAGTGATCTGTTTTTAGGTTTTCCATTGTGAACCTGAGCAAGGGGGAGAGCCTTTACAGTGTTGGTATGAAGCCAGTTCTGTACTCCTCGAAGGCTGCAGTCGAAAAGAAATTGGGCTGGCACCGCTGCGGTACCAACATAACTTATTTCCGCAATGACAATGGGTAATGATTGCCCTACCTTTTATAAAAGTATTTAATGAACTTCAAACTAACTTTAAATTAACTTTTAATTTCAAGCACTGGTTTCAACTGCAAATAGAAATTGCAATTACTAAAGAATAATTATTCAGAATACTCAGCTTCAGACCTTGCTATGTGATTATTAATTTCTCATTATTTATTTATGTTTAGAAAGGACGAGGAGGACCCGGAATGTACTTACACCCTCACATTTCAGTTGGACTTTCCTTATGATGATGATTGTTGTTTCCTTGCCCATAGCTATCCTTACACCTACACAAATCTTCAAGACTATCTCTATAAACTTCAGGTAATATATATAAAAAATAAACTACAATATTTAAAATAAATCCCTTCAAATTTTGATAGGTATTTAACAAATTCATTACATTCAAGTATACCTATTATTTTATTTGCGAAGAAAAGATTATGCCTAGTTGATAAATTATATAATTTTATTACTTTAAAGATCTTTAGAAAAAGAAACCATTTATAATAGAATAGAAAAAAAAATTTTTATTCTAGGACTAAGTCCCTTAAGAATGATGATGTACAATACAAAATTTACTCCTGGCCAAAATACATAATAAAAATAAATAAATTAAAAATCGAAATATGTATGCATAATTATCAAGAAATATAATCATTACTGGAAAAAAAATTAAATTCATCCAAAATCATTAAAAACAATTAATTTCATCTGGTATTTATGAAAATAATATAAAATAGTGTATACGTTAATGGTTTGACTCGCATTGCAGGGCTAAATGAACAAGAAGCAAAAATTATATAAATAATAACAAAGTAAATAAAAAGACATAATTAGAATAATGAAGACAGAAATGACTGATAATAAATAAACAAGTGTTGAATTTGTAAAATGTAAGATAAAAAATATATAAAAAATAAGAGTTACAGGTAATAACAGGTAAATAAAAAGAAATGAAAAGTCATAACAGTAATAAATAAAGCATCCCACATGTATAACAACCCTCCTCCACCCCCAACTGCCACTTTAATATTCCTTCTGTCCTTCCAAATTATTGTCTGTCATTCCTCGGTCCTCACCTACACTCCAAGTTGTCAAGGTGCGAAAGTTTGTCTATTTATTTAGTTTTATATTATATTTCAAATTTCCCAGTTTTACTATGCTTATTACTATTATTAAAAATAAAAATCTGTACCACTTCAATCAATGGATGTTTTTGGGTTCGGTACTTTTTACTATTAGGATTATGCTCAACCGCCATGTTTTCCACCCAATTAAGGTATGTCCAATATTTAGAGGCTGAGTGGAATCCAAAAGTCCACCAGGAGGGTCTCTTGACCTCAGGGTGGACTCACAGGTTTTGTAACAGAATAAATAATTATCTGTCACAGCCGGGCCTGGGAGATCCTGAGCTACCCAGCTCCTATTACTGTTATTACTTTTCTATTATTTTCAGCTATCTGTTATTACTCTATCAGTATAATCTTACAACCTTTTACAAATTCATCATTTTGTCAGTGATTACTGTTTACATTTTTCTCATGATGTCTTTTTATTTACTTTATTAAGATTTATATCATTCTCCGTGTATATAATATTTGTATCTTGTTCATTTAGCCCTGATTAAGACCTGCAACGTAGGTTGAAACGTTGGCTTATAATAATTAGTTTAAATATTTTGAGATCCATTTCTTGACCACCTCCTGGATCATCTTATCCGTCATTATCATGAATATTTAATAAAAATAAAATCTATTATCGAAAATTCTCTGATTAGCAAGCGCCTCTCGGGATTGCGAAAACGTGTTGGAAAAAGAGGAATGTAAATGAGCATAGGGAAGAAACATGTTGGATATTAGAAAAATAGAATTTCAAAGGTTGGTGGAGCAGACTAGAAAGTAACGTTCAGATGTTTAAATTCTGTGGTATGAGGTAAGAAGGCCAGAATGATAGGCTCTTTCATTGAAGATATAGGAAGGGTGATATGTGTCGATAATTTGGTAAAAGTGTGATCCAAGGAAATATTTTCTATGGATGGAGAGAAAGAGCCATCTTAGCTCGATGTCAAGATGGATTACATGAGAGCGCCTCGAGGTGCTGAAGACAGATCTTATAAAGGAGCTCATGATTCATTCTGTCCTCCAGTACCAGCCAAAGGTCACCATGTACTACTAAAACCATGGAGGATCGTTCAGTACTTTTTACTATTTATATACTAACAGCTGTGCAAGGGAGTGGATTCGGCGAGGATTACACTCAACCGCCAAATTTTCCCCCAAATTTAGGTATCCTTCATTATCATCTATAAGATCAACCAATAAATATTTAATAAAAACATAATCCATCATAACATTTCATTTTGAAATTAGTCACATTTTATTAATTGAACCAAATGTGATAATCTCTACATAATTTGCTTTGTGAATAATTAGCTGGTTTTAAAGTATTGTTAAGAATGCATTGTGTAATACATAATTAGATTGTTTAACTAAACATTTTCGATAACATTTCATCATTAAATTTAGATATGAATGTGATATTGTTTTTGTTTGTTTATTTACTGTAAAAGTAGATTATCCTACATTAGGGTTTGTTCATAGTGCACCGCGTCCCGCTTGCCGCGCGATGGCGACAGATCTCCGCGAGATTAAACCCAACTAACTTGCTCCATTCTAGCGGGTTTGGAGACCAAAGTGAACCGATCTAACTAACCGCTAGAATCGAGCGGTTTAAGAGATCGAGCGGGAAGCGGGACGCGGTGCACTTTGGGCGCAACCTAAGGAGAGAAAGGAAAGTTTACGAGCAAAATTTCCTTTAAATAATTAAAGCATGGTTGAGCCAAGTAATCTTATTGCCATTTTTTTTTGGGCGGGGGGGAGAGATATTAGCGTAAACTATCACATTTTTAAAATTTGTAACCTGTAACCAAGCAATCTGGCTTATTCCTTAGATTAGCTTAGATGAGTCAAAAAATTTGGCTGAAACAGTGTAGAAATCGAAGAATGTCCCTCTCCCTCCCCCCCTCCCTCTCCCCGTGTTAATGATCTTGCACGGCCTTTCTGTTCTACAACTGTAAACAGAGCCGTAGCCAGAGGGGAGGTCCGATCCCTTCCCTTCCCTTCTCCCGAAATTACAAAATACTTTTACTTATTCTTATCTCTAAACAAAAATTGTATAGACCTATTTGAATGTTATTTCAAAAATTATATATCTAGGCATATAAAATATTATATTTAGAGAGGGCTCCTGGTTGGGGTGTTTCTTTGAAGTAGATCCTTGGATAGAATCCTCAGGAATGAAATCCTGGCTATAAATGGCATGATTTGCATCATCCACATTTTTGACCTTGTCGTTTTTAGTATTTATTTATTTATTGATTAAATGATGAGGCTCTGCACCATGAAAATAATACTTTATGTATTATAAGTTTTCATATCGAAAACAGACAATAGAATTGACCAAACCTTCGAATGCATTGCAGTAAAAGAAAAATAAATTTTATTGGAATTAGAAATGAAACAGAATGACACTGAATTGAGGTTTTAAAAAAAATGTCTGGTGTATTATGAACATAACTTGAGTATTATGAAAAATGGACTTAGATCATTTACGAATACATAGAACGGACGTATGTGGACCTACATATAGCCCAACTTGTGGTTTTTCTTTCAACGAATAGAGATCGTTTCTGGATTTAAATCTGTTGGTACAACATTGGTAATGGCATATAGATTATTTTGGTGTGAAAAAACTTTTTTCAATTTGTTGGCACTTAGATCACATGGCTCCGCCATGCTTAATTTATGAATGTAATTTTTTTTAAAATGTTGAGCATTTTTACAAATATATTCAACCTCTAAGGCAGTCCCTGATTGAGAGGGCATTGGTTCAAGCTTACTTTACTGTTACGGTTCAATTTTTATTTCCTCTTAATAATTTTACTAATTTTCAAGCAATTACCGAAAATCAATGCGTTACAGTCACATCAAGCAATGGACTTATGGATAGTCTTTTATTATATAATTTTTATAATTACAACAGATTCATCATACCTAAACTATTATAATGATTTATTTTAGAATCATCCTGTAAAATCTCTTCACACAAGACTGCGACTTCTCTGCAAAACCCTAGCTGGGAATAATGTCTATTATTTGACAGTAACATCACCACAGAGCCCTGAAGACTCCTTAAAGGTAATTAGCCAATCAAACAATTAAAACCTCATCCCTCTGATTAAGGCATAAAAATTATAAAATATTATAAAACTTCATTATCAAATTCAGTATCTATTTTTCATTTTGATTTATTAGTGATTATCTTCCAGAAATAAAATATGCATGTATCCATAATATTTTTAAATTTATTTAGTTTGATATTCGTTTCAGAAAAAAAAGGCTGTGGTGATATCGGCCCGGGTCCACCCAGGCGAGACTCCAGCTTCTTACATGATGAAAGGCCTTATAGACTTTATCACCGGAGATGCAAAAGCTGCACAGGTAATGTAATGACTCACATCCAACCAAGATAATATTTGCATCCATAAATTTGTAACTCGGAGTTATGGGACATAATGTCCTTTTTTTTTTACCAATTTAGCATTATTACGCGTTTGTATTCAACTTTTTTTCTTTGCCCAGAAGTACAGATTACTATGTCCTAGACCAATTGCAAGGTGAATAACTTGCTTTTAAAAGAATACTAAGCCCACTTTTATTGATGAGTGGCGAATATCTGTTCAAACTGCTTTTCTGTAATGTTAGAGAAATGTGATATAATATCCTATATGTTCGAGGTCAAAATTTTAAATGTATTTCTGAAATACCTTGAAGTGTGTGTGAAATTTTATTACGAAAACTTTTGTTTGGTAATCAGCCCTTAAGGCTTGAACTCAATACACAAAAAAGTTCTTCTGGATAAAGTATCCGCCATACAAAGTGGGTGAAAGGCCTTGCAATGTGTCTTAACTAAATGTAGAATATACTCAATGCATGAAAAGAATTTAAGAAACTATAAACTGTACCAAATTTCCATTTTTATTTTCCTACAACTAATAGGTAAGAAAATTATTGTAATCGGGTGAAATTTTCTATGTGCAGTTTTCAATGGATCTATGCTTTTCAGAGCCTCCTGAGTCGGAATAAAGCATTTTTAGCCATTGGACCGATTTTCTTGCTTATTTTTTTTGTAATGTAGGGTTTTGTCCCCCTAATGCCTGTATACCAAATCGGGCGCTCTGTGTGCAATATTCAAAAAAATGTATTTTTGCATAGGCAGTAGCACATAAACGGCTCCAATAATTTTTATGAAACTTGCCTAAAGTCTTCTACTTAAAATTTTCTAACTATTCATACATTAGGTACATTCCTAAGAAAAAGTAGGAAAAAATGTTATGATGAAAACAATATTTTATTTGCTCAGAACTCGAAAATTATGCAGCCCTCTGAATTGGAAAAAAATCGGTTTTGTCATGTCTATTCGAAACCTAATTAAATTCCCTACTAAACAAAAAAAGAACCATGTAAATCGGACCAATGTTAGCAAAGGTATAGCTTATTAAACTTTATACACATGTTTAATGAAATATTCTGTATATGTTTCTTTGGAAACCGGGTCACTTTTGTTTATTTTTTGTTTTAATTTGATAACTGTATATCTCCCAGAACAATCTAGATGCTCATTTGAAAGACAATTCAAATGTCTACAAAGCTAAACATAAAAAATAAAAATCATAATCGGATTAAAATTAGCGAAACTTTTTACTAATAATAAAGTGTTATTGATAGATTAATGTATGTGCTTAAAAAACTTTTATTTTTAAATGATTTTGTCTTATTCATAATTAATGGTAATGATGGTTAAATAGATATAAGTGTATGTTTTTATAAAAGAAAAAATTTACCAGGGCTCTTATACCTTTGTAATTGATCATTTCATGGCCTCTATTCAAATAAAATTGTTTATTTGTAACAGCTTCTGCTACAAGGTTTAAAAGTTTCATGCCTTATAGAGTATGAATTATGAATTAAAACCAAAAAGGTAACGAGGCTTTGATCTACACACCTACATTTATTTAATATAATATATTATTATACTAGTATTATTGACATTTGATATATACAAATATTGTTTTGAAATTTTTTTTATAGGAACTTCGGGAGAGGTTCATCTTCAAGTTAATACCAATGTTAAATCCAGATGGTGTGATTGTAGGCAATAGTAGATGTTCGCTGACTGGACGAGACCTGAACCGCCAATTTCGCACTGTGATAAGAGAAACTTACCCTCCTGTTTGGCACACCAAGGTCCTCATCAAGAGGTCTCATAAGAATTTATATTTACATAATCTGATTGGCAAAATGTAAAAAAAAAAAAAAAAAAAAATGTCCTTATTCTCAGTTTTTTAAATTCTGATGCTACAGTAACAGAAAGAGTGATTATGTAGGGTCAGGGAATAAGATCCTGTGTAAAAATAACAGTTGCCTGGTTAGTCTACTTATTATTTTCCCAATAATTGATCTGAATAAGGAAAAAATTAGAGGAGACACATCTAAAGAACTTACTCCCTGACACTAATAATTTATTGTAAAAAAAAAAGGAATAATCCTGCATTAATAAACATTCAAATTCTAGTAGAATTCTTTCATTACTTAACAATAAATTCAAGATTACTCAAACAACAGCAAATTCTTTATCTCGTTAATAAGTACAAGTAAGTTTACATACATGCAACCAATAGACAGACTTGATACAATAAGATAAATGAAGTTGTATTTGAAAAATTTAATTTGATATATTTCCATAAAAGCATCAACATTTTTTATTCATATTTATTTCATTAATTTTTATATTAGAATATTCTATTGAAAATGAAAATCATGTTAATTAATATATATAATATTTTTAAATAGAGCCTAATCATACCAGCGAAATTCACTCTTTATTCCAGTATTTGCTCTGATATTCATGCAAACTTCTATTTGAAATTACATTATATTAAATCCATTTATATTTTATTAATGCAATCCCAAAAAATTTCTAGCCTATGCTTAATCCGTTTATATATTTTTAATCGTATATGGCTTGTTCATATTAGGTATATTATGATTTACTCGTATCTATGTTGATCGTTCAAAATCAATGTTGTGTTCTGGGTTTTTGGGGGGGGAAAGGAGAGGGGTTCTCTTTGTGTCTATTTTTACAAATACATCTCATCAAATATGAGATTATTTTAAATTGAGATTTTGGGTATTTTTATGATAGATAAACATTATTTTTTAAATAATATTATTATAAATATTATTTATGTTTTATAAATATTATATATACTATTATTATTATTTTATACTTAAATTTTAACACTTATGAGTATAATTACCACTTTAAGGTTTATTATTTTTTTTTCTTTATTTTATTATTGTTAATATTTTTTTTCTTTATTTTATTATAAATAATATTTTTTTTATATAATGTTTGTTCTTCTTTGTTATTTAATTTAAGTAATTTCTTATGTTTCATACTGTGTATTGAGAAATATGTTTTTTGTACTACCTAGAATTGGGCCTTGCCTGTTGGTAGTTATTGTATAAATAAACTATGTATGTTATACATAGCTATGCATGTAATTTTTTATAAGTATAAATAGTATATACTAGGTTGTACTCTCACATCGGTTTAAACATAATTTAAATTAAAACTCTTTATTTCTTGCTAAATGAAATGCATCTTTTATCTAAACTTTATTTTTGGCAAGATTGTAATTAGTTATGCTTTATCAAACTATATGTTATAATTTTAAAAGTGACGCCAATAACTCATCCTTATACACGATTTCTAGATTAATGGAAGACTGTGGAATAGCATTGTATTGTGACCTTCATGCCCATTCGTCAAAGCATAATGTGTTCATTTATGGCTGTGAAAATAAAAGAAACGTCGATAGAAGGCTGCAGGAGCAGGTCTTCCCTCTGATGCTCCACAAAAACAGTTCTGATAAAGTAAAAGCTATTTCTTTTTCTGCCTTCTCATTTTTATACGAGATTTAAACGAACGTAATGTAATTTTGTAATTTTCAGTTTTCCTTTGAAAATTGCAAGTTCCGTATACAAAAAAATAAAGAAGGAACAGGAAGGGTCGTCATGTGGATGTTGGGTATAGAAAATAGTTATACCTTGGAAGCCTCTTTCGCTGGTTCGACTCTTGGAATGCGATCGTGCACCCACTTCAATGCCAGCGATTACGAGGCGATGGGGAGATCCTTCTGTGAAACCCTTCTCGACTTTCTCGACGACGCTCCGGTTAAGGTATAGTTTTTAAATCTTCTCAATTATGTATGAAGATGCCCTGATGTATATAATGCTACCGAAACCTGTTATGCGGATGTTTTTGAGATCATCCTGCACTTATGTATATAGAATTAGAGCATGTTTCTTGTATTGTTTATAGTTGTAGGTTTTTGTGATTTATTATAATAGTAACTACCTGTGATATATAAAACAACGTAATATATAAAACATACAATGAGGTTTAGTCATCCATAAAATGTCTCTTATGGAGAACCACTCACCAAACTGTTTACATGTAGTCCAGAGCAAACTAATAATTGTATTTAAAAAACATGTGAGACCAAAATTTCTCTCCTTTTTTTTTTTTTTTTTTAGTTCAGAGTAATAATAATTATGTGTGCTATGTATTAAAACTGATTGTGCTTGGTATCAAATTAACATTGTTCGTAAGGAATTAAAATAGTTAATTAATTTCTGAAATATTTATCCTTTAATGTAATGTAGACACAATTTAATTAAATGTTTAAATAACTTATGAACCTATTTATTTTTCTGTTGCTGCTTCCTATTTGATGGCATATTAATCTGTACAACTGGTATGTTTTAACAAAGCAATTTTATCAAAATAAATGAATTTTATACTATTCAAGTCTATCTTTGAAACTGTAAACCCTAAATTGTCAAATATTTCAGCATATTCCAGTCGAAACTGAGGACAAAAATACTCCAGAAATTACAAAAAGAGGGCTCAAGCGCAGACGAACCCGCAAACGTAAGCGTGTCTGATTATTCGAGGTAAATATACTTTTTTCCAGATCACCACAAAAATAAAAGTTTCTTTGTTATTTTTTATTAAATATTATCCGATCAATCTTTTTTAATTAGTGACGATGGTGAAATAACTGATTCGAGTGATGACGAAAAAAAAAAAAGGGAAGATTTTTTTCTAACGGCTCCACCGCCATCTCCAGAAACTGTTCGTGAAAAATCTAGAACATATAAGGTAGTCATGGCTGTATATATTTTCGTCACATGTAGCGATTATCAGCACATTTTTGTAATATTATGTCTAATAAAATATGTGTGTTTTTTAAAGTTTTATTTTTAAAAATTACACTAAATTTTTTTGGTTATTATATATGTAATTATGGTTTAATTATGTTGTTTTTTTTAATGTAAATTGTATTATTATATAATACATTATTAATAATTTTGTATTTTTCTTTATCTACATTTCAGTCATTCATTTGACACCGAGTTCATGAATATTAATATAATTATTATATTGTCTTGACTAATGATATAACATTCTGAGTAAAATTTTCAGGAGGGTTCACCGAAGCCTCGTAGACATCCACCTACTGTTATAATTTTTTCACCACCTGCGCAAAGAAAAACCATGCAGGTTTTAAATAAAAAAAACCTATAGAAAAGCATAAACAGTTGATTAGTAAAACAAAATCATTAGTTATTCGCTTTTGGCAAATTTTTTTTTTTTTAGGTTTTCTTAGTTCATTTTATATAATTTTTAAGTAGATCAATTAATTAGTGCAGCATAGTTTAGGGTGTAGAACACAAATTAGATTATTATTTTATTTTATCAGAGAATAAAAAAATTTCTATTTCAATATTTTTTTTTTTTTAAATCAAGAGCATTAGTATATTTTTATAATTGTGGATTTTTCCTAACATTTTCCAAATAAATGACAGTTTTTCTCACTATAAATGTCAGGGATTGTGTTAGTCTCTAATAATAAAAATAATATTTTTCAATCTATTCTGGTTTTCTCTCTTGGAATAAAAATAATGATAAAGCTTGAAATTAAATAAATGATCAAGCACTTATTGTTTGTTAAGTTTCTCATTTGTTTGCCCCTTTTTTTTACCATTATCATATAAAGCTCCATAGATTCGACAGGATTTAAAAAAAAAAAATAAGGAGTCAATGATCCTCCGTCATAGTTGATGATCGGGTTTCGTTTCCATTGAATATCACTGGGCATTATTGGAAATAATTTAGCATGGTCCCTAATTTGTTTTTGTATTTTAAAACAATCACAGTTAAAACTATTATAAACAATACAAGTAGGTCCATGAGTGAAACAATAATTAAAGATATACTAAAAAAAACAAAAGTTGAAAACTCATTTATTTCATTGTAAATATTATCATTAATGAAAATTTGATTAAAATTTTAATTTTTTTAAAGATTTTTTTTCAGTAGAAAGCTTGCTGTTCAAATATACTTCATTCATGTCTGCAGACTACAGCTGACAAGAACTATTTTTCCTGATAATTTTTTTCCTATATTTCTTTTTAAATTTCCTCTAATGTGAATCAAAGATTGCAATCGTTAGTCTTATCACAAATTATTCTATTAAAAATTTATTATTTAAGATACTTAAAATTTTTCATCTATTAAATCATCCTCAGAGAAGGGCTGAATAGAATTTCTATTACATTGTGGGAATCCTAAAATATTATAATTTTTTGTTCATTTCATTATTTTTTTTCATGATATATCACATTTATATACATTGATTTAAAGTATGAATTATAAAGTAATACATTATTATAAAAGAATTAGCCCAATTATATTTTTGGAACTCAACGGATTTGAAATATGAATTTTAAAAAACATAAATGCCACTTCATGTCATAATGTCAATCAATGATTTCATAATTTGCTCAGAAATGGAAGAGAAACATCTATGTAACTTGTTCCCGTAATACTACAATACCGGGTCAACCCGCAACAAAGCTGGAGTAAGTCCCTAGCATACCCATTTCCAAAATC
Source organism: Rhaphigaster nebulosa (assembly GCA_948150685.1). Classification (NCBI taxonomy): domain Eukaryota; kingdom Metazoa; phylum Arthropoda; class Insecta; order Hemiptera; family Pentatomidae; genus Rhaphigaster; species Rhaphigaster nebulosa. The sequence goes on along the minus strand of OX411309.1, from coordinate 140,322,781 downwards.
TATATAATTTTTGAAAATTAAAATAAACTAATTATAATTATTAAATTATGCCTAATGACAATGAATTTAGCTATGCAAGTATTTAAGGTTCATAGTGTATCAAATAATCCAATGAAAAATAAATTTTGAACCTAGATGTCTCAGATTTAAATGATTTTTTTTTTATACAAGTTATACATTACTAATATATTTTTTATTTGAATAATTTTTTCAATATTGATTTTGGAAAATTGCATAAGTAGTCGAATTTTACATTGTTTTTTATCACAAATATGCTCGTATATTTACAATCAAAGGCTAGAGGGTTGTTAGGCAGCTCATTTTAAAGCTTATTGTATGGGATCTCATTTGACATGTAATATAACAACCTCAAAAAAATAATGTTTTTTTTTTTACTTGTTTTAAATTTGTTTGAAAATCTCAAAAACACCATCTTAGATTCACTACTAAAAAAAAAAGATGTATATTATTCTGGCATATTTCAATGTCAAATTTCAAGATGGAGAAAAGAGAATATAAGATTCATGAGTAAATAAAAAATAAATGTTAAGTAGTTGCTATAAATCGTCATGTCATAACAAAATTTTTTCACTTTAAACTTTCCCTATTCATCCAGTGTTCTTGAATAAAATATTTATTAAATAATATAAAGCATATTATCTTGCTAATCTGAATCACGTAAAGCCACCAAAATGAGTATGACTTCAGTATTCCACAGTTCAGATGAAATTAAAATTGTAAATTATTCCCTTCCATGCAGAAAATGATTAAAAAAACAAAACAATAAAATAGTAAATAATCTTATAAATTTTCTTAAACTTATAAAATAATTATAACAAGATATAGTTCATGTCCTAACCATTAATGACACAGAAAGGCAGAAGCGATGATAAACAATAAATTAAATCAGGATTGTTCTGGCCAATGAACATGGAAGAAAATACATCATGCATTAACACTGTATGTTCCTAAAGGAAAACAAGTTGGATATACAAGGAAAAAATGTATGCAGGATATAGAGGGAAGATGTTTTAGGCCAAGTCCACACCGGGAGTGACTAGCTAGGTGAGTAACCTAAGAGAACATGTGAGAGCGGTCACATTGTGACAAACCAGATTAGTCACATAACAAACAAATTACTTTACTCTTTCATTAAGTGATAAGATGATTCATGAATGACGAAGCCCTCATTTCAGCTGCCTTCAAAAGACAGATCCTGTGGGATCCTAAGGAGAGACTCCATAAAAACTCACGGGTACTACTATTTTAGAAAGTAGGGCATCAAACATAAGTGTGCTCATTCTTACATACATATTTAAAAAACTTATTTTCTGTTTATAAAACAAATTCAATTCATCATACCCCAATCTAGTTTGATTAACATTATCAACCCAACATCCTTGTCTTATTTCATATGCATGTTGTAATAAATCGAATCTCAACCCAATATTTTCGCACAATAGAGGATTATGTTTTTGGCTAATGTTGACAAAGAAATCTTCCACAGTGTACCGCAAAAAAAACTATATTCACTAGGTGACCCACAAGGGTTATGTGGCCACATGCATCCAGGCCCTAAGTAACTAGATAAACTCACTAGTCTCTAGGCACCTAGTCTCCTTCGGTATGACTTTACTGTTAAATAAAATGCACCTATAAAGAATGATTTGATTAATCTTTAAATCGATGTGTTTAAATCCTAAATTCTGCATATATTACAGAAATAAATGTAAGCTATTTTGTTTTGATTTAAATTATGAGAAATTTTAATAAAGATAGACAAAATAAAACTAACTAAAATTTTAATTGAGAAAATAAATCAAATTAAAACCATAGAAATTTTGTGGCTTTGCTTATGTTACAATTATCTATTATTTTTATGATGATGTTATAACACTAACTGGTTATAATAATTATAAACCATAATTATGAAAAATTCTACAATCGCTTTTGCTCAATGGAGACGTCTCAGACTACATCGTTCTGTCCTAATGACACCTTGTTACTATTAAAGCAGAGTTCCCACAAAAGATTTTTAAAAATAACCTTGCTCACCTATCAATGTTATTAGGTATTTTTCATTTAGATAATTAATGTGGATTCGTGCTTGTTATAAATTAGATAGATTAGAATGTATTTAAAAGAAAAATAGAAGTGTTTAGTTAAGAAGATAGATTGAAATTTTAATATGCAAAAGTATATTATATATATATATATATATATATATATATATATATATATATATATATATATATATATATTTATATCAAACAAATAAATATAGGATGCTATAAAAATAACATAATTATATAAAATAAGCAAGAGAAACTGGATAAAAATAATAGGACATGATTTCTAAGAAGTTGAAGAGCTCTCATAGAGAGCAATGTGCAACAACTAATACATCACAGGAGCCAAGAGATGACCAATAGAAACATGCCAAAGAGGAAGGAGTGGGGATACTGTAGTTTTTTTAAACAATTATTTCGATTAAAAACAATCTAACAAAAGAATTAAAAGGAATAGGCTATAATAATAATTGAAAATAACAAATTAATAAAAAAAAGAAATATGAAAATATATAGACTATTCTATTGTATGTGTAAATTTGACCGGTAAAATATCATCTCAAGAAGATGAAATTAGAGAAAGATTCCATCTGTCATCTATGCCTAGATGAAGAAAGGGCTGAACACATTCTGTTTCAACGTGAAGTCCTTGTCTTCTACAAACTGCAGTACATATAAAAGGCAATAATGAAACCGAAAGATACTATATAACTAGATCAAATACCAAGGACCTAATGTGCTTCATAAGAGGTTGATTCATATGGGATCTCTAGACGAACTAGAGGGTATTATCAAAGATACAGATCGGTTGTAGTGAAGGATTCCCTATCCCTCTAATAGTAATTTTTTCAGTTATATTTTGGATATTTAGCTATAGGGTAGATGGAGGTAATAGTACACACTTTATTTTATAATTGAAAAAAAAAATTCATCAATGTTTTTAATATTTTGCATGACCTTCACTAAATCCTGTCCATGAGCTGCTTCCATTGGAGAATTATCAACAGAGATATCACAGTTTTTCCAAGTCTTCCATTGCATACTTTTACCCCCACAAACCCTAATATTTTGAAAAATAAAGATAAATATATATATATATATATATATATATATATATAGCATGTATTAACTTGTTAATATTGGTATTAACCCAGGAAATTAACTAAAAATGGAACTTTAGTTTAAAAATAACACTAAATTTAAATATATTTTTTTTAAATCCCCATCAAAAAGAAACAAAAAAAGTAAAGTGACTGGGGAAAATAACAGACCACAATTGTTGATTTTGAGACTTTTAAAAGTTCTGATAAAAGCTAAATGGATGCAGTTCGGGATTATTTAATTTTTTTCCTGAAATTCTAGCTTTCTGGATATTCTAAAATCCTTGTGAAACATCCTATACTGACTGAATAGAAAAAAGAATCTCATCATTCAAAATGGGTTAATTCTATAATATTAGGTTCTAAGTAATTTTTTGCTGGCCAAATGGTGATTGAATCCCATTACTGGGGATTTATTTTCAATGTCTCAATTCCTTAGAGGTCAGTTATTGATAAGACGGCATACGATATACAATTCAAACTAACACATATGTTATGATGTTCATATACATACATAAGTGGCCCAATCTGCTAGCGATTAAGGGCTTGGGTGTTCAGCGAGGCTAAAGCATCTACCACATCATCCAGCTGTCTTGTTTTTGGTCCTCCTACTCTAATCAGTCAGGGAAGCTCCTCTGTCAGAACTTTTTGGTTTAATAAAGGATCAATTTTGAGCCCTTCAAAATGTTTACATCATTTTGATTCCATTCCATGGGATATGTTCATAAAGCAACTGTCCAAATTATCCTATGCCTCAACAATAAGGGAGAGTAAACTATATTTTAAATAGAATAAATATTAAAATTTTAGAAAATCACCTGAAGTCAACCATGAACTTTTACAGAAGTGTATATGAATTTGAAAAGATCATCAATTTTTTTTTTTAGATGTTTACTTCTATTTCTGAGCAGTTAAGAAAAAAATAAATTAATATTAGATCATTATCATGATTGTTTATGTTTGATAATGCTTCCCAAAATATTTGATAATTATAAAATAATGTATAATTTTTATTTTTGTTCATAATTCATTTATGTATATAAGTTTAAATATGGATGGATTTCATCAAAAATGATAATTTGCTCAAAATCAACTATCAATAATGTGCCTAAAAATATCTCAAGCTATAATTTCCATTAGTATTGTTTTTTCTTTTTTTTTATAGTTACACTCATAACGAACAATTATACATAGTGGGGTTGTCAAATTTTTCATTTCTTCAATACTTCTCAGATTGAACAAATAATATTTGTTACAGATAACAAAAATATTTAGTCTAAATTTTCTGTCCCAAGTGTTACCATAAAAAAGCAGTGTGGTGCTCAAAAACTTAAACAAGCCTAAATCAGACTTTTTTTAGGAGTGGTACTTTTAATTATTCATTTCAAGTGATTAATTCAAAATAGTATCTTTTTGAAAGTATTGAGTAATATTATGGGAAGTAAACAATTTTTTTTAAATTTAATAATTTTTAATTTACAAGATAAAAATGTCAGAAATAGTAGCTACTGCTTAAAATATTCTTCTACAGATGTTCCTAAAAATAAAAAGTTCCTACGGTATTTTTTTTTTTTCACTTCCTTAAAATCAATACAATTCTGTAATCAAATTTATTTTAACTCTGGAACATGCAAATTATCATTTTTGATGGAGTCCACCCGTATGCTTTTTGAATACTGACATTTATTTCATTACATAATTTGTTTTTACATTAATTACAAATTCTCCTAATTTTATAATAATACTAAAAAATATCATGGTTATGTTGTACATACAAATTACTTCCTTTTTTTTAATTGAAACATAAATAGTATAGCACTTAAAAATAATTAAATAAAATAAAAATTGTACATTTATTTTTTTCAAAACTATCACGCCCAGCACTGAATAAGCTCACCAATGTAAAGCATGTTATTAATATAAGAACCAGGTGTGTAAATATGAAACCGGAATTTTTCATTTAAAAATAATCATTCATGCTTTCAATCGAATGGAAATGGCCTCTCGTGTCACACTTAACTGATCTGCGAGTTGTTGTTGGGTTTGAGTGTCATCCTCATTCAACAATACTTACAATTCACTGTCTTCAAATTTTTTCGGTGGTCTTCCACGTGTCTCGTTTTTTATGTCAAAATCACCACTTTTAAATTTTTCGAACCACTCAAAACACTGTGATTTCCCAAGAGCATACTCACCGTAAGCTTCAACAAGCATTCTATGGGATTCTGCTGCTGTTTTCTTTAAATGGTAACAAAAAATCAATGCTGTCCGCAAATCGTAGTTTCCAGGCACAAAATTCGGCATGTTTACTGTTGTTTCACAAAATACTCTGTTGTATGACAACTGAATTGTGAGTTGAAACACCTTCGCAGATGATAACAAAACAAAATGGTGCCCCCAGCGGGACTTCACAGTAGCTAAATTTACAGCTAGCTCTTTCTATTGGCAAATTCCGGTTTCATATTTACATACCTGGTAAAGCAGAAAATAAAAACATGGTTAAATTAATTTCTTATGTTGACTTTTGATACTGCATGCTGTATATATAGCAAACAAAGGCTAGAGTTATTACTATTATCCAGCGAGCTGAAACATACAAAAACTGTACATATTAGATCCCAACGGCAACAATAGACTTGGATAGCGGTGAACTCCATTCTTCGGGAGACGAGAAGACAAAGCAGAGCCCGCAGCGAAGCAGATCCGAAACTTCCAAACCCACAGCAATTAGGCTTGACTACATTGATATGCCACCTGAGCTTGTTATCACATCGACTCAAGTATTCAAACCTTTATCATTACATATCATTCATTAACTCTGGAGTACGTGCTTTCTTTTGGCACGTGGGGTATAAGAGTCCCCCACGAAATAAAAGTCACTTTTAACTCTTTTCTCTTAATTATAACAAATTATTTGTTTGTTAGTTGTAAAAGAATACATAGAAAGTGAAACAAACAATTAAATTAAATTGTTTTGTTTTTTTTGTGAACAAACACAACTTCCCTTAATATATCTTTATTATTTTTATAACATTAACATTTTTTAGTAAATTTAAAGAGTCACTATGCTGATATAATTAATAAACTAAATATTAAATTATAATAATAATTATTTCATAATTAATAATAACCAGCAATACAATAGTTGGGCATATAAACTCTTAGATTTTTACAAAAAAAAAGAAGAAAATAAATAACAAAGCTAGGTAAATATATTTGACAATAGAAAAATAGCAAACAGATTAATGGATTAGTACAAAGTTAATTCTAATGTAGTTCAGTGTGACATCGACATAAGTCATAGCAGACAATCCCTCCTGTAAAAATGATTTAAAAAAAATTTAATATTGGGCATAATAGACGAAATAATTTACTTATGGAAAAAACAGACTTTAGGAAATTACTGCCAACTATTTTATATTAAAAAAACCCAGCATAATTAAGGTAAAATAATTTAGTTTTTGAAATATTATATTAAAATTACATAAATAATTGAAAAATGTGTACAGTGTTGTTGTTGTATTATTAAGTCTTAGAAAAAAAGAAACAAAACCCAGAGGATGAAAGAAAATTTTAAAACGGTTTGTTTTTGGTAAAAAAATGTAAATTGTTTGTTATAAAACAAAAAATTAAAATTTATTTATCAATTTAAAATTTACATTCAAGCAGTTGACAATTGATGTTCAACTTATCTTTTCATACATTTTCTTCTTCAAGATCTTTCAGCAAGATAGCATCAGTACTATACCTAACGTAAGCGTTTGACATTAATAAAAAGAAATAACAAAATAAATTATATATGTGTATTATACGAGTAAAATATAGTTTGAGCAAAAAGAAATAAAACCATTAATTATTAAATGATTGATTATTGGATTAAATTTAAAAAATAACATTTTAAAATTGATGTGAAAAACCATACTTATTTGAATGATAAAGTTATTTATATATTTATATGAATATTATTCAATAACATGAAATTATTTCAATTACTGAGATTGCTTTTTGAATAAAAAAGAAAAACAGGAAGTATTTCTAAAATATTTATGTGAAAAGAATCAGTGTAAAAACCTCCAAAGAAAGACAAATTAGAGATTTAATGGAAGAAGAAGAAATGAAATGTAGTTAGGCGCATTATGAACAACTAGAGAGTTATTGAGAGAAAAGTAAGTTGTAGGTGACTGACAGAGGAGAATTTAAAATTACTAAAATATCAGACCCACAATGTCACAGACAATATGACATATACAGCATTATAGACAACTGGGGGACACCTGTACCCCACGTGCTTGCTCTAGGGGACAATACACTATCATATTGTAAAAAAAAAATAATTCATTCGGCTTGATATGCATTACTTTTAAACAATTCTTCTTTTATTATCACATTCTATGCATGATGCTTATACTTTGCATCAGTAATTCAAGCATTTTCAAGATTTTAATATTTTGCCTGAATTCTCCTGGAAAAATAAGACTGATCCAACTTTATATACTTATATTTTGTTTTATACTATAGACATTTTGAGAGAGTTATACTGAATATGCTATAAAATTTGGTAAAGTTCAATTTAAACAATTTCAGGGAAACGATCTGAGTGTCTTTGAACGTCTATATAAGAGCGCACAGCAGTCCAAAGGTACTCCAATTTTATTAGATATTAAATTATATTTCTGTACATCATAGGTAAACTGTTATAAATCCAATTTTGCTGACTTTGGTTTTACTATCCTATTCGCTGTATTCTGGCCATAGTTTTCGAGTATAACTATCTTAAATAAGCTAGAAGGGCAAAATATGCAACACTGCAAAACATAAGGATTGACCATTATCCAGAACGATCATTGCAGTGTGATCTGAAACTTCTTTTTACTCTCTTGTAAAATTTTGAAAATGTTACGACACTTTACCACTGACAAGGAGAGAACCAAGCGAGGGAATCACAGATTCCGATCACTTTTATATATGTTATAGGATAGGGTTCCCTCAATGCTTATGCACAATGGTAAGACGTAATTCACTTTCATTCTTAAGAAATATTAATTTGAAGTTCTTGGTGTTAAGCAAATAGACGTGGTTCTAGCCATTCCTCAACAGTGACTGTGCCCTCGCGGTAACGTGTCTAGTTGAATCGCTAGAGATCTACAGTCTAAGCACACGAAATTGTAAAAAAAAAAAATTATTCTTTTAATGTTTTTTATATTTCTGATACTTATAAATGATTAAATAATGGATTAATTAAACTTTTGTTTTAATTTTATTTAATAAAGATGAAAAAAAATTTATATTGTGCATTCTTTTGAAGGCTCCTTAGGTAGTTGATTCCATAGCAGTTAATGTATAAAATCAGACAATTATAGTGAGTTTAAAATGTCCCATTCGAAAATAGTTGATTTTTTCTGTTTTATTTGATTTGATTTCAATACCACTGTCAACTTTAGAATATTTAATATTTTATTGTAAAAAAAAAAAAGTAAATAAATAAAAAATGACCATAGAAAACCTTAATTGAATACATTTTCGTCTATATTTTTAATTTAAATTAAAACAAAAAAATTAATGAATCCATTATTTAGTCATTTATAAATATCAGATATAAAAAACATTATAAGAATAAAAATTTTTTTTTTCACAATTTCGGTGATTCGAACTGGATATCTCAAGCAATGTAACCACCAGATGCGTTACCACAATGCCACAGCCACTGTTGAGTTATTGTTAGTTAGTGCCATGTCTATTTACTTAACATCAAGAACTTTAACTCGATATTTCTTGAGAATGAAAACGAATTGCATCTTACTACTTTACATAAGTATTGAAGGGACCCTATCCTATAATAAATATAAAAGTGATCGGAATCTGTGATTCCTGTGTTTGGTACTCTATAGATTTATTCTATTCAATTTAAAATGTTGAACATATTTTTTCCTATCTCTGAATATCTCACTTTAAATTAAAGTTAAATTTATCAACAATTAAGTTAAATTATTAACAAAATTTTATCATTGTTTAAATTAGACTTAAAATTCTACAGTTACACAATCCTAGAAGAATATTGTTGGAATCCCATCATCATCATTCTCTCATTACCATCATCCGCATCACAGCAGTTATGAAAACTGTGAGAGACTGCAGCAATTTCTCTAGTCTTGTGCTAACACCTAATTTCTCAGTCCATATTTCAAGCCAGAAAATTCTATTTCGTAATCTTCCTACCTTGATCATATGTTGCAGCTAATCTAGAGTTAATTCATGGGAATTACCTGAACGAACCTTTGAATCCTATTTGTCAACTATAGGACTGGGGCAGCATCTATTCTCAATTTAATAGTCGAGCTCTTCCTTAGAAATACCTCAGAATACACATTTTGGTAGCTTCTCGGATTTTCCAATCCAAAAATCCAATTTTTTAAAACAGAGGGTTATGTTGTTTTACTTTAACATCCTCTTTCCACATTCCACTTTCATAAGTCAATGAAGACTATATTGAGAATCTCAGACAAGCTTTAACTTTTTTCAATGATTATACCAGTATAATAATCCTCCAGAAACCAAACTATTTTGCACTTGACCCAAAACCGCTCTTGCTTGAATAATGAGTCTTCCCAATACCTTGTACATACTTTACCTCTTACAGGGGCAAGTGCAAACTAAGTTCTATTCAATTAAATTATCAATATCATCAAAATGGACAGGGTTGAAACATAGGTTTGAACGTAATATTTAAATATAATCATCTACGAAACAAAAAGAGAGGAAAAATATAACTACAAAAATAAAAAATTTACAGTTCTGTAAAGTTGAACTTTGTAAAATTTAATGCGCACTTGTCCCACATCACCCTACTAACAAAATTTTTAAAAAGTGTTCAATATTTTGATTTAGTGGACGATTTTTAAAAAAGTATTATTTTGTTTAATTTTCATTGATGGAGAACAGAAGTCTTAAAATCACCAACTAGAAGAGACAGTTGTAGACGTTGCAGCCCTGGGAGATATGGCAAGAAAAGTCACAGGTATTAAAAATATTACAATTACCATTTGGAATAACATTTATTTATGTAGTGAAGTTTCTATACACTGTTTGTTTTTTTTAAATTTAAATCAAACAAAAAGAAAAAAAAAGTGAAATGGAATAGATCTCACAATTTTGGGGGGAAAATAATTATTCATTTCTCTTTCCCAATTGATAATTACTTTCAACAGTGAATGCTATTGAGGGTATGTTATGAAAAGTAAACTAACTTTCTAAAGTCTATTTATTTTCAGTTTAATATAATATTTTTGTCCACTAGTTAATCAATTTTTTTTTGTATTCAAACAAATGGAAAATTTGAGTAAAGTGTATCAGACAACAAGAGTAAGAGGAAGAAAGCAAATAATATTGTAATGTTTTTGAAGTTATTTAAGCAATATATTACCTTCAAAATTATGATATTCACTATTGAATAATCAATAGTTGACCGTAAAACTTTGATGAAGGAATGAGATGGTCCAGGAGGAGGTAAAAAAAATTGGATCACAAATAGTAAAAACTATTTATTAGTAACCAACGTTTCGACCCACTTCGTAGGTCTTCATCCGGGCTGAATAGACAAAATTTAGTACCTTGAAGCTCAAAAAGAGGTGAAGGAGTGACTAAGTAAAATAACAAAGTAATTAGGGAATGCTCCAAATGTAACACCATCGAAGATCCAATACATGTTATCGTTAAATGCAGCAAATACCACAGTTATCGGATAAAATACCCTGATATACAAAACCACAACACATTTCTCCAAAAAGTTGCAAATCTGGATGGGAACATGATACAATCTTTATGTCGGTTCATAGAAGAAAGTGGTATAGAATTCTAAAAACCAACTACATTACCCTCCATAAACTCACATGATAATACTGCGGGCAGTATAGGACTTCAATGGAAGTCTTAAGCCGGAAAAAAAAAAAAAAAAAAAAAAAAAAAAAAAAAAAAAAAAAAAAAAAAAGTAATTAGGGAGGCGGTATAGGATTAGTAATTAAGAAAGTCATTAATAGTTATATAGAGAAGGCAGTGGGGAGGGATTATCATTATACCTGTGGGTTAATCATAAAAAAATATATAAAAAGAATTGAAAATAAAATAAACAATTGTAAAAAAAAGTAAATAAATAAAAAAAATATTCATTGTATATATTGTTGATTTATTTTTATTTTTGTATCTTGTTTATTCAGCCCTAATGAAGACTTGCAAAGTGGGTCGAAACGTCAGTTCCTAATAAATAGTTTTTACTATTTGTGATCCACTTTTTGACAGCCTCCCGGCTCATCTCATTCCTTCATTTATGATATTCAGCAATGCATTTGTTTGTATTTTGTTGAATAGTAAAATGAATATTTTTTTAGCTAATAGGCATCTTTCTGACTCCTTTAGAATAATAATTTCAAAATAAAAACAGTGTGATTCCATTTTAAATAAAAATATATATTAACTGTTAACAGCCCCAATTCAAGTGATTTTGAGGCAAGATCAAGATATGAAACAACCTTCCCTTACAGACAACAATTTTGGAAGGTTGTTTCACATGGCAGCCTTTCTTATGGAGGAAACAACTGCGATCAGGAACAGCTTTTGAAGTAATGTATTTTATGTTTATTAACACATAATATTTATAATTAACACTAATACTATAGTATATTCCTTAAAAAATACAATCTGTAAAAATATACCATCTGAAATTCAATTAGGCAATTATTAGTTTCATCAATATAACTTCTGAATTTATGAGGAAATGTAAAATTATTTCGTATAATCCTAAAAATTTTATGTTTTGTTTAGGAAAGCATTCAAACTCATAGGATTAAAAAAAAAATCTTTTCAGTATGTTATCAATTGAATTTATGATCATTTCACTTTCAAATTAAATAAATAAAAATCAGTATAGCTTAAAATACATCATTCATTTGGAAGAAGAATGCAACAATAAGGAAAAAACAAATTGTTTGTGAAATGAAAACATGTCCATGTTTTTTGATTTTTTTTTTAGACCTATACTTTTTTGAAAAATTGTCAATGAAAATTAACCTTTTCCTAAGAATCACCCGTATAGTGGATACAGTGTGAAATGATACTCCTTATAACATTGTTTTAATGAAGTACTATATAACCATTTCAAATTAAAGACAAAATAATAATATGGATAAAAGGGACAAATAAGGTGCAATATAATATAAATATGTTATTAATAGGAATGTAAATGTTCTGAAGATGGGAAAGGTTGACTCCAAAATGTTGATGAAACGATATTTTGATTATTTTATAAAAATAAAAAAAGGAAGAACTTCATTTCACTAATACCTAAATAATCTTCTTATAACTCATATACTTAAAGCAGCTTATTAAGATTTGTCTTCGAAACCTCGAGGAGGTCTCACATATCACACCTTTATAGCTAGTTTAAGTGGCTCTTCCCCTCCAATCACAGACAATATTTCCTTGGATCTTACCAATACCGAACCATCAACTCCTAGCACCCTTCCAACATCTACAGCCTCCTTCAATTCAAATTCTCTGTCCACTCACAGTAAACAAGATCGCACCTTTCTGATCTCTATACCCCTTCCCACAGGACCAAAACATTCGATGTTTCTTTCTTGCCCGCTCCATTGTCCACTGAAATTCCCTCCCTTCTAGTATCTGCCATTCTTCTTCTCTTTCCTCATTCAAATTCCACATTTTTCAACATCTCCTCACTTCCCAAAAAGATGCTGTCAAATCATGAAATTTTAATTCAAGATTAATATCTTGATTAGTAGTAAATAATTGTTTCAATTATCATAAATTAGAAGTAATGGTTTTTAGCGTTGTTTCAACTCTGGATTGTTTCATTATTTTTAAATTTTTATTTTCTTCATTTTTCTTTTCTTTTTTTTGTCAGTTCAATTATATTTACTTTATTTTTTTACCAGAAGGATGTTCTTTTTTCTTTCTTTTTTTCTTTACTAATAGGTTATAATTTTAATAATGTTATAATTGAGATTATTGTAAATATCAATTGACTTTTATTAATGTAGTCTTTGGCCAGATATTTTTTTCAATTTTATTTTTGACTTGTAATTCTAAGATTCCTAGTCCCAGAATAAAGTTTATTTTTCTATTCTATAATAATATATTATTTGTAATTTAATTTAAGCAATATAAAATTCAAATCAATTTACTATTTGTACCGATTATTGTTAGGGCTTGTTCAGAAAAGTTAACAGAATTAAAAAAGAAGCGCAAACAGAAGAAGCTGAAGTATTCTGAGAATGCTGTTCTTTCAGCGCCAAAATTATTCTTTACAAGTAGGCGCTTAAAACGGAAAGCAAGGTATGTGCATGCAATATAAATAATCTCACAGCGGTATTATATGAGGAGTTTTCTATCAAAAATTAATATATCCACTTCTTAAAGACGTTTTTTTTTTAAAAATTAATATTCTCCCACCGAAAATTATTCAGTTTCTATCAAATCTTTAATTTTCCCTTGTCAAATAGGTGTTACAAATCAACACTTTCAATAAACACTTGCCTTATCTCCATGTGATACCCCCAAACAGTTTTTTTGTAATCATTTTCCAAAAGTGTATATGTTAACTTTTGATAGAAAACTCCTCATATATACTTAAATTTAATAGATCTGATTAATAAATAACTAACTCCTTTATTGAAATTGATATTTATTTTTTTATATACAATGCAAGTCTGCAATGCACTTTAAGCTATATTCAGTGAATTTTGTATATTTTGGGGTGGCGACTAAGGAGAAACAATTATGAATAATTTTATAATAAATCACAGATCTCTTTTTTGATATTATTATCTTTAAAAAAAGGTTTATTAAAAAATAAACATATAATTTTTGGAATTGACACACATAAATCAGTAAAAATAACCAAAATATAATTTAGTTACTTTCAACTATACATGAAATATACAGTAAGAGAAAGTATTGCAGTCATGAAAAATTTAGAATCTGTTTTCAACCGAAGAACACCTGAAGTTCTCTTGAGTCCAAATAACCAAATCTCACAAAATGATCTCTGTGCGTGTTTGTGTTTATGTGGACAGCCTAGCCCAAAACCAAAAAGTCGCACAAAACTGAAATTCCTGGAATTTGATAGCAGCTTTTTCACTAAAAATCTACTTGCCATAAGTGCCACTTTATATCAACAATTTAACACTTTTTTTTTTACAATTTTCTCGAAAATGGCTAGCGATTTTGATAAAAATTGCCCTAAGTCTTCTCCTTAAAGCTCTTAAACTATCCATTTATGTAGTACATCACCGAGAAAATGGAGAGAAAAAGTTATGGCGAAAAGAAACTTTAATATGCCGTTTACTCAAAAAGTATGAATTTTATGCTAAATTATGTATATAATCATATGAAAAGTATAGGTTTCATAATCAGAATAAATTATGCTCGCTATAATCTTACAAATAGAGACAAAGATATTTACTATTTTATAGCATTTGTCCCATTCTTGCTGAATTTAGAATAAAATATTTTAATACAAATACAGTGGATGAGTTAGAGTTTAAAATTTACTTAAATGGTAAAAACTGGAATAGCCTTGTTGGCGATTGTAGAGTAGCCCGGAACTACAGATATGAATTAGTTAAAGAATTCAATTATTAATTTTAATAATAAATGTTTAATATAGAATTTCGAATTAAATATATTTTGTTTGACTTTCGTATGATGTTTGTAAATAATTGCAGAAGCATTTATTCTTTAGAATAAGATGTAATTTTATTTTCCTAACTTGTATCTTTGTAGACTCTCCACAGACGCACAGTGGGATGAATGGCAGATCTAGGTGAAAATAATTCTGGAAGCGACTTATTTTATTGTAATATCCATAAGAGGCTACAGTTAGGAATAAATTAATAAATAAAAATCAACACGTGTTTTAACAAAACTTATAATTTAGGGATTTGAAAACAATATAAAAATAATAATAATAATAAAATAAAATATATTATAAAAATAAAGTTATAATGAAAAATGAAACAGTCATATAAATAAAGTGTGTATAAGAAAAAAAGTCTATTAAAAATTTATATTATATATATATATATATATATATATATATATATATATATATATATATATATTTATATATATAATATAAGAAATATTACAATCAAATTATCAAAAAGAAATAACCTAATTGATGATCATCCAAATTTGAATTGGCTCTGGATAGCTGGACTCATCTTAAGAATTCTCCATCAACACACTATTGTCAACACTCGAGGTTTTAACAATTGAAATACCCTTTTTGATAATGATTTCCAGCATTTTCTCATTGTATTACAAAAGTTGCTGAAAGGTCTGATGTCTGCAATAACATATTTAAGTAATCCTTGATTGATATTTTTGTGTTTGAAACTCTCTAAAGCCCCTTAAATCTCTTTTTCGGTCTTCTTGAGCTTCTTTGGAAAGTATATCAATAGGGAGTTCACATCACTTGAAATTTTAGAGCCATGCTTAAAGCTTAAAATAGTTACTGGCATATTATACCACGAATATAACCTAATGTATAATTCTCTGGTTTCAGTTGTGAAATTTTAATATCAATATTGCATCCAGATGACAATGTGCTTAAAAGTTGATAAAATTTATGGAGAAGATCCTTATTTTAGCCGGTTATGGTGGAACTCAACAAATTAAAAAAAAAAAGTCAAGCAGAATTTCCGCTAATCACATTTTATTATTACTTAGGAACTTTCCATTATGTCATCTAATAGAAACTTTCATACAATATTTGTATAAATGTCTTTCGTGTCTCCTTACTCCTACCAAATATTAAAAATATTGACTCTCGATATTGAGAAATTCACACATGAAAACAAACCGTATTCCCAGGCTAGCAGGTATTAGCAATTGTTTCATGAATAACTTAGTATATTTAGTGATATAATATCGACTATATTTAGTGATAATATCTTAGCAGAAGTTTTTAGTAGTTGTTTTTTTTTATAATCGTAAATAATATCTTACCAACTATTCGAAATCAACATTTATAAAATCAAACACTGATTAAAACTTACATGCTGTATCGTCTTCCATAGCCTGATATTAAACAAATTCACAAAAAAACAAAATTTGTTTAGTGATTTTGTTGCTTTCACAATGAGGTGTGAAAATAAACTGACTACACATGATGATGGATTTTTCTTGTTTGCGCTTGTATTATTCTGTTGGAATTTGCCTAAAGTGATTAATAATTTGTAAATACGTTATGTAGGTTTTTTTTTATGTGGGTGGCATGTATCATTTATTTTTTAGATGTTAAGTATTTAGATTGACGATTCGTCCCACTATGAGACGGTCATTACCATGAGGAACCTATATCTTTAGCTATTATTTGTTATTTGCTGTACATATGTGAACTTATTAGAAATAAAGATATTTTTATTATTATTAATGATATGAAAATTAATTAAACTCCCTAAACAAAAAAAAATCTAAATCAGACCAGTATTAGCAAAGATACAGCATATTAAACTACAACAGTTTAGCACCCAAACTTAGACGGAATGCCGAGTGTGTCCGAAAGCAGCAGGACTCCCATCATGCCAATGCAGGACTCTCAATATGCTAAGTTTAACTCTGTTGTTAACTTCGCACTTATTATTATTATTATAATAAATTATAATTTCACAATAATTATTAAAGGGTGGTAAGTAAAAGTTGTGTGATGTACGCACCACACCAGTTTTATTTTTGTAAACTTGTAATTATATCATCAAACAATAAGAATAATATCAGCTGATGATATAAATCAAATTTTTGATCATTATCTCATTTCAGAAGCTTCAATTTGGGTAAAAGCCTCAGTCCAAAGATCGAACCAAGATTTAACACAAACACAGAGGGAGAAGATACTGTTAAAAAGAAAAGTCAAAACAAAACTAATACAAAGGAGTAAGAAAATAATTTATATTTTATAATTTAGAAACCAAAAATAGATCAATTTATGTCTCTATAAAACAAGGAATATGCTTGAATCAATAATTAATTATTATTTTACAACTTTCAGGGTGAAAAATGAAACAATTGTTAAGCCACGAAAATTTAAAAAAGGAGGAATAGTTTCTTTAGCAACAGTACATAAAACCAATGCCAAAGGTATCTTGTACTATATATCTATACACTTCAAATCATGAGTGATAGTCTCAATCAACAAGTTAGAAACATCTCTTCCGCCTTTAAAGATGCAACTACTAGAGATGGGCGAAATTGTTAATTTTAATTAGGAGTTAAAACTGCTACTGAAATCAAATTTAAAATAACATTTAGCAGTATGATATTGGAAGATTCTAAATCAAAGCCTTGAGTTTATGTCATCGTTTTTTGAAAAAGACATAAACGCCATTTAGAAAACTTTACAGGAAACACATGAAACGATTTTTTCCCAAATAATAATATATTTTTTAAACATTTTATTCTACATTGTATACATTAGGATTTCATTAATGCGACAAAACCTTTACATTTGCAATATATTTTTAAGGTTTCTAGCACTGGCTAAGGCCAGTGCTTAGTGATTGGTAAGTATTGAGAGTCCTTAGTATTTGCCATCAATAGTCCATTTTTCGATATATCGTAAGTGGGAATCAACAAAGGAGGTGTTTGCATCCCATAATAAATTGAAATCTAAATTTGAAATTGTTGGCGCTTAAGCCTTTTTCAAATAACGACATTGATGTAGGTTAAACACGTTTTTAAACAATAAATTGAATTAAAAAAAAAATCACAAAATAATATTTGTAACATAAGTAATGAAGTTTTCAATTATTCAAACGGAAGCAAAATATTAATACTTTTTGGCCACCTAACTAGTATAAGAATAATATTTGAACCTTAAAAATAATTTATTATCATCTTTATCAAGTTACTCTCTAACCACAGTTTGTAGAAAGTCATTATTTTTTACTAGTAAACTTAAATTAGCTAAACTGACAATAAATTGTTGATTGCGTTAAATATTAAAAATTAAATATTCGACATTTATTCTCAAATAAATATACGTCAATGGTCTCAATGAACGTTATATTGAACTGTTTTTGAGCGATAATACTACCTCTATTTTGTTTGTCTATATTAGACTATTGATATGAGATGTGCTATCTCTGACCTGCATATCTGTGAGTTTATGTTTTTTTAAGTCCTGATGATTCCTGAAGTAAGTAGCTAAAGTTTGAAAAATAACAAAAACAGAACATGCTAACCAACACATCAGTCAAAGATATATATTATTTTAAACAGTTTAATACTTTCAAGTCTCACTTCTTTAACATTAAAAGAGAAAGAAATAAACAGGAAAGAAGGTAGCTTTCTGTTTTTATATGTGTTATTTTTCAAGCTAAATAGTAATTAACAACTACAAAAAAGAACAAAAACTGTAGTACTCTTAACATTTATTTGAATTCCTATTTGCTTATCAATTTCATTGTATATTGTTTATCACAATGTTACAGAGACCAACCGTAACGATGAGATAATGGAAAATGTATCAGGTAAAAAAAAGAAAAAGATAAAGAAACTATCCCAACTTCAAAGGCGTGTAAAAAATGCCGTACACACAGTCAGTGTGGTGACGAAAACAAACAAAAAACTCGAGAGGAGTATGTCTTCAAGGAAAAGTTCATCTGCGTCATAGCACTAAGCTTATAAATTTCCTCATCATCTCTTAAGGGTACTGTGACTGTTTTTGAGGATCAAACCAAATTTGCTACTAATTTATATTGACTAAACTAATGAGTCACAATACTTAGCACATCTACCCAGTGATTTACAAATCCTGATCCATAAAGTTTAAACAAATATTTGAATCAGAAAGTTATCGAATTGGTCTTAATATTTTCAGAAAATGCTCTACTTTCGGAAATTAAAAAAAAAAAAAATATAATATTGCATTTTTGACTCTAAAAGAGTCACAGTATCCTTAACTCTTCTAAACGGAAATGCGCCCTTTTAAGAAACATTCAAACATAAAATGTGTTCAGAATTTTTAATTAGATAATTTATCATTTTTATACAAGTAATAATAACAAATAAAAAATAGAACAAACTATGGTTTGTTAGCTGTAGGTATGGTTAATAAATGATGAAAGCAATAGTTTCTAAGAGAAGTTTTTAATTTTTTAAAGGATAAACAAATTCAACAGCAACTTTTACTGAGATTTGTTTTTTTTTTTATAATCCTTTTCCTTTATTTGACAGAACCTTGTTATGTATGTACTCGTAGAACCATCCCCATATCTGCTTAAGGCTCCGTTGAAGTTGGTTAATTTTGAAAAAAATTGTGAATTCCTTTTTTTTCTCAGAGAAGGAAATCAAAACACCCAGCAGTACCAGATGTGTTGAAGAAAAAACCTTGCATAAATTTTTTTTTTACTTAGGAATTTCTTCAATGTGAAGGTCTCCTCAACCAAACTCCTGTCTGGGCAGGTCCCTTCATCTCTGCCAGTCCATCCTCCTCCGACAGTCTCCTACCAACCATACTCTCCACCACTCAATCCTTTCATCTGACAGGGATTCTTCCTCTTCAATATATTCTATCCTCAGCCTCCAAATCCATTATCAATCTTGGTATCCTGTTATCATTCATCCATCTCACGAACCATACTATCTGAGTCTTCTTTCTTTTATCACCTCAAGGATATTCTGTCTTACTTTCATTTTCTCTCTTATAATGATGTTTCTGACCCTTTCGATCCTTGCTGCTCTCCTCCGAAAATCCATTTCTACTGCTAGGAATTTTACATTAAAAAAATCTATTTTTCTATTTGTACTTTAACGCATTGTTCCTGATCATTCATTTCAACCTAAACCATGCTATATTCTGAGAAGTTACTAGAAAAGGTCAGGCAAATGGAGCTTCTAGACCCCTTAGCGAATGTGGCCGAGTCAGAAATCTCAGTTTCATGTACAGGGCAACGTCAAAAAAACATTCTTCGGGTGAAGTTTGGGCATTGTCATCTGCCGGCACAATAATATAAAGAAGCAAATAGACAAACTGCTTGAGAATTAATTACCCGGTGCTCAGAGGGTAATAATATGAAAGGATAAATTTAGGATATTTTAACTTAAAATCTAATTAAATTAAACAAGGGAGTAAAAATATTAATATGCTAAATCGTGATATTTGTGTTATTCCGCAAGTTTCAACAATAGCATGCTGAATATCATAATAGAAAACAAGTAAAATAACAGACCAGATTGTTTGCTAAATGGAGTTTCACTCTGCTATATGGCTTTCTTATTGCTTTGTTAACTTACAGGTGTCTGCATGAGGTTTTCAAAGTTTCGAGTGGTTATTTGTTAACTTTCTACAGTTTGTTTCAATTTGATTATTTTTCTTTATTTTAAAACTATATCGTGACGTTTGTGCTATTCCTCAAATTTTAACAATTGCATGCTAAATATCATAATAGAAAATAAGTAAAATAACAGACCAGATTGTTTGCAAAATGCAGTGTCACTCTGCTATATGGCTATCTTATTGCTTTGTTAACTTACAGGTGTCTGCATGAGGTTTTAAAAGTTTCGAGTGGTTATTTGTTAACTTTCTTTAGTTTGTTTCAATTTAATTATTTTTCTTTATTTAAAAACTAAATACAATAAAAAAGTAATGGTTCCATAAAAACAAGATTATTAAAATAAAATAATGTTGCACCATCTTACTACTGCTTCTTTATCTATTTAGCAATATATGATAGTAAGTAGTAAGTTTCCGGCCTGAAGAAGAAGGAAAGGTGAAATAAAAACTGGTGTTATTGTTTTTCAATATATTCTCCTCTAAGTTCTACACACTTAATATAATGCTTAGGCAATATTTCTACACCATAAAAAAAAAAAAATTCTTCTTTGTTAGGAAAATGATGTTCCACCGTTGCTTGGACCTCTTGGTCGGTATTAAATTTCCTCCTATGAAGGTCAGATTTTAACTTTGAGAAAAGGTAGAAGTCGCCAGAGGCCAAGTCTGGGCTGTAGGGTGGATTGGAGGTTGGAGGTTTCTTGGAATCCGCAGTCATTCATAGCGGCCTTGCAAATCAATGCTGTGTGGACAATGGCATTGTTGTGAAGAAGTCGAACACCTCTGATCAACTTCCCCTGCCTTTCCTCTTTGATGGTGTCTCATAAGCAGTGAAGTAGGACTGCATGATTATCGGCATTCACTCAACAGTGAACCTTTCCTTAAAATCAATCAGCAATATTCCTCTACAATCCCCAAAAATGGCGGCCATTACGTTTTTCGTCGACTGCGTGACTATTGCCCTTAGCGGAGGTGCTTCTCCTGACCTCCATTCCATGGACTCTCTTTTGCTGAGTGGGTCATAGTATAGAACCATTGTCACATCCCCATGTTATAGCAGTCACTGCCAAACAAGATAGTGTGACAGTATAGCCACGACCATAAATTTTTATATGTCGATTTTCCAGCCAACGTATTCTCTCTCTCTCTCTCATTCCCTTCATCATTTAAAAAAAAAAAATATGTATTGCCTTTATTAAATTGATCAATATGCTGAGTAAATCAGCAAATCGACAAAGTTGAGCAGCCACTCTTAAATATAAAGAATTTTTTTTGTGAAATAAATATCCCAACAAAAAATTATTTAATTATACTTCAAGTTTCTTTTTATTCTTATTGTCTCCAATAAATTTTAATAACAAAAACATTTTGCATTTTAATAATGGTACAAAACTCATAAGTTAACTTATTTACAAAACACCAAAGAGGAGATGATACAATTATTTTGAAAAAAAAAGTCAATAAAATCAATTTATTTATTAATTCATATTAACACAAAGATAGTTAAAAATTTGCACTATGCAGTCTCTTATGTACAAATCAGAACACATCCCGCTCACCTGACAAATAGCAAGTTCATTATTAAAATAATTCCATAAATCCATAAAGAAAAACATAAAAACAATTTCTAAAATCTACTGGCAATGTTCTGATTGGTAAATTAAATTTTCTAATACTGAATAGTATTCATTGAAGGTAACGATAATAGGAACAAGTCCCGTTCAATTCAGTAAGATTGAAAATGTTTAATACTAATTCTGTTTTCAACAACTTCTTTTACAACAAAAATAAAACAATTAATTATTAAAATGATACATTATTATTATTTTAAATTATTGTTCTAAAACAAACAATTGAAATTATGAGAAAAACGCTTATTTATACAAGTAAGACATTGCTGCAAGGATGAATTAACTGCATATTCACAAGACACAAAATAATGAAAATACACCAGGTACTTTAAATAAAAACTATTTATAAATATATATCTATATATATTAAAATTATTATTAATAAATAATTAGTAACCAAAATATATCCTGCCATCCCAATATAAGATTAAAATTAAATTTTATTAATCAGACAATAAATGAGGAATCACAATTTTCACTATAAACAATTGTATTATAATACAAATATTACTATACAGAGTAATTTTAAACGCCGAACACAACCATCCAATATAACTCCATCAAGAGTTCAGATGGGAGTCATCAAAAATATCATACCTCAGTTCTGAAGTTTTTTCGATATCCAATAAGCAAATGCAAGGCAGCCCAAGGAATAATTCCGTCCAAACAATAAATCTACTTATTATTTTATTGACCACAGCACAAAAATTTCAAGTTTTCAAGCCATGACTGAAACTAGAAGTTTCAACAGCAATATAAGATACTCAATCATTAGAAAATGTACAACTAAACACTGCTAAAGTTCAATGGTCAGTAAAAAGACAGTCATTTCTTATTCATCCGTTTCACAAACTAAAACACATTAGTGGTTTTGAAGCCCAAAATCAGTGATTAGTAAATTTAATGGACACAACAAAAAAGGGAGGAAAAATACCAACGTTTTCAATGAAAATATTAACGAAAATGGCTAAGAAAGAATAACAACATTGACTATAAAGATTCTTTTCTTTTAAATTATAGTAAACTTCCTTAGCGACCAATATTAGGAAATGTTTATCTAAAAGTAAACACTCATTCTTATTTAAAGTCAATTTTTATTTGCTTATATAAAGTCAACACTTATTTTTGTATGCTAAAGCTGAGTAAATTTTTCAAATTTGAATTATAGTACTTATGATTATTCAAAATATGTGAAATATGCCTTTTTATATTTTTATAACAGAGGTTTCAATTCGATTAGTGCAGTAAAATATTTAATATCTTTTTCTTTCACATTTTTTCCCTGTAGTACCTTCTCTATTTCATAAGTTTAAAAAACAAATTAAAAAAAAAGTAAAAAAACAAACTAAATATTAATTTGTAGCATCTAATGTTCCAACTGGGAACATACTGAAAATCCTACTAAAACAAATTTTTTTTTACTAAAACTGGCAATCGTTATACTTTATATGAAAAATTAAAAAGCCAAAAATGCAAAAAAAAAAAAATTTGATTAGGATATGAATTAGGCCTGTTAAAGAAGATTAACTAACTATGTCCTAGCACAGAAAAATTCATAATTTTTTTTTTTTATTTTATCTTCTAAAATTAATTTTAGACACATTAATAAATAATTTCTAAGTTATTAAAATAATTTATATTTTCATTTTTATAAAAATAAAAGTTTTGGTGAAGATTCGATGGCGATTTTATCAATCGCTGTCAACACACCTCCGTCCACCAATCACCGTCAAAACCCAAATTCTTAAGGCTGATTTACAAGAGAAAGTTTTTTGATCAAGAACTTACTCGTGTAAACCAGTCTTCGCACAATCCTCCCACATTTTAGTCAACCACCCCTCGGATATTTATCAATTGGCTCATGGATTCATTCGTTATTAAGTTTAATGTCACATACCCACCCATTCCAACTGACACAATGCTAATACTTCAATTATATTAAAAGTGTGTATACTCCACAATTCCGCGTACTCCTAAATTCTCCAGTAAACTCCTCCGTCCTCGGACCAAATATTTAGTATATTAGTAAATGACCTTGATTATGTATTTTTAATAATCATCAATTAATTGATTATAAACCTATAATTTGTTTTTAGAAAACAAATCAATACTTTTTTGTATATTTTAACTTTTAAAGTAACACTTTACATATAATTAGTTAATATATGATAATCGAGGAAATATTTTTAAGTTATTACAATTATAAGAGATTTAAGGAAATCAGTTGACATCCGCATGATGGTATAGAAGGATCAATCTAATTAGGGATTGATAAATTATTTGCCACTCCTATAAATTTGTTTTATTGAAAACTAGTTTCGAATTTTATACATTCATACTCAGTTCAAGGTTTAAATGGATTATATCAAACAGAAAAGTTTGTACTGGTTTCTTCTCGCATTGTACTAACATTGTTAGTACAATAACATTGTTAGTACAATGCGAGAAGAAACCAGTACAAACTTTTCTGTTTGATATAATCCATTTAAACCTTGAACTGAGGATGAATGTATAACATTCGAAACTAGTTTTCAATAAAGTAAATTTATAGAAGTGGCAAATAATTTATCAATACCTAATTTAAGGAAATTGATTAAATTGAATTTTTTTTGAGAAAATTCACATAAATAATTTCATTAAAATGTAAGTTCTTCAATTGCCAACAAAAGAAAATAATTACTTAACTCATTACACAAGGATGTATTAGTCAAGAGGCTGTAGAGAACTTAGTAATTAAAAAAAAACAACGTGTTCTTAGGTTCAGTACTTAGTAAGGACCGTACTGCTTCAAGGCCAACGGTTATGCATGGATGTGGGCGGTTTGGCCAAGATCACACTCAACCGCCAGGTTTTTCCACAATGAAGGATACCCACTTTATAGAGACTCTGAGTGAACCCCAGAGTGAATCCAGAGCTAAATATTAGGAAACAGAATAAATAATTATCTGCCACAGCTGGTCTCGAAACCGGGCCCAGGGAATAGGAACACAGTGCCAGCTATCCCACTCCTCGGAAATTTTTTAACAGAATGATAAAAAATATAAAATCGTTTTGGCAGTCAGTAAAAACAATAGGAAGTAAGCTTGATAAAAAATAATAAAACCACAATGTAAATGACCTCTGACATTAAAATTATTTTTTAAATTTTATTATGACATAGGATTGAAAAGAGTCAGGGCGAGCCATACAATTTATAACACCATCGACAACTAAAAACTATCAATATGATAGTACTCATATCAGACTCGAGTTTAATGAGTAAAAAAAAACTAAAGTTCCATATTTTTGTATTTAGTAAATTGATCGATGAAGTATGAAATCCTGATTCCATAAAAAAATTGTTTAATGCTATTATTAGTTCTTCTTTGAAGATCAGTTTATCAATTCTGTAACCGGCCCCCATTTTCTAAAAGGGAGAGCTTACTGCAATTAATTAGTGGAGTTCTAATCAGATGTTTCTAATGAAAAAAAAAAAAAAGATGAGGTTCTATGAAAGCTCTTTATGATTACCATTCTTTGGTCACTAGCGCTTTCAAACTCCAGATTAAGTCACTGGCATAAAAATAATTCTTGTTCAAAAAAATTAAATTTAAATTAAAAATACATTAATGGTTTAAAATCCCTTCCGTTCAAAGGTACAAGAGCTAACTTGCTAAGTTGCCAAAATGGTAATAAATATTGTGTAGTTAAGAATACTACCCGCAAAATTCAAATTAAATAGAAAGAAGCCATGGCAAATCATAAGTTCATGTACTATCATTAATTTCAATGATTTTTTTAATTATTAAACACTTGCGAGTGGTAACGTTTGATAAGTTAAATTTTAGTCTGTTATTTTTTTTTTTCAAGCTGCTAAATGGTCTTTCTTGTAGCAAGGTCTTTAGTCGTACTAAGCCTCTGAAAAAATATAAATAAACATAAATTGATATTAAATTAAAATATCATTTATTAATAAAATCATTTATATTCTTATTCACAAAATATATATATATGTATATACTATGATAAGACTAATTTATTTAGTACATTCAGCATAAAAATTTTTAAGCGCTCACTAAAGTCATCAAAAAAGCAATAGAAGAAAATTTTAGTCATTCTTTCACTATATATTATGTACATAGAAAAACAGTTATTTTTCAAAATAAATACCAGCTTTTAAAGTCAGACTAAACTTTAACAGAGATTTTGGTACTTTTCAGTTATACCGACTCAACTAAAATTATTTGTTTACATAATACCTCTAAGTGCTGGAATCAGTCCTTAGCTACCAATAAAAAAAAATGAAAAATGTTATCTAATCTCTACATCTCACATATTTGATCTGTTCAACCGCTACGGATGAGTACTAAAAAATTCAGATATGAATTTTACTTCATAGGTAAAATATAAAACTGAAAAAGAGAAAATGAGTGATTAAGAAGGTTCCAGCCAGATATTAAAATATATATTTTTTAAAACAGATATTAAGAGAAATAATACGTTAAGAATATTATTTTTTTACTTCTCGTAAAAGAAAATAACGAATTCACAGTATTCACGTATATTCAATGAAATTTTATTTATAAAAAAAGTACCATAATATTGTCACTTTTTCATTTTTAATACAAAATATTGCATTAATTACTTAGTTTTATTTTTTCATTGAAATGCTGTATGATAAAATTATTTGTGATTCCGTTCAAGATTCCTTCTAAACTAAATCGCTACCAACGAGGGATAAGACAAGAAGATAACACTTAAAGAGTGGTGCTGATATGATTGAAAAGTACCAAATTATTAACTACACATGATCAACATGAATTAATTAGAATTTTTCAGAAAAACACAAGAATTCAATAACTAATTGAGCTTCAAGTATAAATGGAAATATAAATCAGATTCGAACATTTTTTTTTCTTATTTTTTTTTATAAATATTTATTCACTTCATTTGACGGGTGACTATTTGTACAAAATGTACAAAAATATATATATTGATACTAAAATTTTATAGCTTAGATAAAATCCTATTACTATAGATTTAAAAAATTGACTTAAATATATCTAATATTACAAATATCTCTTGAAAAAATTTAAAGCACATGAATTATGATATAAAGGAGGTCAGAGAAAAATAAATTTACAAATAAACAAAGATAATACAATAATTGTACATTATTTGTAAATCTAAATTACAAATAAATTAAATGCAATTAAAAACCAACAAAATAATAAAATATATGTATTATAAATACATATTTTTAATTTATTAAATTAACAAAAAATTATTTTTCCTTTTTATTTTTAAACAGGAATTTAAAATAACAAATTAAATAACATTGCAGTGGAACCCTTCTAGATACCTTCTGAGCAATATATCACAATAACTGTTTCAGATTTTAATTACTGACATGTCATTAC
Organism: Rhaphigaster nebulosa; assembly: GCA_948150685.1. Taxonomy (NCBI): domain Eukaryota; kingdom Metazoa; phylum Arthropoda; class Insecta; order Hemiptera; family Pentatomidae; genus Rhaphigaster; species Rhaphigaster nebulosa. The sequence continues at coordinate 140,295,238 of OX411309.1, read as the reverse complement.
GAGGTGATTGTAGCTTCATAGATGTAGAAAGAAAAGAAATTATTATAAACGTAATAAAATTGGAATCATTATTACTGAAATTACTATATATTGGTTTATTATTTTCAATAATAGACCTTTGGAATCGACCAAAGAAAATTTTTTTAATTATGAAGTATTATATAGAATAAAATAAACTTCAATATTTGGCCATAAAATAAGTTTAGTGGTCTTATAGCAGGAATTTAGAAATCAAGGTTGCTGAGATACCACAACAAAGAAATAAAACAGCTTAGACATAATATACAGTTAAGACCATATGCAATGAACATCCAAATATAAAAAAACAATATGCATCAAGTTTTTTTCACGGAATTTGAATGCCTATTAGAAATACTTTCTGCATATCGAATAAAATTTCTGCACATCAAACAAAAAATTTTGTATTTATAAAATTAAATACTACAGGCAGTAGTAATAATAATAATAATAACAGATGAAATGACAGAAAAACATCTAGAAAACAAAAACTATGTGAACCACCAAGCCATTAATGTGTAACGGTAAAGAAGTTCTTACTATTTTTAATAAAACTAAAACTACTTTGGAAATATATACCCAAGATATTGTGTATTTAATCCTAAAAAAATCCTTCAACCCAGAAAATTAACAATAAAAAGTATCTGTATAAATATGTATAGTATTTCCTTATAGATAAAATTGGCATTTTTTCTATAACTTTAACAAATATTCTCAACAGTTTTAAAACAGAGAAATTAAACTTTCTGGTATCACAATTAAAAAAATCTAAATCCATAACATAACAAAAAATTTGCGACTTTTCATTTAAATTAACAATTTAATCCCATAAAAATTTTATATCAACCAGTTTTAATATCAACAATTCATATATACATAAGCATATAATTAAAAAAATCAATGACTACAAACAAAATTGTATTAAAAATAATATATCATAGTCTAGGAAAATTACACGTCAAATTGCCTAATAAACAGTCAAACTTTTAAAATAAAAAAAATTAAATTAATCGCAAAAGATCATACTTGTTCAAGTTCATTTGTGATCAGAAGGCGCAAAGGAAAAACAAGATGCTCACCTTCGGGTGACAAGGGCTTAGATCAACTGTCTTGCGCAACTTCAAATTATATTTTTTGTGAGCCTATAGAGTAGTTTTATGATGCATAATCAGGTAATTTTATATTACTATATTATTTTTTTTCTACTGAAGCTGTTTAAACAATAAAAAAACATTTTTACTGTTATTTCTTGTTTAATTCATGTTTTTACCGATATTTGTTCTGTTATCTGGAATATATCATAATCTGGCAAGTCAAAAGTCTCGAGCATGCCAGATTAGAGGACGTTTACTGTACAAAAAACTGCTTATGTTAACAGTTGACGTAATTTATGCCATGTATAATTCTTATAATATTGTGTATAATAAATTGCTTATATATATTTGCTGATCAGATTTAATAAACCGCTCAATGAGAGGCTGTGGTGGCCGAGAGTGTTAAGGCGCCACCTCGAAACTGCAACGGTGCCGGTTCGAATCAGGCTTAGATGGGTTGAAATTTATTTCGTGGCAGTCCCACAAAATGAATCTTGACCTTCCCACTCTTGTTAATATAGAGTGGGAATCTGTAGGATACCCTATCCTGTTTCCTGTAATAGGATAGGAAAGGATGTTCAACCCCAATAAAAAATAAAAACACTCAAGATACATTAAAATACATTTTAACACGGTAAAAAAAATTAGCAAAATATTATGATTTGCTTTTTGAGGATGCTAGACCAGTATGTACCTGAGAAAATCTAATGAAAGAAAGCTATTTTACCTAAAAATAAGAAAAATCATCTTGAATTAATTTTTGTTTATGCACAAACTATAGGTTATACCATTACTACATTTTATCATAAAAATAAAAGTATGCATTTTGTATGTAATAAAACTGTAAGTACTTATATACCATTGACCATTTTAATTTATAATATCTATAAAATAATATATTTAAAAAAAAACCTGCACCAGTACAACCCATGGAGGATCGTAAATACAATGCTTAGTGAGGAAGCACTGCTTCTAGACCAACATTTGTTTGTGCTAGGTGGTGACATATCTTTAGCCCTCCCTCCCCCCCCAAAAAAAAATATCTTCCAACTCTACTCACTCAACCCGGATACTGCTTTTAGGCAAGTTGCCCAATTGGTTCTTTTTAGAAGCACAGATTCTTTATGCCACACTGTCCGAACCAGATTTATTATCAGAGTATGCCATGAATTTTTTTTTTTTTTATTTTGTACTGGTCACATATAAAGAATCTTGTCTTTCATAATCGGGCTAGGCAATCAGAAAAACAGTTCTCGCTTCCTACATTGGTTGGCATACATAAAAGCGCTAAACGCAATAAAAAAAATAAATATTAACTGAACCAGATGAGAATCGAACACAGCTCCAAACTGATTGCTTTGAAACTTACCCTACAGCACTCGGCAACTCTTTCAACCATAAAAATTAAACTGACACTGTTTATGCTACGTACTGAATACATACATATGTCAATGATAAAGAATAGCTATTTTTCTATACATACACTTTTTTTTTCAAGGAAATTCTAAGTTCGATATATTAAGATGTGAATTTATATGTTTAATCCCAAAAACAATTATTTAATTTAAAAAAAAAAAATTGAATAGGAATATCAAAATATTTCTGAAACAGATCCTGACTGGATGAAGTTAGAAGGGTTCCACTATCACATTTAAAAAGATAGTTTGGGTTCAGCGTTAGATTAACAGTACAAGTTATCCAATATATTAAGCGAAAACAAATTTGGGACATGAGAATACAATTCACAAATGACAAATCACCTTTATAAGCACCCATATGTTAAAAAAAATTATTAATCATTGATTCTGCTTTTATTAAAATATTTTATAGAATCCATGAAAAAAAAATCACAAAGATTATATCAGTTGTATAGACGATTATTCTCAAATCCCAATGACAAAAATCAACAATTCATATGTATCCTTCTATTGTATATAACTAATATTGTAATATAAAAAGAAGCTTACAAAGCTTCGATGGCCAGCAAGTAATAGGTAGCGTTTGATAACTAGCGCCGATATTGCATTAAGCTGGCAAAAGTTATTTAACTGGCTTTTGCTGAAGATAGTGTAATACCTTTGAGAATAAATAAAACAAGATCGCAACATGGCATCCATTACAGCTGAGATTTTATGCTGTTATATGATATGCTCATGTTTTATTGCCTATATATAATGCAAATATTACAGTTTCACAGAAAATTTATATTATACATTATATAGATTAAATTCTTAAAAAATTTATAAAAACTAAAAACTTTTTCACTTCATGATAATTATGAAATTACTATCGAGACTCAGGAGAAAATATCAGTTCCACCGAATAGAAACTGAATATTCTTCAAATGAAAGTATTATTTGATTCTTCCTAACTCACAGTTTCAGATTTATTATTCAGCCGTAAGCTGCAGAAGGCTATGTACATAAAAATTTTCTATACCTATCTATATAAATATATAAGCTCAAGTGGACGAAAATATATCTAAATATAAATATATATATGTATATATAGTTTTTGGTGTTTTGAATATGTTATTCACGTATTAATTCAAAATAAAACACTCTAAAAAAAAAAAAGAAATTCAGAATTCGTGAGCATATATTCCATTGGGAAAGATAAATTAGTCATCATATAAACCGTAGCTCTCGACCTTTGGTTCTATAAAAAAAAAAAAAAAAACGATAACAATAAATCTTAACATGTACACCAGTAATAAATAAAAATTTGTAAAAATAATACTGCACCATTCTAAAAGAGCTAATTAATACAACTCAAATATAAACGGGCCACAAATATTAGATATATATATAACATTTATATTACGAGGCACAGAGATTGATAATACGTTTTGCGAGTAACCAAAGAAAACAGATTGTTTCCCTGACTTTGCTTTTTTTTCTTTTTTATTGCTTTCACTCATGTGGAAAATAGCCTATATTTTTTAAGTTGAAATAGAGGACAGTTTGCTGATTGTAATGAATTTTAGACAGTTGACAATTTTAGGGTTCGACGCAATCAGAAACATCCCTATGACAAGAAAGGATTAGGTTGAGGTACAAGAGGTTGAGATATTGCCTGAGGTGTGAAAGCAGGAGTGTTCCGAACTGGCTGCAAGGGAGCGCCCACCGGTGAGAAAGGGTTAGCTGCAACTGTCAACATAAATATTAATAATTATTATTGTGCATCTTTATTACTTTCTTTTCAATTAAGTATATGAAGCATTTCATTTATGTAATATTAAATATTCCAAGTATTTCATTTATATAATCAAATATTCCAAGAATTTAATTTATGTATCAATCTGATAATTTCCCATTACCAATTTACCATAAAATTAAGACCATGTGAGGAAAACTAGAACCTTTAAAATTAAAATTAATTAATTTAACTCAAATATTGTTAACCGGGGTGAGAATGGCCAAAAATAGGGACGTCAATTTTTTTTTTCATTTACTGGTGGATGATTACGTGAACTTAGATAATTGTGTACAAGTTTATACTTTATAATAATTTTATTATGAAGTTTGTCCTGGCACATGAGTGCACCGGTCTTCCCATTAGGAAGTCGAAACAGCCTGGTTCACTACCGGGAAAACAAATGCTGTAAATTTTCTAGGTTTCTAAGCTTTTATATGAAAATGGAATATAAAAGTAAAAAATTCAACTATTGAACAGCGGCTTCAAATAATCTTTTTACAAGAAAATAGTGAAACCTTAAAAAAAAAATAGTGAAAACATGAGGATGCCTATGTACTAAGTGGTAGATAAAATTAAAAAAAATTAATTTTAAAATTGACATCATGATGATGAAAAAAGTGGCCGTCAAAAATTGTAAAAAGTTAGAAATGAAAGACTCATTGTTAATAAAATCTAAAAAAAATCCTCGAACGTGCATGTCCAAGCTCTGAATGAACAATAAGTGTTTCAACTGTATTTCATGCTCTAAGAAAGTATGATTTTCATGGAAGATTAGTCCAAACAAAGCCTTTCACCAATCAAGTCAAAGAAACAAAGATTAGTGCTCACAAATTTTTTTTTAAAGAAGCCTGATGAATTTTGTAATGATATTACGGTTGCATATTACTTTAGACACTTCTATTATTCTATTTTAATATTGCTTGACTTTATATCGATGTCGTTTTTTGAAAAAGGCTTAAGTGCCAAAAATTTGAAATTCAGGTTTCAATTTATTATGAGAAGTAAACACCACCTCTATTAATTCCAGTATACGATATATCGAAAATGAAATTGGAAATGGTCTAAAAATCAACTTTTGATGACATAGGCACTAAATACTGACGACTCTCAAGTCGTCAGTGCTAGAAGCCTTAAAACGTTATTACAAACATTTTGCCACCTTTATAAACTCCTACTACTACCAATAAAATAAAAAAAAAAAAAAATATATATATATATATATTGTTATTTGGGGAAAAGACATTTCATGTGATTTCTGTTAAGTTTGCTAAATGGAGCATACACCTTTTTCAAACAATGAATTTGATATTAAAGACATCCAAAATAAAATTATTTTTTATGTGAATTTTGTTCTTAGCTATTAAGTACCATCCTCTTAACATCAACAAATGGGTAATATTTCTTTAAAAATAGATAAATAAATAAAAATTAAAAATCTGTTAATTCCGAATACTTTTGTCGCTCAGTGTATATCAATAATTTATTCAAGAATTTTCATTTCACAACAAAAATCTAAGGCATAGGGTTCCTATATCACATAGCTGTCATAAAAATATTGTCGTCTAACTTCAGAGTATACTAATTTTACTATGGACCTAACTTTTTCTGAGGGAACCAGCCTTTAAGAATAAATCGATAAATATAACTTTTCAACCAAAAGCTAAATAAGCTGGTAATTTATAATTATAAAACTAAATTCAATTACAAAGACTGTACCTGGTCGTAACGGTTGCTGCTGATTTTGTTGAGGCTGGGTCGGTTTAGTGACGAGATTGTCGAGATTTACCAATCCTGAATTCTCCCCTAAGAATGCGTGAGGACTTCTTCTTTTGGCGGAACCTAACCCATTCCTATCGTTTAGGCTCTCTCCAAGGCCTCGCATGTCAAAAGGATTAGGGCTAATGCCTGAAAAAAGGGAAAAACTTTCGATAAGTTAACTTAATTATCACGAATTACGTTCACAATTACTAGTACTGATAAATACTAACAACCAGCATGGCCAGTCTTTAGATTTTGGGGTCAGGATTCGGATGAACTATCGGCCAAAAGCCCTTCTCCCTCGACACAATATCAATTCATTTGGCCTCAGTTCAAAATAGGGGTTCATTCACAGCCAGTCTCTACTATATCAAGCCCAGGCAGTCTGTAATGGTATGTAACTATGATAAATGTGAAATGTTCTTTAGTCCGAGAGATTTGGGAAGGCGGGGAAAGGTTTTTAACTTCAGCTGTATCAGTTGAATATTGGCCTTGTAACAAACCAGTTCTCGGTTGATGTTTTTTGTTGATCTCAGTGTTCTATTATTATTATTATTATTATTTTTTTTTTTTTATAGTTTTTAAAGTTTAGTTCAATTTTAAGTTTAGATAAAAAAAAAAAATCATATTTTGTAGTTTCTTTTTGAAATATCTACAACTGAGACGGTAGCTGGAAAAAGGGCATTTGTGATTAAACATCTATTTTCAGGAGATTGCATTTTTGGGATCCTTGTTATCCGTTTGTTTCTTACAAAAGTTTCAAATTCGTCTCACAATTTATAAAGCTGATAGGGGGAATAAGGGAAATTTACAGGATCTTTATTCAAAGAAAGTTTAGTATATAATTTATTTCTTGATTTTGTGAGTTGTTTGAAGAAAAATGTTGACAAATCAATCGTCTGCATTCCCAACTATACTAAATGACTATTAGTTTTTACTTAAAAAGGAGCAATTACAAATTTTATGACTACATTTTATTCTATTTAGAGTGTTACTGGAGGCATTTTCTTCTTTGTAGATTTAGTTCTTCATTTGAATGGTGGCTTGTTCATTTTTTAGAAAAATACAGAAATATCAGATTTAATTTCTGTTCCATTCATACTTGTATCTGAATAAAAAAGTGTTTATTTTACCGTTTCTTTTTGTATTTTTCATTATATCATTATAGAAAATTTACGAGATGGTCTGGGTGGCGGTCAAGAATAACAAAAACTATCGGTAACTATTTTATGTTATTCTTTACCCCACCCGGATCATAGCCTACGGTCATCCATCAATAAACAAAATAATATTAAAAATATATTTTCATTATTTTGTGTGGTCTATAGAAAAAAAGCGCATGACCACTTATTCTTCTTTGGTACTTATTTTACAATCTACAATCGAATGTCAAGTGTTTTTGTTATTCTGTGATACACAGTATTGAGAATCCAAAATAAATGAGAGCTGATTTCATTTAAAGTTACATCATTTACAAAACTTCACATGGCGATTCCTATGAATACAGTTTCGGGCAGACGCTCTTTTTCCAACTACCGCTTCAATTGATGACCGCCAAAAAGCATGAAATATGCAATAATTGTCAAACATCAGCGATATAAATAATAATAATAATGTTAAAACAATTAAGATTTTAAATGAATATCTTCAGCTTCCAAAATATCTACACCCTGATATGAGATACGTGGTTTGCGAACCCACTAGCTAGTATAAATAATAAAGAAACAACAGTTATAAGAATCTCTTATGAATTTTAAATGTTTTAAGTATGTATTTTTTTTTATAAAGTCTTTAGCAAGGTGAATTACCTGTCATTCCGTGCAAAACAGATGGACACTATACGGATGCACTAGCTCAATAACGGAAGAAAGTAAAAAAAAATGAAAAGAAATAATACATTGTTGGCATTTGTTTTATATAGAAACAATTGAACGAAATACGTTTTACATGACAAGAATGGCCCGAGATGGCCGAAACATCGATATAATGTAAAATAAAATAAAAAAACTTGGTGACCGAAAGGCCTTTTTTCTTACTAATTACTAATAAAATAAAATGGCACCGAAAACTAATAAAACAACGAGAAAATATAATATCATTATTCATATCGCACGCTGGAAAGAATACTGGTATAAGTCCAAAAATCTGTTTCTGAAATATTAACTATTAAATATTAACGTTCGAAGAGCTCTAGGTGAGGGTAATAATGGACTGACGATAGTTCAAGGAATGAACACTAGAGAGCAGAAAAACCACTATGCTTCAACTACTACCCTCAGCTAGAGCTCTTCCAACTTTACTCAATAGTATAAATACCTCAAAAAACATTTTTGGAATTATACCAGTATTCTTCCCAGCGTGCAAAATAATATTACTATATTGAGTTTAGTGTAATTATATCTAGTACAATGTTAAAAACACGAGAAATTAATAAATTTCATGATATATGTCACAGAAAAAAGAATACTTAAAAAATCATATATTTAATTACATGAGTTACACATAGAGACCGGATTTACGTGCAATAAAAAAACAGTTAAAAATTCAAATCGTGAAAACCTGTGCACAGGTTTATAGTGCACAGGTTTTCACGATTTGAATTTTTCTGTTGTTTTATTGCATGTAAATCCGGTCTCTATGTGTAACTCATGTAATTAAATATATGATTTTTTAAGTATTCTTTTTTCTGAGACATATATCATGAAATTATATATATATATATATATATATATATATATATATATATATATATATATATATATATATATATATATATATATATATGTGTGTGTGTGTATATATACACAATTTAACAATTTTTGGGTTAAGTGTATATATATACACAATTTAATACTTTGGGCTCTTAATGCACAAATTTTCACAATCTGAATTTTTTAATGCATGAAAATCCAGTCTCTAGTTATATATAACTTTTTTATGTAAATTATAAAGTAAAGTAACAGATGATAACATTTAAAAAACAAAATTGAACAATTTATCAGAATGTTGGTGAATTGAACCTACCAGCAGCATAACCTACCCTTGGCAAAGGGTCAAATAATACTCTACACTCAATTTCTGGTAGCTAATTTCACAATCAAAACCACGTTTATACTCAAAATACTATGAACCCACTTATCATTGCGGTACAATAATTATCACAGTGCACAGTACACAAAACTATTTAAAACAAATGAAAAAAAAAGTATCAACTTACAAGTTTTATTATTATTGTTGATATTATTTCTATTAGTTATAATGTCAAACTCGTCGAGGTCATTTAATGGAGATGATAACGCAGGACTGGGCTCAGTCGCAGGCGACCACGGGTCATTTTGGGGTTTCACTGCTTTCCATGGGTCAACTGATGCAGCCTCATCTGAAAAAAATTAATTAGAAACTGTGAATTATAAATTAATAGAATATCCATGGTTCAGAACATGGCGAATGAAAGGACTGGGAGAGTTAATGTGCAAAGATTAGTTGATATTCAAAAGTAAACTTCGATTCTCAATCGCATTAGATCAAAACCAGAGATGGAATTCATATAAAACAACAGTACTTGAGATCTCAAATGAAATTCTGGTTCAAAAAGAACGAACAACATGGCTTGATAGAGAATGCCAAGTTCTAAAGCAATCGGCTAATGATACAAAGGAGAAACACCAGTAATCCTGTATCTAATTACCAGACCAAAAGAGGAGCAGAAAAATGGCTTCACCAGAAAAAGAAAAGACCAACTGGAAGAGTAGGAAGATCTTAGAAACCAAAATGACTTAGAAAATTTTGTCAACAAGTAAATTTTAGTAGAAAGCCATTTAAGCACATTACAAATGCTTATACAAAATAAAGATTGTACACTGGTGATTAACAAAATTACAATTCTGAAGAGATGGAAACGTTATTTTAAGGACCTTATGAATGAAAATCATGAGGCAGAATGTGAATCTGAAGACATTTCAGGAGGGGAAATCGGACCACCGGATATGGATGAAATCCAAGAGGCTCTTCAGCATGTAAAAAAGTAACAAGGCCCTAGGATCAGATGGTAAACCCACTGAACTCCTGAAGTATGGGGAGGAAAAGGTTGAGAAATTCATGAGTGATCTCATAATGGATGAATGGTAAAGGGAGTCACAAAAGAAGGAGATAACTTGGAATGTGAGAACCATCGAGGAATTTCGCTACTCTTTAGCTCCTACAAGATTCTTTCCAGAATCCTGTATCTAAAGCTTCTCCCATTTGCTGAACAACAATTTGGGACCTATCAAGGTGGATTTATAGAGGCTTAAGCCATAATGAACCAAATATTCTTCATACCAATAATTCCAGAAAAAGCACAGTAATATAACATCACGACAAACGACCTTTTCATCGACTTCAAGAAAGCCTTCATTCAGAAATAGACTTCAGGTTCGCTGATGAAAGAGGCATTCCTTGCACTGAAGAGAGCGGCAGAAAGGGTTGGGTTTGAAGTCAACAACGAAATATATTAGGACAGACCTAATAGGCAGAGACCAGCAGCCACTCAGGATTAATGTTGGAGAGTTCACTTTTGAGAGAGTGAATTTGCGTATCTTTGGCCTCAGGTGAGTCCAGACAATATTAAGCAAAAAGGAATTAATAAAAGGCCAAATGGTAGCTAACAGGTTCTACTAGTTTATACAACAGCAAAACATTATCTTGGGCTACAAAATTCCGTCAATAAAAGACCCTGATCAAATACCAGGATTCGACACTGACATTCGAGAGAAGAATTCTCGGAGCAAGGTGCATTGATAATTCCTGGAGACAGCGAAGAAATATTGCTTTATTACGGCGATGTTGATATTGTTCGCTTTATTAAAGTTGAAAGACTTCGCTGGGCTGGACAAGTGATCAGAATAAAGTCAGAAGAGATTCCTCGAAAGCTATTAGAAGAAAAGATTTATAAAGCAAGAAGAACAGGAAGGCCGAGGCTAAGATGGCTAGATCGTATAGATGAAGACTCAAGAAAAATCGTTGGTCTTAGAAACTGGAGAGCAGTCGCAAAAAGTAGAAATGACTGGTAGTTTAAGTAGTAGGACACTATGATTCAACCCAAGTTGTAGAGCCGTTTAAATAAGTAACTAAGTAAATTATAATTAACAATATATTCTGGAGATTTTATTTTACTGAATACAAATTTATACAGTTGTACCAATACCCACAGGATTTTAAAAATCTAACGAAGAATATGCCTAATGGATTTCAAATTAATCAATAATTATAATGTATTCCACCTCTTGGGATAAGTTTGACGATGAGTTAGGAATTTTCCTCACCGAATAATAATTCTGTTTGGTGGTCAAAAGATACTTACTTATATCCTCAATACTTCAGAAAAACCATACAACCACTTAATTGATGGAAGAAGGTGGGGCTTCCATACAACAGTTATAATTACAATAATTATTTTCATAAAATTGTCTTAAAACTGTGATTGGTGGGAATGATTGCTTCTTCCATAAAAAAGATAGGCACAAATTTAGGATATTTTATAAATGAGCTCTTCATAATGGAGTGATAACACTAAGAGAGGTTTTATCATTTATTAGACTGGTTTTTAATATGTTTATTTAATAGAATATTAATTTTTGTTAATGCTAATAAATAATTTAATAATTGCAGCATAACTATGCTATGCTTTAAAAAACCAAACGTTTTTAAGAGTATTTTAACAGAGAGCCTCCAGATAAAGTATACTCGAAGCCTACTTCCGTGGGAGTATTGGAAAACAATAAAAATCCAACAGTTGGATCCCCATGAGAAGCCACTAAGTTCTGCATGAAATTTAGAGATAAAGAAAAGTGACTTGATTTTAAGCTAAACAAGAAACATAGATCTAACTCATGTGTGCATGCTCTAACTCTTGCTGAAAAGCTTGCTAATTCGAATCGCCTCAAGCCAAACCAGAAGATTGACATAGTTAATATTTTTCCTTCTCTAATATATCCATCGCAGACAGAGTTATTGGCGAATTGGCGCCAATCTCTATTGGAATCTATCGGCATCATAATTCGAAGAGGTGTAACGGCTAAGGATGTGTTTACCGGCCAACACTTGCTCATCTTTGATGCATGGGCCGCAACAATGCAGGGGTGTAGGTCTTGTCAATGGGAGGCTCCTCTTCAGCATTGGTCAATTTCCCAAAAATTATCCAATGTCAGAGAGGCCCTAATTCAGTCAATTTTTTATTTTGGGGATGAAATTTGAAAATGTACTGAATTGTTATGAATTCGCTACCTTGGTTTGACAAGGCTCTAACCTTAGTTTTAACAAAAACGAGTTTGAAAATTTGAAATGCCAAAACATTTTTCTGATTCAATAAACTTTATCAATTTTCTCCTCATTATTTAACATGGTTTTGATTTAACTTTTGAAGCTGGTTTAATATAAATACCTCTGTTTTTATGTAGAATATGTTTTATGTAAGAACTTTGCAACATTAGTAAAATAGTTATTTCCCAACAGATCGCAGATAGAGTCACTTTATCATGTGCATTACACAAAGAAGAATCAGAAGCACCAATAATCTCTTTTTAGCCAAAAATGTCCAAAAAAGCTGCATTAAATTGACAAGCCAATATAGCGAATTGATGCAAATAATATTGAAGCAGCCTCAACTGTCATGAAAGATAGATGGTTCTTGATAGGAAAGTTATTTATGGATTGCAGCAAATGCAAATGACAAAGAATAGGTGTGACCCATTTCAAATCAAACTAATGGACTAATGAATTCATGTATGACAGAAAGGTTCTCGCTGGTTCAGGATAGAGAAACACTCTGAAATTAAATGTGAATTATGTTCCTCTCTGTGGAGTTTCAGGTCCCAGGAACCGGAGGCCGGGCAGATGAAAATGTTGGATCTCTAAACAGATATAACGACATCGCTTAATACTACCTAATTTCAGGTCACTACAAAAAAAAAATCAGGTTTAGCGAGAGATCGTTCTTAAATTCACTCGAAAAACCTAACATTCCAATTTTTTTCAAATAAGAAACTTTTAAGAATCTCTCTCCAACCCACTCTCTCACCAATATTATTTTACTTGTACGCAAGTATTTTACTCTAGTATGAATTTAAGCTTTGAATCGTGCATTTATCAAAAAAAAAAAATGATCAAGAGAAAATTAATTACTTTGGAAGAAAAACTCCACATTTGTTATTGTACAGAAAATGGTGAAACTAATAAACGAATAACAGAAAAGTTCGACCAAAGAAGAAATAAGAAAGACGTTGTACGAATGTTTTCGGTTTCAAAGGAGTAAAAATATTCCCCTTACCAGATTTTACAGAGCCAATGCCTTGTTGATTTTTATGAAACAGATAGTTTTATTAATTTTTCAGTGAAAATATTTTTTATCGGTACTGAATATAACGACGCCCGAGAGATCAGATTTACTCCTGCCCTTGCCTTAGGCCATTATAGACGATGTCCAGTGTATGTAATTAAATTTGAATATCCAACTCCAAGAGATGCTATGAATCAATAATGAATACTTTGCTGAATTTTGTGGTGTTGATTATGTCTATGCGAGTGATATAATCTGGCATATAAGGTGGTTAAGGCATCGGTGAGTGTCTCATTTTTATCCCACAATGTCTTAACAATTTATAATGTTAATAATATCATACAAACATAAAACAACAACACAATCTACTATTAGACTAAACGAAAAAAGCAAACAACAAAAATCAATGTTAGTGTAATAACAAATATTCAGCCGCTATCACACCCCCTGACAAAAAAACCAAACAATTATTTAAAACTTAATTTTAACTCACTGTTTCTTAACTACCTGTATTCGTTATGTGATTCGAAAAAACATTTGTGCTGTATAAGTTTAAACCCAACAGGTCTTCTATCACTACAATGAACAAAGAAATAAATAATAAACACTTTGATAATTGTATAGGATATCATTATCGGTTAATTATGGAATAATGAACAGATTAAATTACTTGGCTTAGGAGGGGCAGAAGCAGTGGGTGCAGGGGACCAAGGATCGGCAACAGAAGGGTTAGTCGCTGTCGATGATGTAGCACTCCATGGATCGACCTAAAAAAAAAAAAAGTAAGCATTTTCACATTTTCAGCCAAAATATAATATAAATATAAAAATAAATCAAATTATATATTCTATATTTGAACGGCATTTAGCAGATGGGAACCAATCCACAAAACATGCGAAAATGAGTTAAGAGGTGGTTTTGAATAGAATTAGTGCTTTACTATTTTCTACAGAAAAGAACCATCTCTTTGTTCAGGTTTCTTAAATAGAAAAAATATCAGAAATACTAGAATGTTACAAAAGTCTTTGTGCATGAACCCTAAATTCCAACTCTCATAATTAATTCTATAAGAATGTTTTTGTTCCTATTATATTTATGTCAATGTTTACTTTGACTAATCCTTTAATATCTTGCGATTTGAATTGGTTTTATGGGGTTATTTACATTTTTAAAACGCACATACAATGCCAGACGAAAAAATTGTGATTCGCAGTCTTTTGAGACATTACAGGAAAAAAGATTTGAGCACAAAGGCAGCTGCCGAAGAAATTTGTGCCATGGAAGGAGTGTAAATTATCCATCGAAATACTGCCGCACTTTGGTTCACGCGTTTCAACAATGGGAATATGAGCCTTGCAGATGAACCCAGATCAGGTCACCTATCAGTCGTTGATGACGATGTTCTTCTTGAATGTGTGAACCAGGGCCCATATATAATTACTAGTGATTTATCGGATATAGTAGGGACTTCTAATGCCACAGTGGCTCATCATCTTAAAAACCTGAGTATGCAGAATTTAAGACCAAGGTCCAATCCACAGCGGCTTGACAGAGGCCCAAATCCAGCAGTGAGTCGATATGTACAAAATTTTGCTTCAAAATCCGAAAGATGACAGGTTTTGGAAAAAAAATTATCACAAGTGACGAAAAGTGGATATTTTTAAAAAACCCTAGCAAACATAAGCAGTGGGTAACGGCCACATGAAGATCTTTGATAATTATGAGGACGTAAAAATTAGATGTGAAGAGTACTTTGCCTCAAAACAAAAGGAGTGGTACCGGCATCAAATCCAATTATTGGTAGAAAGATGTGTGAAAAAAGTTGAAAACAATGGACTTTATTTTGAAGAGTAGCACTCAATAATGTTTAAAATACGTAATCTGAAATAAAGCTATACTAATAAACAAGGACTTTTGTAACAACCTAGTAGGATGCTATGTTTCCATATCATGTAAAAGAACCAAACTACTATATATTTTCAATGGAACAAATTACAATGTTTCCATATTGTAGAATAAATTTAGCTTTATGGACGATTTTTCAAGACCATTTATCTTTGACATGAGCTTCCTTCTGTTGAATGCCGTCCATTTTATCAACCAAGAGTAATTAATATCGAATGAGACGTGTCTTAACTTAATGGAACACAAAGAAAGAAATAAGGCCTATCAGTAGTTCATAGCAACTCTGCCGATGCCGATGAAACTCGATGCTGAATTAACCTCCACCCTCCCTTTTAAGGTTTCCTCCAGTAGCTCCCAAGCATAAGTTTATTGTTATAATCATTAGGGATTCTATGCATGTTGTTTTCAAGGAAACCCATTCACCTTTAACGATAAATGCATTTAGATAAATGTATATATTTGAATATTTTGACAATGCTTACATGGGTGATTCTCAGAAGTCAAAAGTCGTGTTCCTCTCTCGTACATTTTATTCAGATGACAAAAGCGATTAGTTTTCACTAAATTATCAAATTTTTTGTAGAATCAAACATCTCAATTCTTATTAACACCATGTGCTCCTAACAAGTTTTTTTTAGTTAAACAAACAATCAAACACAATTATTCGATTGTTTCTCAAAAATGAATTCCATCACAAAAAGGTGATGTTATATACTTTTAAAAACTGAAATCTTTTGAGATTTACTTGAATTTCGTTGATTCTAGGCTAAACTTAGTGATCTAATCTAAACTTAGTCCCCTGGTGTTTTTTTGTCATTACCGCCACACTATTGATTTTTTCCATTTGTGGAAGTGCAATGTACTTTTCGAGGAATTTTGTCCATAGATGACAAGTGGCAGCCCTGCAAAGATCAATGGTCCACCTTTCACTTTAGTAACAGCAGGCACATAAAATTGACGTATTTATGTTCTTATCATTGCCGCTCCCTAATGTTTCTCCTTAAGTATTACTTTGAAGTTTTTAAACTTGATTACTTATTTTCTCTTTAAATTTTCTAACAGGAAACTTTAGTTTTCGATATAGCCATGTTAATTTTACTTTGGCAGGCTCTCTAAGTTCACATTATCATTACCACTACTTAAATCTTCTCATTACTGCCACAATTTCCTTATAAGGTGGTAATGAGGTAACGGTGTAATAATGAAAACTGGTTTTGAAAATCAATTACTTTATCGATTTTATCAACGATGCAATCAATTGAAATTACATCTCTAACGTGATCCTTAATTTTGTTAATGTGTTGAAATTAATTTGAGTCACTTCCGAAAAATTCAATTTTAAAAAATGTTACCAAAATGCAGAATGTTTCAGGTTTCTGATATAATTCTTAAATACAGTCCACAAATCTCATTGCCAAAAAATGAATTATAATTACCGCCACTTCAAAAAATTGGAAATTCTGAATTCCTGGCCCAAAATTTGGAGTTCAACTCAAAACTATTCTAAAAATCATTGATAAGTATTTCTAGGTCATTCATAAATGTTTTCAAATTTTTGGGAAGAGTTCACCAACTCACTTTTTTGGAGGTCTATTTTTTTCAGAGAATCATCCACATATTATATGATGCGAGGAGCTATACCGTGCGTTATCTCAAAAACGGTAGGTTTTAGGGCTTTAAAACACTGGAACAATACGTTCCTTTGGAACACATATGACCTTGATGCCCGGGTCAAAATCTTTAAAACCTAATTTATCCCATCTGATCCGTCGACTCTCAGTCGTCAATGCTTTGAAACCTCCCAGTTTTTTCATCTCTTTTATTTAAGCCCTAGTAAGAATTTAAGAAACAAAATTGGAATTTGTCACATCTCCGTGAAATTCCCTTTCTTTTGATACCTCATTCGTTAAAATCCATCGCTCCTGAGAACCGGGAAAGGGATCTATACTACCGTAATAATATATAGTAGTGATATCTAAATTATATTGGACTGCAAGAGAATGAATGGCTCAATAAGCCTACAGAATAATGGCATAAGGAAAAAACATATTTACCGGCTTGTATTTGAATGGTTTGAAAAATATTGGTTTATGTTAATACGCTCATTTCATGTCTTTTAAATATTAAATTGATTTAAATTTATAATATGATCGTTTTTAAAGTATTACTTAAAAGAAATTTATACTTTTGACAACCTCAAATGGACTTAGACCACTTTCAAAGTCAACAAAATGAGAAAATCATAAATGTAAAAAAAAAAAAAAAAGTTTTAAAATAAAAAAAAAACACACCATTAAAAATAAAAAGAACTTACACCATTTCAACATTTCTTCAGGTAATGCCATATAAATTACTTCAATTACAACTTTATATTAAAACGTGCCATTTTTAATTTTTTTTTGTTTTTGTTTTGTTCTGTTTTGAAATTACAAATATAATTACTTTGAAAGTGGACTTACACCACTTTCAAAATAATTATATTTGTAATTTCCTTAACTAAGCAAATTTATATTAACAAAATTATATATTTTTTTTTTTTGGGGGGGGGAGGGACTGTTTATAAATTAAAAACTCCCAGCAGATTGCATTCATTGTTATTATTAACTAACTTTTTGTCAAAAATGGACTTACACCACTTTAAAAAAAAAATTGCCCATCATATAGTGAAAGGCACCCGACTATTACATGAAGTTTCAATATTCATAGACGTCAACGTCACTAACAACCCACCAATGTGTTTAAATAGATATGAAAGTAGATTCAGTCCTTAAGGATCTATAGAGTTATAAGATAAGAGTTTTTTCCGTAGTCAGTTTTTAAAAAGAAATTATTTTTTTTTTTTTTTTTTTAACTGGATACTCAACTGTTAGTGATCATATTTCTGTGAATTTCCTTACTCCACTGTGATGCTCCAAAATTCAAAGTATCGATCACAGTTGAATAATCTTCATCGCATACAATAGCTATTAATGATATTGAATGAAAATTATGAAATAGCTATTTGTAGTTCTTCTCTCTCGATTATTTATTTTTATTTTTTTTTAACCACGCATACTTGACATGCCACTTGAGACTTGTGAGAGGTAAATATAACATTTAAATTGAATTTGAATTTGAGTATTTATGCAATAGAACTAAGATATATAGTGCAAAACAAACCAGACTATAGCTCTTGTTATCTCATGAGTTCCGGCTATTGTAATAGACCTCAACTTCACTAACAATCCACCAATGCGTTTGGTATAAGTATTATATTATATAAGTATTATAATGCATCTGTATTATACTATAATGCATCTGATATAAGTATTATATTATATATAATACTTATAATTATAAGTATCGGTATCCATAACTTAATACAGGGATTCCCAAACGTGGTAGGAAAGGACGTTCCATGTTGTACGTGAACAAGTGAAAAAAAATCATGAATAAAATTATCTTTTTAACAAGTTTAAAGAGGGATGACAATTTATAAAAAATTATTATAGAATGTATCAATTATAAAATGAATAAACACGACCTACAATTAATAAAAATAATTCAGGATGGTTACCGTAGTAAAGGCGAAAGCACTCGGCATCGAAGATGACTTAAGAATCAAGTTGAGCTCCTTCAAGCCTAACATTGACGATCTGACTGTAAATAAATAAAAAATGTGCTTCCAACTGAAGAATATTGATGCTTTTCTTTACAATGTTTTAATTTCATAATTTTGATGGATATAATTTTATTTTCAGAATTTTTTATTTATTTTGTTATCTTACTGTTGCTGTTATGTAAAAATTATAACATCTGATTTTTGAACTTTATTTTCATAAGAAAATTTAATGTGATATATCTTATTCTGTTTGCTAAACTTCTGCAAATTAAGTTATTATTTTTTTTTATAATAATATCATAAGATCAAGTAGCAGTACGCCCAACTGTCTGAAAATTGGAAGTAGTACGCAGTGACATAGTCTGGGAACCCCTGCCTTAATGCAAGGACAACCGATGTCGATTTTCGATTAAAACGAAATAGGTTGTGCGATCTGTTAAAACAAAATGATACCTGCGTGTAATAATAGCCAATGAAATTTATAGATATTGGTCTTCACAAAAACTATGTCAATGTAATAATTACTTACTTTCATAATTATTAAAGTTCTATTAATTTTTAAATTATATTAAGTATTAATTTTTAAATCAATCCTTATTGTAAGTGATAACTACAGTAAAAGTTCGTTATAACATAATCCTAGGACCCATAGAAAAAGAGCGCCATAACCGTAAAATGGTAAAAAATAAATGTTTGTTTTAATTTATTAAAACTACAAAGAAAATAATCTCCTTTTTTGAAGTTAGTTAAAATTTATTTAGTTAATTAAGTTAAACTTTATTAAAGTTAGTTAAATCTACATTTTATAATGATAAATCATAATAAAAAATAATCATAAATAAATAAATTTATAATCGTCATAAAAATAAAATAAATAAAAGTAAATGTTTGTTTTAATTTATATTCAGCTCCATTCTCTTCCTCTTCATTTTTTTATTTTAGATGAGCTAAAATATTTTTATTTAAATTAGATTTGCAGAACTCTTTAATTAAATCATTTTTTTTCAGTAATCTGTTTTCTTGGACATGAAATCAAAGCAATCGAGCAAAATATTGGATCCGTATCCATAAAACTAACAGCCTGGGAAACTTTCAGCCAAAAAAACAAATCATTCCTAGGAACTATGTTCGTAGAATCAATTAGACTATTGTTCGTTACCGCTTTACTATTACCTTCCAGTGCTCAATTTCAAGACAACTTGGTTCATAAATAAAACGTAATAAATGTAAAAAAAAAAAATTAAAGATAAAATTCATTCAAGCGGGGAATTGGATCGTTATAAAGAATAAAGTTTCACAGAAAAACCACATAATGGGACCTGGACCAAGGAAAAAGCTGTGAAATCATTATAAATGGGAGCATTATAATGAAGTTTTACTGTATTGATGTCGGTTATTCTTACACTTTGCCACAAAAATTTTAATATTTATTTAGTTGTACAACCATATTATTTGGGAAGTATCATTTAATAAAGTATTTCTCTTTCTAATATCTGAAAATCAATCTATGCTTAAATGGAAATACGAATCTCAAAATATCAAGAACCAAATAAGTAGTTTTATTTAGTATGGTAATAAACAATTTTAATAATAACTTTTCAAACAGCTTGTTGGTATTATTTAAGCTTACATTAGTTACAGCACTAGTAACGAGTGAAATCCAAAGATTGAATACAGATGGTTAGGAAAACATCAAAGCAAAATTATTCATTAGCTGGGAAATCAACTATATATTCATAAATATACAAATAAGCTAGAAGCTGAGGCAATATAACAACTAAACATATAATTTAAAGTCTACGATAAATTATATCTTTTATATAACAGGTAAAGGAGTTAAGCTTACTTCAAAATGAAAACCATTTTATGTTAGGTTAAAAATCAATAGTTACATAACATTGTAAACACATCTTACCGAACTCCAATTATTCAATCTGAGATCCAGAGTCTAAATAAAAATTCAAAACAGAGATGAACAAAATTTTAACAATAAACCACTAAAATTATTAATCTTTCTATTTCACATTTACAATTACAAGGAAACTGGAAAAAAAAAAAAAAAAAATTGGCCAATTCTAAATCATATTATTCAGTCTTTCATATTCATTACATTAAAACAATAAAATTAAATAGAAATCCGTTTGTAGAGTATTATAAGTAGATTGCTTGATTTATAAAAATTTTGGTAATTTAAATTTTATTTTATAATTAGCTTAAGTATTTCAAAAATATTTCCCCATAAGTAAAATAAATTAACAGATAAAACTTATATTTGACAAAGATATTTAAGGGAGGTCTAGCACCTGCTGTACAAGGACCAAACTCGTATGCTTCTAGGCAGCCCCGAGTAGGTTTTTATTATTTATTTGAAAACCTTACAATATTTTTTTCTAGAGATTTGGTAGAATCTTTAAAACAAAGGTATCGGTACATCTACACAAGAGTAAAATATTCTTTGAAAATATAATTAAGTGAAAGCGCACGATTTTATGCCCAAAAATTCCATGTTATTAACACCATATGACCAATTTTCTCAGAAACAGAAATAATTCTTTTAATAATACATGAACGAAACAGACACAGAAGATCAATTTGATCTAATCGAATCTAATTCCCAATGAAAAATTAAAAAAAGGAAAAAAATTAATTTAAATTTTGTGATTCAAAACTTAGTTTAAATTCTGTGTTTCAAAATTTATTTCTTGAGTTGTAATTTAAAATCCATAAAAACTTCCCATCTGTTTCTTTTCCAAACTCTTATTGATAAACAGAAAAAGTTTCAAGTTAATAGCTTTTATATTTTTTATGAAAAAATATAGTTTTTCAGGAGAACCAAAAAAAGTATTTGATTGATTTTTAGTCGATATTGAGGAAAAATTCAATACTGCTGTAATTTTTATATAAGCTCGATAGTTATGATCGATAATATCTTTAATTAGATAGTGAAACTGCAGTTCTATGGTTACAAAACTCTGAGGGGCACTTGTGAACAAGTACCGTATGTCTGTATTTAGGAGAACTTTTAACTTGGTTCTAATTGTCATAAATGTATAAAACATAGAAAAATGTACTGAGTTGTAGTTTCAGAAAAAGCAAAAAAAAAAAAAAAAAAAACAACTAAATTTTTCATATTTTTTGGGTACTAGACCTCCCTTAAACAATCTTTTTTCAACAATTTCAACCCAACAATGTAAATCCATGACAGGATGAATACTCGGGTAAGTCTCGGATTATTCAAATTAAAAGTTTAAATTAAAGTTGTTTTCATTTTAAAATGCCGTAATATTAATAATTACCTGAGGTCGGGATGGAGGGAGAGGCATTCCCCACGGGTCCTGAAGCGGAACAGGGGCGGACGTAGTTGGGCCGCCATCGATGGGTCCGAGGTTTACGTCCAGAAGGTCTAGCATATGGCTCCCGCCCTGTTCTCTAGGAGGGACATCATGCAGATTTTGCCTGTATCAAATAATTTGATATAATGCACAACTAAATAATTAAAAAAAAAAACATTGAACAATTGATAACAAAATAATAAGCTCTAAAACAGAATAAAGTGCAGATATTTGAGATAAGCCGTAGAAATGTTTTTAGGTTTGACCTATATATGGCTATAAGTATGGCTTGACCTAGTTGCTGTTAGAGAGGACAAGGACTTACACATTCATAATTAATATATTCATCCTTTTCTTTATCCTCTAAACCAGTTTCCAGATGGTGGTGCACATACCATTGGTGGTTCACAAGGATGTTCCATGTGGTACGCCAACAAGTGAATGATAGGGGCAGGTAGAGGGACCCAGTAAAGTGAGAAAGTGAATGATAGGGGCAGGTAGAGGGACCCAGTAAGGTGAGAAAGTGAATGATAGGGGCAGGTAGAGGGACCCAGTAAGGTGAGAAAGTGAATGACAGGGGCAGGTAGAGGGACCCAGTAAGGTGAGAAAGTGAATGTAGGGGCAGGTAGAGGGACCCAGTAAGGTGAGAAAGTGAATGTAGGGGCAGGTAGAGGGACCCAGTAAGGTGAGAAAGTGAATGTAGGGGCAGGTAGAGGGACCCAGTAAGGTGAGAAAATGAATGTAGGGGCAGGTAGAGGGACCCAGTAAGGTGAGAAAGTGAATGATAGGGGCAGGTAGAGCGACCCAGTAAGGTGAGAAAGAACAAAGTTAATAGGAGGCTTTTTTTAGCTTTCATGGAATTAAAGATGGTAAGGGGAACAACAACTTATATCTTCTTCTCAATATTTTATACACTCGCTGCTCTTAGAACTGATGGAAAAATGGAATTATTAGACTAAAAACTAAAAATTCCCGATGACTGGTTGTTTTTCAAGCATAATTCCCGATTTTTTCACCGACAAAAAATTTAAGGCTGTGGGAAACCCGGTCATTGATACTAATAAATGTAATTTTATGATATAACATTTATTTATATGATCAAATTTTATTTTATTATTTTTTTATACAATAAAAAAATGAACAAATAAAATATTTTGATTTCAATTAAAATATATGTAATTTTTTTTTTTTATGGGGGTGCTCAGTGCCACAAAAATTATAGAGTAGGTACATAAATGTCGAAAGTTTGGGAAACACTGCCCTAGGCAAAGAGAATAGGTCAGGCCCTCAAAATTTTCGTCTACTTCTTAAGATGATATTATAATCGGCGATGACATGTGAGACCATTTATAAAGCTCACCTGAATCTAGGCAGGGATATCATAAACCATTAATATATAGCCCAATAGTTAACGGCCTTTAAATAATTCAATGTTTTCATGTATTAATTAAGTCCAACATTGATTTGAATTTCCATGTAATTCGAAATCATTTTAGAATATCCCCTGTTAAAAAAATTTATTTTGTTAAAAAAATATAAGAAAATAAATCATACTTGAATTCATTCTGACTCTGAGAAATGGCCAACTGGAGGCGAACATCGTCACTTCTTCTTTTTTGTTCTTCTTGTTCTGCCTCTTCTCTCGACATCGCAAGAGCCAATTGCAATTGCAGTTCTTCTTCACCTGCTGTTGTCGGTCTGGCACACATTATGTCTACTGCGATAAAAAGTATATCACAGACGATAATATATAAATTGTTTTAAACCTAAAATTGGATGTTCTTAATATTATACCTTTACTAGGAGTTTCGACATCACTTGAGCTCCAACCTGATCTCGACTATAAATATGAAACAAAAGAAATTTAAAAAAAATTACAACTTCTGTTGATAATAAAAATAAATAACATTGAAAATATGATATTTGACCGTTGAATTTAATCAAGTGGAATGGAGCGATAATGAAACATTCATTTTTCTCTTAGTCTTGTACAAAAAAAAAAAAAATTTTTGGCCCTGATGAAGAATATATTCAGATTTGTTTATAGATAGTAAAAAGGAAAATGTTATTTATGAAATTATTAATAACTGATTTAATTAATATTTGAATCATTCATAAATTAAAAAAAAAAACTTTTTCAGAATATTTTGTAATAAAAAAAATCTATAATAATATATATTACCAACACTATTCAATTTCTAATACCATAATAAAATCCAACTTAAATTCATAGAAAGTTAGTATTTAAAGAAATTGTTATTATTACGCAGACACTGGTAAAGAGGCCTGATTCTAGACCTTCCGACATTTCTATGGCCTAACCATGTTGCACTGGATTATAAGTATATATATATATATATAATTTTTATTTTTAACATAAGACCAAGATAGCATGCTGTTAGTAAATTATGTCAGATAATTAAACTCACTTGAAACGTAGGGCTGGAAGGTGATGCACCATCCTGAAGAAAGAAAAATAAAACAAGCTGTGCATTAACATATAAGTTATTAAGTGCAATTTCTCCAACACCTTCAATACAATAAAAATAATAATACAGATATACCATTTAAATTGAAATAATCATCCATTATATCTATGAAAAGTGAAAGAATTTATCCTCATACTGAATCAATGATCACTTATTACATTATAATAAAGAAATCAGGAGAGACTTTTGTCAATATGCTTAAGAAAAAATATAGAGCACAGGTGAATAGAAAAAATGAATTTCAGATAGGCTGATTCAAATATTTCATATTTGTAATTATGTATCACAATTTTAAAAAAATAAATTAAATAATAGGTTTTCTTTAATTAATTTAAAAAAAAGTCAAAGGTGAATCTTCTTTTCCTTAATATACTTTTATAGGACTAAGAGTTTTATTTTACATCAATTTTCATGCATTTTTTTAACCACTTTTCTCACTGATTAGGTAATGTGTAGTGAGAACACAAAATGTAGATCACATTCTTATCATAATTTTAGTTTTTGTTTTGTTTTGATATTTGTAAAATTATCAGAGTTAGAGATATTATAAAACTTGTTTTCAGATGTAAAGCTAACTTAAAATAGCTACAAAAGTATGAGCTCGAAATATGTTTTATCAATGGTTTTGAACTCACCAAATGATAGGAAATAACTAGTAAAAAAAAAATCAAAAATGTCGAGCAGCAAAATCAATTCAAAATGGGCGATTTCAAATAAGTTGACCTAAAGTAGTGAGGAGTTTTGGTAAAAGAACTACGCCCAAGGAACTAAGGAGAAATTTGAACCCTGGGAAGTTTCTTTAAATCTGTTTCAATGACTTACTCGATGATATGCTAAGTACAGGCATTTATCTAAAGTTCCAAGGCGAAAGAAAGTCAGTTTTACTTTTAAAATATCACTTTTTTGTGACCACAAAATTCAAGGTAATTGAATTTCTTCCAAAAATAAAGAAAGAAAATGGATGGAAAAAACATTTTATGTTCATATTCATGAATATGAAAATCAGTCAATTTTGTAATGTAATGTATCTATAAGATTATGGACTTTATGAGGTCTTGAAATGTTCTTGGAAATTTAAGGAATCTGTAGTCTCACCGCATTCTACTAACAGAATTTTGTTATCTGATCAGTTGGGATTTTTACTTCGAGAAATATATTCATAGTTCGAATAAACAAGTTCATTTTCTTCAGTAAACACAATCTGCAAACATGATTAATCAAGTGAACGAGTTGCAAGTTAATGAGTTTTATAAATAAATACAAACTTAATACATCAAGCAATGTATTTTCGTTACATCCACACCATTGTTTCTATTTTGTGAAAAGCATTGGCGTTTTTATATTTTGTGCAAAAGTGAGTTGTCATTTGTAATTTTTAAAAATATATACATCCTTACCAAAGTCGTGTCACTGCCAAATCCTGAGGCTGTCTGAGCAAATCGTTCTTTAGCTTTGAGCGCTCGTGCTCGCTCATTACGCAACCTTTCTTCATCTTTTAAAAGCGATACCAGCTGCTTTGCTTTTTCTCGTACATTAAGTCCTTGATCTTTACCCTCATCTGAATACTGAAAATCCCGAAGAGTTTGGATTGCAAAAATATTTTCTTTACACTGCTGGCCAACCTGGAATTCATTATTAAACATTACATTAAACAAAATAACCGAACATTAATAAACATTTAATTTTTTTAAAAACAGAAATGTTACCCCACCCTTTATCTAGCTCTACAATACTAGAATACGTCAAAGTAATTCACATTGCAAAGCTAATGGGGGTCATGAGGAAAAATAATGAAAGACTGTCTTTAAATTGATTTCAACAATTTTTCTATTCATAAACAGTGTGAGTTTTTATTAATATATTTAGTACATGTAATAACTATCATATTTTAATATTTAGGAATAATGCATTTAAAAAAATATTTTTTTTAGAGATTTCCAAATATCCTTGCAATCTAAAGTACAACTATTCTGTTTTTTTACCTAAAATCGCCAATTATTATGCTTTTATCTTTTAGTTAGCAACAAAAATAATTTGTATGTGGAAAAGAGTTTAATTTGTCATACAAACAGTTTGAATAAGCCACATGATAAACAATTTTAAAACAATTATTTATCAGAATTAGAGGCAGAAAACATAATTGAGAGGTCAGCAGCGATAAGGAAATAGTTCCATTTTTGGCTGTTTTTCAGTAAAAAAAAATCACTAATCATACAAAAATTGAGTAACTCTGGCCTTTTATTCCAACATATTCTGGTGCGATAGCAGCACCTCCAATTGACTTAATAGTGCAAGTAGGATGTAGCTCCTAGAATTACCTCCTTATTGGACTGATAAGAGTGACAAAAAGTAACTAACAGTAAATCTACATTATCAAAAAAACAAGGAGGAAGTTTGATGTCCTAAATGTTGGACAGATGATATTAACTTTAACATTCTCCAATCCATGTTTTTGAAAAATCATTAATTTATGAGTGCAGTGAGAGGCGTTTCATTGTTGTTATGGAAAGTGAATTGGATCTTTTAAAGCTGCCCATGGACAAAATTCCACTGGTGTACGCACATCCTCTACCCTTGAAAACCACCAAATATAATTACGTAATGACTCGCCGAGAACTACGTCGTTGCAGCCAAGGTGTTCTACTACAACAATCTTCGAGCAACAGAAACTGAGTACGTCAATATGACGAATACTGAGCAGCAGGATAACCAATTTTTTTCCTTCACAGTACTCTAGTTTATTGTCTCACTATATATATAATGTTTTGTATCAATAATTACTTAATGCATTAAATGTATTAAGTTATTAAGTTTTGCCTATATTTGTTTGTTCCATAAATTTTATATTATTTTGATCGTCAGTACAATAAGGCGGTATAAACATCATCCTCTCTAAGAAAAGGATAGCGGGTTCCAGATAAACAAATACAAAAATAAATACCTCAAAAACTGAAACTTTTTTTTTTTTAATTTACAAAAATTTACAAAATGGAGTAAAATAGAATTTATTTCTGCAATCATCTGATTGTTATTTAAACACAGTGTCTACAAAATAAACCTCTTATTGCTGCAGACCCATCAATCTGTTATTGTTCATGCTTTTACTGTAGGGAAATAATATTTTTGCATAATCCTTTTAAATAGCATAATAATGTAAGTAGCACCTTATTATTTTGTTAAAAACTAACAAGGATTTTGATGAAAAATAAAATACAGATTTATATTAAATTAAATTAAATTCAGTTCTACAATTATCTGATTATTATTTGAAATACAGTGTCTATAAAATAAATCTTTCAAGGTAATATTTTTTAATAGAACAATTTGGAAAGAAGATGAAATTATTTTAAAAACCAAAAATAATTGTAAGAGACTTTCTTAATTGAATTCTTGACTGCATTACATTAGCATAGAATACATACCTTTTCGGAACCGGTTTTAATAAGATACTCTAACAGCAATAGAGCTTTATAAACGTGTCTCCAATTTCTACCATGATCGTTTAAGCGTTTCCATATCATTTGCATTATTTCTGTGAAGGCAACTACATTGTATGTTAGGTCGGCAATTTCAGACATGAGTGTACTACTAGGACCCCATGGATCATTGCTTGTTGCTTCTCGTACCTTTATCTGAAAATTACAGAGAGAAATTATATAAACCTATCACTATGAACAGTAAATGGGAGAAGATTATGTTAAGCATCAAGTTGTTAATGGTTATATAATTATAATAAACAGAAGGTGCTGAACGAGGAATATATAAGCAGATTAACAGCCTCTAAATACAAAGTCAACCTATAATGAATGATACAGACTGACAACAAATTTCAGATATTTAATTTTCAACCTTCTTCAAGATTGCAGATTGCCACTATCAAGAAATATAAATTAACCAAACTCGGCCAATTAGCTCATCAGAATTAAATCGTTCATAGAAATAGACTTTGGAAGAAGTGTACGAGGAAATAAAAAAATCGACTGAATCAATGATCTTCCTAACTTTTTATAGAATTGATAACGAATAAATTTTTTTATAACAACTATTTTATTTCCATTACAGCATGCATAGTACAATTATCAGGATGACCCAGATTAAATATCAGGAAGGCTAAAGAGCTTTGAAAACTGGAGCTGTTAACTAACTTCCTATCACATATTATCCATCTTGCCATTAACCATTAATAAATATATATAGCCTTTTTAATTATTTATGGGACAAACTCAACTACTTTCTCGGCATTCTATCTACAGCTAGAATCTAAGATCTTGTGCCACCCGCCATGTTCGAGGAGCTAAAGTGAAGTAATACTATTATTTTTAATAAATTGAAAACCTTGCTATTAAAACTTTATTCCTGTATATTTTTTTTTTTTTTGACATGTTACTATCAATGCAAAACAACAAATATAAAATCTAGATGCACTATTAAAAAAATTAGTTCAAGTATAAACATTATTTAATTTCTCTTATCACTAAAAGCAAAATTTTCTATTATATAATATTTTACTCAATTTTAAGTAGTTGTTGATATGAAGAATAACCATTATTATATATTAGCAAAAACATGAAGCAATAAAATATTTCGTTGAAGGTATTTCAGGTCATTGATCCAAGAGTCATAAATTTAATAAACCAAGATCAAATAGAGAATACATCAGCCATCATATTGTCGCAAGGTATTACGTAAACAACAATAGGATCATAAATCACAATATAATATGACCTTGAAGATTTTTAGACTACGTAATAAAACATATGTACTAACCTGAGCATCAGAGTAATTGTGAGCTAGATTTTTTATGTTACGTCGAAGCCCTGCCACATTCACCTGCATGTCTTCACGCCGCCGCATCTAAAATAAAAAAAGAAAGAAATTAAAACAAATTTTTTGTTGTTAGAGTAATACTTAATAAATAAAAATAACAAACTAACTCACTAATAAGAACTAATTCAATGATACAAAACTACTCTTGCAACAGAAATTTTTTATTCACTAGTATTAAGTAATATTGATTTAGGAAGCTCTAGATGCTAATCTCCTTAGGATTTCTATCCAATTATATAAATAATATTAGAAAATATTTTATAAACTGATATGCTAAGCACATTAAAATTTGTGAGTCGAGATAAAAATTCTAAAGCAGAATTGTATAAAAATTAAAATAACCTTAGGAACTACAAACAGAGCAGTTACAAGCTGTAACTTGCCACCTTAAAACGATACTATTTATCATTTCAAATCATTACAGAGCACAAAAACGTCACATGAACAACATCCATTAAATATTTATAAGTCGATCGAATACCCAAAAATGTCCATCTCAGTGTTAGAAATATATATTAGATGTACATATCATAAAAAAAAGCAAACAATTTAAGATACTGATGATGAAACAAGCCAATAAATATGCACATTCAAAAAGAAATGATTAGAACAATCAACACAAAACAAAACTGACTGATTTGAGATAACTGTAAGAAAACACCAATGAATTTTACTTAAAGTTGAACTTACATTCATTGAGAACCATAAAATAAGAAATTTAAAAAACAAACATGCAAAATCGAAAATACAAAACTTTGAAAAACTTGTATAGCAAATTTCGAAGTATATGAAGCATACAAAGAGTAATACAATGCAAATACTTTTAAAACACTTATTAATAAAAATGAAAACATAGGACACAAAACAGTTCAAACCTGAAGATGATAAATAAATTAACAGCCAGTCAATGGCATGTAACAAACAATAGCTTTACGTCAACACATTACTTCGATATTGTCTCCTACATCATACAAATGCTAGTTATTAATTAAAATTTCAAAAATTGAAACCATTAAAAAATACTAGAAAACCACCACACTATCCCATGAGTAAACAAATTTCATGAAATACTATCACAATCTGATACATTTTAAATGAACTTCACTCATAAATTTAATAAACACTGTCTGGAGCTTTGTCAAAGCATTTAACGGGAAAACAAATTTATGTCACTAGTAACAATACAAATAAACCTAATAAAAAATATTACAAGTTATCGTTTCCTAATGCATTGCTTAGGTACAAAATTTTAAAATAGTAAGAGAAAACACAAGAAAAATTACTATAACCAACCTTGGATTGTAAAATTTTAACCTTTTCTGAGTTTTTAAAAACAATTTACACACATAAAGATAAGAATGACAGTACTCATTCAATTTCGACAAATCAGCAAAGCCAGGCGATATGGCCGACCTAAAATCATCTGTTTTCGGTTTGTAGGACAAGATATATAAAAAAAAAAATGGCATATTTCAAAAATAAAAAATCATAAAATAATTTCCCTTTATTTTTTATACATTTCTAATAAAACTTTAACTATTTATAGAATAAATTTTATATCCTTATTTACTGTGAATAAAAAGATTAGTGGAAAAGAAAAAACAAAACAAAAACCTGCAAAGACCGCCTCAATTTGAATCAGCTTATTTAATAGTTAACTATCAATTGTCTTGGGACTTTCAACAGGATTGGATATTATAGCTAGCTGTTTTCTTATAGCGAAATTAAGCAGCATTAATATGAAACCCGTAATAACTCGTAGATTTACGATGAGAATTCTTCGAATCTCTCTGGTTATTGTCAAAAATGAGAACAAAGTATTGCTTGGTTTATGCAAACGTGGATTTAATAAAGACAAATTCTGCGTTCCTGGAGGAGTCTTACAGCCTAAAGAAGATTTACAATCCTGTGCAATTAAGTAAGATATATTTATAGATCTTCACATTATATTTGTATTACTGTTTTTATGTGGGTCAAAAAGTGTTTATGTCAATTAGGAATCCAAAAGAGCAGTGTGGGATAACAATTGAAAAGTTAGAGAAAGTTGGAAAAATTGAGGTGAAATTTGCAGGTGTCCAAGAACTACTTCAGTTCCACATATTTATGTCTGACTCATACTCAGGAGATATTAAAGAAACAAAAGGTATCTTATTCAAATTCCTTATTAGTAACATATAATAATATGATTATTTTATTACGATTTGCAATGAGAGAAGTCGGCAATATGTTTTTTACTTTAATATTACAAACTGACAATATTTCTACTGAATCATTAGAAATACAATTTTTCGGTTTTGGTTTAACACCTATTTTGTTTCACTAATTTAACATATGTTCAGTTATATTCAGTTCTGTGTAGTTTCATATGTTATTTCATGGTTAATTATTTAAGAATCGCTTGGATTTCATTTATGTTGAAAGGATGATTTCCTATTACTTATCTATAATAATAAATGTTGTCTGTAATAATAAAATAACATGTTGTATCAGGCTTAGCACTTAAGCATCATATTGTATCTTTGGGCTTTCATATTTTCTCTGTGCTTACCCAAATCTCATTCTTACTCTATTGGCAACAGACCATGAAGATTTAGCTCTCATGCCTTTTTTACCTGTCCCTGTCCTGGCTCATAGGCTGCCAATTAAAAATCTGTAGGCTAAGTACCATTTCTTTTTTTATTGTGGTTTAACGTCCTTTCCTGTCCCTTTAGGAATACAGGATGAGTTATCCTGCAGGTTACCAACCTATTCTAACCAGAGTGGAAAGATTGAGATTCGTTTTACAGAGCCTCATGAAATAAATTTCAACCCGCCCAGACCGTATTCGAACCTGCACTATAACAGTCTCGAGGTTGCTAAGATCATTCCTTAGCAATCTTGGCCACCACGGCCTCTCAGTTTTCGAGATCAAACCAGCATTGTCGTGTTTTGCCTCTTGATCTCTGCTCTCCACCCTATCTGCATTACAAGTCATCATTCCTCTTCCCTGACCTGTCCGGCCCAAACTCAGGTCATCTGGCATTCTCACACTTCCTTCCAAGCCTTAACACTAGCTTTGCAGATTCTATTTTTTTGGAATCACCAGATCCATTGTTGTAGCCCAAAGACTTTCCCGTTATATGGAACCATTTGAGATCAACCAAGACCATATATACATTTTGTTTCCGTCGTATCAGGAAGCCTATATTTGTTCCTAGACGTTTCAAAAAGTTGTATAACAATTTGTGACAAAAAAAATTATCAGTTGTACTTTAGCTCTGTTAAAATCCATTCTGATATTCACTAAAAGATTCTTCCAGCGACTATGGGCAGCAGCCTGCTATAAAAAGTGGGGTTTACACGTTTGCCACCTGCCACAAATCCTAAACATCTACAAATGCTTGGCTCCCAATCAAAATACTCCAAATACTATACAAGCAATTCTAAATTCCTCATTTTCATACTTGAGCTTGTGGGCCCTTGCCATTTTTTTAGTAAACTCATGTTAAGCCCCTGGAAATCACTTATTATTTAATTGCAAAAACACAAACCTATTCATTTTGCTATCCCAGCCTATTTCTGATAATATATCAAGATTCTTGATAATTCAGAGGTTTTCGAACTTTCTACATTGTTCATAGTACTTCAAAGTGGTATTAATAGACAGTATCTCCATAAATTTTTACTTGTTAGACTTTCATGGGCTGATAGATCAAGTATCTTATCAAATTATTTTTTATATAATTTTGGTTTTGAATTAAGATGCTAGTAAAACACAAGTTATATCATATTTTTATTTATATTGCCGGCATTTAAATCTAATTTACATCCACAATCACTGAAAGGCACAATAACCCATGCATTTGCTACCATCCTTCAATCCATCAATCCTTGCTCATGATATACACTCGATACCAAAAAAACCTGTTCACTTTGAATTAATGAAATATTGTCGGATTTGAACTAGCTCATATATAAGCCAAGTTAATAGGGTTTACATTGCAATCGTCCTTTGCAGTAATCCATCTAGGGTTATTGACCAATTTCCAAAGGTTGCAAATAAACTTAATTCAGTTAGCCTTCAGTTCACTAGTGTTGTACAATACTTAGCCGTGTGCATTTTTTTTTTATGTATTCATTATTTTCATGTTGTTGGTATTTTTACTTTTTCAAAATGGTGTGTGATGCCAAAGAAGTCACTCGAATCATCACATTAATCGAGGATGGGAGAAACCAGAGATACGTGGCCAGGACACTCAGGCTACGGAAAACAATGGTTCGAAAAGTGGCCCAGGAGACCAGGGTTGGGATGGCCAAAAGCGACAGGCCAAACCTATGACCATTTTATTGTGATCCACTCTCCGAAATCGCTTTCAGACCTCAGAAGAGAGGTCTAGTCAGCTGCATGTATCTCGGGATGTGAATGTCAGTGTGCGAAAATTAGGTGGATTGATCGCTGAAATGGCCTGCAACCAAGGGTGCCTGCCACAGGTCCTCGGCACACCGAGCAGCTCGCCTCCGTTTTGCCCAATATCATGCCCGCTGGACTGCATCTGGTATGACTTCTGGTCTACCCCCATTTTCTTCGCTTCACTCTAACTCGAGCATCTGGACCATTAAGATTAAATCTGGACTTGTCTGAAAACATAACAGAAGCCTAATCAACCACAGCACAGAGACCATGATCTTTGCCAAACAGAGGCGAGCAGACCAGTGTGGTGTGGTTACTCTTTTTTTTTTTTTTTTTTTTTTTTATTCCCCCTTCCCGACCTTTCGGTCATACGGGGTCGTGGCGGCAGTGGGGTATTACGCTGGGGTAAGCGTATGCCACTACCACCAATAAACTGCTCATTTATTTAATATCTTATATCTTATTTTACAATTTTACTTGGGGATAGTATATTTATGGGGACAATGATTCCTGCTACTATGGTGCAGCCCGGTGCGCGTGCACACCTTAGGGCTGCACCTTATCCTCTGCCGGGCGGCGTGGCTAGCCATCCTGGCGCTCTCCATCTGTCCGGATCCGCCCGGATACCGGTCCAGCCCTCCTGGTCCACTGCATCCGTCCGGATCCTGTCTCAAGCTGCATCCGTCCGGAAGCTGGTCCAGCCTTCCCGGTCCGCTGCATCCGTCCGGATCCCATCTCCTCCAGGGTGCATCAACCATCATGAGGCTCGCCGAAGTCGGGTGGTCTGGCCCTTCCCAAGGTAAAGTGCTCAGGACCCACCACCTCCTTCCACCCGTACACGAAGTCCCTGAAGAAGGGGTACACCTGTTCCTCCATCAGACGGGGGAAGTCCGACTCGGCGAGGGCGAAGATCCCGGTACTTCTCGACAACCTGGCTCGGTGTCCTTCTACTGCAGTGCAAGACACGATCACGTCCTCTGCAGTCTCAGGGACTCCACAGGTGGGGCACCGGGGGTCTATGTCCTTTCCATGTTCCTGTAGATTCCCCCGGAAACTTCCATGCCCTGTCAGCATCTGCGAGACCCAGTAATCAGGGAGGACCCATCTTGCCTTCAGCCTTTCTTGGACGGTGGGGAAGAACTTCCTTAGGGTAGCTCCCTTCTGACTCCCTACCCACCGTCCATTCCACTCCTCGATGGTATCCTCCCTCAATATCTTCTTCCATTGGTTGGGGTTCTCGCCGATTCTGGTATGGAGTCCCTCCGGTAGCGCGACGAGCCCCTGCCTCTTCACATTATACTTTATTCTGTCCTCAAGTGGTGTGGTTACGAGAGGACCTGCAGCGGGCACTGTAGAATGCAAGTTTATTTCAGCGTTTTCTTTGCCTACTTTTTGCAGACTGACATCCAAGCCCCGAGCAACACGCAACCAGCCAGACGTCTTCCGAGTTCTGGAAGTAGTATCACAGAGTCTGAATTACAATGAAGCGGTCGTCAGCCTGGTCACTCACTCTTGGCCGCCCGACCCTGGCCTCCTGTAGTAGCTTCTCTGTCTGCGGATACCTCTGGGCCGCTCTTCAAACAGTTGTTTCCCATGGTCTGATGTTCCTCTCTGGTTTCTCCTGTCCTCGATTTATGCGATGACTCGAGTGAATAGCGTGGCATTACAAAAAAAAATAAAAATAAAAAAATAGACACGGGTAAGTATAGCACAACACTAGTGAACTAAAGTCTACCGATGTTGAAGCATCCACAACTCCATGTTGGCCACTGAAAGTGAATTATCATGACCCTCCCCTCCGTAGTTCTCAACTTAACTGCTCCACCCTTCAATACAACTTAGTACGGTTTGAATGATAATGAAC
This sequence comes from Rhaphigaster nebulosa, assembly GCA_948150685.1. Lineage (NCBI taxonomy): Eukaryota > Metazoa > Arthropoda > Insecta > Hemiptera > Pentatomidae > Rhaphigaster > Rhaphigaster nebulosa. Next base: position 140,259,447 of record OX411309.1, on the reverse strand, counting down.
ATCACATACCAGATATAATTTGTTGCACATAATATTTCTTAAATGTTATGTTCCAACAAAAGTAATTCTTGCAATAAAATTTGTTTACACAAAAAATTACAAATTTTATGATTACTTCAAAAACGTACTACTTCTCTGCCCCATCCCTGTGTCTCAGCTGGTGTTATAATATATGAAATATATTCAAGTCAGTCATACTTATCAATCTGATGTTAGCTCTTCTTTGGAATTTAACACCTTGAGTTATTTAGTTCTAATAGTACTGCCTTTTACCAGCTGGAGGTTTATTAAGAGGACCTGCAACTCCCTGGTGAAGGATAGGTCGTCTATAGTGGACCTAAGGTGAAAACTATGTTGACATTCACCCAAGATCTTTTTTGTTGTTTTCAGAGTCCCTCATAATTTGTTTTATTATTTAGTCAGGCATAAAATCAAACCTTATTCTTGAAACCTTTAAAATTGCATCATTAATGGCAACATTTTCAGAAATGACACCTGAGTGGTTTCCATTGAGTGACATTCCGTATGATAAAATGTGGCAAGATATGACAGTCTGGTTACCTCATGTACTCAAAGGGAAGAAAGTCAAAGCCTTCTTTATTTACCAAAATGAGGAACTTATTTATCAAGATTTAACAACAGAAGCGAATTTCGGACCTAGGACATCCTCCAATGTTGCAATAGTCTAAATATGAGTTAAAATAATAATGACTTGAGATGACGGAAATTTACTTAACAAAATATTTCATAATTCAAGAACTATTCGATTTGATTTATTTTGAAGTACTGAAAAAAAAAATGAAAATTCAAAAGGTTCAAAGCATCCTTTTTTACTACCGAGAGGCATTTGAAGGAAAATAAGGCAGTATAAGCATTACATCTTCCCAATAAAGAGTTATTTTGTTTCTGATATAGTTTTATTTATTTTAATAAAAATAAGTGGTTAGAAGGAATATTTTAGCTATTATATTTTATATGTTATTATTTATATAAGTATTTTAATTTATATTTTAATTAATGTATAGAAATTTTAAATAAATTAACTGTTGTTTTTTAAGAAACAGAAATTTTTACTGGCTTAGTAGCTCTATCCTTCAGACAAATTTTGCGCAGGCGTCCTATACCCATTTCAAACCTACATAAGTTCCATGTATAAATGGTCAAGATTTGAGAAAACTCTTTTTAGCATGGTACAATTCAATTATATGACATTTGATTCTTAGAAAAGTATGAACTTATAAATATTAAGAATATTTTCTGATGTAGTAATCTGGAATGTGGCCAGTTCAGATTAATTAGAATCAACTAACCAATTAGCTAATTGAACTCAAAAGACCTGATGTGGTTTAGAAAACATGTACTATTACATAGTACTGATTTAACGCATTCAGTAAAGAGGATGTGAACATCCACGTCATCTCCTTCCTCTTGTCTTAGGCGTGTGATGCATCCATTCACGTCAAGAGGTTGTTACAGTGTAATGTGACGAGGGAGTGCTGCACACTATGATTTTTGCCTAATTCCTCATCGATTTTTTCTGGTATTTTTTTTATAAGGCAGTACTAGTGTTTTATTTTATATTTTGAAGAGAGAAAAGCGGACATTTTTGCTGAGGGTAGGTCTTCTTGCTGGTTTGCAAAACCAAACTTATGCACTGCAGGTGATATGAATGTTCATGTCGTATATAGAATCAGTTGTTTTTTTCATTAATGTTCAAGAATTAATAATCAACTTACTAGAATTAAAAAATCTATCTTTTAAGTAAATTAAAAAAAAACAACCCGGCCCACAGATAAGGTTATCTGATTACACAGCAGGGAACATGTTAACTAATGCTAGCTAGATAACTACTAGCAGAGGCAGTCAAAAATTCAATAGGCCATTTCCTTTCAATAAATACTGAACCATGATTTATTCCGTTTACATAAAATTTTGTTTTGTTTTATTTTTCTTACCTTACAATTTTTGTATTATTTTCTTAATACGCAAATGCGGCAGAGATTCTGAAACACCAGTCCATGTGCTGGGAAAATGCCCCAACTCCCTCCTCATAACACGTCAGCATCACAGGGTCAAGCGTGAACTAATGAGAGAGACTCTCTAGGGAAAAGGACAACCTGCTTCGATGAGGTATATTGCATCAACGCTGACAGATCCGCGAGACATGCAGATATTGTTGCATTCTCCAAGACGGAAAGACATCACTGGTCTTGGATCTGGCAGTGAGGTTTGAGAGTAATGACCTTGATTAGTGGGATGAAAAGGGAAAATAAGAAAATTTATGAGAAGTATATCTCTTTCCTAAAAGAGAAATTCCGTGAGACCTTCGGAGAGAGAGTTCACCATGAGAGGCCTCTGGTTTGGGTCTCGCAGAACAATTCCAAGTAGAACAAGGAGCTTTCTGGAAGACCTAGGTGTTGGCTGAGAATATTATACTAGATTCCCTGGGAATTATGCACCATCACCTGTACGGTAGTTAACTGAGTGGATATCTAGTATTTATTTTTTATTTATTATATTGTTATTTATTGTTAATTTATTTTTTCTTTAAATATATATTTATTACATTGTTTTAATCTTATTTAGTTGTTATTTATTGTACTGTTTATGATGCTTAGGTGTGCGCTCCTAACATTTGAGCATCAGATTTGTTTTCGAATTGTTTGTTGTTTTTTTGTTTTGCATGTGAAAAAAAAAAAAAAAGAAAGATAGCGTTATTTTAAGTTATGAAATGGTTCAGAGTTACCGGAAAGAGAAATAACGGGTGGATTAAAGAGTAATAAGTCTATAGCAAACAAAGGGAAAAGAAAAAGAAAAGGAACAGATATATTATGGGTAATGTAGTGATAATTATAATGTGTTTAGAGCTAGAATGAAAGGGGGGGGGGAAAATGTTATGAATATTATTTATAATATTATTGTATGTCTAGGTATAGATTGATTTAGTATGCTGTGTATGTAGCAACTCAAGGTTTTTGGGCAGCATTGCTATAAATAAAGTATTCCTCTCTTTGGAAAAGAATTATTTTTATTTAATTCATTATGGTTTTTTTTTTCTTGAATTGCATATTAAGGCAGTCCTGTTTCATTGCATATTTTATCTTTATTTGAAGGCTTTTACACATAAAAATCTGGGCTCAGCTTATTAGATTTTAGTTCACAGTTTTTTCACATTCTGTTTTAAGTGAATAAGAATATTGACAACATATTCAAGAGATTGAGTAATATTATATATTAACAAAATATTGCAGATAGAGTTATGAAACAGATTTTCGGTTAATTATTTTCAATATTGAGCCTTCATAATAAACCAAAACAGCCTTTGTAATCAACCAAAACAAAATACAAATTTTTATCCCTCCTCAAAATTTGAGGTTTTACGTTTCAAGATATTTTTTGTTTCTCTCCATGGTTTATCTCCAAGATTAATGGACTGATTCTTTTTAGATTTGGAACCAATGGTCCCAAGTCACTCCAGAATGATCCTCAGAACTTGGTAATACCATTAGCCATTTCATTTCATAGGCCTATATCTCAGTTATTTATGCAGATAGAGGAAAAATATAGTGTTTTGAAATCATTATACCAGAGCAAAAAAAATTAAACCTAAATAATTTTTCTATTTTTTTTTATTATGGTTCAAATGTTTTAATTGTTTGTTAGGGTTATCTGTTTGAAAATAATAAACCATTGTGTAATGGAATCATACCAAAGCCATGTTCAATCCAAATAAATTAATAGAGTTTATATATTTTTTTGGATATATAACTATTTGGAAATAATAAACCAAAGTGTAATAATTTGCTGCATTTTAATTATGAATAAAAATAAATAGAATAAAAGATTTTATTTGAAATTCACAGAAGATAAATTTATTCACTTCATAACCGTAAAAAATGTAACTAAAATGCTTGTTAATAGCATATTATAGTATTGGAATTAGTAGGAGCATTGGACTGTAGTAGAAGTGTCCTTGCAAGATTTTTGGTAATAGCCAAACGGATAATTTTGATTTGGTCGTTGAAATTATGGGTCTTCCGTACAGGGTTATCAACCCATCCAATAGCCAGTTCTTCCAAAGTTGCCAATAGAATGTTGCTATCTTCATGAGAAAATACTGGTGTTCCTATCTTCATTTCCAACAGAGGTAAAGAGTCTAACAGGAGTGTAAACCAAAAACTAGAAAAACAAATTATCCATGAATTAATAATTATTTCTTATATTTAGAAATATTAGAAACTAAAATAAATATACTAACTATTTTGGAGATATCCTCGATTCTAACAACTTAATCAGTATAGAAGCAGCTTCGTTAACTTGACCTTGCTGATAACATCTTTGAAAATCACAGTATTTACCTAAAAACATAAGACATGATTAAGCAGATGCCAAAAATATTAATACAGGTGATTAAACTCATTGACCGCACTTCCCGACCAACTTCTACCTTAAATATATCTACGGTCAACAAAACTTACTCCAATAATACAGCTAACTCTGGAGTAATGCTTTAATGAATAAATAAAATTTGTTTATCCATAATTAAACTTTATTACTATTTACGAAGTTTTAAGTATTGATGCGGTAATTGATGATAATAAATTATACAAAGAGCCAGAAAATGAAGAAGAGGAAGAGAATGAAACGGAATCTGTAAAACAAGAGACATTTTCCACTAACTTTGTCCATCAGTCCCCCTCTCTCTCAAATTGCATGCTCGCTCTACGTTCTGTCTCACCTTACACAACTCCCTTTACCTGTCACTAAGTGAACTAGCAATTTTATGGAACGTTAAAATAACATATTAGCTCAAACCGTCCCAGCTCCGCCATCCTTTGATGTTATAACAGCTTCCGTTTCCAATTTGTTTCAACCAGAGGTTCAATTCTCGATGCTTTTGTATTTACTTCAGGATATTTCTTCATGATTACACAAAATAGATTATACACAATGACTTAATATTATGTGGCACTTCAAGCGGCTGTTTTGAGAAACAGGATTTATCTATGAAACTCAGCCCAAACTTTGAAGATAAAATTAGATTGGATTTTATATGTTTTGGGAGGTTAAGCTGTGGCACCTTAAAGAGGACGGTTGACAGAGTGGAGAACATGGATTTATCCCGTTTTGCATCAACGCCTCATTTCAGAAATCGGAAATCCATCTTCAATAGTGTAACAAATAAATGGGTTTGCAAAATATGCAAATGTAGATTTCAACATGCGCGTTACAAATGGTTCAGAGAAAAAACTAAAATTTTAATAGGAGCCGCACTTGACTCAACAAAGAACCAAGTGGCTCTATTTGGTTCTTCTGCTTTAAGCTATTAAAGCAATATATGGTATCTCTGGCCTGTATTAATGTGATTTTCAGTTCTGATGATGCCTGAATTGGCAATTCTTAAGGTACCTTTATACATTTTTCAAGCCTAGGCAAGTTAAACGCCAAACATCTAAAGGGCGTTTATAGGACCTTAGCAAACTAACCTACCTATCCACACCCTGCAATTCCAACTTTTGTCTGTGGTTGATTTCGGTTTAAAATAGTTTTATTTTATAAAGAAACATTTAAAAATATAAAATAAAAACATATAAATATACAAATATGTGGATGGAGCACTAGAGCTGATGTGGTGCTTCCCGCAAGAACAGGATCGGGCTCAAACTTAGAGAAGCCAATATAAGCCAAGCAAAACTACTCCCTTTACACACTTGATTTGCCAAGGCTTGACAAATGTGTAAAGGCAGCAGTAGTTATTTACTGCTATTTAAGGGGGCTTAAGTCTTTGTTTTGGAATTTTCAAACGATGAATTAATTCTAAATAATAAATTAAATATATTAACTTACACAAAAAAGTAAGCCTTCCACTAGAAAAGACAGCCTGACCGAGACCAGTCAAAATATTATGGCAGTTTAATTCTTTATCTGAGCTTCCTGTTGAGTATTTGTATAAATATTTGTCAGCTATTTGCGTCATTACTTCGACATCCTTAGATGTGAGGGCCCACGTCAAGGCATTGCCATAATTACCCTCCTTTATATGTTTCATAGCCAAAACTCTACAGATACTTTTCACTAGACAGAAAATAAAATAAAATAATTCAACGGTATAAGCAAATAAAAATTATTTTAAAATGTAATTACATTTTTACTGCTACTCACCGACATCATGCAGTCCATTACTTCGAGCAGCTTCGATAACTTTAAAGGCAATTTTAGTATTATCAACAGGTAAGGAACACAATTGTATTGCTATCGATTCTTTACCATGAGTAGGACAATACTTAAGATACATCATTCCGATTTGCCAAAAACGTTTGTGAGACATGAGCAGTTGGCCGTATTCGAGCAACATAGGTTCCAAGTCTACACTTGTTTCTCTGAAACATAAAAGCAATAGCATTAAAAAAAAAAGAAGAAGATAACTATGATGAATCGTAATGGTATTTATACTTACGGAGATTTATTCAGACATCCGCTGAGATATAACAAATTAGTGAGATGAACAGCACTCCAACCGTTATCAGCAGTTAGTTGCAATTTTTTAATAACCTGAAATACAAATAAATTGTTTATATTCTTATGCACTGTTGTAAGCATTAACAAGTCAATTTAAAAACCAAAATTATACATTGATTTTTACAATAGTTAATCAATATTCAGATATTTATTTTTAAATTCTTTTTTTGAGAAATAGTCTGAAATTTTATTTGTTCAGAAGTTAAAAGCATCTTTTTCAAGACCTCTAAACGAAAGCTCATGACTCTTAGTTAACTGTATTTTAGAATAGCATAAACTACTCATTCTATTAAAACAACAATTTTGCAGTAAAGATTAATTTTATGAAAAGATTCATTAATATCCACCGATAAAGAAATTTAGAAAATAAATGCACTTTCAAATTTGCATAGCTTAGTTTTCATTTTAAACAAAAGGAGTTGGTATTTTTAACTAGATTTTTCAAGCCTAACAGCACGCAAGGTGTTTATAATGCAATGTATTTTTTTTGTTTTGGGAGGGGTTCAGATTACAGAATAGTTGTGACGAGAGTCCACTGTACTCTAATTAGAACAAGAAATCAATAGGTTACCAACGTATTATATTCAGAGTGAGAGGGAGGTCAGGATTTACTATACCTTCGTAGGTTTGAAAAATCCCAGAGAGAATCAAAGCAGCATACCAACACCTTGAGCATACCAAAAAACTTGATCATTCATGGTCGCAGTGGCCTTACTCATGCTTTATTGTCATTGAAGCATAATGGGATGTATATTAAGGAGGTTCTTGATTGGAGATGTATATTTATTTTTAGTTTGTTCATGCATTTAGCTTTTGATATAAAGTATATTTAGCAAATGGTTCTACAGTAGGTCCCGTTTAGATTTTGGAAGAGAGGGGCAACTGCATTATAAAGAAAATCATTAAATCCTATTAAAAATTAACTAATACATGATGTCCAGCGATATAGCATGAAAAATTCAAGGATTTCCAGGCTGTGAACTGTAAAATTCAAGGCGCTTTTAGACAATTTATTGGATTAAGTTTAAAATAAAATTGGAACCAAAAAATGTATTTGATTTCCTTATGATAAAATGTACAATTCGGACTTGAGAATGAATTTGAATAATTATAAAGGCTGTAAAATAAAGGTTCCTGTTTGTTAAGGAAAAATTGTTACTTAACTTCTTATACTGAGGGTTCAACGCATCGCCAAAAATAAAAGCAACTAGAAAATACACTACAAAAACAAAGTTAATAGAAGGAGTCTTTATAGAACTAGAAATGGTAAGGAGAACAACTGCATCAATCTTCTTCTCAATATTTTATACACTTGTTGCTTAGTACTGGTGGAAAAATGGAATTATTAGATTAAAAACTAAAATTTCCCGATGACTGGCTGTTTTTCAAGCATAATTTCCGGTATTTTCCCGACGCTGACATTTCAAGTAGATTTCCCGATCTTACAGGAATGCAATGCTGACGGAGACTGTAATAATTATAATGAAACAGCTATTCTATGGCTATTCATTTAATCACACGAAGGGTACAATATTTAGCAGGTACCTAGAATGTCTTGAAAAAAAAACTCAAATGAAGCTAACAATTCTCTCGTATTCACTTAATGCATAATGAGTATACTTAATGTAGCAAAGTATTGATTTCAATTTATGTCGTTTGCTTTAGTTGTTTCTCATGTTATTGTATGGATGTTAAGAAAATATTTAAATAAGGTTTTTGACCACACTAATAAACTATCAATTTATTAAATTAATATTTAAACATTACTTAGTATAAATAAAATACTAATTTCCTTCTTGTGCAATTAAACTTTTTTTTTAATAACATCCTATTTTTTTTTTTTTTTTTTTAATGGTCAAAAGAAAAGTTCAGAATCAATATCCTTTAATGCACTGAAAATCCACCTAATTATAACAAAATAATAGCACTCAACTATACAATACTTAACATAATTTCTTAAGAGAATTTTTGTTATGTTAACTTACCGTGGCAAGATCAGCGTCAAATAAGGCAAGAATTGTATGATCCAGTAGTCTAAGCTTGGACGGACCACCGTACTGATCGATGCATTGTTGAGCATAGTAATTGAGATCATGAACTTTAACCATAGGATCAGAAAACTGTAATATGGCTGTCAACATCTGATACCAAGTATGGCAGTACGGTTTCAACAGAGGAAACAACGGTTCAACTCCACCTAAAATCTAAAAAACAGAACGATAAAAGAAATGCTTTTATAAAGCAATACTTATTAATGTTGAAAATAATGAAATTTGAAGGTCTTTCATTAAAAAAATTACAAAAAATCCTCATTTACCTTTCTTTCAATTGAATGATGACAATGTAAATCCTCAAGTTTAAGGTGATATTTATAACATGTTAGCAGCACTTATGCAGTAAAACTGCAATTATTAATGTTTTGTGCATGACTTGCTTTTTATTAATCCTCAAAAGCATGAGCATGACTTGCTTTTTATTAATCCTCAAAAGCATGAGATTAAGTGCATTTAAACTTTTCATTTTTAAATTTAAATATATACAATGAAAGTACATGAGACCATGTGATATTAGTAACGGTAAGAAAAATTGTTTATGAAAAAACAATTAATAATAATGTAATCCTTAGTTTAAAGATTAATTTTTTAAGACATTAAAATATTATATTATATAAGAATAAATTTATTTCTCTACTCATAAATAACTAAAAATCACTTTCTAAGCTCATCGTCGAATGTTCCAAATAATTATAAATCATTCAGTAAAACTTATCTTGGACCAAAGAACATAACACTTTCATTTATAAAAGCATAGTAAATCAATTTTAGTACAACATAATTTGATGTTTTAGCCCATTCGATATGGCGGCCATATTGCTGAACTAGCTGAACATACTATGCCTGAAAAACTTCGGCAATGACTGTTATTGCCTTTTAGCATAAACTACTTTCCTTTTTTGTCAAATGTAAATTAAAAACATTACGAAAATTCCATTAGTGTTTATTCACTAAAATTAAATTTATTATTTATTTTTTTTACTAATTAAATTTTAACTTTTCAACGGTGAAAAATATTCCAAAACAGTCACCTGCTCCTCGTTTTGCAATCCTTCCTGATTTACTGAAATGTGAAGGAAGGCTTCTCCGAATGAGTGGAGAGCACAGAGATCATATAAATATTGAAGGGAATGAGCACACCCGGTCATTGAGAAGGGACTCTTAAAAAAATATATTGTTGTTACATAAATCACTTAGTTACTCAAATAATTTAAACCACGTAGATTTGTTAATAACAAATTATAAGAGTCTGTCAATAAAAAAAAAAAAAAAAATCCATAGAAAATAACTTTTCCGAATATCAATTATAATATAACTCCGTATAAGTGATAAGTATATTTATTAAATTTTAAAAAAACAAAGTACTTACATTCATGACATTGAGCAGATGTGGAAATGCACTAAATGCCCCAGCACTGATTTTCGATCTAACCATCGATTTCCAGGCTCTCCATCTTGCATTGAATTCAACAGGAGACAGACCACAATAAATCTGAAACAAAAATCATAGACACTATTAAATTATAGATACATTTTGAAAATGGAAGAAAAGATTCTTGGGAAATATTCATCAAAGGTTTTGGTCTATTTATGAATATCACTTGAAACAAGTGCCATTAGAATACTTTTTTAATTAAAACAGTCAAATACATGAGCCAAGCATCAGGACATTGATATATCAATTATTTTCTTGTATTGTAGGATTTACAGCACGACTGAAATTAGCACAAGTAAAATAAGTTAATTTGCTGTTTGTTAGTCCTTTAATGAGCCTAAGTCCTCTTTAGCAGGATAAAATTTTTTGTTTGTTAATACAATTGATATTGATCCTAGCAATCAACGACACCTTGAATATTTTTTTAAAAAATTCCTCCCCTCCAAAACCTAGGGTGGGACATGTATGGCCAGGGCCCATTTAGCACATCAAATTTCATTTATTTTTTTTAATTTTGATTAGATACAATGTGCACATATTGCTACCTACAAACACAATAAAAATAATTTAAAAAAAGTTAGATGATGATATCTAAAAAAATCATTTTTTTCTCCCATTTAATTCATGTTATAATATTATATTAAAATATAACAATAAATATATATAACTGAATATAAAAAAAAAAAGTTATTTCTCTTTTTGGCAAATTTCTTTCTTAAATTTACTTAATTTTACAAATATTAGATTAAAATATAACAATAAATATATATAGCTGAATAAACCAACAATAAGTTATTTTTCTTTTTGGAAAATTTGTTTTTTACATTTACATAATTACTATTATCATCTTAGCAAGTTTGTAAAATAAAATAAAAAATTGCACTAATATTATCTCAATTATAATATTAAAGAGAACTTTCCATAATTCCTTGAAAAAAAAACAGTCAATGAAACTAATAACAATTGACAACTACTTCATACGCTCGTCACCAATAACATTACCTCAGATGGGCACAGGACGTATTTGTCCCACCTAAAACAAAGTTCGGCTAGAGCATGCTGACAAACTATTCTTAAACTGTTGAGCATATTTTTCTATACGCTCTGCTATCTAGAAGAATATAATCGAACTGTTCTGATCGGGAAATTCCCGCTCGCAGATAAGTGGCTGTTAAGTTAAGGAGTTAACATGCATGTGCCCAGCAACAAGCACACCATTTTCTACAGTTGTTCAATTGATACAATAGCAATAATAGCTTTTAACTTACTGTATAAATTGGAATTCCTCGCAGGATAGCATCAGCTTCCATAAAAGGTTTAGAATCAGCTTCGGAATGAAGTCGAAGAAGAGCACGGGTTGCCTCAAACCTGGATTCTACAAGAAGACTCATAATCTGGACCCAGTATTTTTCTCCATTCCTAATCTCGGCGCCTTTTCCCAAATGAAGTTCTTTGGAAATATTTTCATCATATTCGACTGAATTCAGTCTAGACCACTCAATCAGTTTTGGAAGCACTATATCAGCTGCAAAAGCATAGTTTTAAACTGTAAGTTTAAAAAAAAAATAATAGAAATTCAAATTTTATATTGAATTGAATACATTGTATTAGCATAAGAGTAAAGAGATTTAAACAGTAATTAAATTTATAAATTCTTCATAAACTATATATTAATTAAAATGCACGTGATTTATAGTTTCTTCATTTATCTTAACAATCTCGATGCAGACACAATTTTGTGAGAATACCTCACAGACAGCGCATATTTTTCAAAAAGTAAAGAAGGAATTAAAAAATTAATAAAAAAAGAGCGTGTTGGTCGATTTAAGAACGAAGTTCCTGCTAGAAAGCTAGAAGTCTACTGAAGGCATCCGAAAACAATCCCCCCCTCAGGAAAAGTATGATAAAACAATGGGAGATCAATCAGCGAGGGTCTCACCTCAGGACCACCCGTCTCTGGAGAAAAACTGAGGCCTCACTTCAAGCCACCGAGTGTGTTAAGTAGAACAATGTTTCAGAGAAAAAAAATAATGCTTTCAAGATTCAGTATAAACTTGCGAGTTGACTATAGCTCGTTCAACTTAGCTTAAACAGCCTGCTTTTGTAGAGGGAGGGGTGGTTAGGGGTGGAAGAAAAGAATCCTCAGCATACTATAACTGGCTGATTTGTCATAAGAGAGAAGCTGTGAAGGTCTCAGTTGTTAACGTATTAAAAAATATAAATTGTACAGTAGTAATCATTTAAACAAAGCTTATAACAAAAAACTTTTTGAATCAGTTACATTCAAATGTTAATTTTAACTATGCATTAAGACAACAAAAATATATTTACAATGAACAGCTTCAAGATGCAGCAGCTCACACAAATGCCAAATAAGTTCAATGCTTTCGAGTATTTTGATCCAATTCTCATAATCTGCATTTTTTGAACACATAGCTTGGTGCATATTTTCTATGCATTGTCTTATTGATGACCTTAAACAAAATATTGATGTCTTAATGAAAAATTAAAACAAACCCTGAAAAAAATTAACATAAATGCTCAAAATTGATTGAGAATTGTTCGATAAGGACAAACATCAATATCAACAAAGAAAAAATTATAGGTAATAATAAAATCAATATCAAAAAAATTAATATTAATAATAACACTGTTAATAAGCAATATTGAAACTATAAATGGAGGTTTCTAATAATCTTTCTAGAGGTTTCTAATAGTATAAATTCATGGAGGTTTCTTAATCTCTTAATAGACAATTGTGGCTTACATTAAAATAGTATAAAGTACAAATAATGTTTTTAGCATTATAACTAATTCAGGTTATTGTTTGTATCTCAGATCATGTCTACTTCCGCTAGCTAAAGAGAAAAAGGAATCACAAAAGGGTTGTCAACATAGATGAATAACAATTGTGTTTATTTAATTTTTGATAACAACAATCTCGAGCCAGTACCAAATTTTCATTTGATGCATTTCTTTCTTCCATTTGTTTATTTTACGCACAGAATAGAATGTTGAATGGCACAGCCTTCAACCAAAATTAAAGAAAAAGTACGAAAATATATTATAAATCACCTCATGAATAGACTGAAATATAGTAAATATCCCATTACTTCTTCTAAAGCACATAAAAACTTAACAAATACACAATTCAAATCAAAATATAAATTTAATGAGAAATGAATGAAAGAATAAGATATGAAAGATATAATAGAATACTTATTTGCTTAAATTTCTTGGGAAGTCTTTACAATTTAATAAATAAAGGGCAATTTATTTATTACAACTTCCGATATTATTACATATTTTCCTTAGTTAATGTTTCGGGAAAAACCATCCCATCTTCAGAACTTTCATTCTAAAATTAAATTCTTCTTCTGTTGCCATTTTACAATAAAATATCTTATAATATTGGTTGCATAGCCACGAGATAAGCCATTGACCAACAATTAATACAAGTCAAGTATATGTTTTCCCCCAAGCATTAACAAGGGACAATATTTAATAAAATTGAAAATCATATTGAAAGTTTTAAATTGCCCTTTGTTACATTTGTATAATTTTCCTATAAATTTTTATGTATTCTGTCATATACTGTTCTTTCATTCATTTTTCATATTGATATATACAAATACAATAATTTCCGTAGTGATACTAGTATCTTCATGGCTATTATCTAGTTATGCTTGGCACTGATAAAGACCTACAATTTAGGCCGAATTGTCGACACACATTAAAAATAAGTTTAACACTTATCTACGAGTTTTCATCAATGACCACATTCCTCAACCAACTTCTTGAATTACATCGACAGTCAACAATATCTCCACCAAAATAGAAATTCTAATTATATAAAATACATATTTTAACTTTACATCCAGTAGAGCAATGATACAACAGCAAAATATTAAATTTTACAGGAGACATAAAAAACGATTTGATGCAAGAGAATATAGCCCTTACGGCACAGGTGCTCCAGCGTAGTAATGTAGCAAATGTTTACAATAATTAAATTTATGCTATTTCTGACAACAGTGCAACATTAATTCCATTGGAATGAATTGTGTAGTTGCGTCATTGTTCTATCAGGGTGGAGATAAAATATTTTTCTTAACATCATCAATAACAAACCTATGTTCCCTGCTTTGCTCTAAAACACGATGTTTGGAATTTTCATCAGTAGGAACACTTCTAGAAGAGACGAATATAGCGTGCGACTCATTGATCAATTTTCTTAATTCAGGATCATTCATTATGCTATTGGCCTTCAACAAATATACACTTCCTTCACATGGGGCAAATTCACTGCTTTTACCTATAAAATAATTCTGTTAATTAAGTATTATAAATTCATCATCAAAACATGAGAGACAAACAAATTCTTTTAAAAAGAAAACAAATTATGCACAGAATACGAATATCATAATAAATCATGGTTGAAACATATTGATGGTTGATTGATACTGTTGAAAATAATTTTTTCAGACTTTTGAATAGACAAATAAAACTCATTTTGATAAACAAAACAGAGTATGTCAAGAGGATTCTAACCACTAATAATCAAATTTCTATAAAAAAAACAGCAACAAACAAACACAGATTCAAGGTTGCAAAAATCATTCAATCAAATGATTGAGCTCAGGTTTTGCAAGTGATTTAAAAACAAATACGAGATCTATAAAGGCATTGACAGAGGCATATTTCTTACTATAAGAAAATCTGGTGCGGTGCGCGCATCACACAACTTTCCCTTACCGCCCTATAATAATTATCTTTTTAATATAATTCTAAAGAGTTCACATAAACAATACTTGAAATAAACTCAGCAGCATTCAATTCTTCTCCCACTTAAGTACAATAAAATAGTTTTTAAAACAATTTTAGTACAACAATTCTGTACACTACCTATATATTTTAACTTTATCAAGTTGCAAATATATTTTAAAAGTTGCTGCTTTAGTTTCTATGGAAACATTTTCTTTCCATTAAATAATGTGAAAGTAGAAATTATTAAGTTAATTTCCGTTTTTGTATTCTTAAATTACTTTGTTACAGAGCGTATTGTTTACAACAGATTGGCGGATTGGTGGGAGGAGATTCGGTCGCATCTATCTCCTTTCGGATGCGCTCGGTTATCCATCTATTTTATGCTCCTCATAAAAAAAACTGTATCTTTGCTAATACTGGTCCGATTTTGATGATTCTTTTATTGTTTTTTAGATAATTTAATTATCTTTCATACAAGTCTATAGATGATTTACCATAAATTGCACGCTTTTGAAGTTATGCATAAATAAAATATTCTTTTCATCATAACTTTTTTCCCTGCAATTCCTCGGTGATGTACTACATATATGAAAAGTTAAAGGTCTTTATGAAGAAGAATTTAGGCAAGTTTCATCAAAATCGTTAGAGCCGTTTTCGAGAAAATTGTAAACAATTGTAATATCCATGATATTACTACCATTTCCGGTTAGTCCGATGCGCTGTATCTTTGCTATTATTGGTCCGATTTTAATGATTCTTTTATTCTTTTTTAGATGATTTAATTACCTTTCATAAAAGTCTATAGATAAATTACCATAAAATGCATACTTTTTTAGCTATGCGCAAATAAAATATTCTTTTCATCATAACTTCTTTCCCTGCAATTGCTCGGTGATTTACTTCATAAATGAAAAGTTAAAGACCTTTATTAAGAATAATTTAGGCAAGTTTCATCAAAATCGTTAGAGCCGTTTTCGAGAAAATTGTAAAAAAGTGTTATATCCATAATATAATTATCATTTCCGGATAGTCCGATGCGCTGTATCTTTGCTATTATTGGTCCGATTTTGATGATTCTTTTTTTTTTTTTTAGATAGTTTAATTATCTTTCATACAAGTCTATAGATGATTTACCATAAATTGCACGCTTTTGAAGTTATGCGTAAATAAAATATTCTTTTCATCATAACTTTTTTCTCTGCAATTCCTCGGTGATGTACCATATATATGAAAAGTTAAAGGTCTTTATGAAGACTAATTTAGGCAAGTTTAATCAAAATCGTTAGAGCCGTTTTCGAGAAAATTGTAAAAATGTGTAAAATCGATTATATAAAGTGGCACTTCCGGTTAGTCGATTCTGACGAAAATGTTGCTGTAACATCACATGCATGTGCTAACCTTAAATATGTAATTTCAGTATCGTACAGCTTTCCGTTTTTGAACTAAACTGATCACATACACACAGACCATTTTGCGAGACTTGGTCATTTGGACTCAGGGGACCTTAAAACATGTATTTCCGTTGAAAACTCTAATTCGAAAATTTTCACGATCGCAATACTTCCCCTTACTATATACTTCGTATATAGGTAAGGGAAAGTAATAAAGTAAATAAGAGTAAACTTAAACAGTAATTTTGATAGGATTTAAGGAATCAAACTCAAAAATACTCTTGCAAAAGTAATAACAAATCTAGCTTTGTTTAACTCAATACTGATATCTAATCAACTATAAATTCTAGACTAGGTAGACCTCAGTCAAGAGCAATCACCTGCCCAAAGTATTCTAGTATACTAAACATTAAATACCTATTGTAGGTGTCTAAAGTTATTTGGTCAACAGATCAAGTGCATATATAATATTCATATAATATATAAACCCTGGTTGTTTCCATAACTCTACAGCCTACAACAAATGCAACTGAAAAAACATAGATAACAGAATATTAAGTACAACTTTATAATGCTGCCGCATTATCGGTGTATGACCCAGAACTTATCCGAATGTCGCCACACTAGTGCCATTTGTCCTAACTGTTTTGTATTCAATTGTAAGATTTGCATTCATTAGAATTATTACTGCTGAAATTAGAGATTATTTACAATGATCAGTACTGTCGATTTCTGCTCACTGTGTTCACTCAGGAGATATCTTTTCAGTTGAGAACAGACTCTTACCATAATTTAAATTATTACTGCTTTAAGTAAACTTCTCCAGACCACAGAAGTTGACAGCACTAATAATTTTAAATAATATCTAATTAAAGCAGTAATAATTCTAATGAATACAAATTTTAGAATTGAATACAAAGCAGATAGTAAGCATAAACAGCTCTAGAGTGCCAGTGCAGCAACCTTCGGGTAAGTTCGGGGGCAGATACTGATAATGCAACCGCATTGCAAAGTTGTACAGAATATTATATGCAAGTTAATCATGCAGGTTAAATAATTACCGTTAATCATCTCGAATTAAAACACAATTTGCCTTAAACTTTGAATAGGAATCCTTAATGTCACTACAATGACTAGTAAGTCGGAATATAAGTAACGAGATTGCAGTCAGATAATTGCTGAGCTAAGAAAAATAAATAAATTTTAATCCTTTAACTTTGCTCCCAATTCTGGTTCCAGGTTCGATACCAGCTGTGACAAATTATTTATTCCGTTATCAACCCTCTTGTGGCTTACCCTGCCTGTATAGTGAGTACCCTTAATTGGAAAAAAATCTGGCGATTGAGCATGATGTCGGCCAAATCACCTACTTGCACAATTGTTGGCCTAGAAACACAACGGCTCTTACCAAGTACTAAATTACACAAAGCTCTGAATCTATTAACTTATTAAAATGTAGGAATAATAAAATCAATTTCTTTTGCTGCATTTCAAACGTTTTATTTTTTTTATCTAAAGGACCTATACTATCATATGTATATTAGACTTTTTACCTATATTCTGTAATAGTGGCTTACGAAACGGGAAAACACTAATGTCGCTATTATTCACCACACTAAATGAAATTCCAGACATCTCACACAGTTGGTCTGGAACATTCTAAAAATATTATAATCTTAGTAAACATACATCCAATTTTATCTCCCTTTTCTGAAATATACCTTCAATTTTACAACTTACAATAGTTTGCACCGTTTGTTCAAACATTTTTCCGTTCGTATAAAATATAATTTGCAATGAAGCGACTAAAGTGATTTTTAAAAATTTACTGCACTGGCAAGGCGTTGACAAACGGTTAACTTATAGCCGCTGTAAAGCGTGCGTAATCGTTCATGATCTTAACGAGTCTCCTTCGATATCGATATATATTCTAAGTATTCAAGAACTTATCTTCTGTAAAAAAGGTTCAAGTTTTCTCTCCATCCTGACATCAAATTTAAACATAAAAATGAACTTTAGCTCTCTTTTCTTTTACACGCGCAGTTTTCAATACAAAATAATTTCAAATAAAAATAATAACAAAAACTTTGAAGTTACAGTTATCGTTTTTTTTTTTTTATCATATAGAATGAAGGATTAAAATTTCAATCACTTTTAATTGTCATCTCAAATCACTTTTTTTGCAGGGTAATGAGGAATATAGTTCTATGTCTAAGAATGTATTTAATTAGAAATAAATATCATAAATTTTGAAGTAGGTGAATAACATCGGCATGATGGTATAGAAGGATCGATCTAATTAGGGATTGATAAATTATTTGCCACTTCTATAATTTTGTTTTTATTGAAAACTAGTTTCGAATGTTATACATTCATATTCAGTTCTAAAAACATACAAAAATTCAAAAATAAGCAATTCAAAATAATTTGATATTATTATTCATATTAAATTAGATGTAATATAAATCAGTATTATACAACATTAATGAATTATGAATTTAATTAAGACAAGAAATCAAATACATCTTGGTACTCACCAAGGTTTAAATGGATTATATCAAACAGAAAAGTTTGTATATATAATAATAACAACTGTATATACAATACATATACCAAACTGTATATATACATATATGTATAATAATACCAAACTGTGTTTTGAATTTTTGTGTGCTTTTAGAACTGAAGATAAATGTACAACATTCGAAACTAGTTTTCAATAAAAATAAAATTATAGAAGTGGCAAATAATTTATCAATCCCTAATTAACTTAATGCGATGCCAATTATTACTATAAATCAATACAAAACTAAGGCTTTGAAGGCATCTAATGACACAAAAAAATCTATCGGCGTTTTTAATGAATATGGTCCGCAGGGCTGGATTCAATGCACTACCACCAACAGGCATGTCTCTCAAAACAATTTTTGCTTTATAGTCAAAAACTAAGTGAAGAAAGTTTTTGTATTTATGTATGCTTTCACTCAAATTTTGTGTTCCTTGACTCACGTCCTGCTTTGGCGGATACACGATCACGGACTTCGTCAAAATCACTGGGCTGCTAGAAGATTCATAAGCCTCTAAATTAAACGATAAATAACATACCTCTTAAGATCAAACTTAAGACGAGCGTTGTATTGAGTGTGTGGTGCGCATACAAAGAGATCTATCTGAAAGATTTACCTCTGATAGCGGCGTTCTACACGCAGAATCCCTTTCCTCTCTGCTCTTTAATATTGATTTGTAAAAGCTATCAGAGACTCAATGATCCAGACCAGTGGAACGACCTGCATGGTACAGGTTCTGTGTTATGTTGATGACATCGACATTGTTTGGAGATCAAAAAGCTGCAGTAGAAGAAACCTTCCTTGCCCTCGAGGATGCTGCAAGGAAGCTAGGGCTTGCTGTTAATAACTAAGGATAAATATATGATTGCTGGTCAAGCTGGAGGTACCAAGATTTTGTTCAGGTTGGTCTTTATTCATTAGAACGAGCTGATCATTTGTGTACCTGGGGTCACAAGGTTAATGCATGTAATGTCGTTTCGGTTGAGATGAGGAGGCGAATTGTATCAGCCAGCAGATGCCATTTTGCACTGCGTCGGCATCTAGAAAGTAGATCAATATCAAGAGTTATCTTAACAAGAAAGAGAAAAGAAAAATGCTTTATTTACAGCAATGATTCCCAAATTCCTTGGGTTGCTACACACACAGCATACTCATCAATCTAATGCTAGACATAATATATATATATATATATATATATATATATATATATATATATATATATATATATATATATATAACATTTTTTTTTTTTAATAAAACACTGATCAGACCAGTTCTTACTCAAGCGTCAGAAACATGGGCCTTCTCGAAGTCTTGGCCATAAATGGGTATAAATCTTTTTCTCTAAGTGGTCTACGCTGCGCAGGCCTTTTAGCCAGGATGTGGTCCTATGAGATCCCAAGAAAACTTCTTATATGGAACCCGACCCAAGTAATAGGTTGTCGCGCCGATTAAGTTGAGTAAAGCTATTATTTTTGTCATGTTCAAGCGTGAAAGACCATGTATTTGTCCGAACCTCTATAAAGTGTCACCTTAAGATGTTAATCCTGAACCCCTAATCTTCTCTTGAGCAATTTTTAATTTACAATTATCTTTCATTTGTAATAAAGATAATGATCAATAATTTTCTATGATAAAGAGCTTCGTTTCTCAATTTTTATGAGTACCGCAAAGTATATGGAGCACAACTGTGCAAAGAATCCTTATTCAGTGTTAACGTACTATATGCAATCTTGGTTTACTCATCGGTTTTCGTTTTGAAGAGGTACAATTAAGTCGAAATTAAGACTTACAGGTCTTATGACAGCAGGAAATAGCATTTCAAGCAACAACAAATAAGTCTTTTATATTTTAATATATTCAGACCTTATGTATCCTACCTGTTTTAATATCCTCCCTTATGTATATTTTATACATGATCTATTATAATATTAAGCCTTCCACTTTGCCTTACATTGGTCTAAAGGTCCAAGTTTGGTGGCTGGTTTAAGCCAACGAAGCATATTTTGATTAATCATTAAAGTGTTATTATATACATTCCTGCTTTATTAATTTCACCCCCAAAACCTTAAATTGTGTAAATTCCGACGTGGAAGCACTGTGAAGTTATATTAGATTTTAAAAACGAAATTACTAGGTATCAGTAATATAGGTTTAAAAAAATATTGAAAAGTCTCTATCCAAAATGTATTAGTCTCTAGTTTCATGCCTGATCTACTGGCTAGTGAATCCGGCCTTGACTTCGTTCAAAACCTGAAATTCATCATTGACGTTTTTAGAAGTTAGCAAATTGATAAAAGTTTCGAAGTTTTTGAGGGGAACTTCTTTCTTTCAATGAGAATTCGAAATCTCCCGCCATTAATCGTGAGGTACCTTTATCCTTAAAATAACAACTGACAATTATCAACACTTGGTTGGGCTCTCTTTGTGTGATAAGGAACTAATACCGGTTTTCTAATAGATATTGTACATATTATGAGATAAATAATACTAGCCATGTCTACTATGTCTGATAAAACAGTTGTTGACATTTTTAAGAGTATGGAAATAGAACCTGTCAAGAATTCATCTGCACTTTTAGGTGCTAAGGTAATAGAATAGTACTTTATTTGAATTTTCTTTGTGCTTTCTTTTTCTACATACCGCAATTTCAACTAATAAAAATAAATTTGAATTCTATCAAATAACCAAGTATAAAATTATTTTCAGTTTTGCTTCTAACTGTTTCTCTTGTAGATTAAAATATTTTTGTAAATTTGATGTTTTTTATCTAAGCCCCTTTTGTACAGTGAAGGCAGTTTAAAATTTTACTCAATTCGTTTTTTTTTTGCTGACCCACCTATCTGGTTATGGCCAGTTTTGATTCTTAATATAGAATCAACATGTTAAATAGAACAGTCTGAAAATATTAAGATTTCCATTAAGTGATTAAAAATCATTTTACAACTTTTTAGGAATTTCGGATCAGCTAATTTTATCTTTAGATTCTAAGTTATTTTTCTTTAAAAATGATTGCCAGCATAGTATTTTTTTTCTTTGGCAATCCTAAAATTGCTACAAACTAATCATAATTTTAAAAAGTATCTGATTTCCTTTTAATCTCCTGTACCAATTTGTACTCTTTGTAAATAATTGAATATTAAGAGAATTTCAAAATTTAATGAATAAATTGAATTATTTTTATTATTTATGAATAATAAGATTTATTTTACAAAAACAAGCTCATTCACTTTGGCAGGTAAATGTACTTTTAAAAGTGAAATTACAATAGTTTTGTCTAGTTTTTTTTGTTTTAAATTAAGTAGTGATAATTGTAACGTTCAAACAGTGAAATGAATAAGTATTCTTAATTTAAAAAATAATAGATAATGTATAAAACTGGAATTCGAACCGGAAATATTGAGATTAACAAGTAACATTTAAATTTGAATTTGTGGCTTAAAAAAAAATTCACACCTCACAAAAAAATATTTTATCAGTTCAGGAGAACTCTTAATAAGGATCTTTTTGTTATCATTACCTATTACCTAATTTATGATAAAATTACTTGTTTATTGAATATGATGGAACTTATATTTTATCACTTAATCATTTCAAAAATCAACTTTAAAATTTGGATTTAATTTCCTTCAAATGCTGCTAGATTGATTAAAATCCCTCTTTACTCTCTCTGTTTTAAGGCCATCATCGAATTCTCTTAAAATTATGAAATTTGTTTTTAAATTAAATTTTTCAAAATTGGAAAAAAAAGAAGTTAAAATTAATGTTGGATTTTGATGTCTTTAATATATATATTACTGTATTCTTACAACATTGAAAATATGCACGACTTTATTCAGAATTTTTTCTTAGTTTTTGAAGTAAGCATTTCATTCATTACAAACTAATATTGTTTTCTTTTGGTTCAGGAATATTTAGAAAACTATGAGAAATCTGGTCAAAAGTTTGGTCGACACAAGCATTATGTTGGAAGTAAAAGTTCATTACATAGTTTACCAAGAGGAGCAAAAGCTGAATTGTTTTCTAAGTAATTTCTATTATATCTTATTTATTGCAATATATCATCTGAGCTATGCTTATTACTATTATATAATTTTTATTTTCATAAATTGTTGTTTTTTTCAGCATAACTAATGTTTTAGACAAAAATAAAGATGCACTTATTGCTTTGTTAAATCTTACAATTTATAACCATGATGATTCCACATCTATAATTGAAAATCTTTGTAATGACTGTCTTTATTACTTCACTAATATTTTTGTTTATGATGAGATTATTACAACAGGGCATCTTCGTAAGTATTATGCACTTTTTATCTATTTTTTTTTTATTTATTCAAAACAAGAATAGATATTCTTTGGATTATATTTGGATGCCTTTCATGATATATGTAGGATATTTCTAAAAGTCAACTCAAGTTCTTAAGCTTAAAGTTAGATTAGCTAATAGAGATAAAATTTCATCAATACTTTTTTGTTGACTTGAGAATAAGATTTCAGTTACGAATGTCCATGGCCTGTCAGTGCAGTGAGTATCAGTGTCTACTTTCACCTCTCACTCCCGCATACCAGTGATGTGTCAGTATTCCTTCTCCCACAGTCTTAGAGCATCCACCACTATGACCAAGTTTTCAAAACATGAGTTAGCAACGATTGCTCTATTCTTAGATGAAGAAGAAGAAGAAATTCAAGTAAAGTAAAACGTAAATGGTTTCATTTGTGAAGTAGTGAAGGAGTGCTTGCCACCTTATATAACGAAGTGATTGATGATGAAACAAATTTTTATGAATAGTTTAGGTTTAGTGAGAATATTGTTTTTATTTTGCTGAGAAAATTGGAAGATCGTTTAAAACAGCAAGACACCAAATGATCAAAATCTTTAACACCAAAAGAAAGATTATCAGTATATCTAAAATGAGTAATAACAGAAAAGTTTACCATTAGGATTTAATTATTGTTGCTTGATAGAAGTACAAAATTGTAATTTGCTGATAAAAATCCAAAATGATTTATTTTACAATACATTTTAGTTGCGATAAACAATATGCACCATATTTAATTTTTTAATGAAATATCCATGTATTTAGTATTGGATAACTAGTCTATAATTGGATATTTTCTGATATATTCTATGGGTTTTTCATTTATTACAACAGACAAAAAAATTACTTCTGTGAAACTCTGAAAATATCGTTGAGAATTAATCAAAATAGCACAGAAGGGGCAATGATGCTGCACTGATAACACTGATGCTGATCTACATAAGACATGTGAGAACACATCCATTCAAATCCACTGAAGAATATAATTTTTCATTGATACGGAAACACAGAACTGTCAACCTCCGGGAATGTGTAAATGGATCCTAAAAGGGTATTAAAACAGTGTACTTGAATCATTATTACAGTAGAACCTCTGTTAACCGGCTACCTTGGGACCGGTATCCTAACCGGTTAATTTGAGGTTTAGTTGTTTCTAAGAGAAATATAGAATAGCACGGTTTCATGATGTATTTAATATGTGTACTTACTAGATTTTATTATACATTTCAAAATATAAAATAAAAGGAAGTATGTAAAATGTATAAATTAACAATGACAGTTAAGTTATTTGTTGAAAAAGTCCTTAATTTCCTTGGTTTTTCAACATTTACAGCATTTTTAAATGCAAAATTTCTTCATCTTTTCATTATTAGAATGCCTGTAGGAGTTGATCCGCGTTGCTGTTACTTTTTCCATCAGTCAATCCAGTGTTCACTTCCTACAAATACGCATTGGTTTTCAATGTTTTGATGAATAGTCAGAGGTTTTTCTTTCAAAATTGGGCCACCGATGGGTTATCTCTCCGACATCTTTATTCGCACTAGACCAATTAATTCGAAGGACGGTTAATGCATGACCGGTTAACAGGGGGTGAATTATTTCGATCTGATCCTTGAGAAGAGCTGTTTTTCCCATCTATAATTGTAAATGAATTATAAAAAATTATTGCTAATGGCATATTTTATTCTGTTTCAGTTGATATTCACATTCAATTAAATGAAATTCCGATTCTTGGTCGACTTTTGTTTCCGGCACTAATGCTTGGCTACAGTGTTTGTTTGATAATTCATGAAGAGAGCCATTTACCTTTTTTCGCCTTCTTAGGAGACTTGTTCAAAGAATCAGGGTAATTTATAATTATAGTATATTATTTATAGTTAGAATTTTATTTCAAGATTCCAAAATAAAGCTTTAAGTTTCTCAAACAGCAGTAAATAACCAACCTGCCAGAGTTTCACTAATTGAGGCATCATCATTACATAAAAACATTATATTAATCACAAAGATGCAGATCAGAGATAGCGAGTCAACATTTATTCTTCATATATTTATTACTTGCTGACCTGGCAATGCTTCACTATTCCTTGAATGTGAAAAATTTGATTTTTTGTTATTTTTCTATTGTATTTCGGTTGGTAAGCCTGTTGCAAAGGTGTGTATCTGTTAGGGCATTAGAAAGTGTTGAAATCGCAGTTGAATTTTTATAAAAAAAGTCTGAAGCTTCCCTGTTAAGGTAAAGAGTATGCATATTATTATACAGGTAAAACAATAATTACACATGAAACTATGAGATAAAAGAAATAAAACACCAATAAAAAAATTAAAATAATAGAAACAGTTTTTTTACTCTCCTGAAAAGTAGTGATTTCCACATTCCTAAATTTACCATGGCAATTGTGATACATAGATTAAATGAATACAATTATAAGTTTAATAAAAATTATTGTATGTATGAATCTAGTGTTAACTGGAATTAATTGAAGTTCAATATAGAATTAGTTCACCCGTTCAAGAGATAATTATATAGACCAATTAGATAGACTAATTAGATAGACCAATGGCCACAAATACGTTGTTTTTTTACTAAGGGGGCTCTTTAATTCGTAGAATTATTTAAAATTGCACGTCAAAAATTTGACATGATTACAACACTTTTCTAACCTAGCAATGTTTTGTCCTGCAGTTCCTCTGACCTGTAGCAATAGGAATATAACATAGCTATAATGTTCAATGCGCTGTATCTTTGCTAATACTAGGTTAAAAAGTCCTTGTTCATGAAGACAACCCTTAATTCCAACTCATAATTATCCTATAAGAATGTTTTTGTTCCTACTATTTACCTTTGACTGATCCTTTAATTCATTTTGATTTGAGTTCGCTTTATTTACATTTTTAAAACGCCCATGCAATGTCAGAAGAAAAAATCGTAATTCGTGGTTTTTTGAGACATTACAATGAAAAAGATTTAAGTGCAAAGGCAGCCGCCGCAGAAATTTGTGTCATTATTCATCGAAATACTGCCTCGCAACCCAGATCAGGTCGCCCATCGGTCGTTGATGATGACGTTCGTGAATGTGTGATCCAGGAACCACATGCAACTACTCGTGATTTATCGGCTGTAGTAGGAACTTAAACCTTTACTGTGAACAGCTAGACAGAGTTTTGAGTGCAAAGTTCCCTGCTTTGGTCAACAGGAACCAAGCCATTTGCAACACGACAATGCTGCTGTGCATCGTTCTCGTTTGACCAAGGAATAATTATCAGAACGTTTTGCAAAGGGTAAACGTTTTGCCTCATCCTGCGCATAGTCCAGATATTGCACCATTAGATTTTGGTTTGTTTAGATCAATGGCCCATTTTTTAAAAGGTCGAATCTTTTATAATTACGAGGACGTAAAAATTGGATGTGAAGAGTTCTTTGCCTTAAAACCAAAGAAGTGATACCGGCATCAAATCCAATCACTGGCAGAGAGACTTTTGTAACAACCTAGTAATGGTCTGATTTCAGTAATTTTTTTTTTGTAGAGATTTCAATTATCTTTTAAATGAGCACTCAGCAGAAAATGTATACTTTTTGAATTATGAGCAAATAAAATATTCTTTCCGTCATAACTTTTCATTATGTTCCATTAAAATCTTCTTAGCAATTTTGGCGCTACACTCTTGAGAAAAAATGGTTTTTCATCTTTTGCGCAGCTGCTATATCGATATTGGTTGATTTTATTACTGCTGAACCATCTAGGAAGCATGAAGATGATATAGTCAAAATTTGGTAAAGCTTGGTTTTGTAGATTTTGTGGTTCGATTTAGAGGTTACAAATGAAAAACTGATTAGTTATTTGCTGATATTTGAGAGACTTCAGGCTTTATTTTGGAATTGTACAATAATATTCTAAGAGGGTCACTGAAGATCACTCCACTCTATTAGGTCCGGAAAGTAAAACGATCATGAGTGTGGAACCCTGTGTGGATTTTTTTGGAGTGGCTGGAATTCCATCAATCCTGAACTCTTATCAGACCACTCCAAAATCCAATCACTCTAACCGACAGTGAGCGTCCAAAACTGATGGAATGTAACAATGAACTGTATAGTTTTTCACACAGTTTTTACCTGTATTGTTTATTATTTTTACTGTCAATTATGTTTAAAAATATAAATATTACTTTAAAGGAAAAAAAAACATTTTATTGCATTTACTATTTCTAATATAATGCTTAAACTTTCCACTGTTTTTTTGGTGTGTATAGATTAAAGGGGTATTCACGCAACTTGTGCTAAATGCTAAATGTGTTATGATGCTAAACAGTTAGAACGAATATTGTGTGAAACCCCTCTGTATTAACCGGTTATTTGCTAAGGTGAGGTAATGCACAAAATATGAAAAGGCGATGATGGGTAACAGGCGGTTTTTGTCCTCTTTCTTCCAATGTTTTGCTGATTCCTTCCACATTCTTTTTTTTATATTCCATTTTACTTACAAAAAAAAGAAAGCCAAATGAAAGTAAATATTTGAGATGAAAACTTCACCATAACCTTCTCTATGCATTTACGAAATAACACAGGTTTGCAAAATCCCAGACCGTGCTAGTGACCATAATCACCACACAAATGCTATGTCAGTTTCTCGAATCTAGCACAGGTTGCGCGAATACTCCTAAAATTAGTTAGTGTCCTTGCTATTGTAGAGGCACTATTTATATTCCATCAATTCTCAAGAGTTATATTAATCTGTTCATTGAAATATTTGTAGACTAAATATTATAAAATAAGTGTTTGTATGAGCATGTATCACTCACTACCTGTTGGTGTGTAAAATATGGAACCATGGAGTGTATTGATCGTCAGTGTGGCACTTGAAATCTTCCCTCCAAGCATACCACTGTTCCATCTGGAGTGATATTCAGTGGGTGGACGCCTCACAGTAATTTTTGTCTCCTGTTTTGAATTTTTACTCTTATTAATTGTATTGTAATATTTCTAATATTTTTTAGCTTTTGAATTTTTTTTTCAGATGCCCAGAGAGCACTTATTCTCTTGTAGGAACAGATTTCCCATTGGCCGAACAACTTTTATGTGAGTATCTATAATAAAGTTATTAATAGGTTGCACATTTCATGACGGTTGAGAAGGCTTCTTGAAATAGTATATTGTTGTAGGTATTAAGGACTGTAGTTCTCAGCAATATTGTCCCGTATTGATTTTTAATGATGCAGATTTGGACTCTGCAGTTGAAAATTCTCTACAAGGTGCTTGGAAATATCGGGGAAAAGTATTACAATTTTATTTTGAAAAAAGAAATGTTTTCTTGTAATTGTGTCTGCTGCTGCTTACTGGTGCTTAAATACATTTAACATAGTCTCAGAGTAGAGCTGTTAACTCATATTGTCAATGAATTCTTGAATTATACTTTAAAAGAGCTAATACCTTAAAATATTTCCGTACTTTTATTGAAAAATTTAACTTTGTAGCAAAATTGTTATAAGAAAAGGTATGTTACAATTGTTAGAGAGTCACTTCTAACAGAGAAATTGAACTTTTTAACTAATAACTGTTTATTGTGATTGATTCTTTTTTTTTTTAGATTATAAATTTAGTTTTAAAATATTTTTCAGTTTTATTTTTTTAAAACTGAATATATTTTTTAATTTGTATTATTAACCTAGAACAGGGGTTCCCAAACTTGAACAAGTCACAACTTATTAATAATAGTGTTGTAATTTCAATTTCCTGTATAGAGGAAACAAGAATGCAAGAAATATGATTAATTTTATCCATAGTGTTCTCCATTTAATTGGAACAAATTTAAATCAGTGTTCTTAAAAACGTTTTTGAAAGTACACTTGTCCAGCGATCCAGTTAGGAAGTTTTAATTAAGATGATTAATATGGATATTCGTCTGCATTAAAATAGGTAGGCAAGGATTTAAAAATAAAACAAAAATACATGAACAAAATATATATTAATATATACACACACACAAATATGTATTTTTTCCTTCTATTTTTCACCAAACATCTCAGTACATTTTAGAACAATAAATAGCCCCATATATATTTCTTTTCAATCTCTTATTGTATTTTTTGTTTTATTTTATACTAATGGAACCACCATCATTAATATGATAGTCTTGTACTATCAAGATATACATAGTCTTGTATTATCTAGATATATATAGTCTTGTATTATCAATGTTATACATTTTTCTGGGTTGCAAATTCTGTAAAATGTCTAGAAATTTATGAATTTTTAAATTTCATGTTATGATTTTTTTTTGTCTACCCTATTTTCATCTTTACTATATTGTTTCATATCTTCAGCTTAAGACTTTGGGAACCTCTTAGATAGAACATGGTGTTGGTATGTTTGATATTTTTTTTTATGTCTTTCCTATCTTTTACTAATTTTTTTCTTATTTAATTCAATTGACTGATTTTTTTTTTCTTCTGTATAGATTATTTTTGAATCTAAATTAGAAATTGATTAAATAAAGAAATAGGATTGGCTATATGATTTATGTATTAAGGAGGGTTTTATTATTTACAAAATAAAATGGCTGAATCATAACCAAACGTGCTACTGATCTACCTTAAAGCTAAAGAAAGATATGTTGACAATTATTTGCCTAGTATAACAATTTAATATTTTAAAAGATTTTGTTTTAGATTTCATATCCATCATTCTATTACATTTAGTGACAAGCGATGACTTTGAGGCAACAAAAGGTTATTCTGTCGGTGTGCAGATAAAGTTTCAAATTAAGTCACTATGAATGTGGTTGTGTAGTTTTCCAATCCTACTTTACCCTTCCTGTAGTATGTTTCTTTTATAATAATACATTTTTTAAATTAGCTTGTCGTGACAGTAGGACATTCATAACAAAAAAAGATATCTATAGATTTTGTATAATAGGAAAACCACAAATAAATAAAAAAATAGAAATTAATAAATATTTAATGAAATATAACCTGATAAAAATTGTATTTAACTCTCTCTCTCTCTCTCTCTCTCTCTCTATATATATATATATATATATATATATATATATATATATATATATATATATATATATTATTATATATATATTATATTATATATATATAATAATAATATATATTATAATAATAATATATATTATATATATTATTATATATATATATATTATATATATATATATATTATATTATTTATTGTCATCAGTTTTCTATTTTATTAATTTATTTTTAATATTCATTCATAATTACTATTAATATTGTTTTTTGTGTGCAGGTTTTTGATTAATTTTTCCTACTGTTGTTCCAATATATAAATTCACTTATGAGATACGACTTATTCTCAAACATTATTAATCACAAAAATCAAATTTGTTGATTTTAAGGATAAGTTATCCGAAATCATGTTAAATATTTGAAAATATTGTTAAAGTGTACATATGTAAATAAAACTTTCTATCTATCTATCTATATATATAAATACATATATATAGAGGTACTTTTTTAAAATAGTTATTTATTTACAATTTGATAAAAATATTAGTTTGGTAATATAATTACTTTGCACGCTGGGAAGAATACTGGTATAAGTCCAAAAATGTGTTTTTCGAGTTATTTATAATATTGAGTAAAGCTCTAAGAGTTCTAGCTGAGGGTAGTAGTAGAAGCATAGTGGTTTTTCTGCTCTCTAGTGTTCATTCCTTGAACTATCGTCAGTCCATTACGAATCTCAGCTAGAGCTCTTCCAACTTTACTCGGTGGTATAAGTACTTCAAAAATACATTTTTAGATTTATACCAGTATTCTTCCCAGCATGTGCAATTTATTGATAATTTGGTTTATTTTATACAATAGAAATTTTCTTGCACAATGTTTAGAAAATTTAGAATTTTATTTTTATTATTAGTCCATCACAGAAAATTTTAAAATGGCTAACAAATAAATGAAGAGTTCTGAAGAATCACTTCAGACTGTCTTGTTTTTCGGTGCACTGATTGAAAATTTTAAGTACAGAAAACATAAAACTCAAGCAATTAAAATTTGCTTATTTTCAAAATTACAAATACACTCATTGAACAGTCAAAACAAATAAAGACTGTCTGTTGGCAGGAATTCTCTTTCTAGAATAAATCTAATCAATTGTCTGATACTGTTTCATATTTTCAATATTATAAATAATTTCCTACTCCTCATAACTCCGAAATATCTTTAAAATGATTAGAAACAATTTTTCAATCTAATTAAACAGATCATCAATTTTTCTATCGGTCTCTAAATAGAAAGATATCTTTTCTTTAGAACAATTGCTCATGATTCATAACCCTATAAATTTAAAAAAAAAATGTTATTGTTTTTTAATGAATAAAACAATATTTTAATATTACATACCTAAATATGAAGGTAATAATTTAAATAATAAAAAGTAACTTAGGACATCCATTTAATGCGAATCCAGTTACATTTTCCCATTATAAATCTGAAAGAAATTCTTGCTCCTAATGATTTATTATGTCATATCCTTCATTAATACCTTTGTTTATACCTATATGTTTGTTTTGGGTGTGTTTGTTTGGTTTTTTTCCCCTGTGTATTTGTACTTTTAAAAGTAATCGTATAATTCAAAAATACTCTATTAAGAAAATTAATTACGCAGAGCTTGTTTAAAAAAAATCAATATTTTTTTGTTTAGACATTTTACTCAGTTACTCACATATTCATACAAGAAGCTGTGTACGACCAAGTCACTATTAGGCTCGTTGAGAAAGCTACGCAATTTAAGGAAGCGGATCTCTTTGCCGCATCTATACGCAATGAATTAAATGGTCCTATAGATGTGGAACATTGCGGTAGCATTCAGGTAATACCTTTTAATTTCTATTAATTTATTTTATGTTATTTATTTTTTGTGAAGAATTTTTTTTATATTAGTTGGTGATTATTATTTCATTGTCTTTATTGGGTCATGGTCATTTCAAGCCGTCTTCACTAGTTTATTTGGCTCAAAAGTAGAATCATAATTTTATTTTTTACTATATTTTTTTTTTGTAATTCCCCTCTACGTGCCTGGCGTGGTTTTTGCCAGTAGTATGGTTACTGATGATGATATTAAACAACTTTATTTATAAAATAATCTCTTATTGTATAATCATTAAGGTATAATTTTATTATTGGGAACAATAAAATATAAGGTTAATTGTGGTGCAATTGCTCCGATGAGGCTGCATCTTTGTAATTTCTTTGTGTGGACCTCAACAACCCAAGTTCTTTTCAATTCGTTCCTTTCCAAATTCGAGAATCAGGGTCTTAACCACCCTTCTTTCTCTCTGTCTCATCCGAAGGTTTCCAAAATCCTCGTCTCTTCAACCAGTCCCCAAGAACCTTCTCCTACATTGTTTTTTCCCAGTTCCTTGGGTTAACAATGACAAAAATTCCATAATGGTTTATAGTAAAGAAGAAACAATGATAAAAATGATAGTTGGCACCATTTAAGTTGAAAGAAAACTTACTCAGCATTGTAAATTTGAAAACTGCTGAATTATTAAGAAATTAAATTCAGCAGGGTAGGCAATTTTGTCGGAACCTTTAAATACACAGTATTCACAGGAAAATACTAATACTTTTTATGATGGGCAATAACAAGTAACTTGTTATAAAGTGATGTAATTATTACGGATTCCCACAGATAGTGAAATTTGTTTACGTCTTGAAAGCTCATAGATTTCGCACAAGTGGTTCTTTATAATTTATTCAAAGCCTAGGATTATTTTTAATTTTTTATATTTACTGTGTCTTCGATAGATTCCAAGCCATCTACAACAAAGGACGCTGAAAGTAGTATTCCATCTGGACATTTTGTTCTTTCACCCCATGATCCTGATTTTGAAAAAAAAATTCTTTAAAGTTTCAGTTTGTACATAATCATTTCAATGCATACCTATTTTATTTGACAATAGGGTATATGCATGAAAAATATATTTTATTCAAATAATTTTTTTGGAATTTTTATTGCTTTTGATTAAAGCTTAAATAGTTTTTTCTTTCCAAATTTTTGCTCAATAATAAGTTTTTAATTAAATAATTAAACAAAAATGCAAAAACTACACGCAAAATTTAAAATATCTAAATGCAATGCTATTGGTTAGACCACTGTGTGACGTCAAATTTCATATCAGCATAACTACTTCGTATGGTTGCTGAGTACTTTCTTAAGGTGATCGATGATAAATTTAATTATATCACGGTTTCTTTCATTAAGTATTGTGTGAAATCATTAATTCAAATGATTGAAAGAGGATTTTTTAAAGCACAGTCGAATAATCTTCTGAGAATAGACCGGATTATGATGGTTTTTTTCTTTCTTCAAATTCAGATTTTATATCTGCAGAATTTAAAGGAGTAAAAGCTACAATATAATTTTGTGATGATTAATTCAGTTTTGAAGCTCTTGAAATATGTAATTTCCCATATTAATTTGGAAAACTAAACATAACCTACAAATGCAGAAAAAATAATTTTATCAACAAATGCAGTCAAGTGTAGGAACAGGAATAGGAATAATCGAGTAAATAAGTGCATATGTTTCCGTTATATCTATATTATTATATCTAATATTTTTGGTATAGATCTGGACAGGAATCGTATGGCAACTCATTATTTTGTATTGCAAATAATTTTCTGTATCCTCTTCTAACTAAAACAAAGAAAAAAATACTAATTATATTCACAAAAAAACATCATATGCAAACATACTCGTATATGAATAAAAAAATAAAAAATCAAATGCCCTACCAAACCTTTTGAGGTTATGATATTTTTTTAAACATAAAGCAACAAAATTGTGAATATGGTTGTAAAGGAAATGACTTATTATAATGATCCAAAACAATGCAAACTAGTTATTGGAGATACTTTATCTCTTCACATGGCTTTACACCTCATTGCTCATATAGTTGAATCTTTTGGAACGAGAAAAAATACTTTATCTGGTGCACTTTTTGTTGTATTATTGCAAAAAGGCACAAGAAAATACATATAGTATGGTTTTTGCTCTTGTTCCTTGGCTTTACAAGTTTCACCAGAACCAATACAAAGCCATTTAAACAACTTTGTTGACATGAAAAGTGACATCCCATAAATCTCGCAAAAAATGGTGTGTTTGAATAGCCAAAATATCTTGCCCTAAGGAAATATATTTTTTTAAATTTAATAAGAATTTTTTTATGAATGATTAATGTTTTACATAACTTTTGAGATGAAAATAATTTATTTAAGGTATTTCAAAAAGCATGCATATATACCCTATTGACTAAAAAGCTACAATTTTTGTGTGAAAAAATTATATTTTTAAAAGTTATCATGAATGATTAATACATCTTTTGCAGTGATATTTTTATTTTTTAAATCTCGAAAATGTGGGAAAGTAAAAAAAAAAAATAACAAAATGATGTAATCCCAAAATATGGTAATGCAAGAAAGGATCATAAAAATAAGCTAAAATATAAATATTATTTGCTCATAAAATGATGGGAGTAATTTTTAAGGGTAGACACAGGCAATGTAAGGAAGGTTAACATCGCTGGTGGAGGGGTAATAAATATACTTCTTAGTAAATGTTTTGATATGAATTTTCTGTTAATGCTATTTATTAACTATCAAAAAAGTGTATATTTATTATAGTTAATTGCATTATATTACTTGTCTTCAGGTGTTCCAGCCATCTATTAATCATGCGAATAGAATCTTTTTGGGCTGGGATCCTAGAGATCTTCTTGAAGACAAACCTTATGATTTGGGAATAGCCATTTTGCCGTTCAGAACAAGAGATGAAGGAATCGCATTAGCTAATAAATCAAGATTTGGTTGTTGTGCTTCTGTTTGGACGGAAAGCATTACTACTGCGAATTATGTCTCTTCCAGGCTTGAAGTAATTCAGAATTTATTTGCCTTCCTAAAATATTCTTTCAGAATTTTGAGGATTTCTTTATGAACTATTATTAGGTTACTGTTATTTTTTAGGTTAACACTATTTGGATAAATTCCCATGGAATTATTGATCCTTCTGTGCCTCTTGAATCGCAAAAAGAAAGCAAGGTCCCGATAAATGGAATTTCATGTAATATACTTCATTCTGCTATTTAGGATATTGTATCTTAAACGATAAAGCATAATTTCTACGGTTGTTTTTTCAGTGTTAAATTATCTGAGAGATTTCGGAAAACCTGTCAAAGAAAAGGATACTGAAAGTGAAAATTCCGATCAAACTTCCAAGAACTCTAATAATCAGATATCTAAAAAAATACTGGATATAAATATCAAACCGATACACTTAAGGTAAAATTAATTTGTTACAAATATTTGATTTACTTCATTCATATTCACCTTGGGTTGCTTCCAGTCCTAGATGTGCGTACGGAGAGTGTCATAGGTGCACGGACACCTGCAAATAAGTCATTCTTATGTATTTTTGGTTCAATTATAACAAAAAAATTGTTTAAAATACATTTTAGACAGCATATTCTTGCAATAATTTTCTAGGGGATTAAAGAATATCCGCCTGACCGGGGAGTGTGGAAGGACCCCCTCTCCTATGGTTTTTTACCCTCTAATAAAGTATGCTGGCGCACGCCTATGCTTCCATTATAAATCTAAAATAATAATGATGAACTAACAACTTGATTTTTCAACTGCTCCACTACTCTTTTCAGTTTCAGAGAGTGTGAAAGCCCATGTTTCTGATCCTATATTCTATCTTTATTGTATCAGAAGTTAATTTAAAAACAAAATTTACTATTTCTTTTTCTTAGAATACTGAAACGTTTTATTAATTATAAAATTTTACTGTACTTCCTAGTGACTGTTATCTGATGAGAAGACTGATTAAAAATAAAAAGACTCCGTTAGGTTTATGTTAAAATAGAATTCAGTTATGAAAATTATTCCAGAAAGAAACATGTTTTTGTTTGTAATTTAAATTTATGTACAATTTTTTTTTTCATAAAGTTTTATTTCTTTTTAAAGTTATATCAGAACAAATACAGAGAAATAAACTTTCTTTTTTTTTTTGTCAAATAATACAAGCTGCCACAGTTATGGAGGCAATAGGTATTAATGCTATTTATAACCACAAAGTATATAAAAATTTATTTATTTTAGAAATTCATTTTCTCTTTTGTATGTATTTATTTTTTAGGAACTCGATTCATGTAGCGGTGGAGATGGCTCGGCGTGCATATAAGTCATTACTTCAGTTTGATAAAACGCCATTATTGACTTTTCTGAATGACTTAGACAATGTCTCAGCATTTATTGAAGAAGAGTTTGGGTATTAGACTTTATTTTATGTTTTAATAATATAACGTAATGGATATAAATTTAACAAACCAATGTGCTTTGGTTATTATTAGTGAAGATCTTACATTGGTATCAGTATTTTTTTCTTGTTGTCTAACCTTAACTTTTGTTGCTTGACTTAGGATGTCCCTTGATGGATAATAATATTCAAAGGTCAAGCCAATATTACCCCAATGTGAATTGAAAACTTCCAAAACTAAAAAATTAAACTCATCATATGTTATTTGAAAAACATAGAATGAATGACTTGGATAGTTGTTGGAAATTTTATTGAAACTTATAACAATTGAATTTAATCTCATTGACCGACAAAATGTTAAACAACCTTAAAAATATTTTGTGCAAATTTTATAAATCTCCTTTAGTTTATATACAGGAGCTGCCAAAAGTAGAAATATAGTTAGACTATTGATTCTGGAGCCAATATAGATTTTAAATTAATTCAAAGATACTTGAAAAATAAATAGAAAAAGAGCTTTAATAATACAGTCTACTTCTGTCACAGCTGACTTGATCTTTGTTAATGTTTCTGTTATTATCATTTTAACTGTCCCTTACCTATATATGAAATATCTAGTATGGAGAAGTATTGCGATTGTGAAAAATTTGGAATCTGAGTTTCCAACAAATATACTCGTTTTAAGGTCCCTTGAGTCTAGATGTCCAAGTCTCATGAAATGGTATGTGCGTGAATGTGTGTGTATGTGAACAGCCTAGCTCAAAAATAAAAAGTTGTATAAAACCGAAATTACATATTTAAGATATGTAAGTATATGCCCGGGATGTTACAGCAACTT
Organism: Rhaphigaster nebulosa; assembly: GCA_948150685.1. NCBI lineage: Eukaryota > Metazoa > Arthropoda > Insecta > Hemiptera > Pentatomidae > Rhaphigaster > Rhaphigaster nebulosa. The sequence goes on along the minus strand of OX411309.1, from coordinate 140,222,254 downwards.
TTTCACTAAAATCGACTCACCGGATGTGCATCTTTATGCTTCATATATGTGAAACTTGCCTAAAGTCTTCTCCTTAAAACCCTTTAACTTTTTATGAATTTAGTATATTAACTAAAAAATGGAGGGAAAAACTTTATGACAAAAAGAAAACCTTTTTGAATAACTCAAAAATACATACTTTTTGAGTTATTCAAAAAGGTTTTCTGGTAATTTACCTAGATAAAATCAAATGAAAGGCAATTAAATTCTCTAAAAAATAAAAAACAAAAATTATCTAAATCAAACCAGTATTAGCAACAATTGAACTACAACAGTATAATAAGAACAATAAGAACTATAACAGTAACAACAATCTTGATGGAATGCCCAGTATGTCCGAATGCAGCTGAATATGACCAAACCGCACTTTCCCCCACATAGCTACTCCTATTCTCAACAATACGCTCTATTCAATTCAGTTATTAACTTTACATTTATTATTATAAAATAAGTTCATGATAGGGTAGTAAGGGAAAATTGTGACTTCAACAAATTTTTAAAAAATATTTCTCTTATTTTTATATTGCTTGTACTCTAATCAGTTTAATATTTTTTGGTGATTTTCATTTTTCAGGGCATTCAATTTGGTGGATCAGCTGAAAGGAATATATAGAAAATCTCAATTCGGAAGCAACAGCAAACTGTTAATAGCTAAGAACATGAACATTGAGTGGTTTTACGAGCCACTCGGCACCGTCTGGGTGATCTTATCAAATATGTACGACACAGCTTTCGGTGATCTTATAAAGCTCATCTATTCAAGTTTGACTTTTGGAAATTCTGTAATCGTAACAGCCTATTCGGAGGAACTTCAACGTTTGGTTTCTTGTGCATTCAAACTTTTTGAAAATGCTCGTTTGCCAGATGGGTCTTTAAATTATCTACAGGCCAAATTAACTGAAATAATGCCCGATGCTAACGACTTTTCTTGCAATGTGAACGCCCGATATATAAATAAATTCATTTTTCTGGACAGGGAAGGATCGGATAAGTTTCCTGGATTTCTGGGTCAGTACATCAATGTTAAGATGGAAAATGCTCCGGACATACCATTTGACTTGTATTGTTACATGCCGCGAGTAGTGTGGATTCCAACTATATAAAGGAAGCCCATTATGTCAATGATGGGAATTTTAAAAGTTGTCTCAGTGTCAAAATGATACTTTTTAAAGTATTTTTTACTAGTTTAAATCTGAATTTTTTAACCAGGGTGAAAAATTAACAATTTTTAAAATTAGTTTATTGAATTGTTTTGACACTTTGATCTTTTAATACTGTAAGTATTTTTGCATTTTTGTTTTGTTACCAAAATAATAAAAGACTTTTACATAATTTTATGTTTGATTTTTTTTCCTTCCTTTTTTGCTTTTGAATGCTACATCGTATGTTAATGATTTTTATTTATTTCGAGTAAGAAAAATAAATTAATTCTATGTCTCATGTATGCATTGTGTGAAAAATCCAAGTTTTCGACAGCATCCTTGTGGATTTTTCGCCATCTTGAAAAACCATTAAGAAAAAGCTTTTTGTCCGTTTTTGTCAGTAACTCGCTCGAAAGAGAGTTTAATTTTCTGCAAGTTTGGTATGAAATATTTTTGAATATTTGGAACAGAGAAACGGGGCTGTGAAAATCTGCAAAAATGCCACCAAAACTCTAAATATTAGACATGTCATTGGTTTCGCATTAGATATGATTTATTTCAGACACACATAAAACTAAACACTCTCTAGATGCCAAAAAACTTTTGTAGCTGACATTAGGAGCGGGGGTCTCACTAGCAGACAAAATTCAAATTCAGAATTTGTTGCTCTATAATCTTTATTGTTTGAGTTTTTCTCTTAGAATACTCATTTTCAAGTTAAGGACTCATATATAGTAGGTACCCTGTTTCTGTTTTTGACAAAATCATTGTTTTTTTACTATAGTTTTTGAAACACCACTTAACCATATTATTATGTTTTGGTACTCATCAGACGAAAATTGAGAAGTGTGTGTTTTTTTGAAACACCATTTAACCATATTATTATGTTTTGGTACTCATCAGACGAAAATTTAATGATTTTTAATTTAATATATGATAACTTTTTCGATTTTGCACCGTTTAAACCATTAGCATGCCATCAGGACAAAAAAGTCCTAAATTTCGATTTTTTTTGGCTACCATGTTGAAACCCACTCGTTTTGAGTTGGGAGTTAAGTTCAAATTGAATGCTGAGGATGGAAATTTTATGGGTACATGACTAAAAGTTTTCTTCAAATAAGTCACCAGATTTCGCCTCGGCTCTTGGACTATAATGGATAGCCCAACACACAATTGGAATCTCCATTGTACTGTTCCGAACGTGTTAATCAATAATTAGGAAGAAAGAATTGGCTGACTGGACAGCGATGCCATTTATTCATTTGGAAGTATACTGGATATTGTTTATAACTATGTATCGGTCATTCTCAAAGCCTTACTAATGTATTTTTATCAGATATATCAACCACGGTTACAATGACTGATCGGTCATAGCGACTCATTTAGATGACCCATCAAATAATAGGAAGGCTTTGCAAACAACCTAATTTTCTTAAGAACGTTTCTTTTACTTAAAACCCATGTTTAAAGGAGGAGGGGATTCATTTGAGTGGTTACTTTTATTTTATTATTTTTTAGTTTTATTATTTCCTTTAAAAGCGGTGTCTAAAAGATAAACTTTCATTGTGGAGGAGAAAGTATCATATTTGTAGCCGACTTGAAAATGGTGAGACAAACATCACTTTAGCTAAAAAATTAAATGTAAGCCACTTTGCTATATCTTCATTTTGGAGAAATACGGCCTTCATTTGGGATCTTCATTAACAATAAAGAAACGCTGTCATTCTACTCATGAAGAAATCGAGCTATTGCTGAAATGGTTTAAAATCTAAAGAAGCCATATTATTCCTCCCTCTGGTCCCTTTATAAATTTAATAAAATTCCTATTTCACATTTACATATTGTATGGTATGTCATATGATTGTTTATAACGACTATGTCGGCAGACAAATTGTTTTAGCATCTGGGGAGGGTGTTTAAGTTTATGTGTGTTTGAATTAAATCATATCTAATGTTAAACCACTGACATATCTAACATTTTGAGTTTTTTTGACATTTTTGCAGATTTTCACAGCCCCATATCTCAGTAGCTATTCCGAATTTTCAAAAAAATGGTTTCTGGAAAGAAAGTTCAGGATTTCGAAAGAGGTATAAGACCAATATCTCTTTAATTGTCCTGAATATAATCAATAACTTACACATGAATTGAAAATGAAATTAACTTTTGTACGTTAAATTACCTGTTGTAAAAAATCCTTGGATCCAAGCGATGAGCCAGTGCACAAAAAATGTGTGTGCGATCATAGGTAGACAGCACTCAGCTCATTTTCCACTTCCCAGCCTTATCTAGGGAGTTCACTGTACTAGCTGCGTCTGCCAGAATGAAGGCATTCCATTTCCGTTGATTAACTCAATTTTAAATAAATAATTTCTATTTGTTTTTACTAATATAAAGTAATAAAAATATATAGTAAAAGGAAGTATTATGATCATGAAAATTTTCAAATTCGAGTTTTCAACGGAAATACAAGTTTTAAGGTCTCCTGAGTCCAAATAACCAAGTCTCGCAAAATGGTCTGTGTATGTGTATGTGAACAGCCTAGCTCAAAAAGGAAAAGTTTTATGAAACTGAAATTACATATTTAAGGAAGGTATATGCCTGTGATGTTACAACAACTATTTTTTCAAAATTGACTTAGTGGAAGTGCCATTTAATATCCTCGATTTTATACATTTTTACAATTTTATCGAAAATGGATTTAACGATTTTGATGAAACTTGCCTAAATTTTTCTCCTTTAAGCCCTTTAACTTTTCTTATATGTAGTACATCATCGAAAAAATGCGGGGAAAAGAAGTTAGCGAAAATAAAATTTTATGAGGGCTTAACTCAAAAAGTATGCATTTTATAGTAAATTATCTATGAAATCGTATGAAAGATAATTAAATTATCTTTAAAAAAAAATCTCAAAAGAATTAAAGGATTCTTGATGGAAAGCCGAACGCGTTCGAAAGGAGACGGATACCGAACGTCCTCCCACCAAGCCACCAACCTGTTGTCAACAATACAATACAACAATACTGTAATAATATGAGTAGAAATTAACTAAATAATTATTAAGTATAATAAATAAATATAATAATATTACATTATTATATTAAATTATATATTATATTATTAAATATAAATATATTATTTATATGGAGACTCTATAGAAACTAAATTCAAACTTTTAAAACACATTTTTACCATAACAAACTAAAAATATATTAGAACAGCATAGTTGTACTTAAATTGTTTAAAACACTACTTTATTGCATTTTTGTGAGATAAAACGTAAAGAAGTGAATTTTGCTCAGTTTATTTTAAGCATGGTTTATGTGACCTTTTTAAAACTGTGATAAAAAGATTATTATTTTAGGGTGATAAGGAAAAGTTGTGTGATGTGTGCACCACACCAGATTTTTTCTATTCAAACACAGCATCCTATTAATAAAATCCCAATTTCTTAAATGAGAAGGTATTGGCATTGATTTTAAATATTAGTAATTCTTTGAATAAAATGTTTTACCGCAATTTTCGCAGTTTGAAGTAGATTCTCTAATATAAAATTTCCCAACTTTTTGGGTTTTCAAATTATTGAGGGAGAGTGACACTCTCATTTCTCTCACACTCTTCCTTTTTGGCTAACTATTTTCAGTAATGAATCATTTGTAATCGACCGAAAAAAAGTTTTATTCCCCTTCTGAACTTAAGATTTTCAAGATATGTTCGTAAAATCCAAAAATCGAATTAAAAAAAATCCGTCTGTCCGCCATTCGCGGCTTTATTCCAAGACTACTGGAGAAATCTATTTTTTCGAGATTTGGCACCGAAGTCGCAGGTCGCCTCAAGATGATCCTCGGAACCCGATATGGCTATTTGGTTTCAAATGGTGCCTGATTAGAAGTTTCGTTCGCCAATATCTCGACAATATATCTCGCCAATATATTTATGAATACATAGGAAAAATATAAAGTGTTTTAGAATCATTATACCAAAGCCAAAGGTAAAGCAAAAAGGAATCCATTTTTTAAAAATTTATTATTATTCTGAAACACTGTTACTTTAACTTATTTATTGTTTACTTGAGTAATCTATTTGGATGTGATAATAATGTAAAATAATTTGCAGAGTTTATTTATTTTTGTTGTGCCTACCTTCATGAATTTTCCAGAAGGTTTTCAACGCTTTTATTTAACCTACAAAAATTAATCATTGTGATGAAGGGCACGCAGCATTTTAAAGTAAGTAATTGAAGAATTCAGCGAAAAAAAAGGTAGGTAATAAAACAAAATTGTCTTCAACGTTGTCTATTTTCCCTGAATTCAGTGGCCCTAATTTACTGAACTATCGATATTATCGAAAGTTTTTCATCGATAGTGGCCAACTGTCGACTATCGCCCATCCCTAAATGTAGTCATGGCGATGCCCGATTTGACGAAACATTGACTTGATAATTAACTGTGATTTGAATGGCATTGGCTTATAATCTCACTAATAGCACAATTATAATTTTTTTATCTTTTACACTTAAATTTTTTATTATTGCAAAGCTAATTACCGATTTTTTTTTTTTTATACTCAACCATTTAATCTACCCTTGTTAACTATTAATTATTAATAGATTGATATTACCGATTTCATAGCTCAATGGCTGCGCTCTTACTTTAACTATGTTAAGTTCCGAATTCGCAGCCAGCCAAAAAAGTCTATTAAGTAAGCCAGTCAGTATAGCTCCCTCGCCATTTCTAAATTTGTGTGTCTAAAGAGTTATAAAATTGAATATTGCATTGATTTGAATTGTTAATGGGATTTGATTAAATATTAACTGGACCATTTGTACACTGGACCCCAAAATTAGGCCAAATTGAACGAGCCGTTTTCGAAATATGTTGTATAGGTGTGTCGAGAAAAATACGTTAGCGCATGCGTAAACGAAAGAAATGGAAGGAATTTGATTGGTATATAATTGATATTGAACAAAATAGGTACAAACAAGCACGATCTCTGAAAAATTCATCGAAGTCGCATTAACGCTAGTATGTGTTATTCCCTTCAAAGGGATCTGACTGCAGACTCGAAATCAAATTAGTTTCTTGATATATAAAACGTGAAAAGTTTCGATAATGAGGAAGCAGAATAGATTGATATTTAGTTCTGAGATTTTCTAAGTTATTTATTAAGAACTGACCCCTTCCTCAATATATTACAAAGATAATTTGTTGTACAATCATTGATAAATTTAGTATTGATTGAAGATTGCGTTTGACTGTCAAAATTATATTTAATGATTACAATTTTTCAGGCGTTAATTGGTCATCAATGAATTTTTCACAGATGATTCAGTTCATAATTACTTTCTGGAACTGTCTGTTTGTATTGTATAATGGAAACGGCTACTTGGAACGTATGACAAGAGTGTTGAAATATTACTGCTTCTGTCATCGCCAATCAGTAATAACTCTTCATTATTTGGATTTGATAGCCAACCTGGGATTTCACAATGACGTCAGTAACTTATCAAACGTAATCAGTGCATTACTTTATGGCCTTTCATTCAATTACCGCAGATACCATGTAACAAAAAATAAAAAAAACTCAGTTAAATAATTACCATTTAAAAAAAAATCAATTTAAGTTCATATTACACACGATTTCTGTACTATTCGTGACCTATAATTATTCATTTTACATATCTAAGAGAAACGTTTGGGGGAGAGGGAGTGATAAAAAATTAAACACAAATTAAATTTGTTACTGTTTTAATTTGTACCAAGTTTTCATCCTGAAACCAATTTTAAAATTATAGCTCTCATATATCCCTAACCTATGCCCTAGCTTCAGGACTCGCAAGTTTTTCAAAGTCTGTACCCATCTAAAGGCGGTTATTGTCGATCATTCCAACTGGAATGATGGAGTGGAGTGCTGGGAGTGAAGAAGATTTCAAGGGCCCTACTGTCGACCATTCCACTCCATCTTTCCATTTTTTAACCAGCAGATAGCGAGTGATTGATTCATGCTCATATAGGTATAACAGGTTAACACGTGTTTTGTGATATTTACAGTCGACATATATTTTAATGTGTATATTAATATAAATCTTGAGAATTAATGGAATATAATGCCTCTAAAATAGCAAGAGCATTAATTTATTAATTATTATTAGTATAAATTATTAATTATTAATTATTAGAGCATTATTTTTATCCCACTCACCCTCTCTCCTTCCTCCCACAAAAAGAGTTGACATTTTAATAATATTAGAATTATAAGCTGCAAATTGTTACGCAAGGGTTTATTATTTAGAAGTAGTTATATTTCGAAATATCTGGCGTGCTCATGCACACGATTTTCCTTACAGCAAGCAGGCTAAGATGCCCAGGATATGTGGTCAGAAGGTAAAAGAGTAAAGAGAAAAATTTCGGAGGCGCACTTCCGTGCGAAAAGGAAAAAGGAAAGACGAAGAAGCTGGTGGAAAGAGAGGATGGATCCTTTTATTGTTTTTTATATAATTTAATTATCTTTCATACAATTCTACAAATAATATACCGTAAAATGCATACTTTTTAAGCTATGCGCAAATAAAATATTCTTTTCATCATAACTTTTTTCTCTACCATTCCTCGGTGATTTACTACATAAATGAAAAGTGAAAGGCCTTTATGAAGAATAATTTAGGCAAGTTTCATCAAAATCGTTAGAGCCGTTTTCGAGAAAATTGTAAAAAAGTGTAAAATCGATTATATAAAGTGGCACTTCCGGTTAGTCGATTTTGACGAAAAAGTTGCTGTAACATCACAGCCATATACCTAAACAGCTTTCCGTTTTTGAGCTAGATTGATCACATACACACACACACACACAGAACATTTTGCGAGGCTTGGTCATTTGGACTCAGTGGACCTTAAAACGTGTAGTTCCGTTGAAAACTCGAATTCGAAAATTTTCACGACCGCAATACTTCCCCTTACTATATACTTCGTATATAGGTAAGGGAAAGTAAAAAAAATTCGATATATGGAAATTTCGATATATAGAAAGATTGCAATTTTTCACCCTTTTTAGGCTAAAACAATTACGGCTATTCTTTAGGGTTAAAGAAGTATCAAAGGCAATTTTTACTTTAACAAATTGTACAATGTACATTTGTGATTGCAGATTTTTTACAAATGTATATTTATAATTTAATAAGGACATGTATTAAAGAAATGCAAACATGCATAAAAAATAATTTATTTCCGATTTCGCGCAAAATAGCTTCTAATATCTGTTTGTTTATAATTCATCACCAACGTCATGTTCAGGTGCAATGTTCACAACAAGAAGGGCAAAGTTAAACTGAATTTAAAATGAAATTTTCACTCTCTTCTTAGGGAAGAGATTCAGAGAATTAGGTACTCTTGTGCTTCTTCTGAAACAAGATCTTCTCTGAATTTTCATTGCTTTGCAAACCAGTGGAACATTTTTTTTTCTTATTTAATTATTACCCATTCTTAAGTACGTAAACTAAGGACTCTTTTTAATGACAATCACATTTTATATTTTCTTTAATCGGAATTTTTGGTTCATTATATAGAAATTTTATTTGATATATAGAATATTTTTTCCAATAAAAATTCAAGGTTCCTAAAAAAAGTTCGATATATAGAGATTTTCAATATATCGAAAAATGTTATAGATCTTTTTTATCTTGAAGGTTTTTAGCCATATTTCAAATATTGTATTATTCTACAAGTTTTTCAATAATAAAATCTTCAAACTTCTAAAAATGTTATTTATCTAATTTTATTTTCGACTTCATTTTATATTCTAAAATATTTAATTCATCTACTATACAATAACCATTTATATTATTATCTAATTGTCTTTGTATAGGATTGTAACATTATTTGTATAAAAATCTTATCTACTAATTATTGTTTGGTAATTAAATATTGTTTATTCTAATATTTACTCTATTATATAAATAATAATAAACTAACATGTGCTATATTTTAACCAATGATTAAATCAATAAATATATAAAATATACTTACATTTATAGTATTGTCTATTTTACTCCTATTTGGTGAATGATCGATCCATATTATTTATTCTTTGTTTGGGCTATCCTAAACTCTTAACTTGATTTGAAGGTTAAGGAGGAAAACCGGATGTCACTTTAATTTTAAATGGTTCAGAATGAAGAAAGTGTTTTTTCACAGGCGTTCAGAGTGCGGAAAATTGCTAATTAAAATAAAATAATATAGTTTAAAATATCGGTATCATCGACATATCGTTGTAATATATCGATACATCGGATGTTAAGATATCGATAGAACATATAGGTTTTTCAAATCCGATACATCGATATCGCAATCCTAATTGGGAGCGGGCCAGAGTATGCGGTTTACATGAATAGAGTGGGTTTAGATTGGTGTAAACATCGAGAAGGTTATTGAGAGCTTAGGGTGTAGGTTAGGGATAGACGAGAAGCAGAATTTTTTAATATTTGCAGAATGAAACGCCAATTATGCAAATTTGCATTAACTAAAGATATTACATCATAAATATATATATATATATATATATATATATATATATATATATATATATATATATATATATATATATATATTGTTACATATATTTAACAACCACTTGAGTTAATGTTGTCGTATAAACTTCTTATTATAGAGCTTACTTTCTAAAAGCTGGAGAGAGAACAATCCCGTTTGGAAAAAGTTTCTTTCAGAAATTAATTTAGTTTCAATTACTTTCTCTAGCATGTGGGGAAAATGAAAACAACCCTTTCTAGCGACACACACAATTTTATAATAACCATTGCTACTATTCTATGTTGTTTTTTTCATTGTATAATATATTTAAATTGATTTTCATTTGCATTTATATTGTCGTTTTTATCTTTTTATTCGATGCTAACTTTCCGTTTTGTTATCCATGACATTATTAACTATCGAACATTCCTATTAATTAAGGATTGATAAATTATTTGCCACTTCTATAATTTTGTTTTTATTGAAAACTAGTTTCAAATGTTATTCATTCATCTTCAGTTTTAAAAACACACAAAAATATTCAAAAATAAGCAATTCAAAATACAGTTTGGTATTATAATAGATATTAAATTAAATGTAATATAAATTAGTATTATAAACATTTTTAGTATTATAAGACATTATTATTATTAAGTATTATAAAACATTATTAGTATTATAAAACTTTTTACAATATTAATTTAAAACTTTTTTATGATCTTCAAAATTCATATTTTTTTTATAATACTAATTTATTAATAAATTTAATTTAATATGTATAATAATACCAAACTGTGTGTTGAATTGCTTATTTTTGTGTGTTTTTAGAACTGAGGATGAATGTATGACATTCGAAGCTAGTTTTCAATAAAACAAATTTATAGAAGTGGCAAATAATTTATCAATCCCTAATTAGATTGATCTGTCTATTCCATCATGCGTACGTCAACTGAACATTCATTTTCTTTACCCCTTACCATTGCATATAACATTTAATATTTTAAATTTATACTATTTGTTTTAAATAACTTCGATATTTTTGTTAATTTTTAGTCGTATTTTCTCTGATTTTTCCACTGTACCGGACGGTAATGGGAGTGCATTTTAAATCCGTCCCATAGCCCATAGAACACGAATTTGGCGGTTTCGGGGATGTTAGATATATATATTTTTTCCCACTGCATTTCGGAACTTTCATCGGCCCCCTTAAGATCCAATGAGCTGAAATTCGGTATGTATGGTTATTCCCTAGGCAGAACAGTACCAGAGAAATGGCGATGAATTTCAGTCATTTTTTAAGTTAACTTCTTTTGGCGCGTTTGGGAAAACAGATCAGAATGTACCTTTAGCGTGTGACGAAGTTGTGCGCGCCGATGTAACAAATAATTTATTTTGTTGTTGGAATGGTCCCTTTTTGAGACGAAGTACTGAACCAATTAAAAAAACGAAGGTACCGTTTGAAAGAGAATTTTATCTAGAAATTTCACGTGCAACTAGAATTTGTGTAGGTACTTCCTGGATTCTTTAATTAATTAAAAACCTAAATTTTTACTAATATTTTTCTGTTTAGAATGGGTTTCCATGGGAACCAGAGCACTATCATACATAATATATTAATATCCAAAAGTTCAAAACCCGTTTTGTACCAAATATGAGCTACTGCCACACTCCAATGTCATATGGATTCAGAATTTCTCGGAGCAAAACCGAATCATACTCTCAGTTCTAACTTTTGTGCCATAAATAAATACAAAGTCCATCGAATATTTTTTATTTAAACTTCCATTCGTAGTATTTGGTCATTTGCTCAGTTAATATTTCTTTCAATTAATATCATAAATTACGCCAAAGAAGTATAACTTCTTACGTACGTACAAAGGTACACATACAGCGTTTCTTTTCTCCCTCGTAGTTTTTAAAGTTTTGCGAACTTCTACAACTAAACTCCTCAAAATTGAGTTAGAGAGTTGAAAATCTGTATGTGAATTGATTTGGTTTTAGAGAAGTGTTTTTTGAGGGCCAACTTTTTTCCCCCAACCCCGCGATTTTTCAGGTTTTGCGCACCGCGCACAGTCCCTCCATATTGAGTTAGATGGTTAATATTAGTGTATGAATTTGATGTTCGAGAAATGTTTTTTGGGAGTCTCAACTCCGCCATTTCAATATTTTCAATTTTGAATTTTAGTTACTATTAAAGATAATTTAAATACGACCTTAGCTCAGTTGCTCACGATTTTTTTTCTATTGTTTAGAAATCCTAAACAATGTAATATATGTGCGCACGGTTTACATTTTTAGTGATCATATTGCCTTATATAGATGCAAAAGTTTATTTACAAAACAGTGATTAATTAATGGACCTACGAAAAAAAAAGAAGATAAATATATAAAATATTTATTTGAAAACTTCTATGAATGCCTTTTGGTATATATTGTATGTCAATTCATCTTTGGGGAACCTCCTGCTAGGAAATTTGAATGGAAGAGAGGAAAAAGGAGGGTGAAAGAAGGGGCGGCAAAATTAAATATGCCTCCCCTGGAAACAATCCTAGTCCCGGCCTCAATATAATGTGAGGTATGTATTTGTGCTTGAGGCACTTAAGAGTGTTAAGGCGTCACCTTAGCAACCTCGAGACTGCTACGACACCTGTTCGAAACCGGCTTGGGCGGTTTGAAATTTATTTATTGGCGGCCCCACGTAATGAATCTCGACCTTCTTACTATGGTTAGAATAGGTTGGCAACCTATAAGGTAACCCGTCCTGTTTGCCTTAATAGAATAGGAAACGACTTTTGGGTTTAATCCCAATGCAAAAAAAAAAAAAAAAATGTATTTGTTCAGAGGTCTTCGAAAGTAGTCCATATTTGTTTCTATCTCGAATTAATTCAGTTTTGATAGATTTTTTAGCAAAGGACAAATGTACTACGAAATGTTCGATTGATGGAAGGTTATTAAATGATTTGCAATACAAAATACCGTTAGTGAAAAATTTAAATAAATAGTTAAGGCTTAATTCAACTAAATCCATCAAAATCAAAATTAATATCATGCTATCACCCTCTTCCCAGTCTTCTCCCTCAAATATTTATCCGTTGGGTTTAAATCCATAAAGAACAGAAGTCTATTTGCTGTAGCGCAATATCTTTAAAATATAAAAATTGGGGATTTTAATGGTGGGAAATCGTCTGAAGATTAAAGACAACCGATTTTCTTGTTATAATTGCTTTGTTTGTATTATGAAGATATGATCGATAAACTAAATTGGTTGCACTGAGTGCATATCGTACCGAAGCAGGAGAACAGCCATTGTCCATCGAGACTTACATAAGGACGACAAGAAGAAGGGATCCAAGGAGAGGGGAGTGGCAGCGAAGAAAACCGACTTCAGTCAGAGTCCATCTTCGCCCGAAGGCACTGCCGCCTTGCATCTGAGGCTACCAATGGTTCAAACAGCCAACTTTTACGAAAATGTGAGTAAATAATACATAATTATGCTAATAATATATAACTAATCATATAAAATTAGTGGGTGATATATCTATCTATAAAGTGGAAGACAGTGGTGAACATGTGCGCTCATGATGGACTGTAGTGATGTTTGTTGTTTTCTTATCGTATTTAAGTCTTCTTTGTGCAGTTTATTATATCATTGCGAATAGAAAATAAGATGTGATAATAACAAGTATATATTATTTATAAGAAATTACTTCAAAACATTAATTATAAGTGATCATATCACATAAATCAAAACACCATATTTATACATGTTATATATATATATATATATATATATATATATATATATATATATATATACACATACACATTATATATTTGTTGTATATGACCCTTTCGACATGTGATGACATATTATGAATTTAAAAAAATATTCATGATAGATTCATTATTAGCTAAATATATAATTTTTAAATTGTTAGCAACTACAAAAAGAAACTGTTATCGATTTTAAACAAATTTATCGAATAAATTAACATTTTTTTAATTAAATAAATTGCTAAGGTACTTATAAGTACTTGTTCATAAACATCAACTCTTTTTATTTAGATTTTTAAGAACGAGATAAATCGATTTGAAAAATGAACATGTGCAGATGAATTTATAATTATTTCATAAAAATTTTCAATAATTGAATAATTGAATAAGAATTTTTTTTTATTATTATTCAGATATTTTTTCATTTTAATAAAATACTGTTACTATTTGAAAATTTCTAAAATGGAAATGGAATTATTTATTCTATATTTTTTTTGTGAAAGATGGCGGTGTTGTTCCATATGCATTAATTTAATAATTAAATTATATTGAATAAATGTTTGAAATTATATATTGCTATTCTCTTTATAATAATGATTTTAGGTAATGAAATTTATTCATTAAATATTTTTATTCTTCTGTAGTTCATTACATATTTCAATTGGTCCATTACATGACCACAAGATAGAATTATAAAGCTGTTGATTCATAATTCAATTTTTCCGAAATTAATAAAATACGGGTGAACATTTAGAATAATTATTAGTTTTAAGAGAAACAGTTATTTTTCTATTTACTATTTTTTCATGGAAATAAGACTTGTTTAATTAAAGCTTTGTCTTTTATAATGTATATGAATAGGATGAGAAGAATTTTGAAAATTACGTAACCTTCACGTTTTAATTTTCAGATGATTTTTTTCAGACCAACATGTGAAAATATTCTTCTTCTAAAGTATTACTAAGATCATTTTTCAATTATATTTTTTATAACTTAATAAAAAGTATTACTAAATTCATACTTCATTACTTTAGCTTGGCGTATTAGTGAAGTTTTTAAATTAAAAAATAGGAAAACATAATAAGCACAACTATTGACGATAATTAAAACATTTTACCTTGCGCGTTTATAACAGAATTTTTAGTTATTGTTTGAATATATTTTTTTTTTTGCAGTATTCATTACTCCTTATTTATTTATTTGATATTAAAAAGTTTAAAAATTAAAGAAACAGCTATTTAAGAAAATATCTTTAAATTTTTTTTGCGGAATATCATTATCAGTAATGAGATTAATTGCAAAACAAAAAACATTCAATCAAAGTGATACTAAAAATTAAAAAGTTGTTTTCCAATATTACATTTGCCAACGTTTCGGCCAAACTTTAGAGCTAAAACTAAAATAAAAACTTACAAACTGATAACAAGATCGATGAATATGATAATAAAAAAAAATGAAAAGAAATATAAATGGAAGAGAATAATAATGAAGATAAAAAAAATATATATATGAGAATGATCGTACCGAAAAGAAAAAAACAAAGAAAAAGAATAAGAAAGAAGAAGAATATATCGACGAATCGTTGATGCAAAATAAAATAATTATAATTCTGCAAATACATTATTGAATGATTCCAAAACATTGCCTTGAATCACTTTAATTGCAGTAAATAACTAAGCAGTCAACGTTTAGCCAATTAAGGCATCCTCAGAGCATTAAAAGATAGATCACACTAATGCAGATCAGAGGCAGTACATCTCACATCAACATCCTCATGTTATTGTGAACGAGAAACATGGCCGCTTATGCTAAAGGAAGATCAACGAATTACGGTTTTAGAAAATAAAGTATGGCATAGGGTATTTGCCCTGAAGAAAGATGATCTACTGAAGAATTTAGAAACTTACACAATGTTGAGTTTTGTTACATGCATTCGGTAAATATAATTGAGTTGGTTGACGGTGATTCAAATGGACGTTTTTACGACCGAAACGTAGTAAAATAATGAAAATAAAGTAATGAAGTAAAGCACAGCCTATTACATTTAATTGAATTCGTGTCTTTCATTAATCTCATCAGTCGAACCAAATGGCTGATCGGTTATGCTATAGTATATATCGTATTGTATGTCATTTGGTCTAAAGACCGCCACTCCAAATGGAACAATAGAGTGGAGCAACTAAGTGCTTGGACTGAAAAACATCTTAAGGCTCATCGCGATCTGTCGCGACGATCTGCGATCTCTCTAGCTGTATGGCATATTTCGCCATTTTAGAAATGGATCGCTGCTATGCTCGATCAAGGCTGACTCGCTGCGAAATATTGCCTTCTGTGTGACATGTATAGTGCAGTAAGTAGTAATACATTAGATCGCCAGCTCGCTGCGGGCTGAGACCACAGATCGCCGCGACAGATCGCGCTCAGTGTGCCTGAGACTTTAAGGGCCCCACTGACGATCACTCCACTTCATCGTTATATTTTTTACCGAAAGATAGTCTACACTTAAACACGCAAATTTTATAATAATTACAGTATAAAAATATTTCAATGTACTGGTTAATATAACTCTTGAGAAGTAATAGGATATAAATAACAAGAACATTAAATAATTTAATCTTAACCCCACCTTGAGTCATAATCTCTTCTCTATCTGGCTTGGAAGAATTGTCAGAGTTAGCAATATCGAAAATTTATTTTGAATTTGAACTGACCAGCAATAATAAATATTATTTAAATTTAAACAGACTAATATTACAGAAAATGTCGAATGATTCAAATGTTATGAGCTAAGAAGTGGAGGATGACCTTGTGTCGATTGCTCAAGAGGTGATCTTTCCTATCCAGCCGTTAAAATCACCAGCGGGGCTCAAGGCGTTCTGTGTTCGGACCCGCCCAGCCTCTCCTGACCTATTCCTTTGTATGCACTTGCTAATGTCATCCTGTATAATCCATAATAGTGTCTAATTAGTGTTACATTCAGTTCAATCACTGACGGATTTAAGAGGGTGGATTTTGGGCTCAAGCCCTCTCCCCAAAACAAAAATTAAATTTTTTTCATACTGGTCCATTTTTATTTTTATGAATGATCTGAGCAAAATAATTAACCAGTTACCACATGTTCTCTTTTTAAATCATACCGATGTGGTCCAGATCGGACAATAAAATATGTTAATTTATTTCAACATATAAATTTGAAAACAGGTAAAGAATATCATGCTTTATATTCTTGTACTTGGTTCTTATAAAACTGAAGAGCTCTTTTCAGAAATTTGAGGCCAAAATGTCGTAAACAATAGATAAACATATGGTGAAGCATTGTCAGCCTTACATAATTTAGTTATATCTCATTTTCACCACAAATTTGATACACACTATAATCTATTGCAAAGTGATTCTAATTAAGATTTTACAAAATTTATTTGGTAAATTTTCTCTATTAATATTAAATAGTAGTATTTGAGTCCATATATTTAGATTTCACAAACATACCGGAATGGGGTAATTAATAACTGAAATTCTCAGACATATTTCTTCTATATTGCAAATCCTAGGCAAAAACAGTGATTGTGAGCTGTTAGTTTTGTTGAATGATCAATAAAGGTTCTGATTCATTTCCGTGTTACTAGATAAATCAATCAGTATTTGCTACGAGCTTTGAAAAATTGATGAATGACGATGTGAATCAGGCAGGAGATAGTTACGTATTATACTTTAATGGACTGAGGCAGTAATAATATCTATTACGCTCGTAGGCTTAGATAAGTTTATTGATGTTATTATATTTCTCTGGTTGTTCTCTTATTCTCTTCAAGAATTCTAAACACCATTTGTCTGTTCTAATGAGGCAATAAACACATGAATTACATAAAATACATTATCCTTAGGTAGGCAACAGGAAAATTAATACTTATTGAATGAACATATATGGTTCTACATTCAGTACTTTAAAATTTATTTTACTTTAGTTATTATCATCCATTATTACTTACCGTAATGCCTAGCCTTGATAAATCTATTTATAAATTATGTTCTGTAACTGGTACATCGTTCAATTTTTTGTTCACATCAGATAGCTTGTTTAAAATTACATTAATTTTCAATGGTATAAAGAATAAAAAAAAATACAATTGAGGGAGTGGTGTTTATCAGAATGATGGGTTAAAAACTAACTCAGATACTAAATGTAAGCATCTGCCACGAAAAAATATTACGATAAAAATAAAGAAAAACTTTTGTTCCTAAAAACATTATTGTTCCTCTAATTACCGTTATTAAGAAAGAAAAAAAAAACACTTTAAAACTGATTTTCTAACAATTCAAGTTCGCTGCTTCAAAATGGTGAAAAAAACGCAGTTTTGGTCAGTAAGCTTAAAAAGGGAGAGGCCCTTTCTGTTGCTATTAAGTATCTTTATACACAGAGCCTCGTTATTAGTTTCCCCAAAATTAAATCATGGATTCGCTAATGCCAGCAGAGGATAGGAACTGTCATCATCCTAGAAATATACGTGCAAACCAGATTTTGATAATAAAAAAACATAAATGAATAAGAAAGAAAAGAACGTACCAACTATATTATATGGAACCTCCCCGTGTCGTTTCTATATATTTTATTCCATACCTGTTTGTTTTCGACGCAGTATAATATTAGAAAATAATTACGGATAACTACTGATGAAGGAGTCAAACTCGAAACACCTGTCTGATCGCACCTGATTTTTCACTCCCAGAAAATAAGGAAAAGTAACAAAATAAATTCCAATTAATTATTCTTTATTAAAGTTTTATTTTATTTCCTCGGCCCCTTAAAGTAGGAGAAATAAAAAAGCTAAAGTAAAAAAAAACTGATTAAAAAAAAATGCCTAAACACTAAAAATGTTCATATCTAATTCTAAAATTAAAGAACCATTTTCGACGAAACTTTAGAGATATTATTAAAAATTCGTTAAGTACCGAGAGATTTATAGAGAAATGCTGTGAAGTGGAGATATTTAATTAATTTTTTAACGGCCACTTGAGTTAATCGAAAGAGGGATTAAAGTCTGATTTTGGGATGTCGTATTTCTCAAAAATCCTCTATAAATTGGCTGCTTCGTACAGTAGTTCGTTAAATATATTAAAATAAGAATAACATGATAAAAAATGAAAATGAAAACGGAAGAACTAGTTTTTAATTCATTTTCATTATCGATTTTGTTTTACGTCGCCATGGTTGTGTCCTTCATGAATAGCCTTTTTATGTATTTAAGGTGCCATAAATCCATATACGTTATCTTTTGACTGTATAATTTATTTTTATTTATTTATAGATTCGTTGGGTTTCCAAATAATATACTATTATAATATATAGCATTTTGGTAAATAATAAACTCATTAGTTTGCTAAATATTTGTTTTCTTATTTAGATATAAAGCTGATATCCACGCATGTTAAATATCTAATTGACACAGGAAAACTGTAAAGCTATTCTTTCCTCTGTTATATTCGCAATCTTCCTTATCTATAATAGCTTGTTGTTTTACAAAGTTTCTTCAATTATGTTTCTAACATTTACTTGAGCTGTCGGTGCTTCAACTAGCCTAAAATTCTATGCCTATCTCCAGATAACTCAAAATAAATTTCTAAGACTAGTAAATGTCTCCACATTTCCTGTTTAACAAGTATTTAGAGTGGAGATAGATATTGTCTCCTTTCTGAGGAAGATGAAATATAAGTAGATATATCGAAAATTCAACATTTATGTTCCAAAAAACAGCAGACCCAAATTTCATATTTTTATACTTTAAAATTTATTATTTATCTATACCAAATTATATCGATGTCGTTTTTGGAAAACTTGAAATTTAGGTTTCAACTTATTATGGGACGTAAACATCACCTCTATCAATTTCCGCTCTCGATATATAGAGAAAAAAAAAATTGGAAATGGTCTAAAAATCTATTATTGATGACGTAAGCACCAAATACTGACGACTCTCAGTCGTCACTCTGGTCTTAACCAGTGCTAGAAACTTTAAAAATTATAAAGGTTTTGCCACCTCAATAAACTGTCTATTTTTAGAATCACACCAATTGCATGTAATTTCGTACTTTTTTTTTTTTAAATAAACGACTAAAATGATATTCATTTTTGTGTTAATTAATGATCTTTAATAAGATTACAATGAAAAAATACTGTAACATGGACGCTAGGGGGTTCTCAGACACCTGAATATTGTCACAAGGATTCCCTAAGAGTGAACAGATTAGGAAACGCTGGACCAAGGTATCAAAAACAGCTGAGTTTTCAAGGTATTCTGGTATTCAAGGTATTTCAATATGTCCGATCACGTGCGAAGGTGATGTATTCAGTTTTTTTTATATTCATTATTCAGCCCTGATAAAGTCAATATTTCTCATCTTCTACATCTTAGAAAAACCACACTCATTTAGATCAAATGATTGCTGTATTAAAAACAATGATTCGTTGGTATACTGTACACAGTAAATTGGTTTCGGTAGTTCTCCTGAGACAATTGTATATCACTGCTGACGTCTTCAATCAATTTCATTGGAAAAACAATCAATATAATGACAGAGAAGCGAGGAATCGAATCTTAGGAGATTGCAGTGGATTTGGTCTTGTTTTCCTCTTTATCGCCCGCACAGGCCACGTTGGCGTGTCCTTGGAGGTTGTGTCAATTCACCAGTAAATTATATGATAAACCCACTGGTTCCATTATTACCTCTTTGGACTTCTTTATCCTCCATTCCTTATCCTCTGCCTTCTAAATTATCGTTGTTTGTCAGTTCAGGAAAAAATATTTAAGACACGATTGTTAGTCTCGAGGACGAATCATACATTTTCTTTGTTTATATGCAAATTAAGATACATTACTCAGCTTATTATTTACGTAGGAATGTTTTTATTTATTTTTTTTTATTGAGTTATTTTTTTTCCTTAATTTAAAATTCTTTTGTCTGTTTTTAATTTTTTTTTTTTTCATAATGAGAATCTTACGTAATGAATATTATTTACGATTGATCTTAAGTATTTATACAATTAATTCAGAAGAATAAATTTAAAAACCTGCAATATAAAAATTAAAACGTGCAATAAAATATATTTAAAGGTGGCCAGACGTGTATTTTAAATTTAAAAAGCGTGTATGTGGTAATTTGATATAAAATAAAACGGGAAACCTAAAAACTTATATATGTTTATATATATATATATATATATATATATATATATATATATATATATATATATATATATATATATATCCTTCGTTTGGAAGAAGAGTGCCATAAAACGAAAAATGTGGGATTTTGCAGAAGAAGCTTTTAAGTTTGCTTATTTAGGTTTATCGCTGTCCCTCAATTCACTGATAAAGCATCATAACGGATAAAACATCAAATCGGACATTTTATAAGTCTGTATTACTTACTTTAAAGTTAAAAAAAAAGAATTTAATCTTTATTTTTTGATCATTGACTCATGAATCAAATTGTATTTCATAAAAAAAAAAAAAAAAAAAAAAAAAAAAATACAGTGCAAGGCTCCTTTACAGTTTATGGGTAGTAAAGACACATTTTGGAAAAACAAAAAGAATTAATAAATAATAAATTGAATCTGAAAAAATCAACTTAAAATACTGCATTGAATGTTTTAAAGTAAATAATGACGTTTTCAATTTTTCATACAGAAAATTTTTTTTTATATTTTTTGGTAACCTAACTAGCAAAAAAAAATAATATTATTATAACATTAAAAATAATTTATTATTATCTTTATCAAGAAAGGCTTTATAAATCTATCCTCTAATCACAGTTTGAAAGAAGGCATTATGTTTGACTAATAGACCTCAAATTAGCTAAACTGACAATGAATTGTCGATTGTTGTAAATATCGATACTAAAATTCTGATATCGATTCTCAAAAAGATATACATACGTCACTGGAAGCTTCTCAAGTAAAAAGCAAATGATCCTTATACTTTTTTAAAATTGTACACTGTTTCGAGATTACCATTTATATGAGTTTTTGTCAAATGAGAATAAAAATTTTTAGACTTATTACTGCTTAGTAATTCAAAATGTTTGTTTTTAATGTAAGCAAGTAAACACTATTCAAAAGTTAGTATTTGAAATATATATTGATAATAGATATTATAGAAATAAAACAATAATTTTGTTTTTTTAGTATTTTATTTTTCAAAAAATAAAATTAGGGGTCCTAAAATACAAAACCTTTATGATAATCGTTAAAAAAATAAATAAAAATTAACAATTTTGTTATAAATTGTCTTTCTTCGTTGGTACAAACAAGTACAATTTTATTTACATCCAACGAAAAAAACAACAACATTATATTCAAAGCATTTGATTTACTTTGATTTTTAACTTGAAAAATGCTGTTGCCCACATCATTTTGCATTTCTGTTGTCACGCAGTCGAGCAGAGAGTGACAGAAAAAATATTATTGGCTATTTTGAATGCATTAATTAAATGAACTACTAGTCTAACCATGTCATAATAAAAAATATCTATATAAATAAAAAGTCCGTTCGGTGTAACTGGATTCTCCAATGGTTTATTATGTTTCGCGCATGCTGGAGTAGATAGAGACTTTTAATAAACATTGAAAAGTTGCGTTTATAACAATCTTTGTTCACGGGAGACCTATCCGTCTACTGTCTGAATCTCAAGTAACACTGAACAGACTACAGATATTCTGAAGCGGTTTTATTTGTGGAATAGGAATAGTTATGTTTCTGAATAGGAGATAGGTATTACGTAGAAGTTAAGACATGTGGTTGGGTAAGATAATCTAAAGAGTAAATATAGCAAGTGTATAATTTTCCTAGTTGGTTTGACTGCTTGTTGCTGTTAATTTTTCAGGACAAAGCGTTAGTTCTTGTTTAAGATTCTAATGATGTATTATATCGGCGCCCATACATGGCATATAAGCTCTTGTCTAACAAAACAAAAATAGGGAGGGGTGGTTTCATATGTAACTACTCCAGTATTACTGGTATACTATGATGTGCCGCCGAATTCTATTGGCCAGAGCTAGTCCTATATTGACCAATAGCCGTGGACAGAAGAGACTGACCGAAGAGGCTATTGGTGGCAGGTATGGAGGCCAGCCCCACCTACTGGCCCCGATACCCGAGCTCTATGCCTCTAGCATATCTTCATCTTCTTGTAAGCCGATCGTTATGGTACATGGATCTGCCATGTGATACTGTATCTACCATCTTGTATTGCCAGGCCATGGTACATGTTTAGATTACGAAGGCAACATTATCTATCTCCAGTTATAATGGATAAGAGAACATATCTCATTTATTAATTAATAACAACCCGAACGCCTTGATATTAATTATGTAATTGTTAATATCATCTAACGCTATTTCGCAAGTTTGACATGCAAGAATTCGGTCCAAAGATTTTTTATTGGACAATTGCAAGTTTGTTGTTCGATAATTGTTTCTAATAGATGCAGAAGATATAACAGACATATATCAATTAATCATATTATAAATTTAAAATTGGAATTTTAACAAAAGTAATTCTTTTAGTAGGTCTTTATTATTCTGGCATCTATAAACGAAGCACACACAATGCTCTCATTAAGCATGCAATTTATGCTATTTGTGTTGTTGGTCGAGTTTCTTCAATAGAATACAGTAGAAAACAATTATGGAGACTCAGTATAGCTTGATTGTATACTATTGATAGTGTCAATCTATTAAATGACCGACATATTGTTTAGTCAACTCACAGGCTTCAACGTATTAGGTATTTATTTATTTACTTCAGTAAAATTAAAAACTTGTTACTCCAATGGAGAAGCAGAAGAGAATAAGAAAAAAGAGTAACAAAAGGTATACATAGGAACATACACTTATTTTATTACAAAAAGTGTTAGAAAATAAAAATAAATTTGAAAAAACAAGATTAGTAAAATAAAACAAAGTTACACAATCTTACCATAGACAGCGTCACTGCATCTATTTAGCAAGATGCTATATTAATTACAATGGGCACCTCATAATTCTGAATTGAGCATGCTAATCATATAGCATGCTTAATAAGATTATGAGCATTCCTAATGTAGTTTACTACCCTGTTAAAAAATGCGATTGTCTCCCTCGAATCAACTGCAGAAACATGTTTTCTAGTTTTTCAAAAAACTATTTTTCTTTTTTTGTTAATTTCATTTTCTCTCGTTACGACTTATTTGTATTTAAATATTAAACATTACTTATTCGAAATGTATTATGTTTTCAATCCTTCGCCTAACAAACACCATTCTTGAACTGATAGGCTCAGAGGTATGTTGATCACATCTCCTCGCTTAAAGCAATAACTGTACCCGATTCTATCTTTTCGAGTCATAACTCCAATATATTATCGTATTCGTATGCCCTCAAGGCTCACTCCATTATTCTAGCCTGGAGCCTACGCATAATAAGTACCTTCTAATATGTTTGAACACTTACAATCCTCGGAGAAGTGTTTGAGATTAATATCATTTGATTATAAAAACCAGAAGTGGAAGTGGTTTTAATTTTTCTATCAATAAATTGAATATTGCTTAAAAGTTATACTGTATATATAATACACTATGATATATAATATAATATGGATGTATAATATGCAGTTATACTGGATATCGTTTATAACGACATCGGATATAACGACGTATCGGTTATAGCGAACAAATATTTCCGACCCGTGATTCTCAAAGCCTTAGCAATCTATTTTTGATCAGATTTAGCACCACGGTTACAACGATTGATGTACCATATATACATAAACATAAACATATATATATATATATATATATATATATATATATATATATGTTTATGTATATATATTATATTTTAACTATATATATAACTAAATATAACCCAGGTTTGAAGGGGGAGAGGATTAATTTTCATTCATTGAAGTGTTTACTGTTTAGTTTTATTATTTCTATTAAAAGCGGTGTATGAAGTCTAAAAGACAACCTTTCATTGTATAGAGGTTTCATATTTGCTGCCATTTTGAAAATTTCGAGACGAACATCAGCGTAGTTAAAGAAATACGTAAGTCACTCTATCATATATTGAATTTGAAAAATAGGACCTCGATTCCAGATCTTGTAGAAAAAGAGAATTCGTTAACAATTAAAAAAAAACTCCGTCATTCTGTATGTATCGGATTATCGAGACACCACTTTATATATATATATATATATATATATATATATATATATATATATATATATATATATATATATATATATATATATAAATAAATATACTTTATGAATGCTCATTTTTACGTAAACTCATTGATTTTTTTGCAAATTTATTGTTATTATCAACTACAGATTGTTTTGGCGATACATATTCCTATTTATAGAATATTAATGGGTTGACATCCGCATGATGGTATAGAAGGATCAATCTAATTAGGAATTGATAAATTATTTGCCACTTCTATAAATTTGTTTTATTGACTAGTTCCGAATGTTATACATTCATTCTCAGTTCTAAAAACACTCAAAAAAACCAAAAATAAGCAATTCAAAATATAGTAATATAACCAATATTTTGAATGGAATATATACTATATTTTGAATTGCTTATTTTTGAATTTTTTGTGTGTTTTTAGAACTGAGGATGAATGCATAACATTCGAAACTAGTTTTCAATAAAACAAAATTATAGAAGTGGCAAATAATTTAACAATCCCTAATTAAAATATTAATGGCTATTATAGGAAAAAATCTTTAAAATATTGATTAAATTTAGAGTCGTATCCTCAATTATTATTTCTCTGAACTATAAGTAATAGGTACTGTAGAAACAATTTTTTTTTTCCGGAATATAAAAGCTCTCAGAAACCTATCATTAGTATGCACTAGGGAACTATAATACCAATCAATAGCCTTTCTAGAAGAAAATTTAGCAGTATTTATGAAATACATTTTTCTTTTAACATTTTCTATGAAATTTTGCACAACTAATACAATCGATACATGCTTAATCATCAGATTAATATTTAAAAAACAAAAAAAAAACAGCAAAACAAAAGCTGTGGAACATACAGGATCTTTTAGGAGATTAAATGAAAAATAATGGGATCCCAGAATACATTGTTTACCGTTCTGGGAAAGTCTATTGTATTCTGAAAGGCGTGTGGGAAATTTTTTAGAGGCTAACACCCTAGAAAAATGTTCGTAACGATCTAATATTTATAAATAAATCGAGTAATAACATCTTCTTTATAAAAAAAAAAAAAAAATTATATATTCCAAAACTCGGCTATTCCAACAATCTGGGAGTGTTAGTTCTCACTTTAAAACTAATAAGCTATTTCCAAGAGAAATTGCTCAGTTAAATTAAAATCGTGAAAGAAATCGAACGAGAAAAAAAAAATAATAATCATCTATCGATTTTTTTCCCTTCAAATTCCATCAGCCGATAAAGAATCGATTTTGATTGACCTACTGTCTATCAAGAATCGATTTAATTCCGTTCTAAATTAGATCGGTGAATTGCAAACACGTCTCAGATGGCCGCTAACGATAAGTTGTGAAAAAAACATAAAAAAATCAAAATTTTAACCAATCGATTTCTGCCGCTTTTACAATACAAGACTATTTTTTTATTTTGCGTAATAACAAGAGACAGGATTTCTATGTCATTTTATATTTTATTCGCTTGCGTTTAACGCCTTTAAAATCGATCATGTTTTCAGTTCACCATCTATGGAATAGAATATTATCGAGGGTGTTAAAGTAAAGGTTTAACAAACTTTGGCAAATCAAACTTGTAAAGGATATCTCCTTAGTTTTGCTTAACTCGGCTTGGCTTGTCTGGATTTGAGCCCGATCCGGTTCTTGCGGGAAGCACCACGTAAGCGCTAATGTTGCATCCTTATATTGGTGTATTTATATATTTATATGTTTTTATTTTATATTTTTAAATGTTCTTTTTAAAAAATAAATATAGTTTTATCCGAAACTAACAACTACCGGAACAGTAGAGTGTTGATAGGTTAGTTTGCTGAGCTTCTGCAAACTCCGTTTACATGCTGGCCGTTCGGTTTGGCGTTTGACCAGCGCTGACTTAGCAAAGGTATGAACGCACCTTAAAACGACGTAATCCTAAATTTTGGAAAATTGGATTTTACAACATTGGATCATCCAACTCTTTTGCAGTCATTTAACTGCTTTTTTTCAGACATCCAATCCTCAAACAACATTGTCTGACAATCCGGACTAGACAGGTCGCCTGGTCGGTGTAAAATATTATTTGAAAATATTTTTTCAAGTCATAAACCCTTGTAATTGATCAGTATTTTTTCTAATGTGTATCAAGTTTGGATATAATAAAAATATATGGTAAACGTATGTAAACTACAACAAAAAATCTTAATTTTTTAAAAAGACCTTTACTCAAATACCTTTCAAGTGCCCAAATAGCAGAAATGTGGTTTACAATCATGCAATTTTTAAACGTTTTCCGGTGAAGGCGGTCCCATGGATTCCCCTCTTGGTAAGGGGGCTCCTCTTCAGTCTGCAGTCAAGGGCCCCCAAAGAAGCCCTGCCTCTTGAATTTCGTTCCTTATAGATATTAAAGACAACAGTTATTTAAACTTCTCTTCGCATTCCCACTGATATCGATCGTTTCTCCATATTACCATACTTACGCCTATTTCCATTTCCATACGTCAGAAGTTAACTATTGTGAGTTCAGTGTTGCTAATTCTGATTTTATTATGAAATTAGCATTATTCTGGTCATATTTTTCGAGTATAAGTTTCGTAAATAAACTTAAAACGTAGTAAAATATAAATAATACAAATATTGACCATAATCCACAACAAACAATGAAGTGCGATCTCAAACTTCTTTTTGTTATCCTGTAAAACTTTGAAAATTTTCCGATAACCCACTTCTGACGTACAGATATAAGGCCCCATAAAATTTTGTTAATTAAATTTAACAGTTTCCACAATTTTGTTCTAAAATGAATTAATCATTAGGATAGCCAAGTCCTGCAATGTTACCGCCTGGAGTCAAAAGCTTTTTCGTTTTTTTTCAACACTGGAGAAAGGGAAATTCCGTAATTAAAGTCAAGGTATTCAAATTTCACTAATTAATTTCTATTATATTTCAGCTTATTATAAAAAAAAAATCACAATTATATTATTAAAAAATATTCTTTATGTCAATTTTTTGCGTAAAAAAACGTATACTAAAGTGGCGAAAAGACCGTCTTGCATTTTTTTTATACTTTAATGACATACAATTTTAGGAAACTTCACCGCTTTTTTTAGGACACCAGAGGATCTTTCTCCCAAAGAAGGGTTAAGGTCTGAATGGATTTATTTATTCCTGATAACTGAGTACCTCATTAAATAAAGAGGCATCAATCCGGATCGTAGAACTGATTTTAAGGCTGGAATGGAGGCACATTTTTTCTTCAATGCAGAACATAAATGGAATGCACTGCGATGTGCACTCGTCACGGATGATTATTTGTTCATTTAGGCGTGTAAACGTTACTTCTTCAGTAACCGGTAACCGTATTATCATCCGTGGAACCGATTGGCTGCGGTGGCTTCCGATCTGCAACACTCTCCCTATTGCATTTCCTCTTTGTTCACAGGATGCACCTTTGGGAAAGTTGAAGCTAAAAGCTTTATATGTACTTAATTTTAAAAAAATCATGAATGTAAAACAATTTGAGGATATTAATTTTAATATTTTATCGTACTCGTAATTAAAGAAAACAATCAGCGAATCTGGCGATACTAGAGTCATTGATATATATTATAAAGCACCTCGCGGTCCAATCTCATCACCTGCTGCTAATGCCTTACTGGTTAGACCTCTCATCCAACTCCTATTCAATCTTGCCGAGAGATCCCTGCAATTACAATTGCTGCTGTACTATGCTTCCATGGGCAAAAGTCCATATATTTTGTCGTGAAAACGTGTGCAGATCGAAGGAATGAGTATATGGCGGGAGAGGCAAGAAGAGGCTTAGCTCTCCCTCCCCCTAAAAATCAAAAGAAAACGAAAAATTATTTTAATTGAAGAGCAATATATTACTTCCAATATAAAATTCACTTAATTTATTATGCTTACGTTTCGGGGAAATATTTCCTCATCTTCAGAACAATTTTTCCAAGTTTATATTTCTCTGCCAATGTCAATTTTATATAAATTTACATCTTAAAATTAAATGTTTACACCTTGCTAGGAATCTAAGGCCAATGACAAAATTGACATTGGGAGCGAAATAGAAGCTGAGAAAGATTACTCAGAAGATGAGGAAATATTTCCCCAAAACGTAAACATTATAAATTAAGTGAAGTTTATATTGGAAGTTATATATTGCCCTTCAATTAATATATTCATAAGAACTTCCTGAGAAATTAAAAGATAGAAAAAAATGATAAAAAAAAAGATAAAAAAGAAGAAAATTGGAGACAAATTAGAGTATTATAAACTCGGTTTTCAATTGATCGATATTGGTAGAGTTTTGAATGCTTCAACTAACTTCGAGTTGAAATGGAAGCCTAGGGTTCAACTAAAACAGAACAATTACATCATTCAGAAATCAACAATTTTAACGAACAGGAATATTATGCGTTAAATGAAATTTGTACCTTGGCAAACGTGACATCCTCAGGGAACAAAATAGGTGTCACAGTAACTTCTAAATCGTTGACGGACATATGCTGACATGGCATGATATTGTGAAATTAAAACGAGCTAAACTCTATTCCTGAAAGGTTCAAAACCTTCAATATTCGGGTCGAATTATGAGAAATATAGCGAATTGAATTTCTGCCCTCAAAATACCCAAATTTTCATCGGATTTGTATAAAAAAATTTTAAAGCATACGATATTAGAGCTAAATATTCTGCTCTAGAAATCTTCAGAACAGATCTTCGTCCGTTTTTCATCAATTTTCCTGGAAAAGGAGAAATGATAATCAGAAAATTCTGCTACAAAAAGTCGAAATTCTTGTCCTATTTTAAAATTTGATACCGGTGAAATTATGAAGAGCTGGATTCTGCTCTAAAAATCCGCAATACATTCAACTTTGGATCCGATACTAAAAAATTGTCGAATAACGGTGAAATTACAAACATTTGAGATATGTCAGCAATATTTCTCTATGACCGATCCCCCTAAATAAATTCCTGCGTACGCCCTGGCTACATGGATATATTAATTTCTAAATTGGGATTGGTTTGACACTTACGGGACCAGTTATCATTCGTAGAAATTTAAAATAGATCGGAAAGCATGTATTTGTCGAATGCGCGTTCTTCTGGCGTGTTTCTAAATTTGGGATTGCTAAGTCCGGATATTTTTGAAACTTAACGGAATCTCCATGTATAGGACGCACCTCTTTGTCATTCTAGACATGAACGATCATTGTTTACCGAGACTGTGCAAAATTCTCTGCGGTTGCTAGGCGCCGACTCCGTACGACTTTGAGCGGCTGAGACAAGTATGCCAGTACCACAACCATTGTTCCCTAATTACAGTGCTATTGCAGACAATGGACAATGGGGGAATCCCTATCAGATCATGTTCGTCTTATGAGCGCTATGAATAAATCTTTATTATTATTCATCTTATACGTTTATTCAGATATTATTCGCATCACAAATGCAAAGAGATTGCGAAAGACATTACTTTAGAATGAGTGTATAACTCACTAAGGGACTTCTTGTTGCGTAATAAGCACTGAAGACGCTGAATTTATCGCGTTATTTTAAGTCTGTTAAATTTTGAATTATACATACCGTCCAAAACCGATGTTTTAAATTTCAGATTTTTTTGTTGTTACTTATATATTTTTTTTCTTTTTTAAAATTTATTTCATCCTACAGTGGCTACATCCTTTAGCTAAGTATATAAGTGTTACGAAAATTCGAAAATCAATTTAACTTCTTAGTTAGAGAACTTTCGATGTGATATAAAGTGTGTTCCAACTCGACTTTTGACTATCATCAAACTGTAAGGCGCATGTGCAGTAAGGTTTTCCCGTTCCAAAACCTGTAGCCAGCTTGCGCCCGACAGTTAGATGATTATCAAAACTCGTGTTGGAACAGGCTTAACGTTTAACGTTTCGGCATCACTACGTAGGTCGTCTTCATGGCTCAACAAATTATGAAATAAAATACATAGAAATGATAAAATACATAATGATAATAAAATTAAAACAATACTAATTACAAACTGATAATAATAAAATAATATAGTAAAAGAATACGATAAAAAGTAAATTCATATTTTTTCTCAAGCCGTATTTTTATGAATTAATATTTTTTGTATTTGTTCAATCTTATTTATCTTATCACTTTTTTACTCTTATGATTATTACGACCTATTAATATTTTAATATAGAAGAGCAAATACTCAAAAAGATACCTAAAATAATTCTTAGAATATAAATGGAAGTGGAATCTCAGGAATCTTAGTGGAGACGTCTTGAGTCTAAATACCGGTAAATAACTAACTAACCAGTCGACCTTTCGCCATTTCAGGCATACAAATAAGACTGTTTTAGCTGTTGATGTGAGATGTGCTGCATTTCGTTTGTATATATGTGATCTTATTTTTTCTTTCCTGAGTAATTTGCTGTTATTACTATCCGAAATTCTTTAAAAGGATTTTTGAACCAGAACCACTATAAAAAGTATAAGACGGTCGTCCCCACTCCTCTAAAATATTTCATTTGATAATGATTATTGTTACATACTGATAGAAAAGATCTCTCAACTATCTTTACGTCATATAAATCCGATGGCATCCTCGATCGACCGCAAACTGTTTACGCTGTGTGCATCTTGTAACAAACATGGGTGTTACGTCGGTCCTCGCCGAAGTTCTACCGTAGGTTATGGTTGCGTCGCGATGACGTAGCCTATACTTTTCCACTAGAGCTATTGATGTTATGTACTATTCTCGACATGACGTATTGTAGCCGTGGATTCGAACTCTACGAGCTCCTACATTAATAACGATCTTCCAAAACAGTCGTTTGCATTTATAAGAAGGTATCGGCCGGATGAAAATAGTATCATCCCGTACACGCCCGGGCATCGATGGCAGAGGACAGCAGGTCTATGACCGAATTAACGAGGAGCAGTTTTCTAAATCAGGTACTTTTACGTCATCATATTTACATCCTCCTGGATATCCGTATAGTATTTTTGAATACATATTGTTAATTTCATTTTATTATTTCCAATGCCATCGGCCAAGAATTTTCAATTATAAGTCCGTGATTTAATTCCATCCATTACCTAAAGGAGAAGAATAGAAAACGGTCTGACATTTTTATTTCTCGAAATATAGCATAATTTACATATATTATAGCTTAATTTATACATTGATGATCTTAATATTTTGTATTTGTTAATTATTTTAAATAATTATATATATATATATATATATATATATATATATATATATATATATAATTATTTAAAATAATTAACAAATAATAAATAAATTAAAGTACAGCTTAAATGTATAAAGTTAATAAATAAATAATAAGTAAATATATACATATATATTTAATTTGCCCCCTTCCGCATCATCAGGGGCATTGATACATCAGCTGATATTCGCGATGGTGTATATCTGAAAAATGTAATAAGAGGACTTACCAGTCAGACGCATAGGGAAATAAAACATTTCAATCAATCCACTATAACAGCACAACAAAAAACAAAATGAAACAGGAATTATTGAAAATAGTAATTACATAAAAAATTGGTGTCCAGCGCTAACACCTCGTCATGGATAACCAAATACAGAAAATTTAAGTCGCCAACAGTTAAATAAAGTCAATTATATAATTATTTAAAAATACGTTTAACATTTTTTTTTTCTTAAATATCTAACACTAAAATTATCAAATCATTTTAATAAAATTAATATTCATTAAAATCTAAAAAAAAATAAAATTATGCATTAAAATTAAAAGTTATTAAAATTTCAAAAATTGTATCATAAAATTAAAAACATTGAAAGTACAAATAAATGTGTTCAAAATAATGAATCTTTATAATCGATCTAGAAAAAAATGTTAACCCTGCTACAAAATTTGAGGTATTACGTTTCAAGTTAAGTAGAACCAAAAAAAAAAAATTGTCCGTCCGCCATCCGCGGCTTTTCTTCGTGACTGCAAAATGGATGTGCTTTTTTGTTTTGGCACCAAATCCAAATCAATTTAAATCGAAGAATTTGGTATTTTATGATTTTAATTTTTACTGATTTAACCATTCAGTTATGACCTAACCTCGCCTGTGGCGATAATTGATAAGTACAATACTTGAGGATTCTATGTCTCCAAAGCTATAAAACTATAAAAATGAGTAATGCTTAATAATACTTTTTTTTTTTTTAAAGCTAACTCAAAACACAAACTTAAAATTATAACAATTTCGTAAATATCCAATTAAAATGTTATAGAGCATTTGGATAGATAGAATAGAAAAAATCGGAGGAAAAGAAGTTGTAGGAAGGACCTCTTTCTGTTGACACATGTTTTAATCTCCAGACTCAATTTTCATGCATTTCATGCTTTTATGGCAATGTTGATATGTTTGGTTTTTCCATTCTTTTTTTTTTCCATTTTTTAGAATGAGTATATTGAATAAAATAAAAACGTTAATCTTATTGACTTTTGACCTGAAGGGAAGTCCATCTTGTATTCTCCAGGATTATTCCGCGTATACAAGTCGTTCCCGATTCCTCTCGTCAGTGTTGTGACGGGCGTACCGCGGAAGACCTCCATTCCCGGATGGCGTTGGTGAAAGGAGTAACCTTCTGGCCCGCCTGATTTATTTTGCTGATCGCAATCTGCAGTCTGACAGAGCTGCCTAACTGCATAGTTCTGGCCGGCAGCGGCGTTTACGGTGACGCGTTGGGTAACCTGATAGCGAAGTGTCGCTGAGCAGAATGAACTTTGGGTATATGTTGATTGAAAGTTCGGTACAAACAGACATGGGAATGACTGGTAGGTTTTTATATGCAGAGTTCGGCTGGGAAATTCCAACATCCTCTTCAGCAGTGGGATATTGCGCGTGCACACTGCGAATTTCCCAACTGGTGATATCTGACCCTGGACTTGACAGTATGAGAATATTGAGTTTTTTTTTTTTTTTTATTTAATGTTTTACACAATGAAACAAAGAGCTAAATAATGACTTTGTTTTTAAATTATTGCTAAAGCCATTTACACGGTGGCAGTCACTATCATGACAGCATTTACGTTCGTGCCAGTACTCTCACACTATCAGATTCATCTGATAGTTGACATTTACAACATACATTTTATGGATAATCTTATTTTCGACATCATATGGCACGATATACGTTACATTGATGACTTACGAAGGATTGTGGACTCTGAATGAGTAGATGGTAAGAGAATGCGTGTCAGATCTAAAACCTGAGGGATTGACAGAACAAAGAATAAATGAATAAGCAAAGATGCAAAGAACCAGGAACAGCATGTAAGATATACTGAAGCGGAGATTTTTTTACAAATCATATCCACAATCAATTAAAGTGAGCATCAAATATGAGCAAAAATAAATTCAATCAAAATTATTACTTAGATCAGAGATTTGTCAAGCAAATGTTGAAGTCGTCAGAAACGACGATCAGTTTCTTTGTGTCTTGCATGAGGATTCTATGTTGATTATTTGTCCAGACGAAGCCTTTGGAAATGGGTCGTCGTACAGGAATAAGTGGAATTATATTGGAAAATGTTGACTTGATGAAATTTATTTTAATCCTTCAGTTTTGACACCATTCTTCGAAGTTGATGACATAAATGTGTTAGGGATTGATAAATTATTTGCCACTTCTATAATTTTGTTTTTATTGAAAACTAGTTTCGAATATTCATCTTCTGTTCCAAATACACACAAAAATTCAAAAATAAGCAATTCAAAATACAGTTTGATATTAACATGATATTATGCATATTAAATTAAATATAATATATATTGACATAAATAATGTAATATAAATTCTCTAATTAATATTACATTTAATTTAATATGTATAATATCATATTAATATCAATCTGTATTTTGAATTGCTTATTTTAGAATTTTTGTGTGTTTTTAGAACTGAAGATGAATGTATAACATTCGAAACTAGTTTTCAATAAAAACAAAATTATAGAAGTGCAAATAATTTATTAATAGATTGATCCTTCTATACCATCATGTGGATGTCAACTAATAAATGTGTTATTCGCAGTGTAGTAATTGCCATTTAAAAATTGCATGCTTAAAATTTGGAAGGCCCTATCAGCTGCATTAAATAGTTTATTGATGTATATCTGGTTAGGTCCCTAGTCCCATTCTTTTTTAGCATTCGACTCGTATTTTCTCAGATGATAATATTCGTGAATAAATAAGTTTCTTTATTAAATCGTTTACAGCGTTTTGGTATGTATTCGCTTACTAATTCCATATAAGTCAATAAATAAAGTAGCATTCTCTAAACACAAAGTTCCATTTAAAATTTATAAAGTGTTATATTCTATCTGACGTATGAGGTAAATCAACCAAATTAGTAAATTTTCAAGTTAAAATTAATTAATAAAATTCTTCAATATCTGGCGTTGTGTAGACTTCCTCAAAAATCAGATTAACTTAAATTTCTTTTTATTTTGTAAAAGTATGTTGGCCGACATTGACCGTTACAACGGTAAGGAAGAAGCTAATTAAGCTTTAATAAGCAGTCGTTCGGCTTCTTGTTTGGAAAGGAGATTTAATTCCAGTAGGAGCTTTCTGGGCGGTCCTTCATCCTCCAAAAAAAAAAAAAAAAAAAAAAAATAATAATAAAAGAATAATATGAATGAATCTTACCAAAATAGTTTTTTAATATTTTTTTATTTGTCAAAACAACGTCTCTTTATTTTATCAAGTTTAATCATGAATGCCACAATAGATGGTAAGAGAGTTCGTGATAGATCTAAAACCTGAGGAATTTACAGAACAAAGGATAAATTAATAAACAAAGATGAAAAGAATCAGGAACAGCATGTAAGAAATACTGAAGTGGAGATTTTTTTACAAATCATATCCACAATCAATTAAAGCGAGCATCAAATAAAAGGGACAAAATTTATTAGAGGATTCCAAAAACAAATACTTAAGGGTCTCAAATAGCAGCAAATAACTAACCAGGCTTGATTAGGGTTGATTCATGAACGTTGCTTAGGAACGCCTTACTAAAGGTTTCCTTTAATTGCACACCCAAATCGAGATACTACATCACTCCAAGAGAATTCTTCACATATTTGAGTGCATGTCTTTCTATGCTGTATATTTTTTTTAATTAATCTAAATACCTATCCATATAACGTTTCAGATCATTATTAAGGTTAACAATGCTTAGGAGCTAATTATCCATAACAAAAAGCGTTATAAGGAAGCATATATATAACAAAAATTGTATTAAGCGAAGTCAATACTCCAGGATGATCTTCGGAACTCGATATTACCATCCGCCATTTCGTTTCGAATTGACGGCTGATTAAAGGTTTCATACGCCTATAGCTCGGTCATTTAAGAAGGCATTTTGGTTACATGGCTATTACCTCTGGCTGTGTTTTACATAGAAATAATTAAGGATGAGGATAACATCGCTATATAATGAATTACTCTTCCTCTTCAAAGAATATAAAAACCACACATCGGCCGTGGGAGTCGGTAATCAACCTATTAAAGTCTTCTTTCTATGATTAGTCTGTATAATTAGTTGCTTTCAAGAGCAATCATTTGTAATTCATCCCTAATATGTACCTAAAAAAAAAAATACTTTTAACGATTTTCGAAACATTCTGTGTATATAATTGGTTGTAATCAGAGCAATAAATCAAAAGAAGGGTATTTTAAATTTGGTAATATCAAAAGAGCGATGTAAAAAAAGCGCTGCACCTCTCACACCAGCAGTTTAAAAAATACGGCCCAAATAGAGAACCCAGAAAATTTATTACATAATTGAGTGTATGTGAGTGTATTAACTCTATTTCTACCAAAGGTTCTATTGTAAGATTGTATACAATCTTCTATTGTTGAACTTTTTAGCCAACGGTAGATAAGTTCTCGGTCCTCACCTCTGGTCAGAAGATGAATGTACCCCCACTCCTTGTCGCTGACCACTCCTGGCTGGTCCTTCCATGGACTCCAGATCCCTCAACTCCTTCGCGCCCTAAGACATTGCCCTTCCAGGCGCGACCTCGCGGCATATTTTCGGCATAGCCCATTAGCAAAGGCCATCTAAATATAGCTTTGAGATGGTGGGGGAGGGGTTTTCCACCGTCCTTCAGGAACCCTACCACCTCAAGCTCAGTCTCCGATATGTAACTGCCAAAATACCTGCGAGTCATTCACCACTCCGCTCCAAAGAGATTAGCTTAGGATATGCCAGGTAATTTTAACTTGTTCTCTGAAAGATGTAATCAGTTGTTTTATTTTTGCCGATAATTTACTGCGGTCTAAGAAGAGCTACTCTTTTTCCGCCTTCCATTAAAACCGACTCAACACATTGCGGCTTTGTTTACCCACTAATAATAATTGTCCAGGAAATAAAAAAAAATTGATGCGCTTATCTCAATAATTCCTTCTCTCTCACTTTTTTCTTTTGTATTATTATTTTTATTTTCAGATCCTCCATGTTTTCTCGAAACTGATAACAATCTTTGATTACATCTCTGCCTTGCAATATCCATTTAATTCCTACATAATTGTTTACGTGATTGGAATATACCTATCGTAGATACGTTGCAAATTAAATTGGGTATAATAGACCTGTAATAGAAAGAAAATTGAAACCATTTTCGAATAAGATTAATTAATGAATTAATTCAATTAAAAAATTAAAGGCCTCAATGAGAATGTACATCACACTACCTTTCAACTATACTAAGCATCAATTTTGAAGTAATAGTGAATTAATACTCTATTTACAATTCTAAAATTTATTATAAAATACAAAAGCCCGTGTTACAAAATATAGTGTAGTTAAAAAAATTATTATCAATAATATCATATTAATTCGAATTATTCATTCGAGTATTGATTTATTAATTAGCAGTTTTATTTATTATAGATTTTAATAAAATGTAAACAAATTATCTTACAAATATTCAACTTCTTATAATTTTTTTAATTTCCAAATCAAGTAAAACTTAACACCACGATAAAGATTACCTATATTAAGGATTTAATTTTTTAAATCATTTTTTCTTGTTACCTAATAAACTTAATAACCTAATAAATAAATAAACCTAATAATTTTTTATTTAATTTTCTTAACTTTTGTATTACTTATCTAATTATTTTATAGATTTTAACCAATAGTATAAACATTTGTTTATGTATTTATTATATCCTCTAATAATAACTTAATTTCAGCTAATAAACCTACATGTCTGATTTCTTATGGTGTAGATTTATTATTGTTTATTCATTATTTCTTTTTATTTCGTATTGTTTATTTTTACATTTATTATTATTGCTTTCAAAATATTCAATTTTGAAATATTCACTGACTTTTTTATAGAACCGTAGGCAATGAGTAATTTTGAGGAGTGGTCTCTTATAAATAAAATTAAATGAAATTTCAATAGGTTTTGTGAACAAATTGAACTCATAGAAAAAAAAATAATTCTATTTATAGATATCTGAGTTTATTAACATTCTAAAAATAGATAAAACGAAACAATATTTTTGTTGAGTAATCTATTTTTAAAGCGATTTAAGACGCAAGTCAGAATCGACGACACAAAAGCTTATGACGTCATGGATGACGTTATCCGTCAGCTGTAGCACGATTTGTGATATTCAATTTTTTAAGTCATAATGTATTTACTTCAATATATATATTTTTATAATATTATTATTACTTTGTTTCATTAATTAAATAATTAAAAAAAATTAAACATTTTAACGTCTATCTACAACTTCAATCTATCTTTATATTTTTTATTTTAAATGAGGCATCTGATATCCCATTGTCGAGTGGGATTTGTCTAATATACCACAAAATTGAATATGTTTACTTATAGTGATAATTCCTGTCTTTGCTTTACGCAATTCCTAATTTTAATAACAATGGAATACGCTGCATTTTCGAGTTATTGTTTTGCACATATTTAACTTAAAATCAACATAATTTCAGATTTTTTTTTTGTTCACTTTTTTATAACAAGCGAACTTACACACAAGAAGTCCTAAGTACTGGCCTGAAGGTGATTCAGTTTCTGACCATGTTTGGTTATTTGCTTAAGCTTAAGGTTATATTTGGTTATTTCGATTTCATCGAACTTACTTCAAACCTGGACATGAGGTGACCTTAACGTTTCTATAAAACTCCGATATCGCTTTAATCTTGAATCTTTTTTTTTTTGAATTTTATATTTAAAATTATTTTTAGGTGGCAAACAGCTGTTTTGCAAACTTTATCAATCAGGTGGTAGATAAACCAGCTGATGAAAAGATCTTGACTCCAGTTTGTCTTTTAGTGTGTGATCTTTCAATATCTCAGAGAAATAAGTATTAATGCATTTCTGATACCATTGAGAAGATTATTTGTTTTGGGATAAATGAGCTCATTTTAATTTATTTCATATTTTACAAAATATAATTTTTAAGTTCGTATATAATATTTTAAAAATATTTATGTTCTTAGCAGTCAATCTTTTCATATTTCTACGCCATGAAAATTGGGTGAAGCTAATTTATTATGATCAACCAATATAAATTATTTTCCACAAATAACGTTTAATGATATACAGTTTGTTATTATATTAATGGTTATTGTTTCCTGCCATGATTAACATGTTTACCGACCATTTGTCCAATAATAATACGTTTGAAGAGAGGGTGTGGCCCATACACCTACAACCGGTTCTTCAAATTCTGCTAATTTTTTTTTTCATAGCTGTCAGTAAAAAGGTCGCTCATTTTTATTTTTTGTGTCACTGGCAGATCCGAATTGGAATAGGTCTTGTTCGTTTTGTAAACATAGTTTTTGTTCGTATGGAAAATTACTGGTTCTGTTTCGATTGCGTAACATAACTTACATGGATAAGTTGTATTTTTGTCTATAATAAGAAGTCTTGAATGTTTTTATTTTTTACAATTAGTTTTTTTTTTTTTTTTATTCAAATTTACAACATTATTTTAAAATACAAGTAAATATGAAATGTGATTATTATTAGATGACTATGACTCGTGATGAAATTATCCATTGTTAAAGTAAACTGTTAAAATTCAATAAATGACTAGTTTTGGAAATATTAAATTTCATAATACACATAAATTAAAAAAAAAATCGTATTTAAATATTTTAGAAAATTCGAAGTTCCTGATTCTCTGACAGCTACTATAGTTAGGTTTCGTTTATGAACTAAGAAAAAATGATCATTTCTACCTTTGAATAAACAGAGTTTAAAAACAAACATTGTCTTCTTCAAACAATGAATCTACTTCTTCAAGATTAGTTGCAGAAAAGAAATAATTTAAAAGGCTGAATCTAAAATTATTCATAAAAACTTATAAAGAAGTCAGTGTCCAAGACGAATTTTTTTTTTCAAAATTTAAAATTGTTTATGCACAAAAAGTAACACTAGATAGATAAATAATAAAGTAAAACATTGGGAAAGACATCCACGTATAGAATAAGCTTTAACACTGGTGAAAGTAATTATATAATATCTTTCAAAATTATTACAATAGCCCTGTGCCAAAGTACGGCCCTTTAAATAAAAATTAATTCATAGAAAGTTCTAAATTTATTCTTAAAGTTAAACCAGACAATAATAAACAATAGCAGATAAACAAATTATACATTTTACGATACTAGTTTCGGGGTACTCTCCAATTCTATAGGCTATCTTTTTAATTGTACCATTCTTCTATCCTGTGTACTCCTATCGTCAAATATGATCAACAATTAATTTCGTCTGTTAATTCAAAAATTGTGTTCTATATCCTGTGGAATCGTTGCTAAGAGTGTTCGGTGAAGGGAATAAAATTGAGGAAGTGCTCATTCCTCAAAAAACTGAGCAAATGCTCCGATTATATTTGAATAAAGATAAGTTACACAATGGAATACTTGATTCGGAGTACCTGTCCACCTTTTTAAGTTAGTAAAACTGAGAACGTGCTCTACTCTGTGAGTAGGTACTCCGTAAAATACGAAATCTACTCTTTCGTAGACTCAATCTTTTACCGTGTGCCTACTCACAAAGTGGAGCACGTTCTCAGTTTTATTAACTTGATGATCTGGTACTCCGAATGAATAATCAACCCATATTTGGAGCACGTGCCTTATAAACTTAGCAAGTATTCCATTGTGTAACTTATCTTTGTTCACATCTAATCGGAGCATCTGCTCAGTTTTTTAGGAATGGGCACTTGTTAAGTTTTATTCACTTCACTTATTTTCTTTCACTGTATTAAATTAGAAAATATACAATACAGAGGACACGAATGATAGAATTAAAAATATCACATTGAGAATGGGGGAGTGGTCCGAAACGTTGGTGGAAATGTAAGAGCAACGAATAAATGAATTGTGATATAATGAAATATAATTAGAACTTTCTTCTTCCCAATGAACTTGTTTTACGTACTTAGAAAATAATTCAATGTTTACATTTTACTACTTGGACTCCTTGACTTTGCCGCCCTCATAAACGGAATTGATATCTAAAGGTGTAATGCTTTCAAGATTTATGACTTATGATTCAATATCAGTTCCAACACAGCCTACCGACAGACAAGTGAACTAATCAAATATTTAAGAGCACAATACCCGTTACTTATTCCATGTATAAAACTTCGAAAAACCAGAGAAATCTCTAAACAATGGTCATTGTCATTTTGAAGAGGAATTAAGGTCTCAGAATAACAACAAAGGACGCGTGGTCCTTCATAACATTGTCTTTTAAGGATCCTCTAGTTGCTTTCTTCAACATTACATATTCATGAACGGTTTCGTGGATTCTGTGCGGGGACTAGATGCTGAAGATACTCTACATCTCCAAGCTCTTCTCCTCCAGGAGTGCGATCCTTTGTTGACTCGGTCATAGACAGGAGGAATATCCGCCTAGAAAGAAGAAAAAAAGAACTGGGCGGGGACTCGAGTAGGACATGCCCTGGCAGTGCCCTTGTGGCCGCTTGCTCTATTTAGCCACTCTGTCCCTGATCTTCTTCCAGGAGGATCTTCCACTTCTTCGTCGTACTTCGAGTAGGAGTCAATCCTTGGATCTACGGGATTCCCTGGTGTTCCTTAAAGGATAGCTAATTTCTATATGGAACTAGTATTTTTAGATTTTGTAAATCGAACTGAAACATTCCTGCTACTTAATCCATCCTTTTTCATTACAAATTTTGTATACACGATTATTCTAAACTTTGAAAATTTCAGGACTAAATGAATAAATCGATATAACTTACTTATTACCAGGGCCGTCCACAAGGCCAGAAAGTCCGAAGACTTTTGGGGCCCGCTCCTTAGCGGGAGAACCCGGGTGCCAGGGACGGGACTTATCACAATTTATTCATTTTATTGATTATTTAAATTGATAATTTATAGATAATATCGATAGTTACAACTTTTGAAATAATCAAAGTCGATGCTCGGCTAAGGTACTGGTACTTGGGGGCTCGATTTAAAACCTGTCGTGGGCCCGACATTTCTATGAACGGTTCTGGCTATTACTAAAAAATTTTACAATTTTGATTTAATTTTGCTACATTCACAGATGGTTTTCTTTCATAACTTTTATCTTAGGAGTTTCTTATTATATCTAATCATGATATATCTATACTATTATATAAAGCTAGAGAGTTTTTTTGTTTGAACGGACTAAATTCAGGAACTACAAGTTCGGATCGTAAAATTCTTTTTGCATTAAATAGACGTTTATTGAGGAAAGCTTCAGGCTTTATAACATTACGCTATGACCCACAAAAACGGATTATATTTTTGCTGCCAAATTAATAAATAAAAATTATAACAAGGAACAATTTTTTTTACTTTCCCTTACCTATATCTGAAATACATAGTAAGGGGAAAAAGTATTGCGATCGTGAAAAATTTCGAATTCGAGTTTTCAACGGAAATACCCGTTTTAAGGTCCCTTGAGTCCAAATAACCAAGCTCGCAAAAAAGTCTGTATGCGTGTGTATGAACAGCCTACGCCAAAAATTTTCTTTAAAATCGACTAACCGGAAGCACTACTTTATATCATCAGTTATCCACATGTTTACACTTTTCTGGTAAACGGCTATAAAGATTTAGATAAAACTTGTCTAATGTCTTCTCCTTAAAGCCCTTTAACTTTTCATATATGTAGTACATCACCGGGGAAATCCAAGGAATATAGTTATTATGAGAATAATATTTTATTTGCGCATAACTCAAAAAGTATATATTTTACGTTGTTATAACAATGATATGAAAGGTAATTAAATTATCTAAAAATGCTCGGACCTGTATTAGCAAAAATATAGTGTATCTTATTACAAGACCCTAGATGGAAAGCCGAACGCGTCCGAAAGGAGACGGATGCAACCGAACCTCCTCCCACCAAGCCGCCAACCTGTTGTTAACAATAATGTAATGTAATAATTAAAAGTAGAAATTAATAATTTGATAATAAAATGTTTCCAGGGAAATTAAATGGAATTTCCATAGACACTAAATCGAAAGTTTTAAAATATATTTTCAGCGTGACAAACCCAAAATATATAGTGTATGAAATTGTCTTACTAAAACTGTTTAAACTATTTTATTACACTTATGTTGAGTTTATTTCAAATAGTGTTTATGTGAACTCTTTTAACTGACAGTAAGGTAAAGTTGTGTGATGCGCGCACCGCACCAGATTTTTCTTTTAATATTGTACTGAAATGCTATTCATAAAATTAATGTGACATCTTAATGGATTTTAATGCCACTCCCCACTTGAGGTTGCGCGGCTGAAGAAATTCACGTGGGATATAAGCTTCTCCCATGAGTTTTTCGTCGGGCGCCATATGTCCCAACTTCTTCATAGGTTTGACGTTAATTCCACTAAGAAACAATTTTTACATGTTTTTTTTTCTTCCTAGTTCACATCTCCCCTTTCTATATAATATTAGTGTAGCATTGCGGGTACACAGTTTAATTTAGTCAGTGAAGAGTGAAGTACACTGAGTGCGATGGAGACCGAATTATCTTCTGAATGTTTCAGATCCATGGATTTCTTTGTGAGTGGTATTTTTTATATTCGTTCCCTGTTTGTTATTTTTATTATTTATTTTTCTAATAGTTTTATTCATTACCTGTAAATCCTTAGGCACTAATTAACTTTAATAAACATACGGACAATGTAATCAGGGATTGATAAATTATCTGCCACTTCAATAATTTTGTTTTTATTGAAAATTAGTTTCAATTCATTTAAATGAAAAATATATATATAAGTTCATGAAAGACTCAGAGTTAAATTAATACATCAAGTTGAAAACCGCCTCAAATTAATGAAGTAATTGAAATAATAAAATCCTTCAAATCCAATCCAGATTTTTGCTTAAATGGCCAAATAAATATCTCCAATAGTCCAATCTTAAATTTATCCCCATCTGTAACAGAAAAAACAATTACTCACCGGAATTACTGGAAAAACCTCAACCCCTAAACCGTGCGATTTACCTACAAACACCTC
Organism: Rhaphigaster nebulosa; assembly: GCA_948150685.1. Lineage (NCBI taxonomy): Eukaryota > Metazoa > Arthropoda > Insecta > Hemiptera > Pentatomidae > Rhaphigaster > Rhaphigaster nebulosa. The sequence goes on along the minus strand of OX411309.1, from coordinate 140,178,009 downwards.
ACCTTTCTTCCATTACTAGTTCAGCGCGAGAACAAACCAATGCCACCTTTTCTGTTTTATATAATCTACTAAAACATTGGTGAGCACCAACGTGCATTTGATATCTTGTCTTAATTAAATTCATAATTCATAAATGTTTTATAATACTAATTTATATTGCATTTAATTTAATATGTATGATAACACCAAATTGTATTTTAAATTGCTTATTTTTGAATTTTTAGAACTGAAGATGAATGTATAGCAATTGAAACTAGTTTTCAATAAAAACAAAATTATAGAAGTGGCAAATAATTTATCAATCCCTAATTAGATTGATCCTTCTGTACTATCATACGAACGTCAACTGATACGGAAAATGCCCATTCTAACAAAAGAAAGACTAGTAAACTAATAATTCTCTGTAGCAAAGAAGATTTATGAAAAATGGACAATTGACGTGTTCTGAAGATTTCTAGAGCATAACACTTAACTCCAATGTCGCCTATTTCAAGAATTTTTTAAAAATCGGATGAAAATTTAAGGATTTGAGGGGTATCTCGATTTATATATCGATATATTTTTCATAATTGGAATCGAATTGTCAAGGTTTTGAACCTTTCAGAAGTAGAGTTTAGCACGTTATAACATATTCCTTCTAAGAAAATTTTGTGTTTAGGTGCTGTCTGGAACAGAATTCAGCTCGTTTTAAATTCACGATGTTCACTATCGTGAGCTCAGCACATATTCGCTAATGACGTAGAAGTTGCCGTGAGAGTTGGTTCTCTGAGGAAATCGCGTCTGCCGGAATAAAAGCTTTATTTAACGTATAATATTTCTGTTCTTTAAAATTGTTGATTTCTTAATGATGCAATTGGTCTATTTAAGTTGAAGCATAGGATTCCATTATAACTCGAAGTTAGTTGAGGCTTTCAAAAGGCATCGCAAGATCCTAAAACTCTACTAATATCGATCAAATGAAAGCCATTACATTGATCAATTTTAAAAATTAAGTTCGTGGGAAGGAGTGGGAGTGGGAAGGAAGTAAGGCCCTCTCTCTCCCTGCGTACGCCCATGTTTTTAACCGAACGATATAGTAAAAATAATTCTTAAAATTGAGCGTAAAAACAGTTCTTTAAATTGACCGTGGTACGCTGAAATAACTATATTAACCACCGAGTTCCATATTTTATTAGTCAAAAACTACTTAAAAGTAAAAAAAATACTTAATACAACAATGATAATGAGGTTGCTGCTCATTGATTTATGCGATTGAACATAAAATAAATAAAGTAATATATTATACATAACAACATATTACAACTAGGCAAATTGGCATTTCACGCCTCTTGTATTTTACGACCTAAGGAAATGAGAGCATCCTTTGATAAGACCTTTCCTAAAAAGGATATTCGCGAATTATACCCTTTATAAATCCCCGTCCTGTAAATTTATTTCAGCCAATGAGAGTTGCAGTAATATAATCTGCTATAAATAAAGGCTCGCCCCGTTTGGTATTAAACGCCGATACGCTTCAGGAAATTCACGGCGTAATAAATTACCCTCAACATCGTGATGATATTAAAGGGATCGCTCCGCATTTTTCCACGTTTAAATATTCTACAACGTGGGCTAAGGTCTCACGATACTTGTGGTCACATAAATGTATAAATTTTACATTCTTTTTTTGCCGTGTTTGAATCAACCGTAAAAGATCTTACTATTTCATTTTTTTTTTTTCAGTATCGTAACAAATATGAAATGTTTAACACAGTGTGATATCAAACCGTCAGGTTGAAAAATCAATAAATAATAGCATGAACAACATAAATAAATAAAATAAAAAATAATGTATGCTCACTCAAGAATACAATTTAGTCAAGAATGAGGTAGCTCTACCCAATACCTGTGTCTTTCATATTTTTACAATAATTATCATACTATTTTATTACCACTCATAAATAACGCACTACATAAAAAATAGTATCAAGAGCTATTAATTAGAAACAGCTTTAAATGAATAAACGAGGTTCAAACATGGATAAGAAATAATTTAAAAGTATCCAGACAAGAATTTATGGATTTTGATACTCTAGTTTAAAAAGTAAATCCAACTGACGATTTTTTCTCATTCGTTACTTATACTGTGTCATTATACTTATACTTATCGACAATATGTCCCAATGCGATAAATAATAATGTGTCTTCATTTGTTTATTATTATTTCTTTTAAATATACAACTCCATGAATCTTTATAAGTACACCATTCTTAATTTTTCTAGGCCAACTTAATTATTTAGTCAACGTAATTATTTCCTTTGCACAAGTTGTTTCTTTCCTCTTGGTCCGATGCAGCATCCCTTCCAACTGGATTAAACTATCTTCGAAGCTCGTCGTGCAAGCTTTTGAATATTGTTCGCCAATTTTCTGTTCAATATTGGTTCGATTTGGTATTAGTGTTTGAACTTGGCGTTGGTGCTTAAATAGCGTTCTCTCCACTCTAGAATCAATTCTTATTCAAGTTTTTTTGGTTCATTATATATATATATATATATATATATATATATATATATATATATATATATATATATATACACGAAAGTATAAATCCGTCGACTACTACACCTGAAGAGGTATGCTGTATTGTGTAAGGTTATGATTAATCAGCTAGCGAGAGCAGAGAGGACACGTAAAATGGATTTGTCATTTCTGCAATTATTTCCACCAACATTTTCATTTTTTCTTAATATTTATGTGAAATCTATTTCCGTTGATAATTGATTTTCTTTATTATTATTTTCCAGTTTGTTCTTTTATATCCTTCTGTGATAAATCCATTAGACATCTACATCTCACTACCTGCTAATTATTCTGAGTTACTTTCTTCGCTCAAGTTTTATGGTTCGATATATTCTGCTCATGAGCCCGGAACTTGCCTACAGATTTTGTTATAAGGTTTTAAGAAATTGATTGTTTACACTGGATAATATTCTGTATAGTTAGTTCTGTCTGCTTGTAATTCTAAAGAGGATCACGGACGACCACTCCACGCCAAATAGAACGTGGAATGACCGTGAGTGTGAAATTCTGAGCGAATTGTTTGGAGTGTTGTGGAGCGGCCAGAATTCCATAGGTCCTAAAAAACCTATCACGCCACGCTAAAATTCAATCACTCCATTCGACCATAAGTGTGGAAAATTTATTGTCAGTGTTTCCTCTAACATTTCCGAATCTGACTCTCGGACAACATATTGGATCATATCGTCCTACTTATTTTCCTTGTTATGCGAAATATATCCTACTCTTAGTAATTACCATTCTTAATCAACAATTTCTCCTATGAATGTTATTCGTGTCTTTAAAGGTTCCTTCATGTTCTGTTTCAGATGCCGCAGCTGGTACCAGGGGGGAGTCCCCCGGACTACAGCGCCGTCTTCGCGGCTGACTCCTTCGACCTGTCCCTCCTCCCCGCTTCCCCGCCGGTAAAGGAAGAACCCTGGGAGGAGGAAGAGGACCACAAGCTCCTGAGGCAAGTCCTCAAGGACACCTCTTTTCAACGAAAGTACAACCTCATACCGGTCCCCGTCGGAGAGCTCGGGACCGGATTCGCAATGGAAGAAGAAGTCGGGATGGACCTTCCGCAAGAGGAAATTGAACCTATGTTGTCGTTGGCGATGGAACAGCTGAAATCGGAAGTTCACAGTACCTGCGCAGTCCTCGGTATCTCAAGAGGTAAGGATAATACTAAGCAAATAAGTCATATATAATCTTTCCAGATTTAAAAGATCTAAACAGCCCAGTGACATTAATCCGTATAATATGGAGATCAGTCTAAACAAAGTGCAGTAAAAGATTTCGGATTGTTTCATACCTAGTTTTAAGTGCCAACTTTAAGCTTTTTCCTTTCAACTTTAGGACCAAAGTATTCTTCGGTGCTAAATTCATATCATTTTGTATTATTAATATCTTAGGGCAGTACATTATTGTTTTAAAGAAAATAAATATATTTAAAACATAGGCGTCTTATATTTTCATGATAGAGAATGACGAATGATGATTATTCATGATAGAGATAAGACCCAACAAATTGATTATCAAGTCTTTAGTTAACTTCGGATCGTCTAAATAGTGCGAGACAATGTGAACCGATTTCAGAACAAAGTGTACTTCATAGGCTATTTATATGTAATAATGGACGTAATTGCATTTCTATACCGACGATCACATGAATAATTCTAAATCGTATTTATGTAGAAATTTCTACTTTTTTATTTGAGAAATTAAATATTTACCGAGAAATGCGACCTTGTTCTGAGAATCCTACTTTTTGATATCACAAATTGTTGAAGTTCAAATACTACCGCTGAATGAAGTTAATTTACTTCTATGTTTAAAGATCTATGCGTTACAATTCAATGCTTATGTATTTGGTATATATACCAATTATAGATTAACATAAATATACATACTTCTTATAAGAATGTAAAATCATGCGCTGCATTTATTTAAAGCCTTCAGCACTTAATATCCTGAGAAATGCTGAGCCATCAGTTTTTTGCATAAATGGCGTCACTGGTCCTTGAGCGATAGCCAGTGCGGTTTTAATGCTTAATGAGCAAAACTGTAAATGAACTCACGCTCGGCTTCTGTAATGAGTTCTAATAAACATTACATTACTGTGTTACAGTAATCAGTGGACCAACTATTGAATCAAGACAATTTTAAAGTCGTAATCGAAATGATTTATAATATTTTGCTGGAATCAATACTTAGCATAGGTACTGAAATCGGATTTATACAATCTCTGTTCCAACACGAGTTTTGACTATACTGAAAATGCTTGGCGCATGCGGGGTAACAGATTTTGGAACGAAAAATCCGTACTACGTACCCATGCTTCCGACAGTTTGATGAAAGCCTGCTCTCATGTTGGAACAGATCTAATAAAAGGAAATTTTAAGCTTTACGAGGACTTTTCTTAATGAAATTTAAAAAAAAAAAATTATATGTCCCTTAATTTAAAAAAATGTATTATTTTATAACCTATTTTCGGGTTTAATCAATGTTTCGAAATTTTCGGCTTAAAAGGTTACCCTGTAGTTTACACTCTTTCTAAACGGTCACTCAATTAATTTTGATTTATAATTTAAATTTATGACTGAGTGACCGTTTAGAAGGAGTGTAAACTCTCTTTCTAAACGGTCACTCAGTCATAAATTTAAATTATAAATTCAAAATTAATTATCTAATGAAATATGGAATGAACATAACCATGTTCAATCGTTGGAGTGATGTGAAATGACAATCATATGTTATTTCCACTAATCCTCATTTTAATTAGTGTAAATTATTGATATTTATTCTTAAAAATAATTTGTAATCTTAATATTAAATCTGGATATATAAAAATTACATAAATTCATACATCAGTAGGTCCGATGAAAAAGTTTATACATAAAAAAATTCAAACTTTTGAGGAAAGCGTTTTCTATATTTTATTAAATTTTAGAAATAATTTCATTAATTCAGAAATGCTTCATATTTCCATCAATTTTTTTTTCTTGTTTTTGTTATTTCCAGCTATTTCTATTTGATGTATAATAAAAAAATTACAACCAAGTGGCTTGGTTCTTAACTTCCTTAGCCGTTTTGAACCTATACTTGGGTTCAAAACGTCTAAGGAAGAAAATTTATTTTCGGTTCTACCAGATATGGATCAGGAACTCATTTGGGGTTCACCCAGCCCATTTTCAACATAAAATCTGACTGACTAAACCACTTTCTTGTCAAACCGTTGGTCTAGAAATGTACTTCTTGCTAAAGTTATATACCTAACCCTTCAAGACAAATTTAAATCGAAGGTCTATTTCTTCCTTGGCTCCGCTGAAGTTTTTCTTAACTTTTGTGACTTATTCTGAGGAGTAATTCTTGTTCCCACACTCTTTTAGTTCATAAAGTTTTTTTTCTTAGAGAGGATGTGGTCAGTATCTCGTATCGATTACCTAATCTATCCCACTCTAACGGAATCTGTTTTATACACTTCACCACTGCCTCACAGCACTTTACCCATCACCAACCTGAGGGCTCAAGTCTCAGATGTAATCGGATAATATGTGAATCGATTATTAGTCGACATACATAAGAGATGGAAGGACACCATTATCCTAAAGGTCGTGAGTATAAGCAGGGGACGCCTACACCTGGACCTTATCGCAATATCTCTAAGACCTAATTAGAGTTGAATCACTTTATTTATGTAACTGCTATAACACTACTTTCTCGATAGTTATCGATATGACTCATCTCCCATTTATCACAGCCTATAATTACAATAATCGATAATCTTAAGAAATATGATTGTAATTATTTTTATGAGGGCGTATATACGAGATATTACATTACTCGAAATACTTTTTCCGTTTCTCTTTTCATTCTCACAATATAATTATGAAGCATATTAATACTAAAATTGAATTAATTGGAACGAAAGTTAATAAGCACAGTTAGGTATCATAAATTTGAGTCATGTTATTGCTACATCGATTTAACTTGAAAATCCTTTATATCGATGCAATAGATGCTATTAATCATTTCCATGTTATTTTAATATTCTACAAAACTCATATACTAGATTTTTTTTATCGTAGAATTGCATTCCTCTAGCTGGGGTGTTAGAACAGAAAAAATTCTAAGACCCCTTTGGTGTCAATATCTAAATGCCCATAGCTCAACAATTTTATTTTTAATACATTAATTATGTATTGCATATTTCATCATACTTATTGCTGTATAAAAGGAATCGGAAATTAAATAAAAGTATTCGCTTTAATTATATAGTCTCACCGAGGAAACACACCATTGAATTCAATACCCAGACTTGATTTGCTATGTGGCAATGTGTAATAAAAGGAAAAGAAGAAAAAATATCTTTTTTATTGTAAAGTTAGGACTATTATAAAAATGATATTATTACTTATACCTATGTAACCATAGGTTATAAGAAAAAAATGTGTTTTTTTTAATCAAGTCATTTTCTTTAATATTTTTAAAGTTGGAACTTGAATTCTGAAAACATCAGGTACACAAAAGGCACTTAGACTATTTTGCATTTCTGTTTTTCAATAACTGGAACTCATAGGGAGAGCAATAAATAAAATGCATATAAACCTTCCTCAAGAAATTCTCTAAATAATAGTGAAAACCGAGTTTTGCAAACACAAACATACGCAAATTTTTATATAAATAGATATTCTTCTTTATTATTTTCATTCCTTGCACTCTAAGTAGCTCTACGCATTTAAAACCCCGCTGATGTATGGTTGTGTATAACCTCTGTTTTTTTCTTGCTGCTACCAAACTTTCAATCGTTCTTTGGTTATTTGAGGATATAAGAAGAGAATAAATCATAAAATATTTTTAATGCGCCATTATCATATGATTATATCAATTATAAATTACCTGGGATGAAATAATTCCTTTATATTTTTAAAACATCTGATGTGACACCGCATGACTTTCTTGTACGCCTGTTAAAGTATAAATCCGTTGTTTAAAAAAAATGCGGGAAGTAACAAAGTAATAGTTTCAGGTAAAGTACCACTTCCGGCAGGCTAATTTTAACCACAATCTAGTATGTTATTTATATTGACAAACATGTCTTATATGAATTCGAGATCTTTTGCATCATATTTTAGTATAATTATTGATGAAAGCTTATTATGACGTTCAAGTAAAATATCCCTTCCGGTTTGCCAATTTGTACCGAAATCTATTATTTTGGAAATCTATTATAAGTGGAGTTGTCTGGTTCTTTTCTTTGCTGTTTTTTGGAGGAAAGTATGGTCACCACCCTTGATTCTTGTGTCTTAAAACTTATTTAGGAATAAAGTCAAATATAAATAATAGATTTTTATGAGACGTCTTTAGAAACTTAAAACAATAAAATTTCTTTCAAGTAATTACTCTGCAATTATTAGATGTCTGTAAGTATTTTTATTGAAGAAGTATAAGAGCCGTCATAAAAAATCTTTAAGGCCTTTGAACCATTGGATTAGATCTATTAGATATTCTTAGACCATAGGACAGGTAATAAATATATTCCTTTATGAGTCCCCTATGCCGACTCACACATGCTGATTATTTAAAAGACAAGGAATTAACACATGCAGTGATGCACTGTTGATTTTCTGTCTTCAAGAGACGGTCATAAATCCATTAAGTGATTATAAATTCCACTATTAAGACGACCGTGGAAAGGTCGCGACCCAGGTTGCACAACAGAGAGAAAGAAACGAACCCCACCCCGCGCCGCGGATAACGGGACGGAGAAAGAAGAAAGTGGGCCGCTCCTACAGACCGTCCGTCGGATCTTGACGCATTACATTCCTCCTCTCAACTAGCCACTTTTAAGCTTCCAACATAGAGGTTCGATTATACCTCTATCTATGTGCGATAAGTCGATAAATGCATTAATTAGCATCGATAAAAATTATATGTGTTATTGAATCTTCAGTAAATCATTACAAGATTCCAAAAACATAACCCTCGAGTCTCTTAAATGCCATTTAATAACTAACTAGTCAACTTTTCGTCAATTTAGGCATCATCGAGACAGAAAAAAGACTGTCCTAATAGAAATAGTTTAATTCCAACATATCTTCTATTTAGTTAGTCTTTTTTTTAGACTGTTGATGTGAGATGCACTGTCTCTAGTCAGTATTTATAGGATAATATCTTTTTCTGTACTGGTGATGCCTGAATTGGCGAAACAGTGACTGCTTAATTATTTATTGCTATTTGAGAGACTTGAGACTATGTTTTTGGAATATTCCGAAAACAATCGACTCGCGGCCTAAGACGGGTATCTTTTGTTTCGTGGAGCAGGGGCTTACCAATCTACTTAGAAAAGATTGGTGACCAAATACTTTGATTTGAATCAAATAAAAACACTATTAAACTCTATAAAATTTAGGCATACTATACAGATGATATGACACCATCTTTCATAATATCATTGTATTAAATAAAAAAGAAAAATGCCAATTAAATAAGTCAGATTTCTTTTTTTAACTAATGGATTAATTTAAAGTTTTTAAAAATCGACTCGATAATGGCAAGTAATGGGTCAAAACATTGCATATAAACTAATGTGATGTAATATTCCAGAGAATGATTCACCTGAGTGTATGTGCTATTTTAATTTACAATAAAAATAATTATAATGAATACTATAAAAAATTTAAAATAAAGTTCAATTTTTAATTACTATTAAAAAGTAGAATTTAATTGTTTTTAAACATTTCGTACAAATAAAAAAGCTGAAAAGTATACAACTGAATTTTCATTGTGCAATTGTAACCGCTAACATTATATATTGTAATATATATATATATATATATTGCAGTGTTTATTTTTATTATTATTTCTGTGGTCACAGAAAATAAGACGATTCAAATTTTCTACAAACAGTGAAGGATGTGGTAACTCACGACTCTTCTCGTAACTCGTAAAGATTTGGTGCTGTGAGTTAGGAACTTCTTCACTGTTTGTAGAAGACTTAGGAGATGATCGCAATACACATAACTCAGAAGGACCATTTTTCGAATCAGCAACTCATTCTCTGTGATCATAAATTTAAAAATATATATATTTCGGCATTATTTTAAGTATTTTTTTGGTACAAGTTTAAATTGTTAAATATTAAAATTTACTTGGGATAGATTTCCTAATCTTTTGAGATCCTATACTTATTTTTTTACTCCATGAAAGTAAGAAAGAAAATTAGTCTTATAAATTATTAGTCTTAGAAAATTATTAGAATTAGGTGATTTGGTCAGCATTGCGTTCAACCACCAGGTTTTTGTCCCAATCTATGGATCTATCAGGTGCCTACTTTATAGAGGCTGGATGGGCTCCAAGAGAGTCTCTTAGCAACAGAGTCAATTCACTTCTGATAGAACAGAAAAGTGAATTACAGTCATACAGTCACATACATGAAAGCATCATACTATAATACAGACTTTACTGTTCTTTAGGATCTTATAAATAAATATTGAATAATGGCAAATTTAAATGGTCCTAGAATATTAAATATACTGAATAACCCGTTGTTTCTATATAATAATATTGGAAGAAATTCGGATTTTATTGTTTGTAATTCTTTTTTTTTTTTTTTTTTTTTTTTCTTAAAAAAAAAGTCGTATTTTTTTTTCTATTGTTTGAAAATTTAATTAATCTTATAAATCAGTATAGGACTTCAATGGAAGTCTTAAGCCGGGAAAAAAAAAAAAAAAAAAAAAAAAAAACCTTATAAATGTTTTTATAAATTTTATTGTAACATAAATTTTATTTCCATAATAATAAAATAACAAAATAAAAATATATATTGAACCTTTGATTACTTTGTTACCAGTTGTGTTGGTCAAAAAATCTTAAGGCGCTTCAGTTTTCATGCCCGCAGAACAGTGTCACGCTAACAAGCCACTCTCTATCCTTCATAATTCCTGACTATCTATGATTATTTATAATATAGTTATATATATATATATATATATATATATAAACTAGTTATGTTAATATAATATACATTATTATGAAATCGTAAAATATCAGTAGCTTAGTTTTTTTGTTAAAGACGTAAAACCCTTAGGTCATAAATTCATATGGGATTATAAAGGATTGGAAGTTTGGAAGAGATTTGGTCTATATTTAAAAATATAACTAAATAAAATTAAATAAATGAATTCATAAATTAAAAAATACATTTATATTTATATGTTTATATATGTTTTATGTATATAAACCATTATAAAAATAAATTAATAATAATACTTTATTCTTTAAAAGTAATTCGGAAATACTGCTACAATTTAGATATGTGGAGGTGTGTTTTTAAATATCTTAATACTAATGTGATTGTTGCTTCGCTATGGTATGTTTTTGTATTACTTATTAACATAGTGCTTCATTTATAAAGTAAAAAAAAAGTAATATACATAATTTAATTAAGGCTTATCTAACATTTAAATTAGAGAATTTTGGTAGTATTATAGGAAACCTTTAATTTATGCATGTATTTGAAAATAGATATATATATATATATATATATATATATATATATATATATACATATATATATATATATATATATATATATATATATATATATATATGTATATATATATATATATATACATATATATATATATATATATATATATATATATATATATATATATACATATATATATATATATATATACATATATATATATATATATATATATATATATATATATATATATATATATATTGTTAATTCAATCAAACTATGTTTCTTAACTAGTAAGCTGTTAATTTTTTCGTAAAAATAACAGATAAGTACACCTCTACAAATATAAAGTATAATTTTATGAAGAAAAAAAGAAGTCACTTTTCAATTAATGAGTTATAATTAAATTACGGACCTACAAATTATTTAAATTTCAATATAATTTAAAAAAAATTATCGCAAAAATAGAAATTCTTTTAAACGTGCTAACTGGGTTAAAAGAGAACTATCAAAACGCATGCGCATAGCTGGATTGGCTACTGGAATGTGGTTAGCGTATAATGACCACCACCTGTTCAATCCTTGTCATTAAAAATGTTTAATGGTCTGCTAAACATCAAGTATTATTTTTAAGTTTTTTTATTTACAGTTTTAAAGATTTTTTAAATAATAAAAACCATGACGCGTTTCAAAATGTATCGTATAAAATACTAGTCTTTCTAATTAATTTAAACAAAATTAAAAATAAGCTCACTAAAAGCCGTTCAACATCTGATTATCATAACTTTAAAAAAAAATCGATTATTAATCACACAATTGATTTAAATCAGTAACACTTAATAAAAAAAATCTAAAAATCTCTTAATAAAATCTAAAAATCTATTATTAATTACATAATTGATTTAAATCAGTTACACTTAATAAAAATAATAATTTAAAACTCAATGTGCACTATTTTATTTTATTTGAACGTATATATTTGTACAGTTTGTAATTTAAGTTGAGAAGAAAATATACTTTATATAATAGTTATAAGCCTAACATTAAATTCTTTTAAATGCAGATATTTAGGTAAGAATGCTCTGTATGTGCAAAAAGTAATAAATTTATTAAATAATCAAAAGTGGCATAAATTAGATTTGTTAACAAAATTTTTATAAGATACAGCCAAATTTTATTTAATTATTTTATTTATTAATAAATACAAAAATTTAAATTAACATTTTGGATTCTTTTTTTTGGAAGGTTGATTCCTTTATTACAGCAAAATTGTGTTTATATATGAGCGCCATGAACTTTGGATTGCAGAAATAAGTCCATCCCGTGGTTGAATGAAAAAAGCTTTCTCCTCATACTTCAGGAGAACATACAAGGAATTTTAGTGTGCCACTCTGTTGTCTTGCAATAACCTAGTAGCAATTATTTTTTTCATTAGGCATTTTAAATACTAATTATTCGACTTCAAAGTCTGAGCTGTCGGTACCATGGATTTATGGTTGCCTGCCCCATAGAAGGGGGTGGACAATAGGTCTACCTATTGAGTTGACAACTAAGGTGGTTGACAACTGATTCTAAATTTCACCAAATAATATTAAAACATTTGGAATCCTTTTTTTAGTTGATTTTATTTAAAAGGATTTTCTTTATTTTATTTTGCTTATTCAGATTTATAATTTATAATTATTAAAAAACATGATTTTTATATTAAAAATTTGATTTATTCCCTAAATCATTTCTCAAAGAATATGCCCACATTTTTTTTATTATTTTATTTTTGATACCTCTATTAAAATTGCCCTTTTCTTGAGAAATTGCCGTTTTTCCTTATACATTTAGAATTATTGCAGTACTGCCTTTGATAGGCCCTTGGTTGAGATATGGCTCTCCTAGTTTCTCCTTAATCCCTCTTTATCCGATCAAGACAGTTATCACCACTCCACAATGGCCAGGAAATGACGGCTATGATAGGATAGTGCCGAAATAGGGTAATGCGGCTTGAGGAATAGGGTGGACCGAGAAAGTAGATAAGAATTAGCCGAAATCGGCTTTAAGAATCCAGTTCGCCGAGGCCTTGGCCTTAATAACAACTGCCCCGCCTTAATAATGGTCTATACTACATAATTATATATATATAATTATTTGTACATAATCATATACAATTACAATTATACATACATACATTCTTGATTCGACATCCCTCAGACGACACAATCCCTATCGAATCTACAGTAATTCCCACCAAACTTAATTTCTCTTATTATCTAATTTCTATATATTCATCAGCTATCTTGTTTATCAAAGTATTGCCATTAATTTTTTGATGTGCTGCGTATTTGTTTCCAAGTTAAGTACTTTTAGTAGATTTAAAAAAAAAAACCTTAAGACTATCAAGCAAAAAAACTGACCTATGAACGTTTCTTCGATCCAGACATATTAAGGACTTTAATATCACTTTAAACTCTTATGAATGGGTGATTCTCATTTTACGGGCAAGCTTGAGTCAATTAAAACTTTTACTCAATTATTTAAGTCTAATCTGAATTTTTTTCAAATAATATTATTATGAAAATATTAAAGAGTAATTTGATTTTATAATTATTCAAGCAACTAAATTGCCATGACAACGCAGTGTCCCACTCTTAGCTTTCTATTATTTTTTTTTTCGTAACCTACGTTAAATGGTAGAGGAATATAATTCCACTCATAAAAGATAACTTAAGAATTCTGAATCATATTTATTATTTTATTTTTGTTTTGCTAATTGTGAAGTATCTTTACGTAGATACTTTCTAAACTTTGTTCCCCTACTTTGATGTCATTACTAAGCAAAAAAACAAAACGTGAGAGATAAAGATTTGAAAGAAAGATAACACTAGGGAGATTTTTTCCGAGTTTAGTGTTAGCCCGGAGATGGAATGGAACCATGGAGTGGAGTGATCGTCAGTGGTGCACTTGAAATCTTATTCACTCCAAGCAATCCAGTCGCTCCACTTTATGTAGATAATTTCTAAACTTTGTCCCCTTACTTTGAAGTCATTACCAAACAAAAAAAACCAAACATCAGAAATAAACACTTGAAAGAAAGGGAACACAGGGTTTTTTTTTCCGAGTTTAGTGCTAGCCCGGAGATGGAATGGAACCATCGAGTGGAGTGATCGTCAGTGGGGCATTTGAAATGTTCTTCACTCCAAGCAATGCAGTCGCTCCACTCCACTGTTTCACTGCTCCATTTGGAGTGATCGTCAGTGGCCACCTTTAGAGTGAGAATCGTGGGTTGACATACTCTTTCTAGGTCCACTCATTCAAAAACTGAGCACCCGAATATTAATCAGAGAATAAATCAGTTGAATGAAGCACAGTACTGACGACACTGTCTAAGAATCCGATATCTCCACTAATACTGATTAATTAAGAAATGGAAGACAATAAAAATACTATGAAAGAATTTTTCCTTCTCATCCAGATTTTGTTTATAACCAATATACTCTCCGATAGTAAAAACGAACTTATCGAGTTCCAAACATCTTGTTCTGAACGGATAATAGAAACCTTCTTAGACAATATATTGCTACAAACATGCAAAAGGTTGTAGCTGACTATTGAATATGTTGTTATAGAGCATAATACATTTGAAAATGGCTGTATTAGAGGGGGATAATGCAGGTGGGGTGTAACTGACGCCCACAATACTCGTACAAAGAGTAGAGATAGATTTTATTGCCAGCGTGGGCGCTCTGTTCACAGATATCTTACTCAGCATTTCTATGTTCTGTTAGAATGTACTGCGTGTTAGATATCATAACATTTATTATCGAGTTAGCTTTAATGATTTTATTAAAATTTATGATACTTAATATATCAATATTTACATTATTTAAATTCTATTCATTAATGTCCAACAAAAAAACGTATACAAATCACTAGCTGTACCCGCACGGCGTTGCCCGTGAAAAGAATTACGAGTTAAATACCCTCCCAAATTTCAAGTTTATTGTTGTTTTATGTTTAACTTTTAAAAGATAATGTGAGTAACAGATAACAAAATCACCATTATCATTCCTAATCACCATTCAACATCATTCATATTGTAAAGTTTGTACAAAACTTTTACTAAAAACTTATAAAAATAAGAAACGACTTAAGTTTAACTTTTATTTTAACACATTGTTTATATATTGCACATTTCATCATACTTATTGCTATATAAAATTAATGGGAAAGCAAATAAAAGTATTCGCTAAAATTACATAGGTTCACCAAGGAAACAGATCATTGAATTCAGAAAAAATATCTTTTTTACAAACAAATTATTTTTTATTGTAAAGCTAGAACAATTACAACTTTAGTACGTATACAACCATAGATTATCAGAAAAATGTGTTTTTTTTTTTTAATTAATTAATTTTTGTTTAATATTTTTCAAGTTGAAACTTGAATTCTGAAAACATTTTCTAAAGACACTTAGACCCTTTTTCATTTCTATGGTTCAATTATTAGAACTCATAAGGGAGAGGGGGAGGGAGAGAGCGAGAGCTACCAGAACTTACAAAGAAACAACCGGTTACTAACAAAAATGTTGACTGTAAATATCCCAAGGACAAGATGAAGATTTTTCTCGGTAATATATCGGTAATAGATTGTATTGTTTAGAATTCGTCTCATTTCATTTAGACGTTTTTTAGGAACAGGATCAAAATGATAATAAATTTGCCAATAAAGCTTCACATTTTTTATACTTTTTCCTTAATCTCCAATTTTATAAACAAATGACGCTTTCAAAAAATAATTTCACTCTTGTTAAAATTTTTTCGTAGTGAACGCGGTTTCACATGCTTGAAGTTGCCTACAAGGCAGAATATGCAGGCTGAATTTATATATTATCTTATTTTATATATTATCAGTTTAAAATAACGGCATTTTATAGTAACTTGTATAACATATATACAAAAGAAAAGATATATGAAATTTTCAATTAAATCTTACAAAATTTAAAATATCAAAATGGTGAGAGTGGGAAAAAAAAGTTGAAACCTCCAAAAGATATTTCTATAGCACTTCTATTTATATGGTACAATAAAAGAAAATAGTCATAGAAAAATATAGAATTTTAAAAATTTATACGCCCGCTGCTATTCGAAAATCAGCTGATTTTTAACAGTTATATTTATTTTAATCAGCTGGCCAGGTGGCGCTTAACGGTTATTTCTCTCACGATTCCGAAACGACGTAATAATACTTTCATACTACAATAATAATTTATTTATGATGGTATTATAATTAGATTATTCAATGAATAAATAAAATTCAATATATATATATTTTTTCTTTTAGTGAAATTAACACAATTCTGCCTTATTTCGGTTTCTGAAAACTATTGCGAATTATCACTTACTAAATTCATATAAACCCGGATGAAATGAATCCTAAGAGATCCGTTTAAAGAAAAAAAAAACTGTATCAACTGCTCCAGAAAAAAAAAAAAAATCTAAAGGAAATTGCTGGCAATTACGGATGAAAAGGTTGTCAGATGTTGACTGAGCATTCGCCGCATAACGGACTCAAAGAAACCTGTAATAATTGAAATCGAACCGGAAATAGTGCTCGATTTTATATAACCAACGAAATGAGAATCGATATTAAATGATAAACAACTAATCCTAATCGAATAAAATGTATTTATTATTTATTAAACATTCTGGTTAAAGAAGAAACTTATTTCTTTTATTAACCATATTTCAATGAATACAGTTCCTTCGAGATCACTTAGAAGTTTGTTTCATGACAGGAATTTCCAATCTCGATAATGAGCTCTCAATAAAATCATGTAAATTAACCAATATGAGAAAAAAAAATGCTAAGAGAATTGATGTTTAATTTAAATTCAAGCTCATTAAGTTGACACTTGAGATTTATTTATACCAGTTATTTTTAATGGTTCATAAATCAATATTAATTAAACAATTTTATGGGTTGTGAAAGTTTATATACCTTCATAATTACATCGAGCACAATCAAACAAGTCCGTGTAATTTTTTTAATTTATTTCTAATTACTATTACCAAAAACGTTCTTTGAATGTTGTATCCATCAAGTAGATTGTATATCCAATATATTGTCACTAAAATTTCTGTGTGGAAGAGAGGAATTGGTTACCACAATTGTACACAATCATTTGACCTTTCCTAAAACCTCTCGATGTAAATTGATTACCAAAAACTATGTTTCACGTCAGGCGCGTAAGGTATACTATGCCGCATAACATATCCCTGATCAGATAATATAGAACAGAATTTAAGATCCGAAATTTAATTTTTTATATAATTTCAGTAGGTGTGATCGATTTATGTCATATTATTGCTTCAGTAATCTATTAAATATTTTCAAATCAAACTTAAATACACCTAATCTTCGTACAATGTACTTACTTACATATACTCATCACATGTTATATACAAAGGACCATATGGCGTTTGCTCGAAAACGGTTAATTTTAGGGCTTTAAAACACAGGGCCCATAACACTTGACTTCAGCATCGAAATCCATAAACCCCGACCTATCCCATCGTCGCAGTTTTGAAATCACCTGCATTTTTCAATCACTTTTATTAAATTTGTAGTAAGATATTAAGAATCGATATTAGGATATATCACTTCTTCATGAAATTCCCTTTTTTTGACATCTCGCTTGTCAAAATCCTTGAGAGCCGGAAAAGTGTTCAACCTTATTAATATATAGTGAACATTATTTATTTAACGAATTCTTGATTTTAGTTACTATCTGAAAATAAACACGTAATAGATTATTGCACATGCAGTAGGATTTCCTGTTTTCTTTCTCCTTGTTTATATTAAATATCTGTTTGTTTTTTCCAATGACAGGTGGTTTTGTCTTATCGGTATTTACGACTCACACATGGTAGACACCCCTTCCGTAAACATAGGTTCAAGAATGCGTGTGAGTCCATATCTACGGTTTTAATAGCTCATTTAATGCAACCACTAGAATTATAATATCCTATTTGAGCTTAGTACTGTATATTTCGGAGACTTCAAGATAGCGCTGTCAATCACTTTGCGGTTTTACCCAAGGGCGCCTATAGATAGCACTGCCGCACCCTCTGCTATATATATCCTTACAATAAATCTACTGACTGACAGATCGTGGAGGCTTTGATGTCAGCGGGTTTAGCAGTACTGGGGAGTGTCCAGTCAGAGATCCGCCTTATATTTATATCTTTTAATACCGGTACCGTTTATTTATTGGTTTCTAATAATATTAATTATCCGTTCTAGGAAGGTCCGGAATGGACGACGTTTTATATGGCCTCATCGATTTTAATCTATTCTTAAAATTTCCGTATTCGCTTCGCGGAGACTTCTGACTAATCTGTCTACCCAATGATGAAATGAATCGCGTAGAGAAACAAAATATCTGCTAATTAAACATGCATTATTGTGTCCTTGGATCCAATAAAAGTTAATTATTTTTTATACAAAAGTGACGTTCAAGATTTGTAGCCAAATCCTATTTGGTCAATATTATTTAATATATATATATATATATATATATATATATATATATATATATATATATATATATATATATATATGTATGTATGTATTAAAAATATAATCAATATATATACATAACAAATCGAAAAAAAAGTTAAATAAAAATAACAAACAAATAAGAATTAATTTTAAAAAATTTCTCCAGAGTTGCACTTCACTAAATTCTGCATTGAGCTTTTGCGACAAAATTTCTAATCTTTTTGATCTTTTGTTTACCCATTATTATTTTTTTAATTTTAATTAAAAATTTTTTTTTGTAGTGTAGTCTCTGCTTCTGGTGTTAATTCTTTTTCTCTTTCTTTCCTGTATTTACAACATCTGAACAGGGTATGGCGTGGGTCTTCAGGCACCTTGTATACTTCACAGTTTCCCTCCTTTTCAATTTTTATAAGGTTAAGATATTTTCTTGGCCACCCCTGATTTCTCCACAGCCGTTCCTTTTTACTGATACATCGGTTGTCAGTTAAGTCGCGGAGTCAGAGAGAACCGAGGTACATGACTTATTGTTGGCTGCACTTGATAATAGCCCTTTCCTTTTGTTTGTGATAGTCAGTCATATTGATCTTGTCATTCCATTATCACTTCTTCCTTTAAGAGATCCAACATAGGTTCATTGGCATTCTCTTTCACAGTTTTCCTTACCCCTGCAGCTCTATCAGCTGCCTCGTTTCCAGACTTTGTATCCACTGAAATTTGTACCTATTGCCACAGATTATTATATTCTGGATTATTTCTAAGGTTATATGAGATGTGATTTTCTTTCTATGGGCTGTTTTTAATAATTTTCACGAGAAGTCTATGAAGATAACTATGTCAAAGTTTGTATATGTACTTCGACAGTAATATATGGCTATGAGAATTGCCAAAAGTTCAGCAATGAGAACTCAACTAAATTTGGCAGATATGGAGACTGTAAGTGTGTGTTCTTTTACTGGATCTATCAAAGCTATTACAGTTTGGTTGGCGGATTTGAGGCATCTGTGAATATCTGAATGCGGTTGAGGTAATCAGTAGCTACTGTGTTGAAGTCTGATTGCTTTAAAATGGACGGGTCATATGATGATTGTGCGGTCCAATAAAAGTTATTCTTACCATATTAAATCTATTGAATAAAATTATACTACCTAAACTATAAAGAACAAATCAGGTAATCGAGTATATGACTTTGGTTCATCAAAAATAGATTTTAGGAATTAAATTATAATACAAACCACCGATGAAAAAAATTGATAAATTCACTTTATTTTTATTAGCATGCTAAATAAAAACAAGAAGCCAAAATTCATCATTCAACGCAATACTTAAACATAGATTTTTTAATTAGGGATTGATAAATTATTTGCCACTTCCATGATTTTGTTTTTATTGAAAACTAGTTTCGAATGCTATACATTCATCTTCAGTTCTAAAAACACACGAAAATAAGCCATTCAAAATACAGTTTGGTATACAGTTGTGCAAGGAGATGATTCGGTTGGCCGAATCATCTCCTTGCACAACTGTATTCAAGATATTAAGGAGGGCCTCCCGATCCCACAGGGTCGAACCACGGCTGAATACAAAATAAATAATTATTTGCCTCAGCCGGTCTCGAACCCGGGACCTTGAGATTAATAATAGTGCCTTAACCACTGAGCTACCCCGCTCCTTGGTATTATTATACATATTAAATTAAATGTAATTAAATTAGTATTATAAAACATTTATGAAATATGAATTTAATTAAGACAAGAAATCAAATACATGCTAGAACTCACCAACTTACAATTCTACTTAAGTTCAATCTACTTAAATCTTGGTGAGTACCAAAATGTATGTGATTTCTTGTCTTAATTAAATTCATAATTCATAAATGTTTTATAATACTAATTTATATAACTAGCCAGTTTATATTATAATATAATATAATATAATATAATATAGTTTATATTATATTATAAATAGCCAGTCGACGTTTCGTAAATTTAGACATCATCAGGACAGAAAAAGATAAGATCACATAAATGTAGACCAGAAATAATACTTCTCACATCAACAGTAAAAGAAAATGAAGTGCACACCAAATGGAGTAAATGTTGAACTATCTTGGATAGTGATATACTATCTCTATAAGTTTTATTATGTTGTTGATGTGCAATCTCTGGTCTACATTTATTTTTGGCCTGATGATACCTGAATTGGTTAAAAGTTTAGTTATTTACTTGTGTTTGCGAGACTTAAGTCTTTGCTTTGAAACTTCCAATAATATGTTGATAGTTTTATTTTTTGGAAAATTAACCTTTAAGAATAATTTATTAAAATAATTGCTACTGATCAAACTGATATGAGGAGGGTTAGAAGCCAAGTGGACTTTTTCTGTATTAACTGACTCGTTGAATAGGAGTAATGAAACAGTTTGTAAATGCATTATTTGAAGGCTGGAAATATTTAAACTATCTCTTTGAAAGGTTCGTCTTTTTATCAGAAGCGAAAAATATTACATGACGTTTTTGTTGGTTTTGACATTGGTAACATGATGTTCGAATCCAACTCTAAATCAAAAATAACTTTAAATGAGATATTTTAGGGACAACAAAAGAAAAAAGTGAGGATTGATTTTTTTTTCAAGAAGTAGCAATTGAATCAATCTCAAACTTACTACTCCAGCTAGAACAGTAGTACCTCTGTGGTATCTTCCTCCTTTAGTTGGAATACATAAGAAAATCAAACATTTTAAATTACAGTTCTGGCTAGAAAATGTTGGTAAACTGTACGATATCCCGTTCCTTCTACCATAGTTGGCGTAGAAAGAAATACTTTAAACACGTCATATAACAAACAAATAATAATAATAATAAATGTCAACAAAAGAAAATTACAGGTCAGTTCCAACAGGAGTTTTAACTATCATCAAACTTCTGGCGCATACGCAGAACAGTTTTTCCGTTCTAAAACCTTTGCCCCGCATGCGCCCGACAGTTAGATAGTAGTCAAATCCGTGTTGGAACAGACC
The DNA here is from genome assembly GCA_948150685.1 of Rhaphigaster nebulosa. Lineage (NCBI taxonomy): Eukaryota > Metazoa > Arthropoda > Insecta > Hemiptera > Pentatomidae > Rhaphigaster > Rhaphigaster nebulosa. The sequence goes on along the minus strand of OX411309.1, from coordinate 140,156,415 downwards.
ATCCATTTTACAGATTTTCATAACAAAAGCTATAATTTTATAAACCGTCACTGTAAATTAATTAAACCGTAACTATTAATGTTTTCGTTTATGGTTGTAAATAATTTAAATTGTTTATGGTAATATTAATGAATTTCATGGAACCACTTGAATGTTCGTATCCTTGGTCCCATAACGTCATCTAATCGATTCTCCTAAATTCCGGGTTCGCCACAGGGATATTTTGATAAAGATGAAGATTGATTTATAACTGACCCCTTAAATAATTAATTTAGTATTTATTACGTTGTTTCTAAATATAAGAACTCGAGAAATAGTAGGCATACCTCGGCACGGGGTGGGGCAGTTTATTATATTGATGCTCAACTTCACAGATGTATGTACAATATTGTCATTACAGCACTAAGAGTTGGAAACTTTGTAATCTACATTACATATCTCTTTACAACTGGCGCTATAAAAACATCAACGTATCCTAATATACAAAAAAAAACGTATTAATAAATAAGGAATAACTGGATGCATAAAAAAATCTTCGATTTTTTGTTACTCGAAACTAAACACGTTGTACTTAAACAGATAAAAGTCATTTTGCGTGCGTGTGTTTCTACACGAATTGCTTTCAAGACATCAATTATTTTTCTGAATAATGTTTATTACTACATGAATCTGCTATTGTTGTTTTTTAATTGTTATTCTATTTTTTAAATGAAACTACAAATAAAAAAAAACAGAAAAAAATTGGAGGATTCAAATACCAATAACTAACTAAACATTCGACGTTTCGCCAATTTAGACTTTAGAAAAGCATAACATCCCATAAATGCAGACCTTATTACTACCCACATCTGTATCTATATAATATCCAACACATCTCACACTAACAGTCTAAAAAAGACTAAACGAATAGAGATAGTAGATCACTCCAGCCCCCTGTTTCATAATAAAGTACAGGCACAAGTTAGCTTGTGCTGCTATGCCTTGCAATCACTTGCTAAGCCTGTAACTAACACTGTAAAATGCTAAAATACGATAAGATTTAAAATAGTAAATTTAAAAAAAAATTGAATAAAATTATTATTATCTAAAGACGATGAAAACAAATCTTTCCACTATATTTTTATCACTTATACTTCCACTTTATTATGAAATAGTGCCCGGCACAATTCAACACAGGGTCGCGCTGTGGTTCAGGAGGAGAAAAAAAATCAATTTTTCGAACTGTTTGAATCTACAAGTGGACTTTGTAGTTTGAATACACAAGAATTGAGTAATACATGTTGATGATTAAAAAGGTTGTGACACTTTTAACATTAGTTAAAAGGCGAAAAGATTCGTCACTTACGTACCCATTCATTGTTTGTGTATAGCCAAGCATCTCTCATATTCAAAATATAAAAACAACCAATATAAAGAAAAAGATAAATAAAGAAGTTCGATAAAAACAAAATAAATCATCTTGAACAACATATGTCTCAATCAGAATTCATAACAATTGAAACGCAGTTAATAAATGACGTAATAATCACGTAATGGTATATTATGACATTAAACTTAATGATGAAAATATACTTCTTAAAATCGGAAACTACTCAGTTACTTCACAAAAATGTTCCTCTAACAATGGTGCAATCTTCTTTTTAAGAACTTACGAAACAGTGATGACTCTTCGACTCTCGCGTCTCAATTTATGCTAAACGGAAAAATTTGCACAACTTTCACTTCATGGAATAGGTCATGAGGAAAAATATCTAGACATATGTTTTTTTCATTATTTTATTTTTATATTTACAAGCCCGCCCTGGATAGAGTTGGAAAGTACACTTTGTACAGAAGAGGTACACGAACCCTAGAGGAGGTACATGAACTTGAAAAGAAAGCGTTCACTTTCACCGAGATAGAAATGCTTAATGTCACCACTGTACGCCACGAAATGACGCCACAAAAGACAAAGTGTCTTGCATTGACTCTGGATGATGTATTATGTTTTTAAATTTAGAATCATTCAATAATTCGAGTAAATAAATACAAAAAAATAAAATGAATAAATAGTGGATTAATAAATTATATACGCTCTGAAGAAATCTTAATGTAGGCAAGTATATCGTAATTTCCAAAATTACTGGACGCCATTTTTTTCGAAATCAAGAAATAGGTTTGTAAACGGTTTCAGAGGTATATCTTTCAGCTTATTTTAAACCAGAATTATAGCAATAATTTCAAAAATATATCAGTTGTAGTTTTTACTTTTTGTTCTAAAATACTTTTTCTACCATATCTAATAACACGTATTTGAAATGACGTCACAATCCATGTGCAGGAGCATACTTGATTCGTAAATAATTTGTTGCACTTGCAATATTTACGTTATTCATATAAATATATTAGAGTGCACTAAAAAGTTCTAAACTAAAATAGCTCGCAAGATTTTTTCGAATAGTACTTTTTCGAAAATATTCAGTAAATGATTAAAGAGCACAAAAAAAAATTAAAACGCACCTTATTTTATAAAAATGTAACGCTTAAAACGATTTCCGAAATTACGTTAAAGCCTTTTTCGACTTCACGAATGAATTTCAACTTGTCTTCTAGATACTTCTTTTTTTTTTTTTAGAATATAAACGGAAGATTCTAGAAGAGACGAAATTTTGAATCTTTAACATGCCGGTAAACAATTTACTAGTCAAAGTTTCGCCAATTGAGTCATTATCAAGATAGAAAAAAAAAGATCACTTATATCCAGAAAATTGCAGCACATCTCATACCAACAGTCTAGAAAGATACATTGACTAGAGACAGTAAACAACTCAAGATACTTTTAAGAGTGTGTATTTAGATGCCATGGAGTACTGTCTCTTGTTGATGTATGATTGTAGACTGTTGATGTTAGATGTGCTCAAATCCAATATATATATATATATATATATATATATATATATATATATATATATATATATATATATCCAAATATTTTTTGCATAGATTTGTTGACATTTTTACAAAGATATTAAAGTGGAGAGATCTTACACTTACTTCTAAGAATCCATACAATTTCAAAATTAGATGTAAAATTTTTTAACTGGGGCAGAGAAATGTGTCTAATTTTTTTCTGTCCTGATGATGCCTGTATTGGCGAAACGTTGGCTGGTTAGATGTTTACGAGTATTTGAGAGACTCTGAAGGCTGTGTAGAATCTTCGATTTGTATTATAACAATTAATTTATGTATCTTTTTAAGTTTTTGTTCTTCCATATAAATCGTTTCCTTACTTCCCTATCGCTACCAGATAGTTATTGCTTTATTGATCTTTAAATTTGTGCGAAACGTGTGACTATCAAACAATTTTATTTTTAAATTGTAATTTTATTTTATTTGAGTGAAATAAAGAACTTCATCTTTTATTAAAATCTAAAATGTTCTTTTATTGATCTTTAAATTTATGTGAAAGGTGTGACTATGAAACTTCCTATGACTATTTTATTTTTAAACTGTAATTTTATTTTATTTGAATAAAATAAACAACTTGATCTTTTATTAAAACCTAAAATGTAGTTTTATTGACCTTTAAATTTGTGTAATATCGCAACAAGAACGATTTAAGCTTCTGAAATAATGAAACAATTTTCAGCGCAACACTGGGTTGATTTGTCACCTAGAATTAAATTAATTATATCAATTAAATGTACCTCTATATTTTAAAAAGCAAATTTTATAGGCCAATGCTAGACATAGTAAGCTTATGCAATAACAAATACAAACATATTTTTGTTAAAGTTAGAGCCCAATATGCATAAAAGTTACTTTATGCAATATCTCAAAACTACACTTTTTGAAATATTTGTGTTGCACTGAGGTAGCCATGAAGTTCGATAGTGGTTTCATTTCGTATTCAAATGAACGACTGTGAGGCATGAAAAATTGTATTATTGAACGAATTATTTCACTTTGATTTTGTTAATTGATGTTAATAATTTGTATCCACTTTTTGTCATAATTTCAAAATTGCGTTTATAAAATATATTATAAACCTAGCATTTCATTTATGATTTCTATTGTCAACCTTTTTTTTCCTTATCAAATTATATAATTAATTTTCAAAAAAGTATATGGAATCGGATGCAACTATACCTACTCAATTCTAATTCCCCGAAAAAATAAAAGATCCTTTGCTATTCAGAGTAGATTGTTTGACTTTTGTAATTCAATGAAGAAATAGATTTTGCAAAAATATTTTCGACTGTTGATGGGCTATTATTCCACCGTATTTTCATAGTCTTCGTGATTTGTTCATTCTCAAATGCGTTAACTATACACGACACAATCCCCATTTGCCCCAGTCACCACTTATGCTCAGTTGATTTTATAATTTTCAAGATGACTTGTTTTATTTTTACTTAATTTTTTTTCTTGGTTGTTTACTTATTTTTCTATTATTTAAATTGTCTCTCTATTCATTTTTACTAGTGATGTACATTTTTTTTTTATATGATTTTTAATTTATCTCCTTATGTTTTTTCATTTGTTTTTTTATTCGTTTATCTTTTATATATGATATGAATGGATTCTTATAGCCGCAATACCTACTGCCCTTCAATGTGGCTGCTTGCATTATTTTTTAAACAAAAAAAAACACAATCATAATTACTTTAAATAATCCCGTATCATCATTAATTAGGTTCCACAATAATAAAAAGCAAACACATTACAAATGTCATGCTACGCGCCACTACAAGACATCTCACAGGATCAACCTTTAGTAAATATGTCCTGATTAAGCTTCTTCTACGACAATTAACAGTTTCCTACATTTCTTTCCAGATCCTAGTAATTGGACGACGGAGGAGGTAGGCACCTGGTTGGCCTGGAATTCGGCGCAGTACGGACTCCCCGGAGATCGCTTACAGTTCTTCAGGATGCCTGGGCAATCTCTCACCGCCCTCACCGAAGAGGACTTCCAGCAGAGGGCTCCAGAGGTATGTGTTACTGGATAGTTCATAGCTTAGGCTCTCAGAGTTCTCAGAAGGAGTAATTGAGAAGTCTAACGTGTTTGGATACATTGCCATCAGTAAATAATTAAATAGTCTATATTTCACCAACTCAGGACTGTAAAATATAAGATCATAAATATATATATTATATTATATGAGATCCTGCCTGAAATACGAACCGTTTAGTTTCTAAGCTCTCCCCCGAGAGTGTGTGAAAGTGAGACGAAAGCCGCCCCAGTTGAAGGTCGCTGGCCCCAAGAGCCTTGTCAAGGCAAAGAGAGTAAGAGTCAAAAAACTTTATGAAATTAAATATCTTTATTATTATTATTTATTATAAATATGCTTTCTAGTTTACATAATATTTTATATAAAAAATAAGTACATAAATACAAAAAATAAACCTAAAATTCATCAATGGACCATTACATGACTTACTAAACCAATCATTTAAAAATATTAAAGTTCTACTAATAAATATAATATTATTAAATGTTAAAGTATAATATAATTATTTTTTTAAATATATCTTTCCTCCAAGATAACTCAGGATATTAAAGTATTTATAAAAACGAAAGCATTTTTTGTTGGTTTAATTTTAAGATTAAAAAAACTTGTATCAGAAAAACGATCAGTTTAGTAAAACACAAAATAAATGAAAATTATTTAATGTAACTTTAAATAATCAATCTTTTTCACTTTTGACGACATATTTCTTATTTATAAATAGCTCCATTTACTGACTGTAAATTATATAATACAGACTGTTTAAGAATTCGAATTCTGACCAATCAAATTGACTTCTTTGGAAGAGTTTATTCAATTGATGAATTCCAGGTTCGACCTTGCCTGGAATCTAGTTTTGTCGAGTGGTAATATTGAGGAGAAAGTTTTGAAAGGCTCTGGATATTTTATTCCTTAAAGTTCTGAGTATTATATTCAGTATAATATCTAATATTATTATATGTTATACATTTTAACACCTCAATACGAACAAACTATATAATTTATACAATCTTCGATCTTCGATAGCTTTAATATATAAATTTCTTTATCTTTATACAGTTTACTTCTGCAAATAACCAACATTTCCGCCATAGCCAATAATCAAAATACATATTTTGGGAGTTGTAGATTAATAATATCGATAATAAATTATAATTTACTGCAAAAATATTTTTGTGGAAAAATGAATATAAGAAGCTCTGTAACTAGAAAATTGCTCGTTGATTCCAAACACTTGAATATTTATTAGAAATTTATTTCACTAAAAATTATTCATATACATAATTTTTTTAATTTATTTAATTTTTTTCTGTTGGCACTATAGACCATACAGATCTTTGGCCGCGCGATGTGGCCTTACAGGCATTTATTATTGCTTGCGGAAATAGAGACAGCCTGGAGGCGGTCACCCAACCTCACGTTGCTGCGAATGATGGTTTCCATGGTGCAGCGGCAGGCTGCCCATTGCTCCATAACCAGTCCCTTTAGGGTCAATTCGGCAGCTTCCTTCCCACCAACTCACTCGGGTTCAAGGAGAGTGACAAATCGGTCTAAACTCACGGATTATGTCTGTTCAGGGTCAGCAGGTGCACGATGACCAATATTTCTTTCTCCGTAACAGACCAAAGCTCCGGACGACTATTTGACATCCTGAAAAACCGCAACGCGATTCACAACTTAGGTACACGGTGTAGGGTCATCCCTCCTACACCCGGTCTGTGTCAGTTGCCTCCTCACTCCTCCATTCGAGAACCAAATTTTAATTTTTAATTTCGCCTGTGCTAGGCATATTATATTTTTTTAAAACTAAATATAGCTACAAATTATTAAAAAAAAATATCCTACGATAGTAATTAGTGAAAGCTGATTTAGATAAATTTAAACTCAACCATTAGGAACATGCATACTGAAATTAAGCCGTAACGAGACCACATTATTGGTCAGTACAAAATTATTATGGCAACGGTGAAACTTTACAAGTAAGCTATCGATCAGCATACTAATCGATTCCGGATATTTTTAATCGAACATGTTGGCCTTAAAATTCCTCTGATGCTGTTTTTAAGCGAAGTATTCGTCCGGTTTGGTTGGGGGTAGGCAATATGGCGGTAATTATTACTTGCCTCGATTGATTACATTCTCTGACCCTAGATCGGTGTCTAGAAAGTCATGCTTAGAGGCATATGTAATATATATATATATATATATATATATACATATATATCCTTCATTTGGTAGAAGAGTGCAACAATACGAAAAAGTGGAATTATACAGGAGAAGCGTTTGAAGTTTTTCTACTTAGGTATATCGCTATCCCTCAGCTCACTGGCAAAACATCAAGTCGTACATTTTATTAGTCATTAATGCTTAAGGTAATGCGGAGTAAGTGCTTAATCGTCTGTTTAAATTCAAATTCTGAACTATTAAAAACTGTCCTTTTGAAATGATGGAGTGTAAACACTGATAGATCACAAATCAGCCACGAGAGTTCGCTAAGGTGAAGAATAACGAGTTGTAAATCAGTTCCGGCCTGTTGATTAAGTTGGATCTTTCAACTTCTGCTGTGTTTATCCACCACAAGGCCTTATTTTTTAAAACGATTTTTCGATATACGGAAACTTCAGGAGCTATTCTATAAAATACTTTGTTATTTAAATTTTTCCTTGAAAGTTTTTTAGCTTTCAAGTGCGAGTTAGTGTTTCCCCGGCAAAAAATAATAGTAGGGGTAAGTGCAGATCTCTGTTGTGGGAGGACTGCGTGCTGAGTAAACTAACACCTACTATCGTGTTTTGCTAGAGCATCTCCAGACTAGCACATTGAAATAAAATTAATTTTTTTCAAAACATTTATTCAATTATGTTCATAATTATCACTGAAGGTTTAAAATGTGAATTTCAGTCAAGTTATAACTATTTTCGATTATTGCATCAGTATAATAATCCTCCGGAAACGAAGTATTTTGCAATTGCCCCACACCTGTTACAGCTTGAATAATGTGTCTTCCGGGTACCTTTAACGCACTTACCCCTTAAGGCAGGGGTAAGTGCGTACTAAGTACTACTAAATTCAATCATGGGCTTGAATGTAATATTTAAACATAATCGTCTGAGGAACGTTTTTGAAAAAATAAGGAAAAATCTAGCTTCAAAAATAAATATTTTTACCGTCATGTAAAGTCAAACTTGGTAAAATCTAGTGCGCACTTACCCCACATTACCTTCCCTCCTTTGTTTTCAAAAAAAGTTAATCTTCATTTTTTATTATTATATTTATTATTATTATTTTTTATTTATTATTATTATTATTTTTTATTTATTATTATTATTATTTTTTTATTATTATTATTAAGAATCAGGAAACAAATTGTGGCAGTTTTTCATGAAAACTGTGCAAGCTTCTATATACATATATTTATATATATATATATATATATATATATATATATATATATATATATATATATATATATAGCAAGTTTATATATATTACAAACACTTTAAAAAAAATACACCTTTTTATTAAACAATAAATTGAATTTGAAAAAAAAGAAAGAAATCAACTTTCTTCAACAAACATTTTGTTGAATGTTTTAAAGTACATAATAATATGTTTAGAATAAATAATGATGCCTTCAATGTCTGATCTGACACCTTTTGGTCACCTATTTGGTCACCAGTTAGTCCCGAATTAATCCCAACTGTCCGAATTTTCATCAAATCAAATAATTTCCGGAAAAAATTACTAATAGTTTTCTTAAACTCAACCTTAATTTTTATATGAACTTTCGATTAATATTCCTAATAGCTTTTATTTAAATGAAAATATAGATATAAGGTTTAAACAAGTTTTCACATCGAATTTTCCCCATTAACATTGAATCGTGCTCTTATGGAATATTTTATTTAAGAACGAATAGTTTTAGGAAATATTTCTGAGACTCCTGAAAAAATTCCATGACGCGAGTTGCAGGTTAATAACCTAAGATGTATCATAAACTCTTGTTCCGTATCGTTACAGCCCATCTGATTTCATCGATACAGTGAGTAATGTCGATTAATAATCGAGGTTCGGCAGGCGGATCGATTCCTTCCAAAGTCGACCCCTCCGCCGCTGACCCCCGAAACGAGGACCCCGTGAAAGGTTGTGCCGCGGTAGGATTTACCGCGCCGCTAACGGTAGATAATGTAAATGGAATGCAAGTTCTGTTTAAAGACTCTATAGAACAAAGAAAGGAGCGTGCCTCACAATGGTATCTGCTCCTATCGACAATGGTGTATTCAGCCCCGGGGGGGTTCGGGGTCAAAAACATCCAGCTTAACAAGACCCAGTTAGGTGTATCTCTTTGGATCCCTGCTTCCTGGATCATAGCAATATCCTCCGTGGTTATGGAATAATGTTATATATCGAGGAGGCTGAATGAAATGAGGGAAAACGAATGACAGGTAGCATTTTTCTTCTTTAGAACGCTATGCAATATGCACGAAATCGCCAAACTGGAATCAAGTACAAATAGATCGTAGGTGATGGGTTATTTTAATAATTCAGAGTATTAAACACAAATATAAAATCGTAAGCATAATTTAAAAAAACTGACTTAATTAGTATCAAGCTAAAATATTTTGGAGGGCTTTATAATACAAAGTACTACAAAAGCAGAGTATGGCTAAAATATGTACCGCAGTGATTTTTGTTTGCCATTGGTCCTAAGAGATTTCTGTTCAATTGAAGTTGAATGGCCTAACGCAGTTGAGTATTTGAAAATACTATATATTTTCATGAATTGTGGTCATCACTTTTTTTATTTTTTTTATTCTAACAATTCCATGATAAAATATCATGAAGCAATTTATTTATATTCCAAGACGGCTCCGAATACCGGCTCTGGTTGGTTGGTTGTAACAATGCTTGGGATTGGCCGAATCGAATCCTCCATTCTCACGGAAAGCCAATAAATCCTAATGGCTCAGTTCGCCTTTCCCTGGCCAATGAGCATGCTCGGTTCAATCCGTGTCCTTTCAACCACGAAAAACACGACTCTACCCTTTACAATGCTCGCTTCTCTTCATGATTTCGTATCTAAAATTATTAAAAAAAAAAAAAAATTCTTTACTATTTCATACATTTATATTCCATACATACTTTCAACAATTGATCGTTGCCTTTAGACCTACTTCCGCCTAACCCCATTGAAAACCAAATCTGAAAGATCAGTTTTAACTTAATCCTCCCATCTACGTTTTAGCCAGACGTATCATTATCAACGTTTCAGACGTATTATTAACTTCCTTATTGTTCGCTGTTCATCCAGCCCAACAATTTCACACGCCGATTTTAATCACTGGGAAACTATCCCTCGATTATGGTCACCCAATGCTGCGTAATGAAGTTTTTAACCGACTTATCTTTCTTTGAGCAAAATATATTTTTTTTTAAACAAAATCTTAAGGCTTCATTAAATTGTTATATTTTTAAAAATATATTATTCTTGTAATAATATATAATATTATTTACAGTTCGGTAGCTTGCTGTACGCCCAGCTTGAACTGTGGAGGGCTGCCAGCGTTGAAGAAACGACGGTCGATGTTAGCGGACTCTTACAAGAAACGACTACAACGCGCTCTGGGTCCTCTTCTGGCGAACCCTCGGATGGTGAGTAAATTATTTCAATTATATAATAAATATATTAGTTTTATAATGTTTATATATTCAACTATGTAGTTGGAATTGGAGTATTTAAGAATGCTAAGGTTTATTACAAAATTGTATTCCATACATTACTATGGCAAAAACAGTGATTAGAAAAGTAACAGCTTCGTATATACTTGAATATGAAAAAGATTTAATAATTATCTGTATGAAATGAGATTTATTACGTAATTATATTAATTTCTTGCTTACTGAAAACATCAAAAAAATAGCATAAACATTTAACTTCGACCAAACTTCGCGTCTAAATATTTCGACTTCAATTACTTGGAATACGACGTAAAATTTTAAGTGAACTAATGAGGTGAAGATATGAAGAACTAATAAGTGAAGGTATATTTCATTGACATTTAATGTATCTATTATTACAGAAAGGTTTATACAAATTACTGTTGTACAAACTGATATGCAGAGCATATATACATTTATATTTATTCCAAACCGATAAATAGAAAGAAATGCCCAGTGGATCCTGAGATAAACTAAGAAATAATCCTTTAAATCGCTCACACCTCGGACATTTATGAAGAAAGTAAAGTAATAAAAATGTTTGAAATCATACTAAATCCTTAAAAAAAATATCCCCAAAAAGTTTTAATTTGGGATATATAACTATTTGGAAATAATATTGTAATAATTTGCATTTTTTTTTTTTTACCCAATTTTATTTGAGTACTGCGAATTATGTTTAGGGAGTATTTGTCATTTTTAGCAATTCCTTTCAATTTATCTATTACAGTGTATCCAAAATTTATATCCTAGTCCCCTTAAGAGAAAATATTTAGAAAAATGAAGGTATGATACAGTGTGCATTATATTTTTCCCTGTAGCACAACATCGGAAGCTCATCGGAGAAAGTGAGCTGATATATATATAAAAGTTCCATAGCAGGTTCTTATATCGAGCAGCTTGAATTTCTCTAATGATGCACGTGAGAGAGAGAAAGAGTTGTCGCTTAATAAATAATATCATGAAAAAAAATAATTAACATTCTGATATCATTAATTATGAATAAATTTAAAAATAATTGCTAATTAATTAATTGTTACCATAGACCCGTCTCGAAATTTGCATAAAATAAAAAATATAATAAATTATATAATGGTCATGGAACCGTATCCTTTTCAACTTTTTTTTATTCGTAACATTATTGTACGCAGGTAGAGATCTTCCTGTTTTTTTCTATTCTTACGTCTTATTATAGTGTATAGGTTGTACGAGTACGATTGATTAATTAATTAAATTTAAAATACCACAAAAGACCTAACAATAATTAGATTAATTTAATGGTATTCCAACTATTTTTTTTAAATTCATCTATTTTTGAATTATTATTTTTTTTTTAAACTGTTACTAACGAATTACATGAAAAAACAAACACTGCAAGTAATGTCACTTTAGTTATGTATATTTAATTTGAAAAGAAATGGCAAATGGTAGGCACTGTCGAATTCCGAGGATCATCCGGGAATGATCTGTGACTTTGTTGATAAGTCCCAAAAATTCCGGCCCAGTACTTTCGGAGAAAAGCGATGGACAGATTTCTTTCGATTTTTTTTTTTTTTTTTTTTTTTTTTTTTTTTTTTTTTTTTTTTTTTTTTTTTTTTTTTTTTTAAGGAATGGATTAACATTGTTTTTTTATTGGCTCATTATTGAAAATAATAAATCAAAATTATATTCCAATTTAGTTCATTTTCATTTATTGTTGACTTTCGAAATTATCCCACCAAATGTATAATGAAATATCTACTGCATAATGTTCAATTTACACATAAATAATCGTTAATATTCTCTACATATTGACTTAGACTTCTTCAGACAATGACAATAAATCTATACAAACGGACAGTCCACCTCCGCTTTTTCCATGAACTAACGTACAAAAATATAACAAACTATTAAGAGATATAGCTACAGCTGACATGTCCATTAACACTATAAGACGACTAGAAAGGAGCTGGATGAGAGATCTCCTACCATAATTTACGATGCAGGAATCAATTCCCTGAATGCATTACCCTTTTCTATGTCTGACCTACAATAACAATTTTATCAAATTTGGCCAACGTCACTACTTATGTGGCAGGTGGGCATCAAATTTGAATTTAAAAAAATCAAAATATAGTTGTTAATATATAGTTGCATGTTTTACAGAAATCGGTTAGTCAACTGTATTTTTCTCTATTCTTTGACGCATATCATCCCAGACAACTTTCTAATTCCTAGAAAGAGTTTTATTTTCGGTGTTACGAAACAGGCCGGTGGAGTTCCGGACTAATCATAATGGGGTTGGCAACACTGTTTCTGACCGCTGAAGGATTCCGGTGATGAGAAGATTGAACAAAAACGAATCCCCTCTCCCTCTTCGTAAAGAGTTGATTTTTTTCTTCTAGAAGAGGGCGGAAATGATAAAGACTGTATTGACGTCACTGGAGAGGCGAGAGTGAGAAGAAAGCAGAACTAATGGTGGACTGGATTGCGTCAGCCCACGCGGCTACTGCACGCCGCCATCTTGCCATTTCCCATGCACCACATCTATGCAAATGCCATGTCTCTTAACGTATGCAGAAGAATATTTAATTAGAGAACATTAGGAGGTATAATGGGATTGTACGCATCACGTAACACGACCTTCATGTATATTTTAATGTTGAAGTATATTTCATTATCTGAGGATCGTTAAGGGTCTGAAGCGTGGCAAGAAAAGCATCTTTAGGTATTTGGAAGATTCCAAAAGCCTCAAGTTTCTCAAATAATAGTAAACAGCTGGCCAGTCAAAGTTTCGCCAATTCAGGCTTCATCAGGACAGAAAAAATATAAGATCACATAAATGCAGACCGAAGACATTTCAAGTTATACAGGTCACGGAGACCCAAATGGACAGTTGGTGACTAGGTTAAGGAGACAAACAATATAAAAACTCTCTAAAGCCAATAGAAAAAAATAAAGTGGAATAGCCATGTAATTGAAGAGGGGAAAAAATGATTTCGATCCTCAATTCAATTCAATTCTGATAGTTTTATGAGTATTTTGATTAATAAAAGTTGCGTTAGAAAGCTTAACTAATTTTATTGTTACAGTTATTGAGATAATATAAATAAAACTTTTAGAATATCATAATCTCTCTCTCTCTCTCTCTCTCTCTCTCTCTCTCTCTCTCTATATATATATATATATATATATATATATATATATATATATATATATATATATATATATATATACAAATTCAGCCTGCGTATGTTCGTGATCGCAAAACTCGAAAAGTAGTCGGTCGATTGTGATGCGGTTTTCTCTATCATTTAGAGAATTTCTTTGAGAAGGTTTATGTGCATTAAATTATTCGAAATGTTCCCCAAAGATGGAGAAAAACTATTATAAAAAATAGGTTATTTTGTAATCGTTGTCATGACAACTTCATACATGTGGAAGCTAGTCCACTACAAAAACATTTTGACAAGAATGAAATTATTGTGTGAAAGCGTCATTTGTTAATAAAATCGGCGGTTAAGGAAAAAACAAGTGTAAAAAATGTGAAGCTTTATTGTCCCTTTGGCAAATTTATAATAATTTTGAAACGTCTTAATAAAATCAAACAATGATTACTGAGAAACATTTTCATCCTTTTGGCCTTGGAATGTTTACAGTCAAAATATTTGTTGGTAACCGGTTGTTTCGTTGAATGTTCTGGTAACCGCCCATCTCCTCCCTAAGAGTTTTTATAATTGAAATGCAAAAGAGTCTAAGTGGCTTTAGACAATTTTTTTCAGAATTCAAGTTTCAATTTGAAAAATATTAAAGAAATAAGAGTTAATTAAATAAAACTTTTTTTTTTCGATAACCTATGATTGTATTAATAATAAAATCAAGTTTATAATAGTACTATCATTATAATAAAAATTGATTTTTTTATAAAAACGTCTTTTTTCTTCCTTTCCTTTCATTCCACACAGTCACGGCAAAGCAAGTCAAGGGTATCGAGTTGAATGATGTGTTTCCTCGGTGAATCTATGTTGGCTATAATACTTTTATTTAATTTCCTATTCAGTTCATATAGCAATAAGTATGATGATATGTGCAATATATAATTAATGTGCTAAAAATAAAATAAAAATCAAAGTCAAACTTAATTTTTTTTTTAAAGTTGTTTGTAGGAGTTTCGTACAAACTTTACAGTATGATCAATGGTGATTAGGAATGATAAGAACAATAGTTCGGCCTTCTGTTAGTTACATTATCTTTTAAAAGTTAAACATAAAAAACAAAAAAAACTTGAAATTTGGGAAAGAAATCGCAATTCTTTTCAAGGGAACGCCATACGGGTAAAGAATGGTATAAATTAAGACAAAATTATAAAGTTTCCATACAATTTATTTTCGAACAAGTTTAAATCCCTTCCTCGGCCCATTCTTGTATATCTTGTCATTTTTACTTCAGCCATTATCTAAAATAAATATATATAAAGGAACCTATTTAGTAAATTATTAGCTCAAATTATAATTGTAATACATTTATAATAATTCAAGCTATCAATCCATGTAAATGAATAAAAATTCTAAGAAGAATTCTAAAAAATTTCAATTAATAATGAATTGAATGAAAGCGATTGGAAGATCTAGATTTGCTGATTATGCCTAAAAATCAAAAATTTTCCTTGTAAAATTAATTAAATTATCTAAAATGGTATAAACACTTTTCTCGAATTACAAAAATATTTCTAATTATATATATACTTGAGTATGTGATGATAAAGTTCTCAGGGTTTGAATATCAGGAAATTGTGTAAGAGGCCATGACTTGCTGAAAGCAGCTATGTCTAAACTTTCAGGTATTTCCGCCATGATCGGGAAACAAACAGCAGCGATTAATTTCTGGGTAGAGAGTGCGGACATATAATTATGGTGTAAATTGGAATCCATTTCGTAGAATAATAAAAGCATATATCGTAGTGTGTTAGGAATTTCGAAATTTAACGCAAAGAGTATTGCATTTTAATTTTAGGCTAAGTAAAATATATTACTTCGAAGACTGACAATTTGATCAACGTTAAAAATATATAACTTACCAAAACTGATAAATATAAATTTATATTGAAAATATGTCCATAGACATCATATATATACACATATCTCTTTATATTATCTTAATTAAATCTACACCTTAATAAAAAATAATTAATCAGCGAATAAGCTGTAGTAAAAGAACATGAAATGAACAGAAATAAGGAAGACTGAACCCAGTGCATCCTGCATTTAAGCAAATAGTCATCGTTGGGTCATTGGATCTCTCGTCCAACTCCTTTTGAAGTTTTGCCGAGTAATTAATATATCATGAACCATTTGTAATTCATGCGAAAGTGGCAGTCAGATATGAAAAAATATGGGCGGAATTAAAGGCGTAATGCAAATGTAACATGTTCTGAGGCCTTGGCGGTCAAATGAAATATGAAGAAATACATATGACATTTGTACGCATGCGTGAAAGTACAACAATGATTTGTAACGTTCCCTGATATAATAAGTAACAGCAGAAACCACAGATCTAATACGTGACAGCTGATTCATAGTCGTGAATAAAATAGCCGGTTATTTAGTCACACGTTAATGTATCCGTTACTTATCGGTATCTGTGACAAATCATATGGCTTATTCATGTATATTTCCAATGCATATAAGAGGGAAAGCTCATATTACGCACTCATGAAACTGCATAAGAAATATTTCCAAGTGAAAGTCGAAACTATAACTATTGTAATTTCCATACTTTTATTACAGTAGTAATAATGAAAGGTTCTAGGAATGGAGCTGGAAGGAAGCGAGTTGATTGCATCATTAAGCCACAACGTAAACAGATAGGAATCCGTTTTAGAAAGCGCCGAGTTTTCACTTGGCTTTTCACTCGGGAAAGCCTGTGGGTGTCTTGAGTGAATACCTCGCGGAGTATTTAGTAACTACCTTAGCTTTTAGCACAGTAATTTACTAAATACATTTTGTTTGCAATTACTTCAAACAAGGAAATTACAATTTCTCTTTGCGGGTATGACAATTTTTATAATTAAATATAAATAGATTAAATCGGTTATTACAAATGACCTTTAAAAAAAAATGCTTATAATTGACAAAGTTAGTGTATAATTAGAAGATTCTAAAATAAAACTTTAGTCTCTATAACAACAGTAAATAACTAACCAATGCTTCGCCAATGAAGGCATCATTAGGAATGAAAAAGCATAAAATAGAATACAACCAGACCTGAAATAGTACATCTCCCACTAACAATCTTAAAAAGGCGAAGCAAATAGAGATAGTACATCATACCAAATCAGTTCAACACATACTGAAGAAAAAGGAAGATAATATTAGAACAGCTGAGAAAGGTTACATTTAAACAGATTATATAAAGGTCCATTCACACTTTTGCCAAACTATGCCAAGTCACAAGCCAAACCAAACAAAACGGCAAAGGGGTAGATGGTGTTTACAGAAGCTTAGCAAACTAACCTATACTCCTGCTACTTTTCCGGTTATTCCAACTTTAGATGGCTATTAATTTCGGTTTGGCACCTTGACTGCCAACTATTAAGACCTTGACGCCATCTACGACAACTCACGTACTTTTTTTACCTGTCATTTTTGAGCACCTACAAGCAAATTCGTAGATTATCACTGCAAATATGGATAGATGGCCTCAGGGGAGAGAATAAAAAAATCAATGTTGACTTACATGAACTGAAAATTGAATAATAAATGAACAGAATATATACAAAGTTTATTCAAAATCGTCAAGTAAAAGAATATTTTTATTGTTTGTGATAATTTTTAAAACAATCTTCCACGCAATTGGGCTTCTCTTGACAGATAGGACAGAAATAACGCGTGCCTCGGAGTTTTTACTTCCTTGTACGCAGTAAAGAAAGTATTATAATCGCGAAAATTTTCGGTTTTCAGATTTATAGGTAAATATCCATTTTGACCATTCCAGAATACATTTTGACTAGATTCGTCGTGGCGTCTATACGTACGTTCGTTCGTGTGTATCTCGCATAACTAAAAAACGGTTAGCCATAGAAAGTTGAAATTTTTTATTTAGGATTGTTGTAAAATCTAGTTGAGAATCTCCCTTTTTGGTCACTTCATGATCACCGGGAGTGGTACTTTGAAGATTATAACTAATTCCCTAAAAAATACTAAAATATAATAAAAAACTTCTTAAATTTAGTATCTATGATTTATATATTGATTTCAATGAAATACTAGGTTTTGGTTAAAATTGATAAGCCGGAAGGGGTACTTTAGTTGAATGTCATAATAAACTTATATAAAAAATTATATTATGCAAAACATCTCAAACTTCGTATATAAGATTTGTTTGTCAAAATAAATAACATTTCCAACTTTAATTAAACAATTTGATTACATATTTAAGTGTTAAAATTGGGTGTAAAATACTTGTTTTCCTCCCCATCCTTGGATGGACTCCCCTCTTCTCCCTCCCCCCTCCCCCGAAACGAAATGCTGGAGTACGCTACTGCTAGTGGTGACAGTTTTCCACCTATAAAGTACTTTTTCAACGTTGTTTGGTAATATATCATTTGCGAACCCATACTCCATACATTCATGCAATGCAGACCTTATAAGAAGGAACGAACTAAATTGAAATATCACCCGCAGACCCGATAGCCATCTTGTCTAAGTGTCTTGCACGATAACGACGCCTGTTGTGGAAGTCCGACCTGAGCGCAGAGCATTCCAATTCTCGAGGTAAGAAGTAGATTGTGCATTAAGAGAGAGTGCATTCATCATCTCCTAATCAGGGCGACCTTGAGGACACCGGAACCCGTTTTAGGGTCAGGACAGGGCTACCAACTGCCAAGGGAAAACGTTGGCAACACTGCTGACCGTTTTGTTTTTGTCTGCCAGCGGTAAATAGAAAGTTCATAAGAATCCGATCACGTCTAAGAAATCAAGGACACGGTGGCTTTTCTTTCTTTATTTTTTCTTGTTTCAGAAGTTTATGTGTTTATATATATATATATACCATATATATATATATATATATATATATATATATATATATATATATATATATATATACATATATATATATATATATATATACAATAATATATACAATAATATATATATATATATATATATATACATATATTTTTTTCACTCTGCCTTGCCTTTTGGTAGTATGGGGTTCAATTTTATTGTATGAAGAATAAAATTAATTGTTTCCCATTTCAATTCAAAGTCAGTCATCTTCGCGGTATCCCCGGAACATTTCCGAAGACGAGTTTCTGCCTTCTACATCACCGAAATCCCCATAATCGTGTTTAATATCGTTTGGATATAAAATGCACTCCCGCCCTTCTCCGAAGACGTTCCATGCAGTGCAATAGTCTATTATTATTTTTAGTTAGCTACCATTATTTTTTTTTTTTCAAAATAATAAATATATACAGTTGCACAATTTTTATTAAGGAGTAAAATTCAGTATTCTACTACTCCATAGCACTACAGACCGCTGTGGTCTTTGGTCTCCTCAGTCAATCTGAGTCTTCCCCAGGTCAATCTGTCCTGTGCAGCCTCTAACCAGTTGCGGATGCCCAGCAGGTAAGTGCATACTCGGGGCAAGTACATACACGGGGATTTATTTAAAATCTAATTTATTGGAATTTATGGGAATTTTAAGTAAAGAGTAAAATCCTCATAGATGGCAGCTCTTTCAACAATATAGATTTGAAATATATCCGTATATATATATGTACTTTCTCAGAGTAAATATATATCGCCAAACATAATAAGTCAAAATTTTCATTCCTGTATGTCCATATCAATTCTCTTGACAGGCCCTTAGCGATTCATAGACTATTGGTCAGAATTAAAAAAAGTTTCGGACCCGAAATTAAATTTCATGTAAATCCCAAATAAAATAATTAATTTTTCAACGCATTATTATCAATATAATAAAAGACTAGCAAGGGGTTCCCCATTGCAAAAGCACAGACGCGTGGGCATCAGACCGTTAAATTGAGCCTTGATGTTGGCTACTCGTTACAAAACAGACACAGACAATTTTATTACATTCCCCAATAAAAAAAAAAAAAGTGAAAAATAACAAAGAGATTTCAACGGTGGGTATTCCCGGAGGATACTGTAAGAATAGGTAACTCCTTGGTTGGGACAAGAGTTACATAAGGCGGGATTTCCAGGCCGCCTACATCTGATACCGCCCCCTACCATCTTGTATCTTCACCATTTGGATCTCTTATCACATCTTGAGATCTCTAAATAAAAAGATATATGCAATTTTAACAAAGAAAGAAAATACGTATGATTTTAAATTAACGCAACCAACTTCAACTTAGTTATAAGCACATATGAGGGGGTCAGAAGCCAAAGGGTCCGGGTTGATTTTTTTTTTTTTTCAAAATCGTGTTAGAATGCAGAAATTAACACTAAATATATAAATTTACTTAGTGGAAAAGAGGACAAGTAAAAAATAAATTTTAACACTCCCAAAAGTGATTATATAGTAATTTTTCAAAATTATTAAAACAGCCCTATACCCAAGTAGGGCCTTTAATAAAAAAAAAAAAACTAAGAAAGTTCTAAATTTAATATAAACGAGTAGGAAAGACAATAAAAAAAAAAATCTCAGATTTAAAAAAACAAATACGAATTTTAGTGTTGAAATTTTTGGATTAAAAATAATTAAATAATTTAATTTTATTACCACGACTTTCCATGGCATCTGAATCCCTCAGATGTGGCTAAATCTGTTAGAAAAAAACCCCACACACAATGAATTACCAAACAATTGTTCCAAAAAAAAAGTGTTTGTGTGTGTGTCTGTGATATTCCAAAAATCATTGTTTTAAAGAATACATTAAAATAAAATTTAATAATATTATTTAAAACAGTGTTTTATCTATCTGATAGATAATATAAAACATTTTTTAAATAGTGGAAATTTTAACCATACCTATTATAAATTATAAATCGACTAAAAATGTTTATTTCCTTTTAATCAATAGGTATATTTGTTAGCGTAAAAAAAAAAATACTTGTACCAGTACAACCCATGGAGGGACTTGGGTTCCGAACTTGGTAAGAATTGTTAGCTTAAAGAATAGTAAACAAATAAAATTGAAAGTTATTCATATCAATATCGTAAATTTTAACTATTTAACAATAATTTAATTAACTATTAACTATTTATTACTATTAAAGCACATCCTAAAAACTGTGCAGTCCATACTTCCACAATCACGGTCGATTGGAATGATTTTATTTGGCTGAACGAAATGGAATTCAGGAACGATGGAATTCCATTCGCTCCGTATCAATCCAAAAAATTCTCAGAGAATTCCACACTTGCGGTCGTTCCACGTTCCATTTGGCGTGGGCCGCTTTGAATGGTGTGCTCATAAGTGGCAAGCTTCAGATTTAATAATTAACTACATAACTATAAAATATAATAATTTAATTTTATATTACTGATTCGTACATTCATTTTAAATAAATAAATTTTAAACATTAAATTACCTGGTACAGTCTATATTGACCGGTTAAAGCGAATCGCCTGACCCAGTTTTGAACAAATTAACATAAGATGCTGTTCGCTTTGAATAAAACATGGCAGTGTGAAAGCGACTTCACAACACTTCTTCATTTATGCGACAGTTTCGTTATAGCAGTTACGTTTTTGTTTTATTTTTCGCTCTAAAACCGAAATTCGTTTATTATTTAAAAAAAAATAATATATATATATTTAAAAAAAAAGAAAAAAGTTTTCCTCGTTTAAAGTTGGAACAAACATAATTTACAAACTGGAGGGACAGCTCATAGTGCGTCAGCGGTCTGACCTCATCGCTGAGCTTAGGTCTTTTTATTTCGAAACACAACTTGCTCCTTAACTGGCTCTCTTTATAAATTATTTTTTCATCTTATTAAACTATATTTTTATCTGATCGAAACAATAAATAATAAATAAAAATCTTTATTATCGTACATACTTAATTAAAGTAGCTATACCAATAGATTGCCTAGTTGAACTTTAGACTCGCAACAAGATGCGTGCTAATTAAAACATTTAGCTATCATTCAAAATAAATAATATATTCGTATAAAATTAAAGTAAAACTATTTATCTATCTTACATTTTATTAATGTCAATTACATGGGATTGACCTTTTAAAGTTTTTCCTCTTCATCTGGAATTTGATAAATAATACATTTAATAAATTTACATTTAATAAAATACATTTAATAAATAATACATTCGTATAAAATTAAAGTAAAACTATTTATCTACCTTACAACATTTTATTAATGTCAATTACATGGTATTTCGACCTTTTAAAGTTTTTCCTCTTCATCTGGAATTTAATCATTAACATTGTTTTTATAGGTATTCCTCAAGCTCATTATTAATCCATATATTCTCGTATTTTGTCAAACATTGACATATTATAAACTATAATTTAATGATGGTGAGAGTATGGTTGACCGTGGAAAATGTATGTAGGAGAAAAAATGATTGGGTGTGCGATCAATAAACACAAAAAGAAGAAAAACTTATTCTAATGTGTGCTGATGTGGTAAAAAAAAAAATGGTATTTAAAATATTGTGAAAATTTATTAATTTATTTATTGGCCGCACCCCCAACTAAGATATAATTTTTACTCCTACATATAATTTAAAGGCTATGTGAAAATGAAAAACTGATACGAAGGACAACCATAACTCGGATAGTTCCTTCGTACAGCTATATTAAATTCTATACTAAGCTCAATGTCTTGAATTTCTCAAGAACATTAAGTAACTAAATATACGAAGAAGAAGAACATAAACGCTATTACTTTATGGTGTCAGGTTATAACCGATAACAATAGAAGACATGGTCGATCGCTTAATGCGTAAATACCACGATGAAATTAATCAGAAAATAGTCTAAAGTTGGCAAAAACTGATATATAATTTAGTCCTAATGATGCAAAACATTGATTATTTCGTTACTTAATGCTCTTGAGAGATTCAAGGCATTGAGCTAGTATATAATTTAATCGCTGTACGAAGTAAATATGCTCATGAGGAGAAAAAATTCTATCGACATAAAAGTATAATAATAAGTTTCCTAGAAGATTATGGAAGCCATAATAATCGTTAGAGCTTTCTCTGTTAATCGGCCAATAACGAGGTCTTGTGATTGTCTATTTATCTAAATGGATTGCGAAAACGACCTTGCCAAGGTCTCGCAGGTGTCGATAATTTATTTAAATTGCTCTGGAAAGTTAATTGTTTTATTGACTAGTTTGTATTTGTTCTTAGCTAGCGGTAAAGGTTAATAGAGTTTCTTTTGAACGTAGCGATCCCGAACGAGTACTAGTGGGAGTGCAACCTTGAGATCTTGCTCTCCTTGGCTCCCTCCCTCTTCCTAAAGAGTTTATTTTTTATTTTGTTTTGTCTCTTCTTTTTTTTCTGTTATTCATTTATTTTTTTTTCCTTTTATTTATTCCGTTTATGTTCCACGGGTGGAGCTCTCGGGCGAGACAACAAACGTCTCCTTTTCTGGGTTTATTGCCGAACGTCGCCGCTGTCGGGTACCGCCTCTTATCGGTTTAAGTACGTATTATGTTGGTCGTAAACGCCACTCCTTTATTCCGACCTCTAAGCCGTAAAATACTGGAATGAATCCTAACGGACTGGCCAGGATTCACTTCGTCACTTAGCAATAGCTGCCATTACACCCACTCAGTAATCACATACACTTAATACTTCTCAATAGAGGACAAACTGATTTTTCTTCCACATTTGAAAATCTCATTAGGACAGAAAAAAGACAGAAATATTTAAATAGTATTAGAAAAATGGGTTCTTGGTAAATTATTTGAAACTATTTTCAATTATTAAAGAAAAACTATTCTCGAGATATTACTTCGTGTCCTCTGTCGAAAGGCATCTTTGGCGGTAGTCTCAAAAGCCTTCTGGTACATTCAATTGTTCTTTTATAGTTTTAGAACTATCATGTTGAGTAAACAATGATTGTGTTATAATGTTTACAGATTTTGCTGCATTAGTCCAAGGAATAAAATTATATCCAAAATATTTAGTTATTGCAAAAAACAAGTTTTTTGTTGTTGTTTTCTTAAAATTTAATCGTTTTAAAAGTAAAAGCTAAAAACTGTTCAGATCAATATTCTATAAAAAAAAAAAAAAAAAAAAAATCTTTTCTGTGGTAAGGTGTGAAAGCTACCAACCATTTTTAAAGTACTTTCTCTCGAAAGTTAGGTGGAGAATGTTAGATATATTTAATCCTATCTTTAAACCTAGTCTCTTTTTCTTTATATTGTTGTATAATGGGTTTTTCTATGTCTTTTTCAGATGAGGAAGACGAGGAGATGGGCGACAGCAGCCAGAACTCGCCCAAGAGCAGCTCCAGCCGCAGCGGTGGAGGCGGAGGATCGCACATCCACCTCTGGCAGTTCCTGAAGGAGTTGCTGGCTTCCCCTTCAGTCTACGGCTCCTGCATTCGCTGGGTGGACCGCCAGAACGGAGTCTTCAAGATCGAGGACTCCGTTAGGGTGGCCAGACTCTGGGGCAAGCGGAAGAACAGGCCGGCGATGAACTACGACAAGCTCTCGCGGTCCATCAGGCAGTACTACAAAAAAGGCATCATGAAGAAGACCGAACGTTCGCAGCGTTTGGTCTACCAGTTCTGCCATCCCTACTGCCTGTAGTTCCTCTCCTCCGGATTGCCCCTGCAAACTGGAAGAGAGGGAGACATCTCGTGTAAATAGTTAATCAACTTGCCCCCAAGTTGATCCGGAGTTATAGTATGTAATTTCGGAATCAGTAAAGGGGTGAGAAAAGTGTATGCCATTTTTTGGCAATTTGTATATAATTGATTTTATTTTTTTAATTCTTTGTTATTTTTTATTTAATTTTTTTTTCTCAATTTTTGTATATTGTATTAGTCGATCTGGAAGGTAATTTCTAGACGACTATAAAAATGTTTTTTTGGGTCTGATGTAGTAATCATCGACCCGCAGTTTGCTGACTTAGTATGACCAATGTCGAAGGACGGTACTAGTCCTTATCAGATGACAGAAGGACAGAAAGGTCAGTGATTGTTTGTCCCATATATCTATGATATATTCATATGTAAGTTCTATGAACGATTTAACATTATTGTAAATATATATCATTGTACCTTTAATGTATCGTAGTTTCCTTAGAGTGAACTAATTAATTTTGTACATTGACTAACAATGTTTATATGAGTTTTTTTGATCATTCAAGAGATAGACATTAAATGTTTTCCATTATTAGGCAATAGTATCGCAGTTATGGTGATGGTTAATCAATGTTTCATATATGAGTGAATTAAATTTATATTATTCCATGAAGTCATAATCTTTTTTTTAATATTTAACCGATTAAGTTAATTGTTTATGGTGTTACGAAAAATAAAATAGCCATTAAATGGCGGTTGATATTTAAATCTAGTGCATAGTTTTTAAAAGTAATGATAAATATTTTAATTTTTTTTATAAATTCATCTTAAGATTTGAATTTTAACTTATTGTTACCATTAATTTTTATTTTTTTAATTAAAAAAAATTCTAACCATAAATTAATGTTTTGTTACTTTATATATATATATATATATATATATATATATATATATATATATATATATATATATATATATATATATACATATATATATATATATACATATATATATATATATATATATATATATATATATATATATATATATTATATACTTATATCAAAGTTATAAAGACTTTTATTTTTTATATGTTAGATATATAAATAAAAATATAATTTAAGAACTGTTATTTTTAAGAAATTTATTATTAAAATGGAGTAGTAAGTGATTTTATGCCATGACTTCATTATGCTATTTTTTTATTTTACTTTCTTTTTAATTGTTGCTCAAATGTAGTGCCTTTAGATTATTAAATTGTAAAATTATTGTGATCTTTATCAGTGCCCATTTGTCTATTTGTAGCTGAATAGTGTGGAATGGTTAATATTCAATAAATTTTACCACCGAAATTGATATTTATTTATTATCCTTTTTTTTTTTATGTAAGTTTTATATTTAATCATCAGCTTGGAGGTCAAAGTCAGTCACATTTTTTAATTTTATTGTATTGTGACTTTTAGATGATCTTTTCAGAAATATATTAAGTAATATTTATTTCTCTATAAAACCATCTGGAGTCATTAAAATTATTTTATTGACTTTTACATTTTAAATAATTAAATGTCCATAATAATTTTAAAATTGAGTAACTTTGATAGTATAAAATGTAGTAGAAAACTTTTATTAACTACTCTTAGGATATGTGACTTTAGATTTCATCTCATTTCTAACTAAAAGGACAGAAAACTGCCAACACAGTGATCAAATGAAATAAAAATAAAAATAATAGTATAATATTTTGATCAATGATAATAAATTAGAAAAAAAAAAAAGAAGCGTCAATCAGATGCCAAATACATTAATTAATCGATTTGGATTAAGATCGATCATGAGGCTTTTCTAATAGTTATTTCTGATAGGTATGAAGATTTTCTAATAGTTAGGTATCACCAGAAAAAAAAAAAAACTTTAATACTGACTGACTAGAGGCTTGCTTAAAACTTGAAAGTATCATAAAATATAATAATAAGATATAAATTTTTTCTGACTATTTTTTTTTTTTTTTTAATACATTCTACTTAGTATAAAATGTACTTTAAAGTAAATATTAATTAATGATAATTACAAATATATCTAAATGTATGTATATGTAAATAATTAATAACAAAAATAAATATAGATTTAAAAAATTAACACAAATAACAATTTTCCAAGCATTATAAACCGAACTCAGTCCTGCCAAGCTTGATTACCCACGTCATCCTATAATTGATGATGCTTTTCATCATTCATTGATTCAATACAAGGAACTATCTTAAATATAGATTCTGATTCACTAAAACGATCCACACCTAGATCTACATATCACTAAAAATGAGATGACTGCAGGATGGAAGAGTTAGTGATTCACGGAAAAGAGTTACCTAAATCACTCACTAAAAATCTGATAAACTGGTGAAAAGGAAGAGCTATCACTCATTTTTCCTGAATGATTAATAACTCACTCACTAGCCAGCTCTTTTAATCAGATCATGAGCACATCACCTATCTCTATTAACAAAATTGCAAAAAAATGTAATACAAGAAACTCCTCAAGGCCATATTTTGTTTACAATAATACAAAAAAAAAACTATAATAATAATAATAATGATAATTAATAAATCAGAAAAAAAAATAGTTCACAACAAAAGTTCATGCAAGTCTTTTTCACTTTCAAATTCTAATGTTGAAAATAAATCCGCCTTAACTCCTTTCAACTGTGAATGTAATTTAATTACAGATGATAAGACATTAAAAATAAAATTATAGATTATTTGTTACAAACCAGAAGACATTCACTTCTAATATTAATTGTCTAAATCATATCTTATAATACTTTTAGTATTTTAGTGTAGTACTAGAGTAGGTAATAGCCAGAAAGTCTGTATTAAAACTAATGAATCCCTTTAGTCGATGAATAGATGAATGAATATATGCCAAACTGGGATAATAAACTAGTCCTAATGTGAACATTGGGACATGAAGAGATCAAAAGGAAAGATATTGCTGATGCTCAACAGATAAAGGGTGAGTTCAGAACTAGAAATTGCTAATAATTAATAGACAGCCTAATAGCTAGTCTAGTGCCATCATCAAAGAGCCGAACAATAAAAAATCTAATAGAGCCATTAATAAGACAAATAATCTTTAGATTAAATTGTCAAAAACTAAATTAAAAAAAACTATGTGTTGAGACATTGGTTGGTCTCCTCCTGAATAAGCTTTATTAACATATTAATACCACATAAAATATCTTACTGCTTGGCAGGAGTGTTTTGGATTTAACTTATTTCCATTGTGAAACAGATTATGAAGGTCTCTTTGGAATTAAATATTAATCACAGACAGTTTACAACTAACATCACATCCAAATCAAACAAAAAAACAAAGAGGTGTGTATCTAATAATTCGTTCTTATCTTTAATCATACCTGGTCTAATAATCTGCTTCAAAAACAGTTTCTGGAATCAAATTATCAAATTTTATCCTCGCCAGCAAAACTTTTCAAATGAAATGATTCTGTCAAACTTGACTTTTTTACTGATTAGAGAGTGAAAAATTAACCAGTTATTTTGCGTAGAAAAATAAAATGTAAAATAGAAACTTCCCGATACATTATTTTGAAATAACCGCTCATTGCAGTACAGAACCGTTCAAGAACTTTTCGTTCTTTTATCGTTCCAGAAAAATTAACTTAGAAATTTCAAAATTGACATGAATGCCTTATAAAATTATTGTTTATAAAATAAAATGTTATATAATGAAATTAATGCTTATCTGATTGAGGTTTTTATATTGCAAAGAAAAAATTAATTCTATTTTTTTTTCTTTTTGTCAATGTTTAGGAATTTTGTGTCTTCAATAACTTGATTGATAAAAATATATTGTTATCAAATTATTAAAATTACTTGGTTTTTCTTTAATTTAATATACTTAATATTTAATATATTTAGCTATTAAAAAATGTCCAAATACTTTGTAAAATTTATTTCCTAACTTAATATTTAGTCAAGTAATCGATTGTAATTAGACTCAATAGAGAAAGCGTGCAAGGAGGGAAACTAAAATACTTTAAAGATATAAAGACTTATCTGGCCTTAGGTAATCTCCTACCTATAACCCTCTCCTGTTAATAATAAGCTCGTAGGAAGTATTGTAGCTGTCTCAACTTTCTCTGCTTCGTGGGTGGAGAGTATGTTTTATCTGATATCTAAATAGCTTTTAAGTAATCAATGGTTTGACCATGGTTGTTTGACCATTTTTTTTTCTTCTTTTTTAATATAATTTATTTACTTTCTTTTCAATTATTGAAATCACAAAAAAACTTTTATGAACGTGTGGTTGGTTTAAAAGGCATAAAACCTGGGTCGTCACCAATGTCCATGTTTTTGTCTAGTGATGAGACATGTTTTGAAGAAATGCTATATTTTTGACAAATGGCAACGTTTTTGGTACATAGAGCTTTAGTGTCAACACCCGAAGGTCGCAGTACTAGCTCTCTCTAGCGCCATTTGTGCAAACTAACTGCTTTAACTTCAATTGTAACAACTTCCGGTAGTCTGGAGAAGTTGTAAATAAATCAGTAATAATTTAAATTACGGTAAGAGGCCGACCTCAACTGAAAAGGATCCGTTGGGGTTTTGTTTATCTCTTGAGCGAATAAAATGAGCGGAAGTCGACAGCACTAATAATTTTAAATGTCTAATTAAAGGAGTACTGCAATTACAATGAATACGAATGTTACAAATGAGTATAAAGCAGTTAGTTAGCATAAATGGCACTAGAGAGAGCTAGTCGTTTAACCACTGAGAGTCATACACATGTATGAATGTGGGCCCATTAATATTTTAATACGGGGTACAATCAGAGTTGGGCAGTAATTATTACATCAGTATTTAATTAAAGAGTTGGGCAGTAATTAATTACATCAGTATTTAATTACATCTTCAATTACAATTACTGTAATTGTGTTAAGTATTTGAAATTACTCCTTTTCAATTACTGTAATTATAGTTGAGGCTCTCAATTACAATTAATTACCTCTTGACGGTAAGTAATTACAAGTACAATTACTTCTTGATGGTAATTACCAGTATAATTACAATTACTTCTTGACGGTAAGTAATTGCAGCTACAATTACAATTATTTCTTGAGGCTAAGTAATTACAATTACAATTATCTAAAATTCATGTCATGACAATATTCCTCTATATTTAATTTTATCCAATTCATTGTAATTTAATTCGATTCATTGAAACTGTTCATTTTGAAACATATCTCTTAGCGCACTTGCGGAAATAATTTTTTTTTAATGCTATTTGGGGGTTAAATAATTACAAATACTAGGAATCACAGAAATAAAATTACAATTACAAATAGTTGTAATTGCAATCGCATTACTTTGGCTCGACTAGTAATTGTATTGCGGGTCAAAATTACAATTACAGTGGTTCATTAAGTAATTTTATTTCTGAAGTTCCAAATTGCATAAATAGATAAGTAATTGTAATTGGAATTACGTTTTGTCCAACACTGGGTATAGTAAGGTCATTCCTGAAAATTTTGATTAGCTTCAATTTTACTATTGCTGTTTTGGAATTCTGCCATGATAAGCTAAAACTCCAAATAATTTTTCTGAATACATTATTGCTGTGTAACCGATATGGTCTAGGAAATACACTTTTTTTCACATTAGAGAGACTTAAACCAATGATTTGGATCAAACTATTGGATTTAGGATTTTCTAATGCTATAAAAAGGTGTAACTTTTAGACCAATTCGGGTACGCTACAAACATGTATTTAGAAAAATGATTTTGAGTTAGCGCATTTTAGCTTATCAAGGTGGTATTGTGGTTGCTTTTTAATGAGGCATGGGTGCTTAAGATCTGTGTAATATATTCTTGGCAGGGTTCCATTCGCTTGCTATGATTTGATATCCCATGGTCCGACCGCACTTTTATTAGTGTTCAATTAGCGTAATGGCATTTTAACCCGCATAGTTGCAATCCATCGGATATTTTTTTTTTTTTTTTATGTGTTTACAGAGCTCGGGAGGTGTGAGGATAAAAGTATTTCAGCCTGAAGGCGTAAGTAATTGTCTATGAGCTTTTTTTTTTTATAAAGTTGATGCATTCTTATGTTCGCAAGGAAGTAGATTATTTATCATTTTTTCTTGCAAATTAGAACAGTGCTATTAAGAATTTCTAAAATATTGCAAGCAACATTAGTAAAGCAGAAGTGCTTTACGCTTATATTTCTACGGAGAAACTTAAGCTTTCTCTTACACATTGCAATGGTAATTTCCATTAGAAAAAAGTCAGATGATATTCAGATAAAGCACTAACACTAAGGGCAGCATAAAATTTCTAAAAGAGACATCCTTCATTTCTAAAAGTATCTGGAAACACTAACTGTGTGTGGACACCGTTTTATAGGTAACTAACGTACGAAACATTAAACAATGTTTGTTCAAATAGTTTTAAAGGACTTTACAACTATTTACTTACAACTCGGCCTAAGGGGGATCCCGAATTGACCTTTATAACAATAAAATATATCAAATTGTATTCATCTCGATATAAATATCTTTATACTTATATATTGTTTTATCTATGTATATAAAAATTCAGCCTGCGTATGTCCCCTCTTAAGGGGAGAAATGGGGAAAACTAAAAATTTTAAAAAAAAAAGTAGGTAATTGTATAACCGTTGTCATGACAAGTTCACAGCAAAAACCTATAAACAAGAGTGAAATCGTCATTTGTTAATAAAATCGGAGATAAGGAAAAAAAGTGTAAAAAGGTGAAGCTTTATTGCCGTTTTGACAAATTTATTATCATTTTGATCCTCTTCCTAGAAAACGTCAAAATTAAATTAGACGAATTTCGAACAATACCAGTCGATTACTAAGAAAAATTTTAACCCCTTTTGCCTTGGAATATTTACTGCCAAAATCTTTGTTGTTAACCGGTTGTTTCGTTGAAAGTTCTGGTAGTCTTCCAAGAGTTATTATAAGTGCCTTTAGAAAATGTTTTCAGAATTTGAAAGTTTCAATCTGAAAAAGATTAAAGAAATATTACAATTAAAAAAAAAAAAAAACATTTTTTTCTGATAACCTATGGTTGTAAACATACTGAAGTTATATTAGTATTTACAATAAATTTTTGTATTTTTTTATAAAAAATATCTTTTATATTCCTTTCCTTGCATT
This sequence comes from Rhaphigaster nebulosa, assembly GCA_948150685.1. NCBI lineage: Eukaryota > Metazoa > Arthropoda > Insecta > Hemiptera > Pentatomidae > Rhaphigaster > Rhaphigaster nebulosa. The sequence continues at coordinate 140,124,778 of OX411309.1, read as the reverse complement.
CCACATAGCCTAGGCAAAGAAAGTTAGGGTATTAAATTTAATTATCTGTTTCCTCGGTGAATCTTTGTTCGCTATAATACTTTTATAGCAATAAATATGATATAAGGATGATAAAATGTACAATATATTATTAAAGTGTTAAAAATAAAAGTTAAGCTTAAATCTTTACTTTAAAAAAAAAAGTTGTTTGTAAGAGTTTTGTTCAAACTTTCCAGTATCATGATTAGGAAAGATAAGAACAATAGATCTGTCTTCTGTTGCTCACATTACCTTTTAAAAATTACACATAAAAAAAAAAAATAAATACTACAAAAAGGTTAAATCGCTATTCTTTTCACGGGCAACGCCGTGCGGGTAGTAAAGTAGTATATTAATACAGTATTATATGCAGTGATACAAGCAATAACTAACGTTTTATTATTATGTATTATACACAGCCAAATCTTCAAATTTTGAGTAAGATGCTTAGGGGGCATATCTATATATGTTGAAGTGTTGCAATAGTACAAGATATATTATCGCAATGCTGCATTGATGAGATTTTGTGTTTTCAGTCCCTTTAGTTTAATACTTGAAGCATTATTTACTTCCATACAGTTTCAAATAGGAGTATTTGAATCTTAAAAGCGAAAAAAAAAACGGAATCAGGAAGTTTGTAAAAAATAAGAACACATTATTCTTAAAGCTTAATAACCTATTTGCATCCTTCTGAATTCTTTCAGGATGTCGTATAATTCTCTCCTGGTGAAATTCTGTACGGTTTCAATAGAATTTAGGAGATAAAAAAAAAATAATGCTTCGTTTAAATAATTATAATTTTTTGCTCGCTATATTTGAAGCAATAAAAAACAAAATGGTGGAAGAGGGCAGACAATTTTTTTTGCATAATATAGTTAATATTGCCCTAAATTTTATTTTATAATCAAAATTTAACCAAACAAGACCCGACCCACAAACAAAAACACTTCTATCCGATAACATTAATTTAACAAAAAGAATAATCCAAGCATTCTTCCTAAACATGGATCGTAAACGAGGAATGTCAACAGTGAAAGGAAAGCCATCCCAGTTTTAATATTTATTGCCGATCAGATTAAACAAGTAATCAACATTCCGGGATTCTTCCCGGTCATCATGAACCATACTGCAATATCATACGCAAGTCCTGAGGATAAAGGAAAGATGAAAGAAAAAACTGGTGTTATTGTTTTTAAATATATTTTCCTCTAAGTTCTACAGACTTAATACAACGCTTAGGCAACATTTCTATACCATGAAAAAAATATATATATATTTTTAAATTAAAATAAGAGGAACGTGTTCGCTGCTGCAATGAACTTTTACGTGGGGATAATGCCGACCCAAAAAATTTCTTGGATTCAATTGTAACTGGGGATGAGACGATGGTTCTATAGTATGACCCACTCAGCAAAAGGGAGTACAGGAGAAGCACCTCCGCTAAAGGCAAAAGTCACGCAGCCGACAAAAAAGGTGATGACCACCATTTTTGGCGATTGTAGAGGAATACTGCTGATTGATTTTAAGGAAAGGAACATCACAGTGTATGCCGAGTATTATGCAGCCATACTTCACTCCTTACAAGACGCCATCAAAGAGAAAAGGCGGAAGAAGTTGAGCAGAGGTGTTCACGACAATGCCCCTGTCCACACAGAATTGATTTCCAAGACCGCTATGAAGGACTGCAATAAAGAAACCTCCCATCCACTCTACAGTCCAGACTTCTACCTTTTCTCAAAGTTAAAATCTGACTATCTTGGAAGGAGATTTAACACCGACGAAGAGATTCAAGCAGCTGTGGAAGAACATTTTTCTAACAACGAGAAAATTATTTTTTTCATTGTATCGAAATGTTGCCTAAGCGCTGTATAAAGTGTGTAGAACTTAGAGGAGAATATATTGAAAGACAATAACACCATTTTTTCTTTCACCGTTCTTTCTTCCTCAGATCGGAAACTTATGGACCTTACTACGTATATCATGGTCATTAGCAAAACTAAATTTTGTAATAATGAAATAATTGGTTAAGTGATAACATAAAGTACGTAAATAAGGACACTATTTAATATGGGAAACATCTACCACGGACGAAATTCTGTACGATAATTAATAACACTTTCTCTATAAATGGAGTTAAAATACTCTGACATTATTCCTTTCATGAACTACGTGACATTTAGTCTCTTTCTCTTCATAACCGACCATAGTTTCCTTGGAACAGCCTCTTTTGTGCGTAATGATATCACTTTTCTCATTTGTATTTCCTTGTATTATTGAATCACATTATTGTTATTTCTCTTGTATATTTTTTCACCATCTTCGTGTATTTATTACTTAATATAGAATTCAATTATTTATACAGTTTTCCAACATCTTAAAATTATTTAATACAGTTATGAAACAAATACAGTGGCTTGCAAAAATATTCGTAATTTTCCTCTTTATATTTTAACTTCAAGTCAAAATTTAAAAATTAATGTAAAATGAATAGAAATGTTTTATATTCATTTTATTTAATTGTATTTAAAAAACATACACCACTTTTCGAGAAAAAAAAAACAATAACATTTATTGTCACAACAACAATTTTAACAAATTCATAAATAAATTAAGTCACAAAATTATTCGTAATATTTCGAACTGCTTAAGATTTGTTGTGAATAACGGCTTTAAGACTATTTGGGATAGATTTAATCAGCTAATAAGTATAATTTCGGGAAATTTATTTCTATTCATCGAGCGAAATGGTTTTCAATCGCAATATCATGTTTAAGAATTTCTACCTTCTAGCATGCCCATACATTTATTGAAGGATTGAGATCAAGTGACTGAGGAGGTGTTTCTAGCACTTTAGGGAAATTATAAAGTAGCAACTCGGGTGTTATTAAGGCCCTATACTTCGGACCATTTTCTTGATAATAATGTTCTTTGTAAGCGAAAATTTCCCTATATATATATATATATATATATATATATATATATATATATATATATATATATATATATATATATATATATTTCCATTATTATTCTGTCCATGTCTCCCACCCCATTTTTCGCAAAACAATCCCAAACCGTTAACAAGTCTCTCCCATGTTTTGCAGTTCTTTGAATAAAGTTCTGTGTTAGGCCTTCTCCAGTCTATTTTTCGTCCATCAATATCTTGAATATTTAATTTCCACTCACCAATTAATATAATAGTGAGTGGGAATTAAATAGCCAAGGCAATGACGGACGAAAGAGAAACCCCAGCACAGAACCTTTATTGTAAGATCATTAGGGGTACTGTTAAACGTGGGGAGATTCGGTAATGGTTAGGGATTGTTTAGCGAAAAACGGAGTGGGGGCATATTAATGGACGGAATAATGGAAAAATATAAATATGTAGAAATTTTGCGTGGAAATTTACGCTTACAAAGAAATTATTCCATTATTATCAAGAAAATGACCCGAAGCATAAGGCATTAATAACACCCGAGTGGCTACTTTATAATTGACCTAAAATTGCTGGAAACTCCTCCTTGATCGAATGATTCCAACCGTATAATGAATTTATGAGCATATTAGTTACAAATTCGTAAACATGATATTACGTTGAAGAGAATTTTGCTCGATGAATGGAAACAATTTTCTTCGAAATTAGATTATGCCTAATATTGTTAAAGTTCTTCACTTGACTATCCAACAAAATATTTAAAATTTATAATGACCAAATATTTCAAGCAGTACGAAAAATCAAGAATTATTTTGTGATTTAAATTTATTTATGAATTAGATAAAATTGCTGTTGTGTAAATAAATGTTACATACATATATTTTTTTTTTATAAGTGGTGTATTTAGAAAAAAATACAATTAAACAAAATGAATATAAGAAACATTTATTTTATTTTACATTAATTTTTAGGACTTAATTTGAATTTAAAACAGATAGAGGAAAATTACGAATATTTTTGTGAGCCACTGTACTTTTGCGATTCTTATTTCCTTGTATTCTCCATTCTATGAAGTAACCCATTTTTTTTTTTTTTTTTTTTTTTTTTTTTTTTTAATTCAACCCAATAACTCTTATAAATTGCTTTAATAATCAAAAGTGTGATTTAAGATACTAAACACAGATATAACATATAATTATACAGATGTAAGTTTTTCGCGGTTGATTAACGAATTAAGAAACTACTGAACAATGATTCCATGGAACATTAAAATGAACGGAACGAGTTAAAAAAAATCTTTGGAGATATATACAGTAAAAAGTACAATCTCATGTCTAAAGAACACAAAAGCCTATTTTTTTTTTTTCTTATTTTTAATTTACTCATAGCTGAAATAAAAAACCATTGATTAATTTTTGATTTTTAGAAGAGGCGTAAAAAATGGAATATTTGACAAGGTAGCTTTCTGAAATTATGTAAAGAGAGAAGGCTTATCCCTACCGGCCAAAGCTACAACCACAAGGTTCTCACTGAAGTTTTATGCCGATAGATATCTTCTAACATAAACAGGTACTTCCGTATTTAACGGTCGACCATAGATGTGTTATAACCTACACTATTATTATTGCTGCTTCTATTCTCTCAAGAGGTAAACAAACCTTCAACGGATCCTTTACAGTTGAGGTTGGGGCCCTAAATTCGCACATAAAGGAATCAATTTATGGTGTAAGATTATAACCTCAATGTAAGTAGTTATAAACACTGCCCATTAGTTGCGATCATAGAACAGTTTTAAAAGTAATTTTTTTATTTAAGCTTCAAGTAAACAACTAAAACTTAACGTTGTACATTAAATTTAAATAAATCCCTAAAAATAAAATAATAAAAATCAGATAATTAAGATTAATCACCTCTAAAATTAACAAGTTGAGGAAGCTAGTACGCAACACGGGTTTAAGTATATTTGTGAAGTTACAAAGAACTGTTATTCGTCGTTCAAACATGAGTCATTTAAATCGATTATTTAAAACGAGATTCATCAACTAAGAGCTAAGAGTTATAAACAGTGACCTTTAAAAAGGTATGCTCTTTGTACGAGGCAAGGTCAAACTCACTTTCACTTCCTTGATTCAGATTTGAGTTGCAGACCAAGGTAAACTTAACTGCCTCTAAGACAGCACCGATTACATTCACTAGGTGTGCTTTCAAACAAAGAATATAACCTGCGATTCCAGAACCTTGAGGAGAAAAGAAGAATGAGTATTCACAAGACTTATTTATGCTATTTTCATATCGAACAACACAAGTCTTCTTTACAGCAAATAATATTAACAAATGTTGAAGTTTCTTAAGGCGACTACTCACTATCACTCCAAATTGAACAATGGAACAACGAAGTGGAACAACTGGAGTACTTGGAGTGAAGATTTCAAGGCCTCCACTAACAAGCACTCCACTCCATTGTTCCATTTTATACCAACAGATAGTTTAGTCATTTATATTAGATTAGTGATTTATTAGTAAGCACGCATTAATGGGCTCTAATAAAAATATTGGCACTACAATAGCAAAAACATTAAATAATTTCATCTTAATCCTCTCTCCAAAAAATATACAAAATTATGGATATTTTATGCATATTGGAAATTATTAGTCCACTAAAAATGTTTATTTACTTTTAATTAATATTTGTAAGTAATTCCTTTATTATAATTTATTTCATATATTATTTCATTTATTCCTAAACACTTTTGTTCCTATAAATAAATCTGCCGTAAGGCTAATACAAATAAGATAAAATAAAGTGTAGTTTATTGACAGTAACGGTATGCGCAAATCCCAGTGCACTACCCCACTGCTGCCGAAACCCTCGTATGAAATCTTCCTCCGATTCATTTAAAAATATGAATCGCGTTGTGGTTTTCCAAGACGTAAAACAGCCGCCAGGAGGTTTGGTCCATGGATGGTTTGCTTCGGGGAAAGAAATATAGGTCCTCGTGCTCCTGCTGACCCCGAACAGCCATAATACGTGGGCCTAGACCAATTTGTAACTGTCCTTGAACCTGAGAGAGTCGGTGGGAAGGGCACTACCCAATTGGCCCCAAAGGGACTGGCAATGGAGCAATGGACAGCCTGCTGCTACACCATGGTTCGTAGCAACGTGAGGTTGGGTGACCCCCCTCCAGGCTATCTGAGCTCCCGCAAGTGATAAAATGTCTGTAAGGATACCACATCGCGCGGCTAAAGATCTTCATGGTCTATAGTACCAATAGGAAAAAATATATATATATATATATATATATATATATACATATATATATCAAGATATCGATATAAATATCAATAACGATATTTCGCTTTCGATATCCCATCCCTAGGATAGCTCTATAGATAATAACACGAACTCACCAGACCACAAGTTTTTATGGTTCTTTGTCGAACCCGCTATCATTGCAGATTTTTTTAAATATCTGTTTTCGATACTCAAATTTTAATATCGATATTACGGTATATCGAGAAAAAATATAGGACAAAAATATCGATATCTTTTTTTTTTAAATATCAATATATCGATATGTTTTCAACAACCTTACCCACACCATATTCTCCTTGATTAAAAATTCTCTTAGCCCATAGAGCATGTGGGCTTTTGATTTCCACGTATTTTGAAATAGCTGCCAGAGTAGTGGAACATGGTGGACTTCGACCGGGTGAGGAGCTGTTTCCAAATAATAACTCATTTTTGCTCAAATATGGATTTCTTGCGTTTTATGCACCCCTACTTCAACTGCATTAGTAATTGTTGATAAAAACTTAAAACGATAATTATGTGAAAATTATTTATCCCATGTTGTTAATGACTAGGATAAAGTAGTTATTACTGTATTAGGGTGTTGTGGAATGTTTTAAGTATACAATTCGAACAAAAATACGTTAAGTGTACATACTTGTAAAGAACTGTTATAATTACTGCCATGAAAGGGATTTATAGCTACTGAAAGATAGCCATTGAGAGAAAACCCATTGTTTTTAATACCTTTCACAACGAAGTCGATATAAAAGTGTTTTGTCAAAGAGTATGATTCTCGTAAGAAGAGGAGTTATGAAATTAAAAAAAAAAATATCGTGTACTAGATAAAGATGGAATAGATAAAAATGTTTATTACACAAAAGTATTGTTAGTGTAATATTGTATGAAAATTCAATAACATTAAAAACAATCAACTAAAAAAAAAAAAATGATTTAATGGCCCACAGTGATCAATCTAAAAAAATAATTTAGCATTATAAACTGATTGACACGTATTAAGATCTCCTGTGACATAAATAATAATTTTTGAAAAATGTTCTTTCGTTGTCGTCTTCTATTTTCGTACAGGAATGATAAACACAGTATGCTTCATAGCGTTACTCGATAAACACCAGGAGGGTTTTTATCATTTTCATGAATGTAGTTTGCTTTTTTTTTTTTTTTTGTAAGCACTAATAGATAAATTAATTATTGTAGCAATACTATGTTATACTTTATAAAGCTTTAACAAAAAGGTTTGTAAGCGTGGTGGCGGAGTGCCTCCTAATAAACTTTATTGGGTGTCAGTTTCCAGGAGAAATTGGAAAGAAAAATTGTTGGATCCCCTGACTCTGGTCATGTACAGCTGAAGCATTCTGATCTGCTGAGTTCTGCTCGAAACGTAAAGATAGAGAGAGCGATTCTACGCCAATAAAGTCGAGCTTCTAGACCTCTGTGAGTGTCGAAGCTGAAAGCGTAATCTATGTCCATAAGCCAGAGCATGCAATGCAAATTTTTTTTTAAGTAGGGGAAGCACAATAAAATTTATGAAGGTTTTTATTCTATAATTTCCTAATTCTATTGATCAATATAAGCCAAAACATTTTTATAGACTATTTTGTTTTTATTTTTGATGTGGTTTGTGTAATTAAACCGTAAATTTCTGTTCATAACTAAGAAAAAAAAAATATTGACACAGCTTTACGAGAATTGAAATTTATTATTTGGTATTAAAACCACAGTACCGTTAATAATAAAACATACCACGTGTTCTGAATGAAGCGAAATCTATGAACCCTTTTAAAAACTACTATTTAGTTTATCAAATGGCTAACAGAGAGTGCCGACTAGCCGAAATCATATTATTATTATTTCTGTTCCGTTTTACAGGGAATTTATTCTATACATTATTTATTCAGGGATTATTTATGAAAATACAAACTTATTTTTGCATGGCGGTTAACAATTCAATCTTGAATTCTCAGCCAAATCAATTCTTAAGATAAGATTCATGTCCATCCAAGTGTTCTATGTCCACTGAGATATCCAGTATATAAACAGATATATGAATAGAGATATATGCAGGTGTATTTTTTGCTATTACTTATTTAACAACCTCTTAAAATTAAAAAAAATAAGATAACATAAATTGTTACCTCAATAATTTTAAATATTTGTCACATGAATCATAAGTAGAGTATTTCATACTTGAAATAAGTACCATTACTTACTATTCATGTGGCAAATATTTAAAATCTTAGATGTAACAATTTATTTTATCTTATTTTTTAATTTTAAGATATTGTTTAAAAAAATAATAGCAAAAAACACACCTACATATCTCTATATCTCTCTTTATATATATATATATATATATATATATATATATATATATATATATATTTATTATGTGTGTGTGTATATACACAGGGTGTCCCAGTGGACATGGATAACCCACGGTAGATTCCAGAGTATTTGGAATAATGTGACCCAGTAGGTCTTTGTTATGAATTATGAAGTATTTTTTTATGACATTATCGCCCCCATAGCATCTCTAGTTCTTCTACAGCGCACCTAACTCTGGAATTTCAAAGAGAATGGGGTAATTTTTTTTACGGATTCTAATAGGAAATTAAATTTTAAGAATTCATATATAGCACTCTTTTGATCTAATGCTCCCCGAGGGCGATAATCGTAAAACCGCAATTTTTATACAAAGTTCCAAATTTTTCTGAAGAAACAATTTTTTAGAAAACTATTGAAGTAAACATTGTAGAGAATTAAAAGCACTTTGAAATGAGTCTATTTTCATTCCATAGCGCTAAGTGGCAATAATAGATAAGAGAACAGCAGAAAGTATCAAATGTCAAAAAAAGTATTTTGGACAAGCTTCCGGTTATTTGTATTTAATAATGTATTTTATTCTAGTGATTTTTTAAAGAAATGTATTTTTAAGCATTTCAAACAACAGTAATTGACATTTCTTCTTCTTGACAACTTATTTTCTTAAATAACTCATGAAAGGTTTCACTATAATTTTTTTTTGCATTCAATGAAATAAGTTCCTAGTTCTTATTATAAATTAAAAACCAAGAATAATGTTGTATAAATATATACTTTGGATGATTGCATTTATTGGATCAAAAAAGCACCCGTTATGAATTCATCTTAAAATTTCATTTCCTATCAGAATCCGTAAAACAAAAAAAAATAAACCTATTCCATTTGAAATTCCTGAGTCAGGTTTGCTGTAGATGAACTGGAGAACGTTATTCCATTATTCCAAATACTCTGGATACTACAGAGGGTGATCCATGTCGCATGAGACACCCTGTATATCTCTGTTTTTCTAAGTGATTGACAAAATATCTAAACTAAAGAATTGTTTTAACTGAATTAACCAACATTTAAACCAAACAATATAGAGCCTTATCAAGATTAGAACTAATGTTGACAGGAACTGAATAGGTATAATAACTGTGCATATAACTCTTGATACTGGCTTAAATTGCTGGCCAATTTAATAAAAATAATTATTTTGTAAATCAGTCTAGCCAGGGCCGGATTTACACTAGCCCTCGCCGTAGGGGTTCAGAGCCTGGGAGATGATCACAATACACATTATTCAGGAGGCCCATTATTTGACTTACTAACTTATTTACTCCAGATATACTGTTTGATGTAGTTTATTGTTTCAATTTTAAAATTATGTTCTGATGATGGGGGCACTTCTCCTAAATGGCAGCATTATTGTGAAATAAACAAAACAAGAATTAAATGGAAGATCTCTTTTTCCGATTTAATTAATTTTTTTATTGCCCCAAACAGAGGACGACTGGCAAATAATTGATAAATTGATAATAAATCTGAGGAAACCTGGAACTATCCTCTGTGACTATATGGTATAGAGGAAAATGTTGGAGGTGCACTTCAGAGAGAAAAGAAAAAGGAAAGACCAAGAAGCTGAAGGAAGTGGAGAAATAATCCAATGAAGGATGAAGTAGAGAGATGGGAGGAAACCAGAAGCCCACGAATAAGTCAGAAGGCCTAGGGCCAAACAGACCTGTAGCGCCGGGGAATGAGTCTACACAGATCATTATGCTATATCTCAGCTAACACTGGTCCGATTTAAATGATTTGTGTTTTTATTTTGAAGAGAATTTTATCACCTTTCGATTGATCATAACAAAAATGATCTATTTGGGCATTCTGGATGGACGGATTTTTTTCATTTGATAATTGGATCCTACGTATCTTGAAACTTAAAATCTCAAGTTTTGAGGGGAGGGTTATAATTTTTATTTTCCTGGTTGATTACAAAGGTCTATTATTAAAAATAATAAACCAATATGTTAACTAAATATATATTTACATAACAATATGTAAACTAAAATAAAGAAATAAATGTATCAATGGTGCTTGTTAAACCAGGAAAAAATGAATTAAATTTATCCATAAAAAAAAAAGATATTTTTTTCTTTTTACTTTTCATTTTTATTTATTTGATTGCAGTATTAATAGCCCTACTGTTTAAAGTTATACATATATTCTAAAAATAATAATAGCTTTGGCAAGGATAGAGGTCCTTATTTCAAAAATAGTCGGTTTTAACATTGATACAGGCTTCAATAAAAAAAATATTACAACCATATCTGGATAATGGTGTTTTCCAAAAGCTGTGTAATTTTTTTTAAAGCATGAAGTAAATAATTAATACATTGTTTTATATTAACTGATGCTTTTTTACTTCATGTATTTAACATTTTATATCATTTGCGTATGTATAATTACAATATTTACAATGTACAAAATAATAGCATTAAAACGAGATGGACAAAAAAGATACAAGAAGTAATACACAATTGATCTTCTTTTAATAAAAATCAGAAACAAATTCACACTTAAAAAAAGGAAGAACAAATTTCTTTTATTACATTTAGTAAGAAGTTACTGGACTGCTGTTACTTGATGGAACAATTTATCGAAGGCCCTTTATATAAGCAAGTGTTATAATTTTAACTGAGCGAGTTACTGTATTGAGCTGCTGCTGACCATCTTTCATAAAAAATTTCCAACAAGTTACAACTTTTTACTTTCCCTTATCTATATACAAATAGTATATAGTAAGGGGAAGTATTCCGATCGTGAAGATTTTCGAATTCGAGTTTTCAACGGAAATACAAATTTTATCGTCCTCTGAGTCCAAATAACCAAGTCTCGCAAAATGGTCTGTGATTCTGTGTGTATGTGAACAGTCAAGCTCAAAAACGAAAAGCTGTACGATACTGAAATTACGTATTTAAGATGGGCACATGCATGTGATGTTACAGCAACTTTTTCGTAAAAATCGACAAACCGGAAGTGCCACTTTACATAATAGGTTTTACACTTTTTTACCATTTTTTTTCGAAAACGGATTGAACGATTTTGATGAAACTTGTCTGAATTATTCTTCATAATATACTACATATATTAACTTTTGATATATGTAGTACATCAACGAGGAAATGCAGGGAAAAAAGTTATAATGAAAAGAATTTATTTGCGCATAATTAAAAAGTATGCATTTTATGGTAAATTATGTCTTATAAATTATGTATGAAAGGTAATTAAATTATCTAAAAAATATTGAAAGAATCATCAAAATCGGACCAGTAAAGATACACCAACCGGAAGTGGTAATTATATCATGGATTTTACAATTTTCTCGTAAACGGCTCATACGATTTTGATGAAACTTGCCCAATATGTTCTTTAAGCTCTTTAACTTTTCATGTATGTAGTATATCAGCGAGAAAATGTTAAAGCGAAAAGAAAATTTTATTTGCACATAAATCAAAAAGTGAGCATTTTATAGTTAATTTTTATGAAATCATATGAAAGATAATTAAATTTCCTTAAATTCCATAATATACGGGCCTGTATTAGAAAATATACAGCGTACGTGATAGGGACTACTAGATCCTAGATAGAAAGCCGAGTGCGTCGGAAGGAAACGAATGCGACTGAACCTCCTCCCACCTTGGTACCAACCTGTTTTTAATAAAATGCTCTGTAACAATGTATTGTAATAACATAAAAGTAGAAATTAACTTAATTATTTCTACTTTTATATTGTTTAATGGAAACGAAATGATTCCATGAAAACTAAACGGAAACTTTTAAAATATATTTTCAGCTTGACAAACCAAAAATATTTAGTGTACAGAATTGTAGTATTAAAGTTATTTAAAAACTAATTTATAATATATTGTGAGAAAAGACCTGAAGAAGTACATTCTGCTGGGTTTATTTCAAGTAGTGTTTATGTGAACTCTTTAAAATAATTTTAAAGATTGTTATTATAGATTGGTAAGGGAAAGTTGTGTGATGCGCGCACCGCACCAGATTTTTTTTATAAAAGTTAATTTGATAAAAGTTTTGTTTAAAAGATCTGATGTTGACATGACTTCCTTGTACGCCTATTAAACAATAGATTGATGACTCAAAAGTGATCCTGAATTTGGTTACTAATTTCCAAAGATTGCAATATCTCAAAAAAGACACTCGGTGTCGCGACACGCACACATACTTTGTTTTTGGAGGTGTCAACTGTTATTATATGTCGTTTTCTTTCAGTAGGTAACTAGTTTCCAAGAGATTTCTTTGTGTTCCGTGACAACATTAGAATTGTCAATGTCACTAGATAAAGCACTGGAAATCGACAGTTTCAACATTTTAATCTGAAGAAGCCACTTAAATTATATCTTATTCTCCTGCTGCAGACTTGTTCATCTCACAAATGGGGAGGAAAAATGGTATTTTACACTCAATTTTAATACTTAAATCAAGTAATAAAAATGTTTGATTGGAGTGGGAAAAAATCGTGTTTGTAACCTTTATTACCGAATCATATGATCTCTGTATTAATGTCAATATACCTTTTGATGTAAGCTTATTATGACCTTCAAGTAAAGTGCCCTTTTCGGCTCACCAATTTGAACCAAAATCTAGTACATACATTGATATTGATATAAAAGTCCTATTTACCAAATTTGAGATGTTTTACATTATATTTTAATACAATTTTTGATGAGTCTAATATGATCTTCAAGTAAAGTACCCTTTTCAGCTCGCCAATTTTAACCAAAATCTAGTAAATACATTCATATTGATATAAAAGTTTTATTTATCAAATTTGAGATGTTTTACATTATATTTTAATATAATTTTTGATGAAAATCAATAATGACCTTCAACTAAAGTACCACTTCCGGTAATTATGTAGTGACCAAAAATGGAGGTTCACAACTAGATTTTAAAGAAATCCTAAATACAAAATTTTAGCTTTCTAGGGCTAACCATTTTTGAGTTATGCCAGGTATCAACAAATGCACATACAGACGTCATGACGAAACTAGTCAAAATGAATTCAGGGATGGTCAAAATGGATATTTCCGTTGAATCTGAAAACCGAAAATTTTCACGATTACAATACTTCCTGTACTTCGTACAAGGAAGTAAAAACTTACTCCAGTAAATCAGCCTTTAGATATAATTATGATTATATAGTCTATGTGATTAACTTGTTAAAAGCAATTTAGTTATATGATTGTTATTAGTTGTGTTTGTAAATGTTATTATTGCACAGCATCCTGGGGATGGGGTAATACCAAATAAAATTGGTGAAATATAAAAGCAATGAATTAATGAAATTTTTATATAATGGATGAAATATTTTTACTGATATTTGGTTAAAATTGTAATCAAAAAGATTAGTTTCTTAAATAAATCTTCAGACCAGCCTACCTCCTCTCTTCTAATTGTATGAAGAGGGGGCAGAAAAAATTCTTGGGCCTAGGACCATCCAAACTTTAAATCTGACCCTGAGTCTAACTGATCCCAAGTTAAAAAATTGTCTAAATGGTAATTGTAGTTAAATGTTTTAAAGAAACAACTAAGACAGACCGACATTTTTTTATTTTTTTTATACATAATACTATGTTTGCGTATTAAACAAAAACCATGTAATAGCACGTAGTAACATTCATTTAGAGATCATTATAAGATACCATAACATTATTCAAAATAATTGCATGTATATCAATGGGTTACATAATTTCTTTTAAATTCATTCTTACAAAAAAAAAAAAAAAAATGAAAAAACAAGACTAATGTAGAGGAAGTCTACTAATTTGTTCAAGAGTAGACAAATTTGTTTGATTTTGATAGCCATTTGAAGCCGGTGAACTGTGAGCTTCATACTTCTTCATTCCTAACAAATGAATGTAGAACAAGTCTTCATTTCTCGTTAAAGTAACCAAGAGCCATCCAATAATACACAGTATCAAGTAAACTAAAGTTAACGCCTTCCAAAAGGTCACATAGTCCACAAGTTCCTTAAAAAAATAAATAGATAATTAATTAATTGAAAAGAGCAAAAACTAAAAAAAAATTGCAAAACAAAACCTTAAGTCTGTAAAATACTGGTAAACCTCTAATCAATCAACGTTTTACCAATTCAGGCAGCAGAAAAAGATAAGAACATATAAATGTAAATCAAAGACAACACATCCCACGTCAACAGTAAAAAAAAAAAAAAAAAGATATAGTACACATTCTAAGACAATTCAAGATATTCAGAATATTGATGGCTAAGAAGCAGTGGCTTATGCAGGGGAGGTGGGATGGGGAAATATATCTCCTTCTCCCTTCCCCCTCCCCTGAAATGCACCCATCAACATAAATTTTTTATTTTAAGTAATATTTTTGGTAATTTTTAACAATAATTTTGGATCTAATCTTCATACTTTTACTTAAAATTTAAGCCCAATTTGGCAATTATAGCTATTTTGTCGGTTATTTGCCTTTTTCTTATTAGATCCTTCAATTGTGTGAATATGAATTTTTGTTAATCAAAACGCATAAATCCAATTGATAAATGTACATTTATGTACATGTAAACAACTTAAGGAACAACCTTATGAGCAGAGCTTAAGCCTGGGAGGTTATGCTTAAAGGGCATAGAGCATTCTCGCTCTATATAATGCCAGACAGCTGCCTTGTCAAATATACCATCTTGGAATTTTTTTTAGCATTTTGATTTGTTTCACATTCTTTCAGTCGCATCTATTACTTCGCAAGTTGATTGCTATTTAAATAACAAAAGGTTATTGTCAGGTGCATGGGCACTAAAAGGTCCTTCCTTGAGTTGTTTGCCAATAGTTATCTATACAGAGTCAGCTCTGGTAATTAATTCAAATTTTTTGGCGTGCATAAACTATCTGTTCACCTGGCATAAAGTATTATTACTAAACAAATAATATATTTGGATTTGTAACCTGTTTCTCTTTCTGGCTAATGTTTTCATTTTGTGAGGGACTATTAGTCATCATCTTATAAATTATAAAATCATTTG
This sequence comes from Rhaphigaster nebulosa, assembly GCA_948150685.1. Lineage (NCBI taxonomy): Eukaryota > Metazoa > Arthropoda > Insecta > Hemiptera > Pentatomidae > Rhaphigaster > Rhaphigaster nebulosa. Next base: position 140,109,139 of record OX411309.1, on the reverse strand, counting down.
AAGGAGCCGTTATAAGGAAAGCAGTCATCGCGGAGAAATATATAATGAAAACAAGACCTATTTTCCTCCTTTGGAAGGTATCTATCACATGCTGCATATCGGCGTGGGCAAGGTCCAGCCTATAACATAGGTCTAATATTAAATATAAACTTGAAAAATGTATCATAATTATAATAATAAAATTAAGATTACTTACCAATCAAAAATAGAGACGAGACATATTGTCAGCATAACAAAAAACAAGGTTCGGCACACTTCAGATATGATGGCGAAAAAATGCCATAAATCTAGAACATCTGTATTGCGCTTTGAATTTGCAAGCATTATTATCTGCAAATAAAATTGCAAAAAAATAAAATTAATAAATATTAATCTTATTATTGCTAGACATCACATCCACATCGTTTTTTGAAAAAAGGCTTAAGTATAAAAAATTCAATATTTGTTTCAATTTATTATGGGACATAAACATCACTTCTATCGATTCCTGCTCACGATATATGAAATTAAAAAAAAATTGGAAATGGCCTAAAAATCGACTATTAATAACGTAAGCACCAAATACTGATGACTCTCAGTCATCACTCTGGCCTTGTCAAGTGCTAGAAGTCTTAAAAATATGTTGTAATTATAAAAGTTTTGCCATCTTAATGAACTCCTACTCTACATGATAAAGAATAAAATTAAAAAAAAAAAAAAACATTATTTGGGAAAAACTTTCATGTGTTTGCAGTAAAGTTTGCTAAATGCCCCTCACACCTTTTTAAAAAAACAACATTGATATCTATCAGTGTGGTGATAAAAAAAAATGTCAGTTTTGCATTTGAAATATAAAATTTAATACAATATATCAAATAAACCATCTTGTGGTAAGCTGTTGATACCATTCCTTGGGTCTGGTAGGTAAGAATTCCAGTACATCAGCTATCAGAGCCTTTGCACAATTGAAGAAAATGAAACATTGTTTAGAACAAATAGCAAATCAAGGGTTCTAAGCTATGGCTTTACACTAGATGAAATGAAAATTTAATCCAATCAAATTCTTAAATTTTATGCAGAGTGGGCCAAAATTGATGTATAGCTAACTATTTATTCTGGTAGTTCTTGAAGGAAGCAATCTTCCTGTACAATTCTTCTCTTCTCCATCCAGTCACCGGACTTACAATGACTAGAGTCCTCATGTCTGTTTCTATGACTTCCTGCCATCCTTCTTGTTTCTTGGTCTTCCTCTTGTTCTGCTTTTTCCTGGATGCTCCTTTATAATCATCTTGGGTATTGTGTTCTTCATCCTCTCTCTAAAGCATCTCATCATTCCATTCTATATAGAAAAACAATGCCATATGAATTATATAACTGCTTTCCTTTGCATTAAATCCTAAAGTAGGCGCATGGGGTGCAGGTGTCATCCAGCCGTCTTCAACCCCAGTATACCCATCATGCATTTACATTGGATATGTGAAATTCCTAGTAGTTGCCTCCCATAACCCTGTTTAGGACTGGATATTGCCTCACTTCCGTTAGTCACCTACAACTTTGCTTTTCAAAAGAGTTGGGCTACAGTTTTTCCCCACCCACCTAATTACGTTTCATTTTATTTCTTTTGAGTTTGTGATTTTACTTTCTTTCCAGGTTTGTACACTAATTATTTTTATGAATAATTCAGAAATATCTCTTCCATTTCTTTTCCCCCCAAAAAATGTATTTAACAATTTAAATAATTCATTATATTCAGAATGATATTGATTTAAATATATAAATAATTTAATCGTTCAAATAACTACTATGATTTTTCATAAAATTTTAAAAAGTTTTTTAAATATGTATAACAATAAAATTATATATATATATATATATATATATATATATATATATATATATATATATATATATATATATTTATAGACAATTTTTAATTAATAAAAATATTTTAATAGTTTGTTTCACTGCGTATATATTCCTTTAAAACTAAAAAAACAAATAATTTGTCATATATAGAAGAAAATTAGTATAAAATGTTATATATTGATGCATAAAAAACAATAAAATTATGATTGATGTTATTACAGTGTTAAAATTAAATTTAAAAATATATTAAATGACAGTAAATTAATAATAGCAACATTAAATTTTAGATTTAACTGGATAATGAGCCAAAATGCTAATAAAATGAGTGAAGTGTGGAGAGTTGATCAATTTTCTTGATAATATAATATAAATTACTAATATCCTTAGAAAACAGCATTGTTTATAATAACGAAACCTTATAAATAGTGACATTAAAAATGTCTTATATTATGTGGGGGACACATGCACTCTATGTGCCTAAATATGAGTAACAAGAAATGACACCTTCAGAGTTAACATTTTTTATTTTTAAAGTAAAATTTCAGATTTTGCTTCACTTACAGTAATTATTTTTTTCTGTTTTGTTTAGGTTTTCTTTTCTAGCGAATATATAGCAGAGATGAATCCATATTAATTATTTAAATAAAAACTACTTAATTTCATTTTTCTAAGAGTAAGTTTGATTACTGTCAGTTTAAAAAAAAAATTTTTTTAATAAGTTTTATCTCAACAAAATGATTTGAACAGATGAAGCCCAATTTATCAGAGCCCACTAAAATCTGTAGGCTAGTTCCTTTAATGTAATGGGTAACAAATAACAGATTAGTTCCTGTTAATGAAGACAGATCAGAGGTTAATGTAACAGATAACAAGTAACAAGAAAACTAGAAGTGTTATTGTTATTACTAAAATAAATGCAAGGAGTGAGGCACCAGCTAATATTCCAAGTAATATCCTACTGAGGGTTGAGCATGCCTTTTCTGCCACGATTGCCATGTCCAGAGGAGTTCTAAATCCTGATCTGTAATAGAATTCAAAAAATGAATTACTTTTTTGAATTACAAAAATTATCAACAAACAAATGATCTAAAAAATAATAGGTATACAAGTACATATCGACGTCGTTTTTTGAAAAAGGTGTAAGTGACATTTAGCAAACTTTACAGGAAACACAATTTTTCCTTGAATAACAATATATTTTTTTTAAATTTTATTCTTTATTGTATAGAGTAGGAGTTTATTAACCTGCAAAACCTTTATAATTACAATATATTTTAAAGGCTTCTAGCACTGGTTTAGAGTGAAGACTGAGAGCCGTTAGTATTTGGTGTTTACGTCTTTAATATTTGATTTTTAGACCATTTCCATTTTTTTTTTCAATATATCATGAGTGGGAATCGATAGAGGTGGTGTTTACGTTCCAAAATCAATTGAAGCCAAATTTTTGGTGATTAAGCTTTTTTCAAAAAACGACGTCGATATTATTCCTTTAGGATTACTCACAATCTTATTTAGCAACGTAAATTAAGGATTTTGAGGAGTAAAGTGTAAGTACTATCGTATCTTGCTAAATAGATACCATGTCACTGTCTGTGGTAAGGCATTACAACTTTATTTTATTTTAGTAACTTTGTTTTTTTGATAAATCACACTTTTCTTATAATGTTTTAATTTAAGAAACTAAAATAATTAAATTGAAATAAACTAAAGCAAGTAAACAAATAATCACTTGATATTTGAAAATCTCAACCAGACACCCGTAAGTTGACAAAACAATATTGCGGCCTTATAGCAGAGTGCACTGCACTTAGCACACAATCAGCGCTCTGTTAAACTTAGCTAAAAGAATTAGAGATGGGGGATCGGCATGTCAACTGATTTAAACCTTCATTTTTTTATTTTTTGTATAAATTTAAAATAAACTCTCTCCTTTTACTGAATGAGTGATATGGGGAAAAAGAATGTTAGTTTTTTGTTTTGTTTTTAAATAAATACTTTTATTAAATCCCTCCAAAAAATATAAAAAATAGTGGAAATTTTAAACATATCAGAAATAATAAATCCACTGAAAATGTTTATTTCATTTTAATTAATATTAATATTTTTTAACATAGTTAATAGTAAAAAAATTGTGTTATTTATATAATTATTTTTAACATATTTTATACAATGAGTATCTTAAATTTTAATTATATTGTACTTACTAACCGACAATTTTAATTATAATTATTATTGTTATAGCACAGCCTAAAAAGTGGGTTTTAGCGTGCCATGATGGAGTTTAGGATGAATGGAATTCCAGCCACCCTACATCACTCGAAAAAATCCACACAGGATTTCACACTCACATACGCTCCACATTCCATTTGGCATGTAGAGGTTGGAGTGGAGTGATTGTTAGAAGCAGCTCTTTATAGCAATATAGATTAGCATTTATAATTAATAAATAAATTAATAATTAATTAATTATTATAATTATTTAATTTATTATTAATTAATAAATTATAGCATTTATAATTTTATAAATTAAATAATACTTCAACGATAGTCACCCTATTTGCTCTAGATAAACTTCTCTTGTGCTGAAATTAAAGTTATCTAATAGCTCTCTAGGGGCTTTGACAAATTTTCCATTTTGCTCGATATAAACATCTCCCATTCCAGTGGCTGGGCCTCTGTGCGACACAATGCATGATCTTCCTGAAATAAGATATAACTGCATTCAAATGGAATAGTGATAAATTGATAATTGTTTTCTATTTGTTTCATCAAAACATCAGCTATTTATACTTATTATATATTATATAGTAACTATAGTAATTCCCTCCCCCCCACCCCTCCAACAATATCCAGAAGGACAGACTTTTATATATATTTTTTATTGTGTGTAGCCCACACTATTTAACAGAATATTATTACAAAAACTCACCCATAAGAATATGGCAGACCGAGAGGGAACTCATATGGCACTAAATTGGAACATCTCTCTCTTAGTACCTTTAAATGATAAATTATAAAATAAACTTACCTAAATTACCTGATGTAAATTTTTTCTCAGGCATTATAATGCACTTTAAACTTGTGATATCTTGCCTTACTTTTACTTACCTCCTGGAAAGTAATCATATAAAAAATAATAATAATTATGTAAATTTAGGTAAAACTAATTAATAAATTAAACATAAACTGCAATTGACAGATAATAATTAATATAAATCAATACATATTAATAATTAATAATACATACCAAATTATGAAATAAATTAAACAATAGAAAAAATATTAAGATGCTTGATGAAAAAAAACAACAAATACAGATCAAACATAAATTTAAAGCAGCATTCTAATTAAAAATACACGTATATCTATTTAAGAAAATTTTCTTCTAATACCTGTATTGTTATAAGATTCATTGCTGAAAGCTTGATTGTGATCTACAATGTCATCTTTTAATTCCCTCAAGACACCGATAATATTTGAAGAATGAGCATGTTCTCGTTGCAATTGGAAACCTAAAAGTTACAATGAACAAGAAAGTAAATTAAAAATTTTCATATTTGCATATGAGGTGATTTACACAGCTCACAATTTGCGTTATTAATTTTGTTTAATACATAAGTTCGGCCTGTCGAATATTTTGAGGGACATTTGTGCTGATTGCATTTTTTACAATTACCCATCGAATCTAATCTAATTAATAAAATGACTTAAGTAAAGAAACTGATTAGGCTGTTTTGAGAAAAACACATGTTAGTATATTATGGTTCAATACCTGGGCTGGAAGGTTGTTCATAATGAACATGTTTTTCATGTTCTGAGTGTATCCTTTTAATACTTTCTGCTGAGCTACCCTTTCTACTTCCTGATGCCTCACTCATTATAAAATAGTGAAGAATATTTCATTGAAAAAAAAATACTGTTAATTGATAAAACTTAATGATAAGTTATTCAATGAGATATGGAGTACGAATAAAATCATCAAGAACAAGGGTAAAATATAAATGTTTAATTAATGCTAACATCTTGCTGTGGATTGACTGTAGTAAACAGTTTCCATGGATATTATTTGTATAATTAAAACAAACAAAACAGTGTATTGAAAAATTACCAATATACCTAAAACGTGTAGTTTTAAATGGGTGATTTTAGTACTTAGTGTGTAGAATTTACTTTTAAAAATTGATAACTTTTAAAAACTCAGAATTACTAGAGGTGATTTCATTTCGAATAATCCGCTTTGTCAAAAAAAAAAAGTTATAATTAAACTTATACGGAAATAATTTATTTTATAATCAAAATAATTGTTTAAAATTTATTTCCAGTATATTATTTTAATTAATTGTTCGTTTAATAAAATATATATACTTGTATTTTGTGATCAGTTTAACGATTGAGGCTTCATTGATCGAACTACAACAGGGCCATCCCTACCCTCAGTCTTGTGACTCCGTTTTCCTTTCAACATGGTGAGTGTCGAACATGAATATTTATAATCTTTTGATGACTTATTTTAGTTATATTATTAAGATGAATGTTAATTTCGAATTTCATTTTTACAGCCTCCTAAGAAGGACGCGAAAGGAGGCTCATCGAAGCAACCAGCGAAAAATCCCAAGAAGAAGGAAGGAGGATCTGGGGGCAAAGCCAAGAAGAAGGCAAGTTATTTTTCTCTTAACTTAAAACTTTTCTTGAATGTACACATTTTGGTTCTATTTCATTTTAACTTTAAAATGTTTTCTCCATCAATTCTTTCCCTACTTAAATTAACATAAACTGACATGAATCACCATGTGCTACTTTAACCTGTACATATATAACTTCTTTCAGTTTGTTTTTCTTGTGTACTGTCCACTCTATCATATCTACATATCCTTTGTTTACTTGAATATAATTAACATCAATAGTTTAAAATATATATTCATAAAAATTGTAGACGCTTGGCCTGCAAATGTTACATGTTATCCTTCATTGTTGACTGTACATTAGGAATGTTTACTTAATTTATTTTGTATTTCTCTAATTTACAGAAGTGGTCAAAAGGAAAAGTTCGTGACAAATTAGACAACCAAGTTTTGTTTGATAATGTCACTTATGAAAAGCTCCTGAAGGAAGTTCCAGCTTATAGGCTGATCACACCTTCCATTGTTAGTGAAAGACACAAAGTCCGTGGATCTCTTGCAAGAAAAGCCCTTACTGAGTTGCTCAATAAAGGTATTGTTTTCTTTGATTTTTAGTTTTTTAAGGTAATTGTGGCTTTACCATGCGTTTAAATTGTAACTTATGTACATAAGACTTGAATGGAGTTAATTCCATCTTCTTTTTACATTAATGTTTCGGAAAGTATGCAATTTAGTTAATGAATAGTTAATGAAACCGTCGTTTTTCTTTAGTTTAATGTTTATCGGCGAGTTAAGTTAGTAATTTTCTATTCTAACTTTAGTCATTTAGATTCCCTTCAGTATTGTTTTTAATTTAATTCAATGTTTTCAGAGTTTAGTATAGTGTTAGTTGTTTATTTCTCCTTTATGTCGTTATTTATATTGTTTTTAATTTAATTTCTATATGTTAGTGGTACTTACTGTTTCAGTATGTATTTAACACAGTCTCCTTGGTAAAACTTTACAATCGCGATACATTATTAGTGGCTTCTGCCGAAGTTACCTGAAGATTGCTGTGCTAGCACTCTCTAGTGCCATTTGTGCTAACTTACTTACATTTTATTGTTACATTTGGAATTATTAATATTATTACTGCTTTACTTAGATATTATTAAAAATTATTAGTTCCATCGACTTCCGTTCAGTACATTCGCCCCAAGAGATAAACAAAACATCGAAAATTCCTTACCCAGAACACTGGAAGTCGACAGTACTAATAATTTTAAATAAAATCTAATTAAAGTAGTAATAATTTTAGTAAATCTAATGAAAGCGAATGCTACAATTAAATACTAAACAGTTTGTTAGCACAAACGGCACTAGAGAGTGCTAGTATGGTGGCCTTCTGGTAACTTCGGCAGGAGTCACTGATAATGTGTCAGTGACTCCTGCTGAATAGTCCTAAGATTAAAGGCAGTGCTCTGTGGCTTCAAAAAGTTCTCAATGTTAAACCAAGACAATATTTAACCCTAACATAATAGTATATTCTAAACCATTGTAACTATGATGTTGAAGTTGTAATGAGTACGATAGAAAGAAATACATTGGTTAGAAGGTGTTGATTAATATATGGTTAATATTCTATATGGTTAATATAGATAAGTGATCGGGAGGACAGATATAATGGTAAAATATTCTTTTTGGAATGATGTATAACACTTAGTGATTTTATTGAAAGATAAATACATCTAAACAACTTAATAATAAACATTTATTTAACATATTTACAATATTTATAATACAAATATATTTTATTTACATGAATCCTTTTTCATGATAATGCAGTTTTAGAATGACTAATTGGTGATAATCACATTGTTTGATATTAGTAGGAAAAATTATAATAAAAAACCTCCACCTAACCAACTTTCGTTATTATATTAATCCCTAAGTAGCAAATGTTCTTCAAAAAATTCAAAAGCCATTTTAACTTACTGTATTTTATATTTCATGTGGAAAACAAAAGTAAATGAATATAATTAGAGAGACTGTGTTTAGTACTTAACTTTCCAGTATCGTTAACCAACAAATTAAACTTATATAATGTATTGAACTGAAGTATTTACACATGAACATGAATGAAACATATATTTGTATCATAAAAATGTTTAAATTTTCTGTATTATTTATATCTTTATTTTGAAATAATTAGCCAAAATTTAGCATTTGTATGATTACTTTTAAAGTTTGGCTAAACTTATTTATTTTTCTGTTCAATAGGTTTGATCAAGCAAGTCGTGAAGCACCATTCACAAGTAATTTATACCAGAGCGACTAAAGCAGATGACCCAGCATAATCTGTTAATACTATTTGATAAAAAAAATATAAACTTTCGTTTTTAATCTTTTTTTTTATTTTCCTTGGTTTCCAGTATATTAATAGAAATCTGAATGCATTATTTTGAACTTCATACTTGTTTTTTTCTCAAGCTACATGTTATGTTTTAAGTGATTTTTTCCGTACAATGTTTCGAAGAGGGAGAGGTGTATAAATGTGCTTTCTAGAACAAGTTAATATTGAACTCATGTTTGGTTTCCATTAAAAGATTAACATCAAAATATTTTATATAGCTATACTCTTATAATCTGCTTACAAAATTCTCTTTTTATTTTTGACCAATTTCTTCTCTATTTATTTTATTTTATTTAAAACAACTTTTAATATATTTGTTATATAAATCAAATTATGAAAACAATTTATGAACAGCTCCAATGATCCCGTCACTTGGCTCTTATTACTCAACAGTACTTATATATGTATATTTAAAATTATCTCTTATTTTCTCTTATCTGTACTTTACTTAAGGCATGAGGATTAAGTGAATTTGAGAGAAGATTACACTTAAGGAATAAGTTTTAATAATCTAGACACTTGTGTTTCTGGCTGGTTTATTGTAGTTAATTTGCCTTTATCCTGATTTCTGATGATATTTTCTGAACCAATGTGTGAAAATATTTTAAACTTAGTGTATTATTTTGTTTGATAAGAAATAAATCGCTAGTCAATCAGTTTTTTATATAAACAAAATTTTCGATATTTTAAGATAGGCCACCATTCAAACCCAAAAAATTACTGACTGACTAGCATGCTTAACATTTAAACCCTGGAGTAGGCATGGGATTTCTTGCTACACATTAAGCGGTGTGAAGTACATGTGTACCCCACAAAATAAAAATTAATTTAAGCTCGTCTCATAATTATGACAAATTATTCTTCAGGTATAAAAGAATACACATGTGAAACAATCAATCAATTTAAAATTTACATTAAAGCAGTTGACAATTGATATTAGACTTATAATTCCTTTACTTCTTCAAGATCTTTCAGAAATTAGCATCAGGACTATGTTAATGTTCGGCATTAATGGAAATAAATGATATGTATGCCATTAAAATATAGTTTGAACTATTAAAAATTAAACCATTAATAAATTAATGACTAATTATTAGATTAAATTTGATAAAGTATATTTTAAAATTGATTGATTTGAAGTGATTTGAATGATAAAGTTATTTATGTTTTTATATGAATATTATTCAGTAATATGGACGTTATATGAATTATTCAAATTGTTAAAAAAAATACTTTTCGAAGAAAAAGTATTTATAAAATATTCATAAAAATAATCAGTGTACCAAACCTACTAAATAAGGCGAATCAAATTCAGTGAAAGAAAAAACTGGGACATAATTAGGCGCATGGGGTACAACAGTATCCCAACTTGAGAGTTCATTGAGAAAAATTCAAACTGTAGGTGACTGACCGTAGTGAGTCGGAAATTGGTAATATTCAGTCCTAGATGGTATTACAGGCGCATCATGACTTATATTATGTTAATTCATCAAGACTTTTGTTTTTTCCAAAATATACTAATAATTGTAAATAGTTCAAAGATCTTTCATGAATATATTACTGCCGCATTGTACTATGTTAATAATGCAAAAACAAATTATTTTGTTGACATCCGCATGATGGTATAGAAGGATCAATCTAATTAGGGATTGATAAATTATTTGCCACTTCTATAAATTGTTTTATTGAAAACTAGTTTCGAATGTTATACATTCATTCTCAGTTCTAAAAACACACAAAAAATTCAAAAATAAGCAATTCAAGATATAGTTGGTATACATATTAAATTATATAAATCAGTATTATAAAACATTTATGAATTATGAATTTAATGAAGACAAGAAATCAAATACATGTTGGTACTCACCAAGGTTTAAATGGATCCATTTAATTGTAAATCTAGCAATAAGTTTTTATAATAGCAATAAAGAAAAGAAATTAAGTAAATAAAAATAATACTTTTTTTTTACTCGTATTACACTTTTTATTTATTATTAACTTTATCAAAAAGTTGAAATATGATTTAGTTAAATAACAAAAATATCTAATTAATTGTTATAAAATATCAATTGATTGCTTTGGCTCCTAATTGATTTTTTGTTATAGATTCGAAATTTAAAGAAAAAATAGATAAATTTAGTTGGTATGAAAAAAACAATTCAAAATTAATTATTATCAAAAGGCAAATATTTGGTGAATGTCAGTCATTACATAACTGAAACAGAAACAAACACAGTAGTATTAAAATATATCTCTTTTAGTTAAGTACTTCTAAATAATATGGCTGGTGATACGCATAGTTTAGAGAAACTGTTAGAGGATAATTTAGTAGAAAATGATTTAGAAGAAGTTAAAAGGATTCTGTATGGTAAAAAATTAAAGTAAGTGCATTGTAGGGTTATGGCAGCATTCAAGAGTATTTTAGCTTCTGTTATAAGTTTATTATTGTGTTGTTAAAAATATTTTACAGAGAATTAGAAATAAGCCCTAAAGCCTTAGTCTTAAAAGAGCAAAAAGGCTTCGATATTCAAGGTTATGTTTTTGAAGCGAAGGAAGAACAGCTGAGATCTAAAAGGTATGTTTTTTTATATATTTTAGTTTAAACACAGACTATGTTATAACTACATTTGATATAAGCAAAGGCTGTTAGTGACAAATAAATTTGGACAAAAAATGCACTGAAGTTTAGTTAGAATAATAAACTCTCTGCTGTGTTCGACACTTTTGTAAATTATTCTTATCAGAATTTATTTAATTTTGTAATTTTTAATGCAATAGTGTTTTAGTTTAAAATATATTCCTTTTGCCTAAGTTTCAAAAATTCTTTTTTAATTATTATTATTTTAACTTTCTGTTAGCAATGAGAGTATTGAATAAAGATTAATGTGTTTGATTGTTGGTTCTAAATTAAGCAATAGAAAATATAATAAGAAAAAATCAATTATTAATAGTGAAAATAAAAATTATGAAAATCTAATGACCGAAAGATTTTATAAACTGATGTATAGAAAAACATCAAAATGATAAGTTTTTACAATTTTACAAATAAAGGCAGATCAGTTTACTGATGTGGAATATTCGATAAATTGCAAAATGAAATTATACATATCTTTATTCCAGGGCACGAAACAGTTATTGAACTTTTTCAAAAAGTTTCAGCTCAACTGTTTTACAAGAACTTTTATGATTAAAGTATTAACTTAAAAGTTCTACACAAAACAACCTAATGATAAAAAATTCCTTTAGAGCTTACAGCTCAAAAGTGTTTTAAACTTAAACAGTGTTAAACTAAAAGTTGTTTATAAAAGTTCTTTTAATACAAACTCTTGTCAGAACTTTTAGAAAAAAAGTTCTGTTAATAGAAGTTCCTACTAGAAGTTTTCATATACTTATGGGACTCATCTCTTAAAGAGGAATCTTCGGAAGGAGGAGAAACCTTGGGAGATTGCAGTATTGTTGAAAACATTAAAAAATCTTTTAACAAAAAACATAGATAATAAATAAAATTCGAATTAAATTAAACAAATAGAAAAACAGATTCCTTTTTATTTATTTTATTTAATTTTTAATTTCTATAGAAAAATTGCTTTAATTATAATTATATCACTTACAGAATGTTTATTTAAAGATACAACATTTTAACATAAGAAAAACTTTCAAGACACAATTCTAAGTATTTTCCACATTAAATTGTTAGTAAGAACTTTTATTATAATCTGACTAAAGAGCCCTAACGAGAACTTTTATAATATAGTACTTGCTATAAAAGTTCTTACGATAAAGTTCTCAGAGAACTTTTACTATATAAGTTCTGACCAAAAAGTTCTCATAAGATCTTATAATAAAAGTGTGAGCATAAAAATTCTTATTATATCTTAGTATGAACTGTTTCAAAAAAGTTCCTAAGAAAAATATTATATTAAACCAAGAATTTTTTCAAAATAAATGTAAACTGTTATTTTGGATCCCTGCTTGGTTCTAGAAAACAAAATATTAAATTTAAATTTTATCTACAAATTAATAAATGTTACTCCGATACGTTATTAGATGTCTTCTTGTCACCTATTTAATATTCATCTTCTTTTTTTATAATCCCAAATAACGATGTTTCACTGATAGACAATGTTTACTATTTAATTTTGGTCTTTACTCACTGATCTACATTTACTTTTACTTTGAAAGTAATTACATGAGTACATTTATTCATATCCTGAATTCAAGACATTTAAAAATGAAGTTGGCTCTATATAAGACACTTAGTCAAGTAGACGCTCTCGATCTGGTCCACCAGATGATTACCAGCTAAAAACCAAGAGATACAATGAGATCCTCTCCCTTCGCCACCTAACCACCGATAGACTCTAATCACTTTACTGAGCGCCATATCTCTCCCCTTAATGGCGTGCTAATTAACAAGGAATAATCAAAATAGTGCATCAATATTCTTCTTGTTTCTTAATTTCTTTTGAATTTCAACATTTACATTTTTCTTTTGAATTTCCACATTTACATTTTTCTTTTTAGTTTAAATAAAACATTCTCATTTTTGTAGTATAAAATTATTCTTGGTATATTTTTTAATATATGTAAAAATTCTACTTTTTTTTATTTTAAACAAGCACTGTTCCACAGCTCATTTAATTTTAACACTATTATAATTTTAATGCCAATAGTTTTTTCTCTTTAAAATAAAATTGTTTATAACTCTATTTCTTTTTTATAAAATTATTATATTTAATGATGCTTTATTAACATTTTAACTTTAACCAATTTTATATATATATATATATATATATATATATATATATATATATATATATATATATATATATATATATATATTTTGTTAATGAAAAGCTTACAAGCACTTACACCCATTAGCTACGAAATATACCACTTTTGCCCTTTTGGCTACCTATAATGAATATTGCAAGCATAGTTATTAGGAACTAAATAACTATTACTATAATAAAAAGTGTGTACAATATTTATTTTTACAATATTATTATTATTGTCAGTACTTTTTTGTACAAAAAAATAATTTTTCTCATAGTATTACAATGCTAATTAATTATTATTGTCAAATTAAGCTTAAGCAAATCAGCCACTCCAAAAAGTGGTAAATTTTACCATTTAAATTGTTATTTTCATTTATTTATTTTATTTTTTTTTTGCCTGAAGTCTTTTTCTTGACAGTGAGAAAGTTTCTATATCTCAAAAAAAAAAAAAATAATAATAATAAAATAAAATAAAGTATATAAATCACTTTTTTTTTTGCCACCAGTAAATTTGATATATCATCATCTGAACTGAATATCTTAGTTTTTCAAAGTATGAAATTTATGTCCCTCAAATAAACCAAAGTAGTTTATACCAATTTAAAACAAAACAATTTAATATTTTAGGATTATTCGTGTCGGGCTGATCCAAAATAAGATTGCAGCACCTACAACTGAATCTATAAGCAATCAAAGGGATGCTATATATAATAAAATTGAAGGTATAGTAGATGCCGCTGGTTCGTGCGGAGTTAACATTGTATGTTTACAAGAAGCTTGGCGTAAGTTTACGAAGCATTTAATGAGAGTACTGCTATGTAAAACATTCATTAGTTTTTAATTATTGTTCTTATTGCCACAGCTATGCCTTTTGCATTTTGCACAAGAGAAAAAGCACCTTGGTGCGAATTTGCTGAATCAGCTGAAAATGGGCCATCTACAAATTTTTTAAAGACTGTAATGTTTTCATTTTTTTTTTTCTTCTAAATATCTCATTTTAAAATTATTATTTGATTGTACATAAAATAGATTATTTATATTTAGCTGTGTAAACGCCACAATATGGTGATTGTGTCGCCCATTCTTGAAAGAGATGAAAATGATGTGATTTGGAACACAGCTGTAGTAATTGACAACCGAGGCAATGTTTTGGGAAAACATAGAAAAAATCACATTCCTAGGGTAGGGGATTTTAATGAATCAACATATTACATGGAAGGAAATACAGGACATCCAGTTTTTGAAGTATACACTTTTTGAATTTTGTTTTAGGTTCACTTTTAATTGTGTAACGAGGATGAATAATTATTTTAATTAATTACAGACTGATTTTGGAAGAATAGCCATCAACATATGCTATGGGCGACATCACCCTTTGAACTGGATGATGTTTGGAATCAATGGTGCCGAAATTGTATTCAATCCTTCTGCAACAGTTGGAGCCCTGAGGTCTATAAATTTGCTTATGGTAGCTTTCTAAAATAAATTAAATTCTTTGATCATAAATTAAAACATGACCACTATAAATAAGATCATGCAGAAAATGAGGACAAATTCGATTTACAAGATTTTTAAATTTTGCAGAAATAAAAAAACAAATTTATAAGAAAATTATCAGAAGCCATAACTATCACAGAAAACAAAGCAATTCATTTATCTGGTGACATAAACAGATCATATCGTCGGGATGGTGGTAAAAGTAATCAATTGTATTTTTGTGAAGATAAAAGTTTGTTGCTATTTACCTGAAAAAAATTGTGAAATTATCAATAATTATTGATAATTTCACAATTTTACCAATTTTTCAAAAATGCTTAAATTTAGTTCAGGCAAAGGTAAATAGAAACAACTTTTCATTTTCATAAAAATGCAGTTGATCACTTTTTCTCCAAACTGATAACATGCAGAATTATTAAATAAATAAAATTCCACACCTAATAGCTAAAATTTCATATTTAAAAGTTTTCCCTATAGAGTGCGTCTAAATAGTCTTTGTCTTTTCTGTTAGGATCATTGTGAGAGTTAATATTAAATTATTAATATTAATTTAATAAATATTCTGCTTTGAATTTTTAGAATGTGTTTTTATCATACTGATCAAATAATAACTGCTTTAAGAAGACTTTTTTTAAAAACTTTAAATGATTAACAGACACTTCCTGTAGTTGTACCTATCTTTGTACTTTAATAAAGTTGTATACTTTATTTTATAGACTATGGTGCTTACATTTGTAGTTACATAAATAAACTAAAAAAGTTTGAAAATGGCCAAAAAACAAAAAAAGGCTGAAACATCACAATGCTCTTTACAATGGAACTTGATCAAATTTGTTTGAATTTTATTAATAAAATTGTTTTATTGCGATTTATAGTGATCCTATTTTAATCTATGATTGATCATTATAAATATTTTAAAATTTCAATTCTTTATATAGAAAAAAAAATGAACAATCCAGTAAAAGATGTAAATCACAAAAATTAAATTCCATATTTAATAACCTTTTATATTATTTGTTTTTAGCGAACCTATTTGGGGGATCGAAGCTCGCTGCGCTGCAATAGCTAACCATTACTTCACATGCGCCATTAACAGAGTTGGGACTGAAACATTCCCTAACGAATTTACATCTGGAAATGGTCTCCCGGCTCACAAAGATTTTGGACATTTTTACGGATCTAGTTATATTGCTGCTCCTGACGGATCAAGAACCCCTGTAAGATTGATTGGTTTAACTTATTACCAATATATAGATAATTATCAAATTTGCAATTAAACACATCAATATGAAATATTAAGAAAAAATATGCGCCCTTATGGGAGAGAGGAGATATTTTCACAAAATCACGTCTGCATCGAGAATGTTAAAGTGATATATGCATAAAATAAATTTAAAATTCATGGAATGGGAAAGATTTAATAAACACTGTTGATTTTGTTTACTTCTTATTCTTCTCTCTTCTTCATAGGCGCGACAGACGCACTAGGCGGTCCTTGGCCTGCTCCAACTCTGCCCAGGCTTCTCAGTCTCCAGCCAGTCTCAGATAGAGTCCATTCACAGTCAGATCTACAGTTGCACTTCCTAACCATCTTCCATGTGGTCTTCCAGGAGCTCTCACTCCCTCTTGATAGCAAGTATACACCTTCTTGGCTATCCTGTTATTGTTCATCCTGACGAAATGATCCAGCTATGCATTCTTATGAAGTCTGAAATCCTCAGATCTCCATAGATGTTATAAATTTCTTTATTTTTTTGCTGGTGCTATTTATTGGGTCCAGGACACTTCTTTATAATTTTCGCTTGAATATGTCCATTTTCCTTGCTGCTGCTCCGTTGAACACCCACGTCCCACACGTCTAGGTCGCTACCAGTCTTATTAATGTATCATATAATGTGAGCTTTGCTGTGCCACTGATCAATCTACTTCTTAAGTGATGTTTGCAAAGTACTAAAAAACATAAAAATGCACACATTTTTTTTTTACACTCTTGTAATATTTTTGAAAATAATTATTTTATTTTTATTTTAAATTAGATTGTATCCTGCTATGTGATTATAATAGACATCGAAATTTTTAAGGAATCCTTTTAAGAACCACATTTTCAAATGAATACAATATGGGAGTATGATGGGGTAATAAGAAACGTGAGAAATGGATTGTTGAGGTGAAAGGTATGAAGAAAAGTGGAAGGAAGTAAAGAAAGAAAAACAGAATAAATGAATCATGAAAGAAAAACATGATTCTGTTCGTTTCGGCTTAGCCTCAGCCATCCTCAGACTGAGAGTATTATTCAATGTCATGCTATTATGCCAATTTGTTTCTGAGGTTTTCCTTTCTCATATAAGTTACATATTCTCTCTTTTTTTTTGCTTCGTCTGACACCTTGGCTCGACAGCTTTTCTTTTTTATATTTTCATTTCCTTTCAGCAGTATCATCTTGGGATTGATCCATTTTTTATTAAAATTAATTTAGTGGCACTTTCGCTCAATATTGTTTAGATTTTATTTAATAATTGCTCGAAAACACAATATTTTAAAAATTAAAAGTGCCTCTCATTTTTTTCTCTTAGAAATTTATTAAAAGATATTAAAACATTAATGGTAATATATATTTTATCTAAGATTAATAGAACTTATTGACATTGGATTTTATGAAACCAATGCCATTTTTATAATAATTTAAATTTGAAATTTCCTATTGGTTTTTAAAAAAAGTCTTACCTAAAGTGAGAAATTTTGACAATGGAACTTTCTGCATTAAGGCACATATCGACAGTGAGCTGCTAATATGTTCTATGTGTAAAAGAAGTAACTTTAAAAGACAAACAAAAAACAATTTTTTTGACGTCTTACATAGCATTTTTTACCATTTTATTATTTATTTAATAATAAACTGCTTTTTAGAGGTATAATAATTATATATCTGAGTAAGCATATTAATTAAAATTATTAAAAAATAAACAGGTATATTTATCAAAATTTTTACCAAATTTATAGATAGAAGCAATAGACAGCTCAAGACCGATATGTAACTTTAAAGTTTATTTTATTATGACATCTGAATATTAATTAATTTTAATTATCTTCTCTATATAACAGGGATTATCTCGAGTAAATGATGGTTTGCTGATCGCAGAACTGGATCTCAATTTAAACCGACAAGTTTCTGACATTTGGGGATTTAAGGTATATTTTTATGGAATAATTTTATTGATTATTCATGCTTTTTTAATTCAAGAATGACTGAATGGATGATCAGTGATTCAGAAAAAAAGTAAAGTTCAGTTTAACTTTTTTTAGCTCTATTCTCCATTCACATTAATCCCATTTATTTTGACATTCATATAATTATGAGCTAAAGTTAGGTAATAAATTTAATTGAATAAACTGATAAATGTTAGTTTTATTTAAAAATTAAAACATTTAGGTTTACAACATTAAAATTTTAATAATTCGATTAGTTTTAATTTATATAAATTCCCATCCATATTTATTAAGCTTTGGTTCATGCTAATGACAGTTTTATTATTTTAAACTATTGTATTTATTGATATACCATATATATTTTTTAATTTGTAGATGACGCAGCGGTTACCTATGTATGCAGAAGCATTCTCAAGAGCTACACAAAGTGACTATGAGCCACAAATTATTAGAAAGTCATAAATAACTGTAGAAACTGATGCAAGCTAAAAATATTTATCTGTTATATAGTAGATAAATTGTATATATCTATTGAATAATAATTTTAACAAACATAAAACTGAATATTTCTTTGGCTTTTTATGAAAGTTTTAATGAGCCTGATAAAAGACATGCTCATGCTGAGTTATTCCATAAAATGATAATTTATGCAAGAACGAATTATTTATTATATATTTAATAATTGACCATTGTACTTAATTAAGTAGAAGATCAAGGTGGCTGTGATGATTAAAACAAAAAATAGTAACAAACTATTTAATAAATGCCGACATTTCAGCCCACATTTTAGACCTTCTTTAGAGTAACAAAGAACAAGATAATATAAAGATAAAAATCATATAAGTATATAAAATGATATTATATAAATGGTAGAATAAAAAGAAAAAAGTAACAATGATGTAAAAGAAATCAAGAGCTTAGATCTGACTGTTTATAACTGAATATTGTAAATAAATTCACACAGAATGAAGAAATATTGTTAAAGCGATTTTGAAATACATAGTTAAAAGTATAAGACTATAATTTTAAAGAAATATATAAAAAATAATTTTGTTTTTATTCTATTTTATTTTATTATTTCTTTATGCTTTGTGTTTGTTTTAAAAATTCAGTTCTAACTGATTAATTTTAAGCTCTTGATTTTTTTTTATTTCATTGTTACTTTTTCTTTTATTAGGTGGGAACACACGAAAAATCAGCTCCTAGGGTACGTGGCAAATGAAAGAAAAATAAATTTTAACAATAATATTTTTATTCAAAATAACTTCTGTTAGCTTCAATAGATTTCTCCTAATGCCCAACAAGGTTTTTATCCCTTGTTGAAAATTTTTTTTTGGCTTTGAATCAATAAACTGAAGAAATAAAAAATGTACCCCGTTTTCATTTTGAAATATTTTGTTTTTTAAAAATTTGCCAAACAGTCTGAAAAAATGATATTCAGTTGGAGATTAGTCAGGTGAATATAGAGGATGCGGTGGAATTTAACATTAATATTAACGTAATTTTGTTAATGTTATCTTATGTGTTCTGAAAATTGAAGTTCTACCACATCCAAGTTATCCTCCTGACTTGTCACCAACTGACTACTATTTTTTCAGAGCATTTGATGCATTTAAAAATAAATGAAATATTCCAAAATGAAAATGAGATAAAATTTTCATAGTTTGATTTTATCGATTCAAAACCAAAAAGTTACTTTTCAATAAGGAATATAAAACTTTGTTGGGCATCGGGAGCAATGTATGAAAGCTAAAGGAAGTTATTTTGAATAAAAATAATATCTTTAACCTTCCAATAGGCAGGCCCAAAGCACTAAATCCTCCACCTTCGTTTTCATCTCATTTCCTTTATATACAACAAAATAACCCCATTACTTACAGTTATAAAATAAAAATGACATATTTTTAAATAAAATATTAATTGGATTTAAAAAAATCAATAATATAAAAAGTTTTAATAATACTTATTTTTCTATGCTGTTTAAAAACTTAAATTTAATGAATATTTTGAAGTCTACGCAGACTCAACTTTACTGCTACACACAACACTCCCTATTTCAGTTTTCACAGGCGAACTTTTCACATTTCCCACAAGTTATAGTTGTTTTGTTTTTTTTTCTTCCACAAATGTAACATCGGGGAACTTATTGATATGAACACTGGAAGTGAAATTAATGCGTCTTATGAATTGTTTTATAAGATTTATCTTTGGAGTTTCCAGATGCACTCATATATCTGGCTATTACACCGACTTCAATCAGCTTTATCACTCCCTACATCGGCAATACTTCCTTGCTTCTTACTTATTCTAATCCCTAAAAAACAATAAACCTTCCTATATCACTGAACTCCTTACGCTACGTTCCTCAATCCACTCCTTGAACAACAGAACCCTATCAATCAATATTTACACTCACTCACATAGAACTGATTCCTTTGACAAATCTTTCTTCTTTATTCCTCCTACTTTTGGAATTCCTTGCCTATCTCTGTTCTCAAAACCTCTTCCCTATCTTCTTTCAAGTATCAACTATTTCTTCGCCTCTTAAAATCTCATTCCTCCGATCAAATGTAAAATTTAATTCAAATGTAAATAATTTGTGGTTCAAATGCCTTAATGAAAAGGAAATGAGAGTAAAAATAATAATATAAAAGAAGCAATAGTTATTCACAATAATAATGACAAATATAACAAAATGAAAAAAAGGTATGATCACCAATTATTTTGAAAGAATTAACAATCAAAATAAAAACACCATTGAAAAAAAAAATGACACAAAAATCAAATAAAAAAAAAACAAACAACAAGTAATTTCATAAATTGAAATACATTCTGAGAATTACGGATAAAATCAAAAATGCTTTCATTAAATATGACCACAATACAATTAAGTTTGGGGTTATAATAATAATAAATTGAATAAATTTATCACTAACTCAAAAGATAAAATAGATAAAACATGATTTACAAAACTAATTGCCAGCAATGTCCAGATCAATATTATATACCTGAAACATCTCAAAATCTAAAAACTAGAATTGGTCAACATAGGAATCATGTCAAAAATCATAAAAACATATACGCAACAACATTAGCCAGACATAGTATCGCCAATAACCATAAATTTGATTTTGATAATGCCAAAATTTTAAATATAGAGGACAACAATAAAAGTAGAAAATTTATTGAATCCATATATATTACTAAAAATATAAAAAATGTAGTAAATTTCAAGACGGATGTAAAAGGAAATTGTCCACATTATGTGGACATTATCAATAAAATTAACATATAATAATTACAACAAAGTATAACCACGTTAGTGATTAGCAAGTGTAGTGTATCTTTGAAAGCCAGAAAAAACAGTCCACCGTTCAGTTTCATTAGGAGAATCAATGGGAACGGTCACACGGTATGCTAAGATAATTCATTCATAATAGGTTTTTATTTCATTTGCATCATACCCTTGGAACTGAAATTTCATATTTTCCAACCCAATAATTATATCATTTATATGTTTTGTTTTTAAATACTTCTTGACGATTTCCATCTTATTGTATCTTGTTCTTCGTATTCCTGAAGAAGGTCTACAATGTGCGTCAGAATGCCACTATTCATTAAATAATTATTTACTATTTTTTTCTTTCATTTTCATCTTGCCTCCCACTCTGATCATCTTTTCCTTTATGAATCATTTATGTGCCCCATAATAGTTTTCAACCCAAATTGAAACTGAAAAGTTTCAAAACCTTATCTATTTTATTAATGTTTCACACAACTTTATATTTCAGATCATTCCATATGTTTCTTTTTTTTTTTTTCAATCATTACTTACTGTTACAGGTGATTTTGTTTACTTCTCATAACTTCTAGAAATGGTGGTTAAGGGAGAGGGAGGGTGGTGGAAGGGGATAGAAGTGGTTGTCATTGTTCTGTATAATTATTTATCTTCCAATATTTTAATCCACATTAAAGATCTTCAACAGGAAAAAACTATATAAATAGATAAAGAGAAGATATCCCTCAGTGTCCAGCCATAGGTGCATAATATTGCCGGAACATTGCGGTAGGTCATATCCCTATCATCTTGGTTTCTTTATTACTTTGTTCAAAATAAATGATATGGTTTAAATAGTTGGAAAATAAAAAATACACTACAATGGCAAGTTTCACTATGACTCATCACATTCATTAAAGTATTAAAATTTTACATTAAAAAAATTATAATTTATTTTTAAATTATGTAATAAAAAATATGTATAGCAAATGCAAATGTTAAAATAATCAACATAATGCTATTTTCTAATTACATTTGAAATAACATAAAATAGTTTTGATACTTATTTAAAAACAAAACAAAATAAAAATATAAACTTATATAATAATATTAACTACTTTGATCATTTTAAAAACACTAATTAATTTCTCTATATATATCTTTTACAATGTAAAGAAAAAAAAAATCTAACATCTAATCTCATTAATATCACAACATATTTAGACAATGAACTCTCAATAAATACATGGAAGCACAAGCCGCATCAAAACATTTTGAATTTAAAAAAATAGATAAACGAAGAAAAGCTATACAAATACAATAAATACAAAATCTTATTTTTGTTCTAAAACCTTCTTTAAAAATTATTGTTTATAAATCTTTAAAGTAAATAAACAAATTCATTTAGACAGTAAATAAAAGTTATCACATTTAACTTTTACAAAATACCATATATTATAACTTTCCTTCTAGTACAATTTATCAAAGTAAATATAAAAATTTTAGAGAATGGAGATTTAAAAAACAATCCAATTGAATATAAACAATAGTAGTTGAATAATCAACTATTAAATTATGCTTTAATAAAGTAGAAAAAATTATAGAAATAAGTTTATTTTCAAACTTTTAAAATCATCCTCAAACACAATTAAATATAGGTGAATCCCGACATTTTGCCTATGTTGTTTTTTATGAATTCCAAAGTTAAATTTTTATTGATATATATTTTATCCTTTGTAAAGAAAGATAATGATTGTTATCATTTGAAAATAAAATACTAATTATGGGCTAATCCATACTTATAAAGCGGCCTTCACTTATTTGTTTGCTTTCAGGTAATATTATGAGAATATTTTACCATTTAAAGCACCATTACTCATAGCAAATGCTCAAAAACATATAAAAAAGATTAAGAATTAAAATAATGTTAAACCTGTATATTATACTTCCATATATTGAAAATCTCAGTATATCAATTTATTTTTTTCGCTAATCTTTAATTTTAATTTGTAAAACATTTAGAGTTCCTATATCAATAATATTTTTGCATATTAATCAAATTTTTTTAAAACCAAGAATAATGCATATTTTTGGTTAGGTAAAAAAAAAAAGGATTAATAGAAAAAAAGAACTAAAAACAAAGTATAGGAAATATTCAAATTTGTTCGATACAATTTAAAATTTATTTCTAATATTTTTGAAGAACTTTTTGTACTTTTGACTTAAATGTACTCTAAATATTATGTCTTTATAATATTAGAGTAAAATATTAAAATATAATAAAATAAAATATTAACCTTAAAAAAACACAAAAATAATGAAAAATTCTTTGGCTCAAGAATTATTTATTAAATCGTAAAGACTTGCCAAGAAGCTAAAACAAAAAAGACAACACGTAATATGGAAACTGGCAACAACCATATTAATATACTCTTTTAAGACTTGAGATAAAAAAAAATTCTTGTTTATACATAAGTTTGAAAAATAAAAGGTCTGAAGATGAGGATGGTTTTTCCCAAAAACTTTAACAAGGAAGAATATGCAATAAAATTGAAAGTTCTAAATTGCCCTTTATATATTAAGTTATAAAGACTTTCCAAAAAATTAAAACAAAGAAGATTTATTTTTGTAGTACGTATTTCATTTGTATGTACGTTGAAGGAGAAAAATTGAAATTTTTCTTTGATTGAAAATTTTTAATATAATTTCTATTGAAAATTTTGATATAAAGAGGCTTGACTGTAATTTTATGTTTACACATACCATTAAAACATATGTATTTTAAAACCACATTATATTATTATTGGTTTGCAAGATCTAATTTTATACATTTCTACTATGCATTTTAGGAACTAATTAGGTATAAAAGTCGAGAAGCACCCGTGTAAGTATAATTAATTATAAATGAGATGGAATATTCCAAAAACAAAGATTTAAGTCCCACAAATGCAAAAAATGTTACCTCCTGTTTCCTTCTGTATGTGTTGAGATGTCTTGGAAAGATGTACTGTCTCTTTTTGGAGAGTTTTTTAAACTGCTGGTGTGAAATGTACTGTTTGCATTTATGTGATTTTGCCTTTTCCTGGGCAGTTAAACATTGACTATTCAGTTATTTATTGGTATTTGGGAGACTTAAGGTTTAGTTTAGGAATCTATTTACATCCTTATTTTATTATATTTTTGAGTTTTTGCTATGTTGAATATAAATTAATATTGAATTATTAATAAAAAAAATTTACCATTTGTTCCAGCTCAAAAGGGGGTGTAGGCGGAAATGATGGGACGGCCTAAATTGATTTCAGGGCTTTGCTTGGACTAGTTAAGAGGTAAAAGACTAAAATTCCTCGGATCTTGGATCAGAGGTAAAGAGAGGAGAGGAAGAGAAGGCCATGTTTTTTATTTATATCTCGAAAACAGTTGGTCCTAGCTTAAAACATTTTATTTAAAAAACTGAATACCTTTAAATTTCCTACAACAATGTTACTGTTAATTTTTTCATATCTGTAATACTTCAGGAAATATGTGCTCTCCAAAAAGCAAATGGTGAAGGCGATAAAAGTAAAAGTATAGACCAGTATAGTGTCGAGTCAAAAATGATTTTATTTTCAAATTTGTTATTTTGAAGATCTTATATTTCTTAAAGTATGACAGATAGGGAAAAAATAATAGGAACATTCTTGTAGGAAATTTAATGCTCTACAATTTTTTACATGAAATACTTTAAGCTAGGATCAACCCTTTTCGAGATATAAAAGAAAAACTGAAAAACATTATCTTCTTCCCCCACCTCTTCTCTTTGCTTCGTCTCCTAGATCAGAGGACTTTTAGTATATTTACCTCTTAACTAGTCCAAACAAAATCCGTTCCTATCATTTCTATCAACAATCCCATCATTGACTGGCCTATCATCATCAATCATCATGAGAGCTATTGTCCGAAGTAATATTGCCATCAAATTAAAAATCAATGTTAAAATATATTTTCTAACATTGTGATTGTAATATTTACACCATTTGAGACTGTGTAATATTTTCATCCATCTCCTTCCTCTGTATGTTCTTGGTAATACTGTGCCAAAGATTTCACCCCAATCGGTAATTATCGATAAATAAATTAAAAATATTAGGGGGAAAAACAAATCTTCCATATCAGAATTTCCAAAGAAGAAATCCAATAATGAGTCAAAACAAACGCCTTTGATAATGCTGAATCTTATCTTGAATGGGATCAGCTGACAAGCACGCACGGGGAGCAGTTGTTCTTGTCAATGATGAACAACGGGTGACATTTCTGACAGCGAGTGGATAACTGTTTGTTGGCTGGAACGGCCTTCCTGAAGCTGGAGTCTCCATGGACTTTGATGCTCACAACTATCGGATCTGCACCAGGGACATCTGAACTTTTTTCAGGAATGAAAAAAGCTCTCCTTGGGTCTTGCAAATGAAGCTCCAGAGTGTTGGTCTCTTCTACATTTGTTTCTGGAGGCTCCAGGTTGAAGGATGGTCTCCTAGGACGAATAATTGTTCTGGAAAAAAATAAAATAAAAATATATATACACTTTTTATCTTTATAATAACTACGCGAAGAATACATTTTTATTCCATTTATTTAAATGTATTAGTTATAGGGAGTTGATGAATGCATGATAGTATAAAAGGATCAATCCCTACTTAGTTATAAGGTATGTGTAGGTAAAAGTACTCAATGAAAGGTTTAGAAAAACTGTGATATCTCTGTTGATAATTGTCCAATCAAAGCAGCTCTTGGAAAAGATTTAGTGAAGGTTGTGCAAGGTTTGAGTCGGTGAATTTGAGTTATTTGATTAAAGTTTTTTATTAGATTACAGGAATTTCTTTTTTATTTGAACTATTTTTTTTTTTTTATAAAATTAAACTGTAGTCTAAATTGTGTCCACTTCTCTGCTTTTAATTATATTCATTAAGATGAGTATGTTTTAGAGATTGACTACTATATTTTTCCCCAAAAAAGATCCTTGAGAACTCCCACAATGTTCAGTTCTGACTAATTCGTTAAGCCTTGTCTCTCTTTAAAGAGTCATCAAACCACTGTGTTTTAATTGGAGATAATTTTTTTTCTTTCCTACAATATTTATTTTTGCCCATGAACTATGAATGTTAAAATTATAACTACATTTTTCAGTCTCTTTTATTTGTTTTAAAATACTTGCAAGTATTACACTGTCTATGATTATGAATATTTTACATGTTCAGGATATTTGGGCATTGTATATTATTTTTTATTTAATGCGATATAGCATATTTTTCTATTCTATATGCATGATTAAAAATTCAGGAAACTAAATTGAGTAAAAAACTAATTAGATTTCAATAGAAAATCAAATATACTTGGACAATTGTTTAAACATTAATCGACCTTATTAATTTATGTCATTTGGATGAAATATACTGATGAATAGAAAATAATCTTAAAGCTTAGTTGCACATTTATCTTATACAACTGACCTCGGTGTGGGTTGGGGAGCCCTGGTCATGGGTTGTGTCCTGGCGAGGGCAGGATCAGAACTCGGAGTCTCGATGGTACTCCTGAAGGAGACGTTGGTAGGCCTAGAGGTGGGTGCTGTAGGCTTCGTGGCAGACTCGGGTATCGTGTTCCGCCGAGGAGATAGAAAAGACCCTGAGCTGGAAACCTGCAAGTCTTCTTTATTACTGGAATGGCTCTTGTCCGATCTCCTAGAGCCGATGTGTTGGAGGTCCTCAATGTTCGGAGGCTCTCCTCCTACCTCCTCCAGTCCTGAAGAATATCAGGGTTAAGTAAATATTTTATGTATAAATAATACAAATTTTTTAATGCTATAAATAAAAAATCTGCTAAAAACAAAATTTGAATTATATAATAAGTAAAGTCTTAGCGGATGGTTCGATGCCGCCAACACCAACAGCTCTCGCCTACAAACTCTCCACACTGGATTCCATCAAATCCTTGATGTCCGACCTAACCCATTTACGTTTCGGGCGATCTCTAGGTGGCTTACTGGATTAGCATCGATAACACTTTTAGTGATTCGTTCGTTATTCATCCCTCCGACTTTACACGCCTATTTCATTCGCCGTGATACTAACACCTCAATTATATTTACCGAGTGCAGGTCACGCTATTCGGTTTTGTATACGTTTCTGAATTCTCCGGTTGATTCATCCTGCTTAGGTCCAGATATTTTATAAAATGCTCAATTTTTAAAAAATCTCATGGTGTTGTTTCTTCTTTGATGAAAGCGACCGCGTTTCAGTAGGAAGTACAGAGAGTGGCAAGAATATAAATACATATCGGGAGGTCACTGTGGGCGGCTTTTAGTGATCTCGATGCTATCGGCAGAGTACATTTTTGAGGAGAGGATGTAACGGTAACTGTGAAATTCGACCGTTACGTGCACATCTTGGAAGCTATCCTAAGTTGGACAACAACGATTCATAGGATATGTGGTTCCACGGCTCAGATCTCTCGATGTTCGCTTGGATTTTTGAAGGAAATACTCTCTGACAGAATGATCTCTTTGAAGTACGACTTGGGGTGACCGCCGCGGTCACCAGAATTATCTGCATGCGATTTTTTTTTTTTCTCTGAGGATATTTCAAGGACAAACACCGACCTCGTTCTCTGGGTGATTTAAAGGAGAGGACCCGGCAAGAAGAAATCAATCCAATTCCACAATGAATGACTCAAAGTTATAGAAAATATCCGGAAAAGTCTTCGGCAATGCTTAGCCAATAATGGCCGACATTAGGATGATGTAATTTTTAAAACCCACTGAAATATAACTATTTCCAATGTCCTCTTTGGAAAATAAAACCATTTTTTACTTCCTTGTACGAAGTAAAGGAAGTATTGTAATCGCGAAAATTTTCGGTTTTCGAATATCCATTTTGACTAGCTTCGTCGTGGCGTCTGTACGTACGTACGTTCGTTCGTATTTCGCATAATTCAAAAACGATTAGCCGTAGAAAGTTGAAATTTTGTATTTAGGATTGTTGTAAAATCTAGTTGTGAACCTCCCTTTTTGGTCACTGCTTAATCACCGGAAGTGGTACTTTACTTGAGGTCATAACTGATTTCCATCAAAAATAATATTAAAATACTTTGCAAAACTTCTCAAATTTGATATTTATAACTTATATATTGATTTAAATAACATGCTAGATTTTGGTCTAAATTGGAAAACCGGAAGCGGTACTTTACTTGAAGGTCATATTAGACTTTCATCAAAAAATATTAAAATATAATGTAAAACATCTCAAATTTGGTAAATAGGACTTTTATATTGATGTGAATGTATTTACTATATTTTGGTTAAAATTGGTGAGCCGAAAACGGTAATTTACTTGAAGGTCATAATAAGCTTACATCAAAAATTATATTTAAATACATAAATCATGTTTCGGTAATAAAGGTTACAATCGCAATTTGGTTTCCAATCCAATTAAACATTTACTTGTTTACTACTTTTATTACTTGTTTTAAGTGTTAAAATTTAGTGTAAAATACTGGTTTCCTCCCTATTTGTGTGTGTGTGTGCCAATAGATGGATGTCGCGACGCCGAGTGTTGTTTTTGAGATACTGCGATCTTCGGAAACTAGTAATCAAATTCAGGATCACTTTTTGAGCCACCGATTTATAGTTTAATAGGCGTACAAGGAAGTCATGTGTTGTCCACATCAGATATTTTTCTTTTAGAGACGTTGGCTTTTTTCAGAACCCTTCAAAACATGTCAGTTATTTCTGCTCCACACTATAATGGTTTTGTAAATTCTTACTTTGAACTTTTATAAGTTTCCAGAAAAAAAGGTGGCAGGAAATTTTCTATCTCTATTTGAATTATAATAATAATAATTTGGAAACATTTTAAATGCCGGTATCAAATTAAATTTTTCAAGTGAGGTATCCATATAACTTTTATTGATATTTTGTTCCAATCTATTAATTTTTTTTGCATCTATGAAAACCAAACTATTCATTCCAACGTATTTGTTTTATTTTCTCTTAAGCCATTTGCAAAATACCGTTTCTTTTAAATATTCCATGTGAAATTCTCACAAAACCTTTTATTTATTCTTTCATCCACCATTTCTCCAGGGTTCAGTTACCACAATCGGGAAAAGGCACATAAAATGAAAGAGAAATGACAGAGAAGAATGCAATTAAATGGACATTTTATTGTGGCCATTTGTCTTCTCTATTGCGGCCTGGTTGTTTTTAACTTGATCAATGGAGGAGCGTCCCTGGCAATAAATTCTATCCGAGAGCTTTTTCGAGTTTTAATGTTTTTTATTGGGTTTCCTTCGCACATGCTACTACTATACACTAAAATACTAAAAAGTAATTCCCGATAATCGATTTCAATATCGAATAAATCGAAAATAGTCAAAATCGAGATATTCTATTCTTCATCTTGACTGAACTTAAACTAAGTAATTATTTGGATGGCACTAGCCAACCATCATTTATCATTTATGATCTATTAAAATAAAAAAATAAAAACTCTAATCTTAACACTATCAAAATCAATATACATTTATCGAAAAATCACTTTTTTGGATTCGAAGGACTCACCGGTTAATCCTAGGAATCGAAGGAAATCGAATTGAAAAAAAAAAAATTGACCGATTTTAGTTGAGGTACAGATATTGAAAAAGAAATGCAGATATTAAGTGAGTTCACCTTTACTACCCGTGAATAGATTTTTACCTGTTGTATGATGCAGTAAAATAATCATTATGATTTGAAGTTTCCAAAGCCTTGAATCTCTCCATTACTGTCAACTCTCAGTTAAAGGAAATGAGAAATCACTTAAATTAAATGAAGGAATTAGGAATTGATAAATTATTTGCCACTTCTATAAATTTGTTTTATTGAAAACTAGTTTCGAATGTTATACATTCATCCTAAGTTCTAAAAAGACACAAAAAATTCAAAAATAAGCAATTCAAAATTTAGTTTGGTATTATTATACATATTAAATTAGATTAATATAAATAAGTATTATAAAACATTTATGAATTATGAATTTAATTAAAATAAGAAATCAAATACATGTTGGTACTCACCAAGGTTTAAACGGATTATATCAAATTTGATATATTTTGAATTGCTTATTTTTGAATTTTTTGTGTGTTTTTAGAACTGAGGATGAATGTATA
Source organism: Rhaphigaster nebulosa (assembly GCA_948150685.1). NCBI lineage: Eukaryota > Metazoa > Arthropoda > Insecta > Hemiptera > Pentatomidae > Rhaphigaster > Rhaphigaster nebulosa. The sequence goes on along the minus strand of OX411309.1, from coordinate 140,078,350 downwards.
ACATTCGAAACTAGTTTTCAATACAACAAATTTATAGAAGTGGCAAATAATTTATCAATCCCTAATTAGATTGATCCTTCTATACCAGGGGTCGGCAACCTGCGGCTCCGGAGCCGCATGGGGCTCTTTTAGAAAATTTTGTGACTCTCTGAATATTTGAATATTTCAGTAAAAAACCATTCCAAATTTTAGATACGATTTTTTAAGGCATTTGATTCCTCTACACATAATATTAAAAGTGCCACAGAATAGATAAAATAGGCACTTATATGTTTTTCCATGTTTTGTTTTTTTCAATATAAATTTGGCTCTTTGTCACCAAAGGTTGTCGACTCCTGTTCTATACCATCATGCGGATGTCAACTAACTTCAGAATTGTAGACTGGCTACTACAAGGGATGCCAAATTTAGTTGGATTGTCTTATTTTTTTCTGGTTTCCTCCATATACAGCTCGGATAATTATAAATTTCTCTCGTACAGCGAGGGATTTTAATTTTGGTTGACTCATTTTAACGTACACTACCGCTCATAGAAGTATGGACACCTTAAAAATTCATTTGCACAGTGACTGACAACTCTTTCCTCCATTCTCATATTACATCGAGAATAGCTATCAGCCCGTAATTAAATATTAACACTTAATTTTTTCCTGATGTTACGGACTATTAGCTTTTCTCGATGTAATGTGAATATAGATGAACGAGTTTCGGTAGAGGGAGGCTTACAACGGGCCATTGAATGTAAAAATTCAAGAATTTTACAATTAAGCAGCACGGGATCTGATAATAAATAAACTGAGAGCTCAGAAGTTCCTTTAATGTAAAAAGATAGCTAAAAAAGAGATCGAGACTATACAAGCATTAGTAGGGACGTCAAAGGATTTCGATTTATTAACTAATGCTTCTGATAAAAAGGTATAAAATTGACTTTATATATTTTTTTTTTCCAAACAACAATATTGTCTATTAAGCTAGTAAAGGGTTCAGTATAACATTCATTATGAAAATTATAGTTATTCAGTGGGTAACTAAATGTTTAAAGGTGTCCATACTTTCACGAGCGATAGTTTATGTCTTATACATCTAAAATCAAAACTACGAAAGCTTCAAAAAAATGATTTATAAAAAAAAAAAAAAAAAAAAAAAAAAGAAACTGTTCAGCACTGAAAAAAACGATAGATCATAGACAAGAATGGATGGCATGGGGTGGGGCAATGTTCACTAGACTAACTGTCACATAATTCATTGACAGCGCATTCCGACCCCACTAGCCAGACTCAAACTCAATTCTGGAAAATTCCAACCCTCAACAAATAAATGTATGTAATAATCTTTTTAATAAATTTGACTTTATTCGAGTTGTAGAGTAATATATATTTTTTTTTTTACTAGAAGAGGTAAAAATTCTCGTGAAATTATTTCGAATTATCCTCTTATTTAATTTTGTTTTGACTAAACAAGGTTTTCTCTAGGGGATAGAAAAAAAAAAAGCGTGAGTACATAAGAGTTCTTGAGGTGTGAGTTATCGAGAGTTTAATTTAGTAGTAACTAACCAGCCCACCTTTCTTCAGTTTAGGCATCATCAGTCCTGAAATTACGAGGTAACAGCTCAATACGTTGCACTTTATAGTAGTCCGGGAGCCCAAGCCAAAAAACGTGTCTGATTACAAGAAAATTTTTGATGGTCCAGGCCGAAAGTACCCCCATAATAAACTGTAAACATGAACGTCTGCCACCCTAGATCGGCTCCAATCAAATTTTATAGGTCAACGAATTCGTCATTTTTGTCACATTTTCAGATTTTCCTCAGTAACTCGCTCCCAGTGCATTTTAGGTAAAACCTTGACATAACAAATTTTAAAGAACTTTAAATTTCTTGTAAGTTTTATATTCAGCATTTTTTTTTAATTCGAAACAGCTAATGGCAAACGGGGCCGAACAAATCTGCAAAATGTAAAAAAACACAAAAAGTTCGATATTCTGCGATTTCGCCTTAATAACTATTTTTCAGTGTACTTTAGTGCAAAATGCATAATTATCAATCTTTTAGAGGATTAAATTTCATATAAGATTCATACAAAATATTTGTAATTACTCTCAACAGACGCCTTGAAATATTGAAATAACAATTTTATAAAAAGTGTACTTTTCTCAGACTTTCTTCAGGAAGTCACTTCCAGTGCGTTTTAGACGAGTCTTTGAAATAACCAATTTTAAAGAAAGTTAAATTTCCTGCAAGTTTTATCTATAATGTATTTTTCAAATTCGGAATAGCTGGTGAGATGCAGGATCGTAAACATCTGCAAAATTTCAAAAAACGCAAAAAGTTAGATATTCTGCGGTTTCGCCTTAATAACTATTTTTTCAGTGTACTTTAGTACAAAATGCATATTAATCAATCTTATAGAGGATTTAATTTATTATAATTACTCACAACAGACGCTAAGTAATATTGAAATAACAATTTTAAAGATAGGGAAATTGTTATTTCAATATTTCTGCACTGGAAGCGAATAACTCAGGAAAATCTGAGCCCACTTTCTCTAGAATTATTTCAATATCTCAAGGCGTCTGTTGAGAGTGATTATAAATATTTAGTATGAATCTTGTAGAAAATTTAATCCTCTACAAGATTGATTATTATGCATTTTGCAATAAAGTGCACTGAAAAATAGTTATCAAGGCGAAACCGCAGAATATCGAACTTTTTGAGTTTTTTTTTACATTTGACAGATTTGTTCGGAACCGTATCTCATTATCTGTTTCGAATTTAAAAAATACTTAATATAAAACTTACAGGAAATTTAAAATTCTTTAAAATTTGCTGTCAAAGTTTTACCTAAAATGATTGCATGTTACTGAGGATGATGCTGAAATGATTGCGAGTTACTGAGGAAAAACTGAAAAAAAGTGACGAAAATGTCGATTTCGTTGACCTATGAAATTTGATTGCAACCGATCTACGGTGACAGACGTTCATATTTCCAGTCTATTAGAAGGATACTTTCGGCCTAGACCATCAAAAATTTTCTAGAAATCAGACACGTTTTTTGGTCTCGGTTCCCGGACAATAGGGATGAGAATATCGAAAAATATGTATCGATTTACGAGTATATCGTATAGATAATTTTGGAATATAACGAAATAGTAGTTCGAATTTTTTATGCCGGCATTATCAAGATATCGATATTGTCAATATACATTTTTTGCTTACGACATCCCATCCCTAGAACACAAACACACCGCACCACAAGTTATTATGGTTCTTTATTTGTGGAACCCGCCGTCCTTTCAGAATATTTTTATTTTATATTTTTTTTTTTGAAAAAATATCAGTTTTCGGTACACAAGTTTTATGTCGATGTTAAAAAATATCGAGAAAAAATATCGAAATACCTTTTAAGAAATATCGATATATCGATACTTTTTCAATAGGCTTTGCTCTGTATAGAAGTGTTGTACTCTTTCTATTTAATCAGTCTTTTTTAGGCTCTTGGAGTGAGATGTGCTATAATTTGCCTGCATTAAAGTGATCTTATGCATTTCAGTCTCAATGATGCCTGAATTAGTGAAACATCAACTGTCTAGCCAATTAAAATAAAACTAGTATAAAATTGGTAAATAGTATAAAACTAGTTTTAGAGTACTATTTGAGATAATTTAAGACTTTCTGTAGGGCTTTGTCTTCTATTATATCCTAAAATTATTATTATTTTCTTTATTCTCCATCTGTTCTGAAGATGTTTTAGTGAACGATTAACTCAAGGGGAAATTAGAAAAAAACGAACAGACTTAATTAGCTTAGCCTATTGCCCTTGTATTATAGTGAACTACTGTATGAAGCTACCAGGAATGGGGTCATAACAGATAAGAATCAGCTTGATCAGAGAGACAATAGAAGAAGTTGAAGCACACCTTCGAAGCCTATCTTAAAGGCCAACCCATTTAGACAATATGGGGACGACACCCGCTATTCAAGACATGGAGGAGCGTTATCTTCAGGAGAGTCCATTTGGGAGCAGTTGGACTCGACCGGGCAGGACTCGCCGATGAAATTCTTCAGCGAGTTTAATCAGGTCGTATATCGCCTTGAATGGCTTATATATATATATTAAAAAAATCTGGTTTATCTTTTATATGGGTTCTAATAAAAGTTCGTATCTTTATAGAAGCAGTATAAAGTTTAATTTGGATTCAATAAAAAAACTAATCAGGTTTAGTGGATGTATCGGACCATTAAAGAATAATGGTGACTTGTTAGAGATAAAGGAAAACATTTAATTTGTTTAAAAAAATAAATTATTATTAACTGTGATTATTTATGGAAATCCTTAGTTAAATCTTCATGATACACGAAGTATTTTTTTCATAAAATGCCCAGTATCTTGGTTTTGTTTTATTTTTTATTTAAATAGCAATTGAAAATTTTATTAAAGTAAAAGAATAGCTTGGCAAAAAAAAAAAATTGCAAGACGAAATGATTATGGAGAGTTCGCGCATTTATTGCCAGACAAAAAAAAAAAGGAAAAAAAAAAAAAAAAAAAAAAAAAAAAAAAAAAAAAAAAAAAAAAAAAAAGAAAAAAAGAATTATGAATAAAGGCTTCAAAACAAACGTTTATTATAAGCAAGACCATTCCAATGCTTTGGCTAATGTTACCACAACTTTTGACTGTTGATTATATGATATGATTATAGTTTTGTATACCTAAAACTAATTTTGTATTATTTTATATTATAAATTTTGTATTATTTTATACATTATTATATTATTTTGTATTATAAAATTAATTTTGTATACCTACTAATTTTGTAGTACACGGAAAAATTACTATTCGAAGGAAACATACAAACCAAAATTCACAAGCGACTATTAAAAACAGTTTCTTGCATTGTATGTACAAGTCCTACCTCCGACCAGAAAGCAATGTAGTGCAAGCCTTCGAAAATATAATTAACTGAATTATAAAAGTGTAAGCCAATTGTAAAAAATGTAACTCTCCACTGTTTTTGGTTTTCGTTCGATAGTTAGGGAGGAGCGAGAAGAGGTGACGGCCGAGTACGTTGGGAGTGCCCGGTTCGGAACGTTGTGGGTTCGATTCCCACCTGGGTCGGTTAATATTTGTTTCGTGGCGATCCCGCCAAATAAATCTTGGCACTCCCACTCTGGATAGTAAGCGGCGGTGACGTAAAAGTAGCCGTCAGGGGTTGGCAAAAAGGGCCATAAGGCCCACTTGCCGGACTAGTTCCCCCACCAATACCAGTACCAGTACCAGTATCAGTAGGGAGGAGCGAAATATGAGATATTCGAATTCCTATTTTTTGGCATAATATGTAATGTTTGTACGTAATGCTTATTAAAGAATGGATAAAAAGAACTGTGATTTTTATCGTGTTTTCGATCAAAAATCAAAATTATTTATTTACAAAAAAAAATTCTAATGTATTCTATTTACAGAGGGGAGGCGGAGTTTCACCCCTCCAAATAATTTGAAAATCCAATTTGATAACCTCCTTCAAACTGCTAAAATTGTGGTAAAACATTTTACTCAAAGAGTTTTTTTAAATTTAAAACCATTAACAATACATTTTAAGTTAAAAAATTGGGCTTTTATCGGTACAATGTTATATTTAAATAGAAAAGAAGATGTCAACATTCGCAAAAGGCAAGTAAAAATTTCAAATCCAAAAGAGTTGGGAAAATAAAAATATTTAATATAGTTAGGAAATCGGATTTGTTTGAAAATTTTAGAAATCCTCCCTTGCAATTAATTCTTATAGCAACGTTCCTGGTAAATATATCAGTAACTAAAACATCAAAAATTAAAATCAAACATCAAACAAAAAAAAAAAGAAATACCCAGGCAGTATTTCGATCAAAATTGATAATTACAATTCAGCAATTACGATTGTTTTTGTTAGGACTTGCAAATCAAGCTGAATAAAATTTGGATAATGGCAAAGTATAAATATAGAAATATTAATTAAAAGCTGTCTGATTTTTGCATTCATTTTTTGCATTCTTCTGCTCGTCCGTGTGATCTTATAGCCATTATGTTCCACCGCTTCTCTTTCTTCGGGCTTCATAAGGTAAATAAATCCAGAAGGATTTAATTTATATTCATTTATAGTTTCTTTACATATTAACAATATTAGATTTTAGTTAGGGGAAGTTATATTACTATTTATCATTTTATTTTGTTTTAATATTATGGGGATTTTCTTTTCTTTTATTTTTTATTCATTTATTTTATTAATTTTATAAGTGTCAGCTGTCAAGAAGAGAGGAAAAGGAAGATATTGCTAATAAAAGATTGCTAAGAAAAGGAAGATATTGCTAACCCGCCTAAGGATAGAACATAAAAAAGTCACCCACGAATATCTTATGACGAGGGGTACACCGCCTCAATGTATCATCTGTGGGATACGATTGACGGTATCGCAAATCCTGACAGAGTGCTTGGTGTATGAAGCTGAACGAAATGGAGTTGGACTCGGGACCGTCATAACAGAGACTTTGAAACAAAAAGCATCAAGATTACAAAAAAATTGATTATATTAATTTTAAAAAAATGGAAATTTATACCAAAATTTAAAAACCATTGCTGTTTAAAACTAAATTGTATATAACTTTGCTGTGATTGAACTTGAATTTTAAAATGTCTGTAAGCTTAGTACATGGCAAAATTAACCCAAGTGGTCGAATATTAATATTAATAAATATAGGTAACATTTATAAATGATAACATTTATCCATGATTTTGTTTGATAGAAAAATAAATTTTTGGGTTCAATATTTGTTCAACTTAATACCATTTAAATATATTTTTTTAATTTCTTTGTAGCCTCCATATTAAGATCCTTTAATTAATTTGATGAAGTTTAATACCGATATCGATGAAAATTTTCGCCTAGTTTTCTTACGACACTTTGTTATTGGTTAACCATCGCCAAAACATGTTTTCCATGTGTAACAATTAAAATCCAGAAGAGTAACACCCAATTGCCAATGTTCGCCTGCACGCATGCCGTGCATACTAACCAACAACACTGGCGTGCGTCGCGTTTTTGCAGCCCCGCTCGAGGCAGGCTGTAGACAGTAGGTAATAGGTTTCTGTTTGCTGAGCACAAGTCCAAATATTGTCTTATAATACGGCCAAAAATACAATTGGAGGGAAATATAAATTGAAAACGTGGAAGAAAAGTTTATTTATTTATTTTATTTTTTTACCTCTGCCCGATAGGGCTAAGAAAATAAAAGCGGAGGAAAAGTTGGTTAAGGTAATTTGGAAAAATAAATCAGTAGGTACTTTCCCATTCAATGATTAAGAATTTATAATGGTTATTTTTGGGTGATCAGACATATTTAATCAAAATAAAACAGTAGTTGGAACTATTTGGACCCAGTAGGTAGGGGTTTTGTTGAAGCCATATCAGAAAGAAACATTTTGTTAATATTTTTAAATAATTGTTACTCTGTTCTTATAGTTGTGTTAACTACACTCTGAAAACGTGGCAATGAGCTAGGGTCACACAAAATCATGTCGATAAAATATAATTCCGAAGACGGCATTGTAAGAGTGGTGACGCTCAAAACAGCAACAGGGGGTCCTTATTTAGTAAAAATAGTCCCATTAACACCAATAAATGAAAATCTTTCTGATTTTTAAAATTTTGAGTTCTCTACAGAATTTTGGTGGGCGATATGTTGAAGCTATATTTTGCTAATATATTTGAATAATTGTTACTCTGTTTATAAAAATTAGTTTAAGTTGCGTTATTAATTAGTATTTGTTTCCGTTGATTGCGAGGTGATTTTAGCACTTGGTTTCACTCTGAAACGCTACTTAGGTCAAATTGCAAATGCAAACATATATTTTGAATCCATTTTTATTCATTTTATCTCTAATTTTAAAATGGTATAACTCAATGACATATTCCTTGAATTTTACCTTCATTATTTCATTGGAGTGTGCATTATTTCCGGTCGTTATTACGTTTATATCTCTAATACAGACCAAACAACGCCATGTTGTGTTATTAGGTTTCTTGTCGGCTAAAGCGGGGACAATAAGAGATTAGTATAGTGGAGGCGTCCCCACTTTTGTCGACTTGGTTATTACTTAAAACAACTTTGACATTTACTTTTCTCGATTCATTGAAATCCTTCTTGCAACTACTATATTCTATGCTCAATCTATTACCGTATTTGAACTTTTATAATGTGTATAGCCATCGAATAAACAGCATTAGTTTTATTTTATTTATTGTTCATTTTATCATAGAAAAACCATATTGTCGAAATTATAAAAATGGTGCTTCAAAAATATTGATGAAGCTTTAAAATCAGTTTTAAATCGTACAATGGGTTACGGAAGGCCTCAAGTATATACCGACCTCCTATTTTGAAAAAGGCTTAAGCGCCAAAAATTCGAAATTTAGGTTTCGATTTATTATGGGACTCTATCGATTCTCGCTCACGATATATCAATACTATGTAAAGAGGTAAATACCCAGTATTCGGCTGCTACCTGCAAAAAAGAAGATAATACTGTTGTTTACGGTTTGCTTACACCGGCTCTCCCCACTTCGATTCTGCTTATCTCAGACCAGTTTAAAATATGTTTTCGACTTTGGACGAACAATTTTCGTTTCCTTTTATTTCTTTTACAAAGTTCTTCAGCTAAAACCTTCACTGTTTTTGTCTCAAAAGCCATTTATCATTATTTCACAGAATGAAGAGGCGCAATAATTTTTTTTTTATTATATCAGCACGGTTCTTATACATCAAGCTAAAGTGCTGGCCGGCAATAAATGAGTTCATAACTTACTGCTTCTATTGTTATTATTTTTTATTATTTTCTTAATAATTGGGCATATTCAATGTTTAATAAGTAATTTTAATTTATCATTAAACTATTTTAATGGAATTTGTTTTGCAGCTTTGTATAAACTAATCACATTAATTTATTTCTTTCATTTTTAAAAGTATGCATCATTTCTTATTTTCGTTTTATTTGTTTATTATTTACTTAAACGTATATAGATATACCTCTATTACACACTGCTCTTGGAGCGAAAAGAACAGTTGTCGTAGATATGTTTTCGGGGAATACAGTACGGATGTTTCGTCTTCATCCAAAATTCAATTACACCACTCAGTAGCCAAAGGACCAAATAATTTGTTACGTTAATTCGAGACCGCGACATATTGTGCGAAGGATTTCGAATTCGTATCGCCAACTTTTATCATTTCTGCGTAGAATAACTTGGATGGTTTAGTTATCACATGGGCTTTGATCCAGGAAGTATTAGTTATGAAATAGGGTTCATAACCCAGGAAACTATTGTTTTGCTTCCTATTTGTCAGCAACTAATACATGTTATATCCCTAAACATCCCCTCCTCTTTTGTATGTATAAAACCTATCTCAAATGAAGACAATCAATCAGAACTTACAATGTTAGCTTTAAGTCTAGTGGTAATGACTCTAGTATAGTATATCTAATGTCTAGCAGTCGCTGGTCCATGCCAGTCGACCCTGTCATCAGATCTCTAGTTTGTCATGTAACTATGTACCATTAACCAACAAAGTATTTTCTAAGGCTTACAAGTATCTACTCTGTTAGCTAATCTTCCAACAGGACAACACCAGTCATCACCCAATTTGATAATTGGCTTCCCAAGGGACAATAGAATCACCATCACGTAATTGTTTGAAGATATGAAGTTCGTTCAAGTTTTTTTCCGACAGCTCTCGTCAGGATCTAAAGATTACATGTATAAAAATCTTAGAGCGAAGTTTAACAAGTAGAGAATCACGAAAAGTAAATACTGAATTTCGGCCTATGATCTTCAGTTAACGATTTCACCTACAGTGCAGTATTTATTAAAAATGTGCCTTAATAATATAATATAATAATACCTCTGCAAAGTGAGTTCCCCGACCCTTTAATAGGTTGGGGAAAGAACCTGGAAACTGAGCGTGATACTGGCCAAACATCCACCTACTTATAACACTATTGGTCAAGAAACAGTAATCTCATGTAATGGATCTATATAATAACTTTTAATGTGATAGGTTTATTTTATTTTTTATTAATTTCCAATTTAAAATTTAAAAGATGTCATAGACATCAGGAATTTAATAAACCACTATTAGAATTGCTAATTCAGATTTTTGCTAATTGACCCCGAAAAAAAGAAATCGATGTTTTCACTACCCAATTAAGAAAGTGAAATTTTTAAAAATAAATAAAGAAAAAAAATTAATATAAACGGAATTCATTAATGAGTCCAATATAAATCCTAAGCCTACTCAGAAGAAACCGGTCGTTCTTTTCGCCTTTTTTTTTGTTGATGATCGATTTTCACTTTCCTCTCTCTAAATAACTTAAACATTTCGATTATCATATACAAATATCTATCGATATAAAACTGCTGAGCAATATTATTTCAAGAAATTTAAACATATCGCCGGCGTTCAAGCAAAACTCCGATAAGTCCAGTTAATGAATTTTTATGACAATGAAAAATAAAACATTCCTACGTGGTCTAAGTGAATTTATCCAACAAATTACAGTCAAATAAAGCATTTAATAACTCAGTGATCTTTTCCAGAAGAAAATTTATGGTTCGCTAAGTGAAGAAATGAACTTAGAATGTGAATTGTGAATTTTAGTTTTTTATTTTCAATAACAGACCTTTATAATAGATTATTTTTTAACCCTACCACAAAATTTGAGGTTTTACATTTCAAGATACGTAGAATCAAAAAATCAAATACTAACATATATCAGTCCGTCCCTCGCCTGCCGTCAGTGGCTTTTCCCCGAGACTATTGAAACGATTTTATTTTTAATAGGCACCAAGTAACAGACCGCCCCAGAATGATCCTTGCAACTCGACATTACTGCCCACCATTTTGTTTCAATTCGTCGCCATTTCGACCGATTTGTGGTTTCATACAGAGAAAATTTATACATATATTGTAACGTTCTAAAAATAAAACTAGCTTTGATGAGGATAGCATCAAAAACTCGAATAAAAAAAAAATCCGCCCGTCCTTGGCTTTTCTCCGAGACAGGCCCAATTATTTAGAGATTTAGCACCTTAGTCTAAGGTTACCTTAGGGTGATCATCGGAACTCGACATTACCATCCGCCATTCCTTTCAAAAAGATGGCCGATTAAAGATTTCATATGCCCATATGTAGGCCATTTATATATATCGGTCATTAATAGAGGAGAAAAAGTGTTTTGAAATCGTATTATATCAAAACCTAAAAAAGAAAGAATTATTAATTTTTCATTTTTATTTATTTATTTTGATTTTGTTATTATTAGGAAATAATAAACCATAGTATAATAATTTGCAGCGTTGGTAGTTTGGAATCTACAAGCGATGTATGGGCTTAGTTGGAGCATCGCTATAAATATGTTCCATATTTATCCTTCCATAAATTCCATAAATATGTTCCATATTTATCCTTCCATAAATTCCATAAATATGTTCCATATTTATCCTTCCATAAATTCCATAAATATGTTCCATATTTATCCTTCCATAAATTCCATAAATATGTTCCATATTTATCCTTCCATAAATTCCATAAATATGTTCCATATTTATCCTTCCATAAATTCCATAAATATGTTCCATATTTATCCTTCCATAAATTCCATAAATATGTTCCATATTTATCCTTCCATAAATTCCATAAATATGTTCCATACTTATCCTCGAAAAACAAGTATTGGTATTGGACCTGATCTTTTCTAAAATAATTACCAGAATATAATTAATTTTAATTTTAAAATAATTATGTCTTTGAAAGGATAAATCGTTAATGTACACAATCAGCTTTCGTTCTGAGAAAATTGCTGAACTGATTTCGACGAAACATTTTTTCCGTTGTTAATTAGAGTCCTAAGAAGGGTTAAGATATATTTACCTGCCATTCGTCACCTTAAAACAACATTGCAGAGTATCAAAAACTCAGATGTTTGCCACTTCTCATAGAAAAACGGATTTTTCAGTAAAACCACACTCGAAACCGTTATGCTTTCGACTTTTAAAAGCATAACATAATTATACTAAAATTAATACACTACTTATTAGTATTTATAACAAAAAAAAAACAATATTCTACTGAATAAAAAATATCTGATGTGGGCAACACATGACTTCCTTATACGTCTATTAAATTATAAATCAGTGGCTCAAAAAGTGATACTGAATTTGGTTACTAGTTTCCGAAGATTGCAGTAAAAACGATGCTCGGCATCCCGTCATCCATCTAGTGACACACACACACACAAACACACACTCTTGTTACTGGAGGTCTCATTCCGTTATTATATGTCGTTTTCCTTCAGTAGGTAACTAGTTTCAAAGATATTTCTTCATGTTCCATGACAACAATAAAACTGTCAATATTACTGAATAAAGCATTAGAAATGGACAGTTTCGACATATTAAGCGGAAAAACACACTTAACTAATATCTTATTCTCATGATGAAGACTTGTTGATCTCACAAATGGGGACGAAAACTAGTATTTTAGACTCAATTTGAACACTTAAAACAAGTAATAAAAATGTTAAATTGGATTGGAAACCAAATTGCGTTTGTAACCTTTATTACCGAAACATATGATTTCTCTTTTAATTTAAATATAATTTTTGATGTAAGCTTATTATGACCTTCAAGTAAAGTACCATTTTCCGCTCATGAATCTTAACCAAAATCTAGTAAATACATTTATATCGATATAAAAGTCCTATTTACCAAATTTGAGATGTTTTACATTATATTTTAATATATTTTTTGACGAAAGTCTAATATGATCTTCAAGTAAAGTACCACTTCCGGTTTTCCAATGTAGACCAAAATCTAGTATGTTATTTAAATCAATATATAAGTTATAAATACTAAATTTTAGAAGTTTTGCATAGTATTTTAATATAATTTTTGATAAAAATCAATTATGACCTTCAAGTAAAGTACCACTTCCGGTGATCAAGCATTGAACAAAAAAGGAGGTTTACAACTAGATTTTACAACGATCCTAAATACAAAATTTCAACTTTCTACGGCTAACCGTTTTTGAGTTATGCGAAATACGAACGAACGAACATAGGTACGTACGTACAGACGCCACGACGAAACTAGTCAAAATGGATTCAGGGATGGTCAAAATCGATATTTCCGTTGAAATCTGAAAACCGAAAATTTTCGCGAATACAATACTTCCTTTACTTCATACAAGGAAGTAAAAATAATAAAAAGCGAAAACGTTCATCATCATCATCATTGTCTATCCTCTATGAACCGCTTAAGCAGTGTGAGGAGGAAGTCTACAGAGCCCTCTCCAGCTCTGCCGGTCCTCTACAAGACGCCTTCTGTCATTCCATTGAAGTCCTCTTCTCTGGAAGTGGCTCTTTACCTCATCTTCCCATTTTCTTCTTGGCCGCCCTTTTCCTCGCTTGCCCTCAACTTTAACTCGATAGGTTTCGCTTGCGATTCCTCAGGAGGTGCCCTAGCCATCTTAGTTGACTTTCCTCTATTATATCGTTTGCCGACTTAACATTGAGGTTCAACCTGATGGTGTTGTTGCGTATTCTATCTCTTCTTGTTTTTCCTTCGATCTTTCGAAGAAATCTCATTTCCGATGCCTGTATTCTCGATCGATGTTTCTTTGTCAGCGTCCATGATTCTGACGAGTACGTTAAAATGGGCAGAAATGTCGATCGGAATACAGCCACTTTTGTTTTCTTTTCCACCTCTCGCCTGCTTAGAAAACCTCTCTTCACTGCTTCAAACATCCTGCCCGCAGCTGCGATTCGTTCAGTCACTTCCAAATCGATATATCCATATTCATTAAGGTGCGCACCCAGGTATTTGAAGTTTTCTACCTGTTCGAGGATTTCGTCTTCGACTCTGATGACGCGCATGTTTCTCCTGGGTTTCTTCCCAACCCTCATTAGTTTTGTTTTCGCAGGGTTCATAATCATGTTAATCTTCAGCAGTTCTTCTTTCAATTTATTAATATTGTACTGAAGATTCCTATCAGTGTCGGAGAAAATGACAATGTCATCGGCGAATGCAAGTAATGAGAGGCTAACTGGTCTCAGATTGGCGTATCCTAGGTGATATTTCCGCATTTTCTCTTTAGCCCTCCGAATAGCTGAGTCCATAACTAAGATAAACAAAAGTGGGCTGAGACTACAACCTTGCCGGATTCCTATGGTAGTTTCGATTTCCTTAGAGGTGCAGTTGGCAAATCTTACCACGTTTCGTGTTTTCTTATAAAGACTCTCAACCGCCAGGATATGACCATGATCGATCCCTTTTTCTCTTAAGGCCTCTAAGATATCTGACTTTCTTACTCGATCAAAGGCTTTTGTAAGGTCAACAAAGCACACGGACATTTCCCTTTCTTTTTCAAGTACTTTTTCGAAGACCTGTCTCATAGCAAAGATAAGGTCTTGGGTGCTACGATTTTCACGAAAGCCGTACTGTTCCTCTTCAAGCAATCCTTCGATTCTTCTTCTTATTCTCTTTTCTAGAATCTTAGAGTAAATTTTACTTGGTACGCTTAAGAGAGATATACCTCGGTGGTTGTTACAATCTCTGTTATCTCCTTTCTTAAAGATAGGGACAATGACGGCTACTTCCCAATCTTTCGGTATTTTCTTTTGCTTCCACACTAAGTTTAACAGATGCAGCAAAATTTCTTTTCCTTTGGCCCCCATGTATTTTAGCATTTCAGGAGTTACTCCGTCACTTCCTGCGGATTTCCCGAGTTTCATACTACAGAGTGCTTCTTCCAGTTCGTCATCATCAATAAAATCATCCTCTTCCCAGGGTCCTATCTCTCTTTTCTCTTCATCTATGGAGGGCGTTTGTCCATTCTCATTCAACAGATCTTGGAAGTACTCCCTCCACCTTTCCATTATATCATCCTTCTGCCTGAGAATGTTTCCTTCCTTATCTTTGACGAATTTCAGGATTGGTGCTCTTTCCTTTCTTAATCCCTTGAGGACTCGATAAAATAACTTTTGATTTTGGTAGAAATCGGATTCTAATTTTCGACCAAACTCTGTCCAGGTAATCCTCTTGGCTTCTATAACGAAAACGTTCATATAAAAGATAATAGGTATTTATCGAACCGTCATGTTGGCATGCCATTAAAAAGCACGGATAACCACCTAGTAAAATATAAAATTAACTACAGAATCAATACGTAAATATTTTGACTCACCGGTAAAATAGTCCGGCACGAAGGGCTTGTCCCTCTGCCCTATCAAGAGGTTGGCCGAGTAGTCCAGCTCGGAGCGGCTGCAGTTGACCTGGTACCAGTGAGCGCAGATGAGCATCCTTTGATGAAAGAGGGTGGTGTTGGGACACATGTAGCTGTACTGCCGCTGGCCCTCTCCGCACATGTGGTACACCTGTCGCAATAAAATAAAAGTAATATTAAAAAACAATTATATTTTTTTAGTACGAATGAATATAAGAACCCGCTGAAAGAGAGTTATAAGAAGATCTGGCATAGAAACTACAACTACCATTTATGATAGGATGGTTCAGGAACTTGGCGAAGCGTATGATTTAGGAGAAGCTACAGATATTGGACTTGTTAATCACGAAAAAACTAAATAAACCAGAGTTGTCCCAGGAACAGACAATATTATCAAGGAATCACTTACATTAGGACTTTTGAAAGTGTAAAAATTTTAATACTTGTACACTACAGTTAGTGAAATATTCAAATATTTCCAGCTTTTGGTCTTCAATTAGTTTTATTGCGCATGAGGATATGGCTAGTCGTATCCTAAAGCCATTTCCTGATGTACAATAAAAATAATTGAAGACCCACAGCTGGCAATTTCGTGAAATATTTCACCTCCTACTCTTCAACTCCTGTTATTACAAGAACAACAGTTAGTGAAAATCAAGAATCTCTCGAGACCAGCCAACGAACGCGGAAGGTCTATTGTTGCTATTTTGGTTAAAGAAACCACCCCAGCGTTGAGATCCAGTCTCGACAGACCAAGGGTAATCTTTATAAAACACTTTTACGACCAGAGAAGTAAACCCAGACTAGTTCAGAATAGAAAGGTGTTAATATTTTCGAGAGATTTTAAAATAGTTTGTATGTCAGATTTATTATATTTTAGTCTAGTTATGTATTATTATTTATTTATTTTTTATTTTTCCTATGTGAGTTTTTTATTTTCTATTTTCCCTACTATTATTATACGAACAATGTAAAGATGTTAAACCTAATTTTTGTTTTAAAAATTATTAATCATTTAAAGGATGTGAAACCCGGAACCTCATTCCACAGAGTTTTTGTAATTTAAAAAAATTGAGAATAAAACTTTATTATTATTATTATTATTTCGAGAGAAAGATTTTGCGCCATATATTTGGGTTTCCTAAGGAAAAAGAAAGAAAACAGTGGAAGAGGCGCTATAACTGAGAGATGTATGAATTCTTTGGGGAAGCAAACCTTCTATGTTTTATTAAGTGTGGTCGACTGAGATAGGCATAGGTATAGTCCAGGCGCGATAGAGTAAATATATTCATTTAAAAAAAAAAATAAATTACCACTAGACTTTCTCAACGTGATAATTAGGAGAAAAATAATATAAACAAATTGTATACGTTTTAGATAAAACCGGTGTGTAGCAAAATAAGGTACCGAAAATTGTTTTTTTTTACGTGTAAAATTAAAAAAAAAATGTTAAAGAAAAATAAAAAAGTACGTAATAACTTTTGAAAATACGGAAAAAATAAGTTTTCAACAACTGAAATATTAGAACAAGGACCAAAGTGTTCAAAGTGCTATTTATTCCCGAGGAGTTTCTTCGCTACTCTATTTTCATGAAATATGAGTGAGGTTCGATTAAATACCTAAAAAAGACTGTTCCTCGCTACGGCCACTTGAGGTGAGGTAGCGGAGGGAAAGCGATCAAGTCCGGGGGAAGCCACTCTCTATCACTTTGTAGTAATTGATGCCCGGTCGCACTGAGTTTAGAAATAACTATAGTTAATTCTATACCTAGTACTCGGCTGACAGTGAGCCTTCCATCACTCATTGTCAAATCTCCTCCGCTACCTCACCTCAACTGACAGTAGCGAGAAACAGAAACTATTTTCAAATGCGTTTTTTAGATATTTAATGAAACCTCACCTATATTTCATGAAAATAGAGTTGTATAGAAACTCCTGGGGGACAAATAGCACTTAGAAAAATGGCCATAGGACCACTTTAGTCCTTATTCAAATCTGGATTCGAAAATTCGAGATCACCTGTTTTTACATTTTCTCAATTTCCGAGAAAAGCTATTATTTCGCTTGCATTTAATTTTTGTTATAGATACACACTAAAAAAAACCCAACATTTTAGCTCTAAAACAAGTTCCCGCAATAATTGAAAACCCTCTAATAAAATGTCCAAAAAATGTCCATATAATGATTTTTAATTGTTTTTTATTTGAAAAGTTGTTGAGCGACTTCAGTTGTTTAAAACTTATTTTTAAACGCTATCACGTACTATTTCTTATATTTCTTAAAAAATTTTTGTTCACATCCTAAACGTGAAAAGAAAACACTTTTTGGCACCTTCATTAATTTTTTTCACCATGCAGCTATATATAGGTACTGGTTGTATCTAAAACATATAAAATTTGTTTCAATTATTTTTCTCCTGGCTATCACGTTGAGAAAGTCCCGTGGCAATTTATTTTAAAAAATAAACCGTCGCGCCAGGACTGGCAGGCCACGTGCACTAATTGGAAAGCGACTGCTCAAGATAAAAATAACTGCCACGTTTTAGGGCTGTAAAAACAAACAAACGCCCCCACCCAAAAAAAAATAAAAAAATGGTTTGATTTTTAAAAAGTATCTACATTGAATATAGTTTTATCTCAGGAGTTTTAAAAATTACATTTTCCAAATGTAGGCCGTTATTGACTACGAATTGCATAAACTTTCCCGGAAATTTTCCATCACTTAGAGCCATTTCTGGTCGAATTACTGACACACTTCGTTGTTATCGGCCCATAAAGTTTTTAGAAAGATCTATAGCGGTAACTTTTAATTCCGACGGTTACATGCATATGTTGGAGACTATCCTACGCCCTAAGTTGGATGAAAACGACGTAGAATAGTATAATTCCAACAAGATGGTGGCACGGCCCACAAATCCCGACGTTCGCTTGGAGTTTTGAGGTAAAAATGTTTGCTGACAGATTTATCTCTTGGAGCGGTGACTTGGAGGAGACGGTATGGTCAACTGATTTATGTCAGTACCATTTTTTTTTTCTGTTGGGATATCTCAAGGACAAGGAATTTAAACACCGACATCGTACTCTGGACGATTTAAAGGAAAGGATCAGCCAAGAAATCAATGCCATTACTCGAAGGGTAATGGAAAATATCGGAATCCTTAGTCAATAACGACAGCCATTTGGAAGATATTTTTCTAGAGACATTGTTTTTTTCCAGATCCCTTCAAAGCGAGTTAGTTAGCTATGATAAAATTAGTATATATAATATAATAGTATTTGTAAGTTTCTAGAAAAAAAGATGGGTGGAACTTTTCCATTTCTATTTGAAAAATAACATTAAATATTTAGGAGCACTTTTAAAGTTAAATTTCTTTTCCCAAATGAGTATAATTGATAATTTGTTGCAATGTATTGATTAGTTTTGCTTCTATGAAGGTGGGATATTCAGTTCTAGGCAATTGCTTTATTCTCTCTTGGGCCATTTGCAAAAGTTTGTTTCTTTTAAACAATTCATTTGAAATTCTCGCAATTTTCTCGAATACTGGAAAAACATTCTTCCACAAACCATTTCTTCCGTGATTAGTGACCACAATTGAGGAATGGTACACAAAATGAAACGGAAATAATACCAGTTTCTTTCTTGATACACTTGATGTGTGATCAAATGGGCCTGCTATATCTGTCCCATCCTGTATTTATATCTTATTTCGCACTGTTTTATCCAGTTCTTTCTGAGACATTCAAGTAAGTCTAATAAAGATCTTTTGAACAGCCGAATTAATTCTAATTTATCTCTCGAGCCGTATTAATTATAATGGAACTGAATTAAATCGGCTTTAGCTCGATGAAAAGTCCCATCAAAGCTCATTAAATAAAGCAATGTTCTCGGCATTTGTATTTGATTTATATAGGATATTTATTTTGTGTATTAAAGCTGTTTATTTTGTGTAAATTTAAGTCTCTCTCTCTATCTCTCTCTCCCTCTCGTCAAAATGCCCCAGACTAATTATATACCCCGACCCTTATTTCCTCCAACAGCGATTGTTGATTTAATAGCGCGCCCTTTGATTAGGCGGGAATTTAAAAGCTTTGATAAATCCATTTCAGGAACAATTAAGAGAATGTTTCCTTTGAACAATATACTTTAGATCTGAAGATTAATTAGCGGTAATACGAGTCGCCTTTTATTATAGCTCTTCCTTTGTTTAAATTTATCTTTAAATCTTTTTTATTCCCTCTCCTCAGAACGGGTAGAGTTTAAAAAAACCAAAAAAATAAATAAAGCAAATTACCCTCATTCCCAGAAAAAGGGAAATGACTGACATTTATATTTTTATATTAATTTGAGCAAAAAATCAAAAAAGAGACAAAGAATGATATAATTGGTATTATTGTCGAGTACCCCAGACGACCGAGAGTCAAGCTGAAGAGGAAAACATGGCTCTATGTTCTGTGCGAGAGTTCCCTCAACTTATAACTACAGAAAACTACCCGTACTACAAAACCTTTGTGTACGGGTGGAAGAGGGCAGTTGGCCCAGCCCACTTCAATCTGGGGGGAAGAAGACTTGTTCCTGGGAGACCGGCGGAAAATGAAAGCGATGTTGCATTGTCCTAATTAAGAAGAAGAAAGACTATTGCATATAAACTGAAAGTCTATATTTATATGTTTCCTAGGAGGGGTGGGTATATGCATTGTGTTTATGGTATATACTGCCACTACCAAACCCGTATAGCCGAAAGGGAGAAATAAATAAAGCATCTCAGAGATTCCGATATTTCACAATACTATGCAACGTTGAAGTGTATTCCACAATTTGGTGTATATAGTCTAAAATTCGAGTACCTCTATCTCTCTCTCTAGATCTTAACGCCATATTGTAATAATGTAACTATATATCGACGTCGTTTTTAAAAAAAGGCTGAAGTGCCAAAATTCGAAATTTAGGTTTCAATTGATTTTGAGACGTAAACACCACCTCTATCGATTCCCGCTCACGATATATCGGAAAAAAAATTGGAAATGGTCTAAAAATCGAATATGGATGACGTAAGCACCAAATACTAACGACTCTCAGCCTTAACCAGTGCTATAAGCCTTTAAAATATATTGTAATTACAAAGGTTTTGCCAGATTAATAAATTCCTACTGTATACAATAAAGAATAAAATTAAAAATATATATATTGTTATTTGGGGAATAATCGTTTCATGTGTTTTCTGTAAAGTTTGCTGAATGGCCCTTACGCCTCTTTCAAAAATTCACGTCGATATATATATATATATATATATATATATATATATATATATATATATATATATATATGTATATATATATATATAAAATTAATTACTTATATAACAATTATTTATTTTATATAACAAGATATTTTTCTAAAATTCCAAAAACAAAACCTCAGGTATCACAAATACCAATAAAAAACTAACCGTTCAACGAGGCAGGTCTTTTCTTATGTAGGGAACTAGATCTAGGATGCAGAGATTTTATATTTTTAGTTTTCACGTTTATTTTTCCTCACTGATCTATAAATTACATAAGGGGGGGGGGGATCCCGTCGTCACTGGGAAAAAATACAAATCAAAATATTTACTTATTTATTTAGCTTTATTTATTTATGCTCCCATACAACAAAGTTGTCTACAGGTATTCTACATATTTGTTAAATATTATACAGAAATAGACACGGCGCAGGCTATACTCGCAAAACTGAACGATTATGAGGGTATAGTGGGTCAAAATTACAGACACGGTCGGACGCACCGGGTCAAGATTTAATCCATTGATATATTAATTGTATTTTTTATGTTTTTCAATATTTGCTATATCTTTGTTCCTATATAATGGTTATTATTTATACTTATATGATTGTATTAAATACTGTACATTTGTTATATTGTGTTTATTTTTTGTAATTTAAAACAATTCTTGTAGAAACAGACACCTCCACTCCTTTCTCTGTTATAAATGATATCGTTGGTTGGCACTCAGATCCTGTAACATCCTCATTGCTCTAGGTAAGGATTTTCATCAACTATAAAGATAAAATCCTTTATTATTTTATTGTTAATTTTAAAGTACTGTTTAATTTTTTTTTTACTAAAAACATTTATGTTTAGCCTTTTTTAAAATGTTTATTTTATCATAATATTATTTTCCCTGTCTATTATTTTTCATCACTTTGTTTAATCATTTCTTATTTTCATCTATATTTTTTATATATTTTTACCGTATCATTTCCGTATACCTACTATTATTTTTATTTTTCTACCGTTCCAAGGCAAGGAAAGTATTTTAATCCGGTCAAGTTTTCGGTATCCGGCGTTCAACAATTTTACACTGAAAAGCAAAAAAAAAGGCATTTTCGCCCATTGGTCTATGTGTCTATGCAACGATTCTGTCTTGAATGGGTGGATCAATTTTGTTATTTGTTTTAGGGGTTCGTCTCCCTCAAACCGACATCTGAGTACCAAATTGGATACTCTGTGTTCAAAAGCATAAAAAAATAAATATTTTTATCGAATGTAACACCAAAATGGTTCCCTAAAGTAGTCTAAAGTATTTTACTTTTCATATACCGTACATACTCGAGAAAAAACAAGAAAACAAATTATGACGAAAAGAAAATTTTAGCGGCGGACGCTCCGGCTATTTAATATTTCTATGTCGAGGAAACTTATCAAGCTACCTCTGAATCGGATTTTCTATCGACAGCCAATTTATTATGCCAATTGAGATGAGTTTTCCGATTCGAGAGGAAATAATCGATTATAGTTAGTAAAAGTTCTCCAAGGGCATTAGCATCCGCAAATTGGATCCCGGCTACTCAAGTAGACCTTGGTTTTGAATCTAAACTAAAGTCATCAGTTTGGAGTGCCTGTATCTCGGGTACTACAAGCCCTGAGTTGAGCCCTATCGATTATTCATGCTTTCAGCTACAGTTTGATTGCCTCTTACTAATTCGATAACGATTTATCAAAGGTTCGATTTATCTTGTTCTTCGCGGTAATTTTAATGTGACTAATGAGGAATATTAATTTAAAAAAAAACATAAATGTTATATTATGTCTTACATAGGAACAGTTGTTCTCCAAATTAACAAATAACTGATACAGGATGGGACAGAAATAATTGATACATTTGGAAGGACTGAAAAAAAACAAAAAAAAATGTCTCTAGAAAAAAAGTTGGTTTTATTTTCAAAAAGTGCATTGGAAATAGTTTTATTTCAGTTGATTTTGAAAACTACATCTTCCAAATGTAGGCCGCTATTGACTGCGCATTTCCAAAGAGGTTGGTCTTGAAATTTTCCATCTCTTTGAGTCAAATTTGGTGGAATGGCATTGATTTCTTTTTGTCTCACCCTCTCCTTTAAATCATCCAGAGAACGCATTTTTTAAACGCGTTGTTCTTGAGATATCTCTCGAAAAAAAATCGTATGAAGATAAATCTGGTGACATTGCCGGCCATCCTAAGTCACTCCTCAATCTATCAAGGAACATTTCGCTCAAAACTCCAAGCGAACATCAAGTTGGAGTCACATATCCATTAATTTCATCCAAATTTGAATAGTCTCCAGGACGCAGGATCACTAAGATAGTGATAGTCTCCAACATTTGTACGTAACGGTCAGAGTTCGCAGTTACTTTTAAACCTCCCTCCTAAAAAAAAGTACGGGGCATTAACATAGAAGTCATCAATAGCCGCCCAAAGTGTCTTCCCGGAATGTGTCAGTGATGCCACCACAAATAAGGATGGATCAAAGGGGGATCGAAAATTACCGACATCTACGGCAATGCAATCAATAACGCTCGATGTTTGAAAGATGTAATTTTTATAACTCACTGAAATAAAACTATTCTCAATTCAATCTTTTTTTTTTTTTCTGGAGACAATGAATTGTTTTTTTAAAGTCCTTCCAAATGTGTCAGTTATTTCTGCCCCTGCCTGTACCTTCACGTAATGAATGGGAATAGAAAAAAGATGAATGAGGTAATTATCAGGTCTATATAAGCCTAATGTTGTTATTATTATAAGAAATTATGATTTGATAATTTATTGGAAAAGTTTGTAAGAGACCTCGATATTGGCAAGATAAAAATGGAAAACAAACAACTCAAAATGAATCTGTGGTACAGTAATAGTCTTTCACTAAAAGGATATTGATCAAGAAATTATTATAGAGTTATTTTCTTTCTTTCTTTCTTTCTACTTATTATTATTTTGCAATAATTTATTTATTTAAATTTCTGTAAATATTGTGTAAACGATCTCATCAATCATCATTACTTTGTTGAGGCAGCATGTAATATTACTAAAAATAAAAAAAATGTTCATAAATTTGATCAAGAAATTATTATAGACAAGTCTATATGGAAAACCGCTGCAAATGATCACACTATTATTATGTATTATTTCTAAATCGGCCGTCATTTGAAACAAAATGGTCGATGGTAATGTCGAGGTTCCGCAGATATATTTTTTTAATTAGATTTTTTTTCTTGGTCAATTACAAAGTTTCATTATTGAAAATAATAAACCAAAAATAAAACAACTTATAGCTTTAAACTACAAACGATTTCACGATAACTTACACGGATATCCTAACACACTCATATAAGACATGGCGACAGCCAACATGCTTGACAACACTCGTAGAAGGCTGAAGAGGAGCTGGATGAGGGATCTCCTAGCCTAATTATATCGGATCATCACGACAAGAAGAGGTGTCGCTGGGTACTGCTCTTTATCATGCATTTCATGCCACAATAACATGTTATTTACCAGCACATTCACTGGTTGTCTCATCCACAGGTGTGAATATAAAAAATAAAGCTAAAAAAAAATAATTATAGCTTAAAGCTAACCTTTAATTTTTTTTTTGTACAGAATTCTTCTTTCTTGTTCATACTGCAGTAACTCCGCTCTCAAATATTTTATAAATATCTTCATCTCTCAACATGACGCGTATTTAAAATAGCATATTAATACTCGAAACTGGTTTATATTAATTTTCTAGAAGCAATACTATCAATACAAATAAGAAGTACAAATAAAATAATTCCAAAGTATAATATTAGGGTAATGTATTATTATTATTTTATTAATAAGATTTATTAAACCAAACTATCTAGAGGTATAAATTATAAATAAGTTTAAAAAATAAATTTTCCAGCATTGTTCTCTAAAAATAACATTATATGTTTGTATTGCACAATATACATGGTTTCTAATAAATAATAAAATAACAAAATAATATACCTGACAATTGGTTTCAAGGTCTGCATAATAACCAATAGGACGGCCGGAGCATGAGAAGGCAGTTATTGGAATATCAGGAGATGCGAGCACCCTCTGTGTCTGCAACAAGAAAATATATATAATAATAAAATTAATATATATAAATAATAACCATCATTAGAAACTGACAAGAACATAGGAATAGCTTGGTCAGAACTTGTAAATTCTGTTTGAAAAGATTATCAATTTAAATTCATCATTAATTTCATGGTTTATAAACTCACTCATTTCGTCTCACTTTGATTTGCGTCGTTAACAATGGAATCTCTCTTAAACTAGAAATTAGATAGAAAAGTTTATTTTTCTTTCGAGTTTCCCAGAGAAGCCAATATTTCACAATACTACGCCATGTTGAAGTTTATTCTACAATTGCTATAATGCGTAGCTTTCTAGACGTTAACACCATATTGTAATAATGTTACTGTATATATGCTGTAATTAATTTTAGTATTTAATTTTATTACCGTAGAGAAATTTAGGAGTATGGGGTCTATAATAACTATTAAAAACGAAATTAAAGAGGAAGAAAGAGGAGTCAAAGACGGAAAATGCGTGTTATTTTTCGGGTTCGACATTACTTGGCACGTGTCTTTTGTTCAGAAACTTAAAAGTTAGAAGTTACAAAATTATTATTTCCCTACTGTTCTGTT
This sequence comes from Rhaphigaster nebulosa, assembly GCA_948150685.1. Classification (NCBI taxonomy): domain Eukaryota; kingdom Metazoa; phylum Arthropoda; class Insecta; order Hemiptera; family Pentatomidae; genus Rhaphigaster; species Rhaphigaster nebulosa. The sequence continues at coordinate 140,053,083 of OX411309.1, read as the reverse complement.
AGGATGTGAAACGTGGCCGCTAACTTTGAAGAAAGAACAACGCCTTAAGGTCTTAGATAAGAAGGTATTGTGTAGAATTGCAGAGTATTGAAATGGACACGTAAAGTTGCTGGGGTAACAGACGAATCCCTAAAAATGTAATAATTGCTAAGTAGACAGGTAACGTCCGAGGGGGGACGTTACAACCAACGTGTAGATGGGGGATTACGTTAAGGATTGGTTAGTTGTTTAGATATTTTTAGGCGCAAAACATCTAGGTAATTAGCACCCGATCCATATAATAATACCGCTGCAGGAAATAATAAAATATCGTTATAATTTGCAGCGTTTTTCATCTAAGAAACTGTTTTAATTGATCTTTTTTTCTTTCTCTGTTCATTTACGTTGTTAGTTTTAATATATTTAGTTTTATAATAGGCCATACTTTCGTTCTTAGTTCTCAGTATATCTCAGAATAAAATAAATTTATATATATATATATATATATATATATATATATATATATACATATAAATAAATATAAATATTTTTTGAAAAAGGTATAAGCGGCATTTAGCAAACTTTACAGGAAACATATAAAAGATTTTTTTCCCAAATAACAATATATAAATTTTTTAATTTAATTCTTTATTGTGTGTAATAGGAGTTTATTAAGGTGGCAAAATTATTATAATTACAATACATTTTTAAGGCTTATAGCACTGGCCAAGGCCAGAGTGACGACTAAGAGTCGTCAGTATTTGATACTTACATCATCAATAATCTACTTTTAGACCATTCCCACTCTTCATTTTTCAATTTATCGTGAGCGGGAATCGATATTGGTGGTGTTTACGTCCCATAATAAATTGAAATCTAAATTTCGAATTTTTTGCAGTTAAGGCTTTTTCAAAAAACAAAATCAATATCTATGAAGTCATCAATATTTTTTCCGAAATAAATGTTTATGTCTGAGCTAGTTTTTTTATCTTTGGAAACCTCATTCAAAACTCTCAGTCATTTTTCCGTTGACTTCAACATAATTCTGAAAAAAAATCGAAATATGTTATTAAGACGCAATAATCTATGTAAGATAGTCATAACATTTATTGATCTAGAAAAAAATAATAATTACTTTTAGATTCGATCATATCAACAATCAACTCTAAGTAGCATTAAAAAAAAAAAATAATTTAGTCTGAATGAAATTATTGGCAATAAATCTTTCTTATCTCCCTTCAAGAACTTTTCTACTGCTTCTTGAGGACAAGAGTTCACGTTTATAAGAAAGTTTTTCAAGCGGCTTAAGATCCGAAGCTCGTCACAACTTTTTAATTCAGATAATGGAAATTAACTTTTTTTCTTTCTTCTAAATTATTAAAAAACTTTAAATGCCTCCTACTTATGAACTAATAATATGGTCTGTCACATCCCTGATAAATCAGAATTATTGAAATGTTTTTAATAATTTAAAAATTTAATTTTTAATTTAACGAATTTAAATTTTAAATTCGTCAAATTGAATTTTTTAAAAATTATTTCTGTTTTGAGTCATTCAATTAAAATGTAAGCTAGCTAAACAAAGCCTTATTATCTGAAATAGCAGTCAATTATTATTATTCGCCAATTCCGGTAACTACCATGATTTAAGAACAGATAAAAGCTCACCAGATGCAGCACATCTCACACCAACGATCTAAAAAAGACTAAGGAGATAGAAACAATACCTACATCACCAAGGGGTTTCAGTATAGTGACAGTATAGTTCAAAAACCTCGTAAGTCCATTTTTTTTATTAAAATAAATATTTCACATCTCTATAACAAAACAAAAGGTTCCGCATCGAATGGAATGCATCATTTTTAGGTTATCGGCCTGATCACTTTTTTTTACGATCATTTATAATAACCTGTGAGTTTAGAAGGGTTCAGATTTTTTTTGCTTCCTGAGAAATTATGTCAGAAGCATTTACGAGGTTTTCGATATACTCAAGACATTGTAGACTGTAGATCTGATATTGTAAGGCTTTTATCAGCATTTATGTAATTTTATAATTTCTGTACTCATGTTGCCTGAATTTGCGAATCGTTAATTGGTTAGTTACTGATATTTGAGAGATTGAGTTATTGTTTTGGAATTTTCCAAAAATATCTTTTAGTTTTAATATTTAGATAATTAAAAATTATAAGAAATAAATAAAACTATTAAAATCATACTAGGACGTTACTAGACGGTTTAAAAGTTCCATGGACATCTTTGTTATGTGATATGTAATATAACAGTATAATATACCATAAATAATTACCTTAAAATGCCATTTTTTCTGGACATTTTTCATCCAAATTCTCCAAATTTCGTCAGAACCTTACACTCATCTTCCTAGCCCTTTGTCATCTAACTATCCCTGTAATCCTCCTCGAAGGTTGAAACGGCAGTGGCACCGAGACCTTATGAAATCTGTATATTGGAGTTCTGGCAATGTCTAATTTCTTCACTCAAGTCTAGAGGGTCTACGAGTATAGAGCCCTCTTTCGGCTTCTGCCTTTCAATACCAGTGACACGGTTGAAAAGAGACAGGGATCTCCTAGAGTCTTGCTTTTCCCAAAACAAGTGAGGTGGCTCGGAGTGTATAGTGTATAGGTGTATATAGGCTGAGGGTAAATAGTAAATATGCCGCTATTTAAAATGCTTATTTAATTTAATTTTAATTACCTTTATTTTTTCTATATATTTATTTTCGTAATTATTATTTTTATTTGTACAGTATAAAGTATGAATGTATAGTATGAATGAACAACTTTATCACTATTAGTTATTGTCCTTAATTGAGAAACATTGTAATATTTAACTGTAAATACAGTTTATCCCTCTTTATTTAAATGTAACAGTTGTGCAAAAGATTAATGTCGGATCAGAAAAACTATTCTTCCAGTATATTTAGAAAAAACAAAACACGATACTGTGTTATATTATACGTTTGATATGTTTTTATTACTTCCTAGCAAGCAGTAAAGGAGGAATTATTATAATCGCGAAAATTTTTGTTTTTCAGATTTCAACGAAAATATCCGTTTTTTACCCTGAATCCATTTCGACTAGTTTCGTCGTGTCGTTTGTACATTTCTGTACATTTCATATCTCGCATAACTCAAAAACAGTTAGCCCCAGAAAATTTGAACTTTGGGATCGTTATAACATCTAATTGTGCACCTCCTTTTATTCATCATTACATGATCGCCGGAATTGGTACTTTACTTATGGTCATAATAGATTTTCATGAAAAATTATATTAAAATATAATGCAAAACTTTTCAAATTTGGTAAGACGTATATGTTAATATAAATAGCATACTAGATTTTTGTTAAATTTGGAAAGGCGGTACTTTACTTTAAGGTCATTATATAATCATCAAAAATTATATTAAATGCAAAAATTCTCAAATTTGGCCATAAAAACCTTCTATGACAATAAAAATAACGTAATAGATTTTTTTTTTAAATTGGCTAACCTGAAGTGGTACTTTACTTGAAGTTCATAATAAACTCATCAAAAATTATGTCAACATTTAATATAAAACATCTCAAATTTGGTAAATAAGACTTTTAAATCAATATAAAATTATATAATAGATTTTGGTTGGAACTGGTAAGCCGAAAGGGGTACTTTATTTGAAGGTCATAATAAACTTACATCAAAAGGTAAATTGACATTTAATACAGAGATCATACGGTTCGGCGATGCGGATTATAAACGCGATTTTTTTCTACTCTAATTAAACTTATTTTAATTTTCATAATAATTTTTTTTTTTTTGGTTATCGTTCAATTTTAAAAATAAAGGTCAAATAAAAGTTTTAGAAAATAAAATTTTGAGTCTAACTAAATTAAATTCGACCGGAGGATTCGTTTTGATCAATTTAACACGACCGTTTTTCATTAGGACATGGGTAATAAAATATTGGTTAAAATAAAATCAAAATCACATAACTGAATTTTGGTCAAACAGGAGGTTTTGACGATATGTATGCTTTACAGATCACATTCCTCATCGAGGATCGGATCAACGAGATAAGTTTCAAAGTGGCATCCTGGCCGGAATGACAGCGATCACAGAGCAGATAGCCAGGGACGGTTGTGCAAGAAGGATGCGAGGACCTGCCAGGAAACCAGCTTCCTCTCAACTCTAACTGTTATTCAAATAAATTATTATTAGCTCTGTTGTGGCCTGCCCTATATAGCATAGTTGTTATCTAGCCGTTAGCATCGTAGATTGCTATTGTTTACCCGTTCATCCTTTACAATATCTCTCTCTCTCTCTCTATAAATATATATATATATATATATATATATATATATATATATATATATATATGTATACATAAACGGTTTTTTCAACGAGCACTTCGATGGTTACTGTTATCCATCTAGGGTCTCGTAGTCTCCATAAGATACCCTGTTTCTTTGCTAATTCTGGTCCGATTACGATGATTCTCTTTTTGTTTTTTAGATAATTTAATTACCTTTCATACATCATTTTTAAGTTATGCGCAAGTAAAATATTCTTTTCATCATTACTTTTTCCCCTGCATTTCCTCGGTGTTGTATTACATATATGAAAAATTAAAGGGCTTTATGAAAAATAATTTAAGCAAGTTTCATCAAAATCGTTAGAGCCGTTTTCGAGAAAATTGTAAAAAAGTGTAAAATCGATAATATAAAGTGGCACTTCCGATTTTGAAGAAAAAGTCGCTGTAACATCACATGGATGTGCCTACCTTAAATACGTAATTTCATTATCGTACAACTTTTCGTTTTTGAGATAGGCTGTTCACATCCAAAAAGGCAAACAGATTCACATATCATTTTGCGAGACTTGGTTATTTGGACTCAGGGGACCTTAAAACGTGTATTTTCGTTGAAAACTCGAATTCATAAATTTTTACGATCGGATCGCATTATTTTCCGTTACTGTATATTTCACATACAGGTAATGGAAAGTAAAAAGAATGTGAAATTGAGGCCTTAGTCTCTAACAACTAATAGCATAATAATGAATAATAGTACAGTTCAGTAGAGTTGGCAAAATTTAGATACGTCAACTTGCTTCAGTGACTAAATAATTAATACTATACTAACTAATAATTAATACTATATTAACTGATAGTATAGTAATGACAAATGGCACCATCAGAAAGTATCTACATCCAATTAGAATTCTTTACCGTCAATCACAAAACTGATAAGCAATAACTATCCCTAACCTATTCCCAAAATAATTAAAATTTGGTAAAGATTGGGTCTATATTTTTCGTGATTAGCGCTTACAAACGAAAAACGGGCTGTCCTTTTATATTATGCATAGTATGATGTATATGAACATATATGTATGTTATTAGTTCCTGTATAGTACAAATCACAACAGGCAGGATAATATTGCTGAAGAGGTGAATTACAATTGTCCTCGTACAGCGAACGATCTTCATCGGATACAGCTGTTAGAGTACATTAAGCCAATTGTAATGGTAGTTACATGATGTAATTTCTATTTATACTTTGTACGATTCGTCCTTCGAAGGCTGCCAGCAGACCAATGAAACGAAATAATTATTACGGGTCGAATAAGAGTTGGAAAAAAAATAAAATAAAAAGAAGCATCAAATTTTCTTATTAAAATGAAAAAAAAAATCGTAACTGTAGAAGCAACATAATGTCTCCCAATTTTTAATGAAAATGAGATACGCTCACAAGTTTATTTATAATTTACTGCTTAATCTCAAGACAATATTATTTTAAGAAAACTATTTAATTCAACGAACAATAATAAAAACTATATATCGTCGTATTCAACGTTGTAGTGACACCAAAAATCCTATACGATTTTTATTTTTTTGCATTTAAATACATTTTACTGATATATTATCAATATATCAAATATATATTAAATGAATAAGATATTATTTCGTGACAGCGACGATATATTTTACACAGTTATACATACATATTTAACACTGTTTTTTTTTACTTTTCAGAAAAATTGAGATACGCCAAATTGCTTCAACAGTCACAATATGTTGAATTTTTAATACTTTTTTTTAACGGAAAATTAAAACATCATACAATCATTGTAAATATTACCAATAGTTTACTGGAAAATACGGTCTTTAGCTTTTTGAGATCCGTCAAATTGCTTCAACAGTGACAATATGTCGAATTTTTAAAAAAAAAATTTTTTTATATTATAAGTTAATATGATATAAAAGGAAAAAAAAATTATCATGTATGTACCATTAAGCTCAATGGTTGGTTACAGTTTCCATATGTACCACAAAAAATATTGTTAGTTATTTAGTAATAATATTATTTATTTAACATGGGAGTTATTTAAAAAAAAAAAGTACCATCAACAAAATTTAGTCATTTAAATTTATTTGGTTGTAAAAAATTCATTCAGTCTGTTTGTTATGACTTATTAATAAACATTTTTTATTTTATTTATTGCTAAGTACCATGCCTCAATTATTTGAAAAAAAAATCCTTTTTTACATCTGAAATGTCCACTTTGTCAAAATCCTTCCATCCTTCCTTACCACTTTGGATGATAATCCAAATTAAAGTCTGTTTGCTGTATCTTCACAAACATTAATCCGATTAATATTTTTACTATTTATGTTTATCTTTGTAGACTTTTAAAATTATTCTTTCAAATGAGTATCTTGATTGTTAAGGGAGATGTATTTATAGTTATCAAGTTTTAAAAAAAAAAACTAAATAAAGGTGAATCGATTTTCAAAGGAACATGAGCAGAATAATTTATTAAACATGTGCATAAACTTCAATACGCTATATCTTTGCTAATATTGGTCAGATTTAGATGGTTCTTTTTTTATTTCGAAGGGATTTTAGGCAAGTTTTTATGCTACAGACTATGGAAAAATACTTTTTTCGAACATTGCGCAGCCGACATGGTGTCCGATTTGATACACAAGCATTGGAGGACAAAAGGAAAAGGACCCTACGTAACAAAAAAAATAAGCAACATGATCGGTCCATCCGTTTTAAAGATAATCGTGGCACAGACACACACATAGACAGAACAATGGCCGAAAATGCTTTTTTTGTCAACCAATTTTAGCTGAATGATATTTTTGGTGTTCAATTACCAAAAAAGATTTTCAAATATTTCTTTTGCCGTATAAAATACTTACTTGTTACTTTATACTATTTACTAAAAACTATACTGATTCTATTGAATTATGCATTATTATATATAAAAAAAAAAGAAGAAAGCATTATGTAAAAACTATGGGGAACAATAGTCGAATATTGTGGCTATTAACTTCGTGCTCCAGTGAGCTCTGTAACTCATTTATCCTTGCACCTACTGCAATCTCTACGCTTTTCAAAATGGCTGAAACAGGAAAATAAACAAGTACGTATTTCTGCAATAACAATGGTTTTCTTCGATTTTGATATTCGAGTATTATTAAAAGGTAATACAATAATTTTAATCCCAGTACAGAAGTTTAATAATATTTTCAGGCGATTTTTATAGCATATCTAGATAGTACATCTCTCTTCAACGACCTAAAAAAAATTAAATAAACAGAAACAGTATCACATCAATACACCATTGCATATTGTGAAACAGTATACCAATCAAGGTATCCTGCTTTAGAATACTCTCCTACAGTAATCAAGACCTTTTAAGTCATTAAGCAATGTAGAGTAGATATGTGAATATCGAAAAAGAATATATATATTATAATCGATAGTGTTCGAATGTATCGATAAAAATATCGATATTTCGATAGATCGGGCCTCGGTATTTTTAATTTTTTAAAAGGAAGACGCTTTGGATATGCTGGAAAAGTATCGATATATATATATATATATATATATATATATATATATATATATATATATATATATATATATATATATATATATATATATATATATATATATATATATATATATATTTTAACTCGCTATATCGTAAAATTGATATTAAAATTTGAGTATCGGAAACCGATATTTTTTTTCAAAAAAGAATTAATTAAACAAAAAAAAATCTACAAAGTCAAATTTGGTAGCTTCCAATCGTGATTAATTCAATTGTTATTTCCTTCCTTTTTTACTTTTATTTTTTTATGTTAAGCAGTTTAATTAATTTTTCTCTAGTTCCTGGTATGTAATATATCTTATATTTTTATTGACAAATTTTAATTAATTTATACATTTTAATTGTGATAAGCTATTTATGAATGCTTAATTGTTGCTATTAAATCTATGACCTGTTAATTTTTATTGCACAATCCTTCAATGCAATGTAACCTTCTTGTTCTCCTTTCCAAGATTAAAACATCGAGGCTCGATATATCGATATTTTTATCGATATACCGAACTACTATTTCGATATATTTGAAAACTATCGAAACTATATGTATCGATATTTACATCCCTAATGTAGAGGTCCTTTGGAAGATAGCAAAAGCTGAGCCCTCATTTTCTAAATTGACAATAATTAAAAGTTATATGAGATCAAAGATGATCGACTAGCAGGTTTGGCACTGCTCTCAATTGAAAATAAACGAGCTATAGAAATTTACTTTTCCATATAAACGCCTTGATATTTCGGAAATCTCGGAAAATTAAGTAGTCTAATATGGCGGTCACACGGTTTTTCAATGTCAGAAGTTTAATAATTGTACTAGCCTGTAAGTTCGTGTAATCAATTATGTAAGCAACAAATGTTTACATTATCTCTTTAAATTTATGGAACTGATATTTTCTATTTCAAATGCTTGTTTCAAATCAATATTTTAACTGTATTAATAGCGATATCGGCTGTATGGTCAAAAATGGAAAATATGTTTTTTGGATAAATGGCAATTTTAGTTCATAGTGAATAGAGTGCATACATCGAACATCGTTTTATTTTATTGGAAATAAGTTATGAAGCGTGGGAGAGAAAGCTATAGAAAAATATGTTTCATCATTAGCCCAGGGAGCACAATTCGCCTCCTTGCCCCGGTGCCCCTAAAGTCCAGTTGTGCCTCTGTGTAGGAGACATTTAATTAATTTGATACCAAAACCTAATTTTAATATATTGGTAGTAATGTATGTCCATTTATTAAAACAAAACTAACCCTTCGGGACCCTACGCGGCCATATAGCCCGCTTACCGTTTAATCCGCCCATGGAAACATTGCCGCTTAATCCGCCTGTAAAAATGCTGAAGGAGGTAGGCGTCAGAATAGTTGTCGGTGTTTGAGTTTTAATTCAAAGAGAAAATAAGTGTGGACAAAAATTCCGCAGAGCTACTCATGGGCATGGCTTCTTCATAGGCCATCTAATGTTTTTGGCACGGTCTGTACATCGAATGAGGCGGCCATTGACGATCGCTTTCTTTGTTATTATATTCGTATATTTAATTTTTGCCTTTCTATTGAAAGATCATTGATTCCCACCCTTGTTTTAATCTTTGAGCGGGGATATCAGCCTGAACGAAATTCAGCTGGTTATTATTTACTTGTTTATACTTTATTTGCCTCTTGCTTTTTTGATTTATAATTTTATAAGCTATTTTATTGAAATCAGGAAGTTATGGTTTATGATTCCTGTGGTTATAGAATTAATTTGTTTTCTATAACTCAGCAAGGTTACATTTATAGTGGGTTATCATTTTTTTGTTTTGATTCTTTTTGTACTCGTAAAAAAAAACACACACAAAAAAAAAAACTGTACCACTACAACTCTTGAAGGATCTTGGGCTCAGTACTTGGTAAGGACCGTACTGTTTTTAGACCAACGGTTGTGCAAGGAGATGATTTGGTCTAGATCACGCTCAACCGCCAGTTAAGCCCAGTTTCCCCCAATTAAGGGTATCCAGTTTATAGAGGCTGGGTGAGCCCAGATTAAATAATTATCTGCCACAGCCGTTATCGAACCCGGGACCGAGAGGACAGTAACACAGTGCCTTACCACTGAGCTACTCCGCTCCGTTTAGTATTCAAAAATATATTTTAATTATCTTTTATTTTATTCCTCTTAATTTTTTAGCATTAACTTTAATAATTTATTAAAATAGGTAAAGGATCTGAAATTAAATATGTCCCTTAACTTGAATCGATAAATGAAGATCTGATTTTAGAATAAATAAATGCCTAATCATAAATTATAAAAGTTCTAAAACCAGGTATCAATCATTTACAACCTATAAATTTCGTAAAATAATAATAAGAAATATCAAAAATGCTATCGTAAATTGCTAATGTAGGTGAACTAAATTAAATAATAATACAAGGTTGGAGTAATTGGATTTTGGATTTCGATATCGAAGACTAACCTTATTCGGGGTAGACTCGGCATTCGATGTACAGACCGTGCAAAAAACAACAGCCGGTCGGTCAAGAGACCAGGCCCACCAGCCAGTAGCTCTGTGGAACTTTTATCTAAGTGTGTAGCTAATAACCTTATTTTGTCAAATTGTATAATCTTTAAAATTAAACCTACAACCTTTATAATACAAACTATTAAAACTACTTCCATTTATTTTTCTCACGGCCAAGGAGGCGCGGGGCCCAATGGTATTTACATAAATTACTAATATGGGTCATCCGGACCTAACAGGCACCATTAGAGTAAATGTTTTATTGTTTTGTGATGTTTAATAGAAAATACCATCACTATTCAATTAACGGCCTGCATTACTGCGGTGTGATGTATTTACTGCTGTTTAAGAAACTCAAAGCTTTACTTCAGAAAATAATTATCTCATTAATTAATTAAAAAGTAATATCAATGAATATATTGTTGTTAATATTATCTCCCGATGTTAAAAATTTTTCCAGACGCTGCTACAGTTCGACGAACCGTTACCCTCGAACGTCGAATATCAGCAATAACATGAGATCTGCCTCCCAAGATGACAGGTAAAACAACACTGTGGCTATGCAAATAAGGTACCAGCCAGCCCTGTCAGTTCTGCTTTATGGTGAGAGGAGTGCAGTAATGTACCTGGAGGACATTAGAGGGTGTAGGTGCGGTTATCTACGGGTTGGGGAACCCAGGGTATGATATATCTCATGCGTGTGGGAGGATCTGTGATCTAACTCAGTGCCTAATGGCTGGTTGTCACAGCTGAGTTCGCTGAGTCGCAGAGGATTGGGCTGATAGGATTACTGAAGGAACAAGAAGGATCGAAGCTGAGTGAGGTAGATAGTGAGAATATATAAAGGATATTATTTCGATATTCGATGGAAGATGGTGAGGACAACGACGTGGAAGAAGAAGCCGCCAGCTCTACAGGTCCTACTGCTAGGTCCTACACGCAAAAGACAGCACCAGTTATAAAGCGACGCCAGATTAAATTTTTTGATCCACTTCAATACCTGCCGAACTTCCTCTTTCAAACATTAACACTAGCGCTACCTATAGTGCGGGAAGAACAGTAATCAATCGGTAAGGTGATTTAATATGTATAGACACAGCCACAGATTAATTTTTAACTGTTAAGCTTTAGGTTAGGTTTTACAGTTTTAGTTGGAAAATTTTTTAATACAACATTTTTTAATATAAAACAGACTATTTAAAGACCACAAACTTACCATCATTAAAAAGCGTTCCCAACCAACAAACTACCTTGAATCCGTGAAAGTCAACCCCACGGGGCTTTGAAATAAAAAAAATCATTACAAAACCACCTTAGCATTTAGTCATGCTGCAGTGAAAGAAAAAGGTTCTGGTGTACATGTTATAATCCAATATTATATATATCAACGTCGTTTTTTAAAAAGACGTAATTGTCATTTAGCAAATTTTACAGGTACACCCGAAACTATTTTTCTTTAAATTACGTTAAATATTTTAAAAATTTTATTTCTTATTGTATACAGTAGGAGTTTATTAAGGTTGCAAAACCATTTTAATTACAATATATTTTTAAGGCTTCTAATACCGGTTAAGGGCAGAAAGACAAGTGAGAGTCGTTAGTGTTTGGTGCTTACGTCATCAATAGTCGATTAAAAAAAAAATATAATATCGATTTTTTAAAAAATATTTTTTTTCTCGATATATCGTGAGCGGGAATCGATAGATATGGTGTTTACGTCCCATGATAAAATGAAATCTAAATTTCGAATTTTTGGCGCTTAAACCTTTATCAAAAAACGACGTTGACATTATATAAATATTATTATTGGAATATATTTTGGCTTTAACCTGAAACATATGATTGGCTAATAAAGGATAAGATGGTCCGGGTACTGCCTATTCCGATTTTCCTATTCTACTATATTTGTTATTACTTTCCTTTATTTTGTTATATTTTATTACTCATTATAATCTTACAACAATTTACAAATTCATTACCGTATCAGTTATTAATGTTTTCATTTTTCAACATCTTCTTTGTCATTTTATTTACTTCATTTTATACTCCTAACACTGTATCTTGCTCATTCTGCCTTGATGAAGATGTGCAATGTGGGCCGAAACGCTGGCTTATCATACGCAGTTTGACTATTTTGTGATCCAATTCTTGACCGTCACCCGGAATATTGGTCCACCTGAAGCCTGAAGGCTCAGGTATTCCACATATTGTATTGAAATGTTTCGGAGTGATGTGCCTAGATCTGGTGTCTTTTTTAAACTGTTGATTTGAGATGTGCCGTCATTGGTCTATATTTATTTGATCTTGCCTTTTTCTGTCCTGATGATGCTTGAATTGGCGAAACGTTGACTGGTCATTTATTTACTTATATTTGAGAGACTTAAGGATTTGTGTTTGGAATCTCCAAACAATAATTAATGACAGGTTTTTATTTGTTTACTAGAAATTTAATATTTATTAAATTATTTTATTTATTTCTTGTCACAACATTATTACTTTGTATCTTATAATTATTAATATCTTGATAGGGAAATGAAAGTAAATCACAATTTAACATAAGCCGTAGCACATAGGAGTATTAGAGCTTTAAAACCGAACAAAGATCCGATTCAGGAAGCTTGTGAAAAACTCCATTAAACCCACCATTCTTCAAGCTTGATAGCTGGCTCATAAAACTTTAATCGAATAAATTTTTCCCACTCTCGTCACTTTTTTTAAAGTCGATCGGAACAGATATTGTCAGATTTTCAAGTCTCATAGTTATTAGTAGTTTCATCCGAAATTGTTGGTTCCATTACTAAATTGTAGGTTCCATTACTAAATTGTTGGTTCCATTACTAAATTGTTGGTTCCATTACTAAATAGTGTGTTTATTTACGTAATTTATTTTTAAATTATCATTTCATTGATTTACTATTTATATTGCTCGTTTACGAACCATGTTTATGAAGAATGTTCAGATAATTCTTCTAGTTTTTGTTAAAATGTTTTCAGATAAAGGCGTTTTTGTTTGAGTCGGGTAAATATTGATTATAAACATAAAAATTAGGACAATATTAACTATATTATACAAAAAAATCTTCCGCCATCTTACGCCATTTTTTTTTATTACTTCAAATAAAACGAGTAAAAATAGATAATTATTTCAACTTAGTAATTTTTCTTGGTATTTTCTCATAGATTCTACTGAAACCGTCAAAAATTTCACCAAGAGATGAATTTCACCAAGGAAAGATTTCAGAGAAATTAAAATAGGTCATCAAGCTTGAATAATGATAGGTTTAATACTTAGGACGTTTTTTTTCTAGCCTTAAGGTTCAATACTCTTCAATACTCCTATGTGCATGAAAGTAAAAAAAAAGGTTCAGATAATTTTGTCCCGGTTTTAAGACTCAAATACTCGTTATGATATTAGCGTCTTTACAATCAAATATTTACAATCCTGCGTAGAATAATATCCAGTTTTTGTGAATGTACTCTGGATTATCACGAATCTATCTCGGGTCGCTTATGGAGGCATCAACTGAGACGAAACGACAGAGAACGGGCGGTCACGAAACGACCGAACCATCCTTATCGAATCAGACCGAACTATCGATTCACAGATCGAACGGTCCACCTCATTCGATTTTGTGGTGGATAATCTAGACTCGTATCGTAATCGGTGCAATTACAGCCAAGCTTGACAATTGAACAAAATTTTAAATGCAATATCATGTTGTTTCACGTGAAATGCTAGTTTTTATGACGTGTGAGATGTGCTATCTTTAATCTGCGTTGGTTATTTATGTAACCATTTAAGACTTGTATATATTTAGGATTATGATTTTATAGTAAGATTGTGATTGGAAAAGGACGAAATTGACTTGTATTTGAGATATTTGTTTTGTTTTTTGTTTTTTTAAGGACCTGCTCTATCGCGCATTAATCAGAGTTTCTTATTGGAGTTATTTAATGGGTCCAACTTTTAAATAATTGATAATAATAACTTTATTCCCATTTTAACTCCCTCAAAGAGAGAAATGCTTTATTTACAGCAAGGCTGCTCAAATACCTTGGGTTGCTACATACCCAATACTAATTAATACTAATAATATTTTAATAGTAAGCATACTAATCAATCCACAGACTCTCTAATCTATCGAAAACTAATCAAACGTTCACAAAGCAAATCAAGTCACAAAACAATGCTCCCTCCCTACTCCTCTTTCTCCTCTAAGATAGCTTTGGATTCGCAATCAAATATCTATCTCACAATGTAATATCAATATCAGGGAACAATAACATATTCCAGCAAATCAAATTGAGTTCATGTAAAGGGATAGCACAATCTCTGTGAAGTTCACTCAGCTTCATACGGACAATAATGTATATTCATGCAGTCCTTTGTACAGGAATAACATAACCCACTTTGGATATTTTGTAGAATATTAATTTTTTGAATTAAGCACTAATAAATAATGCATTAATTATTACACAACTATGTTATGATTTAAAAAAAACCGTAAATAGAAGGTTTTTAAGTCTGATTTAACCGGAGAGGATCCTCATGAATTATTTATGTTGAGTGTCTGTTTCTCCGGTGCATTTAGAAACAAACTGTTGGATCCTCTGACCCTGGAGCAAGTCACTTAGATTAGATGCATCATGACCCGCTAAGCTCTGCATGAAACATAAAAATAAAATAAAATTACTAAATTGTAATCATGCAAAGTCAAAAATCTCAAGTTTTTCGTAGCTGGTCTTCCTATGGTTATCCGAGACTGACTATTTAAGAACTATTTAACGTCAGATGCCCAATTGATATTGGGCTTATTGATCTGATGATAAATAAAAAATAAATAAATAAATTAACTAATATTAGCATTTTCTCTTCCTGTTTCTAAAAACATTTTCACGCCTCTAAGAATAACAATATGACGTTTGTTCTAAATGAGTTTAGCCCTTTATCCATCAAAAGCAGATGAAACATCTCGGTATTTAATCCTTCACTATTTTTTTTTTTAAGACTTAAAAGATTTGGTATTGCTTAAAATTTATGCTCTATGTAAAAGCGCGAACATGAAAAAACCTAACAAATAGATAACAATTTACAAGTGTTACTTCAATTTCAAGTGTTACCAAAGCATAACTTGAAAGAACATTCACAATGATCTTACACCAAAAGCCTTGGGTATGTAACGAATCCTTTTGAACCAAACGATTCCTCGTTTGGCCCATTCACCATTCTAAAACTGATAATGATAGTCTGCTCAAACCTTTTGTTCAGTTTTGGTCAGAGGCCATAAACAGATCGGCCAGCCGAAAAGTGCAACGATGTCACAACAGAAAATTAATGACGAACGATTTTGCACAATCTTGCTTTCGCAAAAGGATTATTATTGCATGATTTTCTGCACAATACATCTGATATTTACTGGTGTATTCACTCCCAAAACCTCCCTCACAAAATTGGGTGCCAAGTCCAATGCACACACACACATATATATATATATATATATATATATATATATATATATTACTTGTGCTTTGCTAGTAGCTAATTTAATTATCACTCAAATAAGCATCTGCAATATTCCGGGAGTTTTCGAGATATTCGAAAAAAAAAAATACTGGTTTCATGGGGCCATGCACGGAATCCTTTTAAAAACATGTGTAAAAAGCTCAATACGCCATATCTTTGCTAATATTGGTCCCAATGATTTTTATGTTTTTTAGAGACTTTACCTTATTTTTCTTTTCTTTTTTCTTTTTTTTTTTACTCACATTAATTATATTTTTTAAGACAAGAATTTATATTGTTTGCTTAATTATTTTATTGAAAATATTGTATTCATTAAATGATTTTTATTTTTTAGCCTTATGGCCTGTTTTATTTGTTCGATTGTGTTATTCTTAAGGAACCTAGTTAATAAAGTTCTTCTATTCTATTCTATCCTACCATTGAAGTGATTATTTAAATTTTTTCATAAAATGTTATAATTTTTGTACTAAAAGCAAAATGACAATGAGAAATGACAATCAGCACAACTTACGGATGCATTGACTCAATAAGGAAAGAAATTAACAAAATGGAAGAAAATAGTACATTGTTGACGCTTGCTTTACATATAAACAATTATAGAAATTTATCCTGAAGATGAGGAAACAATCCCGAAACGTAGATACGGTAAGAATGAAATGGATGTAAGAAAAAAATGTAATGAATGTCATCATTGCTATGAGTTAATAAATAAACAATTAAATGAAGTACGTTTTACATGACTTGAGAATGACCCAAGATGGCCGAAACGTCGATATAATGTAAAATAAAATAAAAAACTTGGTGACCGAATGGCCTTTTTACTTTTATTTACTGATCTAATAAAATGGCACCGAAAATTAATAAAGCGACTAGAAGAAAAAAAAAATTGTGTACATCTACTCGACAATACCTATCCAATTATGTATATATGGTTCCCCTATTATGTATAGACGGAGTAATCGTTAGGACAAAAAACATTTCTTGCATATTAATATATAGATGACATTGTTGTTTACAATTAACGAAATGCCAATGTAATTTGATGATTTACATTAATATTCAATTTTTTTTTTTTTATAATTGCCCAATCAATCTTAATTATTCCTAACCATAAATATTCCAGACACTTGCAAGTTATATGAAAAATCGCGTACACCGGCTTAATAAAGTCTGTTTTACATAGTATATTATGAATTTTAATTAGAGGCTATTATGAAAATTGAAACGCGATCCTTCAGCCATCTTTTTCTTTCCGAGCTAACACCCTTTATTAGCTGGCGATTTTAATTTAGCAGTGGATCATATATAATTTTTTTTTTAATTGTCCGTCTATTTTCACAGATAAAAATAAATCCGCGGAACGGGCGATAGAGGGCGGTAATTGCCGAGAAGAGGCCGTTAAACTGAAGAAAAAAAAAATGAAATACAGAAGAGACTTTGTATTAATTTGCCTGATGTCGGGTTAATTGGGCCTGCCCACACGGCGGGGGTCTATCAGCCATTCAACACCCGTCCTCGCTAATAAATAACAATAATCTGATCCTTGTGGTCGGTGATGAACCATCGGTCATCAGTCCTCATAGAGAGATATGGTAAAAATAAAACAAACAAAAAATAAAAACAAATATAAATAAAAATAAAACAAACTTTTAAAATGCTTAAATTTCAGGAGCATATCCCTTATATACTTCAGGATTTTATTCACAATTTATCACAACGTTTCGAGCTTATCCTTGCCCATTTTCAATTGATCTTTATCTTCCACTTTTTTATCCCTATTTGTCGAAATTTAAGATTATAGTCCTGCTTTCATATTCGTATAAGAAAAATCTTATTTGTCATCCTATTTCATTGCCCATCTGTGTTGAGTGATCTTTTTAAATTGTAAAATAAAAACTTCACAGATAGGAAATTTGAAGAATTTTTTAAGGCTATTTACAAGCGTAGAGGAAATCGTTTACTTGGAAGAAGAGTGTCTTAAAATGTAAATTTTCCTTTTTCCTTTCTTTTTTTTGCTTGGAAATCTTCCATTTACATATTTATTTCTATGAGAAAGTTTAACTATTCTAAGTTTACTAAGCAAACATAACGGCTTCCTTCAAACAGAGATTAAAGAGTAACTTAATAAAGTATTTTTTGACATAGATAATAATAAATTATTTTTACTATTGTAATAATATTATTTTTATGCCAATTGGTATCAATTTTACTTCTGTATGGATAATTGAAAACATCGCTATTTATATTTAAATATTATTTTGAACTTTAATGCACTCAATACATAAATACTTTCAGTTGATTTTGTATAAATTTATTTTATTGTTTAATATGTATATATTAAAATTTTGCACACTTTTTTTTTTCTTCCTTGTACAGAGTAATAGGTCTATTGTAATTACGAAAATTATAGGTTTACAGATTTCAACAGAAATACCTATTTTTATCGTCCCTGAATCCATTTTGACTAGTTTCGTCGAACGTCTGTATGTACGTATCTCGCATAACTCAAAAATGGTTTGCTAAAGAAGATTGAAACCTTGTATTTGGAATTATTGTAACATATAGTTGTGCATCTGTCACCACATGGTCACCGGAAGTGGTGGTACTATACATGAAGGTCGTAATAGATTTACATAAACAATTGTATGAAAATATAACGAAAAAAATCTCAAATTTGGTATATTCGACTTGTATATTAGTATAAATAAAATACTATATTTTGATTAAAATTGGCAAACCGGAAGTGGTACTATACCTAAAGGTCATAATAGACTTTTAGCAGAAATTGCATTAAATGCAAAATTTCTCAAATTTGGTATATAAAATTTCTATGTTAATTCTCTCCCTAAACGTTCTACAAATAAAAAAAATTATGATTTTTAATATCAAGGTCAGTCCAAAATGATTTTGGACTGACCTTGATTCGTTGTTTTGTATAACAGCACAGGAAATATAGATATATTTTTTCCACTTCTAATAACGCTAAAATGGACAGTAATAATTTCCGGCGAAGATCTAACTAACCGTGGCCGATCTCGCTCGCTTATGATGCCGTTTTGGGTACTAATATTAATGAAACAACTCCTCTAGAACCGCTCCACGCCATATGGAGCTTACAATAACAATGGGTGTGAGATCCTGTGTGGATTTTTTGGAATGATTCGGGGTGGCTAGAATTCGATGGGTCTCAAGCTCCATCACATCACTCAAAAATCCAATCTTTTCAACCGTCCGTGCGTAAGGAAAACTGATAGAACAGAACGATGGACTGCACAGGTTTTAGATTGTGCTATAATATTAGGGGAATAAGTTCTCGCTGTTTCCCGACAGATGGTGTTATCTTAGTCTTTTTGCATCGGGCAATACTATAGCCAACTTTATCGTGAAGCTCCACCATTAGACTCGAAATCACAGTATATGTAATTCCGCTGAAGTGTAAACAACATACTTTTTCATAGCGTTAAACATGTCAAATTTCGTGCCACAAAAAGAGGATTTGCGGGGAATTTTACTGCATTCCTTTTTTCAAAAAAAATCTGCATCTGAAGCACATGGAATTCTTGTGGAGACTTACGGCGACCATGCTCTGTCGGAAACAACATGCAGAGATTGGTTTAGACGCTTTAAAAATAATGATTTTAATATTGAAGATAAAGAACGCTCTGGCGCACCGAAAAAATTCAGACGCAAAATAAACTTGCAGAATCATTAGGAGTTGATCACACAACAGTTTCCAAACGTTTAAAAGCAAGGAAATTGGGTGCCGTACGAGTTAAAGCCGAGAGACGTCGAACGGCGTTTTTCCACATGTGAACAGCTGCTCCAACGGCAGAAAAGGAAAGGTTTTTTTGCATCGTATCGTTACTGGCGATAAAAACTGGATAACCCGAAGCGTAAAAAAACGTGGAGTAAGCCCGGCCATGCATCAACATCGACGGCAAAGCCGAATATCCATGGTTCCAAGCTCATGCTCTGTATTTGATGGGATCAGCTGGGTGTAGTGTATTATGAGCTCCTCAAACCCAACGAAACCATCACGGGAGATCGCTATCGACTACAATTAATGCGTTTGAGCCGAGAATTGAGGAAAAACGTCCTCAATACGAGGAAAGACACGACAAAGTAATTTTGCAGCATGACAACGCACGGCCACATGTTGCAAAACCGGTCAAAACCTACTTGGAAACGCTCAAATGGGAAGTCCTACCCCACCCGCCGTATTCACCAGACATTGCTCCTTCCGATTACCACTTGTTCAGATCGATGACTCATGGCCTGGCTGAGCAGCACTTCCAATCTTATGAAGATGCCAAAAAATGGATCGATTCGTGGATAACTTCAAAAGATGAGTCGTACTTTCGACATGGTATTCGTATGCTGCCAGAAAGATGCCAGAAAGTAGTGGCTAGCGATGGACAATACTTTCAATGGCATGTTCTTTACTAATTTTTTAAAGCATTTATTTTCACGAAAAAAAGCGAGAACTTATTCAAGTCCCTAATAATAACTATAGAAATTGTTCCTCAGTAAATGGAAACCAGCGGGTATTATGAAACATCTTAATTTCTTAGCAGTAAGTGATAATGAGATAGTAGTGTCTGCCTCAATCTGGAGCTAAGTAGCGTAAATGTGGAGGAAAGGATATTGGTTTAATTGCCACCGTGTGTTCAATTTTCAATTTTTTTTTATTGATTTTTTTTATAATCATTAGTTTTCAATATGTTATTTTTGTTCTGTTACTACAAAAAATGGTAAATGTCCGCACTCAGCATCGGTTCAAAGAGATGAATCTGTTCATATGTCTCCTAATTTTTTTTTGGAAACATTGAATTCAAGATGTCAATGTTTGATATATGAAACCCCATGGACGTTGGTAAAATGGAACCGGGTTCCACTAACTCCCCCTCTAACAAAAGCCTCTCACTCTAAACAAGCAAAAAAAAAAAAAAAAGCTGGAAAAGAAACATCAAATGATGATGAACAATGTGAAGCTGCTCCATCGACATCTAGAGCCATCCCTGATGGAAGGGAAGGAATGGACAGAATAGGAAATGAAGAGTCATGCAATAAAATTAACTTTTGACTTGAAATTATTGTTCTATCTAGATTTTCCTTGAATAAATAAATAAATAAATAAAAACACACTAAGGGGTTCCATATTACCCGCATCTCAAGTCAGAGGCACAACTTTGACTTTTTGATGATATTGAATTTTACAAATTTGGAGGTTGGAGGAGATCAAATTTGAAATTGAAAGTGTGTGACTAATATATAATATTTATTATAAATTAGAAACATTATATATTAGTCAAATTAAAATTCTTCTCTAACCACTAGCTATGATTTATAATTGTCACTAATCAATGTATTGTTATAGTGTTAACTGATGTTATTGATGCCATCGAATTTACTCATGTGATACAACCAGGTATTATATTTAAGTTGAGAAAGTTAAATTTAAACATTAATTTTAATTAAACTTAGAGCATCTATTAAGACATTATTTTATTTACCATACCTGAACTGATTTTATTTACCATACCTTAAAATTAATGTTTAAATTTAACTTTCTCAACTTAAATATAATACCTGGTTGTATCACATGAGTAAATTCGATGGCATCAATAACATCAGTTAACACTATAACAATACATTGATTAGAAAAACTTAGTGGTATAATTATAATAATTATAATTTAGTGACTTCATATAATGTTAGAAATCACCACATGAACATTACAATTTTGTGAAATATCTAGCACTAATAAATCAAAAACAAGTGAGGTTCCATATTACCACATCTTCCTATATAAATAGTTAAAATTTACGATATTTGTTGTAAAAATGTTGATATGAATAACTTACAATTTTATTTTATTTATTACTTTTATGTTAAAAAATTTAAATATTATTTAAAAGTAAATAAACCTTTTTAGTGGATTTATAATATATAATATACTTAAAATTTCTACTAATATTTGATTTTTTTAGTAAAGATTAATTTATTTAATGTTCTTGCTATTACAGAGGCTCTATTTATGAACCATTATTTCTCAAGAGTTACATTAATTTCTACATTAAAGTATTTGCAGGCTGTAAATATTATAAAATAAGTGTTACCATCTTATTTCGTTATTTTAATGGAAAAGGTGACTAAAATTATCAATTAGTTATTATGGGTAGAAAAGTTGCTGGTTCCACCCTTCTGTCTGTAAATATAATTTTCATAATATTCAGAGATTATGTTTCTAATTAATGTCTGGAATTGTATAATAGTATTTATCAGTTCGAAATAGTTTTGAAAGTGGTCTATAGGAGCATGAATCGCACCTGCTGATAAAAAATGGAACGATGGAATGGAGTGGGGTCCTTGAAATCGTCTTCAGCCGCTCCACTTCATCATTCCATTTGGAGTGATTGAGCATTAAAATTTTATTTTAATTTATAGAAATCCAGAATTATAGTAAATCCTTATTATTTACTCGATTTTTAGAAGCATTCATCACCATTATTGATAAATGGTTAATCAGGTGGTTAAAGGATAATCTAGATGAACTAGAGGGAGACTATAGCGAGAAAGATATATGAGAAAAGAATCTGCTTTGAAGTTGAAAACTTTGAAAGTTGCATGATCTGCTGTATGATGGTAGTTGGCGTGAATAACTATGGTTGATAGCCAGCCATACACGATTAAATACAACCTCCGTTTCCCTTTTCTAGAGAGGACAGTAACTTCTTCATCCACTTAGCTGCTCTTTTATCTTACCGTGACGGAGTTGAACACTGTTCTAAGCCTTAACTTATTTGAAAAACTTTTCGATGTATTCGATGGAATCGAGCTTGAATTTGTCGGCAGCGATCTTATCCACCCACAATTTTTTTTATTAAGTGTTTTTCACAACGGGCATTATTACTAATTAATTTCAGATAATATCAAACGATGATCAGAAAAGAAATAAAAACTTGAAGGCAATGCCAGAAAGCCTTAGCGATGGAATTGCAACGCCTTTGGAATAATGTTGGACGTAGACTTTGTATGAAATAAGGTGGGAGAGAAGATGTTGATAAAGTGGCCAACGGGACCGATTTCATTAGGGCATTACGTGATCTGACTAGAATTCATATTTTTTACTGTTAGCTTCGCCGGGCCCAGGCCAAATAACACCAAGCTATTTGTCGCCCCAACGACTTTACAAGGCACACAGGGCATATTGCCCTCTGGTCTTATCTTATTTAATATTGTTTTTTAATGTATTGCAATTAATAATGACCATTATCAGTTAAGGTAGATTTCTTGTATTTTTAATAATAATAATAAACTCCAAGAAAGGAAGAAGTTCTTAATTTGATTTGTATTTTTTTTTTAAATAATAAGAATTATTATTAATATGAAAGAGCAAAAACTTGAAAAAAGGACATAAAATAATTGTTAGGATACAATTGGAATGTTACAAACATAATGCCTTAAGTTTCTTACCAGTTAACGTTTCGTCAATTCAGGCATAATGAGGACATATACCAATAAATTCACATCTA
This sequence comes from Rhaphigaster nebulosa, assembly GCA_948150685.1. Lineage (NCBI taxonomy): Eukaryota > Metazoa > Arthropoda > Insecta > Hemiptera > Pentatomidae > Rhaphigaster > Rhaphigaster nebulosa. The sequence continues at coordinate 140,029,652 of OX411309.1, read as the reverse complement.
TGAAGATCAAATACAGCACATCTCATATCAACAGTATAAACAGACGCATCAGCCAGAGACAGCAAATCATTCCAAGACATCCAATCACATACTAAAGGCAAGCATCTGAGTAAAGTATACAAAGGAAGTAGTATAACAGCTGAGAAGATTATATCAGAATAGCTGATCAGCAGAAAACATAAAAAACAGGAAATACACATACATAGCAAAAAGAAAAAAAAGGCCAACAAATAAATAAAATAATAAATACGAAAGAAAAGCAAACCAGGAAAAATGAAATGAAAATATATATCTCAGAACGACATATTCGAAAACAGCTGATCAGCAATAAATAAATTTGTACTCCGCATTCTTAATTAATAGGTGTTGGAATTATAATTATAGTAAAATTTATGTTTTGCGTTTGGAATCTTCAAATTGCATCCTAATAATTATCATTATTTTTAGGACGTTATCAGAAGATTCCAAAACAAAGCCTTAAGTCTCTCAAATAGAAGAAAATAACTATACAGTCAAAGTTTCGCCAATTCGAAGCATCACGTATTTGGCTAGTCTTTTTATTTTTTTTTACCGTCGATGTAAGATGCGCTATCTGTATTTATTTGCTTATTTTTTTTCCGTATCAATTATGCTTTATTCGGAGAAACATTGACTGATTAGCTACTTAAAGCTATTTGAGAAAATCATCTCTGGAGATTTTTGTGTTTTTTGCTCTCTTTAAATCTTTAGTTTTTCGCATATTGGCTCATGTTACAAATCAATTTTTGGAATTAATTTTTTTTTTACAAATGATATGTGCTGCCATGTAGTCGAAAATTTTAAAAGGCAGAGACAACGAAAAAATCATTAAGTAGTAATCATATAAGCATTATAATAAAACATTTGTGATTGTTTTAGATCCGACTGATTAAACTAGACTTCGCAATGCTTAGCGTTGCCTATTTTGTTATGTTTGGTCTGTCTTAACAAAAAATTTTTATATCGAATTCATATAAAACTCACGTTTCTCTTTAGTCTCATTTAATCTACAGATTCGTATCGGTGCCAAATTTCAACTAAGCGTTTCTTTAGCTAAGCTCCGTCTTTTTTACACAAGTTTTAACTTCCATGTCCATAGCTATTGATTCAAAGAAAATATTTGAACAAATATTATGGTAATGGAAGTTATAAACCCCGAGTGTGCTTCTAGTAATATGCATCTGTATCGCTCGGCAGTTTATCGTTGTATTTTACTGACGCAACATCACAGCGGTTAGAAGAACCCATTGTTCTCCGTTCATTCGAGTCAGGTACCTGAATCGGAAACCGAATCATCAACAGGATGTAAATTTAAACGAAGACATTATGCCTTGACACCCCCACGCGAGATAATTCAAAGCATCCATATTGTGCTCTTATGACGCCTCCGGAATCTTCTTATTGCAGAAGCAGGGGCGTAGCTAGGGAAGGGCCAAAAGGGCGGCTGCTCGGGCGCCGCTTAAAGGGGGGCGCAAAAATTCTCAAAAATAATTTATTTATTTACCTACTTTTTTAGTTTTTGAAATAAAAATTTATTTTATTGTATTTAAGTCGAACATACGTTTAAATAAATAATCATGGAATGATTATATATATATATATATATATATATATATATAATAAGCAGGTAGGAATGCACGATACCGATCGATAAAATTAAAGTATCGATACTTTTCTTTCGATACCGCTAATTCAACATTTCGTTCGATATCTTAGTGGTATCTAATATTTGATTCAATAGAATTAGTGACGGTATCGAGATTTTGTAGGGATCGTATTTCCTTAGAAGTAGATACTCTGGAATTATGGCAGGATTTTTGTCGGAGAGGGGCAAGCTTAATTTAGCCGTCTATTCTTTCTCCCCACTCCAATAAAAGTCAACAGTTTAATAACGGTACTACAGGTAATATATTTCGAAATAAATATTACGAGTAACATTAACTCATTTTTTGACTGAATTAAAGTCAAAACTACCAAAAAGTAGAAACAAATATTATTTTCTTAATCTGATAATAAACTTTTACTCAAAATTTACCGCCCTCTTAATTCTGCCGCCCAGGACATGTGTCCTCTTGAAGTTGGCCCGGGCGCCAGTTGTCCTAGCTACGCCACTCTGCAGAAGTTCCGCAACCATCCGATTCAGGAATATTATAAATCTTCTCTAAAAGGCGAAAGATATTTCCTCCTAAACTCTGCAAATGAAACTGCTGAATAATAATGGAGCGTTATTCTCAGTTATCCGTTTAATAATTTACACTGACCCTATTCACACCCGAGCTCAAAGCTGAGGTCGAACATTACGAAACGGAATTTATGGCTGAAGTGGAAAGGGGGAGCATTCTGAGATGAAAAGTTATGCGACTTTCTGTATACGAAGGATGAAGCGGCTCTTTAGAGCAGCTGAGATGAAAATTAGAGCAGAGTTCGTATATTTCATCAATTGTGCAAAATGTGAAGCTATGATAAGAAAGTACATAGGTAACGTATGTAAGCCAGGGAATATTAAACGAGAAAAAAAAAATGTTCATAACAGTTGCGGTTTAGGATAATTAACGTAAATCATAGCTTTGAGCAATTAATCTACAAAAACAGGAGGGAATTAGATATCTAACCTTGCCTGTGAAAATTACAAGCTTAATTTAACGATCTATTAATAACAAATCACATCCTGTCTTCCTCCAGTATATAATAAAGTATCCTTGCTTATTCAGGCTATAGTGTAGTAATTATAGTACCTAGATGGAAAATTCCAAACAAGAAGCCAACAGTCTCAAAAATAATAGAAAACAAATCACCTTCCGATATTCAGGTATCATAAGGACAGAAGAAGAGGGGGAAAAATAAAATATAAAACCTATATAAAGGACAAAATGCAGCATATTTCACATACACACAAAGACACTAATCAGAGAAAGCACCCCACACCAAGACATATACTAAGGAAAAAAGGAGGTTACTTGACAAAAGCTGGGAAAGGTTAAATTACAAACAGCTGATTATAAAAAAAAGTAAATAACTATAATAAAAACGTATAAAGATCATAAAAATAAATTAAACAATTAAAAAAGAAGAATTGTAACAAATACGACGGGAAAGGGAAAGTTAAAATATACAGAAGAGGAAGGTCCATATAAAGAAAACTCCGTTTTCCAGAACTGTAGATGTGAGATGTGCTGCATTTTTTTTAATATAGATTTTTTTTCCTCTCCTTCTGTCCTGATGATGCCTTAATTGGCATTAATCGACAACTGATTTGTTTTCTGTTATTTTTGAGACTCTTGGAACTTTCCATTTATGTCCAAACAATTATTTATGTCTCGTTTTGAGCTTTTGCTCTTGTATATTAATATGCAGTAATTATAAATTATCTAAGGTTATTTTTTAAAGTACTTTATATATGTAGATATTAATAAAGTGTTTATAATTTATAATTCATAATTTATAATTTGCAAATTATTTTTAAAAAATCCAACAAAGTAATATCACCTCCTTATTAATATGTTAGAACCTTTTTTATTTTGTTATATAAATTGTAATGAAAATATAGAGTCTAAAAATGTTCTCTTTATTAATATGTTGCACAGTTGGATGGTTTTATAATTATACTTACTGCACCCAGAGGTATTGTAATGGGGCCAAACTTTTGGTATCCGATTACAGATTTTTACGTTTTAGGGAAAGGCACGTCGCCATGATAGGGATGTCACCCCTCCAATAATTTGAGAACTAAAAAAGTTGGGAAATTTGAGATTTGAGAACCTATTTCAAAACTGCAGAAATTATTTTACTCAAAGAGTTAATGAAATTTAAAACCAACAGTACCTTTCGGGTTGAGAAGTTGGGGCTTCATCGATACAACGTTCTGTTTCAATAGAAAACAAAATATTGTAGTTAAGTGTCAACATTCTCAATAGGTAAGTGAAAAGTACAAAAGAGTTGGGGAAAATGTGGGGTGCTTGCCGATTGGACGATCCATCTCTTAGGAAAATATAATCAGTATGGCTGTGGATAGGTGCTCCATCACCTTCACCCAATGTCACCACTCTACATCTCAAACAACTGAATAATTTATAGAAGGCATTGGCAAAATCACGGGTTTTGGAGAAATCTCTAAGATAAGTCTAAAAAAAATATTTTAACCATAGGAAATGGTTCGGGTAGCGGTCAAGTACAAACAAACTATTTATTAAATGCCAACGTTTCGGTCCACATTGCAGACTTTCTTCCGGATATGTGAGTGAGGACAATTCGTCCGCTCAGTTTCTGAAGAGTTCTTCAGAAACATTAAAATTGGCAATATACACTTGTATATTGCCAATTTTAATGTTTCATCTTTCACCAAAGATGTATTGATTCGACCCTCTTATCACTGTGAAATTCGGTCGGCCAATTAGTCCAGTCAAATTGTAGCTTTACCTTAAAAAAGGTGGGGTAGAAGATAAAATTGTTTTAACTTAATTATATGAGTGAAAGATAGCGAAAACAAGTTTTTCCAACCAAATTTATCATGGCTAAATTTTTTGTAGCATGAATATCACGAAATTTTCGAACTTTTTTCAGTTTTTTGCATATAACTTCAAAACGACGCCTTCTAGCAGAAAATACTGTATTAAAAAAGGTAAATAGCATTCAATTTTCTACGATTTGTACTTGTTAAACGTTTTTTTTTAACGGAATACGTACCGATACGTAGATATAGCCCTTCAAAGTTTCGAAACTTTTCAAAATATTGAAAACTGCGGGTTTTTCACTAGTAGCGTTCATCTTTCAATATTTCTATATGAATAAGGTTCAATAACCTAAAAAATAGAATGCCTACCCTTTGTGAGATGTTCATTTCATAATAAAGAACCCAATTATCGGTGTATAAAACATGTGTTTTATAAACATTTATGCTGCATAAAGTCCAGTCAAATTGTAGATTTACCTTAAAAAAGGTGGGGTAGAATATTATATTGTTTAAACTTATTGATATGGATGGTAAGATGGTGAAAACAAGTTCTTCCCACTTGTTTGTAGCCTTAAAATCACTAAATGTTCATTTTTCTTAAATAATAATATTTCAGTCCTTCATGATCCTAGCGATTAGCCATATATTTTCTATTTAAAATAGCTCAGAATTTGCCAAAAATTTTAATACTGGAGCTTTTTTCTAGATCATACCAGGGACAGTACAGATCGTAAAAAAATATGAAATTTCTCCAGTTTCGGTAAAAAAATGCAAAACAGGAAAAAAAAATAATAGAAGTAAATGTAATAAGATAAAACATTAACATCTGAATCCAATACTTTGATTCATATTCAAAATTTCAAATTATTAATTACATAAATAATGCCTTGGTGTAAGTAACAATCACTTCCCAAGTTTTTATGGACGAGGTTTCTCGATGTTTTCCGGATCGTGTTCAGCAGAAACATCTTCGAAATCGATTTGTTCTTCGATCAATGAACCAGTTTCTTTCATCCATCCATCCATCCATCCATCCATCCATCCTCCTGCTCATCGATGTCGGTCTCTATCTCCTCAACTGTGCCCGCAGGATTTCTTTCATCATCTTCCTTCTCCTCAAATGCAAAGTCGATGACGTTTTCGCAGTTGACTCCACTGCATTTTCACTAGGGCCATGGAAGACTGAAATATTATTTTTTAAGAAAAATGAACATTTCGTGGTTTTTAGGCTACAGAAAATTTAGCCATGATAAATTTTGTGGGAAAAACTTGTTTTCACCATCTTACCATCAATATCAACAAGTTAAAACAATAAAACGTCTTACCCCGCCTTTTGACAGATAAAGCTATTTTTTCGACAATTTGGTTGGACTAAATGTGTTTTAATGTGTTTAAATGAGGGCAGATTCATGCTTGAAAAATTTAATTATGAAACGAGTTTAAAGGGCTAAATTCCTCATGATTTGATCAAAACAACAGCGTAACTATGTCATTTGTCATATAACTATAATCATTAAGATTATTTAGATGATGCTATGTCATATATATATTTTAACATTTGTAATCATTTTTACAGTAAGTTAACGTTTTCAACCATAGACATTATAAAAAATCTCAAATCTTGTAAGCATAAAACGCTGTGTTTTTTTTATATTGTTGAAAACGTGAAACTAAAAATAAACTTAAGTTGAACGAACCTTCTGAATTATAAATTAGCCACAATCTCAATCCCACGTCATATTAGCTCCTCGGAAAAATAAAATATCGTAGGAGTTAAATATATTCATGTCTGGGACGTGTTGGCATTCTTCATTAGACAGTGGAAATATTATCGACCAGTTTGTGCAGGCTTGTAGCATCGTATATTATCTTCAACACAGGACACCCATTTCTACTTAATTCTTAATGTCCATTTTTTTTTTCTAATGGACAGTGGACAATAGCGGAGATAGCTGGAGAAATATTACAACGTATAAGCGACGAAAAACTTACTTAACTAATGGTAGTCGTGAAGGTGGAAATATTGTCTCGTTTATGAGAATGTGTACCGTCATTAGTTCAACGGTTAAGAATCATCCATTAAAAAAAAAAAAAAAAAAATCTGAAAATTTAGTTAAAATATTACAGGAATATTATAAAACAAAGCATGAGTTATCTCCAATAGCATTAAATAACAAGCCAGCCTACGATTCGCAAATTCAGGCTTCATCAGGCCTCGAAAATATAAGACAGTCTATCCACTTAGTAGCACCGAAAAAATAGATAGTACATTACTCCGAAATATTCAGTATACGTTAAAATATCTTGGAATTGCGTACTATCTTTATTTGGTTAATCTCTTTTAGAATATTGATGTGTGATGTACTATCTATGGACTGCATTTGTGTGATTTTAAGTCCTGTTGATGACAGATTTAGCGAAACGTTGACTGTTCAGTTATTCACTGATATTATCTATTTCGGGCCAAATCTGCAACAAATGGGGTATTGAGGTCTTTATGAATACTCAATTTTATTTGTGACATAATAAACAGCCTTAAGGATTTTGGATTTAAGGATACAGGAGAAATTTGAAGCTTCAGTGGAGCCTCAAAGCACAGTACCCTATGTTCAAATAGAACCCAATAGTGGTAACGTCTATTAGTTTTGTAAAAAATCCGAAGTTTAGAATTTTGTTCTTTTATTAGCTCAACAGGCGCACGTAGCAGTCTCTGCCTTCCATTTGTCTCTATCCCTTACATGCATTCTATTTACTTTCATCTGCCGTAAATCTTGGAGTACTTTGGCACTCTGTTGTCTTCCATCCTCATTAGATGGCCAAACCATTCCAGCCTCTGGATCCTGAAGCTGGTCGAGATATTCAGGTCTTTGATAAGTGAGATATTATTAAAAAGTATTGTAGAAAAGTATATCGTGGGTTCAGGACTGGGGATAAAATGCGATTCGTTGGGATTTATTTTAATTTTTGCAGTTTTGATACCATTCGTACATTCAATGAATGTAATGTGTGACTGCTGAGCTTGGGAAGCATCAGTTGGGTCCTTAATCACAGATTTGCCATCAGAAGAAACATTCGTCATCAGCATACGTAGTGAGGACAGTGCTAAGGATGGGTTGGGATCGTTCAAAATACAAATGTTTTTATATAAAAATTATATTCTTATCTTCTGTGCAACGCACATGGACTTGCTACAAATCAAAGTTTTCTGTTATTTTTTTATTATTTTCCAAATAATTTGTCAATTTTCATTGCCTTGAATAAATATTGGTAAATTATTTGAAAAAAAAAAAAAACAGAAAACTTTGATATGCAGCGAGTTAATAATATGTATTGATATTGGACAATATTATCGTTATAGAATTTAAACAGACCAGGTGCGAACAAAAGAAATAAGGGACGAGCAGGTAGAGAAGGGTAACTGACAGGCGATGACAGATGTCACCACATAAGTGATAAGGGATAAGTTAATTTAAAAACCCTACTGAGAAGTTAACATTGTAACAATGCCAAAAGCTGGAACATCTAATCAATTTTAAGAACTGGTCCCCTTAGGCTTGGCTGGCCTCCAGGAAAAAGTGGAAAAGGTATGATTAAATTATACTAGTTGGATAATGGTTCGCAGATACTGGCTGTCAGGACAAGGGGTGGAGCCATCTGATGAAATCCAAGAATTTCAAGATAAATGTTAGCAAGGAGGTTGTTCTTTAGTAACCAGGTCCATATTTAATTTGAATATATTTCATTATGATAGCAGTAACTTTGATTAACATTAGTATTAAACTTAAAGGTAGGAACATTATCTTGGTTAATTATTAAATAATGGTAACCACAAACCAGGCCTTTGGAAAGGTATCCAATTTAGAGGACAAGGTAAGAAATTCAAAAGTATTCATAAGCTAACTTAATTTTGGGATAATCATCCTCAATGATTGTCCAATGGCATCCCTATATGTATATATATATATATATATATATATATATGTATATATATATATATATATATATATATATATATATATATATATATATATAGAGACTAATTTATGAGCAGCTAAGAGATATCAAGCTCAACTCAATCTAGAAAACATAGCAATGTGCATTGCAGAGTTCATGGACACTACCTGGCCGTACTGACTGCATTGATATTATGCATTTTAAAATATGAAGGTACCAGAGAGCCTTGACAACTTTGAGATATGTTGCTATAACTCTCGGGTCCTGCTAAGACCTGGACCCCCGCCAGCAACAGACCTGCACAGGCTCGATTAATTGAATTCTGGTTGTAAACTACATCATTTATTTAAATTTCTTTCTCAAGTAAACAAAGAATTTTTAATAATCTATATAATAAAAAGCTTGCGTACATAGGTAGGAGTCCTTAGCAATGGCGGCTCTTGCGTGTGTAAATGTAAATGAACGTGTATATAAAGAAATCTTAATAAGAAACTTGTTAAAATCCTAAATGAACAAAAAAATACATTTTTTTAAACTTATTATAACTAAAATAGTTACAGTTCAAGCTTGGTCAAGCTATTTAAACATGAAATCCTTTCTTCTTGTTTTAATTTGCCGAAAAGATGGAAATGTAAGGCAATGGTTAAAGTTTTCAGTTAAATAAAAACTGAAAAAAAAAATTAAATAAAATAGCTAGAAGTAGAATCATAATTTAATTCTACACTTTATCATATCAAATTCATTTTTTGAAAAAGGCATAAGCTCCATTTAGCAAACTTTACAGGAAACACACGAAACGATTTTTTTCCGATTAAATATATACATATATTTTTTTAAAATTTTATTCTTTATTGTATACAGTAGGAGTATATTAACCTGGCAACACCTTTATAATTACAATATATTTTTAAGGCTTCTAGCACTGGTTAAAGCCAGAGTGAGGACTGAGAGTCGTTAATATTAGGCGATTACGCCATCATAATTCGATTTTAAGACCATTTACAATTTTTTTTTTATCGATATATCGTGAACGGCAATCGATAGAGGTGGTGTTTATGCCCCATAATCAGTTGAAACCTAAATTTCGAATATTTGGCGCTTAAGCGTTTTTAAAAAAAATTACGTCGATATATAAGAATATGGAACACGGTTTTTATGTACAACAAACGCGGATATAAAAAAAAAAAAAAAAAATTACCTAACACCCACAGGCGAGGATCGGCACTTTGAGATCGACAGTGCTCATTCTATTTCGTTAAAACAAAATAATTAATTTTGGTAATTTTATTTCCCAATAAAAACTTTATTAAAAAAAAAAAATCATTTCCCCATCTTTAGGACAAATACCTCTAATGTCATTAAGCTTTCCCTAAAGACATCTATCAATCTTCCCATATGTACTTCAACATCCTTATACATATTTAGTAATATTATTTTTATATCGAGTTGTATACAAGAATTATATTAAATTTATTTGGGATAATTTTTGTGAAGTAATTTCTTCCAGAATCCTTATTATTTTATTAGAATTTTCTTTAAAATATTTTTATAAACGTTTAATTACTTCACAAAACAGTACAAATTATTAAATTTGTATATAGTTTATTTTTTCCAAATATTTACATATATATGAGAAAAGCCGCGGACGGATTTTTTTTTATTTATTCGATTTTTGGATTCTAAGATTCTAGAAAAGTAAACCTCAAATTTTAAGGAGAGGTTGAAATTTATTTTTTCTTGGTCAGTTACAAAGACTTTTTATTGAAAATAATAAACCAAAAATTACACAAAATGGATTCAATTAAAAAAAATATGTATCTTTCGTCGTTGTCGCACATCATTTTTAAGGTTATTTCGTTCTCTTAGGCCAAGGATCCCCAACCCAAGGCATGCGTGCCACATTGGCACGCTGGGGGTTCGGATATAATAAAAAATTAAAGTTCTCTCCCTGGGATATAAGTTTTATTGTATAAATAATAGTCGTTACATGATTTATTATGTTACATTAAGAGAAACACTATTTTTAAAAAAAAGCGCCTGTACTATATCGACGCCAGTGGTAAACTGTCGTAAGTCCAATTTTTATGATTTTGCTTTATTATTGTAGTTATATTATTCTGGCCATATTATTTTAGTACAAGTGCCATAAATAGGCTAAAACAAAAATAAAGTATGCAACAATTCAAATATAAAGATTGAACCACAAGAAGCAATCCATCCACAAGAAGCAATACAGCGCGAAATCTGAAACTTCTTTTTGCTCTCCGACAAAGCTGGAAATGCTACTTACGACAGTTCACCTCTGGACGTACGGATATAGAAATAGTTATTGTAAAGGTGGCATGGTATAAGGGAGGGATGGGAAGGGTACAGTTATAAAATAGTTAGGCTCCCCTGTCTAAGGCCATAGTATGGTTTTTAATGAAAATAAATTAGTAGGTAATATAGGCGTGCATTCTTCAGCTATAGTCTTATTATTTAGGCATTGCACTTTAGAAATCTATAAATATCTTTTTTTCTAGTTTTATACTACCTTTATACTTAGACTTGGATTTATCCGAAAAGAAATAAAATTCCAATTTAACAAATAAGACCTGTAGGTAAATGGATTGCTTTCTCAGCCTATATACATTAAATAAAAGCTCCGTTTTCCGAACCAATGGGGCTATTGTCTGATGATACGTTAGTGATAACATATTTGTATAAGGGAGTCAGGAAACTCTGATTTCATCACAACCGAAAATTCTCAATGGGCCGGTCCCATACTGATTTAATTATCAAGTTGCTGTTAACATTTCAACCGCTAATATCATCTACACAGCGAACTGTGATAAGCAAAAAAGTCAAAGTTGATGGAGAGATGAAATAGTACATTGAAGAACAAGAAAAGTGAGTTTGATTGACCATAGATATACGTACTTAAGGAAGAAGTTTTTCGGGGGATGCGACCAAAGACTAACACATTAAAAAGTCAGATTTATTTATTTTGTGCCTACGTTTCGGCCTAAGTTTTAGGCCATCATCAGGTTGTTAACAATTTAAACATCAAAGTAATCCCTTACAAAACTTACAATATCATAATTATCTTGATATGCTTTATATACTTCCAAATCTTCATACTAGTATTAATTTCAATTAATAGTGTTTATATATTTTATCATGTCATGTATTATATACTTCATTGTTTTATCTAATTCATAATCTTTCCTTCGCTCTCTTCACTTAATTTTACTTTTTCATTTTTTACAATATATAATCTCATCTCTTTCCTTTTTATAATTCATATATTTTTATCTTGCTTATAATTTCTGTTTTTATCATTTTTTCCTGATACTGGTACTGCCTCTGTCGTTTTCGATGTTGCTATTTAGGCCTGATGTTGGCCTAAAACTTAGGCCGAAACGCTGGCACAAAATAAATAAGTCTTACTTATTAATGTGTTAGTCTTTGACCGTACCCCCCGATCAACTTCTTCCTTAAGAAGAGATTTCATCTTCGCGTAATGAATTTGATTATCTAAATATAGATTACTGAAAGTAGCAGTATCGAAAATTATTTTGATTTAGATTAAATAATATTATAGTAAATTGTATACTACCAATTTTAAGTCCAAAATTTAGTATTTGTAAAAGTTGGTAAATACTATAAAAATATATTTGGTATTTATATATTTATGTATTAGATAGTGAAAATTTGTTTATTTTTAATAAATTAAATTGTTTTAATAAAATAACTAATTGTTGCAAATTAATTTGGAAAAAAAAAAATTAAATCCAGTAGTATATATCATTCATTCATTTGTGCTCATAAAATTACAAAATATTCTACTAAAGACTGTCTTCATGGATTTTTTTGGCTTATAGTTGCTAAATAGCCATTTCCGACTCTTATTATGGGGTATATATTCATAATCAGGATGGCATTTCCTATAAGAATAGATTTCCACAATGAATAGATTTTTTTCCATCAGACGCCCTGTACTCGACGAAGCACTGTGCGACTGTGCGACTACTGGGTCCGGACCTCCACGAGATTTACACAGTTATAACATCCCTGTTTCTTTTTGGTTTATTTTGTTATTTTGCTTAACTTAAGGAAGGAAGCGAAGGTAATTCTTTACTCGAGTTTCCGCCATGGCGGTTTCTCTCGACAACACTGCTTCCAATTCGTTTGTATTTGTTTTTTTCGGTTTTTAATTTTAGTTTAAGTTTAAATATAACCTTAAAGTTTAAGGCACGTAGCAATTAACATTATTCAGCAAACTGTCAAATTCAATGGCCATCCATTTTTTATTATCATCCATATAATAATAATATCATTCATTTATCCCGAAAAAAAGTCTCTTTAGAAAGATAATAAAATAGAAAAATGTTGGATTTAGATCCTTAGAGTAAACAAAAAAAAAAAAAAAATAAATAATGTTCAATAACATACAAAAAGAATAATAGTATAATTAATAAAATAATATTAATAATAATAGAACAAGACTGCAAATGGAAAAAGTCTATTTACAATTTTTATGTAACAGTGGATAGTGTAACTTCCGGGTTCCTGATGATTCTGATGAATTTATCTTTTTCATAGCTCTTGTTCCTCTGCAAATTGTTGACGTCAGAGGTAAGGTGATGTGGGTTAAAGTACGTAATTGCCTCGTTGAATCCAAACCCCCAACTGGTAAAGGCTCAGGCACACAGAGCACGATCTGCGATATCAGCCCCCAGCGAGCTGGCGATCAAATGCGTTACTACTTACTGCACTATACATGCCATACAGAATGCGATCTTTTGCAGCGAGCCAGTCTCGACTGAGCCCGGCAGCGATCCATTTCTAGAGAGATCGCAGATCGCCGCGATAGATCGCGTTCTGTGTGCCTGAGCCTTAAGAGCTGCCCGTTGCAGAGCATGAAGCCCAGATTTAGAAATAAACCTGTTTATAAATATATAAATAAGCTGACGCATTAGAAATAAGCCATGAAAGTTCGCTTAAGTGAAGTATAACAAGTTGTAAAGATATTAGTTCCAACATGTTGATAAAGGTTTTTTTTCCCTCCCTAAACGGAATCTACTGAAGCTGACTTTCAAAATACTTTGTAATTTAAATTTAAATTTATTCTTGGCAGTTTTCTATTTTTTAAGTGCTTGTCCGCAATTACCCAGCAAAACATAATAGATGGGGAAAATGCAGACCTTCGTTGTGTGACAACTGTGCGTGGTTTACCCTTACCCTTCCTATCATGTTTTGCCGAGGCAACTACGGTCTAGCCATTTAAAAAAAAAAAAAAAATTTCAATACCTTTATTCAATTATATTATTACATTTTCCCACTTTAAGATTGTAAAATGTGAATATCAGACAATCTTTTTTCGATGATAATACCAGCTACTTTGCACTCGGTAAACCGATTCTGCTTGTTAATGATTCTTCCGGATATCTTGGTAAGCACTTAACCTTTAAGGCAGAGTTAACTGCGTACTAAGTACTATTCAATTAATTTATCAATCTCATCAAAATGGACGTGCTTGAATGTAATATTTACACATTATCTTTTAAGGAACATTTTTAAAATTAGAGGAAAAATCTAACTTCAAAAATAAATATTTTACAATCCTGTAAAGTTGTACTTTGCAAGGTTTAAGTTTAAGTTCCTACATTAAATGGAAAACTTAACTTCATCAAGTGAACACTATTATTGGTCCATTAAATTAATTTTTGCTAGTCACCAACATTAATTTCACGAAAATGAATAAATTAATTAGTTACGTGATAGCTAATAATAATGTACATATAATTAGGTAGGTACTTTCAAATTACCCAGTGAGATCCCAAGAATGTTTTGAAAAAGAAGTTTTGAATAAATGTTGTAGTAAATGTATTATTTCTTTATGTTGGAGGAAAAAAATAACGATTTTTTTGAGCGAACTGTTCTCAAGCTCAAATTACTCTATGAATTCCTGTGAAATGTTTTGAAATAATCGAAGCTAAAAAAAATATTGAAAAAATATTTTATATTTTAAGCATTCTCGACGATTTGTGATCTTTCACATCATAGCATGTCTAAGTTCATGATCATGGGCAATCAAATATAAATTCCTAATACATGGCAACTTAAAAACGTTTAAATGAAAAAATAAAATAATTAAAAGTAAAAATCCCGACAACAGAAAAAAAAACTCTTATAACTTATAACTATTCGTCCTAAGGGGCGGAATTTACTTGCAAGATCTGCTTAAACATTTTGGTGTTCTGTCAGCGAAGTTGACCTCTTTGAATATTGAAACTTAGTGTAGAATTCGGCTGCCTTCCACTAGCTGTACATGTCAGTCAAATACAGAAAGCTCAGTGCATTTGTGGGTTTATAAATATTTTCGTTTTTTTGTGGAAGGCACAATCTACAACACCATGTTTCATTATTTACAGACGTCAACTTCAGTAACAATCCACCAATGTGTTTAAGTATATATGCAAGTGAATTTCTTCCATGTAGTCGGAGTTTTCGTTTTTAATTAAATTATTTTCTTACCAGTTGTTCAATAATAACCGGTATAGCCATAAAGTCATATGTATTTTTTTTTTTCAAAATTAATATTTTTTCTAGTACTCTTAAAGACGTTTCAAGGAAAAAATATATAATTCTAAAATGTCACTATATGTCAGTGACAACGGCGTATTCAATATAAAAAAGGCTGAAGTAGGGAACGGGCCGATGGTAGTTTACTTCTACGCCAAGTGGTCCGTACCCTGCTACGATATGAACTACACCTACGAGCGCCTGGCCAAGAAGTACAAAAGCTGCATATTCTTGAGGGTAGACATCGATGAGGTCCAAGAACTCGCCAATCGATTCCAAATATCGATTGTACCCACCTTCGTCTTTTTCATTGGAGGAAAGAAATCTGAGGTTCTCACTGGTGGTAAGATTGCTTTATTGAAGAAAATGATTCATGAATACAGCAGCAAACCACAATGAAATAAATATAATAATTATTTTTTTTTTTTTGTATGACTTAGATCCATTTTTCTTGGACGGAGTTGAATTCGTAAGAACATCTATATATTTATATAGTGCCCATCTATGGAATCAGGTGTCCATTTATATAGTGCCCATCTATGGAATCAGGATGCGAACCGATTGATGTTAATATATTTCTTATTTAACTTATTAGAAAGATAGTAGTAAACGAGGCCAAAACTAAATACATGCGGGCCGGCGGTGGAGAAAACTTGGCTCAGCACTTTGATGCTGGAGAATACAGGTTCCAGCGAGTGGAGAGTTATGTCTACCTGGGATCTGAAGTAAATTCAAGAAATGATCTCAGTCAAGTCGAAGAATCTGCTCAGCAAATCGGTGTTACTCCGGCCTCTCTCGGCACATAAGAAGCAGATTTATCTTCTGCCAGACCAAACTAAGGCTATACAAGACCCTCATCCGTCATGAACTGACGTATGGAACAGAAGCTAGGGCCACAACGAAAGCAGATGAGAATCGTATCCGTATATTTGAAAGGAGAATATTTAGGCTAAGGAGGCCTAATATCTAGGCCCTATCCGTGAGGGGGAAGCTTGGTGAAGACGCACCAACAAGGAGCTCCAAGAGCGGTACCAAAGTATGGATGTATAAAGTTTATCAAGTTTGGGAGACTTCGTTGGGCCGGTCATGTAGCAAGGATGAACGACAGTGAGGTCCTACATCGGACACACAGAGTGGGAAGGCCAAAAACAAGATGGCTAGATGGAGTGGCAGCGGATGCTGGGCTGCTTCTCAAAATACGGAACTGGACAAATGACCACAAGATAGAGCCTACTGGCGGAGGCTGATGGATGAGGCCTAGATTCAGCAATGGATTGTAGCTCCAGAGAAGAAGAGAAGAAGAAGAAGGCTATGATGATGATGACCATGATTTAACTGCATTTTCCTGACACAACATGGCATATAGATGTATCATATATACGTTATATATGTATCAGTTAATAAAAAAAAGGGTCAAGTTAGAAGTAAATACACGTGTTTTCCGTTTTTTTGCAAATTTAGGGGGAGTGAACGTAATAAAATTCGTTTCTTTGTACACAATAACTTTATTTCTTAAATAAATTGACTTTTATTTATTTATTTATTTTTTTGCTGCCATCACAAAATTGAAAAGGACCAGAGAATCACTCATCCCCTTAGATACAATCCAACACAAAACTACATAACTTTTCCACTCAAGCAACTACCCTAGAAGCATTTCCCACTGGGATAGAATGTTCAATAGCACTGTCTGGCAAGTTTAAATATAAAATCTATTTCGGGAGCAATTGCAGCATTGAGACGGAAATGCTATGAGTGGAAATTCCAATTACAGGAAGAAGATGCTGAAGGCAGATACCCGGAGAAGCTATCCTCTAAGGAAGAAGCTAATGGCCCATCCTGTGAGAAGACAGCGGTAGGGAGGGCTTTTAGCCGTTGAGGAAATGGACAAATGCTCCAGGCCAGTCTTTTCCGATACCAATCCTCCACTTATTGGCACAGAACACTACCTCCAGGAGTTTTAGTCTTTCTTAACGCTGATGGAATCTTGTATCCAGGCAGTTAAGCTTCCTGCTCTAGAAGGAATTTTTTATTTTCCTTCGCTTACCAAAATTAGAAAGAGTTGGAAAATGTGGGGCAAGTGCGCACTAAATTTTATTAAGTTCGACTTTAGAGGACTGTTTAATTTTTATTTTTGTATCTAGATTGTTCTTCTTTTTTAAGAAATGTTCCTTATAGGATTGTTAAATTAATTAATTAAGTTACATTAAATAATACATTCAAGCCTACACTTCAATCACGTCCTTTTTGATGAGATTGATAATTTAATTGAATGGTAATGAATACGTACAAGGTATTATTATACTATAGGAGGGTTATTATATTATAGGAGGATTATTATAATGGTGCAATCATCGAAAAAAGTTAAATCTTGTCTGAAATTCACATTTTACAATCTGCATTAAGTTGCGAAAGTGGGATGTGGAACATAATTGCATAAATATATCGAAAAAAATAATCTTTATTTTAATTTGCTAGTCCTCAGTTCCCTCGACAAAATATGAGAGTAAGAGTCTGTACTTGTCCATACTATCATATTTTGCTGAACTGTAAAGAAAAGTAAATCACAAAGTGTTTTGAAGAACAGGTTCTGTAGGTTCTGCTTATGACAAATAAACAAAAAAAAATTTTTTTTTTAAATCCGTGAGCAGTAGAACTCCATCACTAAAGTCGAATTTTCCTAAAATACAAAATTTTATAAAAACGGAGGAGTGAGAAAAAGATTAGACCCACAAAAAACAGTTCCCTAACTTTATCCATATTTTTATTATATTGTTCTGCCTCCCCGCTGATCTTCGATACTGAAAATCCTTCATACCGAATTTCAGACTTCTTTTATACTATAGGGCATTTAATTTCCTTTCAAATGCAGGTTTTGAAAATCCTAACTCAATTTTGAGGGGAAAAGAAAGTCCTACATACCGAAAGGGGGCCGATAGAGGTGCTCAAATGTAGCGTGGGGGGAAAACATATATATCAGACATCTCCAAAACTTCCTAAGGAAAACTGATGGAAAACGCAGTCCCTACCTTTGACCCACTGCAAAATTTTTTTTTTTCGGGGAAAATACGACTAAAAATGCCGATATAGCTGTACTACAAAAGTTGAAAGACACAACTTTATCAACAAGTTGGAACTAATATTTTTACAAATTGTTATACTTTACCTCAGCGAATTTTCGTGGCTGATTTCTAACATATCAGTGCCTAGGCTCCATGCTCCGTAAAGGACAATTCTTATCAGTTGAGGGTTTGGATTTAATTGGACGAGACAATTATGCACTTACCCTACATCACCCTTATTCTATTTTTTTATCTATATAGAGTCGATCCATTCGAGTTAGTACCAGAATTCAGGAATTTCAATTCCAGTGTCCCTAAACCGTTGAGCAACCCCACCATTTATTAATACACATTTTGAAATTCCAAAAGAAACCCATTTCTGTCAATATATCTACATTCAATATCAAAGTTAAAATAATTACTTGTACAGATATTATTTTAGCCTTAAAGAAATAGTTATAAGAACATAAAAACTAATCTAGAAAGTTATATCACTTTTAATTTTTGATACAAAAGTACCAATTTTTTTATTATAGAAATATTAACAATATACTAGAATCGCCCAGTGGTCGAAAATCGACCAGAAAAAATCAATACACACATATATATATATATATATTTCTTTTTTAATTTGATGTTTACTAAATACAAAATGGCCTTATTAACTCCGATATAGAAACAGCAAAAAAATTTGATCAAAATCGGCGACGGAAACGCCCCCTTCAGTGTGGAGCATGGATCCGTTAGAAACTGCACATCGAAAATTTTACCCGATTGATTGCAACTTCTTAAGTGGGAAAGTAAAACCATGCCTACAAAGTTCAACATCTTGTATCTTTGCTAATAATGGTCCGATTTAGATGAAATTCGTTTTATTATTTTCAATAATGAATCTTAGTAATCGACCAAGAAACATGACATTGAACCTCCCTCCCTTCCTTCAAATTTTGAGATTTTATGTTTCAAAATACGTGGATTCCAAATATCGAATAAAAAAAAATCCGTATACATAAATATATATATATATATATATATATATATATATATATATATATATATATATATATATATATCTTATTTCTTATAATGTTTGGAGAAGTTCCTGTAATTATTTTATTATAGGGTAATATATGACTTCCATGAACTTTCTTCTCCTTATATGTTATATAACATTATAATAGACCAAGAAAATTTTTGTTAAACCCCCTTCGATCCATCCTTCAGCTGTCCGCCGTCCAATGTCCGCGGGTTTTTTCCGAGACTACAGGACCGATTAATTAAAACATTTGATACCAAAATCACTGGTGACCTCAGGATGATCTTCAGTATTCGACATTATCATCCGCCGTTTCGTTTCAAAATTGCAGCCGATTAAAGGTTTTATAGGCTGATGTCTAGTATCTATATGAAGACAGATAAAAAATATAAAGTGTTCTGGAATAATTATAGCAAAGCTTTAAAAAACAAAATACAACAAAAAAACATTAATTAGGAAGGATCGCTATTAAAAGGTGAAGTAAAAAAAATTTAAAAAGAGTGAAAATATACAAGAGATTTTATTTAATTTTATTAATTCCAAGCTCAGAGGTTGGATAGAAGAAAAAAAAGTGTTAGAAAAACAAAAAATACTGTAACGTCTTTAATATTCCATTTTGTTTTTCGTTTTTCTTTATAAAATCAAAAAATAAAAGAATTGATGGTATATAGGTGTACCAGTGAATAAGTACCATGTAAATACAAAAATAAAAATCCACTAGAAACAGGAACAAATACACTTATATTCAAAATAGGAATTTTTTTTCAATCTTGAAACTTGTATTTGTTTTCTATCAAGATGGGAATGGCTTTTGATTCCACTTCAAAGCCGACCAGTTTTTAATATTTCTTGCTCCTTTGTGGTGTT
Organism: Rhaphigaster nebulosa; assembly: GCA_948150685.1. Classification (NCBI taxonomy): domain Eukaryota; kingdom Metazoa; phylum Arthropoda; class Insecta; order Hemiptera; family Pentatomidae; genus Rhaphigaster; species Rhaphigaster nebulosa. The sequence goes on along the minus strand of OX411309.1, from coordinate 140,009,698 downwards.
GGCAGGTGGAATAGAAAGCTTAAAAAAAAAATCTAATACGGAAATTTCAATACTAAAAGAGGTAAAACGTAAATATAAAACGGAATTTATTTTACATATAATATAATATTTATTTACTTATTCATTAAATTTGAAAGTAGAATTTCTGTAAGAACAGAATTGTTTTTTCTTCAGCCTATTTTTAATAAACCATGTATTATTTGAACCTGGAAAGAAGCGGGCGTTATTTTTAGACATGTTTTATTTCAACTTTAATAGAAATTGAAAATTATTAAAATGTAATAAGAGTAAAAAAATAACACATAGATAATTAGGAATCTATCTATAGTTATACATATAAATCTGTAGATATATTATTTTTATTTTTCTTAACTTGACATGTTTTTTATGAATAATTTTAATATAATCATTATTATCTGATTCCATCTTAAAGTTGTTAATATTTACTTTAAATTTCTAATACTTTTCTAGTTTCGTTATTGATCGAAAATAGCTATATTTTATTTTCTGTCAAAGCATTAATTTTTTTTTTCTGTGTTTATTAATTGTGTTAAGGCGGTCACTGATGATTACTCCAAACGGAGCGACTGGAGTGCTTGGAGTGAAGATGATTTTAAGGCGCGCACTGACGATCACACCACTCTATCGATCCATTTTCTCATGGCAAGGTGTTTTATAATATCTACAGCCTACAAATATTTAAATTTAAAGATTAATTTATAGAAAACTCTTGAGAATTAATGGGATATAAATAGTGTCTCTACGATAGTATGAACATTCAATAATTGAAAATTAAACCACTCTAAAAAATATTTTAAAAAAGTGGAAATTTTAAGCATATTAGAAATCAGGAATCCTCTAAAAATGTTTATTTCCTTTTAATTAATATTTTTAATTCTTATGCAGGTATCCTATTTTGTATTTTACATTTTTGCTATAAAAAGGTTTGGACTCGCTAACATTGTCCGTTCTGATTTAATAAAAAGGCAGGATCTATCGGAGCCTGTATCAATGTTAAAACCGACTATTTTTGTTATAAGGACCTCTCGAAGGACCTCTATCCTCGCCAAAAAATAGTATTATTTGTAGAGCGTTACAATATATGTATAAATTTCCCCCTCCTCCCGACATTCCTAATAGGCTTTTCGGGCCTAATAGCTTCAACGGGTATGAACTCGGAGACCGTTAAAAACAGTGGCTTTTCGTAGCGAATTTAGATTTTGGAAATTCAAAACAGAGGATACAATATATTGATAATAATTTCAGATTTTTTTTTTTAATACTTTTTTCAAGGTGTCTGTACCTGAATTTGTTATGACGATTTGAATACCCCATAATCCGACATTTCCGCACAGATGATACCGCATTAAGTAAAATGCAGGTAAATCATGTAAAAGCAAGGGGGGAGGAAATTATTAGGCCACCGTATTGAGAACCTAACTTTCAGCAGACATGGAGTCAGATTTGGCACGCATTACCACATATTTAAAATTAACTATATTATGTTAAATTGCATACCACAAGTACCTGAAACTATATATGTTATTATAGCTACTTCTAGATTTAATGGAATATAAAATATTTATTTTTATAATTTGCAGTGTAACGAACCATATTAAAAAAAATAGATCTTTTTTTGGAATTATTCAAAACTCTGGTAATGACGACTTTCCATAATTCGGTGATAGTCCAATTTTCAGCCCATAAACCTCCCTCCTCCCCCCCGCCACAAGCTAAGAAGTTAGGGGGAGAGGAGTCGAAGGCTTATCAATCAACGTTCTATTCAGCTCTGATTGCGACTTGGTCGTCCTCCAATCATATTCCTCGACTGAATATTCCATGTTTTCATTGGAGCCCGAGTCGTACATATTTTTTATGTATTGTCCAATCAGAGCGGACTATTGTTATTGTTATCAGTTACTGGGTTTAGAATGGAAAGTACTGCCTCGTATACTCCCACAACACTTATATTACACTCACATAGCACGCACGAACGTTCATTAGAAATTTATAACACTTGAATTTCTTTACATTGTTATTTCTTCGCAACTATTCACAAATATGTTTTATTATATTATTTTTTAGACAACTAAGGAGATATGATTATACAAAAATATACTTTCCAACCAAAAATGCACAGACGTATAACAAAATCTACATCGTAAATATATATATATATATATATATATATATATATATATATATATATATATATATAAGATAATATATATCTATTATGATAATAGATATCAAGGCCCTATTTCGGAATAAAGCACAAAAGTACAAGTGTAAGTAGATCTATGATTTACTACGCATATGACACACTGTGAAATGTTGAAACACGATAAAATTTCACAGTCATATGAGTAATAAGTCACAGGTCTACTAGAAGTTGTACTTACGTAATTAATTATGAAATAGGTCAGACTTGGTTAGTAGCAAGTATCTTACTTCTATCACTCCTTGGGGTGGATATATCAAAATGTTTCATCTTTTCGATAATACTTATTTAAATTCGCTAAGCCATGAAGGAAATTCTTTAAATATTGTTTAAATTGAGAATATTTTTGCCGTCTATCTGCCTTTCTTATTTACATACAATGACCTTATACGAAGAACTATAACTGTAACACACATCACAATGGTTTATCCCAGCCAGGAGCTTGTTATCGCTTGCTTAACCAAAGGTCTGTGGATGTAGGTATATAAAACTGAATGTAGATAGTTATAAAGAAATGCAATAATAATATAGCTATGTAAGTAGTAATACTTAATAATATGATGCAGGTATGATCCGGCATACCATACAACGCAAAGAATCACTACTTTGGTACAAGTAGTCACCTAACGTGATATAATATAAGGGTGTATTTGTATGATATAAGGGCATATTGGTATATAAGAGTCGGAAGGGAATTTAACATGACCCTTCATTAAGGAGGGGCGTACACAAATTTTTTTGGGGGGATTTAAATTTTTTCGGAGGGATTTAATAACAAGAAGGCAAATAATGCCAATAATCGGCAAATTGGACCTAAGTTTTAAGGATAAGCATGAAAATTGGATCAAAAATTATTATTAAAAATTACCAAAAATATTACTCAAAATACAAACCTTATATTGGTGAATGCGAAGATCATATTTTTTAGTGCTCATATATATATATTCCCCTCGGGGGAGAGAGGAATATATCCCTCCATCTCTGTCCCTGCGTACGCTACTGACCTTGAGGAAGAACTTCCCCACCGTCCGGTCGGAAGCGAAATGGGTCCTCCCGGACTATTTGGTATAGAAATTTCCACAGGGCATGGGGACTCTCAGGCTAAGCGTTATGACTTCGGTGAAGATATCGACCCCCTATGTCCTTGCTACGACGTCCCGGAATCTGCTGAGCACATCATCATAAATAGTACCGGATTTGAGTCACAAAGGGCCAAATTGCTGATCAAAACCGGAGTCCAAGTCTTATCAGAAAAAGATTTCCCTCAGCTCATGGCCAAGAATATCTAACCGTAATACAGAATATATAAATAAAGTTATGCAAGTAGTAATACTGAAAAAAAAATAATGATAATAAGAAAAAGAATATTTTTCAATTATAGAAAAATTTGCTACACCTATTTACACACAGGTAAATTAGTATTCCCTCAGTCATAAACAGTTATTTGCATTGAAATTAAAAGATTTGTAAGACCCTTTATGGTCGAAATATGTAAACACAAAATCTAGGTAGAAAAAGTAATAAAGTATTTCATCGTTTCTTTCAGGTTAGAAAAAATAATTCAAATCCTGCTGAATGATTCTATTTCAAAGGCTGGGATAAGACTGTAAACTGATGCAGGATTATAAGAGTTTGTAAGATTATACTCGGAACAAAAGCACTACGATCTGCGGCGTATTTTATAACAAGTATTTAAGTTCATTGAATGTATTGTTACTGTAGATGCTGTTCACTAGATTTCCTCTTTCATATGTATATTTATGTAAGCCTGCCTTGTCGTAATGAAAGTCGATAATATTTTCAATTTTTTTATCAATTATACCGATATACCAATTAATCCCATCTAAAATGAATTACATAAATATCAACATATTTTTGACTTACACGTTAAATATTAAGATTTAAATTACATATGTTAATTAGGTCAAAGTTATATACTAGCACAGATAATCCAATAAAACCACATATAATTAAAAAGTCGAAAAACGTTTGGAAATACTAGGATCAATGTATTTATATCCCAACTACATTATTAATATGAGAAAATTTAACCCTATTCCACCACATTTCTTTAATTTATAATGGGGATAATGAAAAATCTGATGCGGTGCGCGCATCACACAACTTTCATTTGCCACCTTTCTTTGACTAGGGTTAGTGAAATTTTAAATGTATCCATTTAGTTTCCATGGATACGTTTAGTTTCCATTAAATAATGCAAAAGTAGAAATTATGTTACAACTTTACAAGATAGACGCGTTATCACTGGTTCCTCCCGAATTCACCCTGAGGTCGCCGGACTAGCATACTTTAGTGCCATTTTTGTTAACTAACTGCTTTCCATTCAATTGTAAACTTCGTGCTCATTGGAATTATTAAAACTATTACTGCTTTAATTACATATTATTTAAAATTATTAGTGCTGTCGACTTCCGCTCATTACGATCGTCAAAGAAATAAAGAAAAAATACAAAAAGGATGCATTTCAGTTGAGGTCGGGGTCTTACCGTAACTTCAATTATTACTGCTTTAATTATTTAGATCACAGCCGTCGACTTCCGCTCGCTACGCTCGCTCAAGATATATATATATATATATATATATATATATATATATATATATATCCCAAAAGTTCCTTTTCAGTTGAGGTCGGGTTTTATCACTCATTTAAATTATTACTACTACTTTCCCAGATCACCGGGAGTCGACAGCACTAACAATTTTAAATAATATGTAATTAAGGCAGTAATAATTTTAATAATTGCAATGAATACGAATGTTAAATATGAATACAAAGCAGTTGATTAGCACAAATGGGGCTAGAATGTGATAGTACGGCGACATTCGGGTAAGTTCGGGAGAAACCAGTGGAAATGTGCCCCTCTTAAAGGTACCAAAATATTAACTACAATACATAGTTTTTTCTTTTTTTTTTTTAGATTTTTTTTTCTAAAATGTTTAGCTTTTCAACGGTATATTATACATCTATATTAAGGTAATGTGGGGGAAGTGCGTAATTGTCTCGTTAAATCCAAATTCTGAACTTTTAAGAACTGCCCTTTTGGGATCACGAAGTCTAAACACTGATGTATCAGATATAAGGCAAGATAGTTCGCTAAGGTGAAGTTTAAGGAGCTGTAAAGGTACGAAATCAAACTTACTGATTAAGTAGGATCTTTCAACTTCTGCTTTACAGGTGTTCATCCACCAATAGGTTTTTTATTTTTGTTGTAGGTGGAACCTTCAGAAGGTGTTCCTTAAAGTATTAAAGCTGTTCCGTAAAATACTTCCTAATTTACATTCCTCCTTGAGAGATTTCTAATTTTTAAGCTCTAGTCCACAGTTACCCCAGCAAGACATGATAGTAGGGGTGTACACACTTACATCTTAACGCAAGGACAAGTGCGTACTAATTACTACTAAGTTCAATTATCAATCCTATCAAAATGGACTTGATTGAAACATGGGCTTGAGCGTAATATTTAAACATAATTGTCCAAGGAACATTTAAAAAAAAAGAGGAAAATTCTAACTTAAAACAACCCAATTTAAAAATATTTAGCTTTTCATTCTGACATAAGATTTTATTTTAAGCTAATATTACTCTACCGCTAATAATGTCTTAAAAAGTAACGAATCTAGAATATTCGGTCCAAATCAATCGTTTTTTATCTATCCATTGGATACAATAAAATACTAAATATAGATTCGCAACCCCTCTTCTCACAAGGAAGTAATATTATAAATTTGAATGAACTGTAGGATATGAAAGGGCTTTGAGATATTTTGTTTGTTGATAATATCGTCTCGAATGGGCTGTCAACATCATAAGATGAAACGCTTATTGGAATAAACCGGTTATAATTTTACCTGCCTACGCTTGCCAAAATAAATTATAATACAGAGTCAGCAAGGAAAGCATCTTTAAAATAGGAATCGACAAAGCCTCCTAGAATTTTAAAGATTTAGGAAATTACCTATCGAAATATTACATTCACTTATAATATCGTGTTTGTTTGTTTTTATAAGAAAGTAAAAACATATAATTACCCATACCCAACTTTATTTATCTATATTTCATTAACCATCAAATAATATTGGTAATACATATTTATTATTTTTATTTATGTATATTCAATATAAACGATTCGTCCTGTTCTCCTTCTTTTCTATAAATTATATCTATTTATTATATTCCAATTATATATCCTATTCTATGGTGTATCAATAATATAATGTTATTTCTTGCATTTTTTTTTATTCCTAACGTTTAATTATTTGGCTGTGTTTATTTATTTCCATAATTATCTTTGGGGAAAGCCACATACAAATAGAAATAAATGAATAATTTACAAATATAAAACAAACAAAAAATAACAACTAGGTCATTATAGCTTCCTCACCATTTCTGTTGGGTAAATTAGGAAAAAAAAAATCAAAAAAATATATGGTGCGGTGCACGCATCACACAACCTTTATTTTACACGCAACTTGAAATTTTTTTAATATTTTCTATTTATTTCCATGGACTTCAACAATAATTTAAATTTATGCGCTTTTCGTCCCTCTCCATTAATTTCTATTGTTTTAAATGTTAGTTATTAATTTTTACAAAATCTTTAGCTTTTCAACGGAATATTATACATCTATGCTCCTACCCGTATCTTCGAAAATATATTTTCAACGATGGAAAATATGACTCTTTTTTATTCACCATTAGTTAATTATCGAATTCTTTCATAATTTATATTAATCCATTTTTCATTAATACTAACAAGGAGAGACGGTTAATTATTTCGAGAAACAAAAATTCAAGGTACTTTGGAGGAATAAATTTTGAAAATTTGGCATTTAAGCCCTGTCAGAAAATTTCAATGAGGTTTAGACGTAGCTGATATTAAAGGGAATTTATTTGTACATTTGGATGACGAGTCTGATTAAAATCGTTAGAGCCTTTTGTAAAAATTTGTAAAATCAATAATATGAAATGGCACTTCTGGTAAGTCGATTTTGGCAAAAAATTTGCTGTGAAATTCCACACAGCACACTTTACTACTTAAACTTACCACACACACACACACACACACACACACGTTTGTGCATGCGCGAGTGAAAGTAGAGAATGGAATTAGTTAAAATTGATATGAGACCATCCAAGTACCAATGCTCAAAATAGTATGTAATATTTTATTAAAACTTTTATAATAGGGGAATGTAGTTAGAGTTGGGCCACTTTTTGATTTTCCTCTGTATCTTTTTTATATACTTGAATATTTGAATGATTTTTTTTTTTTATGCGAAAGTTCAAACCTTTATCTTTAACATATATTTATGGCAACACGCTGCGATTTCGGAAAAAAAGTTATCGACGAAACAAAAAAAAAAAGTAGAGTTGGGCCATTGCAGTCAGAGTTGGGCCACCACTGAAAATATATGAAATATGTACTGGAACAGTTTTTTATGCAGTGATTTGCAACATTTTATTGTTTTTTATACATTTTTACATATTTTCGAAGAAAAATTAAAAAAACTCATTCAATCTGACTCGCAGTTTTGACATACAAAATAACATTTCGTGATTTTCGCGCACTTCAAGTGCACTTCTCTTCTGCAATCGATGCAAGCGATCGAAACTCGCTTGTATCGAGAAGCACTAAAAAAAAGCAATTTTTTATCTTAAATTCAAATTTCTATATTATTTGTTATTGTATAAATGGTTATTCATTCATTTTTTAGTCATGAAAGAAGACTTTTATCTCTACACTTTATTATTCAAATGTTTAGCGGTGCGAAAAACATGCTAAGAAGTAATATTTCACTGTTAGAAAAAAAAAGGGCGTGCCCCAACTCTGACTACACGAGTGACCCAACTCTAACAACATTCGTGTTTTTTGATCGGAACTAACTACAGTCGAAGAGGTTAACGAATCAAAATTTCCTTTTGGAAACTTGTTGTTAGTTGATCTAACAATGTAATGATGTACTTAGTTCAATTGCGACATGATTTTTTTCCGAGTTCTGGGCACTTTTTTCCGAGTGTTACAAAACTTTAGAAACTATCGAAAACAAGTCGACGGCATGAAACTTTTTGGAAATAATTTCTGCGACTGTCAATGTTTCTATAAGTTAGCTGTCATCGAGACGAATAGTGCCATGCATTTGTAACGATGGCAGCACTTGTCATATACGAAATACAGTGGTGGCCCAACTTTGACAGTGGCCCAACTCTAACGACATTCCCCTACTATATTATTATGCGTCTTCACAAATATTATACTTATATTATATTATATATCATGTTATTTTGCTATATCTTCGACAAAACTAAAAACCGCATGTGGTGCATTCGATCATATATAATGTAATTTAAATAAGAATATATAATATTTAAACTAGAATTGTAAACCCTTTTGTATAATCGGCCAGAAAAAAATAAACAAACAAACTATACATTGACAAACAGGGAACAGTTTAATACAGATTTAGCAAATATTACTTGATAAATACAAAATAAATATAATATATAATATAATAGAAAGCATATTATAGTAATTAAATTAATAATAATATATTATAAAATACTATATTGCTCAAAGCATGCCCATACTTCGGGACTTTAAACTTTCAAATAATCAGGAGTAGCCTTTAGATTGGACGTTTTAAGTATATTATTAATCTTTAGAAGCCTCCAAAACGTTTGACTAAGTGTTAGTCAAATTAAAATTACAATGTAAAAAAGTTAAATTACATTGTTATTTAAAGCGTTGAATCTTAGTAGCGAACGATAGACGACGATGAACCAAAGGTCTCTCAATAGAATATTATTCTGGTTCTATAAAAGTACTTCTGTATTACGAACAAAACCATCTAAGTCACGTATCTCCGTTGAAGAGGACTTTGCCGCATTAATAATAGCAACAATGGTAGTGTTTTTAAGGAGAGTGGTTTAAGGATAATGACTCCGTCTCTGTCGAACTGTGTCCGGGAAGTCTTAGCTCTGGAGTGTACCGCTAATGAGGGCGGTCACGCTTAGTGCTCTCTCACTCAATTTGAACCCAACAGTTAGTTCCATCGGGCTTTTAACATTGCTAAGTACTTCGTATTACGAATATATACAATAGAAAGTATTGCAAATAATTTAGATAGTACAGACATGATAGTTCTGAATACATCTTTCTTAGAATTTATTAAATTGTTTATAGTACAATTTTTAATTTGATAAGCAGGTATTGTGAAATTTCTTCGGAAAAATGTATAAATATCTTATATTTATTTATTGAAAGGGGACAATGTTGAGTAAATAAACAGGAGCTGAACAATGACTGAAAACAATTTAAAATAAAACACCTGAACAGTAAGGGTTGGATAAATTGCCAAGGGATTTAGGTAGAGCATTAAAGTGAGGACCTCGCAGTTATATCCACCTGCTTCATATCGATAAATGAGTTTCGATTTATTTTAATGTCGATTGCCAAGCCGTAGGGACTACCTTTCCGCACTCAACAATCGAAGCTTTAATTAAAAAAATACTCAACTTTCTGACAAAAAAACGGATTCATAATGGATAAGCATTTAATTTTGATTCAATCTTTTTACGAATACATACGGACCCACTACAAACGATTTCACGATATCTTACACGGACATCCTAACACGCTGGTATAAGACATGGCGACAAGCAACATGCCTGACAACACTTGCAGAATGCTGAAAAGGAGCTGGATGAGGGATCTGCTAGCCTAATTATATACTATAATCAGGACAGGAAGAGTCGCAGCAGGGTACTATTCTTTATCATGCCATTCATGCCACGATAACATATATATTATATAAATATAAATAGAAAAATATTTAATAGAAAAAATTAAGCCCTCCCTCAACAAAAAAATATCTTTATACGAGTGATGTATGTATTTTTAAACTTATTTGTATCGAACATTACTCCTACGTTGGTAATTATAGACTTAATAATACACATGTCGGTGCAATGCAGAATTGTGTTACCTGAAAATGTGTGAAACTGAGAACATAGGGGTCTGAATTATAGTTGCGGAAGTAAAGGTAGCTAATTTCTTAATTAAATTGGTCGTATTTTGTATTCATAATTAGTGACGCCACATATTCAGTTATTATTTCTGGTATAGCGAAGGGAATAGAAAACCACAATTAAAATGCAACTAAACCAAAATATAGCAAAATTTGTAGATGTGCAACTTGAGCACTGCACTGCAACGATATGTTTACTAAATCTAAAACTAACACAAGTTGAAAAAAATAATGAATAAATGAAAAGGAATATTCTAGACCGTGGATGAAATTAGGAGGTGGCTGGTGATACCTGAAATAAGATAAAAAGGTAATATACTATTTTAATGCGTGCCGAAGTTTCAGTCTTAGTTGCAGGTCTTCATCACGACTAAGAAAAACAATATATAAGAATAACCGAAAATAGAAGAATAAAAATAGTAAGATTACGGAAGGGAATACGAAACAAAAATAAAACAGAACTTAGACAAGAAAAAAGAAAACTTTAACAAGAAAAAAGAACGTAGAGAGGAATAGTAGATATTACAAATGTAATAGAAATAAATGGCCATTGTATGTTAGCAACGAATAAAAAAGGAAAATATGAATGCATAAATAAAGAAATGTTGCAATAGGAAAGTAAAAATTAAATTTTCACGATAATAAAGTTTGAAAAAAATAGAAAGAGTTACTTACGTGCATTTTAGTTAGATAATTAACAAAAAATAAATATTTTATACAACTTGGAAGAGATTAAATCCTTTATGCTGCAGAAGACAAGAAGACCTGAGAGGGTTAAGTTTGAGGGCATTGGCCTAACATAACTTGAAGGATTTTACACAACCTCTGTCCTCCCGTCCTTACCAAGAACTAATCTTCTTTATGATCCCACTAATGGTTATATCGTTCCCCTTATAATTTATTGACTAATGCGTCTTCACAAATATTATACTTCTATTATATTATATGTTATGTTATTTTGCTATACTTCTACGAAACTAAAAACTGCATGTGCATTCGATCTTATATAATGTAAGTTAAATAAGAATATATAATATTTGAACTAGAATTGTAAACCCTTTTCTATAATCGGCCAGAAAAAAATAAACAAACAAACTATAAATTGACAAACAGAGAACAGTTTAATACAGATTTAGGGAATATTACTTGATCAATAAAAAAATAACATTAATATCTAAGCACGGTAAAATTAAACATAGCCTCGACCAATTTAAATTATTATTTTTGATTTATTTTATAATCTTCAGTTATACTCAGAGAATTATCGCAAACTTGACCAGAAACAATAAAATTTATTCAATATCAATAAACTCTCAATAGTTAATAATAAACTTTGAAAAAAAAACTGTCTGAACAAGAAGGGTAGTGTGACTAACATATTACTGCTCTCAATTTTGTTTCATTTTTCATTTTTAAATTTATTATACTTACTTACTATTATACTTACTATTATAATACTATTATAAATTATACTAGTATAATACTATTATACTAGTATAAATTATACTTACTACTTATATAGTAAATTTTTATTATTTAAAATCTGATGTTTCAGATTTATCATTTGATTGATTATTATATTAATTGCATGTCAGGCATGTGGAAGGCAAATACCCCTATTATGTAAACGACAACTAAATAAATATATGTATATATGTATGAAGTATATATTCATCTTTTCCTTACATGATAACCCCACATAATGATCATTTATTATATTTAAATTTATGCTCCATGCCTGTATAGCATAATAAATGAATGATTACAAGAATTTTACACATTACCAATAATTTACAAATGATAAAAACTTTTACAAATAATAAGTATAAGTTTTAAATAAATCCAATTACGTACTGAAAGAGTTTTTTATATCGTTCCTACCATGCCAAACTATTGAATATGAAAAAATACGATTTTCATATCCGCGACTTTGAAACGCACAAGACGTTGCACGCATAATGGGAATGTCTTAAATTCTTAATCATCAAGTTTTTTTAGTAGCTTACTTTATATTATTAACTTACTTTGTATTACTTATTTATTTTAATTTTATTTTTTTATTTGAATTTATTTAAAACTTAAATGTATTATTTGTAAAACTTTTATTCGCATTTTTTCACATTCGATAGTTTATCGCGCGCGTGTGTGTGTGTTTCCTACTAAGGAAAATTTCTTTAAGTATAGATTTTATAAAAAAAATAGCTTTTAAAAGAAATATTCATCTTTAAGTGATAAGTGGAGATGCAAGAGGAGGAAAATAAATTTTTGTCATTTTTGATGTTAATAGTGCTCTCCATATTGTTTAGTATTGTGTCCTCTTTAATGCAGGTACCTCTTTAATGCCTAACCTCTCATTACGTACTAAATCAAATCTATTTTTACGAGAAAAGTTTGGGTTCATTTCAGGAAACAATCACTCAATTGTTGTTTTGGGTTTCCTGAAAAATTTACAATTTTGCAAGTTCCAATTTATCCCCTTTAGCAAATCGACGACTCAATTCATGATTAAAAACAACACGTGGTGCATTCGATCATATATAATGTAGTTTAAGTAAGAATATAAAATATTTGAACTAGAATTGTAAACCCTTATAGACCAGCCGCAATGGCATGGATATATAAAACGCCAGCGGACTAGAAGGTACTATCGGAGAGAGGACAATATATAAGAGGGACTTGGGATACACACCCAAGGGTCCCTCGCATTGGAAATTTAGATAGGGGGGGGGGGAGAGGGTATGCAGATTTACAACTGTCCTCTGGCTACTTTATTCAATAGCATTCTCTGTGGTCTCGGTCTTCCACCGCCTGAGGGTGAACTCTAGGGTGATCTCACCTGTCTGGCTGGTGGAATTCAATTAGAACACCTGTCGCCGATTTAATAGTTCATCTTATGTATAATCATCAGGAAATTAAAAGTAATAGTTTTCTGCCTCATGAGACCATCTCTGTAAATTGCCACTGTAAATTGCGAACATGTAAGGACCACTTTTAGACGGTTATATTTAAAATTCATCGGATACAGAAACTTGTTTCCAAAGACGGATGGCTACTAATACTAGAAAAAGCCTTAATAACGCTGAAAAGAAGCGGAATAAAGGATCTTCTTGAATATAAAATTTATTTTAATTTAATTAAACGAGGTATTCTGTGTACAGACAGCTGTTTGTCGTGCCTAATGTGCGAAATTGTCAGATATTCGCTGGTTCAATTCTTCATAATATGCATTTTTTTTTAATAAAATCCTCAGCTTTACCCATTATGATCAATTAGCTAAGTATTTTTTAATCAATAAATAATTTTTATTCATTTATTTTTTAAAATAAACGATTCTAATAAAATAAAAAAAATGTTTCTATACCAACACTAAATTTTGATAGCCACTTTATTAAAAAATGCTCCAAGACCAGAGATTTTTAAAATATCAGAATAACTGCTGATGAAAAATACACTTAAATGAGAAAATTATTTATCTTTTGAACCATAATTAACATCATAATTATATACAGTAAAAATAAAAGGTCTTACCTATTGCAAAAAAACTGAGCAGCTGCTCTGGTTCGATGTGAATGAATTGAAATTACACATATATACTTAAATACTCTATTATTATTTATTTTAACCGATTTTCGTTCAAAACTACTTGTTTAATTATTATTTTATTAATTGTATGAAGCATGTGCTCCACAAATATGGGCTGATTATTAGTTCGGAGTACTCGCTCACCTTTCTAAGTGAATGAAACGTGAGAATGCATACTTTGTGAGCAGGTACTCTGTAAAATATTGAGTCTACGAGAGAGTAGATCAGCATTTTATTGAGTACCTGCTCACATAGTATGCATTCTAACGTTTTATTCACTTAGGAAGGTGAGCAGGTACTCCGAATCTTTAATCAGCCCATATTTGTGGAGCACGTGCTCCTTTAACTTAGTAAAATAATAATAAAGAAAAGTAGTTTTGAAAAAAATCGATTTTAATAATAATTGATTATTCAAGTATTTCATTGAGTAACTTCTATTCATTCACATCGAACCAGAGCACCTGCTCAGTTTTTTTGAGGAATGAGTATGTGTTCAGTTTTATTCACTTCACCTATTAGATGTACTCAACATCTTGTCAACTCAGCAGATACAGGTTCTTATATGTCTAAATTGAGTGGTAGTGATAGAAGAGAAAGAATGTCAAAGACAGGCTATTGAAGGCTGGACAGAAATAAACAGTACAGCAATGAAATAATAAACAGGGTACTTTTAAAAATAACTAGATGTAATCCAGAGTTGGGCAGCAGCCTAATTGGTCCCAGACTTCCATTGAAGTTCTATACCGCACGAGGGCAGTAGTTAAACTGCATTAGTGGTTAGCTTCACCACTTATTTACAAGCAGCAAAAAAAAATTTAAGTATGTAGTAGTTGGCAGTGAACAACTAATATTAATCAACAAGCTTACATGTAAATGGAGTTCAAAACTACAACAACAGTAATTCAAAAAAGTAGTTTTAAAGCTACAACTACTAATTATTAATAAACCTATTGTTGTAGGAAACTTACTTAGCTTTATAAAATATTAAATAATAAATATTAATATAAAAATATCAATGTAAAAATATTAATATATAAATATTATTATGTAAAATATTAATTATTAATTTAATATTTAAAAATCCAAGAGTACAAATATTTTCAACGCAAATATATTTGTACTCTTGGATTTTTTATGGAATCTTTTCTTGGGATTCCATAAGATATGTCTCTTGGAGACAGCTGAAGTAAGTGCATCGTCGTTCATGAATCACTCAGTCACTGAATGAATGAACAGTCTGGTTCATTTAGTAGTAGATTGGCCTAGATTGGCACTCTGTAACCAGATGGCGGGGTCACCCCTCTCTATATGTAATCTTGGATTCCTTTTCTTGGGTGACTTAGTTAGTCTCCTCCGGTGTGGCCTTTGTTTAAGGTTGACGAACTTCAATTATGGTTTCATATATTTAGATGGTAGATCTAGATCGTGATCTATCGATTTGCAACTTAGCAGACTCGGTATCGCTTTTATGGTCGAATCGATTACTCAATGGCACTGGATTCCCATCGTTGTACTGCATACTTCTATTTTCTCGGTTTATCATTCGACTCGCCATTTTCCCTAAGATCTCACAAAAGATGCGTGTTATGAGTTTCCCAGATAACTTTTTGCCTCCGAGGAACGGGCAAGATTAGCATACGCTCGGTAGAAGACGGTGTGAGTTGGCCAGACTGTAGGAAATCGATTAGAGCAAGGAAGTGGCCGGAAGAGTAGGGCACACTGATCGCTTTGGTCACGGCCTCTATGACGGCCAGGGTTAGTCGGTTACTGTGCCTCTCCAATGCTTCCTGTATAGATCATTATGTGCTATATTAATTTAATCACCAATATCGTTTATTTTTCTTCAGTCTATTTTAATTAATATCTATGAATATCTTTAATTACCTTGAGCTTGTGTTCTTTTTTATAAATAAATTTTAAAAGGTGTGTATTATGAAATTACAAAAAAAAAAAAAAGAAAGAAGTAAATCACAGATATAAGAATATCACAGATGGTAAGAATTACTCTATTTTTTATATCATAGAAAGCAATCTAGTTTTATATTTATAATTGATTTGGAGTATATTCTCACAAAATATAACAGATTGGTCTAAAATCACATTGTTATAGTCTATATTATAAAGGCTGGGACAGAGATAGCTGAAAAATTTTGAATGGCTGTAAAGAAAATAAAATAAATAAATAACCTATATCTCTAGAAAAAATGATTTTATTTCCATAATATATATTAAAAATAGTTTATTTAAGTGGATTTTCAAAATTACATCTTCCAAATGTGGACCGTTATCGACCACGCATTGCCGAAGACATTCTAAGAAATTTTCCGTCACCCTTCAAGTCATTTCTGATGGAATAATTGACACATTGCTGGAGAGCACTATAATCGGCTGTTGGCGACGAGGGTGTTATCGTCCCGCACTTTTTTGAGGAGGGAGTGTATCGGTAACCGTGAACTCCAACAGTCACGTGCATATGTTGGAGATTGTGCTGGGCTCGAGGTTGGATAAAATCGACGATTTCCAACAAGATGGAACCACGGCACACACATCCCTACGTTCACTTGGAGTTTTGAGAGAAAGGTAACCCGACGGATTGATCTCTTCCAGTGGTGACTTATGGTGGTTCGGGAGAGTCACGAGATTTATGCCACTGCGATTTTTTTAACTTGGGATATATCAAGGTGTGGCGTTTGAACACCGACCCCTTTCTCTGGATGATTTAAAGGAGAGGATCAGGTAAAAAAAAATTATGCCATTCCATACCTCAAATGCTTCAAAGTGGCAGAAACGTTCCGGAAACGTCCTCGATAGTACGCTATCAATAACGGCCGGCATAGAAAGCATAATTTTAAACATATTGCAATAATACTATTTTCAATGAACATTTTTTCAAGAAACATTGATTTGTCTTTTATAGCTTTTCAAAATATGTCAGTTATTTCTGCTACATTCTGTACTATTTTTTAAATTGAAGTACATTCTTAGCAATCAACTGTTGATAAATTATTTAACTGACTATATAAAATCATTATTCTATATGAAATGGGCCTTGCACAAGGGTTACACATAATATTCTCTTCTTCTCTACCCTTCCTTCCTCTTTGATGCCTTTCAGCGTAGAGGCGCGGCGATCCACCGGAGCCAGTCCCCTCGATCCTGAGCCAGCTGTTATTCCTGAGCCAGTTATTCCTCTCAAAGTCCTTCCTCTTTCTCTGCCCAACATGGTGACATATTCATCATATTTTATTCTTGACCTGCCTCTTGGTCTTTTGCCAGTTGATCGGGTTTCCATTATCTTCCTTGGGTCTCGGTTCTCGCTCATCCTGCACACGTGTCCAAACCACTTAAATTGGCATTTCTGCAAGCAGCAGGTGGTTTTCAATAAAGATACGGCCAGTTGCTCTCTTATTGTCTCATTCCTGACCCGGTCTCTTCGTGTTCTGCCTGACACTCTACGCAGGTACTTCATTTTCATGGCAGTCATACGGCTAATGTGTCTGTCCAACATTATCATAGAGTAGAGTCGGCCAACGATACCATAGAGTAGAGTCGGCAGAAAGACAGCTTTCAAGATGTGGATCTTGACCTGGTCGGTGACCTCTCTCTTGCCTACAATAGTGTTGCTGATCTGATAGTATATTTTATTTGCTTTTGCAATTCTGCTGGATACTTCTTTGTCAATGGTGGCAGTGTTGCTAATCACCTTTCCGAGATATGTGAAGTCATCAACAGTCTCAAGTTCCTCGCCGTTACAGAACAGGTGTACGTCTTCCTCTTTTCTTGAGATTGCCAGGACTTTACTTTTAGTGGAGTTAATAGCCATTCCTTTTCTCGATAGCTCTTCTTGCCATTCAACTCTGTTTTCCTTTATCATCACAGACAAGAACAATATCGTCCGCGTATAGATATGCCTGTACTGATATTGTTCTTAAATTCCATTTCCCTATTACCGTTCTCTCCGTCCTTCTCTTACATATCTTGTGAATTTCATCCATAAATATGATGAAAAGAAGAGGACTAAGACTGTCTCCTTGCTTTACTCCTCGTGCCATAGGGAAGGGTTTTGAACTCATACCATTTATTCGTACAATACCTTATGTTCTTGGTATATTGATACTGCTTGAATTAGGGGAGCCGGTATATCTTTCGCTCTTAAGGCCTCCCATATGGCTTCTCTGTCTCACGAGTCAAAGGCTGCTCTGAGGTCCAGAAAAGCCAGATATATATTTCTGTCCTTGTCCCAGAACTTCTCCATTATGTTCCTGAGAACAAAGATATTGTCCTGGGTCTGTCTACCCGGTCGGAATGCAGCCTGTTCTTCTTCTTGACCATCTTCTACTAGCTGCCTTAGTCTGTGTTCCAAAATGGAAGTGTACATTTTATACACTACGGCAAAGAGGCATATTGGCCTATAGTTTGTCCAGTCACTTGGGCTTCCTTTTTTGTGAATTGGCACGATTATGTTGTGTTCCCATTCTCGGGGGATCTACTTCGTATCCCATATCTTTTGAAAAAGCACCTGCAGAACTTTAATCATTTCTGGACCACTATATTTAATAAATTCTGGGCAAATCCCATCATGACCCGCAGCTCAATCTTGATCTTCTGTACTACTCGTTCAACACCTACCTCCCATATAACTCCTAGTTCATCATCGGTTTGAGGGGGATCCGGCATGTCAATAGGGCTATTGTTATCCAAGATGTTGGTGTAGTGTTTTCTCCATCTATCTAAGATTTCCTCAGATTGGGTCAGCACTTCTCCTTTTTCATTCTTAACATTTCTGACAGGTTTTGGTCTATTCTCTTTTAGGGACTTGACTTTCCGCCAAAACTTCTTCACATTTTCTCTGTAGTCACATTCCAGAGATTTCCCAAAGTCCTTCCAAGCCTTCTGGTTTTCCTCTCGTACTAACCTTTTACATTCATTTCTCTTGGCTCTATATACCGCCAGGCTATCATTAGTACGGTTAACCAGATACTCTTTCCAGGCTTCCTTCTTTTGTTTAACTATTCCCTTGACTGTATCATTCCACCATTTTGTCCGTTTTCTGCCCATATTCATTTTCTTTGTTCAACATACTCTGGTGGCTACTTCTAGTACCGTGTTTTTAAAGTTCTTCTACAGGTCCTCTAAGTTTCTGTCAAGGTCTATCTCTTTGAGTCTCTCTTTACTGGCCTTGATATACTCATTCCTCTTTTCTACAGACTCCAGGATCCGTACATTATTCTTTCGTACAGTTTTGGACGCCCCCTTCTTTCTGGTATCACCCATCAACAGCAAGTGGTCAGTGCCTAACTCAGCTCCTCTAATAACCTTGACATTAGTGAAATATTTTCTTACATCACTACCATAGATAAAATAATCAGTGATGCTGTTTCGCTGTCCAGAGGAGAAAGTAATTTTGTGGACTTTTTTGTGGGAATATAACGAATTTTCTATTATGAGATGGTTGTCAACGTAGAACTCTATAAGGCGGTTACCATTGGAATTAATTGTCCTCTCGCCGCCATGTCGGCTAATAACTCCATGCCCAGCTTGATAATCCCAGCCTGTTCTAACATTAAAGTCTCCCGCAATGATAACTTTCCTATTATTATCTCTGCACTGAGAAACTACTCTTTCCAGATCCATGTAAAAGAGTTCCTTGTCCGCAACCACTGCATCCTCAATAGGAGCGTACAGCTGTATGAAGGAGGTCAGCCAGAACGATGCGAGAAGATATTGGTTGCCAGTTTTCAAGGCTAGCCATAACCTTTTCGGACATGACAATACCTACACCTTCCTTGCCATAGCTGCCCTTTGGGACCCCTGAGTATATCAGAGTGCATCCATTGTCCAACTGTATCTCCCCATTTCCTTTCTTTTTAGCTTCACTCACGATGTCAATTTTGTACTTTGTTATTTCTTCTGTAAGCTCGGTCTCCTTTCCATTGATGGTTCCTATGTTCCAGGTTGCCATGCGTAAATCCTTGTCCATGCCGTGTCGTTTCCGAAAAGACTGTCCAATTCCGAGGCAATTTATCGTTCTCTGAATCAGTAATTCTCTTTTGTGGGTGATTGGCCCGACATAAGAGGCCCCTTACCTAGGGACAACAGGGTCCCAATGTTTATTAGGAATCGGGTTCCTTAGTTAGATTGCCTTCACCATGGCTTGGAGTCCTACCTGCCCCTTCGCAGTGAGCTTCCTTACAGAGCCTGTGAATGCTGCCGTTGACCCGTTTAACTTGGTTCTTCCGCCACCATTCTTGAAGATGTGCCCTGCTGATCGGCACACTCCCCCTGATAAACCTAATCCCGGAATACCTCCAGGTAGCCTTACCAGGTAACCTTACCAGGGGATTGGTTACCACCACCTCAGATTGGGTTGCTCGGCTTAGCAGGGTCCACCGATGGGTAGGTGAGAGTGGAGTTGGGAAGGAGAGGCTAAGTAGCCGATTTTGGCCATGTAAGGCGCATCACTTCCCCTTAGACACATAATATAAGAAATTAAAAAACAAAATATATTGTTTATACTTCACTTCATGTTCGACCTTCCCACTCTGGCAATAATAATAATTAACTTAAAGGTTAAGTCCGAGTACATAAGGACACTAAGACCCAATTAACATCATCAGATGACATACAGTCAATTTATTCGCAAGCAAGAAAACAGATGAATTTTAAATTTAATGTTTATTTTTTATTGAGTTTGTAACTCCATTATGAATTATTTTTAAACTTGAGGATCAATTGCTCCAAAATAAATCTGTCAGCTTCAGTGTGAGACTCAACTTGATCCCCGGCCTTGATGAAGACGAAGGTGGGAGTCGTAGTTACGTGATACCTCAGAGCCAGATCTTCGTGGTATTCTGCGGTCACCCTGAAGAAGGCAACGTCTCTATGGGCCGTAGCCATTTCCTGAAACGGTTCCAGCATCGCCTGCGAACGTTCCGAAAAGTCTGAGTGGAAATGGACTACAACGAGCTTATCCCCAGCTTCAGCTAACTGCATATCCAACTCATCTATGTTGTCTATAAGAACTGGACAGTTTTCGATTCTCTCGTACATTATTATTTTATTATTTTTCTAGTGTTTACATTAATTCAGTATTTCATAATAATTTATAAGATGTATTTCAATCATCTGTTTCCTAAAAAAAATTGACTATTGCACTGTATCGAAGGTCAGCGGAGAGGGGCGGGAGTGCATTTTCTATTCTTTTCATAACACATGGAACACGATAAAAGTTTTGGAAATGTCTGATATATATATATATCATATATACATATATATATATATATATATATATATATATATATATATATATATACACATATACATATACATATATATAATTTCAGTATGTTTTACCGGACATTTGCACCAAATTTAGTTAGAGGATTGAAAATTTGTATGTGGATTGAGTTGGTGTCGTCCCTCTAGAAATTGAGCTAAAAATTGTTGTTTTAGAAATGTAATTAAATTGCCTATAAAACAAAAGAAATTTCATCGAAATCAGACCAGAATTACCAAACATATGATTATTTCAACTGTTTTAATTAACATATTTTTAGTCGTTTTTTCACGAAAATAATATACTATTACGAAGTTCAGCGCAGAGGGACGAGAGTGCATTTTATATCCGTTTCCTAACTCTAGTTATAAAAGTTTAGGAAAAATATGATATATATATTTCTTCCTCTCCTCCCTCCCCTACATCTGGGCACTTCGCGTGGCCTTCTTTGGATCAAATGAGTTTCTTTTCAAGGCAAAACTATATCATAAACGTGGCAGTAAATTTCAGTATGTTTACCGGACATTGCGGATTTTAGAGTTTTGCGCATCTCAACAGACGCACCAAATTTAGTTAGAGGGTTGAAAATTTGTATGTGAATTGAGTTGGTGTTATAGGAGTGCCCTTTGGATGTCTCAACTTTTTTAGTATTTTTAAGGATTCGCGTCTCTCTATAACCCCTCCAAATTGGGCTAAAATCTTTTGTTTGAGAAAAATAACCTATAAAAAAAGAAGTTTCATCGAAATCCGACCAATATTAACAAAAATGTGATTATTTCAGCTGTTATAACATATTTTTAGTCGTATTGCCCTCCCCTCCCTCCAAAAAAATACAATTACACTGTACAGAAGTTCAGTGGAGACAGATTATGAGAGTTTTGGAAATTTCGGATATATTTTTTTTCACTACATTTGGGGCTCCCTTTGGGTCAAATGAGCTGAAATTCGGTTGTAGGGCTGAAAATTTGTACATAAATTGAGTAGGCTTTAGGGTGTATCAAATTTTTCCTTCTTTCTCCGTTATTTTAATATTTTGTATTTAAGCGAAAATACGACTTTAGTACGAATATCTGCTCCTCACGTTTTTTTTTTTCAGATTTTTTTTTTTATTCTAAACCCCATGGGATGTGATGTGGGGTTGATATTCAGGGTTATAAGTTGGGATAGTAGGGATCTCTTATGGCATCGGATGCATTTTAAGAGTGGGAGGAGAAAAGGAGAAAATTTAGAGATTATGGAAAATACGAATCAATATTTATTGCTTAGTGCAAAACAAATTTTGTGAGAGACGATGTGAGACGATGTGCTGCTGAAAATGCTTCATGAATGTTTGTGTCAATTCTTTGAAATTATTTTAAAAAATTAATAATTTTCATAGGTAAGCGAAAGTTGTGAGACGCGCACTGCACCAGATTTTATATTTTTAAGTCAATTCGACATATAATCTCGTTAATAATAATAATCGACGTTTCGCTATGCTTTGCCGTTTCGGCTTCATCTCGGTCCATAACCTCTGACAGTTAGCACGTAAGTAGCAGTATAAGCAGCGGGCACTTCATTAATAGGCCATTATTCATGAACCGTAATGGACTACTTGGGACTTGGGAGGCAGTTTGAAGTTGTGATCAAAGTCCCAGGGGACTTGACCCGTCCCAGATATGTGGGCTACCGCTCAAGCAATATGATCCAGTCAATTATGAATGAGCCAACTTTATCCATTAACTTAATTTGAGTCACGAAGGAAACAGACAAGGCATTTTCACAATTAAAAATATGTATTATCTTGTTTTTTTCTGTAATTTGCTAATACATAAGCTGGTGTAACTTTTTTAATACGTCCATCTGAGAGGTTTTAAAAAACACACACATTTATATGATTACATACGTAAACATTGTGTTATATTTTAACATAAATAAAATATTAACATAATTTTTTTTTAAATTGTTATTAATAAAAATGTATTAATGAGAAATAAATAATAAAATTGCATTAAATATTGCACTGAGTACGCATAATACTAAAATATTATTTTTAATATATATATATATATATATATATATATATATATATATATATATATATATATATATATATATATATATATATAAGTTAAGCGTCGGCAGCTTCAAAAATCAAAAAAAAAGGAAAAAGGGTTAAGTAATGACACGCACAGTATCCGAAATAAGACTAACTTTATTCAGCTCTTAATTCGCCTTTTATACATTCTGACTGTTGTTTACAGCCGTATATGGTATTAAGGCTAATACTGCTGCACTCCGGGCCTTAACTTCCCCCTGCCAGTTTACGAACATTTCGTAAACTTTACAAATACATAGGCACGAAGTGCATTGTATTCAGCCGTTAATACCTTACAATCCAAACTTATTAACTATGAATAAACTTACATTTCCCTGTTCTCTATAATCACTGCACTCACATTTTAACACTATGTCCATGAATAGTAAATGCAAAAGAAAAACACACAAAACAAAAAAAAACAATAGCCATACATCAAAAGAAAAAAAATAAAAAAAAATAACTATACAAACTAAAAAAATTTCTGTGCAACCTAAAGACCAAATAAAATATAACTCTTCTGTACTCCAAATTCGCTATTGTACATGTTCCTGTGTACAATGGTTCTGTGCGCTGAGACGGGGGCACTCCAGCTCGTTACGGTAGCTCTGACTCTACTATTGGCAGCTTTAACTGCTCGATATGAACTGTCCTTCTCTTTTTAGGTTCACTGACACTCTCAATGGTGACAGTGTTATGTTCCCTAATTATAATCACCCTGAATGGCCCCTCGTATCGCAGCGGCTCCTTTCCCCTATTGGAAATTATCTTCCGATAAACTATGGACCCGATTCTTATCTCCCCCATCGCGTCCTTTACACGTATATTTTCCCGCGCTACCCTACCGCGCTTCTCCTTCTCAATTTTCGTTCGAACTTTCTCCCACCGTCAGACGATATTCGCTCTGGCACCCCGTAAAATTGGAACCACGTCTGGAGAGCTCTCATTACCGCTTCCGCTGATCGTTCCTGGATCTCTTGCGCCATCGCTACTTTACTGAAGAGATCGATGATCGTGACCCACTTGTACCGTCTCCAGGTGAACGTATCCACTTGTAGGTCTCCTAACGGCGCATCTGCAGTTGGCGTCTCCTGCTGTTTACCTTTTGGGGGATGTCTGTCGTATTTGGTGGCGAGACATATGGAACATGCTCCGATGGTCTCTGTGATGGACTTCTTCATTCCCCACCAAAAATACTTACGCCGTAATGCCCGCAACGTTTCGGTCACCCCGCGGTGATTTGTCTTGCCCTGGTGAGACGCGAGCGTCAGCTCTTTCTGGCGTTCTTCGTCTCTCACGGTCTCTACCATTAGCTTACAGCGGATGAAAGTCCGATCCATCCCGATTTGTTCAGACCGCCATAATTTCTTAATCTTCTCCCAGATCGTTGCGTTTCCCACGTAGATATGGTAGATCACCCCTGGTTTTGACGCGTCCTTCAGGGCCCTGCAAATCTGGTCCTCTCTCGCCCCTGGTTGCGACCAAATGGAGTTGATCTTGCTGCGTCCGTATCGAGAGTATTCTACTTTCATGAGGCCCGAAGTTCTGGTTTTCCAGATTATTTGCCGCCTCTTGTCGTTGATCAACTCTTCTATCTCTTCCATCTCCACCGGTCTTTCCTCGATCGAGCTCGTCTCTCCTGGGGATTCTTCCTCTTCGTCTAGTTCTCGCGAGCCCTGTTCTCCTTCTCTTTCAGGTGTCCATTCCGTCAAAAATTGACGCACGTCCCTCGATGGTCCTCCACCCTCCTCCTCTATGGCATTTATCATGATGGCCCTAGACAACCAGTCAGCGACTACATTATCTTTACCGGGCTTATATACGATTTCCATATTATATTGGGCCAGGAGCTCTTTCCAACGCGTAACCCTCGCCGAGGATTCCTTCAGCGTCCCCACCCATTGCAGAGGCCTGTGATCGGTATGTACGCGGAATCGCCGCCCGAATACGTAGGGTCTAAAGTGGTCCACGGCCCACACAATTCCTAGCAACTCCCGTTCCAAGGCGCTGTATCTAGTCTCCGCGTCCGTAAGGCGTCTGCTTGCGTATGCTACCGGGCGTTCACCACCGTCTGCTTCCTGGGATAACACGGCCCCTAACGCGTATTCACTCGCGTCTGTAGTGACATTAAACGTCTTGCCAAAGTCCGGAAATGCCAATACCGGCTCCTCTTGTAACCGCTGCATACATTTACGGATGTTACTTTCCATTAGCGGCGTCACTATTACCTTTGCTCCCTTTTTCAGCACTCTATTGAGGGGGACGAGGTACTCCGCCATTTCCGGCACAAATCGTCTGTAGTAATTGAGTGTCCCCAGTAGCCTGCGAATTCCTTTTACATCCCGCGGAACCGCCATTTTCCGAATAGCCTCTACTTTGTCTGTGTCTGGTTTGACTCCTTCACTCGTAATCGTGTGGCCTAAAAATTTGATTTGATCCTGCCCTAAAAGTGATTTTTCATTCGATAATTTTAGACCAAACTGGCGCACTCGTTCAAACACGCTACGAAGGTGCCTCGCGTGTTCGGCTTCCGATTTACTGAACACTAAGAGGTCGTCCATGTACACCTGGCATATTGTTTCGTCTATTCCCCTTAAGAATTCGTCCATAAGGCGTTGGAACGTTATCGGGGCGTTCTTCAATCCGAAGGGCATCCGCGTGAATTCGTAATGCCCCCTCTCAAAAGTAAATGCCGTTTTATGCTGGTCCCTGGGGTGCATTCGTATTTGGTGGTATCCCGCCTTCAAATCTAGCGTACTAAATATCGTCGCCCCACTCAGTCTGTCCAGAATGTCTTCAAACCTGGGGATCGGATATTTCTCGTCCAGCGTATTTTCATTTAATTTCCGGTAGTCTATTACCACCCGGTATTTTTCCCCATCTACTCCCGGTGCACTCTTTTTCTTCACCGCCCACAGCGGGCTATTATACGGCGATGTACTGTCAACAATTATCCCCTGCCTCTTTAGACTAGATAATTCTTCCCGAATATGTTGGCGTAGTGCTTGTGGGTACCGTCTTTCTTTTATGTAGGTGATCCTCTCCTGTTTCAACGGTATTTCGTGAATAGTTCGCCCCGTTACCCCGAGTGTATCTCCCTCCCTGAAGAAGATGTCCCTGAACTCCCTCCTAATCGCCTGCTTCCAATCCTCCTCATGACTAATTGCTCCTATCCGTGCTCTACCGTCTTTTATACGCTTCTGGCAATCGTAACTTCTCGTTCCTATCCTCATGTACCATTTTCCCTTGCGGATCCTAACCCGCGCGCCTACTCTCCCCAGCAGATCACAGCCAATAATCCTCTGGTATTCCCGGGGCATACTCCCTACTATATGCACCGCTAATGTGCCGCCTTTAACTCCCCATCTGTTTAGTCCCAACACCGCTTCCCCTTCTACTTTACATGGGCCACCCAGGGTGATTAGTTTACAAGTACATACCTGCGTCTGGGGTGCCCTCTCTCCTCCACACAGCCTCTCCAGCGCTCTTCGGGTCATGATGGTGTTGGAGCTTCCCGTGTCCACCAGGCACCTTACTCCTTCGGCTACTCGTATGATAGGCAACCAGCAAGCCTCCTTTACAATATTCTGACTTACTAACAGACGGTCGCCTCTCTGCTGGCACTCCCCTCAGATCGCCTCCTCTGCTCTCCATCGTCTGCTTCCTCCGTTCTTCCGGCCGCCTCTGGTTCCTTCGGTTCGTCGGCTTTCTGGCCCGCCCGACTCTTCTTCCGACTCGGATGAGCCCGATGCTTCAGACGGCTCTCGTGATGATGCGCTCCTTCTTAGCGAGTCGTCTCTCCTCCTTACTCTCTGAGCGTTCACCTCCATTGGTTCAGCTCTTGGTGGCTCCTTTCTCTGGTAAAGATACGGGCAATGTCTTGCGATATGTCCCTCAGTCCCGCATTCGAAACACCTGGTACGTGGGCACTGCGCTACCAAATGTCCGCTCTTTCCACATCCATGGCATTTCCTGTTGTCTCCTCCTCTCGTCCTGGTCTGGGGTCTGCTTTGACTCATCCTTTTCCCCGGTCCTGCTACTCTCTCCGGGTTGCTGTAAATCTGACCCTTTTTTCTCCAGGTCGTCAGCGTATTTCCTGGGCGCCCGTAGGTTACCTTGCTCCACCCCGCCTCTTCTACTTCCATTCGGATCTCCTCCTCTCTTGCGCTGCTGTCCACCATTTCTTGTGCACACTCCATGAATGAGCGGTCTCCTGGGAGGCCACCTTTAGTCCCGGTTTCTTTGGCTAACTGAACCTTTAGGATGGTGGACACAAATCCCATCCTTCCTTCTGTCTCGGCCGCACTCACCGTCTCCCTCATCTTCTCCGTAATCTGGTTAAATTTAGCCAACAGGGCTCCGGCGTACTGTCCCTTCGTCTGCTGGGGAGTTTTTACCTTCCTGAATAGTTGAAAGATATCTTCTTCTGGTGTCCACCTGCCGCCGCCGTATGCTTTCTTTAATCTGTCCTTCACTACCGGCCATGGTGTCTCCTCATCCGCTTGTATCTGGTTCAAGATACTGCGCTTGACCCTACACACCAGGGCCGCTTTCAGGGCTTCCGCGTCTCCGGGGTTTACCAGATCTTCTCTTAGCTTGGCCTCGATTCGTGCTATTAGGCGGTCACCTCCTTTTATAAAGTGATTTAGCTCACCTATGTCCCCCGAGAAGCGTTCCAGATCTGATACGGCGTTTCTCAGGTCCCGTGATGTAGCCACTCTAATCTTCATCCATTCCAGCGCATTTGCATGCGCCGCGGCTAGCGAGTCTTGGGGCAATGGCGGAACGTTCTGCACGTTCAGGACCGCCGGTCTCACCACTCCTTCGCTGGTCATTACTTATTTCCTTTTTTTCGTATCGTCTTTTAAGAGAAAAATAAAAAAATCTTTTACGAACGCTCCGTCCCGGGTTTCGGCACCAGTTAAGCGTCGGCAGCTTCAAAAATCAAAAAAAAAAAGGAAAAAGGGTTAAGTAATGACACGCACAGTATCCGAAATAAGACTAACTTTATTCAGCTCTTAATTCGCCTTTTATACATTCTGACTGTTGTTTACAGCCGTATATGGTATTAAGGCTAATACTGCTGCACTCCGGGCCTTAACTTATATATATATATATATATATATATATATATATATATATATATATATATATATATACATATATATATATTTTAAATTCTTAAAATTAGAACATTGAAGGAAATAAAACAAAAGAAATACATTCCCACCAATAAAAAAGTTGTGAAGTAGGAAATGAGAAAAGTTCGACAAAGGAATTGAGGAATCCAGTTGTTAACCGAATGCTGAAATAGATTATCAGTTTCTGCTGCTCATAAAATAAAGGAGAAAGTTTACAATTATTTAAAATAAACTCGAATCCAATCGATAAAGTCAGATTATTGTTACCGTTCACAGTCTAGTGTTACCACAAACATAAAAATCTGGTGCAATGCGAACATCATTCAACATTTAATTATAACCCTACTTTGAGTAGAAATTGGTGTAATATATACCGAAATAAAATTTAAGAATATCACCTTAACTATAAATATGAACTGAATTAACTACTATATACCAAAGATAATCATTTCTCGATTCAAAACAGCTATTCATTAATTATTGACGATGACAATACTTTCCTTTACTATATTTCATTATATCGTCGCCAACACAGTACTTTTTAATCAGGGACGAATATGAGAATGGCTACTTTTTAAGAGACCAGAATAGAAGTTTATACAAAGTTTGCTTCGTAACTTCTCCTTTCCGAATTATATTAGTCGTATTTTCCCTGAAAATACTAAAGTTTTGCACCATATCGAAATTCATCGGAGGGCAGTGAGGGTGCATTTCATATCCGTTTCGTACCCCCTAATACATGATTATGTTATGGGTATTTCTGAGATGCCTGATGTACTTTTTGAGTTATGAGCAAATAATTTTTTTGTATTTACCAAAAACAATAAAAAATTTTATTTATCATAAAAGTTTTCCTGTATTTTTGCGGTAATTTACTACGTATATGCAAAGTTATGGGGCTATGAGGAGTAGCATTTAACTAACGATTTTGATGAAACTTTAGGAAAGTTAGGAAACGAACGATTTACTTCTTATATATATATATATATATATATATATATATATATATATATATATATATATATACATAATTTTTGTTTTATATTTAATAAATCACCTTTTTTCTTACTAGGCTGGGATACTACCTCTATCTTGTGGAAGGAAAAGAGTCTGGTAAAGTTGTGCTGTAAACATATCTTTACTTGAAAAAAAAAAATATTCTGAATAGTTTCTTTTCTGTTCACTGTCTCCTAGATACTACTACCAGGATTTGCAGTAGCATGTAGTAACTAATTTTAGTTAGAAGTGATTACAGTTTATCGCTAGAGGGTTACTACAGTTAAACTGCTTGCTAAATCTTATCGTACAGAAGCTAAGTTGGCCAGTTCTAGTTATCTCTATCCTCTGTAGCAGCAGTAAATGCTAACTACACCGGAGCTCTGTGACAGCCCCCCCCTCTCTTTGTTCTCAATACTGCTCCTTGATAACATTGACAGCTCCATTGTAATTCATATCGCAGCTTGTTCTCAGTCGATATATTATCGATAGTGTCTCTTTCAGTAGGACTTGTTGCAGGTGATATTTATTTCAAAGCTGATTATTAACAGAAATTAAGTATTTGTCATTTTTTATTTTTATTTTATCTAAATCGGTTTAGTGCAGGGAGGGGAGAGGGGCGAATGCAACAATTCTTCTTATGAATACAAAAATAAAACATTTTAGAGATATTCATAACACCATGTTCAAAAAGCATAGACGATACCTGAAATGGCGTACTGGATTTTTTTTGCTCCTGGTTACGAACAGCGGAAAAATGCACCCACTTGATATTTATAGGTTATGATGAGAGGGAGAATATTTTTTGGTATAAAATGTGGTATAAAAAATTATTACAGTACATAGGAACACTAAGTATTTACAAATTATATGCTCAACTTTTATGCCCGATCCATACGAAGGCGACACCAAGAACAAAAACCCCCAAGGTGTAGTTTGGAAACAGCTGAGTTAGAGGAGGGACGAAGGGGGAAAGTAGTAATGCTGGTGAGAGGGAAGCGACGGTTCTGCACCAGTGGTCTGGTTTCTTAAGTTTATTCGGTTGTTGAATATCCTAAAAGAAACAAAGGAGCAAACACGGTGTGATAAAAACATTAGATAAAAACATTCCCTTTACTACCGCATTCCTTTTTTGAGTTACATTAATCTTTCATCCTTTTATAAACTATAGATTTTCTTTCAGTAAAATTGATATGAAAGGAATTTTTGATCTCATATTTTCATTATATATATATATATATATAAAAAAAGAAAGGCGACGTCACCTAGCAAGGTTATCTTATTTCTTTTTAGCTTAATTTGAATTTTACGGAATATTTAAATAACTAACCGTAGTCAGTTAAAAAGAACACATGTAAATAATGATCATATGGAGTGGTAAAGGGGAGGTTATGTTGACATTATACTATAGTGTGTTAGAATTATAAATTATTTTATTGTGATTAAATAGCTTTAAATGCCGTTTCTCTTTTTGTAGGTAAGATTGCTAATTGTCAATTAAACCTGTGATTTATGAATAAATTATGTTAGTAATAAAATCAACTCTTTTTACGTATGTACATACAGTATATAACACTAATGCAGTATGACATCATCTTGAAAGCGTCATACATCTGCCCAGTACTATTAATTTTGTTTCATATTGAAATCTAGTTTGTTACATGCATTGTGGAGAAAAAATAACTGACGCATTTTGAAGGGCTGTAAAAAACAAACCAATCTCCAAAAAAAGTACACTGAAAATAATTTTTATTTACAATGGATTTTAAAAATTACACCTTCCAAATGTCGACCGCTATCGAAATTTCCCATCACCCTTCTAGTCATTTCTGGTAGAATGGCATTGATTTCTTGTTTGTCCTTTTCCTTTAACTCGTCAAGAAAACGAGATCCGTTTCTAAGCACTTATAGATATCCACAGAGAAAAAAGTCGCATGGAGTTCATCTACCGACAATGGCGGCCATCCAAAGTCACTCCTCAAAGAGATCAATCAATCAGTCAGTTTGACATTTACCTCAAAACTCCAAGCAAAAACAGAGATGCGTAAGCCATGGAACCACACATCCTCTGCGTCAATGTCATCCAATTTAGGATCCTCTCCAGGGTGTTGGATACTCCAATATATGCACGTAACGGTCGGAGTTCACAGTTACCGTGAAACCTTCCTCGAAAAACTACGGGCTGATAACATCGAAGTTACCAAAAACCGTTAGAGAACCCTCCCGAAATGTGCCATTTACTGTATTCTACCAAACATCCTCCTAACATATAATAATAATGGTAATATTTTTCATTAGGTTAATTCGTTTCATTCGAATTAACAAGTCTCAAGTCGATAAAGGTTTATCTTATTTGACTTTTTTTCAAAAATAGAAGACTTTTCTAAGAACTAAATTTTAACAATATCTAAATAAAGAAAGATTAGAAGAAAAGGAAAAATGTATACCTCGAATCCGAATGATTGACTATTTGATGTAAGCCACATTAATCTGGAAAACTTTAGGAGGGAAAATAAAAGTGAAAAAACAGAGAAAATAAAAAAGGAATCAGGAAGGGACCTGAGTAGGCCACGAAGGAAACCTACCATTCGTCACGGTCTTTTTCTCTTGTCGTCTCAACCTCTTTGTCGTTGATCGTGAACGAGCAACCTTGTTTTCAGTTTATTCAAGGTCAAAATAAGAAAATAAATCTCTCTCTAGCTAGGTTTATATTTTTTTAGTACTTTTTTCATTGCCCTGAAGAAGGCCTATTCGAAGGGCCGAAATCTCCGCATACGTAAATAGTAAAAATACAGAGTCTTTTATAGAATAGGCTTTTATAGAATTTACTTTTCAATTGCTCGAGCTATATGGAAAAAATAAAGTTGAAAGAAGAAGGCGATTCTATTGAATTTCGGATAATATGCCGTAGACTAGGACACATAATGAAATTTTGTGATACAATCGACAGATATAGGTTTTTCAAAAATATTACTTTTTGTAAAAATACCTCGATGTTGATCTTCTTGAAAGAATATTTCAGGACATTTAGGAATTTCGGCCTCCAAAGTAACACCCCTTTAATATGGTTTATTATAAATGTTTCTTGTTTTACAATTGGTAAATAAAATAAATGTTTCAATAACCTATACGTTATTGCGTAGGTTGCGTATATTTATCATATATTTGATAACGATCACTGTAGTTAGTGAAAAGTAACTGGTGTACCTAAAAGACGCGAAATACATTAATGCATGTTTTGTATTTTACATATTGTGTTTTTTTTTTCTCATCTCTTAAACAGTACATATAGTTGGACGTAGGTATTAGGCTGAGGCCTGAGTTAAAGCGTTTCGAGGGGCGTGTAGAGTGTGAAACTGTAGGCTCATGTACCGGCCTCAGCGAAACAGGGCGTTTAGCGGGCGGGCTCTTGCGCGCAGTAGTCCTCTGTAAACAAATATCTGTTTCACTGAGACCGGTACATGAGCTGTGCCTGCATGAAACGTCTAGTAAAACGCTTTCACTCAGGCTGCAGTCTTCCATGTTTTTATTTTGTGAGAATTTTTAATGACATTCTTCCCAATAAACGTATAATACGTTAAAACACAGCTGTTATTTTTCTATTTTATTTTTTCAAACACAATTTATAAAATACAAATTTAATTTTTTAAAGCGCAAAATGGAACAAGTTAACAAGCCACTCCACGTCAGAAACTCTGAAGACTTCCACGCTCAATTGCTCAAAGCAGGAGGTAGGCTTGTAGTGGTCCATTTCCACTCTGACGACTCCTATCCTTCGAAGGAAATGGAACCCAAATGTAAAGAACTTGCTGTGGTTCATAAGGACGTGGTCTTCTTGAAGGTGAACATCGAACACGAAGAGCTGGCCGAAACGTACAACGTATCAATGACTCCTACATTCCTTTTCCTCAAGGGCGGGAACGAAATAGAAGTGGTCACAGGTGCAAACGAACGCAGGCTTGACAACTTGATCCATAAGCTTAAGCATTAATGAAATCGGGTTAAATCATTCAAACATAAAAATAAAAATATCACCTGAATATGATATATCATAATAGTTGTTTATTTCCAAAATGAATCCTAATCATCATTGACAAACTTTCAGGTACCGCGAAAAACTATACTTTCTATTCCAATTGTGATATCAAAACCATTTTTTTTTTTTATATATATTAGACAAATCTTTATTCTAGCACCTATTATCAAAAATCTTTGATTATATTAATATTGGTAATTATTGGAATCACACGCTGCTTTATCAAAAGGGGGGCGTGGCCTGATTAAGGTTATGCACCCTCACGTCACCAGTTCAGAATACTACCCTTTTGGTTTATACAATAGTTAACCCTTTTCTTTAATTGTTTGGGGGTCCCTTCATATATTCACTTGAGGATTTAGATGATCACTGATCAATTAATAATAATAAGGAGTTTTGTTTTTAGGTAACTTCAGTTTTGTGATAATACACCATTATGAACCATAGCATGAGTATAAAATAATAGAAAAATCATCCAGTTCCAAGACCGATTAAAATTTATTAAAAATTTTAATTCAATTGTAGGATAAAAAATATATGAAAATATATGATATATAGTTCATAATGGTGTATTACCACAAAACTGAAGTTACCTAAAAACAAAACTCCTTATTATTATTAATTGATCAGTGATCATCTAAATCCTCAAGTGAATATATGAAGGGACTACCAAACAATTAAAGAAAAGGGTTAACTATTGTATACACCAAAAGGGTAGTATTCTGAACTGCTGTAATTAATCTGCTATGGTATTTCTTCAGTGTTTGTTCAATATCCTCTCCAATATTTTTTTCTCTCACCTCTTTTATTCTCCTCAGCAATAACAAATAATCAATTTCATCATAATTATTTTGTTATAATTAAATTTATTTGTTATTTTATTTTACATTTTTATCAAAAATTTTCATTAAATAATTTATTGAAAGTTATAATGATAAAATTAGTAGGATATTTAATTAATATATAGTAATTCGGGAATAACTGGTGACGTGAGGGTGCATATACTTACTCAGGCCACGCCCCCTTTTGATAAAGCAGCGTGTGATCCCAATAATTACCAAAAAAAATTACCAACTACCAATTTATTTATTTATTTATTAAAGCCCTACTCAATTAATTAATTAACAATGAATTTAATCAATTGATTCCTAGCTTCGTAATTTTTCTTATTCGTAGTAAGTGTGATTGATAATCTAGAAAAGTACAGAATATCGTGATTAATGCGATGGGGAACATAAAATTTTATTTATTTTAACTTTATGTTAATAATAAGAAAAATGTGTTCATTTCTGTGTTTACTGTATATAACTTTTCATTCGTTTCTTCGATGTAAACATTATTATTTTAATTAAATTCCTAGTTGGTAATTATTGTGGTTAATTTTCTGAAAAAGCGGAGACAGTCGTGATTATCGTCAGTGGGAAACGTAAAATTATGTATATTTCGGTAATTATTTACCAGGAAGAAGTGAACGTTTCGAAAAACAGTGACGAATGTATAAGGGAAGGTGGTGGGGACGTAACCTCAATGTCAACATGTGAGACACGCCCCCTTTTGTTATCAGCAGCGTGTGATCCCAATAATTACCTTAATATTAATTAAATAGAATTTATATTTTAAATAGGCCGTGATTTTCAAAAAAATCATTTAGGTTTAATTTTGGTAATAAACGATTCATTTGACTTATTAGTTATATTGAAATAATTAATATAAAGCACATCGCTAAGATAAGAAAAATTATATTATTAAATTATATTAAAATAAATTATTTCAATAGTTTCAAAAAAAACAGATTTAAAAAAAAGCAAATAATTTCAAATTCATACAAAATGTCAATGTTAAAGTTTTTGACTTGAATACATTAGGGCTTCAGTCGTAACTATCGAAAAGCCAATCGATATAAAAGATTTTGAAATTCTGCCTAATAATTTCGACTCGCACTCGCTGAAAAACGGAGCAACCAAACAAAAAAAAAATCATTAGAATCAAAATTGTAGATAATTTACTATTCTTAGAGTTAGTTTAAATGAATATTAGAATTTATCAGAATAATACATGGCTTTCAAGTTATAAGCAAAACAAGATTTTTTTTTTTTATATGCGCCCAGGAAAAATTCGAGATAACAAGGTTGGAATTTGTAATCACGAACCTAAAAAACCTTAATAAGCAAATTTTTAAAACTTTAAAACAATACTTTCCACCGAGATCCCTTTCTGGTCCCCTGTTTATTAGACTTTTTTTTTATCCGAAACTATCATGCGGCGCGTCAGCAGCATTCCTTTGATATATAAATTTCTGTTTCAGATGGAACCGTTGGGTGGATTCGAAAACTGAAAACTGCGATCGATTCAGGATTTTTTTCTTCAATCAAACTTTTTTTAAAAATTTTGATTTCAAATTTGAATAAATATTTGTTTGAAAATTTTCAAATCTATTTTCCACCATTCTCCTCGCCATATTGAAAAATATTTTTGGTAAATCTTTGGAATTGCTACTAACGACTATTAAGTGGTCTAGATTTTCAGACCAGACTATATTTTCACCCACTACGCATGCGCAATTAAATCCTCAAACCGACGGATCCTTCTCAGCTGGTGTAGGGTTAGGTCAGACTTCCAGCCTTTTTACGAAGGGGTTTTGCAATGCTAAGAAGACTCTCTACAGAGGAAAAAGGTTAATTTGATCCATGACCAACTCATTCGGGTTATGCTATTAACAATTTCGATCCAAGGATCAAGTCAGGAACTGTGAACCATCATACGCCAGGGAACGGAAGAATGGTAAGCCAGAGGTGTAGTAATGATAAACGATTGCTGACAACAAGTGGCGCATTCGGATTCGTTGAAGGTCAACGCCGCCTTTTCATTAAAAAATGAATGCAATTTTCTAAAACTTCATGGACGAAAATCTATTGATCCTTAGTTTTACACATAATTGGTAAATTTTTAACACCACTTGGACTAAACTTCCCAGATCGGAAGCTAATAGAACGTTGAAGAGATTGGCAATGATATTTAAACTTAAAGATGGTGTAGGAAAGAAGGCGGTGGGGACAAGAGATCTGTTCGGTAAAAGGCGGGAAGTCTGACCTAACCCTACATGACTATTCCAAGTGAAAAGCATCCATCGGTTTGAGTATTTAATTAGGCATGCGCAGTGGGTGAAAGTATAATCTGGTCTGAGAATCTAGCCCTCTTCAAGGTCGTTAGTAGCGATTCCAAAGGTTTACCATATTTTTTTAATAAAAATCGGTCTATTTTTATAATTTCCATTTCTCTCACACCTGCTGCTCCCTTACGCCTTAAGTTAACAAATTCAGGTGAAAGAGTAGTGTTAAGAATTTACTTTATTTACAAAAGTATCAGAGAGATTGCATTCTTACATGAGAGTACATCTTACACCTGTTCTGTTGGCATCAGGCCTATTATGAACATGAACATGAACATATTGTTACAGACTATCTGCTCGACTGCTTCTACTCGACTCACAGTCAAGGCCTTGAAAACCTTCTCTCCCTTTCTATTTCAACTTGCGACGATATCCCTTGTACTTATGGTCATTGGGTTTCAAACGTCATTTTGGAGCTAAACAAAGAAGATGGTAATTCAGCTGGATTTTGGTTTCCGGAGACATGATGCCAGTCTTGAATTACTGACATTGCTATTATTAAAACAAGTTTTTGTACAATTTTTTTACCGTTTCTGTTCTGTGTCTTCCGTAGCTCTGAGGCAAATCTTTCTGCATGTGGTTGTGTATTTTTTCTTTCCCCCTCTCTCTTATAGTCTCCAACCATGCTTTCATTTTTAATACCAGCTCGAATATTATTCTTTTTATTTTATTTTTTCCTTGCAAAGAAGATTCAACTTTCAGATTTCAGTTATTCTGGGTCAACCTCTGTGGTTTTTAGTCGTATTTTATCCGAAAAAAAAGAGACTATTGCAGTGGGTCGAAGGTCGGCGGTGAAGGACCGCGTTTTCTATCCGTTTCATAACCCGTAGAGAAAGATTATGCCAGTTTTGGAGATGTCTTATATACATATATTTTTTTCCCGCCACTTTTGAGCACCTCCAGCGGCCCCCTTTGGATCAGATGGGCTGAAACTCGGAAAGTAGGACTTTCTTCCAGTTAGAACGATGAATGCACGATTCTATGAACGTGCATGAACGATTTCATGAACATGAACATGAACGATTCTATCCTTCCAGATAGTACGATGCCACTAAACAATGGCTAAATTCCAGTCTAAATTTCGATATGTTTAATTGAAATAATCGGAGTTTTAAAGTTTTGAGTATCTCTACAACTCCACTATGAAAACTCCATGATCTTTCCCCCTTTTTTTTTTTCTTCAAACATTATTCGATAACTTAGGTCTAGCTGATGATATCTTCAGCTGTTGTTTTTTGTTTACGCATTAACACGGATGGTCAAGTGAAAAACCAGATAGAAATTGTAAAGGGATTAATTTTGTTTTTAATAAAAAAAAAAGATTAACTCTATAACGGGTTCTGTAATTATTTGTGAATTGTCATTGATAATTGTCATTATAGGACTGAAAATTATCTGAATTGTGTTGGTGTTAGGGAAGTATCTTTTGGGAGTCTCATCTTGGTTCCCTCCCTCGGATTTTTCGATTTTTTAAAATATTTTTGCACCTTCAAAATCCCTCTAGATTGAGTTAGGATGACTTATGATGGCATGCACTGTAAATATAAAAACATATTTTAACATAGATCTATTTTTAGTTCGGAGCGATTATCAACTAAATTCATTATCTAAGACTAATGACTTTATCGGAGCATCAGTAATTGAGAATCCTAAATTGCCTATTAAGATTTTACTAGGTTTTCACATAATATTACACATGAATGTTAGGGATTATGACTTATCTGTTTGCCTTAGTAGTCTCTGATGCTCACCTTGAAACCGCTGCCGCCGAAACCAGTGCAGTCTTAGACGCGTTTCCTCAGCCGCTGTTTCGAATTTTCTGGCCTCTCCTGACTCGGTTCTTCCTCCAGACTCGCTACGAACCCTGTTGCATTAGCTCATCAGCTGCTCTGCTTCCACACTTCCAAGCTTGACTCACTGTCTTCCTTTATCGCGTCCCTGTCCTGTTTCTTTCCCCTTCTCTTCTTGAAATATCTATTTTCCAGACATTTTGCCCCCATTCTCCTTTGGGGCTTCCTATTGGTTGGTCTTATAGGAATTTTCATTAGGGGCGTTCCTTTGAAGCGACTTCCAATCTCCTTTTGAAAATTTAGATTATTGTCCCCGTTTTTTGGGGCGTCAGTTTTATTAAGTCTTGCCGGCAGGATTCTTTCTTTTATTTGTATGATGCTTTTAAGCAGAATTCTCTGCCTTAACTTTTATGATAGCTTGTCGGCATCTAACCTGACGCCGGCCTCCTCAGGTGCTGACCATGGTCGAATAAAGTATGTGACAACTACTAAAATTACCTATTGTTTGATTACAATTATTTAATCGAAAGCATCTCCTTGTATCCCAGTATTCTCAATACGTAGCACAATAATAAAGTTCTTACCTTACCAGCGAGCTGCAATAGAGAGATGCAGCTCTCATTTCTAGTTTTCTGAACTAAGATTTCAACTCTGGATCATTTTTTAGTATATTATTTTTCACTGAACTAACCAAAATCGTAAATTATCTCCTTTACTGACTTTTTAGTGATGTGACTATTTTTAATTCTTCAGCACTCGTTCTAGTTTATGAGCCAATGACACATCGGATTCAAATAGGATCGTCTTGCTGTCCAGAGCGAGAGCATTTTCGGTGAAATTTAGATTCAATCTGGTCAAATTTTGATGTTCCATTCAACGTGGAGGTTGAACGTATGATGCAAACCAAGAAGCTTTGAAGGTTAGAACTATTATTTTTTCACCTTGATTATATGGGTACAAACATGTAAAAAACAAAAGTACTAACATGGGTGATGTCGGCAGAGCTTTTGGCAGCCAAAAAACCTTAAAATTTAAGAACTTTTTTGGTTTTTCATCTATAATTCCTAAATGATACATTCAATCGAAATAGTTAAAACAAATTAAGACCTGACCCAAAAAAAAAAAAATAAAAATAAAATAAATAAATAAAAAAAATATAAATAAAATAAAATAAAATATTAAAACGAATAGTAACATTAAAATTTCACTTTCCGATATTTGTGTGCAGAAAAATGTATATGATTTCATAGTTTATGGAAACAGCTCGTTTATTAACCTTTGTTGATCAATCGTGCTCCTTAAATAACTTTTGATCAATATCAGCTTGCTGAAACTCCTTTCTCCAGAAGAAACAGAAACTGGGATATCAAGGAATATTCTTAAGGTTGGAATAAACCACTTGCAGTTTATTTTTATAAATTAAACTAAATGCGGATGAAGTAGTGTTTTAAGAAACTTTCAATTTCAAAAATAAATTCTTGCTAGAAAGGTCTTTAACGTAGGTATCTGTCAATTAGGCTGCTTTGGCCTTTTTGCCATCTTCCATTTATGAATCTGGACACCAGTCAAAAAACTAAACTGGTCTATACTACCTGCAGCAGTTACCAGGATCTAATAGAAACAAAAGGAAATCGAAAACAGCCGAGAGAGCTTGATTCAGCCTAATCCCACTCCATAAAATTCGATTTTTTCTTTATTTCAAATTCGATAGTTGGTCAAGATAGGGAAGATGTGGAATCCGACTTTGTTTTTGACATGTCAGTGCTAGAAATTTCAAAAAATCGTATTGTTCTCTATGGTAATTACTAGCTTTATACATTCACATATCCTACCAATTTCCAAGTTGCGCTTCAAATTAGCAAAATTCAATTTTATCAAAAAAGTCAAATTGGTGCTTCCGAATTGAAGTGCGGGTGATATAGAACCCCTTCGTGTTTTTTTTTAAATTTATTTCTTTAAATATTAAAAAAAAAATTGCTCCGCAAAGTAAGATAGAACAATTGTTTTAAGTAAAAAATTAATTTTGCTATGTGAACCCTGCTTCATTTCCTAATCTACCCCTTCCTTCTCTTCAGCCAGTGATATCTCTAGCTTCCTCCATATCCTCATTTGTTGTAGTTTCTCTTCCAGATTTTTTATTTTTGTTTCTCTAGAGTGTTTCTTGAAGATATTTCTGAGAGGGAAGCAGTGGAACCCGGTTCCATACAATCAGCACCATATTAAAAAATCCCTGAGTTGGATTTGATATGTTAAATAAGCGACATTAAAAGAAAATTGAACTTTTCAACATGAACATCCAATGAAAACTAAACTAACAACCTGCCCTGAACATTGCCTCTCCTTAGCTACAGATTGAGGCAGCTACTGTTATCTCATTATTACTTACCGCCAAAATATTAAGGGGTTTCATAACACCCGCATGACTGCATATTACCTCTTCCTCCTATTTCAACGTTTTTCGGAATAGATTTTTCGAATGAAGTTTCGAATTTTACAAAGAGGTCTTCTTTTACCATTTCCATTCTTAAATTCTTACTAGGACTTAAATAAAAGAGATGGAAAAACTGGACGCTTTCAAAGCTTTGATGACTGAGAGTCCACGGATCGAGAAGAAATAAATTGAGTTTTAAAGTTTTCAACGCGGGGATCCTATGGAACGTATTGGTTCAGCGTATTAAAGCCCTAAAACCTACCGTTTTTGAGATAACGCACGGTATAGGCCCGCACGGGCCTTACGGCAGCTTGTATACGTGCCGTTGTCACGACAACAATGGAAGCAAGACGAGACTGAATGAAAACGTTATTTTGTAATAAAATGTGTTTTTTTGGTTGCTGATATAGAAGATTATATTTATGATAGAGGGGATTATATATTCCTTCCCATGTCTAGCACTAACGGGGCACTGTTAAATATTAACAGGTACTACAAATTTATAATAAGAAATAGGTATAGCTATAGAAATAGGTATAGCTGAGTCTTATGCTTAAAATTAATGGATTACTAATTATTTATAAAGTAAACTGTTACTTCAACGTAGTCATTATAAACTATGTAGCTTCACCAAATGTGTGTGTTAAATAAATTTTCTTGGTAATATTACCTACCTGTATTGTTTATAGGAATAAACATGTTTCCCTAATATCGCTTATAGGTACTTTAAATGTATTAGGGATTATTGGAAGAAGGATAGATATGCAATGCGAGAGTTCTCACTCGAGTATACTAGGTGACCTCTAAAGGGAGAGCCAAGCTAGGGTATACTATTAGCATAATAATTTATACCTCAAAGAAATTCGATAGGTTATAATACATTTTTACTTCCTTGTACGAAGTAAAGGAAGTATTGTATTCGCGAAAATTTTCGGTTTTCAGATTTCAACGGAAATATCCATTTTGACCATCCCTGAATCCATTTTGACTAGTTTCGTCGTGGCGTCTGTACGTACGTATGTTCGTTCGTATTTCGCATAACTCAAAAACGGTTAGCCGTAAAAAGTTGAAATTTTGTATTTAGGATTGTTCTAAAATCTAGTTGTGAACCTCCCTTTTTGGTCACTGTTTGGTCGCTTGATCACCGGAAGTGGTACTTTACTTGAAGATCATAATTGATTTTTATCAAAAATTGTATTAACATATTATGCAAAACTTCTCAAATTTGGTTTTTATAACTTATATATTGATTTAAATAACATATTAGATTTTGGTCTAAATTGGAAAACCGGAAGTGGTACTTTACTTGAAGGTCATATTAGACTTTCAATAGAAAATTTTTGTAACCCCCCTCAAAATTTGAGGATGTTTTACGTTTCAAGATACGTAGAATCCAAATATGGAATAAAAAAA
Source organism: Rhaphigaster nebulosa (assembly GCA_948150685.1). Lineage (NCBI taxonomy): Eukaryota > Metazoa > Arthropoda > Insecta > Hemiptera > Pentatomidae > Rhaphigaster > Rhaphigaster nebulosa. The sequence continues at coordinate 139,967,520 of OX411309.1, read as the reverse complement.
AATCCGTCCCCAAATTTTTTTTTGTTTTTACTTCCTTGTTCGAAGTAAAGGAAGTATTGCAATCGCGAAAATTTTCGGTTTTCAGATTTCAACGGAAATATTCATTTTGACCATCCCTGAATCCATTTTGACTAGTTGAAACAAAAGTTGAAATTTTGTATTTAGGATTGTTCTAAAATCTAGTTGTGAACCTCCCTTTTTGGTCACTGCTTGATCACTGGAAGTGGTACTTTACCTGAAGATCATAATTGATTTTTATCAAAAATTATATTAAAATACTATGCAAAACTTCTCAAATTTGGTAAATAGGACTTTTATATCAATATGAATGTATTTTATAGATATTGGTTAATATTGGTGAGCCGAAAAGGGTACTTTACTTGAAGGTCATAATAAACTTACATCAAAAATTATATTCAAATTAAATGGAGAAATCATTCGGTAATAAAGGTTACAAACGCGATTTTGTTTATACTCTAATTAAACATTTTTATTAATTATTTTAAGTGTTAATATTGGGTTTTCCTTCCCATTTGTGCGATGAACAAGTCTGCAACAGGAGAATAAGATATAAGTTAAGTGGGTTCTTCCGCTTAAAATTTAGAAATTGTCGATTTCGAATGCTTTATCTAGTGATATTGACACTTTTAATGTTGTCATGGAACACGAAGAAATCTCTTGGAAACTAGTTACCTACTAAAAAAAAAAGACATATAATAACGGAATGAGACCTCCAGAAATAAGAGTATGTGTATGTGTCAATAGATGGGTGTCGCGACGCCGAGTTTTGTTTTTGAGATGCTGCAATTTTCGGAAATTAGTAACCAAATTGAGGATCATTTTTTGAGACACCGATTTATAGTTTAATAGGAGTACAAGGAAGTCATGTGTTGTCCACATCAGATATTAATTAGTTGATTAATTGTCAGATGAAAGGGGCGGAGCTTCTGACCGCTGTGTCAGAAGGTGGGGGAAACTAGTGGCCACGCCTAACTTTTGCTCACTACCCGTTTTCTCAGATCCGGTGTGATCTGGACCCTATCAAGTAGCCACGCCCATATCTGGTAGTGCGTGAACGTTTACAAGACCCGTTTTCTCTGGTCTGATCTGATCCGGTCGTCTAAATGCACCTTAAAACATATCATTTATAATTAACCTAATATCTTTTTTTATAACTAATCATTGTTGATCTATAACAACAAAAAACATGTGGTTTCAGTGCGAATGTATATTCTATATGATCAAGAAATTCTGAATAAACGTATAATAAAATATTTTCGATGAATGAACAAGAAAGTACGGAACATTCAGTGTACATTGTAAGCGATACAGAAACCTTCGATAACCATTTGGCCCAAGCAGGAGAGAAGCTTGTTGTTGTCCATTTCCACACGGAAACCTCGGGTCCTTCCATGAAGATGTTAGCGATATGTGAGGAATTAGCTAAGCGTCATCAAGACGTATTATTCATTCAGGTAGACCCCACCCAATGCGAGGATCTGGCTACTAGATACTGCGTTTCCATGACTCCTTCATTCTACCTCCTCAAGAGTGGGTGCGAAATGGAACTTATCACTGGAGCTAACGGGAGCAGACTGGAGAACTCGATCCTAAGGTTTAAGAACTCTAATTAAATCTAAGAAAATCTAATTAAAGTGCCGAATGTGGGAATAGCATGTTTAAGCTATGCGACCGGGTTCGAGTTTGCTTAGGGCAGAATGAAATTTCTTGGATCCTGAATTTATTTATAATTTATTCCTGGAAGAAAAATTCATCTAAGAACTTCGTTACAGGTCCATTACCTGGCGTAAATGGGTTTTAGCTTCATACGGCATAACATCAATCCTATGATACTTTTGAGGCATTTGAAGAGATTTCATGAAGTACAAATAAAGAAACCTAAATAAAAATAAAGTTTTTGTTTGAAAATGTTCATTCTTGTTTTTTCGGTAGAATTTTGTATATTATAATGACTTCTTGATTTCGGCGAACAAAAAGAAATATGGAAAACTCAGTTTTGATGAGAGAAAAAATAAAAAAATCGGGTGCGAAGCGCGCATTGCTCAACTTTCACGAACCTATAATAATTATCCCATTTAAATTTAAAGAATTCAAATAAACACTACTTCCAATATTTTCAGCAGCATTCACTTCTTCGTGTATGTTCTAATAAATGTACAATAAAATATTTTTTAAAACAGTTCAACAATTCTGTGCACTATACATTTTTGGTTTGTAAAGCTGCAAAATTAATTTTATAAGTTTACACGGAAATGACATTTAGTTTCTCTAGAAATTCCATTTATTTTCCATTAAATAAAATCAAAGTAGAAATTATTAACTATAACAATCTATTAACTATTAACTAATGTTAACTACAACTGAAGTTTATGCGTCGTAAGTCCAGAGACCATAAATTCACTGTTATCAGACAACAGAGAATTTATGGTAAAGTAATATTTTCACAGTACATTATAACTTAAAAAAAAAAAAAAATTATCCTCTTAAACTTTACATTACAAAACGCAATATACGTTACAAATAAGAGTAGCCTACATCGTAAAATGATGCGTTATAAGATCATAAAATGTTATGTGCAAATTACAAAAATAATGTTTGATATAAACTTCTAATTTCAGTCATGTAAATTTTTTTTTTCTACATTTCTGCCCCTCTTCTAAGGTGCCGGAGGGGACCCCCTTGCTCTCTTTAAAATTTATCAATTGCGTTCATAAAACCATTGAAGTGCTTATAGTTTGTTTTATCATGGATTCAGATTAAAAAATTACCAAAATTGAAAAAAAAACCACAAAAAAAACCGTCTGCTAATATTTGTCACACCTGCCGCGGAGGCGATCGAGCGAACGATGCAATCAAGCAACGCCAGAGCGTACAGGCAACGATCGCTCGTTATGAAGAGCGTTCGTCCCCTGTCTTCAGGCGTGTTTTTTGTATTGAAATTCTATCAACAATGCAACACCAACAAGAAATCTAGTATGACATCTAGCATGACCTACTTTTCGTATCATAGACCTATCATTTATAAAATTCTAAAGTAATTACTACATTATTCGATATTTTCTTTTTAACATGATCTTGGTGATAAGAAAATGCTTCCATCCCAAATAAAACGAAGAAATCTGAAAGACTTCTTTGTCATAAAGAATCTAATGGTGTTTTCAACCATTGCGGACTATGCAACCATTGGGATCCAAACAGCATTTTGGGGCTAAATCCTATTGATGATAAGTCATTGATGATTTTGGTTTCCAGGGACATAAAACAGATGATTCTATAATTTTAATAAGTAGAGTTTCCTCGTTTTCACAAGTAACTATTTTCTGTTTCTTTCGCAGCTCTTTGATCATCTTATGAGGCACCTCTTTCTGCAAGGAGTTGTGATTTGCTTTTTTTCGTTCTCTAAATTATGGTCTCCAGCCTTGATGTCATTTTTAATAACAGTTTGAATATAATTCTTTTTAATTTAATTTTTATTTACTGGTAAAGAAAATGGTATTAATTGGAACTGGGTTGTTTAGGATCAATCACTGTTTTTTAGAATCAGTATCTTGATTCTTCTCAACATTTTCTTGTTTCGCTTTTCGCTTTTAACTTTGTGAGTAGCATACATTTCTGAAAAAAAAATTTATATGAAAGTAGAGGGAAAATGCGGGAGCTGGCACACCAAAACATTTCAGCCAATCAGAAGCCAGCATTTGATCACGTGACCTATGGCGGGAAATTTGAATTTGAATTTTCAGCTCGACCTAACCTTAACTGCCACGTGGCCTTGCCTCGACCTAACCTTAACTACCACGTGGTCTCTACTCGACCTAACCTTAACTATTAGGCCACGCCCCTTTTTAGTCACGTGACCCCTATGCCACGCCCCCCTTATACCCTTATCCCTCTCCAACCAGCCAATCATATTGCTTTATCCTGATTGCCCCCACCCCAAGCCGCTATTTTGTTTACAATGACGTGGTCAGCATTCACGCTTAACCACCAGGTTTATCCCCTGCACCAATTGAAGGGTCCGGTACCCACTTTATAGTCTGTAACCTCCCGTATGGTTATATAATCATAACCTATACGATGAAGGGTCCGATGTCCACTTTATAGTCTGTAACCTCCTCTATGGTTATATAATCATAACCTATACGATGAAGGGTCCGATGTCCACTTTATAGTCTGTAACCTCCTCTATGGTTATATAATCATAACCTATACGACGAAGGGTCAGGCACCCTCTTTATACTCTGTAACCTTCTCAACGTTTACATAACCTTTACAATATTTAACTTTACCAGCATGTAAACAGGTTGGATCATGTATACACAAGTTGGATGATGTCTAGGTGAAATACAAATATGGACTTTGAACTGTTTATCTCTAAAACATAAATAAATGGTAGGGCTTTCTAATATTTAAATAGCTTTTGGACTTTGAACTGCTAATCCCTTTAACATAAATAAATTTCAGGGCTCCTTAATCCTATAACAGCTTTTGGACATTGGGCTGTTAATACCAAGACTTAAAGAACGATACAGGACTTGTTGATCCTTCCGCTAAAAAGTAAACAAATATAGATTTCGCAATAATGCTCTATCTCTTAATCCTTCCTTTGAAAGTAAACAATAAACTTTGAACTGTTAATCTCTAGAACATAAATATACAGTGCTTCTAAAACATATGCAAATATGTAGGACTTCTTACTATTAATCTTCTATCTTTACTCATCTCGCTGAAACATAAACAAAACAGCTTTTTAATCTTTATATGTATTTTTAATCTTTATATGTATTTTTAATCTTTATATATATTTTTAATCTCTCATAGTATAAACTATTAAAACCACGTAAAACATTAACGAATAACGATATACAGTCTTTTAATCATTTCATAATAACTGGATAGGTGACGTACTTATTATTAGCCAAAGGTTTTTTATCTTTTTTCAGTTCTTAATTTTTACATTTAATGCAATCTTCCCAATTTTTACATATACCTACCTATATATCTTTTTTTTTTTTAAATTTTCTATAATCTTCTCAATGTTTATATACATTTTCTGTCTGTTAGGGCCGTAGCACCTACTCCACTTGGAGATTCATCTAGCTTGTTTAAATAATCTTCTCAATGTCTACGATTTATGCAACCTTCTCAATATTTAAATGTTATGCAATTACTGTCTTCTCAACTGATTTTTAACCATTCCTAGATTATTTCTCCCTTTTCTGAGCTTGATTTAATTATAATCAACAAATCTGGCTCGTAATTGCACTCGAAATAGTCCTCGCGATGTTTTCGAGTCTTTTCGGCTACTCTCGGATGTCCTCGGAGCCGTACGAGACTGTTCGTTCATTGAAGTACTGGGCGAAAGTCACTCTTCCGCGAGTACACGAGTCGGCACTAATAACTACGAACACGATGAAGTAAATTTTAATTCATGAATATTAATTAATCATTAATTCATGTTCAACTTTTACGGATACACAAAACAACTTTTTAATCTTCTATGTATTTACAATCTCTGATTGTATAATCAATGGACTTACAAATTTACAAATATATCGATAATTCAAGACGACGGTATCACGCTAGCCAAAGAGGTTATACCTTTTCACAGCTTTGAAATATTTTCAAAGTACACGAGTCGGTATTAATAACTTCGAAATAAATTTTTATTAATGAATATTAATTAATACTTGATCAACACTAATTCATAATTAGTACTAATACTACAGGTACTCTGTTCGACTTGCCTGAGTATCGCCTGACTTGGGTCAGAGCAGGTCGACTCATGCTCCGTTTCATAGCGGGTGGTGGGGGTACAATGATCGGTGGTGGGAGAATCTGACAGCCAATCAGATTCGAGTATTCTCGTTCTATAAATAGGGCCGTTTTGTGGAGCTCTTCCTCATTATCTCATCGTGCTAGTTACAACATATCTGGAAACGTGTGAGTTGATTTTTTTTTTTAAATCTTTAATTCATTTTGGTTGGAGTGTAGTTTTATTTTATTGTCTCATATCAGTTTTTAAATTCATTTTTAATTTTCTCATCGATTAATTTTCTCATTGTTTAATTTTTTTCTATTGTATTAGTTTTTCAATTCGTTTTTAATTGTTTAATAATTTAAAAAAATTAAGATTAATTCTTTTGTTTTCAATTAATTTTGTTTTGTTTTTTTTCCTTATTTTATAGTTAGTGTTTTTGCTTTTCATTTTAAATTAACTTTTTATTTTTTCGCTACTAAATAAGTGTCAATATTGCGACAGAGATTTTAGCAATCAATTTAACAAAGTTTATCATGAAAAGTCATGCCAGACCACGCTCCCTCGACGTACTTGTGTTACCTGCGGTAAGATTTTTAATTCTGTAACGCAGTGCAGAAAGCATATACGTCGCTGTCAACCAGAAACACGGCTCGTCATGACGAAGCGAAGGCGGTTGGAGGCGGCTATAGGACCTTTATATGAGATCGAGACAGCATTCGGGGGAGACCTCAAGACATTTTTCCTCCCATGTTCTGAACCAATCGATGCAGTGGAATTTCTCTGCAATCAGACAGACACCCTACATCGGCTGATTTAAGAATATTTGGCAGCATCAGACGCTCCCCTAAAGTTTAATTTGGTTTTGGAGGCTACGTATGAAAACGTCAGAGGAGAGACGTGCGATCGTGCTTTTAAAACCAAAAATATAACGATTTACGACATCTCTACAATCTTGAATAGCCTCAGCGGAAGCTACTCGAAAATTGCTACCGAGATGGAAGAGATGATGATGAAGGGGAGCGGATGGTTCCTTAAATGTCTTGACGGTCTTCTTTTGAAAGTCAATCGATTTAGACCTCTATAATAACAAATACGCGTCATAATATATTATAATCCATTTTTTTTTAATAAGAAGATGTTTTTAGTTGTTTTTTAAATAAGATGTTTTAACTCTCTTTTTTTGTTTTGTTTTTTAAATACACTATAAAAATGACCAAATGAAAGAAAGGTTTAAAGGAAATTTTCAATTATTTTTCGCTTCCAGATGCTATTAAATATTTAATTTTGTAAAGTTAATTTTTAATTTTTTTTTTTTAGTTGTTGATATATTATTAATGTTTTTATTTGTAAACCAAAGAATGAGTGCTATGGGATGCGTGTTATGGTCTCTGACGTGGCTATAAAAGCTCGCAAACCAGTATGTTGAAAATCAGATGTGTGAATGATGGTCTTTGGCGAGGCCGTGATGGCCGGGCAAGTTGGGGCGAGGGTTCCAGGGTGCCCGGTTCGGAACGGTGTGGGTTAGATTCCCACCTGGGGCAGTAAATATTTATTTTTCGGCGGCCCCGAGAAATAAATCTTGACACTCCCGCTCTGGTTAGCTGTCAGGACAGAACCACTAAAGACCAAAAAAAAAGAATGTACGTTACAAAATATTAACACCAATATTATATCAACAAACCTCCCCGATGCACTCACACCTTGACGAGGCGGAGAGGCTTACTTCTAAATTATATTTAGAAAACTAAGATGAGTGCAAACGAAAGTATGAATTTTATCAAACATTTAATCCTCATTTATTTATTTTTTGTTTTTATTTATCATAGCCTAAAATATTCGCTAGGACCCAGTCGGCGCGATAAGTATATAAGGGGGAGAAGTGCAGCTATTCTTATCAGTCTTCAACATGCGTTTGGTAAAGCAACACCATACTTTGCATATTTCCAATATAGAAGATCGGGACTGTTCCGATATAAAAATATCGAGACACGGTCCTCTTTTGCCCGACTCTATCAGATGTCTAGTATGTGGACCATCAAATTGCGGTAAAACTAATCTTATGCTGAGTTTAATTTATGATTCAAAGGGATTAAGATTTGAAAATATCTATTTGTTTGCAAAATCTTTACATCAGCCAAAATATAGGCAACTAGCGCGAGTACTAAGTTACGGTAAGGAACTGTGCTGAGTCGACACTCTGAGCCACCTCCCTCTCCCGCTCCTATATATACCCTTATAAATCTTAAGCTAGAGAAGATCTGTACCAGTAGTATGTAGCTAGTCGTAATGCAAGTTGTAACTTTTGTTTTTCAATAAAGTTTTTTTTAATCTCTCCGCCGTTGAGTTTCGTAATTGGCGCCCAAATAGGGACCGCATGCATATATCATCGCGGTTCTAGACTCGAACTCTGCAGTACCTGAAATCAAGATTCGATCTACCTTTCGAGGATATCGCACCTGTAGGAGACTGGCACCCCGCTTAGACTCTTAGATCTTGGAGAAGGACTTGCTGCTGAGCTGAAAATCGTCTGATCACCCCGACAGACATCGAAACTCTGGGAGAGATTGTGAGTGGAGCTTTTATTGAAAACATCATTTTTATTTCATTTTATTTTTTTTATATATAATTGTTTAAACATTATTTTCTCTTTTTTATATATATAAATATATTGTTCTTTACTAACATTTATAAAAACGCTATTTAAAAAATATATATACTTAAAATTTTATGTCAAAACTAGCACAGAGATTAACTCAGAATAGAGTTATTGATATTAAGGAATTTATTGATACAGACGAAATGGCAACCTCATCTTTTGCAATTAAATCCGCGGATTATGACCACATTCCTACTTTTAATGGGGATCCACATAATTTACTAAAATTCGTTACCGTATGTAGACAAGTTCATAATATAGTTTGCAAACCCGATAATGATCTCCGAGAATTAAACGACCAACGCCTATTAAGCAAAATTCTCGCCAGACTAACAGGAGATGCAGATTACATTAATACCACCTGCGAGTTTACTGGCGTTAACGACTTATTAAGGTACTTAGAGAGTACATTCAGAGATTCACGATCAATTGAACAATTACAATTCGAACTTTTTAATATGAAAATACAACATAAGGAACATCCGTTAGATTTCCTTCAAAAATTAGACAGGAGCCGAACTCTAATAATTTCAAAATATAGGATAGAAAATATTCCTGAAAGGGCAACGATTGTATCCGTCTTAGAAAAAAATATTCTATATCATTTTTTCACAAATATGCCGCTACATATTAGGACATATTTGATGACCAAAACTGAAAAATTAAAAACTTTGGATGACCTTCGAAATCTAATTCAAAATGAGAATCATCTTTTGTTCGATGATTTGGTTAATTCCGGTAATATGAGAAGACCCGGGGAAACACACGATTCAAGGAAACCAAGTTTTGAAAAAAATAAAAATAATCAGAAACCTAATTTCTATCACCAAAGAAATGAAGGACAAAGATACCCGCCTAGATACCCACCGAGAGATTACCAAGATTATCCTCCTAGATATTCACCTAGGGAACAGCAAGGTCATTATAATGGAAATCATAATAATAATTATGAAAGGAGAAATTATCCACACAGAGAACAGTGGAAATCGGAGGACCAGAAAAGGTTTTTCCATGGCTTACATGGTTCAGGACAATACAAAAATAATAGACCTTTCGAAAAGGCGGAACCTGCGAACACAGTGTCGATGCGCACCGTCAGCGGTTTTCAGAAGAACCAACCCCGACAACCGGTATATAACTTAGATCAGGAAGACCCAAGGGATAAAGAAATTAGAGAGCTCCGCGAACGGCTAGAAAAGCTTACAACTAAACAAGAAGGCTCAGAAGATCATTTTTTAGGGGAGGGCCCAGATCCCAACTACAACACCTAGAAGTACATGATTTACAGACAAATAATTTTCGTGACCTTCCGTTTGTTATCGATAAAAAAAATCGCAAATGGTTATTAGACACGGGGGCACAGAAAAATTACATAAGTTCGAAAATTGTACCACCAGGAGTCAAGAAACAAAAAGAAAATTTTATTGTTCGGACCGCTGCTGGAGAAGAGAGAGGGACCGAAACAATAACCACTGATGTTAGTACCACCTTTTTAAAATGCCCAACGAAAGTTAAATTTTATATATTAGATTTTAGTCCAAATCATGATGTTTTGATCGGTGCAGAACTAATGGACGATTTAAAATTCAAAATTGATTTTGAGGAAAGAAAAATTAGGTCAGCATATGGTGATTTTACGTTTACAATGGATAGGGATACGATACCAATTGAAATAAAGAAAGGAGAAAATATTGCCGACTTGCCAAAAGGGAAAATTTTCTTAATAGATTATAAAATTGACGATATAGAAATACCTTCCGGAATTTATAGAGATAAAGTAAAAATAATAAGTAAGAAAGAAGGAACTGTACAACTGCCATTGATGAATTTTCAAGAAGTTGAAGTAGTAAACCCGCCGGTAGATAATGTCGAAAAGAACATACCCGAACTAGTTAGAATCGAACATATCCCCTCGCTACAACAGAAAGAATTACTTAATCTTCTGAAAAATTATCCATCTATCTTTAAAACGGAAAAGGATAATTTATCTGCAACAGATCTTTTAGAACATCAGATAAAAACCAAAACTGATGAACCGATTTATTCTAGAAATTATAGATACCCGCAGCAATTCAGAGAACAAATTAAAGACGAGATAAATAAAATGTTAGAAAGCAAAATAATAGCCCCGAGTAATTCACCATACAATTCACCAGTATGGGTAGTTCCAAAGCGAGCCGACGCTTCAGGTCAAAAGAAGATAAGGATGGTAATAGATTACCGAAAGCTCAACAGGGAAACAATTCCGGATCGATACCCTCTGCCAAATATAGAAGATTTGCTGGGAAAATTAGGAAAAGCCACTATATTCACAGCCATAGATCTTTGTTCAGGTTTTCACCAGATAAAGGTACATAAGGACTCGATTCATAAAACAGCGTTTAGTACCGATCAAGGGCATTTCGAGTTCCTTAGAATGCCGATGGGATTGTCGAATTCTCCGGCTACCTTTCAAAGAACCATGAATATCATATTTGCAGATATGCCACATGTGCTTGTGTACATGGATGACATTATCATTTTTTCGGAAACATTCAGTGACCATTTAAAACATATAAAGGCAGTTTTGGAAAAATTAAAGAAACATAATTTAAAGATACAGCTAGATAAAACCGAGTTCTGCAAGAGAGAGTTATTATTTCTCGGTCACATCATAAGTGAAAATGGAATTGAGCCAAACCCAGATAAAATAAAGGCTGTCAAAGAATTTAAATTACCAAAGACTGAAAAAGAAATAAAAAGTTTCTTAGGTCTAACGGGATTTTATCGTAAGATGATTCCCAATTATGCCAAAATAGCCGCTCCCATGACGAGGTGTCTACGTAAAGGAGAGAGTGATATAATACCAGAGTCATATAAAGAGGCATTTGAACAATTAAAAAATTTGGTCTGTAGCAGTCCCATAATTCAAGTACCAAATTTCGAGGAGGACTTCTATCTAACTACCGACGCGAGTAACTATGCTATAGGCGCGGTATTAGCCCAAAAGAAGAATGGTAAAGAACTCCCCGTTTGCTATGCTTCTAGGACACTGAATAAGGCAGAACAAAATTATTCGACCACCGAGAAAGAGTGCTTAGCTATAATTTGGGCCTGTAATCATTTCAGACCTTATCTGTACGGTAGGAAATTTTTTATCTACACAGACCACAAGCCTCTCGAATATCTAAAGACGTGCAAGACTCAGAACGCCCGACTCATCAGATGGAAACTGCTCCTAGAAGACTACGAATATGATATTAAGCATATTCAGGGTAAAGCGAATAAAGTCGCTGACCACTTGTCGCGACATCCTGTTGACAAGCATGTCTCGGAGACACCCGAGTACGACATGCATCATATGACAGAGGAGGACGAGTTATCTCTTGACACCCAACACTCAGCTGAGTCCTCAGATAACAGGATCCTTATCGTTGATGACGACCAGAGGCCAGTCAACGTAGAGAAAAATCAAATCGTCATCATAAAGGGATTCAATGACACCAAGGTCGAGAAGGTCTTTAATAAAAATAGAACTACGATCGAACTTACGTATCCTTTCAATCAAAACGCTGAACAATTGGAAAATAAACTACTGGAAATTCTGCAACCCAACGCAACGTATGGTATTTACTGCTTACCTAAGATAAAAGGAGTTGAAAGCGAAACTAATTGGTACGAAGGCCTGTATAATAAAATAACCGAAATTATTCGAGAAAAATTTCCGACGAATAGAATAAAAAAATATTTATTATTTCTACCAGATATTACTAATAAAAATGAACAAAAGGAATTGATTTTGGACCAACATATTGGGAAATCGTGCCATAGAGGAATTAATGAGACTTACATAAAATTAAAAACTAAATATTATTGGCCAAATATGAAAGATCATATTGCCGATATAATCAATGAATGTGACATCTGCAATCAAATCAAGTATGATAGACGGCCCATCAGACCAAAATTTATGATAACTCCAACACCTGAGAAACCATTCGATGTTATCATGATGGATACACTCTATATGAGAAATTATTACGTCTATATTATAGCAGATACGTTTTCGAAGAAATTATTTACAAGATACAGCATAACAGCAAACGCTATTGAATCAATGGCGACGCTGAGAAAATATTTAGTCCATTTCCCCAAACCTCTCATCATCACTTCAGGCACTGACCCTTCGAGTAGAAACGTTGAAAATCCAGACGTTGTCGAATGGCCCTGGGGCTTCGATCATTCAGATGAATTCGTCGTATGTGATGACGGAATGGTACACTTTCCTTCACTATAAAAACCTGTCCCAGCTGAATGACGAAATCTCCACTCTAAAAACACATATTAATAACTTAAAAACTGAAAAAGAATTTAAAATGTTACATCAAATATTAGAAAAGAGATATGAACGTATAATAGATCAGATCACCCACCTTCTTAAACGTAGCCATATAAAAAGAGAAAAACGAGGAATTGTGAATGGACTGGGAAAGGCCTTATCTTGGTTGGGGGGCACGATGGACAGTGACGATAAAGAACGGTATGATGCCATCCTACAAAAGGTAGAAAATAACTTATATCACATAGAGCACAACGAGGAAGCTAGACTTAGCCTTAATCGGAAATTAACTCAAGAATTAAATAAAGACATCATAATCTTAAACCATTTCAAAAATAATATAGAAACGAATAATAGGGTTTTGGATACAACACTCGTCAGGTTATCTTATCACGATCTTTTAGCTTATTTAACTCTTATAGAGACGCAGTTACAAGAAACAGAGGATGCTCTAGAACAATGTAAACTCGGTATAACTCATCCTAGCGTTCTTTCTTATGACGAAATTATGAATATAAAAATCCCCTATAAAAGGTTATTGACTAGGGATGTGGAATTGAATTGGTTATTAAGTAAAGCAATTTGTTCAATGTCTGATTCCGGAATGATTTACTTCTTTATAAAATTACCATTAATGGTTGCCCCTTCGACTACTTATTTTGTATTATCATACCCGATAGTTTATAAAGAAACCATAGTAACAATTCCAGTAGAAAATACTTTAGTTTTAAGACATAATAATGAATTTTATAAAGGAAAATGTTTAAAATATAACTCCAACTTCTATTGTAATTATAAAAGTCTTAGTATAATATATGATCAATGTATTTTAGAATTAAGTAACAATCTAAAGTTAGAACATTGTACAATAGTAGGAATTTCACAAAAATCTTTTATCAAACTTTTACCTATCCTTAATCAGTATCTAACATTTAATTTATCGACAATTGAGACTAACATAACACAACCCACGTTATATCATTTACCTACCACTAGTTTGATAAGTCTTGACAAAGACGAAATATTTGTAAATAAATCTATAGCAGTAAGATATGAAGAGCATGTAAATATACCTATTATATCTTTACATAAGATTGATAATGTTATTTTTACTAATTATAGTTATGAAGATGTACATACCTTAGATTTAGGAACCTTGAATAGAAACACTAGAGGATTATTCTATAACTACTTATTCAGATATTATGATATATATAACTATGACATTATGTATATATTTATTTGTTCATCATTTATTATTTTATTATTATAAATTTAAAACCCTTTGTATAAATAACATTAACAACCCAATACCTTTAACAACGATTGTAATACCTGACCCAACACCAAATCCTACTGCCCAATCATCCGTCTATGACGCAAGGTCCAGAGCGTGGCATTCCTACCTTAACGAAAAACAGAAATCATAGTTCGGAGGTCCTCACTTTAAAAAGGAGGGAATAGTTACGGTAAGGAACTGTGCTGAGTCGACACTCTGAGCCACCTCCCTCTCCCGCTCCTATATATACCCTTATAAATCTTAAGCTAGAGAAGATCTGTACCAGTAGTATGTAGCTAGTCGTAATGCAAGTTGTAACTTTTGTTTTTCAATAAAGTTTTTTTTAATCTCTCCGCCGTTGAGTTTCGTAATTCTAGAACCTTTAGAGGATATCGGTTTTTTTCAATACGAAGACAATTCAAATGTACCACCACCGAAGGAAGCACGTGCCAATTCTATATTTATTTTCGATGACATCGCCTGCGATAAACAAGATAACGTTCGGGCGTACTTTTGCATGGGCCGGCATAATGGTATCGACATTTTCTACTTGAGTCAGAGTTATACCAGAATTCCAAAACATCTAGTAAGAGAAAATGCAAATCTTCTAATTCTTTTCCGACAAGACGAACTTAATTTGAGAAGGATCTACGATGACCACGTCAACTCTGATATGGATTTGAAATCTTTCAAAAAAATATGTCATTGGTGTTGAAAAGATGATAAATATGCCTTTATCGTTTTAGATAAGGACAGAGAGATTTCAGATGGACGATATCGAAAAGGTTTCGATACCTATGTAATACCTTGAATGTTCACCTTAAGGTCAGTCTGTGAGTAGACATGGAAGCGTCAACATCTTCTGAAACGGTCACTCGCCAAATTATTGAAATGAGAAGAGCGATTCAACAAAAATGCAACTTGTTGAAGAGAAGTAGAGAGGAAATTGATGAGTATTTGAAGGAAAAATATAAACCTGTCATCGACTCGATGAACAGATTACACGTTATCAAAACACCATTAATCGAGAATCAGACACATTTTTACTCTCCGAGTATAAAGAAGGAGGAAAAATTATCTGATATGACATCACAATCACTGATTGAGGGAATAAAGATGCAGAGAATTGAGGAAACACCAATGGTTAGTTCATTACAAACATTGCGACCTAGATGGTTATATACAGACTCTCCAGAAGGCGATGGAGCAATAGGTGGTCCTTTGAAAGAGGAAGTGTTCGAAAATAGTCCCCAAGATGCTAGCCCGGTTGTAACAACCAAGGAATCGAGATCCTCTTTGCAAATGGTGAGAGAAGAAGCACAAGCTCCTGAAGGCAAAGAACTAGTTGAGCACTGCTTGCAAGAGGTTGGCGAGGTAGCATCGAAGTATATTAAAAAACTAGTCAACAATGACATAAAAGATCTCGACACGATTTATGGTATAGTCTACGATGGCAATAGGTTCACCGTTGGAGATGCAGTTGTTTCAATTAGCAAAGATATTATTTCCGTGGGGGACGTTGATTACTGTGGCACATCAGGTCTTTTTGAGCTCTTGTTTATGGCAAATCCAAAACTCGATCTAGCGACAAAGGATGACTACGACAAGTACAAGAAAATATTGAATCAGACAAACGTTCACAAGAAGGAATACAGTCCCACTGGACCGATACGACAACTTAAGCACAATCTAAAATATAAAAAGGTGATATCAAAACTATTTCCGCCGAAAAAAGGAAGTGGAATTGAAGACCCCAACATTTTAGTTAATAGATTGAGAGAGTTGATCGAATCTTCTGATAGCGCCAAGAAACGGATGGAGATTCGTCGTATAGAAACGCAACTCCGAGTAGGAGGTATAATAGCTTAGTGAAAAATGTGAATGGTCTCAGTTCAATATGACGACTGTCAAAGAACAGATCGTACGCGAGCTGCACAAACCGGCAAGAAGAACATTTCAGCGAAGAAATGTCCTACTAAAAGGTATCGATGATTTATGGCAGGCTGACTTGGTGGAGTTGATTCCGTACTCGCGAATAAATAATGGCTACAAATACCTACTCACAGTGATTGATTGCTTCTCGAAATATGCTTGGGCTGTCCCGGTCAAGAATAAGACAGCGGTCGAAGTAAGGCGAGCATTCGAAAAGATATTGACTGAGAGAAAACCTCGAAATCTTCATACAGACAACGGCAAGGAGTTCTACAATAAGGAATTTAAAATGCTGATGAAAAGCAGTGGTGAGATCAACCATTACTCTACATACAGCAACCTCAAGGCTTCGATAGTGGAAAGATTCAATCGAACATTAAAGTCTATGATGTGAAAAAGTTCAGTTTACAAGGGAACTACAAGTGGCTCCCCATTTTGAGCTCACTTCTCAGCGAATATAACAATAGTCTCAGCGAAAACATAGTACGATAAAGATGAAGCCGATAGATGTGCGAGGGAGGGAAATCGAACAACGGCTTTTGCTCGAAGTGTACGGTAAAAAGGAACTCGCCGTGAAGATCGCCAGATATAGAGTCGGAGATCGAATGAGAATCTCAAAATACAAGGCTCAGTTCGCTAAGGGCTATCAACCGTCTTGGACCTCGGAAATTTTTACGATCGCTCGGGTTAAAAACACTGTGCCCGTAACATATCACTTGAAGGATGACAGAGGCGAAAATATTGCAGGAGGATTCTATCAAGAAGAGCTGCAATTGGTCAAACATCCTGACTGCTACCTTGTCGAGAAGTTGATTAAAAGGAAAGGCAATAAAGTTTTGGTTAAATGGCTCGGTTTCGACAGTTCACATAGCAGTTGGGAGACAGCCGACAACATCAATATATGAGACTCGATCATGGCTATAATTATCATTCAGTCATGAAACGCCGTGCTGACAACAACAAGAAGAAAAAGAAGCTGCGAGTTATCATAACGCCAAAACGGATTGGAGGCAGTGCGATTAAACTGAGCGATGAAGCTAAACAATTTCAACGAATTATACCTAGAACAAAATTGAGCAATTTCGATATAATTCTGTTGGCGAAAGTGCATAAAATACAAGCGTTCCGAGGAGTGTTTATGAAAGACGAATTTCCCAGTAAACCGAGGAATAACGAATGTGCAGTTTTCAATTTGGACAAGAGCTACGGAAAAGGTACTCATTGCGTATGCTATAAGAAAGTTGGACAATTGGTTTACTTCTTTGACAGTAGTGGGGCTGAACCTCCACCCGAGTTCGTTCACTATATGAAAAAATATAGAATCTCTAAAAATGATAAGCAATATCAAAAGACAGGAACTAATAATTGCGGCCAGTTATGTCTCCTCTATTTACTGGATCTCATATAATCAGGGGCAGCCAAGGGTTTGGACTTCAGAAAGGTATATAAAGGAGTATCCATTAAAAGATTCATCATTCCGCTGAAGACTGTGTAGAAGAACATCATTGATTGCGAAGTTACAAATCGAATCTCTTAAAACGATAAACAATATCAATAATCGTGAACTAATTGGTCTGCTGTGCCTCTTGTATTTATTGGATCTCATATAGACAGTTCCCAATCAGGAGCAACCATGGGTTTGGACTTCAGAAAGGTATATAAAAGCGCAGCCACGAACAGAAGCATCATTCCGGTGAACACTGTTGAAGAGTGCAGATCGTTGACGGCGAGTAATATTAGATTTCTTCAAACTGCTGGATATTACATCTTATCATCAACATGGAAATATTAAATTTGGAAGAAACTGCTACTTTTGACAATTCAGTTGAAGGGATTGAATTTCATTCTCATCATCCTTATTCATCTACAAATCTTCAGCCAGGGGATGAAATACGTATCAGTCTGCAACATCAAGATTTATATACTCTTCCTAGTCAAAGTCAGCTTTACGTCGAAGGAAAATTTCTCAAGGAGGATGGTTCAGCAGTTCCCAGTGCATCAAAATTAACTAACAACATGTTTGCATTTTTATTTGATGAAATAAGATATGAACTGAGTGGAGTGGAAATAGATCGCGTGAAAAATCCGGGAATTACTTCGACCTTGAAAAATTTGGTTTCGCTCAAGGGAGGTTCCCAGTTTTTAGATAACTGGGGATGGTGCTATCCAAAAAAATGATACACTAAACATTACATCAGCAGAGGGCTACTACAACTTATGCGTTCCTTTATCATCTCTTCTTGGGTTCTGTGAAGATTATCAGAAGATTGTAATGAACGTGAAGCAAGAACTGATATTTGTTAGAAGTAGACATGATGAAAACTGCTACATAACAAAGCGACCAGGAACCGGAATTGAGGCGGCTGAAAAGTGTAAAATAGAACTGGAGAGACTATGCTGGAAGCTGCCTTATGTCACAGTAAATGAACATCAGAGACTGGCTTTGATGCGTCATCTCAAATCAGAAAAGATATTTTCACTAGGTTTTAGAACCTGGGAACTTTATGATTATCCTTTACTACCAGCGAGTCAGAGACAAATCTGGCCCGTTAAAACTTCAAGTCAGCTGGAAAAACCACGTTATATCATATTAACTTTTCAAACTGAAAGATTGAATAATCACGTAAAAGATGCAAGCAACTTTGATCATTGTAATATTTCCAACGTCAAATTGTATTTAAATTGTAAAGCTTATCCTTATGATGATTTGAATATAGATATTTCATCCAATCGGTTCGCCCTGCTCTACCATATGTACGCTTCATTTCAAAATTCCTATTATGGCGCACAAATGCAACCTCTGTCTTCTTTACAAAACTTTAAAGAAAAAGCACCTTTAATCGTAATAGATTGTTCGAAACAATCTGAATCTATAAAAAGTGGACCAGTAGATGTAAGATTAGAATTCGAATCAAAAAATATATTTCCGTCGAATACTACAGCATATTGTCTAATTATACATGATAGACTCGTAGAATATAATCCTCTAATTGGTACGGTTCGGCGAATGGTATAAAATGAGGTGAATCCTTTGCTCACTGTTCAGTATGGTTTCGGCTAGTGTAGTGATTGTAGACTTCCAGTGCTTTGTCGATAGCCTGGGAGGTTATATTATTAAAGAGTTGTCTCTTTTTGATCAAGCTTTCAAGTCGTCAAGACATTGGATTTTTAAACCACCGAAGCAATATACACAAACTGATAAAAGTAGAAGAACAAACTATTGGCTAGAAAATTATTATCATAAAATCAAATGGGAATATGGGGAAGTTGAATATGAAATTATTAAAGAAATTTTCAACTTTATTGATTGTGATTATAAATTTGTTTTTGTTAAGGGTCGAGATAAGAAACTATTTCTATCACAAAATTTGTACAATTGCTCTATAGTCAACTTGGAAGATTTTGGTTGTCCGAAAATTGATTCACTCATCTTAGATGAGCAAGGCAACCATTGCATCATGCATAATTTTTCTCAAGAGAAATGCACGCAGTATCGGACAAAGGCTTTAGAAGCATGGATAAAAAATAATTGGTTTAAATTCTATTCACCTTGAATGGAATGGGTCACTGGCGTGGTTTAAACACCCGTAAACCCTAAATGGAATGGGTCACTGGCAAGGTTTAATCACCTGTAAACCCTTAATGTAAGTCACTGGCGAGGTCTAAAAACCCACAAACTTGATTGTGTGAGTGAATGAGAGGTGAATAGATCTCCAATTAGTTCAACAGAATTGTTCCAATGCTTTTTGTTTCTCTTTTAATTGCACGAAAATACAACAACAACAACAAAAAATCTAAATTTTTATTAAATATTTTCTTATCTTTACCTGTATCGAAAATAAATTTTTTCTTATCAGGCTCATAATTATTATTGCTCAGGGCTATGATATTAATATTTGCTATGCCGACCAGCCTGCCATTTAGCAAAATGTTCTGCTTATTATACATTTCATGATGATATCATTATTATTATTTTTTTTTCCAAATTAAATTTAAATACAATGAGAGGGTTTAGTTTTATTATATCATAGATTAGAGAAGGCTTATATTTTGTTTTTTGAATATATATATATATATATATATATATATATATATATATATATATATATATATATATATATATATCTTTCTTTATTTTAAAAATTAAGTTTTATTTAATTCATACATGTATTAGTTTGTAGATTAAATTTTATGTTTGTTTTGTATAAATTTTACAAGATCAAAATTTATGTTTGTATTATAACTTTATTTTGTATAAGTGTTACATTGTAAATAAAAATTAAATTAAAAAAAAATAAAAATTAAAAAAAAACAATAAAAAAAAACAAACCTCTTCGTTGTACCTTTACCTTGACGTGGTGAAGAGGCTTAAGGCTTAATGCCGAACTAAAAAGGTACAAAACTTAAGCTAAAATTAATATTATCATTACCTATCCTGATATCATGAAAGTATTGAGGGTTCAAAGTCCATTGTTTGCTTTCAAAGGAAGGATTAAGAGATAGAGCATTATTGCGAAATCTATATTTGTTTACTTTTTAGCGGAAGGATCAACAAGTCCTGTATCGTTCTTTAAGTCTTGGTATTAACAGCCCAATGTCCAAAAGCTGTTATAGGATTAAGGAGCCCTGAAATTTATTTATGTTAAAGGGATTAGCAGTTCAAAGTCCAAAAGCTATGTAAATATTAGAAAGCCCTACCATTTATTTATGTTTTAGAGATAAACAGTTCAAAGTCCATATTTGTATTTCACCTAGACATCATCCAACTTGTCTATACATAATCCAACCTGTTTACATGTTGATAAAGTTAAATATTGTAAAGGTTATGTAAACGTTGAGAAGGTTGCACAAACACGAAAACAATGTAAAGGTTATGTAACCTTTGAGAAGGTTACAGAGTAGAAAGAGGGTGCCTGACCGTTCGTCGTATAGGTTATGATTATATAACCATAGAGGAGGTTACAGACTATAAAGTGGGCACCGGACCCTTCATCGTATAGGTTATGATTATATAACCATAGAGGAGGTTACAGACTATAAAGTGGACATCGGACCCTTTATCGTATAGGTTATGATTATATAACCATAGAGGAGGTTACAGACTATAAAGTGGACATCGAACCCTTCATCGTATAGGTTATGATTATATAACCATACGGGAGGTTACAGACTATAAAGTGGGTACCGGACCCTTCAATTGGTGCAGGGGATAAACCTGGTGGTTAAGCGTGAATGCTGACCACGTCATTGTAAACAAAATAGCGGCTTGGGGTGGGGGCAATCAGGATAAAGCAATATGATTGGCTGGTTGGAGAGGGATAAGGGTATAAGGGGGGCGTGGCATAGGGGTCACGTGACTAAAAAGGGGCGTGGCCTAATAGTTAAGGTTAGGTCGAGTAGAGACCACGTGGTAGTTAAGGTTAGGTCGAGGCAAGGCCACGTGGCAGTTAAGGTTAGGTCGAGCTGAAAATTCAAATTCAAATTTCCCGCCATAGGTCACGTGATCAAATGCTGGCTTCTGATTGGCTGAAATGTTTTGGTGTGCCAGCTCCCGCATTTTCCCTCTACTTATGAATGATTAACTATTGCATCATACTCGGCACTTATTTATATCCACTTATCTTGGAAATATATAGACGCATAAAATACATCATTTTATTCCTTTTCATCGATATACAATCAAAAAATGATAAAGTTCTTACCTTTCCATCCAGCTATACCATAGAAAAATTCAGCACACACCTCTAGTTATCTAAACTCAGATTTCAACTCTGGACCATTTTTTATTATTTGATTTTACACTGAACTGGCAAGTGTCATAAATAGTCTCCTCTACTGATATTTTATTGATGTAACCATTCTTAAATCTTCAGCAATCATTATCCTCTATTCCCCACAAGGGATGCCAATAAGTTAAAATAAAGACTAAATTCAGGAACAAACGAGGCTTAAAAATTATTAGACAGCTATCAACCTGAAACACTTTTTTCTTTTTCTAGCATATCACGTGTTAAAACATTAACTATTCAAACATATTAAAAACAAATGATTTTTAATTAACCTAATCTATATTTAGTATAATATATATTATCAATTAACCTAATATATATATATATATATATATATATATATATATATATATATATATATATATATAAAACTAATCAGTGTTGCTCAATATGAACACAACACATGAATTTTCGATACGAATATCGAATGTATTTTCATATGTTCACGACATTTTAAGTAAAAGTTCAAGACGTACTATTTGTTCAGGTAGGCATCATCCAATGTGAGGAGCTGGCTTCGAGGTAAAAAATTTCCAAGACACCTTCATTCCTCAAGCTCGGGTTCGAAATGGAATTTTCAGTCGACCTAACGAAAGCAGATTGGAGAAGTCGATCCTAAGGTTTAAGAACTAAATCTAAATAAAATGTTGAGTGTGGGAAATAGCATGTGATGCCACAAGGCGAGTTTGCTAAGGACGGAATAAAATTTCCTGATGTGCTGAGTATATTATTTAATGGATATGAATGAAATTTACTGGATCCTGAATCTCTTTATAATTTATTACTGGGGGTTTACTTTAATCAGGAGAAAAATCCATCTAAGAACTTGAAGCCCTTTATTACTATGTGACAGGTCGATTGTCTCATGTAAACGAATCTTAGCTTCAGACAGTTGCAAAAAACACACTTCAATGTTTGGGCTATTTGAGGTGTTTGAAGAGATTTCATGAAGTACAAGTAAATAAATCTAAATTAAAAAAAACTTTGTTCTTTTAAAATGTCAGCTCTAAATTTTTGGCAAAATCTTACATATTTGATGTGATAATTTGTTCTATTTAAATCATATGTTCTATTTAAACCATATGTTCTATTTAAACCATATGTTCTATTTAAATCATATGTTCTATTTAAACCACATGTTCTATTTAAACCACATGTTCTATTTAAACCATATGTTCTAATTAAACCCTATGCTCTATTTAAACCATATGTTCTATTTAAACCATATGTTCTATTTAAACCACATGTTCTATTTAAACTATATGTTCTATTTAAACCATATGTTCTAATTAAACCATATGTTCTATTTAAACCATATGTTCTATTTAAACCATATGTTCTATTTAAACCACATGTTCTATTTAAACCATATGTTCTATTTAAACCATATGTTCTATTTAAACCATATGTTAATTGATCAAGCATCGTTGTCTTAATTTAACCTTTGAATAACGTATTGTTCTTTCTGTATTAACTTCTCAAACGCTATGTTGTTTTTACTTGTGTATTTCTCAGTATAATAAAACCTACATTTAGGTCTTTAGTTTTTGTCTAGTTTATATCAAGTTATTATACTGAAGAATAAGTAATTACCGTAAGAAATGGAAAAACATCTCAAACCTGACCGCTTTAATATAGACCCAGAAGACGCTACGGTCGAACAGCAATGGGTGAATTGGTTCAGGACATTCACCTACTTTCTGGAAGAGTGTAAAGAGATCACAACCCAGGTAAAATTAAGATTATTAATTAATCATATTGGCATTAAGCACATCGTAGAATGTGACAATTATGATGAGACCCTTAAGGTGCTTCAAGCTCTCTATGTTAAGTCCAAAAATGAAATTTTTGCACTCCACGTCCTAGCTACCCACTGCCAAGAGTCGGGTGAATCAGTTGACAAATATTTATGCTTTCTTAAAGAATTAAGTAAGACAAGTCCAAATTCACATCGCTTAATTTCGGTTATTTCATCAAAATGTTTTTGTTTTTTTTGTGGCTGGCGAAAACGCCAATCCAGAGATTCCTGCTCCGCTAAAAATGCAATTTGTTATTCATGCCAAAGGAAGGTCATTTTAGTAGAGTGCGTCAGTCCAAGAAAGTAACTTCAGCTTCTTCTCAGGCTACTTGTGCCGCGTCGCCCCCTTCGTTAGCGAAGTCAACCATCACAGTCGAGGTGAATGGCGTATCGACTGATGCCCTAATAGACACGGGGAGTTTCGAAACTTTTATTAGTAAGGCCTTAGTTGACAATGGAGAAATTAAAATTTATCCGACTAGCGTTAGTGTGTCTATGACTTCTACATCTTTCGAACCCTCTACGAAAGGTTATTGTCTAGTGGATATCGTAGTTCAAGGTCACTTGCATCCTAAAGTGAAGATTCTTGTATTCGACAATCTTTGCGCTGACACTGTCTTGGGTCACGATATTCTGAAGGAACACTCTAGTGTTGAAGTCTCGTTTGGGGGAAATAAGTTAGAAAATAGTCTCTCAACAGCGAATATGAAACCTGCAAAGCTTTTTACAAACCTCACTCCCGATTGCAAACCTATAGCGATCAGGTCAAGACGCCACAATGACGAAGGTTCTCGATTCATCAGGAGTGAGGTTAAGAGGCTTCTCGCCGAAGGGATCATTGAGCCTAGTTCCTCGCCTTGGGGGGCTCAAGTACTTATGGTCAAAGGTGAAAACAAGAAGTGCAGGATGGTAATAGACTATTCTCAGACTATAAACAGATATACACTTTTGTATGCTTATCCCTTGCCAAAAGTAGAAGATGTGGTGAACCAGGTTTCGAAATCCAAAGTTTTTAGCACTATCGATCTCCAGAGTGTTTATCATCAAATCCCAATAGATGAAAGAGAACGACCATTCACTGCATTTGAAGCTGACGGGAAACTTCTTCAGTTTTGCAGGATTCCTTTCGGCGTTACGAATGGAGTCGCTGCATTTCAAAGAAAAATTGACGAAATCATAAAGAAAGAGGAGCTACGAAATACATTTGCGTATTTGGATGACGTGACAGTCGGAGGGAGGGATAAAGCAGACCATGAACAGAATTTGCAACGTTTCTTTGATGCAGTGAAAAAGTACAACATCACCCTCAACATAGATAAATGCCAATTTAGTTTAGAAGAGATTCACCTTCTTGGCTATGTTGTCTCACATAACAAAATCGGACCTGACCCAGAAAGTCTGCAGCCGCTTTTATAGTTGCCAATTCCCAAAAAACACCCAGTCATTGAGACGAGCAGTTGCAATGTTTGCACATTATTCAGATCTATTCAAGAATTCCTCTCAGAAGATACATCCCTTGACTTCAACCAAAACTTATCCGCTATCTCCAGAAGCTTTGAAAAACTTAAGTTAGACACAGCCGCAGCATCGAGGACCCCTATAAGAGATGATGTTCCTTCTATCGTTGAAACTGATGCATCTGAATTTGCAATAGGAGCTACTCTTAGTCAGGCTGATCGTCCTATCGCGATTGTCTCGAAAACTCTCAAAAAATCCGAACGGCATCACTCCTCAGTCGATAAGGAAACGCAAGCCATCGTCGAAGCACTTAAAAACTGGAGACATTTTCTGATTGGACGACCTTTCAGCTTATAACAGATCAGAAATCTGTTGCCTTTATGTTTGACAGCAAAAACTTGGATTTTTCACTAGTGCAAAACCTTGGAACTTGCCGAATAATTTGCTTAATCCTCCTCTTCATCAGATTCGGACTCTTCCTCAGCATTCTGGAGCCATTCAACAAATTTCTTCCTTTGTTCTAGGAACATCATCTTCCCCTTGACTGAGTTGGCGTCCCGATACCATTTCAAAATGACCTACTCGGATATCACTTCCTTTTTGTAAAATAACAGTATTATTTTCTGAAATATTTTCATGAAATTCATGTTGTCATAACAGTATTCTTGAATCTTGAGAAGAAATGCCATTTCAGATTTTATATTGTCCGTAAATGATGCAAAAAGTTGAGTATACTTTTGAAGATGTTTTAGGGCTTGTTCAGCAACTAATTCTTCTTTTTTATTCCATTCTGCCAGTGACACTCTGTCATGGCCAGTTGTAATCTTTCTGGGGAATCCACTATTAGGACTATATCGTCTGCATATATAAGGAACTGCTCGACTACTGGAAGGAGATTCGACTGACCCAGATGTACTTTTCTGTGCGCCATTTACAAATTTAGACAATTTCGTCCATATAGATAATAAAGATAATTTCGGTGAAAACAAATATAGAAAAAATAAGTTTTGATTAGAGCGCTAATTCAAAAATCTAATGCCACTCTATAGTATTCATCTCTTATTAAAAATAAATTTAAAGAATTCAGATTAACACTACTTTGAATATTGTCAGCAGCATCTATTTCTTCACGTCTTCTCTCATAAAAGTACAATAAAATAATAAAATTCTGTGCACTATATATTTTGGGTAGCTGAATTTTTTTTAAAAACGTTTTCATTTAATTTCCATTAAATGATATGAAAGTAGAAATTTAATAAAGAGTGATTATTATAGACTGGTAAGTACTCTGCACCAGATTTTTGAATTTCTGCTCTCATCAAAACATATTTTTTCCAGAGTAAAAAATTAAAGGTAGTTACAATAGGAAGCCTTTTTGAAAATTCAGCAATTAAACCCTGTCAGGCTATTTCAATGAGCAGCTGATATAAATGACCATTTAATTTAATTGTACATTGATTGAACGAGTTTGATTAAAATCGTTAGAGCGTTTTTCGAGGAAATTGTAAAAATGGGTAAAATCAATGATATAAAGAGACTCTTCGTTGGTCTGTTACGTTAATTTTGGCGAAAAAGTTGCTGTAACATCCCAGACATATATGTACCTTAAATTTCATTTTCGTACATCTTTTCGTTTTTGTACACACACAGACCATCTTGGGTGACTTGGTTATTTGGACTAAGGGTGGCTTAAATGTGGATCAAGCTAATTACTTATTACGTATAAACTGTTACATCAACTTAATCATTTTAACTATATAGCTTCACCAAATGTGTGCATTAAATAAACTTTGTTGGTAATATTATATTGTTTATACAAAGAAGCATGTTTCCCTAATATCGCTTACACTTCAAATGTATTAGAGAGAAGATTATCTATCACATTATCTAATGTGAGAGTTCTCACTCGGGTATACTAGACTAGTAAATTTCATATTCCAATATTATATTTTATATAATATTATATTTTATATTATATATGTATATTATCTATTTAACTGTAACCTGGACATGAATTAATTCTATTTTATTTATTTTATTATTGAAAAATACTTTTTTTAATTACAATAAAGACTTTTGAAATAATTTTGCCTTATTCTTCCGACATTTTTTTCGTGCACTTGATAATAGATATTGAGTGCTAATTTCAAGTAGTTTAAGTTTTTTAAATAAAATTGTTGTTTATTAATTTTTAAATATTTATTATTTTTTATTTATTTGGTGGGGGGAAGGGAGTGGATTTCATCGATTTGGTGATCGTTCATTAGGTTTCGAAGTTACTTTTAAAAATTTGCTACCGAAATTTTGCTCGGACATGAACATTTCTACTTAATTATTAGTTTTCAACATTTTTAGGTATAGGCATCGTTTTCTTGGTTTATAAGGCCCTATCGATCATACGCATTTCGCTTTTTCGTTACTGTTGAAGTTTTCTTTTATATATAAACCGTTTATTAGGTTTTCGCGGGCTCTGATCCCTTTTTTTTTTTTATTAATTTTTTTTTCGAGCATCCGCATTTCGAATTACTATTACAACTGACATTTCTTTGATAGAGGTTTTGTTTATTAAGTTTTCGATGACTATATTTTCGAATTTGCAATCGGTTTTTCTATCGTGTATACTCATTTCGATTTGCTGATCTTATTGAACTTATCTTCGTTTATAAGGACCGTTTGTTAGATTTTCGAGAGTTCTAATTCCGTTTTTCGAATTGGATATTTTATGGAACATGCTCATTTCGTATAATCATTACAATTTACATTTTTTTGGTGAAGTTATTGTTTATTATAATAGACAACGATAAATATACTTAAAAAAATGTCAAACAGAATGGTAATTTGAAATGCGCATGCTCGATAAAAACCAAAACAAAACAAAAACTGCAATCAGAACTCGCATAAGCCTGATAAACATTTTTTTTATGAAAGAAAACTTAAACAGTAAATTGAAAAGCGTTTGCAAAAGTCCAATTCAAAAAATGGAATCAGTATCCTCGAAAATCTAATAAACGATTCCTGTATCATCGATAACTTCAACAGTAACGGAAATTCAATATGAACATGCGCCAACAAAAATCCAATTAAACAAATGGAATCAGAACTCTTTAAAACCTAATCAAGATCCCTTTATCATAGAAAACGTCAACAGCAACGGAAAATCGAAATGCGCATGCGCGATCGAAAATCCGATAGTAAATTCGGAAATAGCGCCCTTGAAAAGCTAGAAAACTATAACACTATAACAAAGAATTTAAAAAACTAATAATTTAGTACTACTGGTGGTTGAACAGAATTTCGATAATAACATTTGAAATAAGCAGCTTCGAAAACTAAATAAACGATCACCAAATCGATGAAATCCACTAAATCCACTCTCCCTCTAAATGAATAAAAAATTATAAATATTTTAAAATAAATAAACAACAATTTTATTTCAAAAACTTAAACTACTTGAAATTAGCACTTAATATCAATTATCTAATAAACAAAAAATGTCGAAAATATATGCAGAAATAATTTCAAAAGTCATTATTTTAATTAAAATAATTATTTTTCAATGATAATATAAATAAAATGTAATTAATTCATGTCCGATTAAAAATTACATATTTACAAATACATTATTATTTTTATGTTCAGGATTGCTTGGACTGTAATTATTGTTTCATTCGATTTTAAGTTCATTGCAATGATCTTGGATATTCAATGTTTTTGTAAATTCCATTTGGCATATATTCAAGAATATCCCTTTGTTTTTCTAGATGGAAATATACAACGTGTATTGTCCATGACAAAAATGTGGATTATGGAAACCCACCTACTTGCAATGATCGAGCTTTGCTAATGATGGAATTATTGCAAGAGAAAAAATAAATGTATACGATTTCTGAATGTCATATTTCATATAAATATTATATATATTTTATAACATAATATATATTTTTAGATACAGGTATATACTCAGCAGCAGAATATCTGACCGGTTCTTACTAACTACCCTGACCCAGCTGATGTTGCATCACTGTCAGAAATATCAAATCCCAGCACGCATGCATCTAACCCTGATTTGGATAGATTTGTGGTCATGGTTTCCCTTTCCGGGAAATGCATGTATGATCATATACGGGGGAAGTAGATAACTCAAGTATGCTATGATCCTCGCAATATGAGGTAGTTGAATAAGGATCCTTGATTTAAAAACATAGAAGCGAAGGTTATATTTTAATAGATAGAAGTTTCAGCCAAATAATAATAATGAACAACTAATAAATAACTAAAAAAAAAAAAACAGATACAAAACTATAATTTTTACTTTCACTTACCTGTATCATACTAATATATAAAAGGACAATCCCTTTTTCGTTCGTAACCGCTAACCACGAAAATTACTGAACTAATCTTTACCAAATTTTAACTATAATACATCATCTCTTCGATCCTCAAAAGGTTTACCAGTAAATAAATCTACCGATTTTTCATTAAAAAACGTAATTATAAATTGCTAAGAAATAATCTGTCCAACTTGCGTACGTGTCGTAGCTATGACAACTTCATACCTATGGAAGCAAGTTGATTACAAAAACGTTTTAATGAGTGTGAATTCAATACACGAAAACATAATTTTGTGAGTAAAATCAGAGGGTAAGAAAAATAAAAAACTGTGTGAAAATGTGAAACTCTATAGGTGTTTATGAAAATTGGTTGCAATAATTGCACGACCAAATATACAAATTTTCGTAATGAATATGTATTCCAAGGCCAATTGTATGCAGGATTTTCCAGGATTGGAAGTCCTAACAATCAAATCATTTTGATACCATCGGGAGAAAAAATCGAAATATGACATTCAGAAATCGTATATATTTATTTTTTCTCTTGCAATAATTCCATCATTAGCAAAGCTCGATCATTGCAAGTAGGTGGGTTTCCATAATCCAAATTTTTGTCATGGACAATACACGTTGTATATTTCCATCTAGAAAAACAAAGGGATATTCTTGAATATATGCCAAATGGAATTTACAAAAACATTGAATATCCAAGATCATTGCAATGAACTTAAAATCGAATGAATCAATAATTACAGTCCAAGCAATCCTGAACATAAAAATAATAATGTATTTGTAAATATGTAATTTTTAATCGGACATGAATTAATTACATTTTATTTATATTATCATTGAAAAATAATTATTTTAATTAAAATAATGACTTTTGAAATTATTTCTGCATATATTTTCGACATTTTTTGTTTATTCTGATTCTGATTCCATTTTTTGAATTGGACTTTTGCAAACGCTTTTCAATTTACTGTTTAAGTTTTCTTTCATAAAAAAAATGTTTATCAGGCTTATGCGAGTTCTGATTGCAGTTTTTGTTTTGTTTTGGTTTTTATCGAGCATGCGCATTTCAAATTACCATTCTGTTTGACATTTTTTTAAGTATATTTATCGTTGTCTATTATAATAAACAATAACTTCACCAAAAAAATGTAAATTGTAATGATTATACGAAATGAGCATATTCCATAAAATATCCAATTCGAAAAACGGAATTAGAACTCTCGAAAATCTAACAAACGGTCCTTATAAACGAAGATAAGTTCAATAAGATCAGCAAATCGAAATGAGTATACACGATAGAAAAACCGATTGCAAATTCGAAAATATAGTCATCGAAAACTTAATAAACAAAACCTCTATCAAAGAAATGTCAGTTGTAATAGTAATTCGAAATGCGGATGCTCGAAAAAAAAATTAATAAAAAAAAAAAAGGGATCAGAGCCCGCGAAAACCTAATAAACGGTTTATATATAAAAGAAAACTTCAACAGTAACGAAAAAGCGAAATGCGTATGATCGATAGGGCCTTATAAACCAAGAAAACGATGCCTATACCTAAAAATGTTGAAAACTAATAATTAAGTAGAAATGTTCATGTCCGAGCAAAATTTCGGTAGCAAATTTTTAAAAGTAACTTCGAAACCTAATGAACGATCACCAAATCGATGAAATCCACTCCCTTCCCCCCACCAAATAAATAAAAAATAATAAATATTTAAAAATTAATAAACAACAATTTTATTTAAAAAACTTAAACTACTTGAAATTAGCACTCAATATCTATTATCAAGTGCACGAAAAAAATGTCGGAAGAATAAGGCAAAATTATTTCAAAAGTCTTTATTGTAATTAAAAAAAGTATTTTTCAATAATAAAATAAATAAAATAGAATTAATTCATGTCCAGGTTACAGTTAAATAGATAATATACATATATAATATAAAATATAATATTATATAAAATATAATATTGGAATATGAAATTTACTAGTCTAGTATACCCGAGTGAGAACTCTCACATTAGATAATGTGATAGATAATCTTCTCTCTAATACATTTGAAGTGTAAGCGATATTAGGGAAACATGCTTCTTTGTATAAACAATATAATATTACCAACAAAGTTTATTTAATGCACACATTTGGTGAAGCTATATAGTTAAAATGATTAAGTTGATGTAACAGTTTATACGTAATAAGTAATTAGCTTGATCCACATTTAAGCCACCCTTAGTCCAAATAACCAAGTCACCCAAGATGGTCTGTGTGTGTACAAAAACGAAAAGATGTACGAAAATGAAATTTAAGGTACATATATGTCTGGGATGTTACAGCAACTTTTTCGCCAAAATTAACGTAACAGACCAACGAAGAGTCTCTTTATATGATTGATTTTACCCATTTTTACAATTTCCTCGAAAAACGCTCTAACGATTTTAATCAAACTCGTTCAATCAATGTACAATTAAATTAAATGGTCATTTATATCAGCTGCTCATTGAAATAGCCTGACAGGGTTTAATTGCTGAATTTTCAAAAAGGCTTCCTATTGTAACTACCTTTAATTTTTTACTCTGGAAAAAATATGTTTTGATGAGAGCAGAAATTCAAAAATCTGGTGCAGAGTACTTACCAGTCTATAATAATCACTCTTTATTAAATTTCTACTTTCATATCATTTAATGGAAATTAAATGAAAACGTTTTTAAAAAAAATTCAGCTACCCAAAATATATAGTGCACAGAATTTTATTATTTTATTGTACTTTTATGAGAGAAGACGTGAAGAAATAGATGCTGCTGACAATATTCAAAGTAGTGTTAATCTGAATTCTTTAAATTTATTTTTAATAAGAGATGAATACTATAGAGTGGCATTAGATTTTTGAATTAGCGCTCTAATCAAAACTTATTTTTTCTATATTTGTTTTCACCGAAATTATCTTTATTATCTATATGGACGAAATTGTCTAAATTTGTAAATGGCGCACAGAAAAGTACATCTGGGTCAGTCGAATCTCCTTCCAGTAGTCGAGCAGTTCCTTATATATGCAGACGATATAGTCCTAATAGTGGATTCCCCAGAAAGATTACAACTGGCCATGACAGAGTGTCACTGGCAGAATGGAATAAAAAAGAAGAATTAGTTGCTGAACAAGCCCTAAAACATCTTCAAAAGTATACTCAACTTTTTGCATCATTTACGGACAAGACAAAATCTGAAATGGCACTTCTTCTCAAGATTCAAGAATACTGTTATGACAACATGAATTTCATGAAAATATTTCAGAAAATAATACTGTTATTTTACAAAAAGGAAGTGATATCCGAGTAGGTCATTTTGAAATGGTATCGGGACGCCAACTCTGATGTTCCTAGATCAAATGAAGAAATTTGTTGAATGGCTCCAGAATGCTAAGGAAGAGTCCGTATCTGTTTAAAGTATTTTTTACTATATTTATTTTCCATCGTTTATTTTCTCCGTTCTTTTTTATTAAAAAAAACAACGATTATAGCACCAAGTGCTAAAAAAACACGATAAAAACCGCTAATTCGATTTCTAAAAAACGGTTATTGATAACAACCGACCGATTTTTGACATCCCTACCGTTTAGGATGTGGTTCAGGAAAATATTAGGACTAGGCCATAGGAAGTCCAAAGACTTAGTACTGCTAAGGTGCGCTGATATTTCAGTTTATTCCTCACAGCTATATTTAAAATGCATATACAGAATAGAGAAGTTCCTAAACGATTTTTTTTTAAACCCAATTGTTCTATATTTTAATGTTTTTAATTATTACTTCAATCTTGTCTTCCATTCTGAGGATATCTATATAATATATTCCCTATTATTATCTGTAGGCTCACAACCACGTTTCTCATTCTTGACGATTGACTGACGCCCCGTTAGCCGTCCCCTTATCATTAGTTCAGGCACGACAGAGTTCGTTCGTTGTGGCGTAAACTGCTTTGGTCATCAACGGCACTTATTAATTCATTTTTTTTTTTCATTATACCTTTTTTTTTTCTTTTTTTTTTAACTCATATACACACACAGGCGCGGCAGAGTAAATATATTCATTATTTTTAAATAAATTGCCACAGGACTTTGAAAGAATGATAATTAGGAGAAAAATAGTAGAAACAATTGTGTATGTTTTAGATAAAATCGGTAAGTAACAATATGGTGAAAGGTGTCGAAAGGCATAAAGGTGCCGAAAAGTGTTTATTTGACGCTTAAGATGTGAAAAAGATAAGTAAGTAATAGCGCATAAAAATACGGAAAAAATAATTTTTTAACAAGTGAAGTTAGTCAACAACTTTCCGCAGAAAAAAAAATAAAAATTAAAAACCATGAAATATGACCATTGCTGGACATTTATTACATGGATTGCTATTATCACAGGAAGTTCTTTTTGGGGCTTAAATTGTGGTTTTTGCTAGTGCCTATCTATAATCTAAAATTCTCCTTATTATATTACAAATAAAATTACCCATAAATACCATAATACCCAGATGTTGGAGATGTGGGGCGAATCAGATAACTATGCTTCCATAATAAACACCATATCCACACAAAGGCCACTAGTTTCTAATCTTGCCATCCAATCGGGACCTTTGAACATAAAACTGTTAGGGATTGATAAATTATTGAAAACTAGTTTCGAATGTTATAAATTCATCTTCATATATGATCGGGTTAATTTCATATGCATAATAATACCAAACTGTATTTTGAATTGCTTATTTTTGAATTTTTGTGTGTTTTTAGAACTGAAGATGAATGCATAACATTCGAAACTAGTTTCCAATAAAAACAAAATTATAGAAGTGGCAAATAATTTATCAATCCCTAATTTGATTGATCATTCTATACTGTTATGCGGATATCAACTGATAAAATTGTTATTTAATAATATTTACTAATGTTATGATAATCATAATGTTATGATTTTGAAGATTTACGTTTGATGTCACTGGAAAAAAATCAATGAGACAGTACATTTCCTTACTTATAAATTTCGATAAATAAATAAATCATTTTCCAATATTTCTAAGTCATATAGTTAATTTATTATTTAAGATTTGTTAAGTCTTTTGATTGTGAAATAGCACTTTAAACCTTATATTACTTCTTCTTCTTTTTTTTTTTTTTTTTTTTTATCTTGTAAGGACACAGAAAAAGATAGAGATAAAAAGGAGAGAAAAAGAAAAAAGGGAGAGGACAGAGGACAGCCTGAGCCGACAGCTAACTGGTTTAGGCCTTCTAATAAACAGACAATCTAAGCTCCGCAGTTTTCATAACAAAAAAAATGTCGTTATTTTCAAAATTGTCGCTCTCTTCTTTAATAACTGTCACTTTCTTACTTAACGAAAAGAGCTCTCGCTCTAAATGTCTTTAATAGAGAAAACATATAAATAAAAACGGAATTTGCTATTCTTTTTTTTTTAAAGTATTAAACAAACTTCTCTATGATATGTCCGCCATATTTAACACAATCCTCCAATCTACGCCTTAGTCTCAATCTTGAAAAAATTCTTGAAATAGTTCAAATCTGGATCCGCGAGATTTTTTTCACAGCAGTCTTGATTTTGAATCCTATTTCCACTTTGAGAAACTTTGAACCTTTCTCATTTATAAGCCAGTTCAACGCCATGGCTTTCACGAATCACAGCAATAACATAGCCTGACATTTTATTGCCTGCTTTAAGTGCGAGGTACGGCCTCCGCCGTGCCGAAAGGGTCCCATAGACGTAAGAGGAGTAGTGGCGACAATAAAACCCGATCAAGACATCGCGACATTTAACGAGCGACTGCTATCGGCGAGTTCTGTAGCCAGAGAGCTATAACTCTTAAAAGGGTGGAAAAACCTCTGAAGTAACTGCTTCGGCGTTGATGCCTGTCGTTGTCCCTATCGTCGAGATAGTCTCAGATATCGTCTCCATTACTACGGCTCTTCGACGTAACGGTTTCAACTCTGCAAGTATTATGCGATTTCGGCAGGTCTTTAAGAGAGTTGATGACCTCTTACCTTTCTTTTTATTCCCTGTTTATAGAAAATAATCGAAAATCCCATATTAAATTTTAACGTAGGTATTTGGAGAAGTTTTATGACCAAAATCATTCTTTCTCCTAAAACAATTATTTAAAATAAATAATATATATATATATATATATATATATATATATATATTATTTATTATTTATTACTTTATATTTATTTTTTTTACTTTCCTACCGCTACTATTAGGTAAAGAATGTATTCTAATCGGGTCCAATTTTCGGAATTCAGGTTTCAACTTAACGAGCGCCTTGAGCTCAAGAAACGCGTATTCGGTTATTGGTCTATGTCTATGCCGCGAGAATCTCTTGAACTGGTGGACCGATTTTTTTTTTTTTTTTTTTTTTTTTTATACTTGTGTACCAGATTCTGGTACCTTGAGTGCAATAGCCGAAAAAACGTGTTTGTCTATAAACTTTACCGCTAAAACAGCTCCAACGATTTTGATGAAACTTGCCTGAAGTCTTCTCCTTAAAAAGCTCTCAAACTTTCCAAATATAGTAAGAAATTAGCTACCTTACTTCTGCGGCCATAATTCAAACCTCATGTCCTCAGTTCCATAAATTTTCAGATACACTATTTAGGTATTGCACCGACAAAATGCTAATATAAAAATCATTCGTATCTATAAAAATAAGATCAAGTACATTTATCATACTCTGAGCAGTCTACCCTAATTTATAAATATGTTTATTGTTTATAGCTTAAAGAGAAAAAAAATTGTTGTTTATTGAGTCTATGTCGAATTTTGACATTGAACATCGAATTTTGACTCGATTATTCAAAATTTCGCAGAAAAAGTGTTGTAAATAAAAACTAGTTGAAGTTTTACTAGTTTTATTATGAGAACTTTACTTAAGTAATTATTATTAAATTGTACTATCATTATTAACAGTGGCGTATGCAAGGTAGAGTATCAGGGGG
This sequence comes from Rhaphigaster nebulosa, assembly GCA_948150685.1. Lineage (NCBI taxonomy): Eukaryota > Metazoa > Arthropoda > Insecta > Hemiptera > Pentatomidae > Rhaphigaster > Rhaphigaster nebulosa. The sequence goes on along the minus strand of OX411309.1, from coordinate 139,931,185 downwards.
ATAATCCCTCTTCCCCCGAAATGTAAGAAAAAATATAATTTTAATACCCACCAACATAAGATATGTATTTTGAGTAATATTTTTGGTTATTTTAAAAATTGTTTTTGATCCAATTTTCATGATTCAATTTTCATTAAAACTTTCGCCAAATTTGGAGATTAGAGATTTTTAGGTAATTATTTGCCTTCTTCTTATTAAATTCCCCCCTTCCTCCCGAAAAAAAAATTAAATCTCCTTCCAAAAAAAATTCTGCGTAGGCTCCTCATTATTAACTAATTTTGTAAAAAAAAATTATTCTATTTTATGTAAAACAATAAACTTTTGTAATTACAACGAAGTAATTTTCGTTTTCATATTCCCTTTATCCGTATATTATTATTATGGAGAAAATAAAACACATGAAGTATTGAGTGGGAGTGAGCCCGCTTTATTATTTGGCCCCGTGCCTGAGCTCAGCTGAAGATTGCCCTGAGCATGTAGGCGAAACTTTGGTTCGTTAGTTAATTACTGCTGTTTAAGAGATTTAAGAGGCTTTGTTTTGGAATATTTAATACCATTCTAATAATATTTTTTTCTCATTAATTAATTTTAAGAATCCGAATGGCGTGGGCTTTTCCTCTCGTTTTCATCCTTTTGTTTGCAGCTTAAAACGATTAAGGACTCGGAGCTCAAATAATGCTTGGTCCATTCGGAGGTCCAATTTGTTTTATTGAGCATTCTTGTGTGCATTCGGTCCTACAGCAGGAGCAAAAAGACAGTTCCTCTCACTATGATCCTTACAATGGAGTTTAATATAGAGGAAGCCTGACACCAGAGATGGATGGCTGCATTTAAACTCTACCGAGGCGTTTATCTTTCCGTTCATCTCTCTGCGATAACATCATCTTTGAATCAAAATAGAAGTTTGAAGATAATTTTATCCATGCCCTTAATTAACGTTTGTACAATTTATTAGTCCATGATTGGAAATAATTACAGCCAAAAGATAAAATATTCGTTATTTTTTAAAACATATAACAGAGATTCTTCATTTCGTTCATTTGACTACAAGTTCACTTTATTCAAGAAAAACTCATAAGATTTCGCTCCTTATTCATTCTGTGCTTAATATCTTGAAAACTACCAACAGCGCGAAAAACATTGTAAATACCTTTTTTAAAGTAAAGTAAATGTGCTAAAATTTGAATCCTGATACAACTCTTAATATTCATCAGTTCCAGAGATAAAGTTAAAAAACAAAACAATATTTTTACCAATGAACGAGAAATCAGCACGTTTTGAATTTATTTGAGCAGTTATCATGTAAACTGCTCTTCCTACGAAGACAATAATTGTAAACTACGTTCTGGTGCATTTAACTAGCTCCAATTTGGGTGGGAACAGACATCTGTACCCGAGATAAAGTTTAAATTAAAAAAATACATTGTATACGATTTTGACATTATGCAACTGGATCATATCTTAAGAAAAGTTGTAATAATTATTATCTTAGCATGAACAATTTCCATGATATTTGTCAAAATAAAGCTACAAAATGGAGATTTTTTTAAAATGATAAAAATGTGTTTTGCTGAATAAAATTTTATCTCGGGAACTATTTCACGCACAAATGCATATTACCACTCAAATTGGAGCTATTTAAATGCACCATAAAGTAGTTCATAAAGACTATCTTCGTAGAAACAGCAGTTTTCAGGATATTTGCCAAAATATATTTCAAAAAGGGTGATTTCTAGTTATTTGGAGAATTTTTTTTTAATTTACCTCGGCAACTAGTGAACGTAAAGAGCTCTATTAGAAGTCAAATTTCAGCAAATTTACTTTACTTTAAAAAAGATTGATAGTTTTGAAGATATTGAGCACAGAATGAAAAAGGATCTATATTTTTAGGGTTTTTCTGGAATAAATTGAATTTCCGATTATTGAAATTGTTTTCAATATATATTTTTCAATGACATTTACTGTATAGTCAGGTTTAAATTGAATTATTTTTTTAAGTACGAAAAATAAATAAGTAAAATAAAATAAAAAATCCAATAATGGAAATTTTAAAGGAGTTAACGTTTTACTTCTTGCTGTCAGAAACTCATTAATTTTTTTTTTAATCCATTTTATTTGTAACTGGGTTTCTCGGTATTAATCCAAATGCACTGAACTAATTTAGGTTTAACGCTGTACCTTAACTCATTGACAAAACTTCAACTTGACATGATATATAGCGTAGAGTATTGTACGAAAGGTTATACAATTTATTAAAATTCCAAATTTCAGGAAAATAATAAGCTTTTCACACTTCTTTTATTGGTGGTATATACGACGTTTCGGACTACTGGTCTATTCTCAAATCTGTCTAAGCTCGTCTCATTGCAAAAAATATCTTGTCCAATCGTGGATTATCTTCAATGGTTTTGTTTTGTTTTTCTAAATATTAATATTTAAATGGCCTAAGCATATTGGCGTGTCTGTTGCCCTCTTTTACTCTTTGAATAATAAATATAAAATATAATAATGTATTATATAATAATGTAAAATATAAAATATATTATATAATAATGAATAATAAATGAAAATAAAGTTTGAAAAAAAAATTGCTGAAATCCAAGGAAAAGTAAGTATACCTTCGTAAGGAACTATAGATAGTCTCTAATGTCGACTACAAACTATTCATAAAACGGAACATCAATGGGAGGACGTTTGTTTAAGCTTTGCTGAAAAAAAAAAGAAGTTGTTTGTTAAAGGTAAGAGACACCAAGCGCAATCCCAGACGAATCCACTCTGAAATCCCCATGAGGAAAGTAGGGCCTAAGCAAATATTAAGTGTGCCCAATACTGTGTTTGTATAGGATGGCCGCCCAGTTAAATAATCGTGCAACTTTAATTATCTGTCTCGTTAATTTGTAAGGATAATTATAAATAATGATACACGCCTAATTACATGAAGCAGCTTCGTAAATAATCGGGATCGTCCTAATAAGTAATGTACTGGTACTGTAATGGTTCCGCTTCAGTTATTTTTATTACCCAAAACCAGCAGAGCATCAGAGCATAAACACCGTTCAAAGGCAGCGGCCCGAACTGAAGAGTGCAGAGTGGCGCCCCTGGCGGATAGATAAGTAAAGCCCGACCACAGAATGACCTGATCGCGATCAAAGAGCCATTGGCTGTTTGATATCTTATAAAGGCAGCTCTTTATTAAATCCTTAATCACTCCTGTAATGGCTACCTCTCTTCACGGAATTTCACTTATTAGCTCTTTTCTCTTTCGCTATTGTTTCTCCTTTAAGTTGCCCATTAACGGGAATGGTAATTTTATGCAAATTTTACCATCTTGGTTGTTTCTAAAACATTCTAGTTTAATTCATTAAGCACTTGTGAATAATATGTTTAAATATAAACATGTGTAAATAGTTGTTTTTTTTATATCACTCATAGTGCGCCTTCAAATAACTATAAACCGATATCCATTATTAATTAGATTAAATTATTATTTATTAATTAAATAAAACAAACTCTCCCTCCCCCCCCCCAAAAAAAATATATATTATTAGATCGTTGCATCCTTGTAAGATAAATTAACTAAAAAAAAATATCTAAATTTTCCTAATAACAATCCCGATAATATTTAACGAAAGATCAAATTGGCTAATAGAATATTAATTAAAAAAATTACCAAGTCTCATAGAAAATCATAAATGATGATAAGATAGTTGCCACTCACCTTCGTTTATATTTATATAAATGACAAGAAATGCTCACTCACCTGTAAACAAAAATAAATAAATAAAAATTGGAATCATGGAAACTACGTATAAACTATATGCTACATAAGAAGTCTCACAATAATAAATTGAAAATAAAAATAACATAAAAAAGAAAGGTTATAATAATAAAAGTAGGTAATCACGTTACCAATAAGGAAATTACTTGCCTGAAATATTTCATCTTAGCCCAATAAATAAAAATTAAACTTTAAGATTAGCGCAATTAAAACCTGAATAGCAGTTGGCTTTAGCAATTAATATTTTAATATGCATGCTCTATAATTGTAGTGTATATAAGAAATAATTATTGCAAGTGCATTGAACTCATTAAAGAACCATTTTGAAGGACTAATCTAAGTGAACAGTTCAGCCATTACCTCGTAAACCTGTCTGCGCTAATTGCATATCAGCTCCGAGTGCATGTATAAATCATCCATGCACATCTAACTGCTATGCTAAGAAAATGTTATTATATATATATATATATATATATTTTATATATATATATATATATATATATATATATATATATATATTTATATATATAAATTTATGTATCATATGGGTCATTCTTCGAAAATAGGAAGATTTTCTTATAACTTCAGATAGCACTGTATTTTTTTTTTTAATTGCATCTCAGATACTGTTATCAAAATACCCCATCATTACTTTTTTAGAGAACAGAATATAAATGAAAAAATTTCAATTTTCAACAGTGGTGGGAGTGTGTGAGGGAGTGAGCATGGTAGAATGGTGGAATGAGGATGAGGGAATATTACAAGGAAATAATAACAATAAAATAAAAATATATATAGTTTTATTGAAATATCTTTCGTTTCAAAAATGTTACATTATTTAGTTGAATTATTACATTATTATGAGGTATTTATGCTTATTCATTGTTTACTGATTACGCCTAAACTTTAGAGACTCCATATTTACACCATACTAAATCCCATAAAACCTGAAGAACTAAAATAGATATTTAACAAATTCATCAAATATTTAACTTATCTTCTCTATAAGTTAATATGAGCCAGGTGAGGGCGTGAAGGTTTCTAAACACGAAGCACATTTTTTCAACTTTACATCTCACATTGACAGCTGTCTCTCAACATCAGCTACAATCGGTTAGGAAAGTATTGATACGTTTTTTCAACGGTTTTCCTCAGGTGTAGAAGGCGGTATGTTTACTTGGCGCCCATTTTTGAAAAAAGTGAGGGAGTGAGGTGCATGGCCAAGGAAGAAGGAATTAATTTAACTAATTGTCGACGTAATTGTTCTATGACGAATTCGTTTTTATTTTCTGAAAATACTGAACTTGTTTGCACACCTAATTTATTTCGACAGCGATGGGTTGGTTTTTCTGGCAGCTAAACAAAGTCAATGTAGAAAATTCAAGCAATGGGAAATGTGAGGGAGTGAGGATTTTAATGTCTAAATCATGTTTACGTATATATAATTATTATTAATATGAAAGCTAACCCCTGACTATGCATTATCAAAATCAATGAAAAACTTTCTGACGGATTCATCGAAAATCTCGGTTTCTTCATGGGACCGTTTTCCTATTTTCGAAGAATGATCCATAAATCAATATTATATTTTGATACGTACACTCCTAGAAAATCGCATCCAGGATAAATAAGGCCTAATAGCAACGAATAATATAAATCTCCGTCGAATAACAAATAAACGATATATCAGAAGATGAATTCATATTATAATTATTTCTATAAAAAAATAATGCCTCCTAGTTTTTACGGATTATTACTTATTACTATTTAAACATTGTATTATATGTTTCTCGTTGATCTACGTAGAATAAAAGAAATTGAGCCGATAAACAGAAGGGAGGCAAAGCCGACATTAGTTATAGATGAGAACAGAAATCTGTATGCGACTTGTGCGACAGATATAAAGTATCCAAGTTCTGTATCCTCCCTTTGTTTCATGACCTATTTGTCTTATGGCCACAGATAACGTCTAAACCCCCATCCCATGTGGGATATTTTTTATATTACGAATAAAAAACCGAATCAAGGTATGATATTTAGATTTTTTTTAGACTTATGTTAGTAATATTATACAAGGTTATGAATGAAAAACGTTAAATTGTAAAATAAAATACTTATATTTTCATTTTTATATTTATACATAGATTTTAAAGATCAAATTAATTTATAAATATTTTCAAGATATTCAAAAATTCTTGGTAAAAGTATTTCAATAGTATCATTCGTATACCTTGAGAAATGATTTGTGCATGCAAAATAAAAAAAAAATAATAATAAAAAACGTAAGATACACGACAATGTTATAAATCAGGGGTAGTCAAACTTTTTCGTGCCCTGTGCCAATTTTTAACAGACGAGTTCAGGTCCACCATATAACTGGAGCGCTTTTTATACCTTCTTACGCTCATGGTAAGGGGTTGGAAAAATGAGAGAGGATAGGGTCTGCATCGCTTAGAGGAGGAAAAAGAATAACTTAATAAAGCAAATTAATTAATTAATTTATGACAGTTTATTAAAACATCATTCTAAAATATTCAGTAATGATCTCTTGTTTGAGAGAGTGCTTCAGCTGCCAGAGAGTATCGTTTGATGAAGTTAATCCTGGACCACAGTTGTTTGCACAGAGAGCGAGATCAGCTTGGACTTTGGATATGTCTGTTCCCTCTGCTTGCTACGAGACCTGGTCCTGGTATATGTTTCATAAGCTTTTTAATAGAAATATACTAATAGATATATTTGAGTTATAGACATGACATCTAAAGAGTATGGATTCGACTCTATGGCCAAAATCCACGATATAAAATTACTTATAGGCGCAAAGATGCAATGCGCTTTGTTATATGTGGCTTGGCCATCCCTGTTATAAATTATTAATTTTAGAATAATTATTTGAAAAAACAAAACAACAGTTCAACATAGTATAGATAAAGTATTCATTATAGCAAACTGTTTTCGAGTGTAGTTATACCGGAGAGCATATCACGACTCTTTGGTATCCTGACTCTGGGGCAGGCTAAATACATCAGAGGCATCCTGACCCGCTGAGTTCTGTCCCAAATGTTAGCTCCTTCGATGAAAGACTAGTATTGAAAGGTTGTAACTATTTGGCAATAGATCATCAATTATTATTGGGTCTGCTGCTCTGATATTTTGATCAAATAAATAAAATAAAATTTTATTATAATATGTAAGACAGAGAATTCCAACTTTGCAATTCATTTAAATAAAAAAAAAAACCCACAAATTCATCAAAGTCTCAGGAGTTAAATTAATACATCACGTTGAAAACAGTCTCAAATTAAATATATATGAAGCACTTGAAATAATAAAATCTTTCAAATCCAATCCAGATTTTTGCTTAAATGACCAAATAAATAACTATTCCCATCTATAACAGAAAAAACAATTACTCACCGGAATTAATGGAATCCCCCTCCCCCCCTCCCCTCCGATCCCTAAACCGTTTACCTATAAACACCCCATCTTTCTTCCATTACTAGTTGCCATTACTACCTGCGAGAACAAACCAATACAAACTTTTCTATTTGATATAACCTTAGTGAGTACCAACATGTATATGATTTCTTATCTTAATTAAATTCATAATTAATAAATGTTTTAAAATTTATATTACATTTAATTTAATATGTATACTAATACCAAATTGTATTTTGAATTGGTTATTTTTTAATTTTTGTGTGTTTTTAGAACTAAAGATGAATATGTAAAATTCGAAACTAGTTTTCAATAAAAAAAAATTATATAAGTGGCAAATAATTTATCAATCCCTAATATACTAATATAATAATATATACAATACGTTCACCATATTGCCTCAAGATTATTTAATGGCGCTAAAAACACGTTTTTTGCGTTTTACGTCTTTTAAATACCAACAATACGAAGCTCGTTCTAAATTGGTTAAGCTGTTTTGCCATGAAAAGCGAACAATGTATTTCGGTTTTGAGTTTCGTCGTTTTCTCTTGAAAAATAGCCAAATAACCACAAAAAATGGACAAACCATCGTACCTTATATCAAACAGTGGTGTTTTGCCAGTAGTTTTTGTTGAAAGTCAGACGAAAGTATAAATTTTATCGATGTGAGAGGAAGAGAGAGACAGTAGAACTAACTGAAATTAATGGAGTAGTCACCAACCCTTTTAAGGTTTCAAAGCTAGAGCATATTTATTTATTTATTTATTTTTTTTTTTTTAAACCAAGAACTTGTTATAATTAATTTAGTATTTATAAAGCCGTTAAATAACTCAAAAGATGATAGGTTAGGTGAGGACCTCTATGAAGGCAAACACACAGAGGACTACAACCCATATAAGGGCAGGTTCTCATTACCTTGGCTCCATACTAATTAACACTGGCCACATAAGGTCTCGAATCCAATGTGGAGTCACGATCAATGTATTGGTGTATTCACTAAGGGCATCCATATTGATGAAACTAATTACGAAAGAAAATGAGCCAAGATATTCATTTAAAATTTATAATTCACTTTTATACACAATAAATGAAATATATACGATTTATTGCAACATATTCGATAAAAAATTTAGTATAACTTCTAAGAAGAGGTTAACTTAGGTGGCTCAAATTTTTTCCTTATTGAACATGCGTATGTCCAGATATAAAATGAATGTATAGCTACTAAATACTTATTTTAATTTAAATACAAAAAAAAAAAACATTACAAAATTACAAAGCGGGCATATTAAAAAAATCTAGATAAATGTTACAAGAAATTTCTGTATTTTTTTTTTTACTTCCTTGTACTAAGTAAAGGAAGTATTGTATTCGCGAAAATTTTCGGTTTTCAGATTTCAACGGAAATATCCATTTCGACCATCCCTGAATCCATTTTGACTAGTTTCGTCGTGGCGTCTGTACGTACGTAAGTTCGTATCTCGCATAACTCAAAAACGGTTAGCCGCAGAAAGTTGAAATTTCGTATTTGGGATTGTTGTAAAATTTAGTTGTGAACCTCCCTTTTTGGTCACTGCTTGATCACCGGCAGTGGTACTTTACTTGAAGGTCATAATTGATTTTTATCAAAAATTATATTAAAATACTATGCAAAACTTCTCAAATTTAGTATTTATAACTTATATATTGATTTAAATAACATACTACATTTTGGTTTAAATTGAAAAACCGGAAACGGTACTTTACTTGAAGGTCATATTAGACTTTCATCAAAAATTATATTAAAATATAATGTAAAACATCTCAAATTTGGTAAATAGGACTTTTATATCGATATCAATGTATTTAATATATTTTGGTTAAAATTGGTGAGCCGAAAAGGGTACTTTACTTGAAGGTTGTAATAAGCTTAAATCAAAAATTATATTTAAATTAAATACATAAATCATATGTTTCGGTAATAAAGGTTACAAACGCAATTTGGTTTCCAATCTAATTAAACATTTTTATTACGTGTTTTAAGTGTTAAAATTTAGTATAAAATACTGGTTTTCCTCCCCATCTGTGTGTGTGAGTGAGTCAATAAATGGGTGTCGCGAGGCCGAATGTCGTTTTTGAGATACTGCAATCTTCGGAAACTACTAACCAAATTCAGGTTTAATAGGCGTAAAAGGAAGTCATGTGTTGTCCACATCAGATATTTTAATTTAAGCGTTGGAATAAAAGAGCTAAACTTCTGGGAGCCAAGCAAACCTCGATTTTTTTTTTTACTTTTTAGCTTATTACATTTGATGAGTGCACGACATCAAATTTAACTCTTACCTAAATTAAAGGAAATTAAATTTTGCGTCGAATAGTTTCCTTTAAACTTATTATAGACTATCGGTTTCTGAGCAGAGCTAACCTTTTGGGAGGAAAAAAACCCTCGAAATGTTTTCAATATTTCTATTTTTGGCTTGTGACATGAACGGTGCATCGCACAGAAAATTTTAGTCTTACCTAAATTACAAAGCATTAATTTTTTCGTCGAATAGTTTCCTTTAAGAAATTTTGTTCAGCGATTTGATCAGAATCGGCAGTCAAATATAGTCCAATTTTATCATTTTGACTGAAAAGTATGTTATGCTCAGCTTTACACCCCTGTAACTCAAAAACGGTTATTCCAAATGAAAAAATGTCAATTAACTAAAGTTGTAGAGCATTAAATTTTAAGTTTATAGAACGTCTATTTTTATAATTTTCTCATTCTTGTGCATAAATAGACGCAAAAAACTAAAAGCAGTTGCAGCGCTGAACCACAATGTGGCTATTTTGAAGTCTCATCATGTCTGACCTCGAAATTCCTAATATTGGTCTAGGAAATTGAATTTCAATACATTTCGATCGGAAAATTTTGTTCTAAAGATGGTATATAGAAGCGGGAAGTTGAATTGGGTGGTGGGGACCTTTTCAGTGTTTTTATTTCGACGTGACGAAACTACAAAATAGCACTGTGACTGCTTTTAATTTTTTATCTAGAGAAAATTATGAAGAAAAAGGAGTACAATAAACTTTAAATTTAACGCTCTACAACTTTAGTTATTTGACATTTTTCGTTTAAAATGACCGTTTTTGAGTTATAAACGTGTAGTAAAACTGAGTATAACAAACTTTTCAGTTAAAATGGAAAAAATAGCGTATATTTTACTGCCGATTCTGACCAAACCGTTGAATGAAAGGCTCTGTCTGGTTAAGGTAGGTAAAAGTGTTCCAGAGCGTTAAATGCCTGCTGACTTACACATATTTATACCCTCACAAGAAATTGCTATTGCCAAAGTTTCAGATTTCTTTTAGTGTCCTTCTCTGCCCCATAATCTTGAAACGCTGTAATTTGTTCACCATTTTTTCTTAATTTTTTTTTTATAAGCGCTATGCGTCAGAAACATTCTTGATTATGCCATAAGCCATGGACTTGAATTATCAACATGAATTTTAGGTCACTTTCCAACATTTAGAACATTGCTTTCTATCGCTCTAGGGCACTTTTAAATACCTTACCGAGACCAAACCGCTGAACTAAATTAAATATTTAAGGATACTACTCAACGCAGAATTTCAAGTTCATTAATTTAGTTAGTAATAAAATTTTCTACCCGATGCATCCTTCTGATGTTATAAGCGAAAAAATTAAAAAAGTGAAATTAATTCGCGTTTTTTCGGCTCCCAAAAATTTAGCTCAATTGTAAACCGTCGTAAACTTATACAATTCTTATTTGGGATACATATAGTAGACTAAAATAATTTCCAGCTTTGTCTGAAGTAATTTGAGGCTCGGCATTTTTTTTTTTTCTAATTCGACTGGACTCTACGTATATAACAATACTCTGCAGATCTACTTTCACCAAACAACTATTGACAAACACGTACTCATTATCTTCGCTTCTATCATAAACTAAACTGATATACAAACATACAAAATACTGAATTCACCGTTAGAGGATTAAACATATAGACGTTACCGAAATATAATAATCTTTCTCTTATTATTATTTATCCGATAACTGACTATAAAAATTAAAGAAATAAATTAAAGGAGCGAAATGATCCAAGAGAGGAGGGGCTTAGGCTAGTGGATATAAATCCGTTTGGGCTGGCAGCCCCTTTAGCCTCCAGATAATCCTCGGCCTATAACTCCTCTCGCCTATCGATATCCTTCATTAATTGAATCATCTTTAAGTGCAAACTCCTAATTACTAAATTAACAATTCAGAAATGATTATTTATTTATTCATAAGAGTGTTACATATTTTTGACAATAATAAAATTTGCCATTTGCTAATACAATAAGCAAATATGGAGAAAAAAAACATTTTTTTTTTCCAATTATAATTTAGAGAGAAGTCTTTAGGAATTTCAAGAATTCTGCAATGTTTGGTTAAAGGAATATACTTTTTTTTTTTGCGGTAATGGATTTATGTTATAACTTGTTTTGTTTTTCATTGAACCATACCTTTGAGAAAAGTTAATGAAATATTATTTGCATGGGATGTAAAACCTGTCACAGTGACAAACATATTTATCTCTAAGATAAACTTCGTTAAAAACAACCCCTTTACCAAAAAACAACCCCAAACACCACAAAATTATTAGTGAACTAGCACTTTAATTGATTTATTTATTTATCACTCACATTTCTTTTCAATTCTGACGTTTTTGGGTATTATCACAAGTTTTTCTTGAGTCAGTTTTTATAAATAATATTTATATCTCTATTTGTCATACTTTCAATCTTACACTATAGCCCTTTATAAAGAAATAAAATTATAATATTCAATATAAATTTGTAAAGGAGTGTCTATATACTTCAAACATTTCTTCCCTATCACAACTTAAGTGCTTTCACAACATTTTTCATTTTGAATAATCATTTTTGAGTTACAGACTTGTAAAACTGAGCATAACATACGACTACATTTCAGTCAAAATGATAAAATTTGCCTATATTTGATTACCGATTCTGACCAAAACGCTGAACAAAATTTGTTAAAGGAGGCTATTCGACGTAAACTTTAATGTTATTTAAATTAGGTATGAGTAAAATTTTCTGTGCGATGCACCGTTCAGATGTCATAAGCCAAAAACAGAAATATTAAAAAAAAATTACGAGTGTTTATTGGTTCTTAAAAGTTTAGCTCTGCTCAGAGACCGTAGCAAACTTATATCATTCTTATTTTGGATTCCCAGAGTGGATTAGATTATTTCCAGCTTTGAACAAATTAGAACCAAAAGTGTAATTTGATTGAGCTAGTAACAAGGAGCTTCTGTTATTAGATTAGTCTTAATATTTTAAATTGAAAAGATTGTAGTTTTAATTAACATTTAATTAACATAACACAAGGACACCAAAGACAGTTTCAGTTCATATTTTTTATTTTGAGTAACATGAGAAGCTTCCGGTCTACAGCAACATATTCATGTCCAATCAAACATCGAGATAAAAAATCAGGACAATTTTTTTTATGTATGTACACAATAAATTATGCAGTTGTGACAGAGAAGAGATGTTTGAAATATGTTAAAACTCTCATACAAATTTATATTTAAGATTTTAATTGTATTCATTTATTAAGGATGATATTGTAAGAATGAAAGTATGACAAATATGAGTATATAGGTAAATACTACATAAAAACTAATTCTAGAAAAATCGATGTCAGATGATGGGCATAAGACCCTGGAACGTCAAAATTGAAGAGAAATGTAAGTGATAAATAAATAAATTGAAGGAAGTCTTTGTTCACCAATAATTATGGATATATATATATATATATATATATATATATATATATATATATATATATATATATATATATATATAAATGTTAAAATTCAAAAGACAAAAAAAAAATGCAAAATAAAAACAAATACCAAAGTAAAATTAATAAGAAGACCAAAAGAATAACAACATAAGCAGTTCTTACAGTTGGGCAGAGCCTAGATGGTCTTCTAGGCGCATTGCAAGGCTTTGTGGCGGTGTATAGAGCTTGAGTCAGTGGATTGGAATTTAGAATCAGTCTGACGTGGAAATTACTGAAATGATTATAAAGCATGACTTTTTTTAATTTATTTTTTTACAATGCAAAGAAGTATAAATCAATGCGTATAAAAATAGAGCTCTTTGAAGGCAACAATTTATGACTTTTATTGCCCCGATGTCGCCGAGTGGTCAAATAAAAAATGAACTCACCCGCATCACGAAGAGTTATGTAATAAAGTGTGTTTATAGTCACGAAGGGTGTGGGAACAGTCCCTAAGAGTCTGATGAGAATACAAATCAGCTGCTATAGTATGTTCGGTAAGTGCGAGTGTTCGGGTATGTTGTCTGCCAATGGATTAAATTTAAGTGAAATACATACATAGTCAGCTTTTTTATATATACCGTATAAACTTAATAAATATATTCAAATATATTAAAGAAATATTAAACAAGGCTTTACAGTTTATTATTGGCAGAATTATAACACTGGAGTCTCTCCAGTAAATCAAGCAAATAACTAACCAGTAAACGTTTCATCAATTAAGTCATCATCAGGCCAGAAAAATATGAAATCAAATAAATGCAGACCAGAGAAAGTAATGCGCACGGAGTGTGCCACAGGTACATTGGCACCTCTTAAATCAGTCATATTTTTTGTAGCACAAGAGTAAATAATATCTCCGGATCCTCCACCCGACTGGAGAGCATGGACGGACCCCACGGTACTATGGTCAAGGATGCTGCTCACGCCTATGCGTCAGATATATTATAACAGGTCAGCCTTTAGGCCGTTTTCACACAATTTTACTATGTTTATTATATAAACATTATATGTTGAACGGTATTGGAGTCCTGTATAGGAAAACAACTTAAGGAAGAACCTTCCTTCTGGACAGAGTATAGGTCTGGCGTTTATGGTGAAGGAGAAAAAACTACATAACTTCTGACAGCTATCTTGTCTAATATAGCATCTTGAATTTTTTTATTAACATTTTGTTTTTTTTAAATCCTTTCAATCGCGTAAGCTAATTTCTAAGTAGATTTTTATTTCAATAACAAAAGATTATGGTTAGGCGCATGCGCACTAAAAAGTTACTTAACATATGCTATCTCTATTAAGCTAGTATTTTTCAGTTGCTAAAGTGAAATGTGCTCTCTAACTCTGTTCCGCATTTATTTGTTCTTGTGATTTTTAGTCTCAATGCCTGAATTGAGGAAACACTGGTCGGCCAGTTATTTAGTTATCGGTCAGTTATTTCAGAGCCTCTGGACTTTTTTTTTTTTAGAACTTTCCAATAACAGTATAATAATAGTTTTTATCTCTTTAAATAAAAGAAGAAAAAATATTTTAGAAAAAGCTGTTTTAAATTATGCATTAATAAAAATATCGATTGAGTGCAGTATAAATTTGAATTGTTTTTACTCTTAAACGTTGAGCATTTTAGACAAATCTTACTATATGACTATATATATCCACTATAGATCTGTTCCAACACGAGTTTTCACTATCATTACATCAAACTGTTCGGGCACAGGCGAGGCAGCATTTTGGACCGTACCGCGCATGCGCCCGACAGTTTGATGTTAAAAAAACTCGTGAAGGAACAGACCTTGTATTAGTTGTATTTATGGTTTTGCTGGAAAGCTGTTTCGAATATAATCTTTTTCTGCTGTGCTTATTTTACCTCCCCTTTTCTTCAGTGTATACTTTTAGCTTCTATATTTATCTTATTAATTACTTTTATGGCATATGTTGGTATATGTATTTTCTGATCATCTGTTTCCGCTGATCAGATGTTTTTATGTTATCTCCCGTCTCGTTAAGTATATGTTAAGATATCTTGATGCAGTAATATGTTTTCACTATATGATAGATCTGTTTTTGGGCTGCTGCTGTGAGATGTTCTGCTTATGATCTGCATTTGTCTGTGATCCTTGAATACCTGAATTGGTGAAACGTTGACTGATTTGTTATTTAAGCACTTACGGCTTTGTTTTTGAAATCTTTAAGTTAAATATACTGACATTAAATTATATAGAATTGTTTTATTTGTAAACTTTATTTATTCAGATCAATATTTCACAATTAGAAGATTGTGGAGGCAATAATTAAAGATCCATATTGGTACAATATAGTGCTTTAACATCTTCACTTCAGAGCTGTCTACTAATAGGATACATTAATCATATTTAAAGTGATTGATGAGACACCGAGTCAACTTTTCATCGATTTTGTTTTTCGTTGAATTTATTCCAGCTGCATTATTAATAAAGTCGAATCTTCATTATCTTCTGAATTAAATATAACTTCTAAGCGCTTGTCTTTTAATTATTTATATTTTTTAAAAGGAATTTTCTACTAATCTAGTTGTTCTTTACCTAAATATCTTTTAATATTTTTTTGTCCATTCCTCCCCTTGCTCTTCTCTGCTGCCATGTCCAGCAAGATTTTCTTCCACCTCATCTTTCAATTTTATCTTTCCACTTCCAATTTATAGTTATTTTTCAGGAGACATTTGGGGGCATGCCCAAACCAACTTAATCTTATTTCTTCAATGGCTGTGAGAATAATCCTTTTCACCTCTATCAGTTCTCGAATTCTTCCATTTTTAATTTTTTATCGTCCTGATTTGTTTCCCGTCCTTCTCCAAAAGTACATTTCTACAGCTAAGGTTCTTTTGCCGTGTCTGGTTCGACAAACAAAGAACTATAAAACCTAGAGGTGTGGAATGCTCGTATTATTCTCTATAACGGCTGTGTTCTAAATTCTTTATTTTTTTAAATGTTTCTTTATAAAATGAAAATAGTTTAAACCAAAATTAACAATCGACAAAAGTTGCAATAGCCGGAACAGTTGCGAGAGTTTGTTAAGATTCTGTAAACCGATATTAAATAAGCAATATATTAATTATATCTTTCCAGAAATATCGATATAATAATAACAATATCTTAATTGTATCGGCATTGAAATAAAAATTTTATAAAAACATAATATTAGTAATATCGGCTCAGAAATATCAATATTATAAAAATAATATCTTTATTATATTGGCATAGAAATATCGATATGTGTTTCCCGCTTTAAATGATTAAAAATATCGAGGTCCGATGCATCGAAATATATTTTTCGATTTATCGAACTACTATTTCGATATATTCAAAAACAATCGATACGAAATATATATATATATATATATATATATATATATATATATATATATATATATATATATATATATATATATATATATAGAGAGAGAGAGAGAGAGAGAGAGAGAGAGAGAGAGAC
Source organism: Rhaphigaster nebulosa (assembly GCA_948150685.1). NCBI lineage: Eukaryota > Metazoa > Arthropoda > Insecta > Hemiptera > Pentatomidae > Rhaphigaster > Rhaphigaster nebulosa. The sequence continues at coordinate 139,914,667 of OX411309.1, read as the reverse complement.
CTTGTTATTAAAAACACCAAATGAGATACGGAGTTTCAAGCTATAAATGTAATCAACTACAGGTTTTTTTTTTCCAAAATATTATTAAAATAGGTTGATGTCCTTCTAGCCTGAACAAAATCAAATATTAAAACAGTTGTTTTTACCTTCTTCATGGGATATGTCAAATGTAGCTTTATATGCAAGCGATGCATGTGACTTAGGTGTTCTGACTGTATTATAAAAAATATTATTATTTTATATTTGTTTTCATTAAGAATTATGTAAAAAATTTATATATTTTTATGCTTATTGTTTTTAAATAATATTTATGTTGATTTTTAATATATATTCTGAGCGTGGCCAATAGTAGAATATAGGAATTGGATACAGAGGGAGGATAGCACAAGCTCAGCAGATCCGTTGAGAAAACCCAACTTCATGTTACGATTCATGTAACGAAAGATTGTGACTATTGAGAAAATAGCAAGTCAAGCAGTGGCTGTAAGAGCTGTATCATAGAGTCGGTCGTATCGCTCGCATTTCCAACAACAATTGTATTTCTTCTATTTCCTTATCCCAAGTCTTTCTTTGTCTATCTTTTCTTATAGAGGAATATATTTTCTATGAGAGGAATATTTTTTTGGCCGAAAAAAAAATTATAAGGAAACGATAGAATATTATGTCATACTTAGGCTAAGTAAAACAACGATTTTAGAGTATTGAAAAATCCTTAAATCCCTATATATATATATATATATATATATATATATATATATATATATATATATATATATATATATATATATATATATATATATATATATGTATACGTTGGAAAGTAGAGTAGGATGTGCACGCCTTATTTGTCGATTTCAAAGCAGCCTATGATACCGTGGACAGAAACTGCCTATGGAAAATCATGACTGAGCTGGGTATTCCTGGGAAATTGGTGAGATTGACGAAGGAACAAACGACCCGAAATGCAGAGTCCTGATACAAGGAGATGTGTCTGAAGCCTTTGAAGTTAGAACAGGTCCTGAGGCAGGGGGATGGACTCTCGCCGATGCTGTTTAACTTAGCCCTTCAGAAGGTGATTAGAACAACTTCATTCGAAAATGGAGGGGTGCACGTCGGAATGAAACACAATATCCTGGCATATGCGGACAACTTAGCTGTCCTTGGAATCAATGAAGAGGACATTGAGTGACTTGCTAAGACTCTGTTACGAGAAGCAGAGCAAATCGGCTTGCAAATAAATGAAGATAAACAAAAAAATACATGATAGTTAACCGAAAAATCCACCCCAACAATAGTATCTGCGTGAATGGCAGATCATTCCCGAAAGTAGACAGCTTTAAATACCTCGGCTCCACAATAACCTCAGTCAATGACGAGCATACAGAAATAGATCAGCGTATAACAAGCGCAAATAGAGCTTTCTTCTCTCTTTCAAGAGTACTGAAATCCCGAAAAATCTCCAGAAATCTCAAATTAAGGGTGTACAATGCCTTGATAAAAACAGTTCTGATGTAAGGCTGTGAGACGAAAATTCCAGAAAGACGAAAATTTTTCTCCACGTTGCTGAACCTGTTGGTACAAATCACAACTCTAATTCATTCTGTTTATCAGGTAAAAGAAAAGAAAAAAAAAGAGACTAATAGCAGTTCACTCAGAGTTTTGAACTAGTGAACATTTCAACAACTGATCATCGTATTCCAAAACAATATTATGTTTTATGGACTACAATAACCTCTATAACCTTCATTGGAAGAAACCGGAGTTACTGCACAATGGAACCACCCGCTAAGTATATATTAGAGTATCCTTCCAGTTCGTGAGGATCTCAGTTGGTATCCAGATGTTAATTAATCTTTATCTGCTAATCCTAATTCGGTTGAGACCTATGTAACCAAAGCTAGATTAGCCTAAGCAACGACCGTTCGTGACTGAGGATCTGACAATTGGCATTTGTGTAGATAATGAATAATAATGACATATCCGTGCGGCCCAAGTGTGTGCCAACTCCAGTACACCAAAGGCCTGGGCATGATTTCGTGTCTTTGGAACCAGCTATTAACTAATTATGTATTTTTATTTGAATAAATTATATTACTGTTTATAGGATATAGAATATTTGTTTTTAGATACAGGCTGGTATTCTTTTGTTCTCGAAGCTAGCTATGCGAAGTAACTGTACCGACAACAGTAGCATCGTAGAATACTAACTGAATTGATACCTAGGACAACTGTTTAGTAAAACCCACAACACCCACCAATCAGTCACTGAGATCTAGTGTTACATGGCGACAAGTATCCGAGGGTGGCATACTGCTATTTTAGCGTTTATATACAATTTGTTATTTTACAAATCCGATTTAAACATTTAAAAATGATCTATTGGATGATAGAAATAACGAATGAACGAATAGTTATTCATATTTCTTTTAGTTTAGTCAGTAATATCAAATGCTGTCTCAATAAAGGACAATAGTATAATGATTAGAGAGATCATTCACACCATATTTACAGAAATTTAAACGAATAAAATAATATCAAAATAATAAATATGAAGAAAGAAAGAAAAATAAACTTAAATATAATAAAATAAACATAAGAATCTTAAACAAAGGCATTCTTATATTATACACTAATCGGCCAGAGGAACCCAGAGCCATGCTTGTCCCCCTCCCACTTATGGATAGAGAAGCAAGAATCCAGGATACCCAAGCGTTTCTCTCTCAATCGCGTCACTGGCATTAAAGCCAGTAAGAATAGTTATTAATTATTTAATATTCGCGACACACCTAAGGGGTATTTGTGGCATCGACAGCCACTGGTTTCGCCTTTTAATATATTTGACTACATCGAAGACGAATTATCGATAATTTGCCCATCCTTTTACTTCAATAGGTGTGCAGTGAATTCGAAAATAGATCTGCTGTGGGTAACCAGAGCAGAGTTTACTAGGGCCACTAAGCCTGGGGCAAAAAAATATTTGTTTAAATAAAAAAGAAAATATTTATGAAGAGTTAAGAAAAATCTTCATTTAAATAAGGGCTGCTATTATGCGATATAATTAAAATTGCCAGCATAAAGATTATATCCTTGAGGAAAATTACTGGACTGACCAATCCTTCTCCACCCTCTGAAAGTATGAAGAGGAGGCGGTAAAAACTCTCTTGAGCCAAGGAGGGTCCGAACTTCAAATCCGATCCTGTATATAACACACACTTTCAATAACATAACTAAAGCTATGGAATATAAAAAGAGAAATTAAAGAAGATATATGTGCATTTAGTTTGCTTTGATTGTGTTTAGTTAATCCTCGATACAATTGTCCTGCTTTTGTTAGATTGGTGCAACGAGCGGCAATGGCAGGGCGAATAATAGTAATTCAATAATAATTGAAAGAAATAGTAACAAACATACACCACACTTAGGAATTCTATCCCGACCTATACAGAAAGCTTATAAAGGATAGGCTTAGATTAGGGGTGCGGCCAATGAATAAACACACAATAAGAAAAAACTTGTTGTATTATGTACCGACGTTTCGGCCTAAGTTTTTATGCCATCATCAGTGCTCGGTAAAAAACAAGATAACATCTTGTTAATAAAAGATAACAATACAAGTTATCTTGTTATTTTCTTAATCCCGATGATGGCCTAAAACTTAGGCCGAAACGTCGGCACACAATGGAATAAGTTTTTCTTATTTGTATGTTTATTCATTGACAGCTCCCCAATCAAGCTTCTCCTAGATTTATTTTCCACGGTCAATCATACACTCACCATCAGGATTATTTTAATCAATACTTAACAAAGGGCTCTGTACATGAGTTAATTTTATAGCTAATTCAATTAGCTACAACATTTACCGTGTTTTTTTTAAGTATTTTTGATAAAAGGCTTTCTTTTGGAATAAAATGAAAATTTGAAAAATTTATTGAAATATTTATTGCGGGGTTTTTATTAGCGCTTCACCTAAGCGTCGGATAGATATTTTCACTGGTATAACATCACATTAGAATTTGATTTTCTATAACAATCCGTCATAAAATATAATCCATTCCACTGAAAATTCCGGAGTTATGTGCGCTGGAGAAGTACTGGAGGAAGGTGAATATGGACTCAGAGGAAACTTCAACGATACAGTTGTGTCCTATCAAGTTTCACTCCTAAATTCTAAAAATTGAATATTTTAATGAGGTGTCAATCGAGTTTTGAACATCCTGTACATAAACATATACATTTATGAAGATATTAGTGACCGTTTATAACATCAAAATGATGGGAGAAACAGCACAGCATTAATGATTTTTTATGTGCTTTGTTTGTTATTTTGTTCATTACGTATCGATTTACATTACTGCCATATTCACTGTAAAAACAAGATAAGAGTGGTATAAGAAAAGATAAAATGAATACAGAGGAAAATCAAAAAAGGTAGACTAGAAAAGGAAAGGTAATATGATGGAAGTAAGAGATTTGTACATGACAAAACTAAGCAGAATAAATAAAAATCTTAGAGGTACAGAAGGAATAAAAACTGAATAAACTTAAATTATAATAAATAAGATCATTAATAATATTACATGTGATAATATGAGATAAGACGAGGAAGGGGATTGGAGGTGCGAATGAGAATTAAATACTACTTAGCATTAAATAAAACAAAATAAAAATAGGTACATCAAAATATGGAAATGGAAATATTAAGGTGAGATACAACAGATGAGGGACACAAACAAAATAAAGTTAAATGAAATAAAACATAGGAATTAAATAAATAGAGTATGCTTCACAGTGTATAACTTCATTCCACAATGGCGCTTAAGTTCTGTTCGCACAACTTTATCTGAACCGACCTAATATTAAAGTGAATCTCGAAGGAACGCCTAGATCAGATGTGCGGTAACAGGTCCATCGAACATAGCCGGGAAGAATATGTCAATACCAAATGAATACTCCTGATGCTTCAAGAGTAACCAAAGATGATAACTTGAAAGAGTATCAATAGATGATTATGATATTTGGGTGCCATTATTGAATAATTTTACCAAATATTGTTCAAATTCCATAGCATTATTAGGATTCAGCCTAAACCCGGTGCTATCTCCAGCAGATCGTACCCTTTAGGTCGAATTCCTCGGGGAAATTCCGCGCTTTCTCCTAGTTCAATGGCTTGTTATAGGCCGGCTTTTAGACCACGAAAACTGATTATTCTTAAACGGATAATATTTAAAATATATGAGAATTATTTGCTATATTATTTTGCCTTTTTAAATATAAATTTTGAAGGTATCATTATTTCGCCATGATATCTATCTATTAACTATTCCTACATTCAAGTATTATACCCCTCCTCTGAATCAATCAATCTCAACGTGCCGCACAGTGGATTGTTAGTGGATAAAAATCAAAATATTTTCTAAAGTGTTATCTGCTACTGGGTATTATAGGGACGTTGAAAAATATCTATATATCGATATATTTTTAAAAACTATATCGATATTTCTGTCCGCTTTGTTTTTTTAGATGTTTCGATATTAAAATTTGAATACCGGAACTGATACAAGACGCGTCTTGGCTTCAGGAGAATGTTAATTTTTTTTAATAAAATAACTAATCGTTGTAAATAGTTGAACTTGGTTTTGTTTGATGAAAAAAACAAAAAAATTCGTGGTTTTTCCAATTTTTTGATGTTGACAACCTCATGGTTACTTTTTGACATCCCTAGCGGAACAAACATATAAAATCAGTTGACATCCGCATGATGGTATAGAAGGATCAATCTAATTAGGGATTGATAAATTATTTGCCACTTCCATAATTTATCAATATAATAATAAAGCTAATAATATTAAAAATTACTGCGCGTTACTGGCAGACAAACTTGTTTATAAATCGGTGGCTCAAAAAGTGATCCTGAATTTGATTACTAGTTTCCGAAGATAGCAGTATCTCAAAAACGACACTCGGCGTCGCGACATCCATCTATTGACACACACAAACAAATAGAGAGGAAAACCAGTACTTTACACTAAATTTTAACACTTAAACCAAGTAATAAAAATGTTTAATTGGATTGGAAACCAAATTGCGTTTGTAACCTTTATTACCGAAACCTATGATTTATGCATTTAATTTAAATATAATTTTTTATGTAAGCTTATTATGACCTTCAAGTAAAGTACCGTTTTCGGCTCACCAATTATAACCAAAATAAAGTAAATACATTCACATCAATATAAAAGTCCTATTTACCAAATTTGAGATGTTTTTCATTATATTTTAATATAATTTTTGATGAAAGTCTAATATGACCTTCATGTAAAGTACCGCTTCCGGGTTTCCAATTTAGACCAAAATTTATTATGTTATTTAAATCAATATATAAGTTATAAATACCAAATTTGAGAAGTTTTGCAAAGTATTTTAATATAATTTTTTATGGAAATCAATTATGACCTTCAAGTAAAGTACCACTTGCGGTGGTTAAGCAGTGACCAAAAAGGAAGGTTCACAACTAGATTTTACAAAAATCCTAAATACAAAATTTCAACTTTCTACGACAAACCGTTTTTGAGTTATACGAAATACGAACGAACGTACGTACGTACGTACAGACGCAACGACGAAACTAGTCAAAATAGATTCAGGAATTGTCAAAATGGATATTTCCGTTGAAATCTGAAAACCGAAAATTTTCGCGATTACAATACTTCCTTTACTTCGTACAATGAAGTAAAAAGAAAAAAAAAGGCTGATTATTTTTTTGACGTAGAATAACACAATAATTTTAACAAATTTATTACTTCTTATTATAAATTTAATTACATATTTGTTGTGAAATAATGTTTTTTACTGATTCTACAACCTTTTTATTAACGCATTGGTTAACCGCGGGCAATCATTCCTAATGTTTACTAACATCTATTAAACATTTATAAGTTGATTATTACTGTTTTAGAATAACTATTAGTTAAATATTTTTTAATAGTGATTTGAATGAACAACCCATCTAAATATATCTGTACTTCAGAGGTACAAAGAGCAGTTGCTATAAGAATCTACAATCAAAAGGTTTTTGTCCAACAAAAATACTCAATGAGCTGTGCGTCGTACTCCTAATTCCTGCCCAATCTTTCATTGTCTTCCCTTAATCGTCATCCCTTCTGCGGAGATCCATTATTCCCTAATTTACCACTTAAACGGGAACGTTATATCATTATGTAATTGGAGTTCCATTGGTCCCCGTTGTCCTAGCGATTATAAGCGATTACGGTGCGAATGCCTCGCAAACTGCTCTACGAAATTACGAGCCCTTTGCAAAATAAAACTTGTATCGACATTTTGAATTATTTTTTTTTCCTTTTTATTTAAGCAACTCGTTTTAAATTCCTTCGTGTCAATTTGCATTTTTAAACCCTAATGAGTAGTTTCTCGGTTGAAACCAATCTTGGGTACCATTATCGTGATGAGATTATTACTGAAAAGAAGACCAACCTGAGAGCTGAATTATCTTTTTAAAGACTGTTGGACTATTTTCTCAAGTTCAGAAATCTCATAATTTTATTAGTACTTATTACAAACTGTCACCGTTACGAACTGTCACCGTTACGAACTGTCACTGTTAAATTAAGAAGTAGTAGTTTTAAATATTCTGCCATACATACAAAATATACAACAAATATTAGTCGGGGCTTCTTTTCAAACAAATATCAATTGGAATACGTAAGGATTTATATCCCATCTTTATTTATTTTAAACTACACATAACTTTTCAAAAATTTTCTTGAATTAATCGAAATGTTTTTGACATAATTATTATTATTAGGTATTCTTTTATTTTATTTTTTAGTTAGAATTATAAATTGTTTTTAAATTCCTTTATTTTCAAAAGTATTTGATGTAAGTAATTTTTATATTCTTATTTTATTAGAAATAATTTTTTTTAAAATTAATCGAATTAAGGTCAATAATTAAGAAAAACAATGTTACGGAACGATTTTTCGTAAAAATGTTCAGCAAGTATAATATGCTTTGTCTAATTTTTGAAATTTATTCTAAGGATAAATGTAACCATGCTCAATATGCGATTAAATGTTTTTTCCAAAGGTTAACCTGACCCTGCAAAAAATTTCAGCTAAATATTTAAGGATTAATGGAAACAGATTTAAGGGAATATTAAAAAATAAAATGAAAATTATATTATAATTAATAACGCTTTAACCAGTTAAATACTTATTAAAAAAAAAAAAAAAAATTATCTAGCTTACACATTTCAGTCTGACATTTTTCATAATTTTAGTAGATAACAAATACAATATTAATCATATTTTTAAATTTATTTTTCTGATGACAACAGCTAGATTGAAAAATATTTTTCGCTATTTCATATTTTGTAAATAGAGTCACTCCTATTATAATAGTTTAAAAGCAGCATAACAGTATATAATTACGAAACAGTGATATGGATTTATTGTTGACCAATTAGGTCATGTTCATTGATCAATAAATCCTGAAGATAGAGTAAAAACCCGAATCGTTGGTTGTCATAACGTATGAGTTTAAATAAAACCATAACAAGGAGAATCATAAGGATATTGAGAATATCAGCCTGAAAAATCTCCCTTCTCCCCAAAACAGGATAATCTTTGGGGATTTTAGAGCAAATTTAAAGCTGAACAAAAATGTTCATATGAACATGGGTAAGTTAATGAAGTCCAACGACTTTTCATGCCAAAGAAAGGGAAAAAATACGTTTGTCGAAACTTTTTGGCAATTGATGAAGCAACGACTCCTTGCACCAAAAAACGAAAAAAAAAGAACTAATGTGATAGAGAATTATATTTGGCGTTGAATGAGATCAACAACAGTTGGACCGATCAAACACACGATCTTTGGTGGATTTTAGGAATAGACATGATTTTAAAAATCAACTTCTAAGTCGCTATTAAACCTCGTTTTATTTTCTGAATAAATTTGGTTCCGAACCTATAGGTTTTTAGATTTTTTTTTTTTTTTTTTTTTTTTTTTTTTTTTTTTTTTTTTTTTTTTTTTTTTTTTTTTTTTTTTTTTTTTTTTTTGGCGAAACAACCTAAAACCAATTTTGTTCAAAACAACAAGTTGGTTTGGAATTCGACGTTCGTCAGTCATTTTGAAAATCATGTAAACGCCAACAATTTATCAAAGATTGTGTTTCATCTATTGAGTTACTATTAGTCTCATTTGACGCCAAATCTAATTCTCTATCAAATTAGTTTCTATCCGTTTTCTTATGCAAGAAGTTTTTTCTTCATTGCTGGCAAAACAGTATCGTAAAATAGGTTATATTTTTGGGGGGGGTCATACCCTTTAAAACTATTTTTTTTTTTAATTATCAAAATTGCATAAGAAAATAATGCATTATGTTTTCATGAAAGTTTTTTTTATTATTCATAAGCAAAACCCTTTTATGGTCTCATTGTGAGACCAAAATGTAGGGCACCCTACTAACTAAACACTACACTCGAAACGTTTGAACAACTTTCGACACGAGCAAACAGACGATTGAGTTTGGCCCAATACAAACAGTCAATATTTAATGTTGTTTAATTCAGTTATGTAACTTACGGTGATATAGGTGCTTCTCATTCCTTTCGCTTGCATAACAAGTTAAACACCACAGTATTTGCTTTGCAAACTTCGTTTCAGCAAATTTTGAATACAAACTTTTTCAATTTCGTAATTAATTTAAAGTCGTCAAAATTTCAATTAACAGTTGCAGATGGTTTGGAAATACACTCGTTGTTTCTATTCTCTTCTTTTGATAGCACCTCATTTCATTTTTTATTGAATTTATAAGTATTTCAAATTAAGATTGAAATTAAGGTAATAATGTATAATTAATACAATGCTAATTTTGATGTTTTCGAAGAATTTCTTTTATAGAGTGTTAAGTTTAAGAATGATTTTATGAGATTACTTCAATGAAGACACTATGGATTCATTCATCACTATTTATTCTCCATATATTCGACTATATCATGCCATTATCGGGAGCTATTGAGTTCTTTTTGGAGCAGTACTAGTTTTTTCTCTTTGACACTTGCAATAACCATTAAATGGTCTAGTACAGCTCCAAAATCAATTAAATTGTACTTGATGATAGGGCCGAAACGTCGTAATAAGGATAATAAATGAGGAGTTTGCTAACAAAAGTTAATATATCCACTTCTTATAAAACAAGATTTTTATGACGAATTAAAACTCTACGTATAAAAATAATTCAGTTAATTTCAAATCTTAATTTTTTCTCTGTCAAATAGTTGTTACAAAATCAACATTTTCAATAAAAAATTTCCTTTATCTCCATTAGATGTCAATATAATAATTTTATTAAAATAGTTTTCCAAAAGTGGATAAATTGACTTTTGAGAACATAGTTCCCAAATGGTGGTGCAGCGAATTTAGCCTAATCGAAGTAATCTCATAAAATTCAAGATACAGTTTGTTACAGAAAAATATGAAATATTAATTTTTACTTTTGATATATACAATAACAAAGATATCAATCAAAATCATAGGTAATAATAATTAAAACAAAATCTGTACCTCTTACAACCCATGGAGGGCCCTTGGTTCAGTACTTTTTCAGGATGAACTCTTTCTTGAACAAAGATTGTGGCAAGGAAGTGATTTGGCCAGAATAATGCTCAACCGCCAGCTTTTTCCCTGGTACCGAATTAACCATATTGGCAATATAAGCAACTGTCCATGGGCCCAGATCCTCAAAGAGGCCTCTCAGCCCGTGGGAAAAATAAGTTAAAGTCATTTTAATTTTCTTTTACTTTAAGGTTTTATTTGTATTTTTAAACGATAAATCCAGGAAATAAGCTTACAAGGTATTTTTCCTCTATAAAGTAAAACTCAATTACACCGACAGACACAGACAACTGTCCTGAGGCTACCTCTCTCAGCTTTAGTCGAAAATGTTTCCATGGGCGGTAAGCTGACTAAGCGGCCGATAGGGCTCCGAATTCTCAAAATATTTTAACTTAAAGGTTTCGGACATGTCCATATGGGTTCAAACTCCCTCCCTCCACTTAAAATAATCGAACAAACCTAAAAACGGAGTGTTAAATTTATAGCATCTAATTTTAAATTGAAACTTTTTTTTGAGGAGAGAGGGGCCCGGAATTTTTACCGCTTAAGAGGGTTGGATTAAGCGGTAAACGGACATAGGTCCCCCTTCTGTCTTGATCCGCCTCTGAATGTTTTAATTTAATTTCAGTACTCATTCCAAATCAACTCACGCTCCTTTATTATTTTGGTTGGTAACAGTGATTGCTTTCGCATTTAAAAAAATACTGGAGGATTTCCCGCCTCGCTTTTTGTATTACAGACAATATATCCTGGGCGTTAAACCAAAACTGTAACTGTAACAAACTTGTAAAATAAAAACATTTTACATTAGCAGTTCGTACCTTAACTTAGCAAACCACATATTTTCACCTCCAAACATCACTGCCCTTCAATGCCTTATTTGCAGAGATTGAAATTAACTATCCTAGTGCATAATAGTCCAGTATGATTTATATTTTTGGCCGTGAAAAATAAGTCATGATTTCATTTTTATATCTTAAATTAAAAAAAAAAAAAAACAATGTTAAAATGTTATTATTTGACTATGAATATAAAGATTTTTGAATATTTTGGATATTGGGATCCATTATTAGGCTACAGAGGGTGCTGATTATGAAAAAATTATCGATTTCCAAGTCGTGCGTTCACGTATCGATTTATTTTAACACTTCGAATTTCCTTGATATAGAGGTTCGTTATTAGATTATAGAAGAAATAAAACTATTAGGTTATCAAAGCTACTGATTGTGAAAATAGTATCTAAGTTCACGCGATCCATTATGGATTTAATTTGTTTTTCGATTTCTTAGATATTTAATTCCATAATTATTATTAATATTCTATTATTAATTATTATTATAATATTAGTAATTTCTGATAAACGATCTCCGGAGCGAAGAATTCTGTATAAATAATAATTAATAGAATGGCTAGAAAATTAAACAGAAATCTAGAAATGAAAATAATAATGGACCTCAATATTAAGGAAATCTGAAATGCTAAAATAAATCGATACGTGAAGTCGCGATATTAAAATCGATACTTTTTTCATACTCAGCACCTTTGATAACCTATCAACGGACCTCTATATCAAAGAAATCCGAAATGTTAAAATAAATCGATACGTGAAGTCGCGATATTGAAAAGGAAGAAGAGACCCAATTTTAGCATTGCCTATGGGCCCATACAAGACTTTATCCGGCTCTGAGGATGCCCACTTTATAGAGGTTAAGCGTGTCCCAGGTGGGTCTCCAGATGGCCCACCCACGGTTAATATAACAATAAAAATAATTAATTGCCACCGCTGAACTCGAACCCCAAACTGGAAGTTTGGAGTCCAGTGCATTACCCACTAAGTTACCCCACTTCCTAATAATAAAATGTTTCATGAGAATATGTTGTTTTATAATGTCATCCATCTTAATAATGTGAATAAACAATTAATTATTCAAACTGACTCGTTACAACACAAGTAGCAACAATCAAATTATGCTAACTCACATCCTCCACTTGAATAGGAATCTGGAGAAGTGACTCTCAACTGACCTAGTTCCTGGACTACGTTGAAAACTAAACAATCTTCCATGCCAGTGTTTGGTTACAGCTTAAGAGGTGTGAATCAGGATCTTGGGTATAGATATAACTCTAAAAAGATAAATTAGAATGAGAAAGTTATCAAGCGACGAGTTGATAAAAAATACAGGATATTTACTTTGTGTACTATTTACTTTGTGGGCTATTTACTTTGTGTACGGGCTAAAAAATATGATTTAGCAATAAAATTATGAGCCATCATTTATTAAAAGTTAAATATTTTAATAATTTGGAAATAAGTATTGTTGATGATAAGGGCACACACAATTTCTCATTTAGTATGCTAAAGCATTGTAGGTCCCAAACCCAAGACTCGCGTGCCGCAATGTGGCACGTTGGTGGTTCGGAATTGGCACGCGGTGCTTCGATATCGGATACACTAAATAAGGTACATAGCTTCAAACAGAACCGTAATTTTATGGATTAAAAATTTTGAGGACACTAAGAACTAAAAAAAATTGTTTTTTTTTTCGATTATTTTTTGAGCATTAAGGTTTTTTGGCGTGCTGAGTCAAATTCTCCCATCATTTGTGGTGTGAAAAAATCAATAATGCTAGTTTATAGTTTACTTAATAATTTAAACACTTTTTGTAATTTACTTGTACGAAAATCAATTATTTTTTAATGTTTATATTTTTCCTTTCATACACTCTGAAAAAAAAAAAATGTTTTGCCGGAAAAAAAACCTCATGTCGATATCACTTTTCAAACTCGATATGTAAAATAAAGCAGTTTCAGAATGTTATATATATTTTTTTAAGTTTCTAGGGCCCATTAGACGACAGGGTTGGATTTGTGTCAACTTTTTTTCATTGTAGAAACACCGAAAAAATATCGATTAAAATCGACGACGGACGCACCTTGCAGACCCCTTATATTTATTTATATATATAAAGGGAGAAATCATTGGACAGAAATGCACTATATATTCCTGTGATTAATTTCCTGGCTGAAAGGAAAGAATTCATTTACTAAGCGATGAGGGGATTCCTAACTGGATCTTAGTAAACAAGATCAATCATATTTAAGTCAGCGCATAAATACATTTTTACCTTGATTTATTGAATAACTAATTTTAAAATTTAATCTTGATTTTTAATTATCAATTATTATAGGATTTATGAAAAACAAAATAGAAAAGTAATTATATTTACTCTTTTTGAAGTACCTACCTAGATATTAATAATATCTATAAATAATGAAATAATAATAAAATAATAACTTTAGATAAACTATAACTGGCAAAAACATTGATTTTTTTTTTAGACTGAACTCGTTCCAAACCGGTCGACGAGGGAAAAAAAATAATACAAGAAGATCAGTAATTAAAACTAATCAATCAGAAATAATAATAAATAAGCCGTTGCATTTCAAACTTAAATTATTTCATTCTTCGGGAGCCAGTGCTTTCCTCTATATAAACATATACATACAAGATTGTAGATATATACAATCTGATATATCCACGTTGTTTTTTGAAAAAAGCTTAAGCGCCATTTAGTAAACTTTACAGGAAACACATTTATTTGTTTTATTTAATTCTTTATCTTTAAGGAGGCAAAACCTTTATAATTACATTATATTAGAAAAGGCTTAAGCGCCATTTAGTGAACTTTACAGAAAACACATGAAACGATTTTTACCCAAATTACAATTTTTTATTTTATTTTTTATTTTTTTATTTTTTCTATTTTATTATTTATCGTATAAAGTAGTAGTTTATTAAGGAGGCAAAACTTTTATGATTACAATATATTTGTATGGCCTTTAGCAATGGTTAAGACCAGAGTGAGGACTGAGAGTCGTTAGTATTCGGTGCTGACGTCATCAATAGTCTACTTTTAGACCATTCCCAATTTTTTTTTCGATATATCGTGAGCGGGAATCGATAGAGGTCGTGTTTACGTCTCAATATATATAGAAACCTAAATTTCGAATTGTTGGCGCTTAAGCTTTTATATATATATATATATATATATATATATATATATATATATATATATATATATATATATATATATATATATATATATATTTATTTTTATATAAATATTTTATATAAATATATATATATTTTATATATCAATGAATTTTTGTTAGGGAAATTTTTTTCTACAAATGTTTGGCAGTTTTGGTATTCTTGTTTTAAATAAAGATGCTTAGAATTATTATGGAATGTAGCTTAGCAGTTAAGGAAAAAAAAAACAAGAAAAAAAAACAGTTTTGAAAAGATTTTTCTAACAATAAATTAAAACAATTAATTTTTTAAAACCATTAAAAGTATTAAAACAAAAAATAAACTTGTTTAATTTTTATATAAAATGTTTTCATTTTCATTAGGGATTGATAAATTATTTGCCACTTCTATAATTTTGTTTTTATTGAAAACTAGTCTCGAATGTTATACATTCATCTTCAGTTCAAGGTTTAAAATGATTATATCAAACAGAAAAGTTCATACTGGTTTCTTCTCACATTGAACTAACAAAATTAACTAAAAACAAAATTATAGAAGTGGCAAATAATTTATCAATCCCTAATTAGATTGATCCTTCTATACCATCATGGGGATGCCAACTGATTTTCATTTTCAGCTATTCAATATTTTACAGTAAGTGGATAAGAAGGTTTTTGATAATAATTCGGCATGAAAGAGAGATATAGAGCAGTACGCAGCAATACCTCTACTTGGCAAGAAATTGAAACAAATTTACGAATCAAGGAGATCCTTCATCCAGCTTCTTTTTCAGACTTCTTTTCAAATCTTCTTATCAAATCTCGTTTTCAAAATATATATATATATATATATATATATATATATATATATATATATATATATATATATATATATATACACACACACACAACTACAAGCATGAGGATTACAATATTAATCAAGGTTAATTTCAATAGTATATAAACATAAAATATACTCGCTATTTCTTGTTGGCTGAAAATTTTTAAGTATAGAGATGCATTATAGATAAAAACTACTAACAAACATTTTTTTTTTTTTTTTTTTTTTTTTTTAGGCTCTAGGATAAGCGGAAAAGAAGCAGGACATGGTATCCAGTTGATTTATTATCTAAAGAGGACAAGGGACAGAGGCTGTATGCCAGGGGATCCTGTGCTTGACCTGGGTGTCCTTATTCAGTTTTTACATGCCACGCAGTTCCCAGCATAAATTTTTCGCTTCATTAGCAAGCTTCCACTTATTTTAGAAAATCACGTAGGGAATATTCAACAAAATAAATTTGCAAAAAATAACTAAAAGAAAAGGAAAAAAAAAAAGAGAACAACATGAAAATGCATGAGTAACGTTATAAAAAATATTCGACAATGCCACTGATTTTTAAAGGAAAAATAGAATGTGTTTTGATTATCCTGCTGCAGTAAAGTAATTTAAATTTTTTTTAAACTTTTTTCTAAAATACATGCTCATTCAAGAAATCTATTTTCTTTTTTAAAATTAATTTCCTTTGTTTGAGCAACTATACAAATATTTTTTAACAATACGAATGAATTTAAATGAAAAGAATTTTCAAGTAAATGAAAAAGAAATTTCAAGTGAATGAGCATCCACAGAACTTCTTTTTACATGATCTCATTTAGACATCATCATAAAAAATTTGTAAAATGTGTATTCTTTATATCTATATATATATATATATATATATATATATATATATATATATATATATATATATATATATATATATATAGATATAAAAGTTAATATAAGAATACACATTTTACAAATTTTAAAAAGGTTAATATATAATATATAAAAATAAAGTTTTTTTTAACTCAAAACCTAAATTTTAGACATATATATATATATATATATATATATATATATATATATATATATATATATATATATAATATATTAATGTGCGTGCTCAATTTAAAATGTATTTTCAAGAGTCATGACAACTATCTAATTAAAGTCTATTATAATAAGCTATTATAAAAAGAATGACACTTTTTTCAGCTTTCTAATGATTAAAAACGTGTCAAAAAATGGTCGATTTTTTATTTTTTTAATTAATAACTCAAAAACTAAAAATTAGAAAAATATGGAACTTTGAATTTTCGAATGTATGTGTGCATAAAACATAAGTATCAAAATTCACTAATTTTGAAAAACCTCGAGTCTAATATTTTTATTTTTTTTTATTGGTTGATTTGGAGTGTAATGATACAATAGTCAGTTTTTATTTTTTAAAGTTGATGACTGTTGTTTTCATAGTGAAAATCAGTTTTTGATTACTATAATTTTTCTTCCTTATGTAATCAAGGAAAAACGAATCACAGATTAATTTTTTCTGCTATCTCATCTAACTTACAAATAAGTTATATAAAAATTATGTTAAATATACTTCACTTCCAAAAATTCGGATGGGTATTAAATTGTATAAATCGAGTTGGCCCCTCCAGTCGAATTCAGGAACTTTTTCAAAGGCGAGGAAGGCAAGTTTTACAGAATCCAACAGAGAGTTTTATAAATCTAGGCTTTAGGGTTTTCCTGAACTTTTATAGAAGGATTTTTAAGTAAAGGACAAGGATACTTTGTTGAAAATCCTCTCCCAAGTAGTTTATCCTTTGTATTTATTTTTTTTTTAAAGAAAAAAAAAGGACGGGTTAGGATTTGTTTTGAATCCTACTCGTCTAACTATGACTTTTCATGCCAATGTTTGAAACTAAGTTTGAAATATTTTTAGGGTTTTTTTCTGTTAAAGAAATAAGAGCAAATTTAGTTCGATAAACAATATATAGGAACTGATATATATATATATATATATATATATATATATATATATATATAATTTCTAATTTTATACTTAATAATGGTCTACTCCTATGAAACCTGTTTAAAGCAGTAAAAAATTTGTATTTATACTTGAAATATTACAATTATATTGAGTGTTACAAACTAAAAGTTTTAAGTCTCTTAGATTAAAGCTAAAGTCGGAAGAACCAAAAAAATATTACTAAAACTTACGATGAATTCATAATTTTGGATGAAAAAGATCGATTACTCTGTCAGTTGTTGCCCCCCGTGTAATCGCAATGATAAATATGCACGTTAAAATAAAAATAATTAAAATCCATTTAAATTTATCATTCCTAACAGTGGATGCTGATATAGTTTAGTAATCAGATGAGTTATAATCCAAAAGCTTAAAAATAACAAATGCTACCTCAATCCAATGTTTCGCGTCAGCCGAGTTCGTTATAACTGTTAAAGTTAAATTAGTAGCAGAAATCAATTTTTTTTTTCTATAGTGATAATATAAATGTTTAAGAAAAAAAAAAACAATTACATAATCATATGGTTATATAAAATTATAATGCCTAATGTTTTTAATTTTTCTAAAATATTTATCACCATAAAAAAAAAAAAAAATGTCTGCGGCCAACTTACCTAAAGTTATTACGAAACATGGGATAATTCGAACTAATTTATTAGCCCGTCAAAACCACAGCCATATTTTTAAAGAAATCCCCCGTTAACACATTTCTTTAACAAAAGTGGCAACGGTAGGGTTAATTTTAATTTTTTCGTAAAAAAATTAAAAGGTTCTATTAAATTTTATTTATAAAAATCGTAATGATAAATAGAACTTAAAAGGTTAAAATTGGTTTAAAAAACAGTTCAAGGAAACGCTGTTGATCTAAAACAAAATTAGAAATTTTAAAAGAAGTTGAAAATGGTGTGATATCGAAAATTAAACTAGCTAAAAATGTTAATATTCCGATATCAAACTTACAAACCATCTTAAATACAGTGTATCGCAAATTAAAGGTAAAGTGTATGTAGTAATTGTGAGATCGGTTGTTTAAAAAAATGAATACATGAGAACGAATATGTTTAGGGAAACTTCTAATCATTCGGATAATATGAACATTTTCTCCTTCCCAAATTTCCTTTAACATGATTCTTTTTAACACGAATAGGAGAATACAATCCCCACCGCATTCGTGTTAGCGAGGAACTACTGTATCATTAAAATCTAAAAATGTTTAATGCGTCTTGTACCACAGTATTTTTCATTGCTTACTTGATAGGTATTCATTATTCCGATTATAACGCCTCGGATAGAG
This sequence comes from Rhaphigaster nebulosa, assembly GCA_948150685.1. Classification (NCBI taxonomy): domain Eukaryota; kingdom Metazoa; phylum Arthropoda; class Insecta; order Hemiptera; family Pentatomidae; genus Rhaphigaster; species Rhaphigaster nebulosa. The sequence continues at coordinate 139,895,854 of OX411309.1, read as the reverse complement.
AATCTCGTATAATTTATTATTCTCACCTGAAATTTTATACTACGCTATAAATTCAATTAATTGGATAATGGATCCAGATATTACAAAAACCTGAAGAGCCCATTATTATCCCCATCTGTACCACAATAAGTCATTCGATAACGTTAACAGCTAATTATTGTCTACCTTATCTACACCTGGATAATTATATATTGGGCGCTATAAATAGTAATATATGGTAGTGTATAAATATTACAAATTTATGAGTTGGTAATTTCCGAATTTATTATAACAGGAGCGGACCCCGAAGAGATATATTTTAGGAACTGGATTTATCTAAGCTGACCTCAACGAGGGCATCCTATCGCGCCTCGTATCGTCTTTTAAGGACTCAAGTATCCACTTTATTGCCGCTCTGAGCTTTTAAATTTTTATAATATTACTACCAAGGATAGTTTCCAGGAAGAAAAGATCTTTTTCCTTATAAAGAATGTAATAGAAGCTGAATGAAACCCCGAACAAATGCTGGCTAAAATTATGTTTAAAGACGAATTTCGAAATAAGATTGAAAAACATGGTGAATCATTACGCTATGGTTTCTTATTTCCAAATAGTTATGTATCCAAAAAAAAAAAAATTAAAATTGTTTCCTTTATAATGGCCGAGATATGGGTGTAAGAAACCTCTTATCGGTAGCCATTTCGATAAAAAACGGCGGATGTTAATTTCGAGTTCCGAAGATCATCCTGCGACTTAAGAGACAAAAAATTGGCCTAGTAGTGTCGGAGAAAAACCACGGACGGAGAGATTTTTTTTTATTCGATTTATGGATTCTATGTATGTTTGTATTAAACGTAAAATCTCAAATTTTGAGGGAGTTAAAAAAAAAATAATTATTGTTCGATTGCAAAAGTATATTATTGAAAAAATAAACCGAAATCAATAACGTCTTTTATACCTTGGCAAAAGTAATAGTATAGGACAGGATTCCAAAGAGAAAATTGACAATGATCTCATTGATGGCAACATCTATTGTCAAAGATTAACACACTGATATAACAAAAACAATAAAATACCGTAATTCTTTTTAGGCCATTAATTAGCCAAGCGATGTGAAACCACTGACAAATTAATGATGGGTAAAACTCCAGTACCGTTACCCCAAAATGACGGAGGTCTGGAGTTTTAAGACCAGACTGTACATTAAGCTGCGCATGCCCACACCAAATACTCAAACCCACAACAGATTTTCATCAGTTCAGGTCGGGGCTTTACCGTACTTTAAATTATTACTGCTTTAATAAGCTGTCGACAAACGCTCGCTCAAGAGATAAACAAATTCCCAACGGATCCTTTTCAATTGATGTCGAGGCGTTACCGTAATTTAAATGTAATGAAAACAAATATTTTTCAAAATCATTTCATCTTCAAAATCTCCAAAAATTTGTTTTCTATAATACAGCTAGGTTATATTTATAGTGAATTATATTTTATGTCAAGCTCCTAATGCATGATGCAAGTGGAGTAATTTTATTTTTGATTTCGATATCAAAGATTAACCTTGCTTCGAACAAAGGAGTACGTTCGGCACATCCCATGTACAGTCAGCCCATAAAACTATAGTCCTCAGCCATTTTGGGGTCACAATGGTAGTACCTAATAATGTACGATAGTAAGTACCAGTAGCGATAGTAGTACCTGCCTAATAATGTAAATTAAAACTTGTAATAGTGAATACAATTATTTAAAAGTTGAAGAAAATATACAGAATTGATAATAATAATAGCAGGATGTGAATCGCTTGCTGGCAGATAATACTTGAAGGGACATGATGGTGTTGCAAAAGTCTATCACCAAGCGATTGATCTGAAAAAAAATTAATGGATGATTCGACATCCTATTATAAATGCAGGAACTCATCCAGGGTGAAGGGGGGCAGATTATACTGTAACCGATAATAGATCTGATGTGGTGTTGATTGACAGTGATAAGAACACATCTGATATAATAGATATTGCTGATCTTAATGACTGCAATACTAGTTTAGTTAGTGCAGAGAAAATCGCAAGCTCTTGAAGCTGGAAGTGATAATTAATTTTTATAACAAATCATGAAATAATCATTAAGAATACTATGGACCTCTTACTTGTGACGAAAAACATTTTCAATGATTTCCGCTCTCAGTGCAGGAACTTGTCCAGGCGCGATAAATTGAATATATACATTTTTGAAATAAATTGCCACGGGTCTTTCTGAACGTGATAAAATCGGTATGTAGCAACATACTGAAAAAAATCATAAAGGCGACGAAAAGTGTTTTTTTCATTTTTAAGTTGTGAAACAAATTTGTTTAAGAAAAATATAAAATAGTAGGTAATATCATTAAAATACAAAAAAAAAAAAGAGTTTAAAACAATTGAATCCGGTCGACAACTATTCAAAAAAAAATTAAAAACAGCGAACTATGGCTATTTTTGGACATTTTATTACAGAGCTTTTAATTGTCGCAGGCTTAAATTGTGGCTTTTGTTATTGTCTATCTGTAATCAAAAATTTTTACAAAAAAAAAAATCTGATGTGGACAAAACATGACTTCCTTGTACGCCTATTAAACTATAAAGCGGTGGTTAAAAAAGTGATCCTGAATTTGGTTACTAGTTTTCAAAGATTGCAGTATCTCAAAAACGAAACTTGGCGTCGCGACATCCACCTATTGGCACACACACACATAAATGGGAAGGAAAACCAGTATTTTACACTCAATTTTAACACTTAAAACAAGTAATAAAAATGTTTAATTGGATTGGAAAGCAAATTGCATTTGCAACCTTTATTACCGAAACATATGATTTATGTATTTAATTTCAATATAATTTTTGATGTAAGCTTATTATGACCTTCAAGTAAAGTACCCTTTTCGACTCACCAATTTTAACTAAAATATAGTAAATATACTCATATCGATATAAAAGTTCTATTTACCAAATTTGAGATGTTTTATATCATTATTTTATATAATTTTTGATGAAAGTTTATTATGAACTTCAAGTAAAGTACCGCTTCTGGTTTTCCAATTTAGACCAAAATCTAGTATGTTATATAAATCAGTATATAATTTTTAAATACTAATAAGTTTTTCATAGTATTTTAATATAATTTTTTAAGGGAAATCAATTATGACCTTCAAGCAAAGTACCACTTCCGGTGATCAAGCAGGGATCAAAAAGCGAGGTTCACAACTAGATTTTACATCAATCCTAAATATCAAATTTCAACTTTCTACGGCTAACCGTTTTTGGGTCATGCGAGATACGAACGAACGTACGTACTGACGCCACGACGAAACTAGTCAAAATGGATATTGCCGTCGGATAAACCGAAAATTTTCGCGATTACAATACTTCCTCTACTTCGTACAAGGAAGTAAAAAGAATAACTTTTCGCGGAAATTGGGAAAATGCAAAAACAGGTGATTTCGAAATAAAATTTGAGCAAAAGCCAAAATAGTCCAAGAGCCATTTTTCAGAGCCCTTTATGTTCCCGCGGAGTTTCTCCACAACCTTATTTGTTCATGAAATATATGTGAGATTCGATTAAATACTTTAAAAACGCGTTTGCACATAGGGCTTTTTCTCGCTCCAGACACCTGACGTGAGGCAGTGGAGAAGAAGACGCTCTCGTATCACTTAGCAGCGCCCCAAGGCCGCCCATCATTAGCCTTCCCCCAGTTAGCCCTTCATTACTTTCCTTACTCAACCTCTCCTCTGGCGGCCAGTCCGAACTTAAGAACATAGCTAATTTTTCATAACTAAGAATATGTATAACTAAACTTATATGAAAAAAGTTCATATATGTTTATGCAAAATAGTTCAAGTTTGTGAATTTCGTTATTAAATTAATGCTTGTTATTTATGAATCCAAGGTGTTACCTTCTAACTTATATGGAAGTGATTTTTTTTCTTATTCGGAAAAACTTTTCTTTGGACTTGGTAAGTCTTAGGTTGAACATATATTAGAACTTTTCTACTTCAAATACAACACATTATAAGCGAATTTCTAAGTCCGCAACCCCAGCTTAGTCGGAATAATAAATAGAATATTTAAGAAGCTGACTTGGTTCCGATGGGAAAAATGAATAGTCTACTTTAAGTTTGAGAGAGAATGTTGTAATGTAGGCATAATGTATATGAAATGTAGGCAAGGATAATAAACTACGTTCGTAGAGCAAAGTATGAAAGAGATTAGTCTTCCATTTAACATAAAAACAGTCGCGTCGTCAGAGAGGGACAGGGGAGGAGGGGGAGAGGGGCAAAATCGTTTCGTTTTCATAAACCTTTAACCCATATATTATTATTTATGACAAAAATATTAGGGCCCAAGCTCAGCTGACGGCGGTCCTGCATAAAAAACATCGATTCACACTATGCGCCTACTCGCATTAGATTAATTTCGTAATCGATAATATATTACTATCGATATAAAAGCAGAGAGCACTTGAGCAGAAGCTGTAAAAGCAATGAGCTGGGGAACATAACATTATCTCCTCGCTCTTAGTTCCAATTGGCACTGGCAGTTGCGGCATTATGCAAATTATAATGGCTAGTCGGCCTAGTCTTTGTCCTTTTTATCTTCGGCTGGAAGTGTCCTGTTCGCCTCTGGAATTCTGAAAGGTGTCATTCCTATCTGATTGCCCACAATAAAGTCATTATGGTGGAATGTTGCTATAGAAGTTCATAATTAATTTAAAACTCAATTATTCATAGATCTAAACGTACCTAATAGGTCTTTATTAGTCGTATTTTCTCCGAAAAAAATAGAATATTGCAGTGGGTCAAAGGTCGCAGGACTGAGTTTTCTATCTGTTTCATATATGGAAGTTTTGGAGATGTCTGATATATATATATATATATATATATATATATTTTTTTTAACACCTTCAGCGATCCCCCTTTGGGTCAAATGAGCTGAAATTGGGTTGTAGGACTTTGTTCCAGGCAATTTTTTTTTTAACACCTTCAGCGATCCCCCTTTGGGTCAAATGAGCTGAAATTGGGTTGTAGGACTTTGTTCCAGGCAAAACGATACCAATAAAGAATTGGTAAATTCTGATTAAAATTTCGGTATGTTTAAAAATGAACATCTTGTTGAAAATGAATACACAAAAATCTGGAAATGGAAATTTTTTTAGTTTTGCCTGTCTTCTTCCAAGATAACGATATATAATTTTTTTTCTTAGCCCCGCCATTTTGATATTTTAAGTTTTTTTTTTAGTGAAAATACGATCTAACTGACGCAACTCTGCTGCTCACGACTTTTTTTTTCATTGCTGCAAATCGATTTGCAACGAAAGATCCGTCGACTAATCGTTATTATGCCTATGTAAGGGTAAGGTCACATCGAAGGAGACGAGTTAGGTGCCTGGAGACTAGCGAGTTTATCTAGTCACTCGGAGCCCGGATGCAAGTGGCCACTGGGTCTCCTAATGACTACAGTTTGTTCCAAAGTGCACTATAAAATATTTATTTGTCAACGTTAGCCAGAAAAATTATACTCTGCGAAAATAATCGGCTGAGATTCGATTTATTACAACATACACGTGAAGCAACATGTTGGGTTCATGATGATGTCGGTTTTCTAACGATTTGAGCCGGTCGAAAGATAAATAACTTATTTAATAAGAATTATTAAAAAAAAAAAATGTCCTGTTCAGTACTATCAGCAAGAGAAGCATTCGGTTTTGTTGTTTCCACTTTTTTTTAGTTGTCGTCCTCTTCAAAAAAATGTATTATATCCTTTTGAACTCCCTCTATCCTTGCACTTTTGAGGTGACTCACGAAGTGAGATAATGAAAAGCGAGAGAATTAAAAACTGCAATTTAAAAAAAAACTTTATAAATTATAAACAAATACAAGTCACATATTTATAGCTGTCTCTAAATTATAAACAAATACAAGTCACATATTTATAGCTGTCTCTAAATTATAAACAAATACAAGTCACATATTTATAGCTGTCTCTAAATTATAAACAAATACAAGTCACATATTTATAGCTGTCTCTAAATTATAAACAAATACAAGTCACATATTTATAGCTGTCTCTAAATTATAAACAAATACAAGTCACATATTTATAGCTGTCTCTAAATTATAAACAAATACAAGTCACATATTTATAGCTGTCTCTAAATTATAAACAAATACAAGTCACATATTTATAGCTGTCTCTAAATTATAAACAAATACAAGTCACATATTTATAGCTGTCTCTAAATTATAAACAAATACAAGTCACATATTTATAGCTGTCTCTAAATTATAAACAAATACAAGTCACATATTTATAGCTGTCTCTAAATTATAAACAAATACAAGTCACATATTTATAGCTGTCTCTAAATTATAAACAAATACAAGTCACATATTTATAGCTGTCTCTAAATTATAAACAAATACAAGTCACATATTTATAGCTGTCTCTAAATTATAAACAAATACAAGTCACATATTTATAGCTGTCTCTAAAATGAATCTGCTATACCACGAGAGAGAAAAAAAATTACTCACCATGTTTAGGTAAAAGGTATGGAAAGAACCACAATAAAAATACGGAGCCACCTCAAAAACAGTGAAAATATTTGGCACCTAGGGTTAGGCATCGGTGACTGATGTATTCATGTCGAAGATCAATGTTTTCTACATCGTTGGAAAATTGTTTTTGCTGCATCGATGTTTCTTTTCGAAATCAATGTTTTCAAATATTTATACAATTCTTTTTCATTAATTTTGTCCAATTAATGATGAAATGAAATTTCTAATTATATTTCTCTCTTTCTCATTGGTGGATCAATTTGTTTTGGTAGTTTATAGGCTTACATTGATACTTGAATATATTTTATTTACAACAGCCTAATTTCCCAAAACAATGATAGTTTTCATAGAAATATTCCGGTTTGCCTTTCTGAAACCAAAATTTTGATTTTAATAAATATCGATGTTTTCTCTAAAAAAAACATCGATGCATTCAGGTCGATATTATGGTCCCATCGATGGTTACCGCCGATTTCAATATCGATGGTGGACATCGATTTTCCAACTAACTCTAGACTGCATTGGATACGTTCGGGTATGCATGCTCCCTCCTTAATTTAGAATCATCAATGAGTGCCACTTAGTGTTCATTTGATAATTTAACGGAAAATCTTTTTACGATCTACTTTTTTTGCTATCTACGTTTTACGATATGTTTAAAAGTTTAAAGTGAAGAATTTTAGGATTTTCTAATCATATCCTGATAATACTGAAACGAAATAATTATCCATTTTACTGAAGTATTTTTTTTAATTTTCAAAACGTGGTTTTGGACAGAGGGAGGGAAATTAAATTTGATGTTAAAATTTTTATAATAGCGAAATTTTTTGTTGGTAACTATTACTCTACTAATCATACCTCTATTCATAAAAAAAAATCTGATATTTTCCATAGTCAGAGAAGGTATAAAACTGAAGGTACGAGGATTCGCCCTTTCTAGGAGAATGACGCATATATTCGCAGAATGATAGATTACTTTATAGTATATAACATTATAATATTATTTAAATAAAATAATATATATTATATAATATATTTTGTAGAATTTATAAAATATACATACAATTGATTAAAATGGGAACAAACATGCATATTTTTCTTACGCATGTATTAGCATGATACAGTACTAGTAGGTACTACTAGTAGCTATACCATACTAGTAGCAGTACTTACGTTTTCTTCTTGGAATTACTAAAAATATTTTTCACGAGCTGTTAGATCTAGATAAGTGAGTAGTAACACACATACACACAGATGTAGCACTAAGAGAGATTATTAAGGCCGTGCCACAACCGATGCCTCATTGATCATAACAAAATCCTAGATCGAGATAAAGCTAAGAGATACATAAGATACTAATTCAACAATAGCAGCTTCTGTTCTGGCTCCCAGTCCATCCATTTTTTTACTTTTTTCTTTTTCCATATGAGACGAATTAATAATGAAGGCTGTTTTACTATTCAAGATAGATATTTCACTGTCTGTTGAATGCGGGATATAATTGGCAGTGGCTGAAACTTAGCTATGATGAATAATTCTGCGAATGAATACGTCATTTGTATAAGTTTAATGGCTGCAAGTGAACATATGAAATTTTTATTACAATTATTTATGATAACATGAATATATGGAAGACTTTTTTTTAGTGTTTTTTTTGTGTATGTTAAAGAATATCGACGATTCGGGGTGTTATTCTAGAAACAATTCGGTCAAGCTCGCACCAAGTTTTAGACAACTATTAATAATTTTAAAAAAGGGCACTGTACTATGAATTTCGCATTCAAACTGAGAGTTGAATGATGGGGGGGGAGGGGAGGGAAGGGAGGGAGGGAGCGATGGGAACCGATAGTATGGTATGGAGATAGCAACAACGCTTATGCAGTGCTATCAGGAAAGATAGAGAGTCCAAAAAAATAATGTCTAAAATAATTCATTAATCTTTTAAGTAAGGAAATGTGTAGTAAGTGTGCACTGGATTTTACAAACCTCGGTTTTTAATAAACCTATTTGAAGCTATTTCTCTGTTTTAATAATGTTCCATAGACGATTGAGTTTAAATATTACATTCAAGCCCACATTTCAATTACGTCCATTTTTATTAGATTGATATTTCAATTTAGAAGTACCTAGTACGTACTTTCCCTTACCTTAAGGGGTAAGTGCATACGAAGTATCTGGAAGACTCATTATTCAAGGATTAGCGGTTTTGAGTCAAGTGCAAAATAGTTCCTTTTAGACGAGATTATTATACTGATATAATAGTCGAAAAAATTTAAAACTTTTTTGAGATTCACATTTTACAATACTTCTGTGAGTCATGAAAGTCGGATGTGGAACATAATTGAAAAAAGTATTTAAAAAAGAAACTTTTAACGAAATTTGCTATTCCGGACCAACCATGAAAATAGGAGTAATTGTATAATGGAGGTCTGCATTTACCCCTACAGGTATAGATTGTGTTGGGCATTGCGGACTACTGCTTAAATACTAGAAAACTCTCGAAAATAAATGTAAATCACATATTATTTTGAAGAACAGCTTCTGAAGGTTCCATTTACCGCAAAAAACAAAAAAAAAATCATAGTGGTGGATAAACACTGCCATAGCTATACAGTAGAAGTTGAAAGATCCAACTTAATCAACAGCTCATTATATATACATACCTTAGCGAACTCTCGTGGCTAGTTTGCCATACATTGGTTCTTAGTCTTCATGCTCCGCATAGGACAGCTCTTACTAGATCAGGGTTTCAATTTAACAAGATAATTACGCACTTAATCCAAAAAATGTACTTACCCAACATTACCTTACAGTTTCTAGTTAAGGATGATTAATGTTGTTTTTATTTATTAATTGAAATTTACAAATGTACTTACTAAAAATAGAACAAATAAATGTGAACCTTGATATAATGGCATGACACAGTATGTAGAGAAACTAATCAATCACAATTCTAAATTAAAAGGTACCGAGGCCATCTTTTTTTCAGATGCCAGAGGATTATCGGCAATCAAAGAGGAAGCTAAGTTCGAGACTAGTGGGAATGGATTTGGCCATGGAAGAATAGCTACCTGGTTCCTGCAAAATCGGTAACATATGGAACATAAGGTCATTCATTATGATTGATTTTATGCGTGGCATAGTATTGAGGATTTTACAAAGGATTTTGGATTGTTAGGATTGAATCAAGAGGAATTAGATAGTTTAGTTGACCCCCTCAACTGCGTAAGACCAAGTAGACCTAATTATAGTCATGCAAATGAGCCTTTTGTTATTAGTTGGAAGCTTGGAGCGTTTGTCTAATAAGTGTTGAAGTAGCCTAATGCACCAAGCAGTTTCTTGTCCTTTTAGTCTTGGTCTAACTTGGATTCCAAGTTAGATGTTTGATTCATGTTCAAATTCAAAACAACGATTAACAAACTTAATTTCACGAAACGTTTTTATACTTCCAATCAAAGGCCTATTTTAAAGTGATATAGCAAAATTAATAATTAAAATTAAAAACAAATAATGATTATAATTAAAAATAAATTATGAGTAACTGGATAATATAGCCGCTATCAATAGTACTGACTTAGCCAGCATTTGACTAATTATTCGTAAATTGATATTAACGTTTTTTTTTCAATAACCTCCATATCATTTAGTTGAACATAAACAGTGTTTATAAGTAATAATATAAGTAATCTCTAAATTATATTCCTGCAATCACCAAAGAAATTACAATATTATTTAACATTTTAAAACAGATAATTTGGAATAAGTACTAAATTATAAATAAAAAAAATAATAAAAAAAAATATAATAAAGTTCAGAAGTTCCTTGTATATTATTGAAGGTGGTACGTGGACCATTCTATCAGGAAGCGACAATTTTATATCAAGAGTTGTTTCCAAGCCCCAGTATACTTTTTAGAATTTTTTTTTTCTTTAAATTATTATATATGACTTTATCTGGAATAGCTTTTTCCTTTTTTTAGATTAATAAATTCTTACGGAAAAAAAAAAAATGTTTGAACAGTCAATTCATCATTCCCCGTCCAGATCCGCCCTTTGCAACTTTCATGTTCTGAATGACGTTTTTCCCAGAATGAATCGAGAGTTTGCGCTCTCATTACACCTTGGTATACCTCTAAAGATTTGATCTCAGGCGTTTTCATAACTTTAAGTTAATTTCTCTTGAAAATCAAGAGACAAATATGTTTTTCCAGATCTGTCACTTCAGTCGCCTGGTCTACAATGTTTCTCGAATTTGGGCTATCACAGCAGACTTTTTTTCGCCTTTGGTTTCCCTTCGGATCTCAACTGTCGAAAACACCAGCCGGCAGTTCGTTCTAGTAGCTTACACGGCGTCGGCGTAGAATCATCCAGTCTCGATCGTGATTGTCCAATCATCCCTCGCCTTTCCTTCGTCGTAGTTTTCGTAGTACATGTGGGAAACTATTTATTTTTTGTTAGTACAATGCGAGAAAAAATCAGTATAAACTTTTCTGTTTGATATAATCCATTTAAACCTTGGTGAGTACCAACATGTATTTGATTTCTTGTCTTAATTAAATTCATAATTCATAAATGTTTTATAATACTGGTTTATATTAATCTAATTTAATATGTATAATAATACCAAACTATACTTTTGATTTTTTTGTGTGTTTTTAGAACTGAAGATGAATGTATAACATTCGAAACTAGTTTTCAATAAAACAAATTTATAGAAGTGGCAAATAATTTATCAATCCCTAATTAGATTGATCCTTCTATACCATCATGCGGATGTCAACTGAGTATTTGTTTTCCTTTCATTTACCCTGATTTAGCAAGAGGGCATAAAATAATTTGAATTTTTATATATTCTTTTGAGAATTGATATAAGTAAAGTTAAGAAAAACCAGGAAAATCCAAATTTTCTCATCACTTTCAGTCCATTTTTGTCTCATAGGTGGACGGGGAATGACGCAATAAACGGTACGATGACGGTGGAGACAACAATAATTAGTCTGATGGAATTTTCGAGTATCAACACTGCTGCCAGAAGCATCATCATGAAGTAAGATGTCAGGATAAAAGGTACAATTTTTTTAAAGATGAACTGATTAAAAAACAAAATAGAAATCCGTTAAATTTTGTTTTTTATCTTCAAAATATATCCCTTCTTGTCTGGAGGGGCATGATTAATCATTTTTTATGGTTAGCTGAGTATAGTTATTTTTTCAGTCTGATTTGAGTATTTTCAATCAGCCCATATATTGAAGGTGTTCCTCACACGTGTCAATAATATTGTGTCAATGTTATGTCAGTGACAATCTTGCTTTCTCCAAAAACGATTATACGTATAATATATAGTATATATACTATATATATATATATATATATATATATATATATATATATATATATATATATATATATAGTATACGAATAATTGTAGATATGATATTATTCTAATTTTGTTGGCTACTTCCCTATAGGAAAAGAGAAAAGAACATCCAAAAACTTCCAGAACTTTCCAAAAAAATCCTGAATTTCATTTAAAATAATTGTATTGCATTTTCGACATGACCAAACGACATACACTCCACGCTGCAGCTTGCCAATGATTGATATATTATCCCTCAATATACCCCTTAAACATACAATATAATTGAAACTTCTTCAAAAATATCGAAAGAGCTTAATTACAAATAAAATAATTTTGATATCAGCCAATAATATTTCTGCCAATATTATTGTTTATTATATAAACCCCTCAGTGGGACAACATACATATTAACAAAACATATAGTTAACTGAGTCTAGAAAATAATTTCGAATATTCTCAATACGCTTATGAGAATTATTACATTGAATAAACTACGTTACCTTAGGCAGTCTAAAATCATAGTTAAAAAAAGATTGACTCACCTGAAAAAAAAAAAAAATTATTAGCCAACAGAAGATGTAATCTTAAAACAAAATCTTAAACCTGAAATAACCTTCATAATCACTTGCTATAAAATAGTATTGTAAAAAGATACGCAACATACGCAAGGTACATTTACATTTTTTGGAATATTTTAGTCAGGATCAAGCCATAAATTATGAAGTTCATTTAGATATCAAAATAGAAACACCTCCTTAAAATAATGTTAGGTAAGATTTTTTTTTTTTTGCTGAAACACTTAAAGTTCTCCATGAATTAACAGAGATAATACCGCCCAGAGTTATATCAAAAACGGCTCGAAGGTTGACAGAGTGGGTGAGTACTTAAAAATAGGACCGACAAAGGAAGAATAGGCAATTCTAAATCTGAAGGAAGTTATTAGCGATCACTCCATTTCAATCGTTCCACACCAAATGGAATTTATCACGACTGTGAGTGTGAAACCCATTTTGGATTTTTTGGAGTAATGTGGAGCGATTGGAATTCCATCGGATCTTAACTCCATCATACCACACCGAATTCCAATCACTCCCACCAAAAGTGTGGAAAACTAGTGGAGTGGAGCGATATACTGAACAGTTTTTTGCACAATTTTTATCCTCTGCTTTAAATATAATAACAAAAAATTTTTGTCAGCATAGTTAAAATTAATGGCATAAATATGTTACAAAAACGCTGCAAATTATTACAAATGGTTTATCATTTCCAAATGGTAATATTTCAAAAATACCTGGTCTGTCTATTCATAGGACTGCAAGTATTGCTTTGGTTTACAGTTTAGATAATTAGATTATCTTTCAAATGAGCATTTGGAGTGTTTCGGGAAAGGAACATGTACAGAATAATTTATAAAATATACCTACCAAATTCAGGAAAGAAATAAAGCAGTAGGCACCTATGGAGCAGAAATTTGAAGCATGTCCTAAGATGATCGCCGTGAGAGAGCAACTGTCAATGTAAGTAGGCTGAATGTTTTGACGGACGGATTTTTTTTTATTCGATATTTGGTTCCTACATATCTTGAAACGTAAAACCTCAAATTTTGAGGGGGGTTAAAAAAAATTTTTTTGGTCGATTACAAAGTTCTGTTATTGAAAATAATGTTATACTATCTATACCAAAATATTGATATGAATAATTTACAATTTTATTCATTTGTTTACTATAAAATATGATAAAAAATATAAATATTAATTAAACTGAAACACAACAGTTTATCGTTAAGTTTTATACATGTGGCAGTTAAGGAGGCAGTAGCTGAAAATGCTGCGATAGGTACTGTCTACTATATCGTCAAGCCTGATGCTGTAAATGCTGTCATGACGGCGTCTATCAAACAGTTTACACCTTGGCAGTTTGACTGTCACTATGCAAAAAGACGCTTTACCCTCCAAGCCACTTTCCTATTCCGTTATAAACGGATTTAAAATAATTTAAATTTTATTTCACTGTAATTGTTCTTAAATAAATGTATTCTCTATAAATGTTGAAGTTTCGCTGCATAACAGGCATTTTCCTTTAATTTAAATGTCAGAGCAACGGTTTTCCTTACCGCAGAACTGGTATTGGTTGGGAATTCTAGTCACAAACCATTGGTCTCACCCGAACTGTCCTATAAGTTGTTCAAAGCGCTGACATTTAGGAGAGAAGCTTTCCCTATCCTGCGCCAACCACAATAGACTCCTGTTCCGTTAGCCAGTCTATTTCGTCCTTAATATTTTCTTAGTGTCTCAGGATGTGCAGGAAATCGCTTGGCATTTTAAAAGACAATACAATTTATTTTAGAATGCAGAGCGAATCCTTTCTAATACGTTCTAGTTTTTATATCGTATGCAATGTCCTTTGACGGTCTCTGTGCAATAGTAGTGGCGATTGTCTCTTTATTTGACTGCAATATACTGAGGTAGAATATTGCCGGATAGAATTTTACAAAAGGTTTAGAAGAGGATTGAACTGCATTCAGCTACTTAAACGTAACTTAGTATTTTATAAATTAAAGAGAGCAAAACTCAATTTTTTATTTTTTTTTATTTAAATATTATTGGAAGATACCAAAAATAAAGCCTTAAGTATATTTTTGCTGATTTACTTTCATATATAAAAATAAAGGCAGGCTGCTGCTATTCCATAAATAATAATAATAAATTAATAAATAAATAAATAAATTAATAAATGAATAATAAATTCAATAAATAAATTGGTGAAATAGCAACAGCTTGCCTTTATTTTTATATATTAAAGCCTTAAGTATCTCTAATAACAGTAAATAAACCATCAACTTTTCGCCAGTTCAGGCGCCATCAAAACAGAAAAAACATGATTCATACTAAAGACGCACGTCCAGTAAAACAGCTCAGAAAGGTGTTTTGGTGGAAACTTTTGAAGAGCTTCTGAAAATTTGTTGTTTTTTTTGTGCTAATTAGCAATTCAAACTTTAAAACCTCAAATATTCCCCAAAATAAAATAAAAATGATGCAAAAACGCTCGAATTTTTTTTATTTTTTATTATTAGTAAAAATAAGAAGTAAAAAAAAAAGTAGTAATTAGCATTTCTAGTGTGAAATATCTCGAATCTGATTAGGGATTGATAAATTATTAGTCACTTCTATAATTTCGTTTTTATTGAAATGGATGGGAATAAATTTAAGATTGGACTATTGAAGATTATTTGCTTTAGGTGCTCTAAGAAACTGATGTTTATTAATTAACTTAATTGCGTAATCAATTAATTCCTTTTCTTCTCTAAGCGAAGCAGATCCTATTCTTATCTCCATTTTATAATCACTAACCACGAAGGTAAGCAGCACTCGAGTTATATGGCGCATCTGAACTCTGAAAAAATTAAAACTTATTATTTAGAAAACATTTTGAAAGAAAAAAAATATTTTGGTTTTAATCGAAAGCAATAAGGATACCAACAAATATATCGAACGAAATATATTTTTCATGCGTATACCCTATCAGCTGTTATTTTCAACTGCCATTTACTTTTATAAGATAATTTCTATTTTCCTTAAAAAAATTACAGCCATAAAACGAAGCAGGCTCCCTTTTTCCCAATTTTGAACTAAACTGTCGAAGACTCGGTCGACAAATAGCTTATTAACATCAAGTAGAAACTTTTCGGAAGGTTTAATAATACTAAAGTCTACGAGATTAGGCTATAGATGAAATATATGCTAAATCGATAGAATATAATGTGCTATATTTAGATGCGCAATATTAGCAAGTGAGTGAGCTATAAATATCTTCAATTAAGGTAAACATCGCACAAACTAGGTTTATACTACGGTTATAAAATGTAAATTTCTCATAGCTGAAATAATAACCGTGAATATAAAATTAACTGTAAAGTTTATCGGTTATTAAAATTTAAAAGTACCAATTTTAAAAGTTTTACCTATCTCTGCATATAAACTAAATTAATTTTTTTTAACTATTTGCATTTAATAATAAATTATTTTTTACTTCATTGTACGCGGTAAAGGAAGTATTATAATCATGAAAATTGTCGGTTTTTATATTTAAACGGAAATATTCATTTAACCATCCCTGAATCCATTTTGACTCGTTTGGTATTAAGGACTTACATACTAATATAAATAACATAATAAATGTTGGTTTAAATTGAAGAGCCATATGACGTACTTTACTTGAAGGTCAGAATAAACACATCAAAAGGTATATCAGCATTTAATACTGAGATCATATGATTCGGTGATAAAGGTTATAAACGCGATTTTGTTTTCACTCTAATTAAACAATTTTATTACTTGTTTAAGGTGAATATAAAAATTGATTGTAAAGTATTTTTTTTTCCTCCCCATTAGTGAGCTGAACAAGTCTGCAGCAGGAGTTCTCTGGTTCTTCCGCTTAATATGTTGAAACCGTCGATTTCCTATGCTTTATCTAATGACATAGACATCACGAAAAAATCTCTTGGGAACTTTTTTTTCCCAACTGAAAGAAAACGACATATAATAACGGAATAAATCTTCAGAAACAAGAGCTTGTGTGTGTGTGTCAATAGATGGACGTCGCGATGCCCAGTACCATTTTTGATATACTGCAATCTTCGGAAACTAGTAAGCTAAATTCAGGGTCACTTTTTGAGCCGCCGATTTATAGTTTAATAGGCATACAAGGAAGTCATGGGGTGTCCATATCAGATCATTTATATTTTATTTGTTACTTTCCCTTACCTATATACGAAGTATAAAGTAAGAGGAAGTATTGCGATCGTGAAAATTTTCGAATTCGAGTTTTCAACGGAAATACACGTTTAAGGTATACTGAGTCCAAATGACCAAGCCTCGCAAAATGGTCTGTGTCTGTGTGTGTGTGTGTGTGTGTGTGTGTATGTGTGTGTGTGTGTGTGTGTGTGTGTGTGTTAACAGTCTAGCTCCAAAACGAAAAGTTGTACGATACTGAAATTACGTATTTAAGGTTGACACATGCATGTGATGTTACAGCAACATTTTCGTCAAAATCGACTTACCGGAAGTGTCACTTTATATAATCGATTTTACACTTTTTACAATTTTCTCGAAAACGGCTCTAACGATTTTTATGAAACTTGCCTAAATTATTCTACATAAAGATCTTTAACTTTTAATTTATGTAGTAAATCAACGAGGAATTGCAGGAAAAAAAGTTATGATGAAAATAATATTTTATTTGCGCATAGCATAAAAAGTATGCATTTTACGGTGAATTATGTGTAGAATTGTATGAAAGGTAGTTAAATTATCTAAAAAACAATAAAAGAATTATCAAAATCGGACCAGTGTTAGCAAAGATATAGCGCATCGGACTAACCGGAATTAGCTATTATATCATGGATTTTACACTTTTTTACAATTTTCTCGAAAACGGCTCTAACGATTTTGATGAAAATTGGATAAATTCTTCTTCATAAAGGCCTTTAACTTTTTTATAATGTAGTAAATCACCGAGGAATTGCAGGGAAAAATGTTATGATGAAAATAATATTTTATTTGCGCATAGCATAAAAAGTATGCATTTTACGGTGAATTATGTGTAGAATTGTATGAAAGGTAGTTAAATTATCTAATAAACAATAAAAGAATTATCAAGATCGGACCAGTGTTAGCAAAGATACAGCGCATCGGACTAACCGGAATTAGCTATTATATCATGGATTTTACACTTTTTTAAAATTTTCTCGAAAACGGCTCTAACGATTTTGATGAAACTTGCCTAAATTATTCTACATAAAGATCTTTAACTTTTAATTTATGTAGTAAATCACCGAGGAATTGCAGGGAAAAAAGTTACGACGAAAAGAATATTTTATTTGCGCATAGCTTAAAAAGTATGCATTTTACGGTAAATTATTTGTATAATCGTATGAAAGGTAATCAAATTGTCTAAAAAACAATAAAAGAATCATCAAAATCGGACCAGTATTAGCAAAGATACAGTGTATTTAATGAGAAGCACTAGGCCCTAGATGGATAACCGAGCGCATCCGAAAGGAGACAGATGCGGCTGAACCTCCTCCTCCCACCAAACCGCCTAGCTGTAGTAAACAATATGCTCTGTAATAAAGTAATTTAAGAATACAAAAGCGGAAATTAAACTTAATAATTTCTACTTTATTCAATGGAAAGAAAATGTTTCCATGGAAACTGAATCAGAAACTTTTAAAATATATTTGCAACTTGAGAAAGTTAAAATATATAGGTAGTGTACAGAATTGTTGTACTAAAATTGTTTAAAAAACTATTTTATTGTACTTAACTGGGAGAAGAAGTGAATGCTGCTAAGTTTATTAGATGCAGTGTTTATGTGAACTCTTTAAAATTATATTAAAAAGATAATTATTTTAGGACGGTAAGAGAAAGTTGTGTGATGCGCGCACCGCACCAGATTTTTAAACTAATTTTAATTGAAAATTTACGAAAAAATTGCCATCTTTGTCAATCATGAATATGTGTTGTTGATTAACTGTAATTTTGGGATTACCTTTCAATTTTATTATTTTTCGTAAAAATAAAAAAAGCCTTTGTATTTTAAAATAGTCTTTGATAACTCTTCATGGATAAGATAGATAAGATCAAAGTCTTTACAATTTGTCTTAAGTGGTTTGAATCTGAGTTCCATAGTTCTATATTCTTGATCTATCACAGCTGAGATAAAGTGATTTCAACAGGCAAATGTGACTTAAATATACTCGATTTTGGTTAAAATTAGCTAGCCGGAAGCGGTACTTTACTTTAAGGCATAATAAACGTTCATCAAAAATTATATTAAAATATAATGAAAAACATCTCAAATTTGGTATATAAGACTTTTGTATCAATATAAATAAAATACTCGATTTTGGTTAACACTGGATAGCTAGAAGTGTTACTTTACTTTAAGGTATAATAAACTTTCATCAAAAATTATATTAAAATATAATGGAAAACATCTCAAATTTGGAATATAAGACCTTTATATCAATATAAATAATATACTAGATTTTGGATAAAATTGGATAGTCAGAAGTGGTCAGGGTTTTCTTTTTTTACCTCTGCCTTATGTGTGTGAGGGAGGCTGTCATTAGATGGACGCCGAACAGAATGTCGTGGAACAGAATGTCTTTTTCGTGATACTGCTATCTTCGGAAACAAGTACGAAAATTCAGAATCACTTTTTGAACCATCCATTTATAGTTTAATAGGCGTACAAGGAAGTCATGCGATGTCCACATCAGATATTTTAATACATCAAATTGTGTAGGAAGTTGTTCTATGTAAATTGGAAACTATGACGATTATACTTCCAAATTGGTAACTTTATTATCCAATATTATTACATTAGTTAACGTTTTAGGTTATTGATCCCATCTTCTGAACTGTAATTAACATTTATTCATTACATTGAACAATTCCTTTATTTTTTTTGTATGGCATTACGATTAAACTATAAAGCAGTATAATAATTTAATTTAATTTACCTGAAAATAATTTATATATAAGGGAATATAACTTATTCCTCCTGTAAACAATAATATTAAACTTTATTACAAATTTCAATTACAACTTATTTTTATTTTATAATAATTGTTAACTATAACACTCCTTTGTCGTCACTGAAATTTTTAAAAATGATCTCATTTCCTCTTTCATCCTATTTATCAATTGTCTGTTTATGCCACACTTCCTATTATTTATTATCTTTATATATACTCTTTATTGTTTTAAGTATGTCAGACGGTGTTATTTATATATAGGAACGAAGAATTTTGTGTGAGTCTTTTTTGGTGAACCGTACATCAGTGAGGAGTATGTCCGTATGGAAATAAGTAGGTGTATTTATATATATATATATATATATATATATATATATATATATATATATATATATATATATATATATATATATATATATACACATTATACACACATATATTTTAGCCTTTGGTATAGTGATTCGAAAACACTATATATTTTTGCTCTATCTGTATACATAACTGAGATTTGGACGCATGAAACCTCCAATCGGCAAACGACTAATGGTAATATCGAGTTCTGAGGAGTATGCTGAGGTGATCAATGACTATAGTGCTAAAATTAAAAAAAAAAAATTGGCCCTTAAGTTTCGGAGAACAGACGGGAGACGGACGGATTTTTTTATTGTTATATTTTGGATCAAATTTTGAAGGGGGGTCAATTTTTTTTTAAAATTGATTATAAAGGTCCATCATTTAAACAACCAATAAGATCTTCCATAATAAAAAAAATATATATAAAAAATATGATATCCTCTCGATTTTATGCTTATATTGCCTTTTTGCTAGCATATGCGGTAAATGAATTTCTTATATATTGGGGGAGTCCTTTCTTGCAAAGGAGATAGCCAAAGGTCGAATTCCTCCGGCATACCACATCCTACAGGATCCTCTCCCCGGCCTATCTTCGGATCAGGAATTCTCCAAAATCAGATGAATTAAATTCCGTTTTGTATAGTTGATTTTTTTTTTCTTTTTCGGAAATTATTAGATTTATTATAATAGGATCGTTCCTCCTTAAATAAAATGATGTTTGATCGAATTTCATCGCGTAGACACTTGTGCTCTTATAACTTTACTGAGTCTATTAATTATAATTAAATATGTGAAATATTCAGATCATTTACAAGATAACTGAATTTTTACAAGATTAACAATGTTTCTGTTGAGTGGTGATTCCATATCTAGCTAGAAAGGGTTAATTTAGTTGGAGATATTATTGACCGAATATGTAATTCAAGGAAAAGTTGTGGAGTTCAAAGAAGAAACACACAAAGAAAATTAATTATTTTAGTGTCGGTATATTATTGGTTTATATTAGTCGGTAGATAAGTAGAGTTTTGTTATTTACGTGCCAAGGAAGTCCTTTTATTTGTATTAATGTTTTGGATTGGAACGAAGAATTTTGTGTTAGACTTTTTTGGTGAACCGTAATAGGTAGGTGTGTTTTTATATATATGTATATATATATATATATATATATATATATATATATATATATATATATATATATATATATATGTATATATATACATACATACATACATACATAGTTTCTGTCTAATTTTAAGCTTTGAATATTTGGAAAAAAGTGGTTTTAGTTTTTTGTTTACAGTGCTAATCGTTGTAAAAAGCATAATTAAAAATTATAAATAATTTCAAAAACAAAGAAATCATCCTATTCTATAATATTGCTTTATTGTTTTAACCATTAAAGCATTAATCCGAATTCCCACGAGCGGAGTAATGGAGACTGCCAGATAGAAGAGTGCTAATGGCACTGGAACGGGATGTCCGTTTCATCCGGAAAATGGAAACGCCACAAGCACCGAAGCCTTCTTGATAAATGTCTGTAATATAGCGACCTACACGCCCGATTTCCTCTTCATTTCTTCTTCGAGGCAGAGGAATCGTTTCCGGTCTCTTCGTTGCGTTGTTCTCCCCGATCTGAGAGGAAATCATTAAGTGGTCGAGGTTGGCTGCTTTCGTATACTGGTTTATTGTTCGCTCTTTTCTACTCCTATTTATAAAAAAACTTTAAGTATTTTTTTGTTTGTACTATTTTTTCAAAGAGAACTATTTCATGAATATTCTTACATGAATGTTGGGGTTCGGCATACGAAATACAGAGTGGGGCAAAAATAATTGACAAATTTAGATTTGTTGTAAAAACAAACCAATGTCTTAAGAAAAAAAAAACGGTTTTTATTTTCTTAAAATACATTAAATAAATCTCCTTAAAATTCACATCTTCTAAATGTCGGCCATCATTGACTATACATTGCCGATGACGTTTCCGGGAATTTTCCATAGTTTTGAGCCATTTCTGTGAAATAGCATTAATTCCTTCTAGCCTGATCCTCTCCTTTAAATCACTTAGAGTTTCTAATCACCTCGTTCTCGAGATATCACCGGAGAAAAAAATGGCATGGAGATAATCTGGTGACAGTGCCGCTACTCTGCAAGTCACACTTCAAAAAAGATCGATCTGCTTGAGAATATTTCTCTCAAAACTCCAAGGAACGTCGATGTGTGTGAGCCATGGTTACATCTTGCACATCCTCTGCGGCAATTTTATATAACTTAGGGTGTAGGCTAGTGACCAACATGTGCACGTAACGGTCGGAGTGCCATTTATTCTACTAGATATAGATAAGGGTTGATCGAAGGGTGATAAAAAATTTCCCGGAATGTCCTCTGCAATGTCTAGTCAATTACGGCCGATATTTGGAAGATTTGATTTTTAAAATCCACATAAAATAAAACTATTTTCAATATAATTTTTGAAAGTAAAACCATTTTTTTTCTTAGAGATATTGGTTTGTTTTTTACAGCTCTTAAAAATGTTTCAGTTATTTCTATCTCATCCTATATATTCTTCAGGTGGCGAAGGTAGCACCGAATAGCTCTTAAATCTATGTACAGCCACTCTTACTAAATTATATCTTCTATCTTGTATATACTATAAACATCACAAAACTATTATAGTGAGAACTGGTATTTTTTACCTTTTCAAAAGTTTTAGATAGATAATAAAAAGCCAACAGACTTCACAGTCGGCTTATAAACTGTAAATATTATTAAATGTTAGCTGTATTTAAATAATGAATGCAGAACCCATGAAGAAGAACACAGATCGAAATTGCAATATCCTGAAATCCATATCCTGCAGCGCTAATATTGAACTTGTAATATCCTGCAAACTGGAGTATTGTTAAAGCACCCAAAGGCACATTATTACAAATCAGGTTAATTAATTTCAATGAAATCTCAACAGAGTTAATGAAACACAATTTGATTTAATTCATGCGTCAGTTATCATCAGAGGAGGTCGTACAGTTTCCTGGTACAGTATTCAAAAGGTAACGCTACTCAACGGCGATGAATAATGAATTCCACTGAATAATTAAAAGGTTATGGAGAATATAAAAGAACCAAATAGTAAATTAAATGGATGTGATAAGAGAATTGAACCTTTGATTTGTTTCTAAAATATTAAAATAAATGTCAGTCGTAGAATGACAACATTTTGAAAAGTGAAAATATTTTTAGAACAAAAAAACAACCTTGACAAGTATCTGCTTGTAGAATTAAGAGCAAAAAGTACTTACTTCAATATTCGGAGAACATTAAGGACCTCCTTGATCCAAAAAGTGTTCTTATTGTGGATTAAGCAGAGTTTTAATATTTCAAGTTTTCCGAGTTAGATAAGGTATATACCATTACTAATAATGGTGAGGGGACAGAGTCACTTGCCTACACCAAAATAAGCAATGGAAGTATCCAATTTTTCCTCCATGTCGAACCTTCTGGTTTTCCTGATGAAATTCAGATTTCTTTTGGTATTGGTCTAGAATTGATCTTAGATTTTTTTAAAATTATTCTAAGCCATATGATTCTCTGACTATTCAGATTTGAAACAAAGTCAATTATGGAGTAATTAAGTCAAATGCTGACTGACAGGGACCAAAAAACTACAGTAAAAATCGGTAGTCCGCCATTTTTGGACGCCATTTTGGTAAGGTGTGGCCACTTTTTTTCTGGAGACATTGGCTTTTTTTAATCATTAGTCACAAGGAATACAACGGTGTGCAATTAATAGGAATGTGGGGAGAAGGTGCATGCTAGGGTGGGATTTGGCCCATAGATTATAATATTTTCCTGATTTTCACAAATTCGTAGATTAATATTTTAGTTCAGTTGCGATGGGGAAATAATATTCTTTTTTTTTTTTTTAAATAAATCCTCAATTGACTTTCTCATAACACGATAATTAGGAGAAAAATAGTAGAAAGGCATTGTATATGATTTAGATCAAATCTATAAGTACAAACTTGGTGAAATAAATACAAAAACGAACCGAAAAGTTTTTTCTTTTCACTTTTCCCATATCTTACATAGAGACCCTTAAATAAAAGTCTGTAGAAGTCCATTTAGCTACCGATTCCTCTAGTTTTGCATCATACCAAGAAGAATCTTACCCACAGGAGAAACGGTACTGCTCTCGAAAGGTGTTTAAATCGATACCGTTAGCTATCGACTCGGGTGAGTGATGTGGTTCTAATTACATTAGTATTGGTGTTCTCTTCAGTGACTGTTAATTAACCCAAGTCATTTGGGTTACTGTTTGGATCAGTCACAATACCTGGAATTTGTCACCTGTCTTCTATCCAAATTAATATCATGTATGTGTCTTCAGTTAAAGAAGACGTAAATACGTGCTTCGTACGCACTTCTTAAAAACTTACCCACTATTTATAATAATTTAGATTTAATTTTTTAAAATAAAAATTGAATTATAAATAAATATATTATTTTATAAAATTAATCAGTACAGATTAAGAGATAATAGAACAGACCAATCTATTGTAAGCGAAACAAGTTTCAAAAGAAATCCCAATAGAGTGCGCCATAACATTCTTATTCTCATTTTCAGTGAAATGAATATGGTTGTTAGTTATTCCACTCCACAAGTGTGCGTTTTAAATAATTTACTAAGAAATGGAGAACAAGGCAAAATGAAAATTTGTTTATTTAAATTTAGTCAATTTGAATAAAATAAATTTTTCCCAAGTATTTTTTTTTTTGGGGAGGGGGGGGGGGAGAGGAGGGGCTTTATTTTTGTAATCACATCTGTCAAAGTTGACAACCAGTGATTTCGCTGGCTAAAAATTTGTTATTGTGGCATCATAGAGAGTAATATGTGTGCCTAGTGGCACCTCTTACTGTCATGATTATTGTATACAGTTATGCAAGGAGATCCCTCATCCAGCTCCTCTTCGGCCTTCTGCGAGTGTTGTTATAAATAATATAAACGTATTTATTTTAAGTTTAATTAATTGTATTTAAATAATTTGAATTGTTAAGTATGTCTTGAAAAATATTTATTTGAAATATTATAAATGTTTTTAGAAATATTATGTCACTAATAAGAAAAGGACTGAACTGGATATGCCAATAATAGAAAATTAGAAAATTCAGAACAATTAAATTTATAACAAATACGGTTTTTTTAGTAATAATAGTAGTAATAATATTTCATAATTTGACGTAGGTGACAACAAAATATGGGGTTTGAAAATGGCCAAAAATTTTGTTAAAAAAAAGAGGCGAAATGTTACACAAAATAAAATAATGACTTTTTAAAAAGTCTTATTAACAAAAAAACGTGGGATTAAAGTGATTATATTTTCTCTTACTCTATACTTATT
This sequence comes from Rhaphigaster nebulosa, assembly GCA_948150685.1. NCBI lineage: Eukaryota > Metazoa > Arthropoda > Insecta > Hemiptera > Pentatomidae > Rhaphigaster > Rhaphigaster nebulosa. The sequence goes on along the minus strand of OX411309.1, from coordinate 139,870,637 downwards.
AATTTTATAAAATAAATAAAAATCCCATTTAATATAATGAACAATCATAATAAAATAAATTTGTTGATTACAAATATTATTTTATTTACCATTTTAACGTATCCTACCAGGTGTTCGTTAATTTTATCTTTTCATTTCATTCTTGGCTGCTTCCCTTCTTCTTTACACTTTCCATTCCATAATTTACTTAGTTAATCTTATAGACGCCATTCTTTTTATGTGTCAAACTAAGTTTGAATTGTTATCCCTTTTTAGATGTGAGAATAAGCATATCCAACCTAGTTTTTATAATTTCCCTTCTAGTCGGTCAGATTTTCCTCTGCCAGAGCCTAAATATCCCTTAATTTTTGCCTATCGCCCAATTATATACAAAAGCTTAAATAATGTATATTATGTTACTTAAATGTTGCATATTTGTGTATTAAATATATTGATTAATAAATTGAGTTACCTATGGATTTTTAACAGCCAATAATTTTTATTTATAATTTTATTACCATTTGAAAACGCCTGTAAAATATCAGAATGGCTTAATTCAAATAAATTGATAGTGGTAATGAAAGAAACGACTGAAATAAAAATTTATGATGGAAAACAGAAAATAAATATTGTGTTATAAATAATAAGGTTTAATTTTATAACAGTTATTTATTTTTCAACAAATACATATACCCTTTTTAATCCATACTACCTTTCCTTACATTATTAGGCGACCTTTCGGACGGTCATTGTCCATTTTCAAAGCCACTTATTTCATATATTTACAATTACATTTAAAAAAATTAGCTACATTTCTTATCAAAACACTTTGAATGCTCTATACTACATGAGTGTTGTTTCATTTTATCACAAACTTATTATCTTACTAATTTTTTTTTTTAATTTAAAAATTAAAAGACGTCAAAATATTATAACAAAAATATAAAAAAGAAATAGCAAATCATAAATAATGAATAAATCTAACTTATTTATTATTCTTTTTTTTTTTATCCCAATAAGAATATACTATTTGTCATTTTTTCCTTTCATCGTATGTTGAGTACTTAAACATTTCTGTAAATTTAATACCCAAAATAGTATCATTAATTATTTAATTTCCATAACATAATTTCCAAACATAATTATGCAAAAAAAAACAACAAAAAACAAATAAAATACCAAAAATCAAACTTTCTTATTTTCACATACTTCCCCTTTATTATCTATAGGCTATTTTAAGTCTGATATTGTACTGGCCAAGTTAGTCTGTTTTGTTATTATTGTTAACTCTTCTAGTTTCTTAAGAATGTTTATTATTCTATGTTTTAATTACATGCTCAATATCGAATATCTTCAATTTATTGACCGGTGTATATTGTAACAATAATATTGACCCGTGTGATATATATACACACCACGTACTATATGTATATATACACACATATATAGAACTATATTTGTATACATTTCCGAAGAATATATGTGCCCATAATTATGAAAGTGGTCTAAGTCATATATTTCTTGTTTCGAGATATTTAATGAATCGCATTTGAATAAATTAAAAAATATTTTTATATTATGCGACATTTCAATTCATAATTTTATTAATCTTGATTAATGGAAATTAATTATAGATATGAAATTTTGTGTGAATTTCATAGGAAAATGTTGTTTTTAAAGCTTGAATTGACTTAGACCATTTTCAAAATTAACTGAATGTCCTATAATTGACTTAAAGTAAAAAAAAATTGTGATTTTTATTTGAAACAACTTTAACGAAATAATTCATAAACATTTATTAATCATTTTTAACAAGTAATCCATTTTTATCATAATTTCGAGTTTTTAAGATTTTTAAAATGTTCCTGAAAAAATGGAGTGATGTATGGTAGTAAACACATAAGATCTTTATGTTTTTCTTCCGTTACTGGTCTAGTGATGTTGTATAATGGAAGTAATTGAATATTTTCGTATATTTTTGGTCTTCCTCTTTTAGGTTTATATAATAGTTTGTTATGTTTATATAATTTCTTTAAATTGTTGACTTAGACCACTTTCATAATTAACACTAAATGAATTCCGTATAACGTTGTAATTACGACTACTATCTAAAAGTTCATTTTTGACGATATCGTAAAAATTACATTGAATAAATTTAGTTTAAAACCATGTCGTGTGAAATAAGTGATAAATTCATTTTTTTTTTATTTTGACTTAGACCACTTTCATAATTATGGGCACATATAGAGATGGGTCTGAATATAGATTTATATATTAATGTAGCTTATATTTTTACTTATGTTCGGTTTGACATATCAACTGTAGACATTAAAATCATAATTTTTACAAAGTGGGGAGCGTATAAATAATTTTTAAATGGTCTTTCCCTACATGAGAGAATTAGAGAATGAACTTCCGGTTGATGGCAGAATGAACATATATCTTAACTCCATTAAATGTTCGGAATATTACATATTGTTAAACGTCTTCGGTTTTTAAGGAAGTAATACGAAAAGCGATGGACACGAGGTGAAGGAACTCTATAATATTCCAACCGGAACCGCCTCGACGATGGCCATAATAAAATTATACAAATGCGGATTTATCAAATCTATTCCGTTATATGAGATGTGCGAACTGGTTTGGCTTTTCACCGGAGATTAAGTTTCGGCAAGGCCGCTTCCTATTTATACAGTGATATTCATTGTTTGTGAATAGTCATGAATATTCGGGTAAATTAGCGTGGCTCGAAACGGGTGAATATCCGCCAAACGGTATTTGAACAATTATTCACATGTTCATCTACGAAGATGCCAAACTCTGTTAAATCCATGTGCAACGACTAGAAATACGCCAGTTACATATAATTTCTTCTATAGCGCCGCGGATATGATGTCGGTCTCTCTGTGCAGTTGCAGATGGTCTGGTTTAATATGCATATTTATTTCTATATTCACAAGTCTTTTATATAAAGGGTTTTCGAAAATTTTGGAATAGACAGGAAATAAGCTGATTGGTCAGTACAATGAGAGCTTTTTTTTTTCTTTTTTCTTATCCTCCTTTTATTTTAATTCTCTTTCACATACATATTTGAATAATATATATGAACAAGTTCTTACATTACCCCAAGGTATTCCAAGATCAAAGCTAATTAAATGTCCGCTGGGGGCAGCGGTTTCACATTCAGGCATTGGCCCTCACTAATTTATAGAGAATGCGAAGGAACCATTCTGCTGGTTCAGGAATAAGGTGAAATGATTTTGGACTACAGAGTCCAGACCCCTTCCCTCGGCGAACACATCGACCAAGGGGACAGAGCCCTGCCATCTCCCAGGCCTGGGTTGTGGGGCGATGCCTCTGAATAGAGGGTTGGCACAGAAGAATTTGATGCGCCGCAGGCTTATATAATCCGACACTGATGGTAGCTCCTCAGAGATTGTGACATTTCTGGCCCGTTGGAGTGAGATCCCACAGACGATCCGCCGAAGAACGGAGTGAATCATTATAATAAGTGAGTATTTCCATCCTATCCGGACTTTACTTGTAATTACAAGATTAAAATAATAATTATAGGGGAAGCTTGATTGAGAGAGCGGTCAACGAATAAACACACAGATAAGACAAAAATTATTATATTGTGTGCCGACGTTTCGGCCTAAGTTTTAGGCCACTATGAGGGCTAAGAAAAAACAAGATGACAATAGATGTAACAACAGTGACAGTAGCAGTACAAAAAGATGACAAACAGTAGGATAAGATAGCATGATGAAAAAAATAAATTATAAAGAAAAATGTACTAAGTATGATATAAGAAAAAAGTATAATAAAATATATTAATCATAATGTGAATAATAAGAAATATTTAAAATATTGTGAAAATATAGAAAGAAATATAATGAATGATATGAAAGATATAATAAGAAAATACATGAAAACTACTAATTATAATAACTACTAGAATGAAGATTTAGGAGTCTGAAAATACTTTGGTAATAGTCTAATTTGGTAATATATTAAAAATGTTAACTACAATGAATGATGAATGAAGTTCACAGGTACTTAATGAGGAATGCAGAAATAAAACATTCAAAGTGAAAATGTAAAAAACACAAAGAACCAAATTCCAAAACTTGGCCCCATAAATTGTCACTGGACTGACAGATATTAATAATGAAATTTAGAGAAAGACATAAATATACTTAAATATTTTCTAGGATGTTATTATATATAAGCAGCAGTCAGTAGTATTTATTTATATCTTGTGTTACGTGTTCCATAGAAACAAAACAAAAAAATATTATATATGAAATAACTCCGAAGCAAAGTTGTTTGACATGTTAAAATAAATTAAATGACAGATTTCGGTACGATGATATTCATGTTTTATTCATTTTCGAGACTATTACAGACAAAAATATAAAAATAAAAAAATAATTTTTGCATGCTCTTGTCCCATAACACTCCTTCAGTGCCTCACGGACTTCCTCGAAATATAAATTGTAGAAATTTGCATTGAAATGAATGAGTAAAATTTCACTGAAATCCTTTTCTTTCTTTTTTCTAGATCGCTCCGGAAAATTCCTCAATAAATGCCTATTTAAAAATAATCACTTCTTTGGTTTCTTGTATTTTTATTTTTAATGGCTTCATGATTCAATTTGAGCACTCTTGAAAATATATATATATATATATATATATATATATATATATATATATATATATATATATATATTTTGTTTATTTCCTAACCATTTCGTAACAGTCCTGAGGAAAGTATTTTTTTAAATTTGAAATAATTTTAATAACTATTTTCATAATGATTATCATGTGATTTATTTATTTTATTTTAATTATTAAATGAACCTACTTTCTGAATCTTAGAATTAAATTTTCATTTATTTTTTTTATATAAACCTATTTTCTGTTCTGTAGAGTTAAATTTTCAATGTTATTTATATTTTGTATTTATTTACTTTGTTTCCAGTTAAGAACCCTACACAAATATTGTCTTTCTCTAAATTATCATCATCAGAATTATTATGACACTTCATTTTTTTTTCCAATTTTTAAAAGTTCAAATATGAATTCTATGCAACACCAAATAATTAGGGATTGATCCTTCTATACAATCATGCGGATGTCAACTGAACACCAAATAACATAGTACAGATTATAAATAACAATTAAAAATTATGACCATCAATAAAAGCATAAAAATTATTATAAGTATGCATGAACTTAGATAAGAAATAAACAAATAAAACGATCTCTACTACATTATACTTTAAAATTAATTTTAAAAATACAAATACAGAAGTCAATATAATAAAAGCAGAGCCAAAAACCAGTTTATTAAAATAATATGCGTTAAATAATAATCCGAAATTAAAAATCATTTTAAGCTAATAACTATTATTATTAACAGCGATAAAAACTAATTATCAACGTATATAATCTTTTATTTTTAACCTATAGACATAATAGCGTTAAAATTGAATTAAACTACTAAAAAATATTAATACAATAAATTAATACAATTAATATAAAACCAAAAATTATTATAAAGTCATTTGCAATTAGACAAGGAATTTATTTAATCTGATCTACCCAACCAAGATTCTATAATTTATCGTTATAGAGATTATATGTTTTTTTTTATAGAGTTTAGTATATTTATGGACTTATTTCGCAGCTCTTAAAAATTAATTCATATAAAAATTGCAATTATAATAAAACATATCTCTCTCTCTCTCTCTATATATATATATATATATATATATATATATATATATATATATATATATATATATATATATATATATTCTATTTTCCACAGAAGACTTATATATTTTGAAGAATATGAGTTTTATCTTCAGTGATGCCATTGTATTTATATGCTGTTGATGAATTCCTTCAACTGCTTCTTGTATTTTTTATACAGTAATAGTTCGGATGGAGGCCATGTTTCTCCCCACATTGGTGATGATTTTAACAAACTGTATCTTTTGTTTTTAACGTTTTTTTTTTTTGTTTAACGTTTAAAATGTGTTGAAAAGTTTGAGAAATTAGTACGTCGAATTAACACATCTGTGTTTTGGGGTGGGAACATCTGTCGGTATTGGTCAGTTGGGCCGTGTTCTTCAAGGAATTGGGTCAAATTATGAGTGCTTTTGGGTATATTGTAGTTTTGTGGGATGATGCTTGGAATATATTTGTGTAGTGGTTGTCCTTTAGATGATTGTTGCCAGTGTCTCTCCCACTAAAAGGGGTCAAAGCATATATCATCTGTCAGTAATATGAGATTCATATCCGTTATACGCTTATAATCCGTTATAACTTAATACATACTTAGGCCAATATTTAATAAGCATTTTATTAGGCTATAAAACTTAGTTAATAGCTACCTACGTTGCGGAGGTCAGCTGCAATAACTATCAGTAATTAATGTCAGTGTTTAATTGTCGAATGGATGAGGCATATAACTTACTATAGACTGTAAAATGTTTAACTCCAGTGGCGTTTAATTGCTTTGATAAGTACAAAATCAGGTTAATAACCAATTATTTTCTTAATTTGAAACTAGCTTTAGAGTCTGATAAATAGGACACTATAAACTTATAATTAATAAATATAATAAAATAATGAGGAATAATAAAAAATGTCAGCGAGGATATATCGAATAATTATTCAATTGTATCTATAATTAGACCTTTGCAATCATAATATCAGGGAGGGTATGATTAAGAGCCACATCCCATTGAAACAAGAAATGTCAGTTAGTAAAGTATGAGCCAAATAAAAGAAAAACAAACTTTAACGATATTATTTTTATTCAAAATATACAGTGGCCAAAAAAAGTTTCGTATATTTAGTTTTTCGGGTAAAAATATTTTTAATAATTTATTGAAGATAAATTAACTGATGTTTATGATAAAAAAAAAACATTCAGCATTAATTTTTACAGGTGAAGGGAATTAGAAACACGTACAACCTAATTAACAAAAAAAATTTACAAATTAATTTTTTTCAGGAAAAACAATCATTTCGATTTACGATCCATTTGGGAAGGAACGGGTTGTAAACATAATTAATAACAAAAATTGAAAATTGATCATGCGAAAAAAGTAATTTATGCAGCAACAGTCGTGAAAATAACTTGTTAGTTTGATCTCAGTTCATGGTTTTCACTAAATACATAATGTTTTATTCAAATCTCTTATTCAAAATAGGCCAATTGAAGGATGATTCTCCCAAAACGGATCCTAAATCGAAATGATTAAGCTCTAACTGAAAAGATGAATTGTTATTTTTCACAATTTTTGCTGTATGAATACGTTTTTTTCGTGATAAATTATCAATTTTTGTTGTTAATTAGATTTACAAACCATTCCTTCCAAAATGGGTCGTAAATCGAAATGATTAAGTTCTACCTGAAAAAATGAATTGTTCCATTTTTGTTTTTAATTATATCCATCGATAATTTATGTTAATTAATTGTTAAACATATTTTTATCCGAAAAACTAAGTGTACAAATACTTATTTGTCCACTTTAAATAAAAAAAATTATTTTATTTTAACAAAATAAAAATATATTTCTTGGCCAATGATTTTTTTTCTTCATTCGAAAAAAGTGTATGCCTTCGAATCAATAAACTCGAGAAAAAAAATGTTCATCTCGTTTTCATTTTGAAATACTTTTTTTGTGTTTTTTAAATGCGTCAAGCTACTGAAAAAAATGTAATCGGCTGGAGACAAGTCAAGTGAATATGGCGGTTGTGATAGAAATTTAATTTTCAAATCACGCAATGCTTTAAAAGCTAATTAAGAAACATTTTACATCACGTAATTAGAAGTTCTACAACACCACCAAATTCATCTACCTTGTCTCCAAATGACAATTGGATTTTTTCAGAGCGCTTGACGCATTTTTATAAAACAAAATATTCTAAAATTAAACGAAATAAAATTTAAGTAGGGATTGATAAATTATTTACCACTTCTATAAATTTGTTTTATTGAAAACTAGTTTCAAATGTTATGCATTCATCTTCAGTATTCAAAAATATGAAATATTTTTATAAGTGAATATTCAAAAATCAGCAATTTAAAATACAGTTTGGTATAATTATAGATATTAAATTAAATGTAATGTAGTATTATAAAACATTTATGAATTATGAATTTAATTAAGACAAGGGATCAAATACATGCTGGTACTCACCAAGGTTTCAGTATATTATACAAACTAATCTATTCTGATATAATCTACTTAAATCTTGGTGAGTATCAGCATGTATTTGATCTCTTGTCTTAATTAAATTCATAATATATAAATATTTTATAATACTAATTTATATTACATTTAATTTAATATATATAATTATATGTACTTTGATGACATATAATTTAATACGAGTATGTATAATAATACCAAACTGTATTCTAAATTGCTGATTTTTTTTATTTTTGTGTGTTTTTAAAACTGAAGATGTATAACATGTACACTGATGAATGACATTTGGAACTAGTTTTTGATAAAAACAAATTTATAGAAGTGGTTGGTAATTTATCAATCCCTAATTAGATTAATCCTTCTATACCGTTATGCGTAGGTACGTCAACTAAGGTAAAATTTTCCTTTCTCGAGTTTATTGAATTTCCTTGCCAAAACGTTTCATGGAACAAGGAATCAGAAATCTGGAAAGCGTTATGAGAGATGTATTGAAGCTAACGAAAGCTATTTAGAATAAAAATAATATCGTTAAAGTTTCTTTTCCTTTCGTGGTCGTCATAACCTAAGAATAGATGTTTCATATACTTCAGTATACCTTTCATTTAAAATTAATACATGAATTAAAATAATAATGAAAGGTACATAAATATGAAGAATGCCAATGATAAAAATATACTGACACCTATATATTTATAAATATGAAAGAGCAAAAACTCAAAAAGAGACATAAATTAATTGCTAGAAAACAAATGGAAGATTCCAAAACACAAAGCCTCATGTTTCGGAAATACCGGCAAACTACTAATCAGTCAACGTTTCGCCAATTCAGGCATCATGAGGACACACCAAATACAAGCCCAAAAACAGCACATCTCACATCAACCGTCCAGAAAGACGCATCAAGCAGCACATCACTCCAAGACATCCAATCACATACTCCCTATATATTTAAATAATTACTAATAAAATATAAAATGTGTTAATTTTTAAATGATATATAAATCTTTAATTTGAATAAGGAGTAAAACAGTCACGAAACGTTTAAATAAGGATATAAAAAATTAGAGAAATATCTGTTAATCAGTTTTACATACATAACCCTATTGAGATGTAATAGGAAAAATCCTTTCTGAATGAGAACACAGAATATTTTAAAAATTGAAGCATCGAATATTTTAATAGAGCAACGAAAACTTTTTTATTTTTATTTTCCTACAGCAGATGAGGAAAGTATTGTGATCGGGTCAAAATTTCGATGTGCACTTTTCAACGGATCAGAGGTTCCTGAGTCGGAAAAAAGCATTTTTGCCATTAATCTATCTGTGCCACAATTATCTCTTGAACGGGTTGACCGATTTTATTTCTTATTTGTTTGTTATGTAGGGTTTTCTCCACCAATGCCTGTGTACCAAATCGAGCATCCTGTGCGCAATAGCGGCTGCGCAATATCCGAAAAACATGTCCATTAATATACTGTAACGCAAAAACGGCACTAACGATTTTGATGAACCATGTCTCAAGTCTTCTGCTTTAGGCTTTCTAAATATTCATATACAAGGTACAATCTCGAGAAGAAAAAAAGGAAAAGAAGTTATGGCGCAGAAAATATTTTACTTGCTCAAAACTCGAAAAGTATGTATTTTATGGTTGGTTTTGTATTTAATTATTTGAAAGATAATGAAGTCCTCTGAGTCGAAAACTCGGGTTTGTCACGCTAATTGGATATCTAATTAAATTCTCTACAAAAAAGAATCATTTAAATCGGATCAAATTAGCAAAGACATAGCGTATTGAATATTAAAAACATGTTTAATAAAGTATTCTTATTATACTTTCCCTTGAAACCGGTTTACCTTTGTTTAGTTTTTATGAAACTTGATAATTAAACATCTTCCGAAAGAATCTAGATGCTTATTTGGAAGCTAATTTAAATGTCTACAAAGCTGAACATAAAAAAAATTACATAAAAATGTTAATCTGATTAAAATTAGCGAAGATACAAAAAATATTTTTTTTTTTTACTTTCCCCCAAAGCGAGGAGAAAAGTGGTGGGAGCGGACACACCTGATATTCTTCACAAAGAATGAAACGAATAATTATTCTTTTCAACTCTTTACAATAAATAAAAAGTTTTAGAGCCAAGCATTAGGGCAAATGCGAGGTTATATTTGAAATGATGAGGTGAAAACGTAGCGAAAGTTTTTTTTTAAAAAGTTCTTTTTATTAAAAAAAGATGGAGATTGTTAATTATTGTCTCTTCAACTAGCTGCTAACTTCAATGATGAAACATTTCGACTTCTTTTTTTTTTTATAAAAAGGCTTAAGCGCCATTTAGCACACTTTACAGAAAGCACATGAAACGATTTTTCCCCAAATAACAATCGTATACATATATATATATATATATATATATATATATATATATATATATATTTTATTCTTTATTGTATATAATAAGAGTTTATTAAGACAGTTAAGGCCAGAGTGATGACTGAGAGTCGTCAGAATTTGGTGCTTACGTCATCAATAGTCGATTTTTAAACTATTTCCAATTTTTTTCCCTCGACATATCGTGAGCGGGAATCGATAGAGTAGTAATTACTACTCGTTAATTAGGTAATTATTTCCCGTTAGTTAGGTAATTACGTCCCGTAATAAACTTTACTGGAAACACACGAAACGATTTTTTCCCAAATAATAATATATATGTTTTAAATATTATTCTTTATTGTATACAATAATAGTTTATTAAGGTGGCAAAACCTTTATAATTAACCTTTATATATTTTTAAGACTTCTAGCACTGGTTAATGCCAGAATGATGACTGAGAGTCATTAGTATTTGGTGCTTACGTCATCAATAGTCCATTTTTAGACTATTTCTAATTTTTTTCGATATATTGTGAGCGGGAATCGATAGAGGAGTAATATTAGCCATTAATTACGTAATTACGTCCCATAATAAGCTTTACAGGAAATACACGCACGATTTTTCCCGAAATAACAATATATATATTTTGAATATTTTTCTTTATTTTATACTATAAGAGTTTATTAAGGCATCAAAACCTTTATAATAATAATAATATATATTTAAGGCTTCTAGCAGTGGCTAAGGTCAGAAGGATGACTGAGAGTCGTTAGTATTTGGTGCTTAAGTTCTTGAATAGTGGATTTGTACACAATTTCCAATTTTTTTTCTCGATATATCGTGAGCGGGAATCGATAGAGGTGTAATTACATTCCAGTAATTATGTAATTAAGTATCTTAATAAACTTTACAGGAAGCACATGAAACGATTTTCCCCAAATTACAATATATATGTTTTAAACGTTGGGTTTGGAATAAACCATGTTCTTGAGGGATAGTGACCACATGACCTTATATAACCGTTAATCATTAAACAACACGTACTTATCAACTATGTAATAGTAAAGTTTATTATTTTATTTTATTTTTTATTGTTTTTAAATAAAAGTACGAATCCTTTTTTGAGCTTAGGTATATTAGCTTTATAATATTTCCACAAAATGACGGAAGCATCCATTGGCGAAGCCAGAAGGATGACAAAGGAAAGAGGAATGGGTAGAGTGGAAGATATCTGGAACATCTTCCAGCAGTTCAATTGTTCCACAGTTCCGCTACTATTGTCTTCCAGCCTTATTGAATCTCGACAGTCATTCTTGTTCCCGATATTCCCTTTTTTTTTTCGTCAAACTGCGCCTAATATTCCGGTTTTCACAGATCAACTAAAAAGAATCTGACTTTCTAATTTCGACTTGGTATAATACTATTATAAAACATTGAGAACACAATGATTTTGCGCTTTATAATATATAATAAATGAATTTCGCAAACGTTAATCTATAAAAAGTTCAAAATCTAATTTCTATTAAAAATTTATGTTCATTTGAAATCATATAAATCTCTGGTTCAATGATTTTTTTTTTCTGTGTATTATGTCCCAACATAACAATTACAATAATAATAATAACAAAAACTCAAAATAATAAATTTATTCCAGAACCAGACCCTTTATAACAAGCCATAATGCAGTAACATTTAACACATGAAAATGGTAATGTTGGCCTGAGTCCTTTAAATAAAAAACATACAACCTTCTAATATTAATGAAACAATATAAAAATTAAAAATGAGGTAAGACTAATTAAATTCCAACTTTGCAATTCATTTAAATGAAAAAAAATCATAAATTCATCAAAGACTCAGGAGTTAAATTAATACATCACGTTGAAAACAGCCTCCAATTAAATATATATTTTTGAATATATATATATTGAAGCACTTGAAATAATAAAATCCTTCAAATCCAATCCAGATTTTTGCTTATCTTAAATTTATTCCCATCTGTAACAGAAAAACCAATTACTCACCGGCATTACTGGAAAAACCCTGACCCTTAAACCGTTACCTATAAACCTCCTACCTACCTTTCGTTCATTGTTAGTTCAATGCGAGAAGAAACCAGTACAAACTTTTCTGTTTAATATAATCAATCCATTTAAACCTTGGTGAGTACCAACATGTATTTGATTTCTTGTCTTAATTAAATTCATAATTCGTAAATATTTCATATTACATCTAATTTAATATGTATAATAATACCAAACTATACTTTGAATGGCTTATTTTTTGAATTTTTTGTGTGTTTTTAGAACTGAGGATGAATGTATAACTTTCGAAATTAGTTTTCAATAAAACAAATTTATAGAAGTGGCAAATAATTTATCAATCCTTAATTAAAAATTTAATTACACATGTTGGTGTTGTAAGATAAATTACGAAATAAACATCTTCGAAAGGACTATGCGAAAACAAATACGTTGAAACATGTCCGTATAACAATAACAAAAACCTTCAAACGTACAACGATCTAGCTGATTCGATAAAAATAGAAATCGATCTAAGAGTCCTCTTTTTGATTGGCTAAGTCACGAATGATAGATCTCACGGTGGATATTAATCTTCAATAAAGTTTAGATCGAACGCTGAAAGAAGGCAATGAAATTCAAGACGTAGAAAGCCTACGCTATTACCTGACAAGGACATTAGGCAGGACGAAATATCTTTCAAAAAGGACTGTTGTAAAGAGGATTTTGTGTCCTGTCTATCAGATGGCGAATCGGATCACTGGGTCAACTATTTTAAAATAGACTCTCCCAGTCAACAGGCTATCATTGTAGAATAGAAAATGAAAAATGAGCGACAGAAAATGGTACGTTAACGCCTAGTATCACCAAAATTTCTGTATAGATTTTTTTTTTTTATAATTTTCTCACTAATTCAGATTACAACCCAAAATATTATTTACCTATTTATTTATTTTTCTCTGAAGAAAATCCTCGAACAAACAGAGCTTGCCTCAACGCAACACAATAATGAATAATTTACATCATAACAACAAAATAAGTTAATGGAGAGTGTTGGGGGGTGGAGCTTTTGGTAATTGAAAGGCTGTTGAAAGGCTCAAGTAATTCTCTTCCCCAGTGAAGTTGCCGGTCCTAAATATACAAGTTAATTGGGGGAGAGATTAATTGATAACGAATAAAAATAATAAGTGAAAGGAGAAAATCTATAAATTCCAAAGAAAAATATATAAACAGACCTTTCGTATACAAAATATTAAATTGAAAAATATTAAAAAAATTATAAGGAATAAAAGCTTTATTATGAAAATTAATAAGCATTAACTGGGAAAAAAGGTAAGTAACAACGTTTATCAATGATTTACAAAATTTATTTTAATATATAAAAAAAACAAAAGGGGCACTCAGTTTTGTATAAAATAATAATAAAGTATGAATTGAGAAAAGAAATTGATCTTATTAATTACAATTGTCTTTAAAATAAATAAATCTACTTTCGTAAAACAAAACCCCAAAAATAAGGAATTATTAATTAAATTTAAAAAAATATACAATACAAAATAAAATATTTGACAGAGGGAAAATAGTGAACAGAGAGTGACGAAAAAAGCATTTTACTTGAGTGATTGTTGTAGTTAATAATTTATACTTTAATTTATTTAATGGAAACTATTTTTTTTTCATGAAAACTAAGTGGACTCTTAATGGAAACTTCTTAAATTTCACTAGTCCCACTTAAGCAGAAAATAACTTCTGCTCAAACTAGGTAAGTGAAGCTTTTATAATGCGCGCACCGCACCAGATTTTTTTAAAAATTAACTAATGAAAACTTATTTTGTTAACAATACTTTCTTATTTTGACTTAAATCGGCTTGAAACTTAGGTTGGTAGTATTTTTTTGTACCCATACAATAATTGATAAAATACATTGATTATATTTTTTCAAAAATTGTATTTCACCGAAGAAAATACCGGATTCAATTTCTTCACAGATAGATTAAATAAATGAGTGAATTTAAGATTTTTGTAAATGAACTGAAGATATGAGAATACTTATCTCAACTAGTCAGAGCAATATAAATCATCGTGCCATTGTTATAATTTTCTATTTGATCCAAAGTTTAGAAGTTATATTAGAGAAAATGGGCATGTTATACAGAAACGTAATTTTCCAAATACGACAGCCTTTGAGAGGGTACGTAGAAACAACTTAGCGAACTTCTTAAGTAGTCAAGCATAAGATGACAGCTAACAAGCTCCTGTCGGATTTTCAAGTCCCACATTGGATAAGTTTATGCTTAATTTATAAGACAAGGCTGTTATAAGTAAAAGATTAACATGGCTTAAGCGCGACGCCATCCAGAGTTTATTGTAAGGTATAGCAGGTAAAATTATATTACAGATAGGTCATATTTACTGGAGTGAAAAACATGCTTGCGGTTTTAACCTTTATATTACAGAATTGAATTAACCAGGGGCGTAGGCAGGCTTTTTATTCCGAGGGGAGGGATGGATTTAATAAGAGATAAGAAACAGACAAGTAACCACATAAATCTCAATAAACGTCAAATTCGGAGTAAGTTTTAAGGATAAACATGAAGATTGGATAAAAAATTGTTGCTAAAAATTACCAAAAATATTACTTAACATACAAACTTCATTTTGTTAGTACATTTGGGGGAAGGGATTTATTCCCCAATCCCTAGGGGAATTTATTCCCCTCTGCGTAAACCACTGGAACTAATCATAGGACTATTTTATATCAGTTCAACACACCTGAAATCGTTCTTTTCGATGGAACAGTTCATTTGGACACCTTTTACAGAACTTATTCAGATGCAGATATATATATATATATCAGACATCTCCAAAACTTCCGTAATCGCGCTCAAGAGGTTATGAAACGGATAGAAAACACAGTCCCGTCGACCCAGTCCAATAGGCTATTTTTTGGGGGGAAAATACGAATCAAAATTTCTAACATATCCTTATTTATTTTCCATAATTGAAATAAGTACTCTCATATTTTAGGAATCGGTTGTAAAACCTGTTATCTGTTTACAAATAACAATTAAATAAATTGTACACCTAAATTAAAACACCATAAAAGGATTGTAAGATATTAAAGTTATTTTCGTAATCGGGGATTTTATTTTGTATAAAATTAAATTTTTAAGCCACTATTCCACTGTCCACCTTCAGATAGAAAACTAGTTTTCTTATCGCTTCCATAAGGTCTGATTTGTTTTCTGAATACCAAATTAAGATTGATTTTTAGTGAGTGGATTCCATTAGTTTTTGTTTTGTTATTTTGGTTTATTGTTTCTTCTTTAGATTTCGTTTAAATAAAAAAAAAATATATATAACCGGCTATAAATGAAATATTCACCAGATCTGCGAACAGACAAGATCATTTTTCACAATCTCCCAAATTTTTTCCTACTCTCTTTTCAAATCCTGATTCTCTAGATAACGAATCCAGAATGTTGAGGCCTGAGATCCTGAGAACCACCATCCATCACTTCCTACTTCGAGATGCGATCTGAAGTAGTTGTGTACTTGGAGATACGAGCATGCATTAAATCCCGATCAGGGAAGCTGTTTTATATCCCAAACGCATTTAAACTAAGAATTCGATTGATTATAGTATCTTGTAATGTTCGAGGAGAAAATTGTATTAATAACGGAAAAAGAATTAGCCCTTGAAATTTTCAAAGTAGCGATTAGTATCAAGATTTTCACTTTACTGATCATGCTATTACTTATCCGGAATGCCGCGTTATCCGGCATAACGGACACACTATTGTGGACAAACGGATTTCTACTTCATGAAGCTTTAGATTAATTAGTCAACTTTACTCGCGGCTTTTGACATTTTCAAATTTCATAGGCAATATGACAATGATTTATCCAATATATATTTGCACATTTCTTTTAAATAAATGGAACAATCCCAAATTATTCGCAAGCTAATTTTCAATGCTCTCATGTAAAATAACTTTATTGTATTTTGTAAATATCTTTTAATTCCATTCTGGTATATCATTATGTGGAGAAAAATTACACAATAGAAAATCTGCTGATTTTTAATCAGAAATATTACTTTCGCGAAGCACAAAGACTTGACCTAGCAGTGTGACGCGAGACAACTGGACCGTTATACACCGTGGGTGGAGCGGCACTCCGATAAATTACACAAACAATAGGCTATGTTTTAAAATCATTTGAGCTAATGGGATAATTATCGAAGCTAATTGACAAACATGAATAGTTATGAAGGAATGAATATATTGCCGAGTTTGAAAAGATCCCTTGAATGTGGTTTGAATAAAATATCAAATTGTAATATTCTTTCATTTAAAACACAATCGGCCAACTTGGTGTTATATAAAACCTATATATATTTACAAAATACAAACCACACATTCTAAAGAATTTAATAACAATTCTACAGGCGCCATGTTGCATTTTTATAATTATACACTACACTATGATTTAATCACACCATTCGTTATAGGTGGAAACCGACGATCTATCCAAATGGAACATGGGTCACTGAATTGGAACAGCTGGAGCGCTTGGAGTGAAGATGATTGCAATGGCCCCACTGACGATCACTACAAATAGAACGTGGAACACTGAATTGGAACAACTGGAGCGCTTGGAGTGAAGATGATTGCAATGGCCCCACTGACGATCACTACAAATAGAACGTGGAACACTGAATTGGAACAGCTGGAGCGCTTGGAGTGAAGATGATTGCAATGGCCCCACTGACGATCACTACAAATAGAACGTGGAACACTGAATTGGAACAGCTGGAGCGCTTGGTCTCCACTTACTCCACTCCCTTCTTATATTTTTTACCGACAAGGAGTGATTTATGCACAGGTAAACATGCATTCATTAATGGGGCTATAAACAGTAGATATATATATATATATATATATATATATATATATATATATATATATATATCAAGATAAATAATTTAAAAATATGTACATCATAAGCCAAATTAAATGCATTGGTAGACATATATATATATATATATATATATATATATATATATATATATATATATATATATATATATATATATAAAATGTCGTTTATGAAAAAATAGCCCAAAAAATAGCCTATTGGACTGGGTCGACGGGACTGGGTTTTCTATCCGTTTCGTAACCTCTTGAGCGCGATTATGGAAGTTTTGGAGATGTCTCATATATATATATATATATATATATATATATATATATATATATATATATATATATATATATATATATATATATATCAAGATAAATAATTTAAAAATATGTACATCATAAGCCAAATTAAATACATTGGTAGACAGAATAATTGCAGAATAAGTAAAAAGCTAAAGTAAGGGAATTTTAATAATATAAGAGAGAAATATCTTCTTAAAACTTGCTAGTAGAGCTAAATGAGGCGATAGAAGAAGCCTGAAGATTTATTTGGTTTCCTTTGTGGGGTCTCGTCAACAATGCACAACTTTATAGCGAAAGGACACTACTGAAGCCAATGAGGAGTCTTATAGAGGCGGAGGGATACATTATTCATAAAGAGGGGAACTTGAAGGATTTGTAAATTGAAAGGAAAATTTGCAATCGTCAGATGGTTAATTTAAATTATTCAGAATAAATTAATTAGTCTTTGTCCTTTTAAAGGGACCATAAAAGATGAAGACGGGCCAAGAAAAGGGCTTTTGTGTTCATTATTACAGAATTTATCGCTTCATTATAACTCAAATACCTTGGTCAAATCAGAAACCGCTAATTACAACGTGTATATTTAATGGAGAACAAATAAATAGGTTCTCCGCAAGTTGAATACAACTCATCCATTTCGTGAATAGCACATATATTAGCTGTATTTTTATTTAACTGCAAATTTCAGTTTAATGGAAACATTACAAATTAATAAATTACAAATAGGATCATGAATTTTCATATCTGACTATAATATTTAATATACATATATATATATATTTTTTCACACCATATATATATATATATATATATTACATCATGGAATACATTATACAACTAAAAAAAATAAAGATTATTTGCAGCTCAAATACTCGAAATTTAGTGTACATAATGAAACAGGGAATTACTAAAATAATAACTATAATTTCATTGTCTTGTTGCGTGTGACAGCGGAGAATGCACAAAGAATATTACCGTGCCAGGACACTGATTCTGGCAACCAGCTGACCCGTGACGAAAGACAGCTAAGTTCCGTTGAGGAGATATTATTAACTTCTTGCACATCATCCTTATTGCTATTATCCTGGAATCAGGTCCTTAGTCCTCTGAATGCCTGTAGCTATCGACCTCTAAAGCGTCTGCGGTTTATTCACCTAACAAGAGGATTGCACGGTGTGTCCGTCGCCGATTTTGAACAAAATTTTTTGAACATTCTACATTCAAATAAAGTCAAAATGTGTCCAATCGTTTCGTAGATTGGCTTCTAGGGGCTGAAAAAAAAAAATAATAATAACGCACGCTGAAAATGATTTTTTTTATATCTGGAGTTTGAAAAACGATATCGACAAGGTTTTTCAGAAAAAACTTTTGTTTTTATATTAATAAAAATAAAAACATTAAAAAGTAATTGATTTTTATCAAATAAATTTAAAAAGAAGTGTTTATATAATTCAGTAAACAAGCCTTATACGTTTTTCAGACCAAAAATGATGGCAGATTTTGATTCAGCAAAAACTTAAATGTAAAACTTAAAAAAAAAATCAGTTCCGAGGGTAATCAAAAGTTTAAACAGGTTACATATTAATTACATTTCGATTTTAAGCGCTATATTTCTTCTTCACTTTATCCGATTTCAACGATTTTGGAATCATCACAAAAGAGAGAAGTTTCTCCTTTCCATACATTTAAACAGCTATTGCATTATCTTAGAAGGTCTTTGTAAAAAAAATGTGATTACCTAATGAAGAATAAAATATAGATTTTTAGCGGATAACCTTGGCTCTAAAACACGTAGAAACGCCAAGGTTTAAACAAATCGCTTATTTTAAGAACCTTTACCGATACTCCAAATTTGCTTTGAATCGTTCGAAGGGTTCCTGGGAAATATTTGAATCATAAAAAAACTGAAGGGTAGTCAATAAGTAAAAGTTTTAGTAAAATAAAATGTATTTTTAGATTTACCTGAAAAATTCAATATAGCTTGTTTTTTTAAAGTTCTATAACAAATCTGATGCCAGTTTTGAATTTTAAAAAACTTCATTCCGTAGAAGAATACTGTTTTCATTACATATAATTCAATGAATCCTTCAGATCACACAATTATTTATTTTTTAAAATTTGATCACTCTAAAATTTACTATTTTTGGATCACGAATAATGTTTTTATTTTACTAACATTTCCAACACGATCTGAAAGGCTAGGTTCTAAACCATGTTTATATTACGATGAAAAAACACTATTTGATATCAAGAAATAGCAAATATTACACTTTTATACTACCGTTATAAACATTAACGTGGTAAATAAATATATTTTTATCCTCGTATATTGATACTCTTCCAATTACATATAATTCAATAGACCTATCACAAGAATCCACAAATTAATTACCTATTATTTAATATTATTTTTTTCCTATGATAATGTTTATAGCTTTGGTGTAAAAGTGTAATATTTACTATTTCCTGATATCATTCAGTGTTCTTATATCATAGTATCTAGGTGGTTAAGAACCCACCCTTAAAGACCGTGTTGAAAGTGTAAGTAAAAAAAAAAAAAACTTTATTCGTGATCATAAATTTATTAAATTTTAGAGTTACCCAATTTTAAAAAACAAATAATTGTGTGAACTAAAGGATCCGCATTATATGTAATGAAAACAGTATTCTTCTACGGATTGAAGTATATTAACAAATTTTTTAAATTCAAAACTGGCATCAGATTTGTTATAGCACTTTAAAAAAACAAGCTAAATTCAATTTTTCAGGTAAATCTAAAAATACATTTTTTTTTACTAAAACTTTTACTCATTCAGTACCCTTCAGTTTTTTTATGATTCAAACATTTCTCAGGAACCCTTTGAATGATTCAAAGCAAACATGGAGTATCAGTAAAGGTTCTTCAAGTACGCGATTTGCTATAAACGTGGTGTTCCAAAGTGTTTTACAACCAAGGTAATCTGTAAAAAAACTCAATTTTGTTTTTATTTGGTAATCTCATGTATTTACAAAGACCTACTAAGGTAATACAATAGTTGTTTTTATGTATGGAAAGAAGCAGCTCTCTTCTTTCTAACGAGTTCAATCGAAACGTAATTTTGTGGCTTTTTAAAAATTTTGAGTATTCTCGGAACTGAATTTTTTTCTATGATTTTTTCAAAATGAAGGTTTCTTGATGTGCACAATCAAAATCTGCAATCATTTTTTATGTAAAAAAAAATCTATAAGGGTAGTTTACTTACTAATGTAAATACTTTTTCTAATTTATTCGACCAAAAATAAATTATTTTTTAATGTTTATTTTTTTTCCTTTAATAAAACCTAAAAACAAATGTATTGCTGGAAAAACCATGTCGATGTCATATTTAAAGCTCAAGATATTAAATAAAACCGTTTCAGAGGGGTTTATTTATTTTTTCTCAGTTCCTAGGTCCTATTGAACGAAACGGTTTGACAAGTCTTCACTACATTTCAATGCAGAATCACCCAAAAATTTTAATCAAAATCGGCGACGGCCACACCGTGTATTCTCCTTGGAAGTTACAGTGTGCGTTTTAAAAGAAATACTATGTTACCGAGCCAAAATCCAGGTAGCGTTTACAAAATTACCGCTTGCAAACACCGAATGCCATAACTTTATTACACATAATATTCTTTGTAGTTTTTAATATGAAAAGACTTACTTGTTTTTTACCCGACTACGGCGATGCCACATGGAGGGTAATGTTTTTAGCTTTACGTTAGTAAGTATCTAAAGATGTTTTGAGCGAACTGATTTTTAAGTTTAATGTTATTCGTTGTGATTCCTTGAATATTTTGAAACATTTTGAGCTCAAAATACTAAATATATGTTGTATTAAATGTGTCAAATCTGTCCGTTTGAGGGTAACTAACGATTTTTTGAGCGAACTACACGCACGATTTTTAAGTTTCATTCCTCAAATTACCCAGTGAATTCCTGCGAATGTTTTGAACATTGTAACATGAAAATACCGAAAAAATATTGCATTATATTTTAAGTATTTTTGGATTTTTGTTGATGTTTCTTATTATGTCATTTGTAAGTCTATGTTTAAATGGTATTTTTATATTTAAAATAAAATTTAATTTAATAAAAAATAAAAATCTCGACTACGGAAATAAATTTTATATCTTGTCTACCCAACTCGTGGAAAGGGATGGAATGTACGTGTATATCTACTTAAGCGCATAAGTTGTTGGTGAAGTGAAGCCCATGAATATTGTACCTCGGTGTAGTAGTCAAGTGCCTTCCACTACACGTTACCGTCCCATTCATCTGTGCATGTCAAAATACAGAAAGTTCCTTGCATCTGTTCATGTAAACAAACAGAAAGTTAAATTAATGGATTGAGTAAAGAAGGGTCTTCATTTTCGTTTGGGTCTTGACGGCACTCGACTACAACACCAAGTTTGAATATTCATTAGCGTCAACTTCATTAATAACCTAAAAATGAGCTTAAGTAGATCTGAAAGTGAGCTCCGTCCCTTAGGACGAACAGGGTTATAAGATATAAAAGTTATTTTTCGTAGTCGGGATTTTTTATTTTTTATTCATTTTTTTTTTTTACGTACAGACCGGCTGTTATTATAGTAATATGGCAATACGTAGACTAAACTTCTAGTTTTAGTAATTACTACATAGGCACTGAACGCAGATTGCATTCGAATCCGCCCCAGGCCCCCATTACCGCGGGGCTGATTAAAACCCTCAGATACAATGGGTCTCAGGGCCGACAGTTCTCCGACGTAAAATCTTCCGAGCTATGAATGAGTTCTTAATGAACGCCCTTTTGTGGCGGATTTCGATTGTCCTCAGCCGACGGCCTATGAACGAATAGCTCTTCCTTGTCGCCATATTTGCCCTAGTCTTCTCAGTTTCCTCTGTAATCGGCAGCACAGTGGAAATGCACCCCAAGATATACAGTAGCAGGTCCCGATTTAAAGGGGAACGAAAACAAAATATTACGCTAGGTAAAAACAATTATTTAATGACTTATTACCCTGCTGTTAGTTAGTAGGCCCTAGCCGGCGAGCATTCCATGTTTCACCGGAATGACGGCTTCAGAGCCAGGCAATCCGAATCCGCGTCGGGGGCACCAACCTGGAGGGAATATGATAATTATGAAAAGATTTTTGCTTTACCTGTGATCACTCGTAATTACACGCTTCACCTAGACATAGGA
Source organism: Rhaphigaster nebulosa (assembly GCA_948150685.1). NCBI lineage: Eukaryota > Metazoa > Arthropoda > Insecta > Hemiptera > Pentatomidae > Rhaphigaster > Rhaphigaster nebulosa. The sequence continues at coordinate 139,847,600 of OX411309.1, read as the reverse complement.
GTTGATTTAGTGACTATCTGAGTTAGGTGCGCTGTAGAATAACTGGAGAAGGTTACTGAGTAGTAATATCATAAAAAGATACTTCATAAAGACCCACCCAATTTCATTACGTTATTCCAAATACTCATGAATCTACAGGGGGTTATCCATGTCCGCAGGGACACTCAGTATATATGTAATGTGATATTAGATTTAATAATATAATAGTTGGGAGAAAGGCACATTGAAAAATATGAGATGATAAAAGCTTAATACAGAAATAGCTTAGTAAAGAGTTTTCTTGATAATAGCCTGTAGGCCTCCTAGAGAAACTTGGAGTCATAATATAAAAATAAATTAGTTGAGACATAAGGATTCTCTGAATTTTGATGAATGATTAAATATTGTATTACTAATAATTCATAGCTAGCTAATAACTTTTTAAAAATTTAATAGACACTAGAGCAACTAGGTAAGAAAAAAAATATCAAATCATGTTATAACTCCGAAAGCTATCTGTATCAATGTTAAAAGCGACTATTTTTGAAATAAGGACCTCTCAAAGGACCTCTGTCCTTATCAAAGCTAGTATTTTTTTTTTAAATGTTACAATATATGTATAAATTTTCCGATTTAATAACTAGCCAGGATCTATCGAACCCTGTATCAATGTTAAAACCGACTATTTTTGAAATAAGGACCTCTGTCCTCGCCAAAGCTAGTATTATTTTAAGAACGTTACAATATATGTATAAATTTCATCCTCCTCTTCCCTCTTGCCCAACTAGATTCCTAGGGGTAACTAGGGGTAACTAGATTCCAACTAGATTCAACGGATATGAACTTAGAGATTGTTAAAAACAGTGGCCTACTTAGCACACATTAATTTACCTATTAAGGTAAATTGTTTATAGCACTCCTCATAGAAAAAATGGTTTGAAAACGCAATTTCTTTTATTTGAGCGTTAAACCTCAGGTCAATTTTTTCTTAAGCTTCACTTTAAATATTGCCTAAAAATATTAAACCAACCCTCTCCTCGCATACCTAGATTGATTGCAATAGAAATCATCAATAAAAAAGCTTCTTGGTTTAGAAGTGTTGAATCATTCCCAAAAATAGGATTTCCTTTTGATAGCTCTACGTTAGAAACAGCGGTTTGGAAGGAGCAATTCCATATTTTTGTTGAAAATCTATTCGGCTACTCTGAAACAGACTTGGGGATTAGTTAGCTATTTTTTTAGTTCACTAAATTAGTAACTAAATAACTAATAGTTATTAAATTATTTTCAATTAAAATTCAAATAATTTAGTTATTAGTTGCTGTTTGGTTACTAATTTCTCAGAAATTAAATTCGTTTTAGTTGTTGTGGATAATTAATTTTATTTTAGTCGTGAAAAATTAATTTCCCTAGGCAATTGAAAACTATTCAGTTTTATCCGTTGTTGCGAATAACAATTAACAATCAATATTATGTTTATTTGTCGAATTTTTATCTTTGAAGCTAACTGCCAGTCTAACGGATGTTATCTCATACCATAGCCCTATTTCATAATGAAGTACAATAGTACAAGTACAAGTGGTAAAAGTACAAGCGGAAATGTTCGTTTTTAGAGGTTACAGGTTACTTATCGTCATTAGGATAATAATAATTGTATGCAATTATTTATTTATTTACTGCTTAATTAATAAAACTGTTTTAAATATTATCGTATTTCAACATTTCACAGTATGATTCATAGGCATAGTAACTCATTGACTCACTTGTACTTATACTTCTGTAATTCATTATGAAATAGGTTGCTGGACTGGATCCTGACATATTCATAAATAAAAAAAATATAAATATATAAAGCATTTCAAACTGGGGATCAGAGAAGAGGACTACCAGGACAGAGAGAAATTTAAAAGGATGATAGATGGAAAGAAGGTCCTTGAGGTGGAGAGGAAGAGAAGAGGGGAAGGAAGGTGAACAGAGGAGCGTGGAAGGGACCTGAGGGAAAGGATGAGAATGGTATGGGCTGAAAGATGAAAGCCATGAAGTGATATACGCATGGTCCTTAGCTGGCCTCTGTCGCGATAAAGAAATGATAAATAATAAAGCATTTCCAAGTCAATTAATTGGAAACTTTTCCTAATTAATTTTTATCTTTCCGTTTCAATTGAAACTTTTTCATTCCAATTGTAACCCTTTCCAATTCAAATATATCTTTTTCCACCTTAATTCCAACTTTTTTCATTCCAATTGGAACCCGACCAGACATGAATTAATTGAATTGTATTATTGAAAAATAATTATTTTAATTAAAATAACGATTTAAAATGACTGAAATAATTGCGGTATATTCTTTCTATTTTATTTTTAGTTTATTAAATAATTGCCATTCAGTACTAATTTTGAAGAAAAAAATTGTTAATTTATTTTTAAATATTTATTATTTTTTATGTCTTTTTGATTCATTTTTCCATCAGTACTAAGCGACAAGTGTATAAAATATTGAAAAGAAGGTTGATTTAGTTGTTTCCATTACCATTTCTAATTCCTTGAAAGCTAGAAAAAGTCTCAATTGTGTGTTCTTTCTCATCTTATCGGGTCACTATACATATCGCTAAGTGATCTAAGGATTTCATGAAACAGTAAAACAACGTATCAGCTTAATATGCTCACCGTTTCACCACTCGCGGTCAAAACCGAGTATGGAAGTGACAAAGATACAACGCCTTATAGGATTAATTTGATTCCTATAATTATGACTATTTAATTTTTTATTTAAAATAAGTTTATGAATAAAACTGTGGTAAAACTTGTTCCAATGCGTGAATTTTATTTATTTACATTTTAAACTGTTTTTGTACAGTATTTTTTAGCTATTTTTAATTTTTGACGATGCTTTGAGTTTTAAGAAGTTAAGAAACAATTTTTCATTATCGAACAGGAATACAACCCTTTATAATTGTTCAAATTCATACTCAAGTCCTAATTTTGCATTGTACTATAAGCTGACCAAATGCAACATTGTATGGTTCCAATTTTGTTTTTTAATTTAATCCAATAAATTGACAAAAAGCTCCTTGAATTTTACAGTTCACAGCCTTGAAATCCTTGAATTATGATTGAATTTCTTACTGCTAAGACGCTGGAAATCCTGAATAAACAAAAAAATATCTAAAGTAGGAAACGGATTTTCATGTAAAATAAAAAGCTAAATGCAATTATATTTTCCCAAATATGTAGCAAAATATGAGATATATTTAAAAATAAAAATACTGAATGTTGATGAAATTAAAAAAATAAATAAATAGACGAATATTTAAGAAAACAATTAACATTTAAAATTATATGATAATTCAAGAGACCAAATTCATATGTGATATAAAACTTGAAATATGCACATTTGTATGTATAGATTTTTTCATAAATTAATGATAATATAGAAAAAAAAAATAAAATATAAACTTTAACTCCTCAAAATTATTCGAAATTACATAATTTTTAAATTTTCAAAAATATTTTTAACTTTTTGAAGTTGCATTTAAAAATGTAACTTTTTCTCAGAGCTAACACAGATCTAAACATATCAAGTTCCGTGAAAGGTTTTGTTAATAAATTCGGAAATGTATTTACAAAATCCCTAGTTTTGTGGTCGATTAAATGTTTGACATTTTAATAACTAAATATGGCACTAGCACACGTCCCGACATTGAATGTGTCCATTTCAGAATATTAAAAAGAGAATTGCTAGAGGAAAAAACTGGCGGAAAAAACAAATGGCGGAAAATGGAATTAAAATGTCAGGCACGAGGAGGGATTTCTTCCAATTTCTTGCCCACGTGTTACAATACTTTCAATACAGAAAACATTTCTTCTGTTATTTCTCATGTTTTTAAAATTATCAATATGAATTTGGTTTATTGACTAAATAAGGACAATGATAAGTAATATCTCCTCCAAATTTGCAAAAATATGTAATACTAGTATACCCGGGCGAGAATTCTCGCATTGGATATCAATGCTTATTCTAATCCCTAATACATTCGAGGCGTAAGTGATATTAGAGAAACAATATAATATTACCAAAAACGTTTATTTAACATAGAAATTTGGTGAAGCTACATAGTTTGTAATGACTATGTTGAAGTTACAGTTCATACTTAATAAATATCAAGCTTGCCCCACTGGAAATCATCTCTTCAATTTAGCAGTTAGGCAATGAGATCTAGCTATAACATTGTATATATCCAGTATTCATATTTAACAGTGCCCTTTAGGATTGGACATGGTAAACAATACATAATTTCCCGCTCATTAAAAGTGTTTGTAAACAGACTCAGATTGATATAAAGTTGCCATGACAACGGCACGTACGCAAGGTTGCGTAGAGCCCGTGCGGACCTATATCGTGCGTTATCTCGAAAACCGTAGGTTTTAAGGCTTTAAAACGCTGGACCAAAATGTTCCAAACAATATGGTCTTGAAGCCCGCGTCAAAATCATTAAAATCCAACTTATCCCGTCTCGATCCGCCGATTCTGTTGTCAAAGCCCTAGTAAGAATTTAAGAAACAAAATCAGGATTCGTCACTTCTCCGTGAAATTCCCTTTCTTTTGATACCTCATTCGTCAAAATCCATCGTTCCTGAGAGCCGAAAAATGGATCTATACTACCGTAATAATATATAGTAGTAATACTCCAAATATATAAAATAAAAAATGCTTTATTTGCTTTAAAATTGTATAAAACGTAAAGTAAGATGTCGAAGAAGGTTGTACAAGGCGTAGAAAAAAATATGTAAATACATATAAATCCGATATCTAATCATAAGAATATGCCGATATTACTTCAAAAGTCATTGTTTCAATTAAAATAATTATTTTCTCCTAATAAAATGATTGTTTTTATTAAAATAATTATGTTTTCGTAATTAAATAAATAAAATAGAATTAATTCCTGAAAGGCACAGGATTGTGTCTCAAGTTGATATAGTACCTTTAAGCGCTAACGAAAACAAATAATAAGTTCTACATATTACTTTCCCTTACCTTAATAGGAAGTATATAGTAAGGGGAAGTATTGCGATCGTGAAAATTTTCGAATCCGAGTTTTCAACGGAAATACATGTTTTAAGGTCTCCTGAGTCCAAATGACCAAGTCTCGCAAAATGGTCTGTGTGTCTGTGTGTATGTGATCAGTCTAGCTCAAAAACGAAAAGCTGTACGATACTGAAATCACATATTTAAGGTTAGCACATGCATGTGATCTTACAGCAACATTTTCGTCAAAATCGACTAACCGGAAGTGCCACTTTATATAATCGATTTTACACATTTTTACAATTTTCTCGAAAACGGCTCTAACGATTTTGATGAAACTTGCCTAAATTATTCTTCATAAAGACCTTTAACTTTTCATTTATGTAGTAAATCGCCGAGAAAAAGCAGGAAAAAAAATTATGAAGAAAAGAATATTTTATTTTCGCATGGCTTAAAAAGCATGGAATATATGGTAAATCATGTATGAACTTGTATGAAAGATAATTAAATTATCTAAAAATAAATAAAAGAATCATCAAAATCGGACCAATAATAGCAAAGATACAGCGCATCGGACTAACCGGAATTAGCTATTATATATTGGATTTTACACTTTTTTACATTTTTCTCAAAAACGGCTCTGATTTTGATGAAATTTGCCAAAATCATTCTTCATAAAGGCCTTTAACTTTTCATTTATGTAGTAAATCACCGAGAAAAAGCAGGAAAAAAAATTATGAAGAAAAGAATATTTTATTTTCGCATGGCTTAAAAAGCATGGAATATATGGTAAATCATGTATGAACTTGTATGAAAGATAATTAAATTATCTAAAAATAAATAAAAGAATCATCAAAATCGGACCAATAATAGCAAAGATACAGCGCATCGGACTAACCGGAATTAGCTATTATATATTGGATTTTACACTTTTTTACATTTTTCTCAAAAACGGCTCTGATTTTGATGAAATTTGCCAAAATCATTCTTCATAAAGGCCTTTAACTTTTCATTTATGTAGTAAATCACCGAGAAAATGCAGGAAAAAAAATTATGAAGAAAAGAATATTTTATTTTCGCATGGCTTAAAAAGTATGCAATTTATAGTAAATTATGTACAGAATTATATGAAAGGTTATTAAAGTATCTAAAAAAAAAAAAAAAAAAATCATCAATATCGGACAAATATTAGCAACGATACAGTAAATTTTATGAGGAGCATAAAATAGATGGATAACCGAGCTCATCCGAAAGGAGATGGATACGACTGAACCTCCTCCCACCAATCCGCCAATCTGTTCTAAACAATACGCTCTGTAATAAAGTAATTTAAGTTAATAATTTCTACTTTCACATTATTTAATGGAAAGAAAATGTTTCCATAGAAACTTAACCAGCAACTTTTAAAATATATTTGCAACTTGACAAAGTTAAAATATATAGATAGTGTACAGAATTGTTGTACTAAAATTGTTTTAAAAACTATTTTATTGTACTTAAGTGGGAGAAGAATTGAATGCTGCTGAGTTTGTTTCAAGTATTGTTTATGTGAACCCTTTAGAATTATATTAAAAAGATAATTATTATAGGGCGGTAAGGGAAAGTTGTGTGATGCGCGCACCGCACCAGATTTTTTTATACTAGAAGTGGGAAGAAGTCTAATTCAAATGATGTTTGTGGAATAAGACAAAGTGAGTGCGATGGACAAATTGGGGGTGGTATACAGGTTGGACTGCAATAACTGCAAACTAATGTACAATGGAGAAACATAAAAAAAACTTAAAACAAACCGTTTTTCATTATATGCCCGCGTGTAATAGAATTACCGAAGATTTGTTCCATATCCTGGCGGTCTGTCCCAGACATGTAGAAATTTGTTTTTCCTATTTTGGATTTAACACCCTGACTGGCGCTTGTGTTGTGACGCTTCTTCCATTCCCAGTGTCGATCAGTAAGAAATTTTACTATTAGCGCTTGGTCGCTTCGGGATCAAATTTTGAGACAAGCTACTCAATAGTTTATAACGTTTCTGCTTGAATTTGTGGGAAATATATTTCTTTTCTTTTAGGTGACTAGTTAATGACCAGTTATTTATTTATTTTTATCAGGTAGATTACATATTTTGTTTTATTGTTATTGTTAGTATTATTATTATAATAATAATTTGGAGATGAAGCCTTATTCTTCAATGTAAATAATCGTTATTTATTTTTTAGTTTATTATATTATTTATTATTTGTGCAGAGACCCCGATATTTACAATTATAGAATTTTTTTTAATGTATGATAAATTATATAAAAATACAAATAAACAAAATTCAAAAAAAAAAAGAAAGAAAAAACCATTTCCAGGTTGTAATGATCCATTAAGACTTTGAGCTTGCTGACACCACAAAAGAAATGGATGAAAAATAACTGCCCATAAAATGCCCCAATAGCGTTTGCGGAAAATGAAATGAGGAAACTTACCTCCAAGTTCGAATACAATGACAGGCTGCTAATTACAGGATTCCCAGAGTATCTCCTATCCGGATTGTTCCCGGAAAATCTCAACCGGAAATTGAAACTGTCAATCGATCCGATAGCCATATCGTCGAGTGGGTGTGGATGCTATTCCTCGCAGTTGAACCTCGTTAGCTCGCCAATGAGATCATCACTGGATTTCTTCTGTTATTCTGGAGTTTCTGGTCTGTTCTTTATAAATATCAATGGATCTCCATTTCGGCTCTTTTACACAGCTAAGTATGTTGACTCTTGTCTGGTGTCCAGTGGCACAGCTGGGGTAACGCGAAGGGGCGCCTCATAAAGGGGGCGCAAAAATGGCAAGAAATAATTTAAATAATTTTTTCCTTTTTTTTAAGCTCCGAAAAGAAGATCTATTTTATTGGATTAAATTAAATTTCGATTAACTCGAGTAAGTCGAATTAACCTTTAATTTAAATAACTAATCATGAAATAATGTGTATAGTAAGCAGATAGGAAGTTATGATGATATCGATCGATACAAGTAAATTATCGATTTTCTTTTCAATACCAAGTAGTTTTGGTATCGATGCAACTGATTCAATATCTTAATGGTTTCGAGTAATTTATTTAAGTGCTTGAATGAGTGCCGTTATCGATACTATGTCGGTATCGAATTTCCCTACATGTAGATAAACTGGAATTGTGGCAGGGGGCGGCAGAGCCGAAAATGGTATATTTTGTAGGAATGCGAGTTTAATCATGCCACCTATTCTATCATCCCCCTCCAAAAAAAGTCAACAGTTTTATAACAGTACTTTAGGCAGTATATTTCGAAATAATTATCATCATCCCATCTCGAAAGTTTGAATAATCGTATCAAAATTCAATTTTCTCGCTAACGTAAACTCAATAGACAACACTTTATTTTTTCTTTAAAATATAAACAACATACATACTTATAAATCCAGCTGCACTGTTAGAGTATAATAAAAGTACGTGATATTATTTATTATAGATCGAAATTATTTTTCATTTGCAACAAACTTTTTAATTACATAGATTTGTTTTAGTCATTTCTTATCGGACCCTCCAGAAGGCGAACCCTGGATGTTTTATTCCTCCCCCCTGCTGCTCCCTGAAGTGCTGTGTAGAAGGGCTCGGAGTTCATTTCATTACAAACGGATCAGTTACCCAGGAATTATCGAATAGTTGAAGAATTCTACGTAGTAAAAAACTTGAAAATAAAAAATGTCAGAGAGTACATCGACCTATGCTATTAAATTATTCAAAGTATCATTCGAAGATGTACAGCCGACATTAAGTAATCACGGAATTCTGTTTCGGTAGATCCGACAAATGCCATTTCGAAAATTGGCTAATTGCAGCAATCACTTATTCAAATTACCCCCCGAGACAATAGCTGCACCTCACATTCATTAAAATAATTGCTCGGTAGTTGAGATGTCTCCGAGTGTAGCATAGACCAGGTGACAACATGGATGTCTCTCTCCTCAGGTGACGTTTGCAGTTGCATACAATGAAGGGTGTGGGCAAAATACAGTTGATGAAATACATATTAGCATTTCGACATGTATCAGAAGTCATCTACTTCCATGCAAGAGGTAAAATAAAGGGGAAAAAAATCAAAAAGTAGAATAAATGGCGATAATTTAGAAATTACGTGCATTCCACCTCACATGCTTTTGCGTACCCCAAGCAAAAATAGGAATAAGTAAAAAGCTTAATTGCATTAAAAAAATGAATTATCGCTGCTCAAAAATTCCGACACCATTTGAAAGAACAGGCAAAACCTCCAAGAAATGTTGTTGTAGACATAACAAATTTAAAATTACAATTTGTAATGTAATAAAAGATGAAAATATTTGTTCATGTTCAATTGCTGGTAGATTTAGAACAGTTATTGTAGGATATCAAAGCTGACGGGTTTGAAAGGCAGTTCAATTATCTCGAACATGAGCAGTGCAGCTATCGATTTGATTATTTTTTACATCAGTTATGACTATTTTAATAAAAAACGGCACTTATTTTTCGATTTCGAATATATCGAGTTACGTTTCTGAACAAAAAACATAGATCTGTGTTAAAAAAAAAAAGAAAAAAAAAAGTAATATAAATTTGATAACAATATTTTGGCAAAAATTAATCTTATTAATATTTAATTGTTTGGTAATATTTATACCAATAATAATAACTCTCATTAAATATGGTAGGTTATTAATGCTTGGCAATAAAAACCAATTTTCTCGCTCTCTCTAAAAAGAAAAAAAAATATTAAAATTAATTAATGCTTATTTTTTATTTATTTATTTTCTTACATAATCATGAAACATTGTACTTATTAATACTTATTGTACTTGTTTATTTATAAAAACAATATTATAAAATACAATATATAATATTATATAAATTATACCGTAAATATATCGTACCAATTTTATATTTTAATATTAATAAAACAAAAAAAGTTTTTTTTTCTTTCAAAATTTAGTGTGGTTTAATTACTACTTCCTTTACTTAATTTTCGTCACATTAATAAATATTGCAAAAACTCATTAGCTTTTCGAATTCACTGGATGTGCTTTTGCCCGTTCGCAGTCGAGAAATTTATTTTAATACAATAATAAATTATTATAATATTTTAGTTAATTAAAGTTTTCCTGAACGTATCGACGTCGATTTTTGAAAAAGGCGTAAGCGCCATTTAGCAAACTTAAACATACAGAAAACACCTGAACCGTTTTTTACTCCAAATAACAATATATTTATTTTTAATTTTATTCTTTATTGTGTACAATAGGAGTTTATTAAGGTGGTAAAACTTGTATAATTACAATATATTTTTAAGGCTTCTAATACTGGAGAGTCTTCAGTATTTTGTGCTAATGTCATCAATAGTCGATTTTCAGACCATTTCCAATTTTTTTTTCCTTGATATATCGTAAGCGGGAATCGCTAGAGGTAGTCGGTTCTTATATCCCATATTAAATTGAAATCTTAATTTCGAATTTTTGGTGTTTAAGCCTTTTTCAAAAAACGGCGTGGATATGATGTCATATAGGTTAACATTTGAATAACAAATATATTGGGCTATTTGGTTACTCTAAGAATGCCGCGATCACAATCAGATTCTTAATTTGCTAAGCGATTTCTGCCAATTGGCCAGGAACTGTCGGTTTCTCCTTATCGTCGTGATTCGATTATTGGTTCTTATCGAGTACTATCGAGAACCTGCTGAAGCAAATTAGCCAATTAAATATTGTCCAATATTAAGAAAGTCCAAGTTCGTGCGAGATCCTTATCCAAGCTCTTTCTCACAGGGTTATTAGGGTTAGGATGAAACACAATGACCCACTAAAATCGCATATAACGCAAGTCCGTCTGAACATATAACGAGGATTGGTTAAGTTTCATTCCCAACGTAACTGTAATCGTTTCGTAAGCAACAACAATTTAAAAAAAAGAAAAAAGAAAGCGTTGGCCTGAGTTTGGTTAATTTACTTCATTGATCGTTAAATTTATTTATCTATTTTTAAAATTAAATAAAGCTAGAACAAAGACAAAAACTATTCTTAAGATATTGTTTAAAGAATCCACAATAAATCTTTAAGTCTCTCAAATACTTGTAAATAGCTAACTAGTCAACGTTTCGCTAATTCAGGCGTCATCTGAGCAGAAAAAGATATAATCATGTAAATGTAGAACAAAGACATCTCACATCAACAGTTTAAAAGACAAACCCAACAGATATGTTATACCACTCTAATACAGTTCAATTGATTATCATTTTTTTTATTTTCTTTCAACCATCGTAAAGGTGCTTTTACGCCAAAATGTTATCAGAAACATAGTTATAAGCAAAATGTTGGAATAATTTTTGGTATTAACATTTTGATGCCTTCAGTTTAAACCAGTCAATAGCGAAATGATATTAGCATTGCTAACAAGTTAACAAAAACCATCAATCACTGCTATGCTATCATCACTACTATATATTATTACGGTAGTATATATCCCTTTTCCAGCTCTCAGGAGCGATGGATTTTGATGGACGATGTATCAAAAGATAGGAAGTTTCACGGAGAAGTGGCGAATCCTAATTTCAATTCTTAAATTTTTACTAGGGCTTAAATAAAAGTGATGAAAAAACTGGGCGGTTTTTAAGATTCGACATCTGAGAGTCGGCGGATCGATATGGGATAAGTTGGGTTTTAATAATTTTGACGCGGGCATCAAGATGATTCATGATCCCCTGGATCATATTGGTCCAGCGTTTTAAAGCCTTAAAACCTACCGTTTTCGAGATAACGCACTATATAGTTCCGCACGGTTCCTATGCCATCTTGCGTACGTGTCGTTGTCATGGCAACTTTACATCAATTTGAGTATGTTTACAAACACTTTTAATGAGTGGGAAATTATATATTGTTTCCCACGTCCAACCCTAAAGGGCACTGCTAAACATAAATGCTACATATAGAAAATGTTATAGCTGGATCTAATTGCCTAACAGCTAAATTGAAGAGATGTTTTCCAGTGAGGTACGCTAAATACTTTTTAAGTATGAACTGTAACTTCAACATAGTCATTACATACTATGTAGCTTCACCAAATGAGTGTGTTAAATAAACTTTCTTAATAATATTATATTATTTATACGAATAAATATGTTTCCCTAATATCGCTTATACTTGGAATTAGGGATTAGAAGATATGTAATGCGAGAGTTCTCGCTCGGGTATACTAGTCAAGAATATTTGTATTACTTTTTTAACCATGTTACGAAGAACAATGTTAATATCATTTATATTTTTAAAATTTTGATGCCTATATAATATACTTCGGTAAATAGCGAATTTTCATTTGCATTTTCAAGGAATCGGTTTAAACGAAATCAAATGTTATTACCATTTTCAAAGAAACGGCATACACGAAATAAAATATTAGTAGCAAAAATGTTATCAGTAAATATTATATATAATTTTATTGCGAATCTTTAAATATGTTGGTAACCTGTTAATAACACGTGTTATTAGCAATGTTATCTCAGGTGTAAGCCCACCTTAAAAATCGACTATTGATGACGTAAGCACCTAATACTGACGACCCTCAGCGGTCACCAAATTTGTGTTGGAAGACATACCCTCAGAAGTGTGATTAGCAACTATCATTCATCGTCCTTCCCCAGTCTAGGCCTTAATGGCAATGTTAACGTTGCATTGAGCGGCATTGAATAATAAACTTATCTTTAAAATGTAAATCATGGACCAATTAGCACTTCAGACGGCTATCAGTTAGTCCTAGAGTTAACTAGCGAATTCCAATTCTACAACCTACTTTGTTACCATGAACTTAATTTATAGTGTTGGCTTAAGATAACTGATGCATCCTTTATTAATTTTTAAACTGTACAAGTTTTTTTTTGTTTAATTAATTAAATTATATTTTTTAATATTTTTTTTTAAACGAGGCCTGCAAGAGATCACGTGATAATCTCCACTTGTATTATATAGTATCCTATATCCTTTATTATATTTAATTGAATTATTATTATTTAAAAAATCCAAGAATGAGTAGGAGTGATAAACATTAGAAAGAAAAGTTCAGGGCATCTTACTAACTTAGCAATTTCAGGGCATTCCCATATATCAATTTACCTGAAGTATGGCTTGGTGAGTTTTTGATATCCATGCTTCAATTGATAACATGCCCTGGCTTATTTCAAAATGAAATATCATAGAACCATACACGACGAAATGAGCATTCGGACTGTCAAATCTTAAGACCACAATATACAGTCAATATTATTGAGTCAATATCGTATTCCGTCAATATTCGAGGGGGTATTTTGTAAAAATAATATTGACACGTGTGATATATGTGTCAATGTCGTTTTTTGAAAAAGGCGAAAGTGCCATTTAGCAAACTTTACAGAAAACACATGAAACGATTTTTTCCCAAATAACAATATATTTTGTTTAAATGTTATTCTTTATTCTATACAGTAGGAGTTTATTAAGGTTGCAAAACTTTTATAATTAGAATATATTTTTAAGGCTTCTAGAACTGTTCAAGGCCTAAGTGACGACTGGGAGCCATCAGTATTTTGTGCTTACGTAATCAATAGTCGATTTTTAGACCATTTCCAATTTTTTTTCTCGATATATCATGAGCGGGAATCGACAGAGGTGTCGTTCATACGTCCCATAATAAGTTGAAATCTAAATTTCGAATTTTTGGCGCTTAAGCCTTTTTCAAAAAACGACTTCGATATATACCAAATTAAATTATATTGAATCAATAATATGTATGGGCTTTGCGTAAATGAAAAATACATCACATTTCATTCTCCCACTGATAATCTCTTTTACAATCCCTATGTTACTCTGGAAATCTCAGTTTGGTTTAAAAATAAAATCACTAAGTGACCTCCGGATTTACTGATATTGTAAAAAAATAATATAAAAATTGGTGATGATGATAATCAAGGCCTAACAAGAACACCAAATTTGTTTGATACGCTAAAGGCGCAGTTGCGAATTTAATATGAATAAATTAATAATTAAAAAGTATTTTAATATGATAAAATTTGAAAGAATTGAACATAACAACTTTGTAATATATTTTACACTGCATGAAATTGATATGATCAAAATGTATACTCAATGTGGTGGGTGAACAAGTTCTTAATAAAAGAGTCTTTGAATAAAAAAAATATAAAATAATTATTTTTCTCAATTAAAGTGAAAAATCATAGTACATTATACATCAAACGGATGGCTCAAACCTTTAAAAAAAATGAGTTAAATCAAATCTTTATGAAACAGTTCATTTAATCATTACAATTCTGAAAATGAGGCACTCGATCGTAAAACATGGTTACTAACAAAATGAAAACTTTTGCAATGTTAAAATGCTTGATAGTTACAATGTTTTACATTTTACTAGCAATTACTTACCTTAACTTAACACCAACATTACTCTTTAAAAAAAAAAATTAAATCAAATTTCCCGCCAATTCTTTCATAAAAAAATTAAAGCACCATATTTAAGACCAAGTGCCTCAAATGTTTAATATTTCATATTATTTATATGATAAAATGTTTAATCGTTGTGGTAAGTAAACCAATTATTGCAATTTTTTGATTTATCAGACACCGAAATAACAGAAACTACTAAATAACTTATATTGTATAAGAAATTAAAATCATTGTAAATTAAATATTATTTTCATGGTATCTCATAAAAGTTTAATTGCTTAAACATTAGTTGTATTTTTTCACTAAAGTAATTCATAAACTACATATTTTATCATAAAATAATTTTGGGAGGACAAAATAAATTAGAATTCAAAACATTGGAACTCAAGAACCGCTCATTGTAAATAATTATTTTAAAATAATGCCTAATTTAATTTATTAGAAAGTAAAACATATTGACCTATACTGACAACATTTAGGTAATGTCAAATCGCTTATGGACTTAAATGTTATCGCCAATAGGCTCTAGCATTTACGTTACCCAAGACGGGAAGTTTCGAAATACATAAGGATACACAATTAGTACCTGAATATGTTAACTCATGAATAAATCATACATTATGTAAGCTGAAAATCTATTTATCATTATAATATGTCAGTCCCGAAACGTAATTATAATGAAGGTGAAAATATCTGACTGGTGCCCAGCCGGATAGTTAAGAAGAAAAAATTCAAATTGTTTATTTATCTCTGATTGGTTTTCATGGCACATTTATCTGCTAAGACAGGACGGATAACTTTAATATTAATAATAATATCAAAATTAATTTTCATCTAACATTGATAAGTGTTAAAAATAAAATACTGAAATATGTAGGCATGGTAGATATTTTATTGTATGGTAGATTTGCAACTCCCTTCAATACAACAACTTGTCTTCAAATAAACTGCTACATATTTCAGTAAAACAATAACTTTTGAAAATCCATTAATTAAAGAAATTGGCAACTATAGCAAATCCTCTCTTAAATGCTACACTCTTAAAAGAACAAAACATTTGTTATTATGTCATCTTTTCTATTTATTTCTTTTTATTATTTATTTATTTGGGTAGGTTTATTTTTTTAATTTTTCCTACTACTATAACTTAAAACTATGTTAAACTTATAATTTAAATCAAATTTTAATTTTATGTTAAAGATATCAAATCTAAAATTGTTTAATTGTAAGGATGTGGCGTCTGTAATCATGTAAAATAATAATTTTTTGTTTCTGCAATTTTGTAAATAAAAGCTTTATTATTATTATTATTATTAAAATATTGGTCGACTATATAATAAATTATTCATTTTAGGGTTTAGTGTAAAATTTGAAGGATCTGTATCATAGTAAATGCTCAATCCTTGCACTGACGATGTCCAAAATTTTTTCCTCTTGACAAAATTTAGTGCAGCAGTCAGGATTCGAATATATTTCGTTCTGCTTAAAAAGCCATTGCTTTACTCGCAAAGCTACCTCTCGCTTCTTTCTTGTGAGTAATGTTCATATTTGTGCTATCGTAAAAAGAACGTAAGTATATGGCAAATTAATAAATGCATATAAAATCCGCAAACAGAAATTGTTACTTAACGTGAAATTACCAATTCTTGCAACAGATATGCAATAAACAAATATATATATATATATATTTATTCGGATATAAAATATGCAATGATTGAATATTTATTAAATAAAAAGTAATCGTTTCTTATTGAAACATCTGCGGTGAAGATAATTCTGCTATTTGTAAACATCGCCTGGCAAATAAAATAACTATACGTTTTAGTATGTTGCAAAGATTGCATGAAATAGCCTAAAAATTGCCACATAAGTGACCGAGACTATTATCGTTTTATACCTAAAAGCATATAAATTACAAAGGAGATATCTTTATTGGTCAAACATATAATTCTTAAATACTTGGAAATCACCTTGATTTGGTAATTGATGTAATAATGATAATTTCATTCAAATAAAATTTTCAATTCAAGATACACATTGCTTAATTCAGTTGGTTGAAAAGGTTAGGTACAATGTCGTTTTTAACAGTAGTGAAAAATAGAAGCAAAAGAACTTATATAAAATTAATTCCAAAAATTCACAAGTCATCTTAAACAATCTCTGAAGTAGGAATAGTGCTTAATCAGTATTGATATAAGAGGATAAAAACCTTCCAATAAATTACTAAGAGAAAAAGTATCCAAGTGTCGTTGTCATGATAACCTTCATACTCTCGAAAGTTGGCAACAAAAAATATTTAATTTTCAATAAGTATGAAATTAATTGCCAACAATTAGCAATAGTGACATTCTATAAATTTCGTTCTTCTTATATTGCATGTATTTTCCACTTATCCACGTTTCGGGGTTGTTTCACCATCTTCAGGATTTCCTACTTTCTTTTAGTCAGCATAATATTGTATACAGGATACCGTATTTGTCCAAAAAGTAACAAAAGGGTTTATTAGCTAATATTTGTTTGATTAGTTGTGAAATGGTCCTATTATAAGATAATAGTAATTTATTATAATAAGGTCATTTCACAACTAATCAAATGAGTATGATCAGTTGACATCCGCATGATGGTATAGAAGGATCAATCTAATTAGGGATTGATAAATTATTTGCCACTTCTATAAATTTGTTTTATTGAAAACTAGTTTTGAATGTTATACATTTATTCTCAGTTCTAAAAACACATAAAAAATTCAAAAATAAGCAATTCAAAATATAGTATTATAAAACATTTATGAATTATGAATTTAATCAAATACATGTTGGTACTCACTAACATAATGTAGGTGAGTACCACCATGTATTTGATTTCTTGTCTTAATTAAATTCATAATTTATAAATGTTTTATAATACTGATTTATATTAATCTAATGTAATATATATAATAATACCAAACTATATTTTGAATTGCTTATTTTTGAATTTTTTGTGTGTTTTTAGAAATGAAGATGAATGTATAACATTCGAAACTAGCTTTCAATAAAACAAATTTATAGAAGTGGCAAATAATTTATCAATCCCTAATTAAATGAGTATGAGTTAATGAATTATACCCCGAAACGTGGATATAGTTGTGGATAAGTGGAAAATACATATAAAATTAAGAAGAATAAAATTTATGGAATGTAACTATTGCTAATTGTTGTTAATAAATATTAGATTTCCTAAAGTGCTTTGATAGAAAAAGTATGATATTAATGTATGAAAACATTATTTTGTAAATAAAATCGGAGGATAAGTTTTTAAAAACGCTGCAAATTATAATACAATGGTTAATTATTTTCAAATAGTTATATTTAAAAAATATCTGGTTTGTTCATTCACAGGAATTTCTTATAGCAAAGATGTTAAGACAACCAAGATAAGTGGTCAGAATAGAAGCTTAAACGGTAATGAGGAAAATGATGGAGTCGCACTTCAGTTGGAAAAGGAAAAAGAAAAAACAGAGAAGATGGTAAAAATGGAGGATTTATCAAAGGAAAAATGAAGTGGAGAACGATATGAGGAAACTGGGAATAGGCGCTAGGAAGATAATGGTACAGGATAGAAAGAAACAGAAAAGGAACACCAAGGGTCATGAGTGCCGGGAAATTAGTATACAATGTTCAATCCGCTATATTTCTGCTAATACTGCTCCGATTTCGATGATTTATTTTTTATTTTGTAAACAATTTTATAACCTGCTGATTCAACATATCAAAAACCTCGGACGGATTTTTATTGAGGGGGGGAGAGAGGGTTTTAACATTTTTTAACCCTTTTTTAATTTTTAGCTTTTAAAATATCAAATCGGCCGCCATTTTTAATCATCTGGGGTGGCCAGTGTCTTTTTTACCAAATCTCGGCGCGGATGGCGGACGGACGGATTTTTTTTATTCGATATTTGGATTCTATAAATTCTGCGGAGAATTAAAAAAAAATTTCTTGGCCGATTACAAAGACTTATTGTTGAAAATAATAAACCAAAAGAATTGAAGGAAGAAAAAGAATTGTGAAATTTATTTAAGAGAAACTTTTTTGCCATTAAGACAAATTGTCATTGTGACCCTGTTCCTTGAAAATGTCTGCAAAAAATGAGACTGAACACAATTATATAGTTTTTTTTTTTTTTTATTTGGAATATTGTTGTGTTAATAATCTTAAAAAAATACTATCAATTATTACTATCTATATTTTAGGTTATATTATAGGTTTATTAGTATCTATATTGTCATAGTATTCAATCTGCAATTTGTTTCCTACATTTATTAACTGAAATAAAGTGGAATAAATGTATAGTTTTTCCGGCGATTTAAATAATCAATGGGACGGATCTCCACCTTAGAACGATTAATAAAAAAAATTGAAACGTTGTTGACCCAGAGTGCCACTAAATTAATCTTATAACAAAATTGATGAAAACACAGAAGAAGCTGCTGCTGAAAAGTCACGAAAGGTTGCAGAAAGGAAAAGAAAATATTGAGCCAATGGGTTGGACAAATAAAACAAAGAGAAGATTAACAGAGGTGCTGAAGGACTACGAAAAATAACTTGAGCAAGTTACACAAACATGAAAAGTTGATGAGGGGAGAAAAATTCAGTAAAAAATTAAACAGGAGAAGGAAAACCTGAGAAAGAAACCGGCGTAATACTAAGGCGCGTCACTGATTAATACCTCAGTCTGAGGATGGCCAAGACAAGACCGAGACCTGCAGAATCGTTTTTTTTTTTTTGTCATTATTTATTTATTCTGTTTTTCTTTTTTTCTTCCTTTCAATTTTCTTCAGCCCTTTCTACCTCAACATTCAATTTTCCATGTTTCTTATTACCATTACTGAAGATTTTATTCATTTGTTTGATGTAGTCCTTATGAGGATTCTCATTAAAAGTCTCGATGCCTATTATCACTTAACACATAACTCATTTACAATCTAGTACTAAATAAAATGAGACTAGTAGAAATAGTAACAGAAAAAAAAATTACTTTATATTATGTAATACAATAATTAACATTATATTATGATTGTAATTAATTAAATTGCATATAATATCACTATTAGTTATACCCATAAAAAAATTATCCCTATAAGTGATGCAGCATGATTTTTATTATACCATTACCTTTCTTCCTTTTGCATAAATATAATTATATTGTAATATTGTTAGATAAATCGTCTTGACATAATAACTATCAATATTAATTGTATAATTACTTATCTGCTATGATTACACTAGTAATAAGAGGAGAGAGATATAATATCAAGATAATTATATGCAAACATATAGCTAGACCAATTAGCGTAATTAGTTAATGAATCAATAATTGTCCTCATTGAGGCAGAGTATGATATTGACAATTAATTAATGCATATAATAGATCTGCTGTCAATATGTTATGAGATAGTAGCAAAATAAATACTTACTTTTTTTAATAAAATAATATTTCTGGGTTCTGAAGATACAAAAATAGGAAGGTACTGTGCCAACTAAACTATTAAATATTAAAGCTATTTAAATAGTATTACATTATATAGAGTTAGCAGCAAAATTTGCCTTTGAACTTCAGACAAGGTATCGAGAAAAAGTTAACACTCCGCAGGTTTTCATTGCGTTTGCTGATCGACTAGTTAAAGTTCGTTCTCTTTCTCCTCTCATCTCGATTCCTGTCTTTTCACTGATTACAAATAACAAATATTCTGCACGAAACTGAAACATAAATACGGTAACTTTAACATGTGGTGTGGTCCTTTTAACGACTTTATTTAATAACTACACCGCTGAAATAATTAGTAAAAATTATGCAAAGTTATCTGTACCGGCACATGCCGATGATATTACTATATGCAATAGTAGTATGAGCACTAAAAAATTATTAAAGCAAACCAAACAATCTTGAAATATTATACAAAATGAATTATAATTATACTATTATATATATACTATATAAATTATTTTTCGCGAATCGTAAAAAATACAGAAACGATCTTTAACAAATTTTAATTATATCATCTTCATGGTTCCTAGATGGTTTTTTTGCAATTATAAAATCTACCGATGTTGATATATATACATATATATATATATATATATATATATATATATATATATATATATATATATATATATATATATATATATATATGTATATATATCAACATCGGTAGATTTTATAATTGCAAAAAAACCATCTAGGAACCATGAAGATGATATAATTAAAATTTGTTAAAGATCGTTTCTGTATTTTTTACGATTATATATATGTATATATATCAACATCGGTAGATTTTATAATTGCAAAAAAACCATCTAGGAACCATGAAGATGATATAATTAAAATTTGTTAAAGATCGTTTCTGTATTTTTTACGATTCGCGAAAAATAATTTATATAGTATATATATAATAGTATAATTATAATTCATTTTGTATATATATATATATATATATATATATATATATATATATATATATATATATATATATGCGGCTGCGCAAAATCAAATAAAAAACACTTCTTCCCTAGCGCGAAGTGCCAAAATGAGATTTTAATTAAGCTGGCCTAAAGTCTTCTTAAAGCGCTTTAACTATCCATATATGAACCACATCCCCGAGAAAAATAAGGAAAAATTAATGACGGAAAGAATATTTTATTTGCGCAACTCGAAAAGTATACATTTTTCGCTGATTATACAAATGCTTATTTAAAAAGATAATTAAATTCTCTACAAAACAAAAAAAAATCATCGAAACAAGACCATTATTAAGATACAACGCATTGAGTCTTTTTGATATATCCCCGCCAGTTACTTTTAGTAATATAAAAGAATTTAAAATAACACACGACAATCTCATAAATTATTGTTCATGTAATTAAATTACCTTGATATATTTCTAATTAATTATGACTTTATTTCATTTATATGAGTATTTTGAAAGTGCTGAAAAAACAATTAGATTTTTACAAGAAAAATTATACAAAGGAAAGAATCTTTTTGAAGTAATTTTATCAGATATTGTTAAATATCTGGAGATTGGAATAGATTAATAAATAAATATTAATATTTTAAAATCATATTACTAAAAGTAATGACAGTTTTCAACGGTTCTACGCGTTGCAGTCAATTGTGTTCAGTTAATATATATATATATATATATATATATATATATATATATATATATATATATATATATATATATATATATAGAGAGAGAGAGAGAGAGAGAGAGAGAGAGAGAGAGAGTCAAAAAACGAAGCATTACCGGACCAGCTAGTTAAATATACAAGTAAGCCCATCTAAAACTATATCACCTTATATATTAAAAAAATATCACCTTTTATTTAAAAAAAAAACTCGCCAATCAATTTCGAGTTGTTGATTCACATAAAATATCTAGAACTTTGGTCTATCTAGCTATGAAACTTTATAGACATCTAAAATTTACTATTCATTGCACTTCAAAATTATAAAATGTTAGACAACAATCTTACAAGTTTAATCACTTTCTAACAACCCCACAACTCAGTCTCATATTAAAACCCTTTGTCAATAAAAGCATTCTTTGTCCTTCTATCCAATACGGTGGTCCTTTGCAATCTCACATATCAGAGATTACAAGTAAGATATTTAAGCCATTTCAGAATGGTATTCCAAAAAAATTACCAAAAATACGTCTCTTGAAAAAGAAAACTCAGAAAAACATTATGAATTATTGGATTTACCCAAGATTGATGAATTAATTAACAGAAGAATGGTACAATTTTATGATTCATTAAAATTTTTAACAAAACATCAATTTAATAGCTTTGAATTTCCGCTGGCTCCTCGGCGATGATAAAACATAGTTATTAGGTACATTTAAGATTAGATTTTAAAAAAATTCAAAATGGGGTGAGCCCCTTCACTATGGTAGACAGATTGGTAAAATTTAAAAAAAATAATAAATCAGAAAAGTCTTAAAATGTATCTGCGGTATAGTAAAAAGAGGTGGATCATCGCATTATTGTAGTCAAATATATTTAATAATTAGGGTCAAGAAAAAAAAATATATAAGACAATTACGAGAAATTCCGACTAAAAGTTCTCACAAAGCTTAAGTAATTGCGAACTGGGACGGAACTATCCAATGTAAGTGGTAGACTAGAGGGCCTGGAATCCACCAACCCAAAGGAATGTCCAGGAGAGTCTTCGGTCTCTTCAAAGGTTCTAAAACCAACAAGGACTCGCTACAGGACCTCTTTTTAAAAGGACATCCTCGACATTCCTCGAGTAGTGGCTGATAGATCATGTTTGGAATAAGTATTAAGACCTTTCCTCTCCGGTCAAATAAAGGATAATTAAAGATAAACAGAACCATTCCATAAACGAATAATTTTTTATGATCACTAGTAACACTAAAGAACTTTTTTTTTTTCGTTTAGTACTATGAAGATATTTTCAAGAAATTAAAGGGAGGGCCACCAATTGGGCACAAGTAAGACTCAGGTGAATCAACTTGTAGAGAGAGAGTAAACCACGAATCCAGATCTAGGTTGCCATAATGCCTAATTAGAAAACCAGGCATTTCCCTGTTGGCAGATTTCTAGCACAAGAAAATGAGGTTATACCAGGGAAGCGTTAAAAACATTTTTTTAGGAGATGGGGAAGGCGGCAAGGAGTGGTTGTTTGAATAAGAAAATAATAAAAAAAAAAATGTGTACCAAAACTAAAATTATATAAATAGTGTATTGTATTATAAAATAAAAATGAAAATAAAGGAATCTCTTAATAAATAATAATGAGAAGGAGTAGAAGAAAGAGCAGGAGAAGTAAGTCCTTGAATAGGGGAGAGGGAGAATCCCAGGTTTATAACAAGGAAAAGAAATATAAAATAAACCTCAAAAAAAAAACATCCATTCTAGATGACAAATTAGTTGTCGTATATGTTCGGACAATTCAGGCCGAGGTGGTCGAGAGTGTTGAGCCTCGTGTCTGCTGCTGGCACCGTTTCGAATCTCGCCTGAGCGGGTTGAAATTTATTTTGTGTCGGACAGACTGAACGAATCTCTACCTTCCCACTCTGGTTAGCATAGATTGGTAACAAAAAAAACGATTTTACACTCAATTTTAACACTTTTAAAACAAGCAATAAAATTGTTTAATTAGAGTGAAAAAAAACTCGCATTTATAACCTTTATCACCGAATCATATGATCTCTATATAAAATGCCAAAATATCTTTTGATGTAAGTTTATTATGACCTTCAAGTAAAGTACCCCTTTCGGCTCTTCAATTTCAACCAAAATCTATTGTATTATTTATATTGATATAAAAGTCTAATTTACCAAATTTTAGATGTTTTGCATTATATATATATATATATATATATATATATATATATATATATATATATATATATATATATATATATATATATATATATCTTATATATATATAAGATCTTTTTACTTCATTGTACGCAGTAAAGGAAGTATTGTAAAGGCGAAAATATTCGGTTTTCAGATTTCAACGAAAATATCCATTTTGACCATCCCTCAATCCATTTTGACTAGTTTCTCTGCTTACGTATCTCGCATAACTTAAAAACGGTTAGCCGTGGAAAGTTAAAATTTTGTATTTATCTAGTTGTGAATCTCTCTTTTTGATCACTGTATGATTACCGGAAGTGGTACTTTACATGAAGGTCGTTATATATATTGATTTGCATCAATATATATATATATATATATATATATATATATATATATATATATATATATATATATATATATAAGCAGAGAATATGTAAGCAGAGAAACTAGTCAAAATGGATTGAGGGATGGTCAAAATGGATATTTTCGTTGAAATCTGAAAACCGAATATTTTCGCCTTTACAATACTTCCTTTACTGCGTACAATGAAGTAAAAAGATCTTTACAATATAGGTTGAATACATTAATAATGTGAACTGGAAAACTCTATATAGCAATAATTGAACTACAATTGAACTATTATTGAGCAATAAATAAAATATAAATCTCCCGAATTAAAAAAAAAATTGAAAATGAAAGTAATCCTACAAAACTAAGTTATAGCAAGAGTATTAATTAATTAATTCTGTATGCTCTCCTCAAAAAATAGTCATATATATATATATATATATATATATATATATATATATATATATATATATATATATGTATATATATATATATATATATATATATAAAAAATAAAAATAGATTAAAAAATAAATTCTGTATGCTCTCCTCAAAAAATAGTCAAAATTTTAAGTATATTAGAAATTATTAATCCACTAAAAATGTTTATTTCCTTTTAATTAATATTTATATTTTTTTAAATAAATACTAGTAAAGATATAAACAAAATTGTAAGTTATTCATATTAGTATTTTTGTAACATATTTAATACAACCAATAGGTTCCACAAATTTAAAATATACTCTATCTACTGAACAACAATTTTATTTTAGTCTCATACAGTCCATCGTTCCGCTCCATGGTTGGAGTGATTGGATTTGGGCCTGGTATGGCGTGAAGGAATTCCAGCCACTCCGCATCATTCCAAAAAATCCTCATAGGATTTCACACTAACGGTTGTTCCACGTTCCATTTGGCGTGGAGCGATTGGAGAAGATATCGTAAATCACAAAGTTTTAAAAGCGATTGATTAAGTCGAATGCGATGTTCTTTGAGATGCTTTATTTCAAGCGTTGATTATTCGTTAATATTCTCCATTCATTAATAACGGTCCATTCCAGCCATGATGGAATTTAAATTACAGAAGGTGAGTGATATTAAGTAAAACGTTTGTTAATAACGAGCCAAGAATGCCCCTGTATCACTCCCTCCCTTCTTGCGGGCATACCATCCAGTCTTTGAGCACACATTCTGCCTTCATTCCTCAAACTTCTAACGACAGCATAAGGTGGAATATACCGAAAAGTTTCTCATTTACATAAAATGTAGACCTCACCATTAACAACAGATTAAATTCGAATCAAGTATAAAATATAGTTTAATAAGTTAATTAGTGAGAGTATAAATATTTGAAATTCCTGAAGGTCGAAAGGATGGAAAATGCTTGAATCTTTCCCGCTTACTTTGAAGGAAGGACAACCAGCGCCACCTAGAGGCCCTGTGGCTCATCAGTAAAATAAGATAAAATAGTTTTAATTTACTTTGCAAAGATTTCAGTTTTTATAGGACAAACAATTTCACAGAATAAGCTTATAAGTTACATAACTCAGTTGATGGTAGTTTATGGTAAGTTACATCCGCATGATGGTATAGAAGGATCAATCTAATTAGGGATTTATAAATTATTTACAATTTCTATAATTTTGTTTTTATTGAAAACTAGTTTCGAATGTTATACATTCATCTTCAATTCTAAAAACATACAAAAATTCAAAAATAAGCAAATCAAAATACAGTTTGTTATTATTATTATTTAATATGTATTATTATTATACATATTAAATTAAATGTTATATAAATTAGTATTATAAAACATTTATTAAATGTAATATAAATTAGTAAGTATTATGAAACGTTTATTATAAATTTTTATAATACTAATTTATATTAAATTTAATTTAATATGTATAATAATACCAAACTGTGTTTTCAATTGCTTATTTTTGAATTTGTGTGTGTTTTCAGAACTGAAGATGAATGCATAACATTCGAAACTAGTTTTCAATAAAAACAAAATTATAGAAGTGGCAAATAATTTATCAATTCCTAGTTACATACCTATTTTCTCTCTAAAATAAAATAAAATTACACCGATGGACTCCATCACAAATTATATATTAACTTTATAGTTTACATCATTGTGCCTCAATTTTTATTTATGCGATATATTGAACGGAATAGGGTAGAGGAGCCTCGAGATTAGCACTGCCTTGGGCCCTCTATATGGCTTAATCCGGCCCGGAGAGCAACGCGTTAAGTCGCATTAATTGAAATGTTCACGTAAAATTTTAGGATCTGATAAGGAAGGTATCACTCAAAAAGTAAACAAAGAAAGATTCAGACATAGATGAGAGGGTTATTTTTGGAAAGGCACTGTAGATTCGAATCTTAATTTAGTTCAGTGGAGGGAGGTATGTGAGCACGTTATAGGTGGTTTGCGGTATCGAACTCTTAGTTCGATTCATTAATAATCGAGATATTTATTCATCTATATTACTTCTCGAGTCAGAAGTGGATCCGAGTTCAGTTTGGGCATAATTAATTTTAAAACGGAACTCTAATTGCACTCTGAGGCTTGGAAAGTGGTACCGGTACACTAACAGTTGTGAGTAAAAAGTCCAAAAAGTAGTTCAAGGCTAGGATAGAATCTTATAACCATTAGGATAATCCTATTATTAATCAACTTCTATGTTTTCTGGCTATCTATTATTTTTCGCGCCAAAATCAATGAATAGCCAACCATTCACGGTCCTACATGTAGGACTACTTTGTAGGACTACACTAGATATCGGACTACCGTTGGACTGTGAATGGAGATATAGGACTACATAGAGCGTGAGGGATGTTTTGTAGGCTTCTCCAATCGCCCCCGCATTCCTTCCTCCGTCCTACCGCATTGGATCGTGAGTAGTCGTCCTACGAAATCTACTTGTTTACAACTACGGCATTAACTGTTAACAATATTTATGGTACAACTTTACAAGAATGGCGCGTTATCACTTATTCCTCTCGATCTTACCCGAAGGTCGCCGGATTAGCATACTAGCGCCATTTGTGCTAACTGCTTTGCATTCAATTGTAACATTCGTGTTCATTGGAATTATTAAAATTATTACTACTTTAATTATATTTATTAGTGTTGTCGACTTCCGCTCGTTGCGTTCGCCCAAGAAATAAACAAAACAGCAACAGATCCTTTTCAGTTGAGGTCGGGATCTTACCGTAATTTCAATTAATATTGCTTTAAATAGATCACAGCTGACGACAAGATAAACGAAGATAAACAAACCCCAAAAGTTCCTTTTCAGTTGAGGCCGGGTCCTTACCGTAATTTAAATTATCACTCCTTTAAATTATGATTACAACTTCCACAGATCACCGAAAGTCGACAGTACTAACAATTTTAGATAATATGTAATTAAGGCAGTAATTTGAATGCAAAGCAGTTAGTAAGCACAAATGGCGCTAGAGTATGCTAGTCCGGCGACCTTCGGGTAAGATCGGGAGTACCAGTGATAACGCGCCCCTCTTATAAATTTGTATCATATTTGTTTACTATAAGTCAAGAACTGCTACGGTTGGGGTACTTCTCTCAAGATTTTTTTTTTTTTTTTTTTTTGTACATCGTTAGAACGTTTGAGGTTTTTTTTTTTTATCTACTACTAAATACGTTTATAATTTTTATCTAATTTGAAAACATTTTTTTTTTTATTGCTCCATTTTACATGTATTTTCCAAACAGTCAGTGTAATGAGCAAATGATAATATGCTCTCATCTCCAAAATCCCTTATATAACGTTACTGTGACGGTCCGTTGTTGGGACTGAATTAAAATAATAAATAAATAATGTGATTAAACCTAAACGGTGACAATTTTAAACTGATTATTTTAGATCCTATTTTTGTGAATTAAATGCCCATCTCTAATTGATCTTGTTTGTGCTGTTTTAAGTTTGATTTTAATCATTAATTTGACCCGATCTTTCAACTAGTATAACTAATTCAAATTATAATGAATTAAATTAAAATGAAAATGTATAAACCTTGTAAATAAAAACGTAAAATACAAATATAAACCTTAAGTATATTCTTAAGTAATTTTTATATTCCTTCGTATCTATTTGTTAAACATTTTCAAGTCGCTGTAATTTATTCAGTTGATGAACATTATTTTTGCCAAAAATTTCTTTTTATTTTTTTTCCAATAACGCCATAGCAAGACAAATTGTCGACATTTTCCTATTTTGTAATAAATTGATAAGCGATGAGTACGGGTTAGAACAGCTGATCGGATCCCTTTAAGGACCGTGAGGGGACGAATGAATCCAACTGTAGTCCTATAAAGTAGTCCTACTAAATTGGACTGAGAATGTGTAGCTTACTATGAGGGAGATAAAGCAAATAAATAAAAACATTCAGAGAAAACTTATATTAGTAACTGATAGTATCTACTATTCCATTAAAAAAAAAAAAAATCAAGAAACAATTACTGGCTACAAGTAGGCTAAGTTTATGAATGACATGACAGTGAACTTGTGACGCATCAAGGTTAGCGGTGCGGTAACCCCTTTCGGCGGGACCGGTTATGTCAGCGCTCTTTCATAACCTATCAAGTGGCGCCAATATATATATAGTAACATGTTATAGTAAATTTAGCTATTTTTAGCTAGGACTAACCGTTTTCGAGATATAAATGAAAAATGAAAAACATAGCCTTCTCCCTCCTCCTCTCTTTCCTCTTCTCCTAGATCCAAGGACTTTTAGCATGTTTACCTCTTAACTGATCCAAACAAAACCTTGAAGTCAACTTTGGCCGTCCCGTCACTTCCATCTAAGACTATTCCGACAAGTTAGCTCTGACTTATATATTATATATTATATTTATATATTATATATATATCTTTATATAAAAATAATCAGCTGTTCCTAACAACGATTGTATATAGCAGTAAAAAATTATTGACAGTGAAGTATGAACTTAGAATTTGTGATACCGGAATGTCATAGGATAGCAAAGATGAATGAATGATTCGACGAGGGAAGTCAAAACTGTTATTGTACCAATAATAATTATCAGATAAATTTCTAGAAAATTGAAAAAATTATGAAAGATTAAACCTAATATTAAAAAGCCAACTTCTTACAAGGGACTAAATTAGACACAGACTCTATTGGTTTTCTTCTAATTAAAATATTATATTATTATTTTAAACATTAAAAATATTATCATATAAAATAATATACTTCATATGAATACAGATGGGCCCATATGTAAATAAGATGAAACCACAAACATGGGAATGAACACAGGCAGAAGGATATGGTATAATGGACAGCCAGGGCCTGGGCGTAAATCTGAAGAGGATGTCCTGGCTCCTTTAATTAGGCCTCTAACTTCTCCTTCTTTAAGGACCAGTCATCCTGAATCCTCCGCAGGACTATTTTAGCCTTCTTTACCGTTGGGGCTATTGACCTAAACATTATCTTAATCTCTTTAAATCTTAATTTTTAAAATGATTTGCTAAGGTTTGTTCTTATTATAATTCCAGAAGATGATAGGTATATGTTTATATGTTTTAATACTAATTTTGTTTTGAAGCGAGGAATTTATTCGCAAAAGAATTAATAATGAGGAAATAAATTATCGCTAATCGTGCATTATAGATTCAGGATGTGTTTGTCACGGATTGACGACATACTTTATGTGCTTTATTTATTTTCTTGATGAGGTTTCGATCTATAATTTGGTTTGAAACGTTGACGAAAAAAAATATATATATGTTTAAATGTAGGTATGTTTAACTCACACTCATTCATGACAGACATACATTCCTAGAGCTACAGAATGCTATTTGGACATGGATCAATAGTAATACAAAAGTTAATAGTTAATTATTTTGTTTATTTTTTTTTTGCCTAACACGGACATTATAGAAACATAATTGCGCATGCGTTAAACACTAACAATGGGATAAATATAGGTTTCATTATCAGAATAAATTATGCTATCTATGTAATCTTACAAATAGAGACGAAGATATTTTTTATTATATAGCAGTTTGTCCCATTCTTGCTGAATTTAGAATAAAACATTTAAATATAACTACATTGGATGAGATAGAGTTTAAAAGTTACTTGGCAAAAACTGGAATAGCCTTGTTGGCTATTGTACAGTAGCCTGGAACTACAGATACGAATTAGTTAAAGAATTAAATTATCAACTTTAATAATAAATGTTAAATATAGAATATCGATTTAAATATATTTTGTCTGACTTTGGTATGGTGTTTGTAAATAATTGCAGAAGCATTTATTCTTCAAAATAAGATGCAAATTTATTTTCTTTGCTTGTATTTTTGTAGAATCCCCACAGATAGTCATTACCATGAGATACCTATATTTTTAGCTATTATTTGTTATTAATGTACATATGTAAACTTATTAGAAATAAAGATATTTTTATAATTATTATTAAATAATCCACAGCAATTAAGCAAGCGGAGAACACTTATAACAAAATAGTAAACAAGCTTTGCCTCACAAATGTAATAGTAAACTCTGGGAAAACAGATGGTATAATCTTCTCTTTTCAGAAGAATAAAAAGAAATTACCCACCCAGTTTACAGTAATATTGTATACTCAAGAAATATTGTATACCTCGACATAAACATCGATAGACACTTAATTTTTACAAGCAACTTTCGGAAAAAGCTGGCTGCTGTCAGGATAAAATCATATAATTGGCTCACCTCCTTACCTCACCATACTTAAGCCTACGACTTAAGATATTAATTTACAAAAGTATCATTCGGCCAGCTCTCGAACACATAACCGCCCATACAGCAAGAGCGCTGCAACAATTTCAGAACGGGGTGATTAGAAAAATATGGAAGCATACTTCCCTTTGGAGACAAAAAGCTGCTACCGTTGATAGCACTCTACAAATACCGACAGTGAAGCAATTCCTTACGCGACGCTGTGTCAAGCTTTTCGATTCTTTAAATCATGTCAGCAATCTGCTATTTGATAGCGTTGTACCTCCACCGGCTCCGAAACGAAGGCAAGATGCTGCAGCATCTAATAGATAAAATACATTTAAGTTAGAATTAAGGCGTAATTATAAGTTAATTTCGAAATCACAAGTGAGCCCCGACACAGGTATGATGGCATTTTTATATAATACCAATAATATTTAGGCATATCAATCCTATCTTAAAATGTATCCAAGATACAGAAGAAGGATGAAAGACAAGAAATTATCAATTAGCGAAAAATTAAACAAGAAGTAGGCAAAAATGGCCAAACAAAAATTTTTTAAAATTCTTTTTTAACTTTAATAGTTGATCATTATAGATTTTTATGTGCTGAATCAAAATCTGGCCTTAGTTTTTTTGTATTTCAGGCTTCAGGCTCATCAAACATCCTAACTTTTTAAACTTCTGTAACATGTTAGCTACAATAGAAACATACTCTGGGTCTTTTTCATTTTCCAAGAACTTTGCAACGACTTGCTTGAATGATACCCATGCTTCTTTCTCACTTAAGGTCATTGTGGAATCAAAGTCAACATCAAACATCATTTCTCTAATGTCAGGTCCGACAAAGACGCCTTCTTTTAGTTTCGCTTCTGAAAGGCGTGGAAACTTTTGGCAGAGATACTTGAAACATGGTCCATCTTTAGGCAAAGCCACTACAAATTGTTTCATTAGGCCTAACTTAAGGCCTAATTGTTTCATGAGGCCTAAGACTGAATTCAATTCTGTAATTCTTGCTGTTCAATTCTTTAAAAATCGCTTAATTTAATAAATTTAACTATAAAATGTGAAGAAATTGTAGATGATACAGATTTTTTTATATCATATTTGGATTCAGCGCCCTCAAAACTATAGGAATAAGGTATTTTCAGTACAAAAGATTTTCATCGTTGGCCTGTGTTATTACTAACAATGGGAAGATTCTTTTTGATCATTTTAAATCATGTTACAGTTTTTTTTAAAACGAGTTCTTTTCACTAGCACATATGAGCTGAAATAATGTTTCTAATAAAATCAAAATGACATAACTTTGGTCCTGTCAGATTTTTGGCCACATAGGTTTCACCGCAGCACTGACGATGTGACATAATACGAAATATACTCCTGGGGACCAGAAGCACCAAGAATGGTGCTGAAATGGTGGTACAAAATGATCTAATCAGAGAAAAAAATGGATGTAGAAAAAACAAACATCTTGGATGCGATGCTGATCATAAACCTAATAAAATAAAACAATAAATCAAAACTACACCATTCCATGATTAAAAATTACATCTTAGAGATATCAACCAATCTGAAGAGCTGTGAAAATATTTAATCTTCTTTCATTCAATTATACTAAACTATAAATGCATACTAACAGAAATAATTTAATAAATCACAATGACGGATAACAGAAAATTAGATAAATCGATACGAGTGTCGATATAAATCATTGGAGGCGGTCCATTCATGTTATTTATTACACTCTTAACTACCAAAAACTCGATTCTAGACTGACTAAATAGTCGATAGTTCCCTGGCCGTAATGGCAGTTTCATAAATAACCGAGGGCCGGCCTATTAGACCCACCACTGCATTCATCATTGTCCCGGCGGATAAATTAATTCCATTATCCGTTTTCGCATCCGAGGAATAGCCGACAATAATATATTCGAGCAATCGATTTAAATGAGCCCGAATCAAGTTTGTATATTTCTTCAAGCAGATAACTGATCTCGAATGCAGCGAAGTATTTTCTTGACTAATTAGCAACATAAATATCAGCTGTTATATAATTTTATTTAATTCCTTCGCGGTTCTGGGTAATATGAACTTGGAATAAATAAATGGACTGTATAAAAAAAAAAAAAACAGAAATAAAAATTTCCAAGTTTATAACGGGCTTAAGTCCTGCCAGTCGGCAACTCGCTCATAAACACAAATACACAGAAAAGCATATGCAATTGAGAGAAATGTATATGACTGAGATTAATCTAGTTCATTAAATTTTTTTCTAAAAACTGGTTTCAGTTTTTCTTATATATACATATATATATATATATATATATATATATATATATATATATATATATATATATATATATATATATATTTTAAAATCTAAATTAAAAAAAAAAAGAAATTTCAGAAGTTTATAGGAATAAACAGTTATCGTTTATATTACTTACTAATAAAAACCTAAACATTTTATTAGTTCTTTCAACTAATTCTAAATTTACTGATACTTTAAAATATGTACGTATGTTTGGTATTTTTTTTCATATTACTTTTCACTATTTTTATTTATTTTTTTATTTTTATTACTTTTAATATATATTTTTTTAAAATTACTGATGAAACTATTTATTTATTCAGTTTTATTGTCAATTCATAAAGTATTATTTTATAGTTACCCTACTTAGTTACATTTATAATCATGGATATACTTAACATTTAAGCCAGCCATTCGCGGTCCTAGGTGTAGGACTACTTTATAGGACTACACTAGATATTGGACTACCGTTGGACTGAGAATGGGGGTGTAGGACTACATAGAACGTGTAGAATGTTTGAAGACTCCGATAGTCCTACAAGCATTCCACCCTTCTAACACCCTACCGCGTTGGATCGTGAGTAGAGTTGTCGTCCTCTATAAACTCATTGTTTATATAAACTCCATAATAAACTCCACTTGTTTATTTCTACATCATTATTAACTCATTAATTGCTATCAATATTTGTTTACTATTAGTCAAGAATTGCAAGTTTGAAATTTTTCTCCCTAGATTTGGTTGTTTGTTTTTTTTTGTTTTTTTTTAGAATGTTTTCGTTTTTCTTTTTAAATACATTAATCATTTTTATCTAGTTAGAATATAATAATTAAAATTATGAGAAAAAATTGGTTTGAAAACACATCTTCAGTTTTTTTTTTTTTTAGTTTTTTTTTATTACTTTATTTAACACGTATTTCCGAAACATGAAGTGTAGTAAGCTAATGAAAATATGTTCTCGTGTCCAAAATCCCTTATTATAACGTCACTGTGACGTTCTATTGTTGGGACTGAATTAAAATATTAAATAAATAATGCGATTAAACATGAATAGAGACAATTTTGAACTAATGATTTTGGATCCTATTTTTGATAATTAAATGTTCATCTCTAAATTATCTTGTTTTAAGTTTGCTTGTAATCATTAATTTGATCCGATTTTTCAACTAATTTAAGATATATGGAATTAAAGTAATATGAAAATGTATAAACCTTTTAAATAAAAACGTATAACACAAATATAAAACTTAAGTTCATTTTTATCATTTATCCTTATCTTTTATACTAGAGGGATAATTTTTTTATCCATTCTCAGGTAATTTTTATAATCCTTGCTATTAATTTCATTTAACATTTTCAAATCGCAGTAATTTGTTCGGTTAATAAACATTATTTTCGTCCAAATTTTCTATTTTTCGCAATAACAGGTTAGCAAGACAAATTGCCGACATTTTCCTATTTTTTGAAACATTGATTTGCGATGAGTAGGTTAGAATAGCTGATCGAATCCTTTGTAGGACCGTGAGTGGACGAATGAATCCAACTGTAGTCCTATAACGTAGTCCTACTAAGTTGGACTGTGAATAGGTGGATTAGCTTTAGGCTCGAACACCACTAGCTATTTTTAATCGCGACAAAAAAATCGTCGAAGTAAATCTACAAGGTGCACACAATAAATAAATCGCTAAATTACAACAATTTCCCAATGAATGTCATTAAAAGTACTTCTATGATCGCTCATTTGCTTCGAGCGAGAAGTAAATGATGCAAATATCGTACACATATATAATAATTTAATAATACCACTATAAGCATTATCGTAAACAACAAAATAAGAAAAAGTAACATTAAACATTAAAGAGACCAAATATTTTGACATAAATTATTAAATTTTGGACCATTCTGAAAGGTTTATTGAGTTATATGTAATAAAGAACAGTATTGATATATCATAGGGTAAAAATATATTATTTTACTACGATAATGTTTATAATGGTGGTGTAAAAGTGTAATTTTTACTATTTCTTGATCAGAAATAATCTTTTTATATTATAATATGTACATAGTTAGGAACCAAATCCTACTTGGGATGTCATAGTAACATAAAAACAGTATTCGTTTTCCAGAAATAGTAAATTTTAAAGTGACCCTTATTATAATACATCGTACCATATCAAATAACAAGTCAATTATTACTGAAAGAACAATTTTACAGATTATTCGAAGACTTTTGCAAAGAGAGCTGTGAATATAATATATTTACGTTTTTATATGCAAAGGAGCACGCTGAATGATTATTGCAGGAATAATTGTAGGTAATATTTGCAAAATTTCAGAACTGCAATTGACCCTTTCCCGGAGAATGACATATATAGTTTATTGGCAAGGAAAGCATCATTCGATAACAATCAATATCCAATGGTTTAATTGCTTTTCAGATGTGATTGAAATGGTAACTATCCGAGTAATGGAGGCGGAGATAATAACGTATCTCAGTAATTATAAACAAGCATTCAATTAAATTAATTAATTAGTTTAAATTATCAATTAAATCATCAAGGCATTGATCCGCAACGATTCTCATAATTGAATCCTGATGAATAAATAATATTTTTTATAAGTTGCAGTCGAACGAAAATGAATAAATTCTTACAGCCAAAGGCCGACGTTTAATGTTATCTGCTGGAACATATTTCAAAGGCGAAATCTTTTCCAATAAATGGTGTTAAATTTTCAATAAAATACATTAAATAGTATTATTATTATTTATGCAATAATAATAAATAATTTTAAAATACGATTGTCGTTTCCTGGCTTTCACGCTACAAATATATCGTATAAATTAAATATTTAAAGTGGCAACAGTATTGTTCTCTTAGACTGAATTGGAAAACGATTCCGCTGTTTCTTTAATAATTTAGCAACTCATTTATTATTCGCTGCTCCGGACGTAAAATTTGTAATTTTCCAGGATTGAATGGACCACAAGAGGGGTACAAGGCCTTTTTTTGATTGGCACTTTGCACTTTATTGCACCTTCAAGGATAGCTATTAAACAAATTATTGCTCGTTTTATTAATGACAGATTTGATGGTATTATTCGGAAACCGAGCGAATAAAAGATACACTCTTGTAATGGAGTCGTAAAAAAGAAATTCTTGTTTTATAGCTACATATTTTTTCATGTCTTAAAAAGGAATTAAAAAATTTGTGGTTACGACCAATTTTAAGGCGTCTTAAAAAAAAAAAGAAACCCCAGTGCTACGTACTTGTTTTCTGAAGTGTTATTTAACCTTAATTATCATTATTTTTTATTGATTATTCGTGTTTAATAAAATATATTTAAAGTATACTTAAAATATTCAAAACAGCATTTAATTCTGCTAACATTGTTGAATAATAATTTTAAAGCTATTACAATCACTGCATTTGATTTTCTTTATTTGGTTTACATATTTTTATATGCAGTGATTGTAATAGCTTTGAAATTATTATTCAACAATGTAAGCAGAATTCACTGCTGTTTTGAATATTTTAAGTATACTTTAAATCAATTTTAATAAACATGAATAATCAATAAAAATTAATGATAATTGAGGTTAAATAGCAATTTAGAAAACGAGTACGTAGCACGAAGATCAGACACCAGTTTTGAATAAAAAAATTCTGTTAATATACTTCACTCCTTAGAAGAATACCGTTATCATTACATGTAAGTCAAAAAAACCTTCAGACCGTCCTAAAATTCTATTATTTTGTTTTAAAAAATTGGATCACTCCAAAATTTACTATTTCTGGATCAAGAATAATGTATTTATATTATACATAAATACGGCTTAAAGGAAAGAATCTTATACATGTACATATTATAATTTAAAAAGATTATTTGTAATCCAGAAATAGTAAATATTACAGTTTTATAACACAGTTATAAACATTATCGTGAAAAAAAAATAAGAAAAAGTAACAATAATATTAGAGAGACTAAATTTTTTTAAAGAAATAATTAAATTTTGGACTGAAAGGTTTATTGAGTTATATGTAATATAGGACAGTATTATTATAGAGTAAAAATATATTTTTTTATTACGATAATGTTTATATAGCAGCGGTATAAAAGTTTAATAATCTTTTTATATTATAATATGTGCATAGTTAGGAGCCCAACCTTACTTGGGATGTCAAAGTAAATTGAATTTAATTTGAATAATTATGATCGTATTCAAAGTAACAAGTAATATAAAAACAGCATTTGCTATCCAGAAATAGTAAATTTTAGAGTGATCCAATTTTTTAAAACAATGAATTTTAGGGCGATCTAAGGGCAATTGACTTATATATAATGAAAACAGTATTCTTCTAAGGAGTGAAGTATATTAACAGAATTTGGTTATCAAAACGTATTATTCAAATTCTTGGGTGAATCTAAAAATAACAATTTTTGTCCTTAAAAAAGGATCTACCCTACAAAATTTTTTGAAAATTCAAATAATCACTTTTAATTCAGCATCCTCGGAACTGAAAACATGTTATTGTATTTTTTTTTTGTTTTCGATGATTTTTTTAATATTAACGTGTTTTGATGTGCCAAATCCAAATCTACCATAATTTTTAGTGTGAAACAAATCTTTAAGGCTAGTTTGTTTAATAACATAAAAAATTTATTTGAACAAAAATCAATTATTTTTAATGTTTATATTTTTTCTTAAATGCACTCTATAAAAACAGATGTTTAGCTAGAAAAACGTGGTGATATCTTTTTTAAAACACGAGATATCAAGTAAAGGATTTTCGGCGAGTTTTATTTTTTTCTCAGCTCCTAGTGAACAATTTAATAAAAATCAACTATTTTTTAATTTATCTATTTTTTCAGAACAAAACGGTAAAATAAGGGTCGAATTTTTCTTAATGTAGAATCAACCAAAAATTTGTGATCAAAATCGACGACGGACACACATCATACACTCCCTTAGTAAGTAGGATTAGATCAGAGAAAATTATTTATGTTTTATATACACTGGTCCACAAATAATTTTTTTTTCTATTTTAAAGCTCAATTATGTGGATAATTAGTGTCCCAAGGTAAAAAAAATTGTTGTTATTACATAAACAGAATAATATAGCTTCAATTGCACCCGATAATTCTCTGAAGGATTAGCGATCAGAGCCTATTAAATCAAGTCAGTTGAATTTTAATAATTCGTGAGAACACATCTCCCAATTTTTCTTCTTTTTTTTTTTAATAAGTTTTTGCACTTTTATTGATTTGTTTTTTTCTTTTTTCATGGTTTGATATTTTCTATCAAATCATGGTCATTTATTCGAAAATATTGGCAAGAATTTTGGCTGTAGTCGAAGATTGTTTGAATTACCTTTGCAGGTGATTCCTCAAGTGCGCTGGAGTTAACAGCGGTCCAGTGCCTGTCCTCGAACGTAGCCCTTCTTCTGCAATCCGTTTCCACCCAAACATCCACTTGAAGGCAGTTCGCTGGGCTTGAGTGGTCTGCAACGTTTACTGATGGTGGTTCCTGAGGGACCGAATCACCACAAAACGGTCCTCAGCAGGGTATATTGCTCTATGCCGTCCAAAAACTGGCTTCTTCGTGTACTGCCCAGTCCTTTGGATGGCACTTCGTACAGTAGTTCTTGGAATACCCGACGCACTACTGCGTAACGCTCGATATTACCATCTTCATCTACAGTCAAAATTCTTGCCATTCCTTCCGAAAAATTACCAAAAACTCTAAAAGTGTTAAAACTTATAATGAAAAAAGAAAAATGGAGAGATATGTTCTCATAAATTATTACACTTCAACTAACTTGAAGTCAAACAGGCCCTTGTCGCTAATCCTTTGGAGGACTGTTGGGTATAATTGAAGGTATATTATTCTATTCCACATAATAACAAGAAATTTTTACTTTACGACACTAATTTCTCCGTCATTGAGCTTTAAAACAGAAAAATCTAGGTGCGCCATTTTTTTTTTGGATAAATATATTGAGTATTTATGTAAAATATTGAGTACATACCCTTCCAGCAGATGTTATGGCCGACTGGAGAACAACCGCAACAGCAACAAACACAGTTGGAGTTAAAGCCATTGTTTACATCTGCAACAGAAAAAAAAAGACGTTTTAAATTTGTTTGAAATATAGGGTATTGTGGAAGAATCCAAAAATTCAGTTATAATTTTATTAAAATTAAGTCAACTTTTCTCAATGACTACAGGACTAAATTTCAATATTAAGTCGTTTATGTTTTTTCTTGGTAAGATTCCATTTGTTCGTATAATTACTCACTCCTTACAAATGAACTATATTCCACTATCTGTATAATTTGAGAAATATTTACAAAAAGGAGGATAATTCTGATTCGTCACTAAACATAGGATGTTCTTGAGTCACACAGAAGCTAATAAATCAAAAATAAAGATGTTACGTTTTGAAAAGATTCATAGTGTACAAGATTTGGATTTAACAGTTAATTATAATTATAATAATAACATCAATTTAAGAATTAAAAATATTGTTAAAATCTTACAAATATTTTTACGAGTCAATATTTCATAGTAATAAGATAATTAAGAAGAGCTTCTTTTTATTTTGTTGAATTATTGTATACTTCTTTATTTATTTTAATTCTTTTATTTATTATGATTCTATAGTAAATAACTGAAATCATGGTTCTATTTAAACAAACTTTTAAAAGTATTTCAATATTTTAAGGTGCGTTCACACCTTTACCAAAATATGTCAAGCCATATGGCAAAAGTGCAAAGAGGGTAACAGAAGCTTGGCAAACTAAAGTATCTAGGGACACTCTACTGTTCAGGCTATTCAGTTTGTTACCGGCTGTTACTTTCGGTTTAAACTATTTTTATTTTAAAAAGAAACAATTAAAAATATAAAATAAAAATATATATTTAAATATATAGGTATTTTATATAAATTCACAAATGTGTGGATGCTACACTAGCGCTTATCGGACAGAAACACAAACAAGCCAAGCAAAACTACCCCGTTTACACGTTTGATTTACCTTGGCAAAGGTGTGAACGCATATGGTTATGATATCAGGTTATGATTAGTCAGCTGATTAAGCTATTATTACTGTTTGAAGAATATATATTTTTAACATTAGATGCGTTATGATATCTGAAAGGGTTTTAGTTCGTATTCAAATTTGATTGTTACCAATTGTATGAAGTATATCAATTAAAAAAAAAATTAAGAGAATGAGTTGATGGAAAGTTTCAACCCTGATGTTATCTGCTTTCGGTGAAACATCAAAGGTTTAATAAACTTAATTTTTAGAGACTTAAAGCTGCTATTTCAAAATACTGTAATAATTATAATGTTTGTGCCTATTTAGAAATTATAATTCAGCTTTATCATAAGAGCATTTGCAGATCTATGATTCTTGAGTAACACAAGTGTATTTCAAGATCAGCCATTAACACACGAATGCCGAGTTGGCAATTCTTCCCAAAGTCCGAAGAACAATTGACGCTTTCCTATTAAGATCGTGGAAGGTTTCTGTGGAAATAGTAATTTCATAAAGCCGGTATTGTTGCCCGTGTGAATTAGCCAATGCCAACGCTCATTCAATCTCATGGGCGCCTAGTAACATTCATGTGAAACAGTTATGTCCGATCTTGATTTTGTATAATTTACTTTATATTTTTCTTCTGATGGCTGAAGAAAATATATAGATCATTTGCCACCTAAACCTATCGGTCCAGTATATATACATATATATTTATTTTTTATTTTATTATTTTTTTGGAGGGGGAGTGAAGGGACATATTGGATTATAAAGATTTTGACGCGGACATCATACCCGGTTCCAGAGCTCTATGTTTAAAAGCCCTGAACTTTACCGTTTTCAAAATAAGGCAGGATACAGTGCCCCCAGCATACACGGGCCTTATACCAACTTACATAAGTATGTGTCGTTGTCATGGCAGCTTCGTGTCCATGGAAGCAAGCTGACCACACAAACTTTTTAATAAGTGTGAAAACGTTATTTTATATAAAAAATGGGAGGGTTAGAGAAAAAAAAAAGTGAAAACGTGAAACTTTATTACGGATTATAAAAATTTATTGTCGTTTTGATCCTGCTCCTTATAAGGCCTGCAACAATGAAAACTGGACATCTTATATATTAATTTATAGGTTATTTTGTATTTTAGGGCATTATCCAAATTGAACATGGGTGAAACTGTGTGGCACAGCTCCTAGATATTTATTTGGAAAACTAACATTGATGACTTACAAACATATACTAACGACAATACATTTTGAAACATATAAATTAAGGAATGAATATATGTAAATGGAAAATAATAGGTCTTTAAAATAAAAAAATAAAAAAAAATCGTTGCCCCGTAACTAGGCAACGTCAAACAAAACACTAACAACAAATTACACACAATCAAATATCATTAAATTAAATCTGTTGTTTGGTTCTTGGCACTCTTTGGTTCTTTCTGTAAGGACCAATTCCCAATTTGTTAGCTCCAATAATGTCAATTTCGGCCATTTTAGAAATTAATGAGAAAATACTATCAATAACATTGGCTAATATTGTATATTATAATGGATCTGACTTTTTAGAATTAAAGATTTGCTAAAATGGAAAATTTTGACATAAATAATACTTATACTTATTTATAAATAATTGAAATGCAAGGCACAGAAATAAAAAAAAAAAAAATATATATATATATATATATATATCATCTTAAAATAAATCAACACGGGTTAATAAAAATAAATGTAATGAAATCAAATACCTACTAAAATTATTTACAATATATGTAATTGTATTATTACAATCTGGCGTTTACGATTTAAAGATTTTTGGAATTAAAAATAATATTTTTACCATTTCGGCTTCCTTACTCTCCTTTCATTATTTTGTAAAAATACAAACTTATTATAAAATATTGTTTTAAGAGAACTTGGCAATTTTATTATCAAACCTTAAATTATTTTGTTAAAACTTGAGTTTGAACAACTTATATATTTCTTTTTATACGATAGTTTTTTGTTGTTTTTTCCTTCATAGTGGTACTCGGTCGGCCATAGTAATTTACCTACCTCCTCAAAAGCAACACGCCTCAGACATGAATTTTATCGGCCATAAAGATGTTGCTACAGGAGGTACAAGGAGGAATGTTCCGGTCCAGTGAGGTAGTTCTGGTAAAGTACCAGCTGTTGATGGGCTATCAATTGTAGTTCAACGACCTCGATGGTCGTACAGGGACTTCCACAGCCGATTTGAGAGGAGAATGTCTGAGCATCCAATGCATCATTGTCTTTGATTTTTCTTTTTTCTTTTTTCTGAATCTAAAATACTAGCAACAATATTTTAGAAAGAGAGAGCAATCTAGAATTGCCAAAAGTTACCTTACATTATCTTTTACGTAATATGATTATGGAATATATCTTGGATGAAGCCTTTTCATATTTCCAATGAGATTTGTAGAGCGAATGTCGAAAGCCACGGCGTCCAATTTGTTCACTAATTAATCTAAAGCTTCATGAAGTATGACCCCGTTTATCCGGAATAATGTATCCTTTAGTACGGATAACGCGACATTCCGGATAAGCGATAGTATGATCAGTAAATTGAAAATCTTGATACTAATCGCTATCTTGGTTTGACATGGTTCCATCTGCTCTAACCTTAATTTTAACGAAAACGAGTTTGAAAATTTAAAATGCTAAAACGTTTTTCGTTAGAAATAAAATTTATCAATTTTCTCCTCATTGTTTTGCACGGTTTTAATTTAACTTTTGAAGTTGATTTAATACAAAAAATACTATACCTCTGATTTTATATAAAATATGTCGAAATGTAAAAAAAAAAACTTGCAGATATAGTTAGTTTCTTTTGTGCGTTAGACAGAGAAGAGGCAGAATATATTCATCCTCTCTGAAATGTACGAAAAAAATAAATTAGCGATTGATAAATTATTTGCCACTTCTTTAATTTTGCTTTTATTGAAAACTAGTTGCGAATGTTATACACTCATCTTCAGTTCTAAAAACGCACAAAAATTCAAAAATAAGCAATTCAAAATACAGTTTGGTATTATTATACATATTAAATTAGATGTATTTTGAGTTGCTTATTTTTGAATTTTTGTGTGCTTTTAGAACTGAAGATGAATGTATAATATTCGAAACTAGTTTTCAATAAAAACAAAATTATAGAAGTGGCAAATAATTTATGAATCCCTAATTAGATTGATCCTTCTATATCATAATGCGGATGTCAACTGAAAAAAATAAAGTTTTTATTTTATGTAACTAATACTAATTTTTAATAATAATTGTTTATCCAATTTTCATGCTTATCCTTAAAACTTTCTTTCGATCTGGCGTTTATAGATGTTTAGAGGATTAGCTGCTTTCTTCTTTTTAAATTCTCCGAGAAAATAAAAATCTGAAAAAACGTCGCTGCAAGGTAGCGATGTGTAACTTCTGTATTTACGAATCTAAATAAACAAGTCTTGTGAATGCGTGAGACAAGTTATTCATTCATAATTCATTCACATTGTTGAATACATAAAAAGTCTAAAAATCTAATTCAATGGTATTTGCAGCACAGCCTTGAAATGATAACATCTCTATTCGGTTTGTCATATTTTAGCGGGTTGATGTGAGAAGTGCAATATCTGGTCAGCGTTTACGTGATCTTATCATTTTCAGTCCTGATAATACTGAATTGTTGAAACCTTAATGGTTAGTTATTTACAGAAATTTGTTTTGGGATCTTCCTATTTTTCTTCTTATTCTTATTTTTATCTTTTATTTTCATCTAACTATATATGAAATATATAGTAAAGGAAAGAATTTCAAACCTTAAAATTTTCAAATAACCAAGTCTCGCAAAATGACCTGTATGTATGTGAACAGCCTCGTTGAAAAAAGAAAAGTTGCACAAAACACAAATTACTTGTTGTAGGAAGGTATATGCCTGGGATGTAGCAGCAACTTTTTCGCTGACATCAACTTACAGGTAATGCCACTTTATATGATCGGTTTTACATTTTTATTTTTTTTACAACTTTCTCAACAATGGCCCAAACTATTTTTATGAAGCTTACCTAAAGTAT
Source organism: Rhaphigaster nebulosa (assembly GCA_948150685.1). Lineage (NCBI taxonomy): Eukaryota > Metazoa > Arthropoda > Insecta > Hemiptera > Pentatomidae > Rhaphigaster > Rhaphigaster nebulosa. The sequence goes on along the minus strand of OX411309.1, from coordinate 139,803,205 downwards.
TTCTTACTAAAGCCCTTTAGTTATCAATATAAGTAGCTCATCACGGAGAAAATTCAGGTCAAAAGTTATGAGGAAAAAAAGTTTATTTATGCATATGATCATATGAAAGGTAATTAAATTCTCTTTAAAAAAAAAAAACATTATCGGACCAGTATTAGTTAAGATACAGCGTATTGGACTACAAGATTGAACCCTAGATGGAATGCCGAGAGTGCGGCCGAACTGCAGTACTGGACTCCCATCAATCTTCCATCAACTTCTCAACAATACGCTCTATCCAAATATGTTGCTAACTTCACGCTGTCGTAGATAATAATTTCTACTTTTGTATTATTTGGTAGATACTAAATGTTTCCATGGAAATTAAATGTAAACTTTTAAAGTTTATTTTCAGCTTGACAAACAAAAAAAAGAAGTCTCGTTCGGATACTGTTTAAAAAAAATGTTTTATTGTATTTTTGTGAGAGAAGTCGTGAAGAAATGCAAGTTGCTGAGAATATTTCAAGAAGTGTTTATGTGAACTCTTTAAAATTTAACTTAATTTATTTTTAATTTAACTTATTTTTAAAAATGAATATTATTGAAAAATTGAATATTATTGAATATAATGAAAAATTATTATTGAGTGGTAAGTGAAAGTTAAGTGATGCGCGCACAGTACCAAATTTTTTTTGGGTTGGAAGGGAAGGAGATGGTTCCCATTAATTATATAAATTAATTATAGTAATAATTCTTTAATCATTTTTTATTTATTTTATTTGAATGAATTACTATTTAATTAATCAAATTTCAATTTTAATTTCTTTCTATAATAAAATAAAATAAATTGAAGTCTTTTTTTCAGCTAACATTTTAAAAAGAATATTTTACAATAAACTGAGCATCTATATGCAAACTAAAACGCATAAACTAAAATATATTCAACAGTAATTAATGCTCGAAATGAATAAGCGATTTAGTGGACTGTACAAGCCCTGATCAGGATGTGAAATAAAATATTTACTCAATTTTACATATATATTAATTAACCTTGGTTGATATACTTTAATTGACCACAACAAGTACAAGTCCATAAAATCTCTCACTGATGATGTTTCCCAAAAAATCGAAAATGGCCGCATGACCTTTCGAAAATGTTATCCAATTAAGCATAGTAATCAATTTTTTCTAAAGACACAATGTCTTCAATATTATTCAATCAATAAACACAAGGGATACAACTAGTCTTTTGAGCCAACCTGAAACGACGGCTACACGATGCCATTATAGAAACCTTTCAAATAATCAATTAGGACTCTAGAAGATGTCAGACATCCTGAAAGAGCCGACGTTTCGAAACAAGCCACGGTAGAGGGCATGGGACTAGGGTTGGGTCACGACCTACCTGTCGTACAGGAGAGCTCAGGTAACGTGACAATCAGCGAACAGGTATTCTAGTACCTTGTTACCAGCTACTATGTCGAAGAATCTGTATGAATTGGTTAAAAAATGTATAACCTTATATCATATAACAATAGATTTATGTTCAATTGGCCATATATGCGTGATAATCGGAAAAAAATACATAAGTCGAAATACTACAATAAAAAATTACTTTTGATAAGCACAAAATTATTTGAGTTGAAAAACTGTACAAAAAAAAAAAGTGCAAATTTATATGAATCATAAAAAAATAAACGGAATTTCGGATATGTAAAGAGTTAATTTTTTTTTTTAATTTTTTTACAGATATCAAATTGACTACTTTTTTATCTAAGAAAAATAAATAAATCAAACAACAAAATCAATTTTCAAGTAGCAAATATGTGAGATTAAATCTTTCGATTACGAATACTTGTTCATTAACTTTGAGTGAAAATAATTCGGTTTATTTTATTGGAAAATATGTTGTCATTTTCAAAATAAATGCAATTTCACACAGTTCATAAATAATTTTGACCAAATATCACAAACTGTCTTAAATTGTTGTGAACGAATTGTGGTAACATTGAATTATTACGCTCTAGCTTAATTCTCCGAGTTTTTCGCGTCTAAGCTCAAAAATTTGCATATTATGTAGTGTAGAATGGTATCTTATGGGGGTTTTGCAAATGGAAAGGGTCCAAAAAAATGTATAAACTAAAGTAAAATCGAATATTGACAACTGTGCAAGCGAAATTTATTTTCAGGTAAAATAAATAAACTCCTATTCATTTTGTTTCTAATATTCTATTTATGTAAATTGCATTTGTGAATCTCTCTAGGCTTTAAATTTAATTAAAATATTATTATTTTAACACTCAACTGCTTCTTAGTCATTTGAAGGTAACATGGCAAGTAATACTGCTGACGGATTGGGATTTTAAATTTTATGAATAGCTAACAATGTGTTTTGGCATTTTGAGATTATGCTAACTAAGTAAGAATGCCATGTAATAGAAAACTAAACAGAATGGATGTCCAAAACATTAAATTTAAAGTAAATTATTAACTCATGAAACGATAAACTCATGAAAACGAATTAAAATACTGACCATGTTATTCAGGTTATCAAACTTTTCTTTCTCTATAATTAAACGGCCTGAAAAACACATCTGCTGTTAACTGTAAATCTAATAGCTACTCTTCACCAACTTAGTATAACAAAGATTCCCATAAATCTCTTTCAATCCCAGATAACATTTCTGGAAAGTAACACTCATGACAAATTTTTAGGACATTACTAAAACTTGATAAACTGATATTGTAACATTAATTTTTATGGTATATCATGCACTAGACTATTTTACTAGTTCTTCTAATAGCATATTATTACAATATTAATCCTTAAATAAATTCGTTAATTTATACAGAAGTAATTAAAGATGAGGTTATGCACAGGAAAAAAAAAATTATCTTCAACAAAATGTATATTTTTTTATCATTTAGCTTGAATGTTAGAATTTAGTTATCTAGTGCCAATTTTTTATAATTTTCTAATAAATTTTTCTTTATCTGTAGAATTTAAAATCATCACCAATGCGACATAGAAAAACACAAAAATAAAGTGAAGCCTTTGGACAGCAATTTTTCATAAATTTTAAAAATGGCCCATAAGCATTAGAAAGTTTTTCCACACAACTGCTCTCGAATGAAATTATTTTACCAAACGAGGATATGTATTTATTTGTTGGATAAAATTTAATATTTATGAATATAAAAAAATAGATAAATTTGTGCATTATTTCTGATGGGACAAACCTTAACTCTTTGTAAAGCCAGTTGAAACAGTAAACGTTAATAATAATTGATCAACAAGATTATTTAACTATCTTAAATTTCCTGAAATGAATGAGAAAATGCAACTTAATAAATTCAAAAGATATAATATTTGTGCTGCTGGATAAAAAAAATAAAAAATAAAATAAAAATTAAGAAAAAGAAACTTAAAAAGACAGGAAACATATTTCAATGTTTAATAACTATACAAAAAATAAATAAAATTGAACATCGTAGCTAAATTTATCCAGAGGCGCATTGAGACATTACATAAGACAGGTTGCATGGGGATGCAAGCACTTAACAATGCCTTACATAATGTCGCAAGATGCAGGAAGATCTTGCTAAGGTCACACAAACTGTCTGTCAATGAGGCAAGGCCAATAGGGAAGGGTATCCTCTCTACCTTAGCGTTTTAATAGCAAAATTATTTAGTATAATAAATAAGAAATAAAGCCATAAAAATGAATGTAATGATTTTAAAATCACCATATGAACTCTTGATTTTTTTCTTTACATATTTCATTTTATTGATTATTATTATATAAAATGAAAGAATATCATCACAAAATTCAACTGCTTAAAATATTTACTTAATTACAGGTATCTCCTAATAAATTACCGCGAGAGAAGAATATATTACGATAACTTTATTATGATCTTGTGCTTTTTAGATTAATTTTTTTTTTATCTCAGGGAAATAGTTATGATGAAAAGAATATTTTATTTACGCATAACTTAAAAAGTATGCATTTTATGGTAAATTATGTATAGAATTGTATCATAGGTAATTAAATTATCTAAAAAAAAAGAATAATCAAAATCGGACCAGTATTAGCAAAGATACAGCGCATCGGACTAACAGGAAGTTATACTGATTTTTTTTTAAAAACTGTTTTATTTTACTTATGTGAGAGAAGATGTGAAGAAGGGAATGCTGCTGTTTTCCAAATATTGTTTATGTGAATTCTTTAAAGTTATATTAAAAAGATAATTATTATCGGACGATAAGGGAAAGTTGTGTGATGCGTGCACCGCACCAGATTTTTTTGGTAGCGAACATATTGTTTCACCATTGTTCATTTAATTTTTATATACATTTGATAATTTTGTTTATGAATCGCCGAGTTGAGAAACCCCATAAGTCACTTTTTAGGAAATATTTAAAATTTGACGGATTTCCATTATATTGAGATAGAAATGTGTTTTGGAAGTATAGTCCCAAAAGTCCGAAGCATTATCGCTATTTTTGAAATGGTGGCTCATCATCATTTAGTCAGTGAAGTATCGAATTATCGATATTTTAAAATAAATATGTCGATATTTCAGTCCGATAGTTTTAATTCGAAATATAAAATTAAATAAACTAACAAAGCGAATCAAATAAATATGTCTACAAGGGGGGGGGGGAGGAGCAAATTCGACAACCAAAAATCCAAAACAAGCTTTTTTAAATTGGACTAGTGTTGTAGTGTGTTCTTGTTGCTATTTCTTTTTTTCTCTTTTTTTTTTTTTTTTTTTTTTTGTGAAAAATGTTAATAAAGCGATTTTCTCTTTTGTTGTGGCAACCAATATATACAAAACTAATTATTTTTATTAAAGCTGTTTCAAATCTAAGACTTGTTAATTTACATTACTCTATCCTTCAATTCAATGTAAACTCTCTTACCATTCTCCTTTCAAAGTTTAAAAACATCGAAATCCGATAAATCGAAATATAGATATTTTTTATTTATATATTGAACCACTATTTCGATTTATTTTAAAAAATATCGATACGATAAATATCGATATTTTTGTATTGATATATTGAACCACTATTTCGATATATTTAAAAAAATATCGATACGATAAATATCGATATTTACACCCCTATTGAAGTGCATGAAGACAGTGAGAGGGCTAAATCCGCAAGCATGAATGGAGGATCTGGCCATTACCAGAACTCCAGTTATTCAATTTTTTTTTACAATAGATCTAGTGGCCAAAGCCGTTTCAACCTTCGAGGGAATAGTCGGGATGAGTAAGGCAAGACATGATAAGGATTGAACCAGAGGATTTGGACGATTATAAAGGTTCAACTGAAATTGGTCTGTATAAGATCAAGGACTTAAGGAATAGGAAATTCATGATTCTTATATTATATAATTTTCACTCACTTATGGAGATTTAACATCAATTATATTATAATGTTTTTAGAAAACAACAAAAATTACCCTTAAATATTTCTTTATTTTTATTACATGAATATTTTTATTCTATCAAACCGACGTTTCGAAATATTCTTTCATCATCAAGGTTTTTTTTTACTTTTTCTCTTTAAATTGCTATTTTTCTAATATTTAATTGTTGGCCGAAGTTCTATAAGTCTATGTTGTCCATAAATTATTATTTCGTCTATAAGTCCAATTTTATGAACTAATTTTTAAATTTTGACAAAGCGACATCAAAGTAGGCAATCTCTATGTCAAAATTTAAAAATTAGTTTATAAAATTGGACTTATAGATGAAATAATAATTTATGGACAACATAGACATAGGGAACTACTGTCAAGGATTAAATATAAGAAAAAATAGCAATTTAAAGAGAAATAATAAAAAACCGAAATGATGAAAGATGATTTCGAAATATCGATTTGATAGAATAAAAATGTTAATGCAATAAAAATAAAGAAATATTTAAGGGAAGTTTTTGTTGTTCACTAAAAATATTATAATCTAGAAGTTCATGATGTAGAGCGTAGAAAAAAAAAATTTGAATGATAAGAAACAAGAGAATGGAAATAACAGTAAAAAAACTAAGATAAAAAAAAATTTCAAAGGCGATTAACAATAAAATATGTGCAGTCAAAGATGAAGGGATGCCAATTCCTACTAATCAAGGTAGCCAGGTATTAATTTTTAAAAGCTACTCTGCTTATTATTAAAAAAAAATTCATTCTATGATTTTGGTGAATATTTACTTTAAACCGATTAACCGATTCTGTGCATTTTAAACCGAAAGTGGCGATGCGCTAGTATCGAACAGCTTAGTGGAATAGTTGAATACTAAAAGCCCGCTTTAATCTGCAGGAACATAGCAGTTTCGAAATTAAATCCACTGCACATCGTTCACACCTGGCCTGCTGGGATTCATCAAAACTGAAAGAATATTATCACAAAATCCGGAATACAAAACGTTTATTATTAGGTAACTATATGTTCCATAATAAATATTATTCTTATATCAATCAATAGTTCTTCTACCACAGGTATTTGAGGAAATAAAAAAAAAAAAGTAAAAGAACGTTAATTGTTATCCTTTTAGGAAAAGAGGTCTTTGAGGATTCTCAGCTAAAAAGGACAACTCCTGAGGGGGGCCCTTCCTATTATAGGCGACGGCGATGCCTCTGCCCCGCGACACGACTACTGATGAGACCAGCTCAGTCGAGAGGAGTTACTATCACTTTCTCACGGGGCAAGGACTCCAGTTCGTCACAGGCCGATGGAACTGTTAAAGTAGTCGGTTTATTACTGTAACTGTAAGAGGAAATAATTAAAATTGTAATCATTTTAAAGGACAAGAGATCAGTAAGCACCCAGTGAAAGGATATTATTCAAAATAGACCGAGAGCGTGAAAAAAAATTGTCATTATATGAAGATAATTTTGATAGAAATTTTTTTAATCCTTATGGTATTGACATTAAAAAAAATAAGTCTTCCAATCGGATCATACTGGTTACTGGTTCATAATAGAGCTAAATAATATAATTAAATTCCGAGACATTAACATAATTAAAAATAAAAACGGCCAAGTTAATACTTCGTGGTGTAAAAAATCAGTTACAAGCAATAGAATGTTTAATTGGCACAGCTATCACAAACCACAACAGAAGATCAATACCGCAAAAAAATTAATAGACAAAGCCAAATTAACGACGGGTAATATTCATATTAAAGAAGTGAAAATTCAAATATTCGAGATCCTACGCCATAATTGGTTTCCAATTAGACTAATTAACAAATTATGGTATAAAAATAATAATAAAAATAAGAAGGAATATACAAATCAGTCTAAATACCAACTCACAATCAATATAAAAATACTAGCGCGGACAATAGGAATAAAAAAAAACCTAATTTAATTACTAATCATTTCAAAACTAAACATACTTCTAATCAAAAATAAAAATGAGAATCAAGAATAAAATACTCTAAATATTTAAAAAAAACGAAGGTAACCATAAACTGATTGCCAATAAATATTTTTCAATTAACAGTTTAATCAGAAAAATTGAAAACATAAAAAAAAAATACGACTTAAATGAAATAAACTTCGGAAAAAAGCCTTTTAATAAATTAAATAACATTATACACAAAGAAAAATTAGCTAATATCATAAAAAAATAAATTGTAAAAATTGCAACGACAAGGCATATTATGGACAAACTTCGCAATGGTTCGAACGCAGAATACTCCAACATAAACAAAATTGCAAGTCTAAAACTAAAAATTCTAAATTAGATCTAAATCTACCGGGTTATCGCAGCATACTTTTAAAAATAATATAAATAAGGAAAATAATATAAATAAACGAAGAATAATAGAGTCCATCTTTATTACCGAAAATCTAAAAAGATCCATCAATCAACAAAAGGACGTAGATAATTTAAACGCTTGCGAGTAAAATAAATAAAATTAAAATATAAAATACTTAAATAATAACAGTCAATTATCTCGAAATGCCATCTACAGTCGATATTTCTAAATATAGTCGATATTTCTTTTAACACTAACCAACCCCGCCGCTTATCTTTCCCCACTCCTCAATTCGGACAGTCATGCTTCAATCAGCACGCCATACGAATGTATTGATTCAATAAGGGTAATTTATATAACTTGAAAATATTTAATATAATTTACAGCAATAAATTTAAATAGATTAATTGTGTTGTAATATTTTACTATAGAAAGAAAGTAACATAAATGGAAGGAAATAGTACATTGTTGACGTTTGTTTTTCATATAAACAATTAAATGAAGTACGTTTTGTATGGTAGGTATTTTGAAATGAAATAAACGTTTAATAATTATATAAAAAAAAATATATTATGTTAATGAAAATCGACAAAACAAAATTGTTCATTCAGACTTGAGAATAGCCCAAGAGGGCCGAAACGTCGATATAATGTAAAATAAAACACTTGGTGAACGAATGGCCTTTTTACTTTCTATTTACTGAAATAATTAAAATTGTAATCATTTTAAAGGACAATAGATCAGCAAACAGGCAGTGAAAGGATATAATGCAAAATAGACCGAGAGCCCGTGAAAAAAAAAATTTCCACTATCTGAAGAAAATTTTGATAGCAATTTTTTTAATCCTTATAGTATTGATATTAAAAAAAATAAGTCTGCCAGTCGGTCGGATCATACTACCTCAAAAAATTGCGATAAAAAAATTTTGAGATTTGTTTTATTATTGATCAATAATTTCTAAACGGTGCATTATAAGAATAATTCCTTCATTCAATGTTAATATTCTCCGAGTATAATTAAATGATAGTTTTAAGAGAGAACATTATACATAGATTTTATTATGAAAGGAAACCGCTCTGTAAAGAGCTGCGAATGAGAAGCGACCTAGGAGTCGCGAACAATCAACTTCGAACAATTGAAGATTATGAAGTTTATCTACAGTAATCTAAAACACAATTTTACTATATAAAAAGTTTAACAAATTTACGATTATGAATGTTCTTCACACTCTTCGTTATCAATCTCCTGTGTAAATAATTTTTCTTTCTGCTCATATTGTACATAAAAAACCAATGATAGATGACATCTGAAAGATGACCTTTAAAATGAACACACCTTATTGATCCACACTGAACACTGATCAATAGAACATTGAAAAGATCTTATAGCTAATAAATACTCGGAACTTGTGAAGAGGCTCAGGATTAGCTGCCATAGGGGCCATAACTAAGACTGATAAAGCACCGAGGAACTAAAGTGTTATTTGTAGTTCCATTTGTAACTGTCACTGATGGAACCGGTTACGAAATACTGATGTTTCGTAAGCGGCATAACGGCAGCTCCAGTCATCTCACATTCATTCTTCATTCAGGCTTCTGTTAGTTCAATAATAGACTCGGAAGCAACTTTATAAACAAATATATCTTCGAGTTCAATTTATTTATTACTTTACATTCAGCATATTCCACATGAATTGAAAACTTTATAAAACAAATATAATACATCATAAACAAATAATAATAATAATTTTAGGCATTTACACGGCTTATACAAACTTTCAACTGTAAAAACGATACACTTGCGAATAACTTTTTATTTAAGAATTTATTGATATTACAATCCAATAATAATTCAGGGAACCAAATAAGATTTGATTCTGAATCAAAAACGAGTCAAATTTAATTAAATTACATATTTCAAATTAATTTTATGAAAGTCAGAAAAATCATAACGAGACAGAATAAGCAAGGGATTGATAAATTATTTGCCACTTCTATAATTTTATTTTCATTGAAAACTAGTTCCTCAAATTATTTATCTTCAGGTCTAAAAACACACACAAATTCATAAGTAAGCAATTCAAAATACAATTTGGTATTATTATACATATTAAATTAAATGTAATAAAAATTTTAATATAAAATATTATAAAACATTTATGAATTATGAATTTAATTAAGACAAGAAATCAAATACATGTTAGTACTCACCAAGGTAAAGTAAACGAATAATTAATATTTCAAAAAAACTGTTTCTATTCTCCTCAAGTCTCAAACATGTTCTGTTTAAACCATCCCAAGTGTTAATGATGTTTAATGTTTCTTGTGTTTAAAAAAAGTTTAATAATTTATTACGATGACGTAATAAATGATTATATCAAACAGAATAGTTTGAACTGGTTTGTTCTCGCACTGAACTAACAATGAAAGAAAGGTGGGGTGTTTATAGGTAAACAGTTTAGGGGTCGTGGTTTTTCCAGTAATTCCGGTGATTAATTGTTTTTTTTCTGTTATAGATGGGAATAAATATAAGATTGGGCTATTTAACACCTCTGCACTTGCCGTTCACTAATGATGTTTTCTACACATATTTCTGCTAGTTTCCGATAAGTTGAAGCAGCATTTTCTCCATTATAAGCATAAAATGGCGTAAGTGGTTTTTGGGGGAAATCCATTATAATTGATATTTCAGCACACTCACTAATTTTCTCCAACAAAAACATTATAAATAGAAGAGTGCGTAATGCTATAATAAACAAAATATGTAAACACAATTCAATTGTAAAGAAGGGATTAGTAATATCTACATGAACAGACAGATTTTTCAAAACGGACATTACTTATGGGATGACCTGAAAAATTTATTTTATTTTTTTTTTGATTTTCCAGAATATTTTTAATTTTATTTAATAATCATTTATAAGGTCATGAAATATTCATGGTTTTTCATTACTTCGGTGTATAATAGGAGTTTTTAAAATTTAAGAATTACGATATTCAAATAATATCATGCCTATAATTTTTTTCTTTAATTCAAAATCTTCATTCTAACGTGATGCAAAATTCTTCATGAAATAATTCTGGTAAGAATTCATAAAATGATCACTCAACAAATGTCAAACTATCGCTTTGCGGTAATATTGAGTTGTAACATAAAACTGTTTATATTATTGACTAAATAATAATCTGTAAGTAAAAAGAAAAGTTTGTTTGATATTGAGGAAATAAGAGGAAAATGAGGGCGGCGTACTTTGTGCGCCGCGTGCCTGATAGTGTCCTGGATTTCAGAGCGCCTAACTGGAGGTTGAAAAAACTAATTAATATATTGAATGCAGTTTATTGATACTCGCATGTCAAGGACTTCACCGCGAGAGGTTTTTAGGTGAGGTTATTTTATTTTATTTTGTTTACCAGAAAGCTTCCGGCAACTGAAGTGCCAAATGGATTCCAACATCTTCAAGGACTTTGCCTCCGAAGATGCTGTCTTTGGGGCAGTCCTAATTGAACAAGACCTCAGGAATTACATGTCGTAAACGCGAAAAGGGATCGTGTATAATAAATTTAAATTAAGGGGTTTTGCGGTATAATTTCGATATAGTGCCCAGCTGTATATAGATGAAGATTACACGCACGACCTTGGGGTAAGAGTGAACGGGAAGATCAGCTGTTAAGTGGGTACCTTCACCGCGCCAAAGGTCACAATCTCCTCTCGAGTCGCAGCGTAACATCTGCTCCCTCGATTATTATTACTGTAGTTATCTTTAATAGCACGATTATCGTATACATTTACAGTGGGACTTCCTTTACCAGATTTTTCTAACAAACGGACATATCTATTAAGCGGACGGTTTATTGCTTTCAACTTCTATTAACCAGGCCTTCTAATAAACGGACAAGGGCACGAATTTAGTCCTTTTTTGATTAGAAAAAACTCTCTTAAGCGGACGGCAGTTGAAAAGAAAGACATTATTTCTTCAAACAGCAGACGGTTAGAGCTAATGTGGGGCGTTAAAATTAATTTAATTTCGCAGGACGGCAGAGTGGTTCATTGTAAGAAAGTAAACAAATCATTACTGTTTCAAAAAAACTGTTTCTATTCTCCTCCAGTCTCAAAACTCTAAAGTTTAAAAAATAGAGAGATTTTATAACAAATAGAAAATTAAAATAAATCAGCTGTACTATTTGCAAGGAGAAGACCACATGTTATCCCCCAACTGACAGTAACCAACACGCCTGTACCTTGGTCAACTCAGGTTAAGTACCTAGGACTTAACATGGATAAAAGACCGACTTTTACTTACCACACTGATTATGTGTGTAATAAAGCCAACAGAGCTTTGTGTACTATAACATAACCATATTTTAACAGCAATTCTAAATTAAATACATGAAATAAATTATTACTATATAAAGCCTGCCCACGACCAATTTTAACTTAAGCTTGCCCAATATTTAGTGCCAACTAATTTTAAAAAAATACAAATTTATCAAAACAAATGCTTAAGAATAACTGGGAATTATCCTTACTATACTAAAATTAACACTATGCATAAGGCTGGGAATTTCATTCATTAAAGAATATATTACCAAGATATGTAAACAATCTAACAAAAATAAATAAGTCTAACAAAAATTCACTTATATAAAATATTGGGAACTATATAAAAAATAGTATTAAACGTTATGTACATAAAAGAACGAAACATTTATTATAGTAACCTACAATAATTTTTATTTTTTTTAGAAATGAGAAAGTTTTTTATAAGTATTTTTTTATTAAGAATACTTATTAGCCGTATGTATAAAATTGAAAAATGAATTTTGAATATAGAAATTGGTCTATTGTGGTACAGTATCAAATTTATGTTCATTATAATAAAATTATGATAAACAAATTTGGCGGCAGGGTAATAGAATATTATATATTGTGCTCGTACATATGTACGATTATAAAAAAAAAATAAGTCAATACAAAATCATTTTATGTACCAAGTAAAATGTAAAAAATACTTTTTCTGCTCCATTTTCATGGTTAAACTTCCCTTTTATTTCTTTATTTTTTATTTTATTTATTTTCTTTATTTTAGTCAGGTCTGTATTTAAAAAAAAAATCCACATAACCAGACACTTCTAGTGAACGGACGAATTATCATTCCCCAGTGATGCCATTTTAAGAGATGTATAACCACTGTATTTATACTGTATGTATAACCACTGTATTTAAGATATAACTACAAAAGTAAATGACCAACCAGTTAACGTTTCGCCAATTCAGGTATCATCAAGACAGAAGAAGATAAAGTCACGATGCAGACCAGAGAAAGCAAATCTCATATCAACAGTGCACGTGTAAAAAATAGAACGCCATGGCGTATAATAGGTGATGAGCAGTCAATTGATAACTCTTGTATATAAATAGAAAACAGTCGAAAAACTGTAGCACATTATTATATTTTAATATACTTCCTTTGAGTCATGAGAAATACACAAAACTTGGACGACTTTTCCGATTGCTCTTCTTATTACTTTCAATTGCTCTTCAAAACAGTTTTTTATTCCAACTGTAACAGATTTGCAGATAACATATAATTCAATTTCATAAATTAAAAAAAAAAATATCGTTATCTAACGATTTTTTGAGCGAACGGCTCAACCGATTTTTAAGTTTAATGATCAAATTATTTGCTGTAGTCCCGTGAATGTTTTAAAAAATTTTGAACTCAAAAAATAATAAAGAAATTTCGTATTAAATGTGTTTAATCTGTCCGTTTGAGGGTAACTAACGGTTTTTTTAAAAGAGAATCACTCAACCGATTTTCAAACATTATGGGTTAAATTACGCGTTGTAAACCCGTGAATGTTTTGAAACATTTTGAACTCAAAAATAATAAAGAAATGTCGTATTAAATGTGTTTAATCTGTCCGTTTGAGGGTAGCTAATGATTTTTTTAGCGAACTGCACGCACGATTTCTAAGTTTGATGAATGTTTTGAAACATTGAGAGCTAAAAATACTGAAAAAATAATTCATAGTGTTTTAAATATTTTTGGATTTTTGTTAATGTTTCTTACTACATCATTTCCATCAAGTGCATGATCAGACGTTAATGAATTATAAATGGCCAATAGTTGAAAAACTAAAAAAGTAAAAATAAAATTTAATTTAATTATAAATAAAAACCCCGACTACGGAAATAACTTTTATTTCTTACAATCTAATCTTAAAACAGTTTTTTATTCCTACTGTAACAGATTTGCAAATAACATTTAATTCAATTTCATAAATTAAAAAAAAAATATCGTTAAACTAATATATGCAAGACATAACCACAATCCTCATCTCCTAAAACACTAGTAAAAGGAACTGGATGAAGCAGCTCCTTGACTAACCGGAAACCGTAATATCAAGAAAGGAGGAAGTATCAGTGAACGTAGAATAAATAATAAATATGCTACATAAATTGATTCGTAGAGGCGAATCATTGATTGTCAGTATTAGCTGTTTTCAGATGTAAATATGGAAGTGAAGTTAAACAAAAAAAATGTATAAGCTAAATTCAAATTATTTTATAATAATAAGCTGAATCCATTTGGAATGAAAATAGTTGATTAACACGTTTTTGTCAACAAATTATATATATATTTATTATATATCCTCTGATGACATATACAGGCAATGAAATTACATTTAAGATCTTAAAATACCAAAGCTATTATATTAGCCTTCTTGCATAGGACGTCTAACAAAGATGCTGTAAGTAAATCGAATCGAAAGTCTTACCAGAAAAAGAAAATTAAAAACAATTACCTTAAAGGGAAACAAAGAAAGGAAAAACAGAGTGTGTGTGTGTGTGTGTGTGCGTGTGTGAAAGTGAAACAGTGACCATAAAAGAAGGTGAAATTAGCAGGTACTGAAGAGTAGTGAGGAGAGGTCCTTTTGTAACCGGTACAAGAAAGGACACCCTCAGGACTATTATCTCATGGAAAACTTCTTTTCAGTTCTTGCCTCCTTCCCTAAAAGAAAAGTTTCTTTGAGGCTTTCATTTCGAACAGTAATCCATGTTTCTTGACATGAAACTATAAACAAGTTCGTTCAACACCGAACACTGACGAATTTCAAATACGAAACAGAGCGCTACTTAAATATGTCATAACCAAAGTCTGTATGCCAGTGAAATTTATTTTTAGATTAATCTATTAATTTAAAGGAATTTTTTTACCTCACCTCCAAAAAAAAAAATATTCAATTAAATTTTTATTTTATGTTTTACTCCCTTGTACGAAGTAAAGGAAGTATTGTAATCGCGAAAATTTTCTGTTTTTAGATTTCAACGGAAATATCCATTTTGACCATCCCTGAAAACATTTTGACTAGTTTCATCGTGACAAACGTATCTCAAAAAAGGGTTGGCCGTAGAAAGTTGAAGTTTTGTATTTAAGATTGTTGTAAAATCTAGTTTTGAATCTCCCTTTTCGGTCACTGCTTGATCACAGGAAGTGGTACTTTACTTAAAGATCATTATTGATTTTCGTCAAAACTCATATTAAAATATAATGTAAAACATCTCAAATTTGGTAAATTATACTTTCACATCAATATAAATAATATACTAGATTTTGGTTGAAATTGAAGAGCCGAAAGGAGTACTTTACTTGAAGGTCATAATAAACTTACATCGAAAATATTAAAATTAACTATAGAGATCATATGATTCAGTAATAAAGATTACAAACGCGATTTTTTCCCACTCTAATTAAACATATTAATTACTCGTTTTAAGTTTTAAAATCGAGTGTAAAATACTTGTTTTCCTCCCCATTTGTGAATTTAACAAGTCTGCAGCAGACTTAATAAGATATAAGCTGAGAGGGTTCTTCTGCTTAAAATGTCGACACCGTCGATTTCCAATGCTTTATTTAGTGACATTAACAGTTCTAATGTTGTCACGGAACACTAAGAAATCTCTTGGGAACTTGTTACCTACTGAAAGAAAACGACATTTAATAATGGAATGAGTCCTCAAGAACCAAGCGTTTGTGTGTGTGTGGATGTCGCGACGCCGAGTGTCATTTTTACTGCAATCTTTGGAAACTAGTAACCAAATTCAGGATCACTTTTTGAGCCATCGATTAATAATTTAATAGGCGTACAAAGAAGTCATGTGTTGTCCATATCAGATATTTTTGTTTTATTATATAGATAAATAACCTAATTTAAATATAGCATCAGAATACTTACAACATAGGACGTAATTCGGTTAGTAATATTAATAATATTAATTACAGATTGTTATCATTGGTTCAGATAAAAGGTTTTAATATAAACATTTACCTCTTATTATCTAAACCTGGATAATGCCCGCGGTCTTTCCTTATAAACAGTGCACCCTTTCTGTTCAGTATCGAAGCCCCACTGGTGCTTTGTTTGTAAATACTCTCCAACAAAGTAAACGTAAGTGTGTTATATTACATGGTTTATATTAACCATTGAGATTAGCAACAAGCAACGTTCAAACGAAATGAAAGCAGAGTAAAACGGAATTCTTATAACAGAATTAATGTTTTTACAAAAATTCAAAATTTATTTTAAGTGTATTCCTGGCGTAACTTCTGTTTCTAGACTTTAAACATACTTCGATTAAAAAATGTAGTAAATAAGACTGAATCATAGAGAGCGTTCAAAAATAGCCTCTTTATAACGCAACTTGCGATTAATAGTAGGTACAGTTCAATGCTAATGGTTAAAAGTTCAAGATCACTTAAAACATTGCAATAAATCACAAAAATCTTCTAATAACAAAATAAAACATTGTTGGACTACAGTACAAAATTATGTTATTACCGACTACGGCGAAGCCACAAAGAGGGAAATGTGTTTAGCTTGACCGTTAGCAGGTATCTAACGATTTTTTGAGCGAACGGCTCAACCGATTTTTAAGTTAATGGTCAAATTATTTGCTGTAGTCCCGTGAATGTTTTGAAAAATTTTGAGCTCAAAAAATAATAAAGGAATTTCGTATTAAATGTGTTTAATCTGTCCGTTTGAGGGTAACTAACGGTTTTTTTAAAAAGAGAATCACTCAACCGATTTTCAAACATGATGGGTCAAATTACGCGTTGTAAACCCGTGAATGTTTTGAAACATTTTAAGCTCAAAAATAATAAAGCAATGTTGTATTACATGTATTTAATCTGTCATTTTGAGGGTAGCTAATGATTTTTTGAGCGAACTGCACGCACGATTTCTAAGTTTGATGAATGTTTTGTAACGTTGAGAGCTAAAAATACTGAAAAAATAATTCATAGTGTTTTAAATATTTTTGTTAATGTTTCTTACTACATCATTTGCATCAAGTGCATGATCATACGTTAATGAATTATAAATGGCCAATAGTTGAAAAACTAAAAAAGTAAAAATAAAATTTAATTTAATTATAAATAAAAACCCCGACTACGGAAATAACTTTTATTTCTTACAATCTATTCTTCCTAAGGGATGGAAGATACTTTCATATCTACTTAAGCGCATTGGTAGGTGGTTATTGAAGTTGACGCTCATTAATATTGAAACTTGGAGTAGTAGTCGCGTGTCTTCCACTAACCGCTACGGTCCCTTGGAAGTACATTCCATCCCGTTCAAATGCGCATGTCAAAACGCAGAAAGTAAATTAATGTATTTAGTAAAGAAGATTCTTCATTTTTGTTTGGGTGTGTAAGACAGCCGACTAATGCACTAAGGTTCAATATTCATGGGCGTCAACTTCACTAACCAACTACCAATGTGCTTAAGTAGATATGAAAGTATCTTCTGTCCCTTAGAATGTATAGGTTTTTAAAATATAAAAGTTAGTAATTTTATGGTAGTAAAATTTTAAAAAGTTGTAAGATATAATAGTAATTTAAAAAAAAATATATATTGCATTCTAATGAACTACGAATTTACTAAACTTTCATGTTTGAAGTATGTTGCAAACTGCATGCATAAATCAGTGCCACCAAACCGAGGCTCGTCAACTTCTTCCTACGGAAAGCAGGATCGATAGTACAGCTGTCATGATCGATTGTCCAGCTGTAACAATCGATGTAAGATATCTCGGTAACTATGTGAAATTAAAAAGGCAAGAGGCCACAACTGACACTTCTTCTGGACTGCAGATCCTCCACTAAACTTACTAAATAAGCGACTAACCCAGACCACTATACTAAAAATAAGCACACAAACACATACTAAACACATGTCCACACAAACAAAATCCACACAACACAATCAGAATTCTTCGAAAATTTGTTAAAGCCCCATGGCTTATATCAAATCAAACCATATACAACGACTTAAACATTCCAATAGTAAAATCTTACATTCAAGACAAATACAAACATCATATTTCACTCATCAACTCGCAATCATCCTAATCGACTCGTTATATCACTCTGTTACTCGGTCAAAATAGGTTTAAAAAAAAGTAGTCCAGAGATCTTCAGCTTCATCAATAATACAAATTTCAAATCAAGGCTCATTATCTAGTAAGCCCAAGAAAACAAAACATTGACAACAAATTTGCCATATGCTTTGAGGTACAGTTTTAAATATTGTAAAAGGATAAATAAAAATAAAATTTGTATATATTAATTATTTTATGATCATTAATTGAACCCCCTTCTCCGAGGCCTCAGATTCCTTGAAAGATTTTGCCATGAAGAAGCACTATGAATAAGGGTGAAACGTGGGCAGAAATCAATCGATCAACAGTAAAAGATTTTTAAAAAAATCAAATTCTGAACATTGAGCACTCTAAAGTTGGTAAATTCGACTGCACATATTTTATTATTCATAAATTACAAAATTGAAATAGTAACAGTTAATTAATTAAATAGTCACGTCTCAATTGTAGATCTCTGTTAATTACTAAGTTAATTATATCGAATAATATTAGCATAAATTATAATATCAGTAATCATGATTGTATCTGTCAATTATAATAAAAGCCTTTTATTTACAAAAACCCTCAGTCATATCCTTGAGAATTTCCCGCAGCTTTCTAAAATTCCTTACAATTTTTTAATTAAAAAAAGAGTTTTTGTTTAAAAACTCTTCAAATTATTACACAATGGTTAATTATTTTTAAATAGTTATGTTTCCAAAATATCTGGTGTGTCTAGTCACACAACATATAGCCCTAAGATGGCCAGGTATGTGGTCGGAGTAGAGGGTGAAAGGGTACAGAGGAACATGTTGGAGGCGCACTTGAGTGGGGAAAAAAAAAAGTAAAGCCCAAGAAGGAAGTGGAGGTGGAGGATAAATTTCAAGAAAGGATGAAGTAAGGAGAGATGAGAGGAAGCTGGGAGACCGCGATTGGAAGATAGAGGCGAAGAACAGGAAGAAATGGAAAAGGATAACTCAGGATGGGTCTAAAAAATTCAATATGCTATATCTCCCATAGCTAAAAATACTGGTCCGATTTCGATGATATATATTTTTTTTTATTCCTCCTCCAAGAATTGAATAATGTCAAAGCGTTGGATAGAATAAATTTCAAGTTCATAAATATTCGAAACACAATAATGTATAAGAATAAAACTTTGACGTACAATCACCATTACAGTTGATAAGGTACATATGGTGCGATAGTTGAATAGGAAGGCTTTTACATGTTGAAGTTACCCCGACAGTAGCTGTCACTGGCGTGACAGAGTGAACTATCACGCCAAGCCCGTACGGTAACGACAGTAAATGCTGTCGTTTATTTTTTTTTTTTTAATTCGATATTTGGATGGTACAGAAATCTCAAATTTTGAGGAGGGGTTGGAATTTTTATTTCTTTGTCGATTACAAAGGTTTGTTATTGCAAATAATAAATCCAAAAACCTTTATATGGATTTTTTTTTTTTTTTTAATGCCTTGCTGATTCCAAAACACTACGTTTATATTCTATCTGTAAAAATGGCCGAATTTATAAGATAGAGTTAGCCCGGCTTATAAAATCTCTAATCGACCGCCATTTTAAAACGATATGACGGATGGTAATGTCGAGTTCCGCAGACCATCCTGGGGTGATCTGTCTATGATTTTGTTGCTAAATCTCAAGAAAATCGGACCATTAGTCTCGGAGAAAAGCCGCGGAGGGATGGATTTTTTTATTTTATTTGATATTTGGATTCTATGTATCTCGAAAAGTGATTCCTCTAATTTTGAGGGGTGTTCAATTTTTTTTTCCTTGGTCGATTACAAAGGTTCATAATTGAAAATAATAAACAAAAATACTAGAGCGAAAAAAACACAAACTAACACTTTCAAAGTACTACATTTAAGTTCACATAAAGGAAATAAACCTTAATAACACAATTAAATGGGGAAAAGTCATTAAGGATAATATATATTGTGGTTAAACGGTGATAAATTATCTCTTTTACCCAAAGTTTTAAGAGTCCAATTTTCTATTGGCTGGATGGATACAGACATCAGCCATTAAAAAGCTATTATTGGACAGAATGATTGAGCTGGCTGTCCAATAGGATCACTAAACGATTGATTAATGCGTCTCAACCATTGAGCTATTTTATATCAAAATGTCAACCCTTTATCTCAATGAAGAAATATACTTTTAAACCGAAACAAGCCTCGAAAAAAACTCGATTGCTTGATTTTAAGTGAAAAATAAAGTTTATTTGTATTTTAAATTATTGTTGGAGAAATAATAATAAAATCCTGAAACGATATTATATTAACTATTATTATATTAAATTATATTATGTTTTCTCTTGTGATAGTACTCTCACGACAGTGTGACAGTGAGGCAGTGTACTTGTCTACAGGTTCACAATAAACCTGGTGACAGTTGGAAAAATTGCAATTTTTGACTTGTATTGTTATTGAAATCAAGTCTTCATTTGGATTAATTAAAAAACAAAAATTAAAGAACAAACGCTATAAATATTTTCATTTTTCAGTGCATACGCCTTTGGAAAGTTGTTCTTGAACTCAACGACTCATATAATTTTTTTTTACATACGGATTTCAAAATATAAAATGATATTATCATCTTTCAACTAACACAAAAAAATAAAAAGTATGAAAAAGTTCGTGATGAAAAAGGAGGACTTTTCCCAAACAAACATACTCGTATTTGAGAATAATATCGAGGCGCCAAAAACATCATAAGGGACAAAACGATAAGATTGGTTTGGCCTTCACGGAATATTTCTGTTAAGCGATGACCGAAAATGATATTTCGCCTTTACTCTTACAGCGAGACATAAAAGAACGCGACAAAAATAATATGCGTAAACAAGATATTGAAGAAACAATGGCCTCTAGAAGGCTCAAAGAAGATAATTAAACTATAATATATAATAAAAAAAAATTTTCTACGTCTGACGTCATATTGAAAAGGTCCCTATCATTTAAAAATAAGCTTCCATTTGAGATCCAATTACATTTTTAAGTTCAAATTAATTCGAATATATTTCACTATGAATGATCATTGTACCACATTAATATCACAGCCATAAAATGAAAGCCTTCTTCTTTAGCTGATGTCATCATTATTCTAACAAAGGCAACTCATTTATAAAAAAAAAAAAAAAATAATAATAATAAAAAAATGAAGAAACTTCATTTAATTACTAATTTAATTTAAACTAAATTAATAAAAATAAATACAAAATTAAATAAATTTAAAATGATTGCTAAAAAATCTAAAGTAGGTATATAGTTTTTAGTCCTCCAAGAATTGAATAACGTCAAAATGTTGGAGAGAATCAATTTCAAGTTCCGAAATAATGCATAAGAATAATACTTTGCAATATAACCACCATTACAGTTGATAAGGTAGATAAGGTGTGATAGTTCAATAGGAAGGTTTTTACATGTTGCAGTTACCCCGACAGTAAATGCTGTCATGGTGATAACTGTCATACAGTTAATAGGATGACAGTGATTTTTTCTGTCATGGCCAAAACCGTGTAAACGGGCCTTTACTGAGCCTAAAAATCTGAAATGAGACGGTTTGAATTTTTTAGATAAATTCAAAAGAAACAAAAAAAAAAAATCTGACAAATTTTGTAATGGATAAACTGAGAATTATAATGGACATCCTCGATCATTGTGAAAATATGATTAGAAGAAGATGAACGTTGCAGAGAGCTCACAACTTGTTGCAGGGCCTCCCGACAGGTTTTAACTCGGGCCGATAAGTACCAATACTTCAACCGAGTATCGATTTTGGTTATTTTTAGTTTTAACCATCGATATTATCAACAACAATTTTCATAACTTACTTTTAATGATATATGAACGAAATAGACACAAGGAAAATCAATTTGACCGAATAGAAACTAATTCCCCATGAAAACGTAAAAAGGAAAAAATATTTCAAGGTGTAAATTTCAAGATTCAAATTTTTTTTCTTGATTTATAATTTAAAATCTGGAAAAATATTCCGTCTAATTCTTTCTCAAACTCTTCCAGTAAACATCAAAAGTTTCAAGTCAATTGTTTTAAAAAAAAAAGAAGGAATATTTCAATGAAAAACGTAGGTATTCAGAAGAGCCGAAAAATTGTATTTATTCAATACATTGTATAATAAAAAAAAATTCCTGTCAAAAATACTGTCAAGTTGAGACCCGTAAAAATCAGTTCCTTCACATTCGGGGAAAATACGACTAAAAGGTATGGAAACAGGCATATCTTTGCTACAGGCCTGTTTATTTTATATTTTTACAGCCTATTTTTTTTTCAGGCCTGATTTCGATGAAACTTCTTTTGTTATATAGGTAATTTAATTTCCTTTCAAATGCAACCTTTCAGCCCCCTAACTCAATTTGGAGGGGTTATAGAGATGCACAAATATTTGAAAAAATCGAAAACCCGAGGGAGTGGGGGAACGAAGTTAAGACCTCCAATAGATACTTCCCTAACACCAACTCAATTTAAATACAAATTCTCAATCCTCTAAATTAATTTGGTGGAGCTGTAAATATGCGCAAAACTTTAAAAAACCCGAAATTTCAGGTAAACATACTGAAATTTTGCCTCGAATTTACCCATACTTTTATGGTATCGTTCTATCTAGAAGAGAACCCCACATACCGAATTTCAGCGTATTTCACCCAAATGGGACTGCCGCTGGAGATTCTCAAATGTAGAGGGCAGGGATTATATAAACAAACAAATATATATGTATGTACATATATATATATATATATATATATATATATATATATATATATATATATATATATATGTGTGTGTGTGTATATATATAAACAAAATATTCAGTTAGACTTGTAGTTTAAAAACAAATAAAAAAGATTCAATTTTTCATCAGTTTTGAGTGTTATTGATGAAATGGCGGCATCACAGCAACGATAAAGGCAGCACTGAAAAAATAAGGAAAAATGGAGTGGAGTGATCGTCAGTTGGGCTTATGAAATCGCCTTCACTCCAAATGCTCCAGCTGTTCCAATTCAGTGTCCCATGTTCCATTTGGAGTGATAATCAAGGGCCGCCTTAACACTCCCCTCCTCGAAAAAGTGAGGGTCAATAACACCGGAGTCACTAAAAGATGCCTACCCTCCCGAAATATATCAGTTATTCTACCAGAAACGACTCGAAATGTGATGGAAAATTTTCGAGAACATCTTCGGCAATGCGTGGTAAATAAGGACATTTGGAAGATGTAACTTTTAAAACCCACTGAAATAAAACAATTTTCAAAGTATCATTGGTGGTGCTTGATCGACTGTGATGTTATTTATGATGAAATAAATAATCAGGATGCAGTGAATAAAGTATATTTTTTATTGTACAAGCCGACGTTTCGCCTCAATCCTGTGAGCCATCATCAGGGCTATTTTAGTTCCAAGTGGTGACAGAACTGACCTCAGATGATGGCTCGCACGATTGAGCCGAAAGGTCGGCTTCTACAATAAAAAATATACTTTATTGACTGCATCCTGATTATTTATTTCATCATATCTTTTCTTCTTCTTTAATTTCCTCTCGGTGACATTCAGCGTTGAATTTTCATTGTAATTTTTTAAAATAAAATTCGTTTTTTTTCTAGTCATTGGTTTGGTACAGCCCATCAATATGTGTTATAGTTATTTCTACCGTCCCTTGATAGTACTTTGATCCGATTCCCAAACTACTGTAGGTACTAAGACATTTAAGAGATGACTTCTCAATTACTAATACCATTCTTAAGCTAATTATTTCTTCATGTTTTATAGGATAATAATAAACTATGGTAAAACATTTAGTCGACATCGAGTACAACTTGGGAATGGATTCATTATTGAAGGACAGTAGGCGACTTTTTCTTTGCTATTCGCCTCGCTGGTAATAAATATTCAAAGAGAACACAGAAGGGTAGAATTGTAAAGAAATCCAGAAACGTCCCTCGAGCTAACGACAAGATAATGGGTTCTGAATATTTAACACCCTCATTTGGATTTCTTTATTTTTTCTTGTTCTATTTTTTTTTTTAAATACTTCCAAGTGGGAAATTTATGGAGATAACTCCTATGGCTACAATAAGAAGAAAGCAATAAAATAAAACATTGCAAGTTGTCTAAAAAATATTATGCCTTATCTTCCTCAGTATTGAAATTGTTATATATATGTCTTTGGTAGGAACTACCGAACGAAGAAAGCTAAGCTCAGAAATAACAAATAGGATTAGTATAATTAAAAGTATTGGCTCTAATTTACTCTAATTTTATATATGGATTAAACTTCTCAATAAAACATCTAAAGTGATATAACATAAAAGCAAAATATAACTGTTTTTATAAACCGGAGTAGAACAATTTTTCCACGAGAAATTTCTCTAGACAAATGAAAAAAATCAACGCCTTGCGTAACACTGACTGTATTACAGAGCATTTCGTTTGTCTGTCTGTTTGTTACGCGATTACGACCAAACGCGCCGTTCGAATTTGGCACAAATGTTCCTTGAAGTCAGATAAACGAAGTATGTGTAGGGATTTTTATTTTTTTAATTCTGATCCAAGATGGCGGTCGTTGCAATGCTCTCGTATCATCGAAAATCTGTTTAGGGATTGATAAATTATTTGCCACTTCTATAAATTTGTTTTATTGAAAACTAATTTCGAATGTTTTACATTCATCATCAGTTCTAAAAACACACAAAAAATTCAAAAATAAGCAATTCAAAATATAGTTTGGTATTATTATACATATTAAATTAGATGAAATGTAAATCAGTATTATAAAACATTTATGAATTATGAATTTAATTAAGACAACAAACCATCAGGATTTAAATGGATTATATCAAACAGAAAAGTTTGTACTGGTTTCTTCTCGCATTTAACTAAAAATGAACGAAAGGTAGGTAGGATGTTTATAGGTAAACGGTTTAAGGGTCAGGGTTTTTCCAGTAATACCGGTGAGTAATTGGTTTTTCTGTTATAGATGGGAATAAATTTAAGATTGGACTATTGGAGATATTTATTTGGTCATTTATTCCCATCTATAACAGAAAATAAAACAAATTTATAGAAGAGACAAATAATTTATCAATCCCTAATTAGATTGTTCCTTCTATACCATCATGCGGATGTCAACTGAAAACATGTTTGTTTCACAGTCATGACCAAACGCGTTGTTCGATTTTCTTCAAATTGAGGACTAATTTTCCTTGAAATCAAGAAAACGATGTAGTAAGTGTAGTGATTTTTAATTTTCAATTCCGAACCAAGATGGCGGTCCTATGTTAATATAGGAATTGAAATATGTACATAGTATGTGTATACAATATAATTCATTATTTAGTTTGAGGTTTTAAATATATTTTTTTTATGATATTGTAAATAAAGAACGTTAAATAATTAAAAAACAAATTATTTATATTGTAGATAGCTCCTCCTTACGAGAAGATTATGATGCCTGCTAACTCCGGAAATAATGTAGACTTCTCAATGAGAATAAAATAATAATCCTTCGGTACAATAATAATTCATAAAAAAAAAGAATTGATGCCAACATGAAACTAAAAACTCTGAACAAACGAATGAAGCTAAAACTTAGACATAAATTAAATATATACACATACTTACTTAAACATGTGATTACAGACAAACACCTCACAGATATACGGTACTACAAAAAAGACTCACTTATAAAAAAATTATTATTAAAAAAATATTAAGCTAAGTAGCTCTTCCTTACGTAAATAATATAAATTACAACAACCAATATTCGACAAACACATGTGGTCTTCCTATCTCCTCTTCCATCATAAATTATACGGACATGCCAACAGACTAATAAAAGATAACTACAGTTGACGCGTAACCATCAATAAAAAGGCGGATGAGAGATCTTCTTACGGTAATTGAATCAACTTTGAGAAGAGGATTATTTTATAATCTTATTAATCATAGAATAATTACAAGTATTGTCTCTAATTAGAGATTTACTCTAATTTTATATATTTTTGATATAAAAAGTGACCTTCAAGATTTGTCGCCAAATCCTATTTGGTCAATTTTATATATTGATTAAATTTCTTGATAAAACCCCTAAATAGATATAATATAAAATCAAAATACAAATGATTTTATTTAACAATTTTTTTTTTCACGTTTATTTCATAAATAGTATTAAAGTCATTTTTATAATTGACACGGGATATACCCTAGTGCAATATATTTTTTTTTTTAATTTATTAAAAACATAATATATTTTATTTATTGGTAAAAATAAACAAGAGAAAAAGAAACCTACACTGTTTTTTTTTTTTTTTTTTAATAAAATAAAACACAGAATATGTTATGGTATATTGTATCATGATCAAAGAAGAATATGTTTAGTTATCTTATTTTTGTATTTGCTGGTGGTAGCTTTTGTATATTTACCTATTTCAGTTATTAAAGAGTTTAGAGAATAGGGATTGAAAGAAGCTATGAGTAAATTTGTATATCTTTTATGTATGTACTCTTTTATGGAGGGGAAATCTAATTCTGAATCCATCTTTGTTATTTTGGTATAATATGAATAATTATTTATAATTCTGAGGAATTTATTTTGAAATATTTGTAAAATTTTTTAAGTTTAAGTTTGTTGAACTAGTGAAACTTCAAATGGTATAAACATGAGTTAGAATTTGTCTTTAGATGTCATCGAAGTGCTACCAATGGGTAGTTCCTTCTCACGTCATTATCAAGTGTCATGTACATTTTATCATATTTACTTGTTGTATAATCTTATACAGTTGTAAATTTTCTGTAAATAAAAAAAAAAAAAAAAAAAAAAAAAAAAATTTGTCTTAAAACTGATTTGTATAAAATTAATTTATTTCTGGGAAAAAGTTTTGATTTTTCATTAAAATATGGAAATTTTTGTACAACATTTTCCGGCCATTTTTCTATTTTTGAATTTATATTTCGATTAATTAGGAGTTTATTATCGAGTGTTACTCCTAAGTATGTAATGGAATTGGCAATAGGAATTTAGGCATTATTTAAGATTATGTTTAGTGGTAGTATAGAGCGACGTTTTGTTAAAATGATTGCAGATTTGAACAATTTTTCGACAAGAAACTATTTAAGACAGATGGAAATAATCAACACCTTGCGTAACACTGACTGCACCCATCAACCATCAGACAAGAGCGAGCATAAAAAATTTCATTATGCGACATTTGAGAATGTGATTTTTCACCTCGAAACCAAAGAGGTGATTGATATCTTTACTATATTCAACTTCAGGTAGAAAGATAATTATGGTTAAAAACAATATTCATAAAGGTTAACTAAGAAGTAAGTATTTTATTTTTTATTTTTTTATTCATAAATATTTATATACCTAATACCATCTCGAATAATCTATCATTAAATGAATTAACCAGATATATTATTTTGAAGTTACAGTGAAATATGCAGTTGGTTTTTATAATAAGAAAAACGTTTTTTGACAAAGTATTTATATACAGATTATTAGATATAGAAAAAGACCTGCATTTTGGAGATGTACCATATAGAAAGGTAAATTTTAAATTTATTAAATTAAGGAACTTGTTAAAATGTAATAAAAGAAATATTATTGTTATCTTATAATGTTTTTAAAAATTGTAGTATTGAAAATTGACTTTGATATAACACATTACAGTATTGGTCCTGATGATGGGTAAAGAACCCCAAAACGTTGATCATGGAGTAATTTGGTCAGTAATAAATCTAATAATAATAAATAATAGTAATAAATCTTATTAAAACGAAGACTTTTTTCACTACCATTCAAGATCTATCATTTAATGAATTAACCAGATACATTATTTTATAAATTAAAATTATTTGGTCATCGCTGCTTCGATACAGACTAATGCCCCCATTAGACAGCAATGCCGCTCCCACTTGCGCTAATAGTCCATTAACTGTAACTTATTGCGGCGTGCGCGGTCCTTGCGCAGTTGTATTTAAAGTCGCCTCTTTAATTAGTTCCACTTTGGTAGAATGTTTACGGTCCTAGTCTCCAAGGGACAGTTATAGCAATTCTCAAGACACAGAGTACCCTTTGTAAGACAAAGAAATAAATTCCGACGATAATTCATTTAGAGTTCGTTATCGCAGGTATTTTAAATCATATTTCAATATACTTTTTACTTCCTTGTACGAAGTAAAGGAAGTATTGTAATCGCGAAAATTTTCGGTTTTCAGATTTCAAAGGAAATATCCATTTTGACCATCCCTGAATCCATTTTGACTAGTTTCGTCGTGGCGGCTGTATGTAGGCTCGTTCATATTTCGCATAACTCAAAAACGGTTAGCCGTAGAAAATTGAAATTTTGTATTTAGGATTGTTGTAAAATCTAACTGTGAACCTCCCTTTTTGGTCACTGCTTAATCACCGGAAGTAGTACTTTACTTGAAGGTCATAAAAATTATATTAAAATACTTTGTAAAACTTTTATAACTTATATATTGATTTAAATAGCATACTAAATTTTGGTCTAAATTGGAAAACCGGAAGCGGTACTTTACTTGGAGTTCATATTAGACTTTCATCAAAAATTATATTAAAATATAACGTAAAACATCTCAAATTTGGTAAATAGGACTTTTATATTGATGTGAATGTATTTACTATATTTTGGTTAAAATTGGTGAGCCGAAAACGGTACTTTACTTGAAGGTCATAATAAGCTTACATCAAAAATTATATTTAAATTAAATACATAAATCATATGTTTCGGTAATAAAGGTTACAAACGCAATTTGGTTTCCAATCCAATTAAACATTTTTATTACTTGTTTTAAGTGTTAAAATTTAGTGTAAAATACTGGTTTTTCTCCCTATTTGTGTGTGTGTGTGTCAATAGATGGATGTCGCGACGCCGAGTGTCGTTTATGAGACACTACAATCTTCGGAAACTAGTAACCAAATTCAGGATCACTTTTTGAGTCACCGATTTATAGTTTAATAGGTGTACAAGGAAGTCATGTATTGTCCACATCAGATATTTTTTTTCATTCATCAACAACTTAATAATCTATTCCTGTCCTATCTTTTAATTTATATTTTTCCTTAAATCAACGGTTCGCAAATTTCAGCATATTTGCGGATATAAGAAAAATATTATATCCAATGATAACATTTCCAAAAAATATTAAAATAAAAATGAGTCTTTATTTTTTTGTAATTATGGAAGAATTTTATTTTAAAAATAAATTTAATTTAGTGTATGAAGTCAATATTCTTCCGTTTTATAATCTGTTTTATTAAAAACGATTATCACATTTTTATACTAATATCCTTATTGACGTTTCAGAGAATTCCCCCATCCTCAGGACAACTCATTTATTGTCTTAATTCTCCACTCTTTTAGAAACATCATCCATAAAATTTAATTTGATATTGTCTTATAACAGTCACAATTTTTTTTTAAAACTTAATAAAAACAGTGTTATATTATATTGTCTTATAATAGTCATTTTTTTTTAAATGAATAAAAAGAGTGTACAATCTGCATTTACTATCATTGTCACAATGCCTAGGCGTAAATAAAATAAAATTTGATTTTATGGATAATGTTACTAAAAGAGTGGAGATTAAGAGCATAAATGGGTTGTCCTGAGGATGGGGAAATTCTCCGAAACGTCGATAAGGATGTTAGTGTAAAAATATGATAATCATTTTTAATAAAACAAAATATAAAAAGGAAGAAAATTAAATTCACACCCAAAATTAAATTTATTTTTAAAAATGTGTCTTTTTTTCCCTTTGGTACAAAAATAAATTTTACTTCGTCAACGGAGTGCTTCGCTAATAGTAAATTTAGATACCAGTTAAGCCTTCTTTCTTTGCATAACTTCCTTTCTAAGACAACTATCTTGCCAAGTTTAGAATTTTGAATTTTTTTTTAACATTTTGATTTGTTTTACATTCTTTCAATAGCGTGCACTTATTCGTAAGTTAATTGTTATGTCAATAACTAAAGGTTATTGTAAGGCGCATGTGCACATAAAGATTCTTTCTTAAGTTGTTTGCCTATAATATTTTAAATACATTTAGTATTTTAGTATAGTTAATTTCTTAATAATAAATACAAAATACCAACTAAACTTTACTGTAAGAAATACATACTGAATATTGAGATTCCGTAATAATTTAAAAATCTAATCCATCACGTTTTGGTAAGGTAGATCTAATCATGAATTTCAAACACTCGTTTCGTCTCCTTTCATCCTTCGCGTCAGGTTGGGTTATTTCGAAAATACAAGATTTTTATGCGAAAGTAACAATTATTGTAAAATCCTTGAGGCAACTCTCAGGCCTTTTACCAGCTTCGAGGCCGTCCATTTAAATTCGGATTTTTTAAAAGAAAGTTGTGAATTTCTGTTTCACAATGCTTTCATGGAAAATTTACTGTATAAATAAGATACTGTCGATTAATAATATATTGTAGAGACCCGTGGCAATTTACAAGAAAGCTGTTGACAGAGGCTTTGGTTTGGGATCGAACTCTTGTCGCACAAGAATATTCTGATAAATAATAACAGAAAACTTCCCCTCTCCTCTCCCCTCAAAAAAGCAATATATAATGACTAGTATACCCGAGCGAGAACTCTCGCTTTAGATGTCAATGCTTATTCTAATCCCTAATACATTCGAGGTGCAAGCGATATTAGGGAAACAATATAATATTACCAAAAAAGTTTATTTAACATACAGATTTGGTGAAGCTACATAGTTTGTAATGACTATGTTGAAGTTACAGTTCATACTTAATAAGTAATTAGCTTATCCTATTGGAAAACATCTCTTCAATTTAACAGTTAGGCAATTAGATTGCCATTTTCAATGTGTAGTATTTATATTTAGCAGTGCCCTTTAAGGTTGGACATGGGAAATAATATATAATTTCCCACTCATTAAAAGTGTTTGTAAATAGATTCAAATTGATATAAAGTTGCCATGACAACGACACGTACGCAAGATGGCATAAGATCTGTGCGGACCTATATCGTGCGTTATCTCGAAAACGGTAAGTTTTTAAGCTTTAAAACGCTGGACCAATACGCTCCAAGGGAGCGTATATGATTTTGATGTCCGCGTCAAAATCTTTAAAACCTAACTTATTCCGTCTCGATCCGCCGACTCTCAGTCGTCAAAGTTTTGAAACCCTCCAGTTTTTTCATCACTTTTATTTAAGCCCTAATAAGAATTTAACAATCGAAATTAGGATTCGTCACTTCTCTACGAAATTCCTTTTCTTTTGATACCTCATTCATCAAAATCCATCGTTCCTGAGAGCCGGAAAAGGGATCTATACTACCGTAATAATATATAGTAGTGAGTAGTGATAAAAAGGTTATAATATTACCTCTCTTTTGGATTATAATCAGGAATGGTTAGGAATAGTAGTCATGCATAAAACAAGGTGAAAACCAAGAAAGAAAATACGATTCTTACAGGAATAATAGAGTAGGGGAAGAAGGCATGGTGCCAAAGAGGGTTGTAATCAACGGGAAAAATATAAAACATAATTTATTTAGCCTTAATTTATTTATTAAATGCTGAATTTTGTTCTTTATATATGTGTTTTCCTTTACTTATTTTTTTTTCCTTCTATCCTTCAGTCCTGATGATGCCTGAATTGGCGAAATGTCGGCAAGCGATTTGTTTTCTGTTATTTTTGAGGCTCTTGATTGGAACTTTCCGTTTATGTCCTTTATTTATTATTTATATAGCATTATTTATTTATGGTCCTCACAATAAAGTTGTCTTCAGGTATTTTGTATATTCTCTATCCGATTTTCATAAAATATCTATTCATGTAACTTAAAAATAAACACAGGGCAAGCTATACAGTACCCGCATTACTGAACGGTCATGAAGGTTTAGCGGATCTGAACGACAGGCACGGTAGGACTCACTTAAGGTTTTTGAGCTAGGCTGTATATAAACATATACAGGCACACGGACACATGTATCAACAAACGCACACACACAACATTCTGCGAGATATAGTTATAAGGACTAATAGGACCATAAAAACGTGTATTTACGTTGAAAACTCGGATTCGAAATTTTTCACGATATCAATGCCCCTTTCCCTTACAATGATTGAGAAAGGAACAAAACTTTAAAATCCCTCAAAAGCCAGTAAATTGCTAACCAGTCAACGTTTCATCAATTCAGACATCATTAATTAATTCGTTATTATAGTATGAAGTTAAACAAAACATGTAGCTATAATTAAACATATTATTAATTTGCTAGTAGGTATATTAATCTCAAGGAGTCTCCTAATTAAAAACTTGAGTTTTAATGATGTTTTTATTTGGAATTTTAAATAATTAATATGAAATAAAAATAAACTTGTTTCATTAAATTTTGTTACAATCTAAAATAAATTAGTAATTCCCTAGTCTGGAGAAAAGTATCCTTTTCATTTTATGGCAAATGACTTGAAATTAAGTTGATAATTTTTGGGCTAATAATACCTCAAACTTTTATTATGTAATTTCGGAACGATATTATAATTTTCGGTTTTATCTACTCCGAAGCAAATCTTGTTTTTCTTTTTTAACGAAATAGTACCATAATTATTTTAATTATAAAATTAGTAAAATAAAATAAATTAAACTTAAAATTATTTCATTTATTAGTCCTTTAGGTTATTAGCATATTGGAAGAAAGGATTTTAAATTTACTATAGCAAGATTTGTTTCATTTTATATTTCCAAGATAAATTTCATTAATGAGTTTTGTACCGTTCTTGCAATTTTTTATGCATTATTCAATGGTATAATTGGACTCTTGAAGTCCAAAACTGTATACATAAGAGTGGAAAAAGGTAAAATTTATGAGCTATTTTCAAGAGAAATCATGTCTTCTTATGCACAATTTTATAAATGTTATAACCGACCTTCTACCTCTGAGGTACAGATTTATTTTAATTACAATTAAATGTTATAAACTAATAAATTGAATAAATAATGAATCATAAGGTCATACGAATCAAAAACATACACATCTCCTTCGTCTACCAGACTTCCTGAACGCACATGATTCAGTTGACAGAGAAACGCTATTCGATATACTAGTGTAATATGGAGTAGATCTGAAAACACTCACTTTTATTAAGTTGGCTTTCACAGAAGATGGTTTGGCTCTTCAGCGGAAGAAGCGATTGTTCAAATAAATTAACTAAAAGAAATAACTGAAATAACTTAAAATTTGAAATAGATAAGATTTAAACGGAATAGAATTTAGAAAACGTATTAACACTAGAAAGGCCCTAGTGGGTGAAATACCACACCGGCGATTAATTTACTAAAGAAAGAAAAGCACTTGGATAAGGAAGAAAGAGAAGAAAGGAGTAAAAATAAACGATATTTGCATTGTTCTTAGCTGGCCTATTTATAGAAAAGAAAACAACTCAATGAAGTGTATTTATAAATACAAATTTAGAAATAATTTATGTATTATTTTTAAAATACAACTACTGTTACAGAATCTGAGAATCAGGAAAGCATATCATGAAGAAGAAAAATTATGTCTGAAGATGAATGCGACTTGTTAAGATAATCAACTAATGAAGCTGGGCCTAAGGACATTAAGAGTAGAGATTAAGAATTTAGTACAATTTCGCTGACAACTCCATTGGATATTTTAGGTCTTCAAATCATGTACTTGTGTACTTGTGTAATTATGTATATTGATGAGGGACTTAATTATTCATCCACTAGTAGCTTATAGCATACGGTTCCGAGTTTCCACACTTGATATAAAAATATAAATTAACTTTAATTTATATCATGTATATATCATATATATATATATATATATATATATATATATATATATATATATATATATGATAAGTAGTGTATGTAAATAATTAGTGTAAATAAACAATGTAAGACTATATAAACCCTTGCAAAAGATAAATAAAGTCAGTATTATCCAAGCATCCGTGTTGTTCACTTCTTGCCTTATTCTTTCTTTTTTTTACGTTTTAATTTCTCAAGTATTTTAACTGGTGCCGAAAGCCGGGAAAAAGTAAGTGCACGTTATTAACGGTCGCGAAAAAAAAAAAGAGAGAAAAGAATTTTTAAAATCTCATGGTTTTGCGACCAACTCAGTTAGACAACGTCAGTCAACTTCACGGTACGCCCGCAAACAGTCAAGGTCAAACAATGGATCCTTCAGGTCAACCTATGGACCAGAATAGTGGCTCAGGCGCTAATCCAGGGATTGTGCAGGTAGTTAACAATGATCCTCAATTAATGCAATTAGAATGGGCGAGAGTGAAAACGGCTACTGCCACATATCTGAAAAACACCGTCTCAGAGCTGGAGAGATTCGGCGGAGAACTAGGGCACCTTAATCACTTCCTGAAGAGAGGCAACCAGATCCACAACCTGATCGAGGCAAGGATCACGGCTGGGTGGGTAGATCTTTTGGACGCCACCGAACTGAGAGCATCTTTGGTAGGAAGAGTCAGAAGGAATGTACTCAACGCTATACAAGCGGATGAGTTGACTTCATGGGAAGAGGTTACCAGAAGACTAAAAAAGGCGTACGGAGGAGGGCGTTGGACACCAGAAGAAGACGTTTATCGTCTCTTCACTGAAAGCAGACGATCCGGGCAGTCGGATTATAGCTTCGCAGAAATTATGTTGAATCAGTTCACGGCAATCTCGGAAAAGTTGATTGAAACCGTAGGACATGCCGAGGCGGCCCAACAGCTGTCGATCTATGAGAAGGTACTAAAAGTACAACTAGGAAGAAACCTAAAGGCCAGAGAAAAACTAGCTTCCGAAAAGTCTTTTGTCGAGTGTGTCCGTGACGTAATGGACAAGGGTGCCAGAGAGGAAGAAGAAGCTGACGAACTACAGTGGCGACAAGTGCCGTTCAGGAACAGGAGGAGCAGTAATAGAGACCGAAATAGAGAACGGTTCGACCCCAGGCCTCATCCGTCATACCCGTCAAGGGTTGAACACCGAAGGAGTCCTAGAGATGGTAAAGATGTGCAGAGAGGCTCTAAACCTCGAGGGCCTCGAAGAGAAGAAGGCCGTAGATGCTACGAATGCAACCGCTCAGGGCACATCGCAGCTAATTGTCCCGCAGTTAAATGCTTCGAATGTGGCGACAAAGGTCACGTTGCTAGAGCGTGTCCCTGGATGTTCAGGCGGAACCCAGCCCCAGAACCGATGGAGGTAAACACACATAGAACAAGACGACATAGCGACTCGTCAACGTCAAGTTCTGAAGACCACTCCGAGAAGAGTTCTTCAGATGAAGAAGACGAACAGAGGCCCAGCTGGGCGAGGATAGCGGGAAGATCAAGCTTGCAGTCAAATCGGAAAAACAAACCCAAAAAGTCAGGCGCAGAAAAGGAAACTGCTATCTGAGGAGGCGAGGGCAACCCAGGCAGAGTAGAGTCAGTAAATAGTGTTTGTGGAGTGTGGGAGAGGTTGCCCATAGTGCAGGGGTGCAGCGACGGATTTAGGGCGCTAATTGATACTGGGAGCACCAGTACCTTGGTCAGTAGAGGGGTGTTGAAGGAGCTGGACAAAGGCTTCGCACATAAGGTATGTAAATGTTCTGTTATCACTCTGAGCGGTCCTTGTAAAGTGTTGGGAGAGTATATATGGGATCTGGAAAATCTCACTGGGGTGAAAATGAGCGCGGTCGTACACGTATTAGAAAAGTTGACTAATCAATACGACATTTTAATTGGGTACGATGTTTTGGATAAGGTCGGGTTCCAGATGCAGGGCAGTCAGGGAAGTTGGTTAATGACCTTGGGGTCGAAATCATATCACCGGGAATTTAAAATGACGGGAAAGGAACTTCGTGTAGAGATGGTGCGTACAGAGTTACCAAGGGCGGAAGCATTATTATCCGAATACACAGATATATTTTATAAGGAGGGCTGCCCACTACCGGCCACCGGGATGACTAGACATGAAATAACACTTAAAGAAAATAAAATTTCCTATACGAAAGGCCGGAGATATCCCCAGTCAATGACGTCGATTATTAATGATCAAATTGGTGACCTCCTTCGTCAAGGGATCATACGTCATAGCACGTCACCATTTAGCAGTCCTTTGTGGGTCGTGGAAAAAAAGAGGTTGAACCCACAAGCAGACCCCTCTTACCGACTGGTAATTGACTACAGGAAACTAAACGAGAATACCGTAGAGGAGAGGTATCCTCTCCCTAGACTCGAAGATATGTTAGATCGTCTGGCGGGAGCTCGTATTTTTTCTACACTCGACCTAAAATCCGGGTACCATCAAGTGCGGATGCGAGAGGAGGATATCGAAAAAACGGCATTCACCTTCGGCAGAGGACATTACGAATTCACCCGAATGCCGTTTGGGCTTAGAAACGCGCCTCTTACGTTCCAGCGCCTGATGGATGAGTTCCTCCGTGGGCTAGGGGAAGAGTATTGTCAGATATACATGGACGATCTTATCGTCTTTAGCTCATCTCCATCGCGCCATGTAGCTCACCTCAAGGATGTCTTTGAGCGCATCCGCGAATTCGGGCTTAAATTATCGGAAGAGAAGTCCCAGTTCTTTCGTACAGAGATAAAATTGTTGGGTCACCTTATCTCGGAACGGGGAGTCAAACCAGACCCAGCCAGAGTCGAAGCCATCTCCCGCGTTTTACCACCCGCTAATCAAAAAGAGCTTAAGAGTTTCCTCGGAATGGTGAATTATTATCGAAAATTCCTACCGAACGCAGCTGATATAATCGCACCACTTACGCAACTGTTGAAGAAGGGTCGGTCATTCATTTTTACCGATGAGCATATGATGAGCTTCCATAGGTGCAAGGAAGCCCTTACTGCGGAACCAGTGCTTGCATTCCCAAATTTTCAAACGAAATTCGTAGTGACGACCGACGCTAGCGAAAGGGCGCTCGGGGCGGTATTATCGCAGGATATCGGGGATAGGCCGGTAGCTTTTGCGAGCAGACAACTATCCGACGCAGAGTCAAGGTATAGTGCGCTCGAACGGGAACTTTTAGCTATCGTCTGGGCAATTGACCACTTTCGGCCTTATGTATATGGGAGGCGGTTTACGCTCCGTACAGATCACAAACCGCTATTATGGACGGACGGACTAAAGGAATCGTCAGCCAGAATCGGACGGTGGAAAGAAAAACTACGCGCGTACAGCTTCGATATCGTACATCAAAAAGGATCACAAAATGTCGTTGCGGACTGGTTGTCTCGGGTCCTGTATACGAATCCGCTTCAGCAAGCGGGTCCCTCCGGAGACACTGCCGGGGAAGAGACGTTGCGTGATGAGGAGGATACAGTAGATGCGGATGAGATTCCCGAGGAAATTCGACATACCCCCCTCAACGAGATGGACACCATAGTGAACCGACACACGCGCCAGGTCATCTGGAAAACCCGTACGGAAGGAATGTCGAAGTATGGTCGCCACAGTATTGTAACCGTTTGGACAGTTCCCTGAGTGCCACCGGCGGATGTCGCCCGCATTCTTAACATGAGTACTAAACCGGGCAAGACATATTACCTTTATGTAGGAAATAAAACGGTTCTAGACCGAATCAAGCATCTATTAGAAACAGAGCGCGTAGGAGCTGATAGGAACTTAATATTATGCTCAAAAATGGTAGAAACTGTTAAGGAACCAGACCGTCAAAAAGACTTAGTTAAGGCTTATCACGAAGGGAAAACCAATCATCGAGGGGTACCAGAAACTCTCGCCGCGTTGAGCCGCAGGTATTACTGGCACCACATGCGCCGAACGATCCGGGAGGTGCTGCAAAATTGTACAATATGCCACCGGGCGAAGTACGATAGACACCCCATCAATGTCCATCCCGAAATGTCACATACCCCGAATTCGCCACTGTTAGAGGTACAGGTAGACATTTTTACTTGGGAAGGCTCGCAATGGTTTACTATTCTTGACAACTTTAGCAAGCTAGCCATGGCTTACCCGTTATCGAACAAAACAGCTGACGCCGTTTGGGAGGGTATGCTCAGTTGGATATCATGCTACGGAGTACCGCACAACATTACGTCGGATGGTGGGAGGGAATTCAAGAACGCTCGTACAACTACGGAATGTTCAGACTTAAATATAAAATGGCATTTTAACTCCCCCGGTAACCCACAAGGACGAGGTGCTATCGAACGTCTCCATAATACATTAGGGGAACACCTTCGGTTATTTCAGTTACATAAGGGATTAGGAGCCACCGCAGCAATGCCTAGGGCAGTAGTGGCTTACAACAACACAATACATTCCGCTACAGGTTTTACACCGGTGGAAGTGGTATTCGGTCATCCGTTACGGAATAGGGGAGATATCCTTACTACCGCGTACACACATCTGCGAGATGCAGCAACCCACAAACGGAGACAGTTAGCTGAGATCTCACAAAGGGTGTATACTAGGCTCACAAAAGAAAAAATTTCGAGGGCAAATCGGGAGTGCGTAGCGGTACCGGATGAATCTCACAGAATCTCATTAGGTATGACGGTATATTGCCGACCACAGTCCAGCCGTCGAAAAGGGGATCAGCGCTTTGAAGGACCTTTCAGAGTGGTAGCGCTACGAGAGCATAACATAGTTTCTATCCAGGAGATGACAGGTGCACAGAGGATAAGACACACCCACATCCGGCACCTTCGCATCCCTCTTAATCCAGGCAATTCGGAAGTGTAAATAACAAAATTATCTTTTCTTGATGCCGTTGTCCTTTTAGTATAAGTAGTTCTATCACTAAGTAGAGAATTACATTATTGTCAAACCATTGTGAAAATTCTGGTGTATTTGTATATATGATGTACATACAAGGTCTTATTGTTTAGTTGTAAAGTTAGAGAATAGTTTAGTTGTTTAGTATGTGTTAGTTTTGTTGTCAAAAAGTTATTTTATTTTGTCTTTAGTTTTACCCAGAGTTCACTTTGTGAACTGGGGCGGAGGTGATAAGTAGTGTATGTAAATAATTAGTGTAAATAAACAATGTAAGACTATATAAACCCTTGCAAAAGATAAATAAAGTCAGTATTATCCAAGCATCCGTGTTGTTCACTTCGTGCCTTATTCTTTCTTTTTTTTACGTTTTAATTTCTCAAGTATTTTAACTTATATATATATATATATATATATATATATATATATATATATATATATATATATGACTCAAACTTCCAACGAGTAATCATGTAGTTGTCTATTATATTTTCATTAATTTGCCTTTCGTGATATTTTGCAAGTTTGCTTATTCTCGGCTATTGAACACAACCATAGAAGGGAAGTATGGAAATGGTGGAAATATATATATATATATATATATATATATATATATATATATATATATATCATAAAGGATTAGAATACAGTATTTCCTTTTTTCTCCCTACTCCCCAACTGTGGGTGAATCTTCGATTAAATTAACATTGTAAGTACAAATTATTTTGCAGTGATGGCAGATTTAACAAAAATACTTTAGAGTACTATTAATTGATAGGATATGTAATTATAAAAAAAAAAATTTTAGCAAATAAATAAAAATACAACCCCGTCTATAATTATTGTTTATTTTCCCAATCTGATGAACTGCCTTGGAAGAAAATACATATGCTCAGTTTTAAGAAAAAAATTAATAATGCATCTTTTTAGAAAATAAAACTTTTAAAAATTACCATTACACTATGTTGTTAGAAATTATACATTATTTCATTCATAAAACTAGTTTCCAATGTTATACATTCATCCTCAGTTCAAGGTTTAAATGGATTATATATATATATATATATATATATATATATATATATATATGGATTACATACGGATTATAAGTATATTGGTATTTTTTTAAACGTTGTTTGGTTTTATTCATCCTTAATTCAGCCCAGACAAGGTCTTTAGACCACAAGTGATATTATAAATTCTTGGTTGCTTGGGCATATTCTAAGATACGCCTCTTAAAAATTACAGCACGTCGAGACAATAAATAACTTAGCAGTGAGATAGGAAACAGCAATTCCAAGGAGACAAATAAATCCTTGTTCTGATATAGGATTGCATTTTGAAAACTTACAAACCAGCTTATATTACAAATCGTAGCAGTCAGTAAAAAAATTGAAATTCAAAGCAGTATCCTCGAGAGAGAGAGAGAGATTATATAATACAATGTTAATTGCTGGGGAAGTTCATAAGTAAAATTAACGAAATGGGTTTTTTAAAAGCGTTTCTTTTAGGGAATCACTGACAATCACTGCACCCCAACGGGTCCCAAATTGGTTAGGCACTATTCTAAAATTACAAATATCCAGATGGACATATTTGTCTAAATATTAACTATTAAGTCCATAATAAACTATACGTTAAACATTTTTGATAAATCTAATTAATTTAATTAATATGGCTTTAAATATTTTTTGTTGTGTGGTGTGAGTATTTTATGTGGTGCTGATCAGCTGTTTGAATATAACCTTTCTAAGCAGGTGTTACCTCTATTTCCTCTCATAGTGGAATAAATTATCCAGACTATTGGGGTGAGATATACTGCTCAGAAATAAACAAATCTCATCAAAAACTGTAAGGTAACTTTCAGTCCTTGTCAAAAGGTAGGACCTAATGCCCGACCACAAATTTGTTAG
The DNA here is from genome assembly GCA_948150685.1 of Rhaphigaster nebulosa. Classification (NCBI taxonomy): domain Eukaryota; kingdom Metazoa; phylum Arthropoda; class Insecta; order Hemiptera; family Pentatomidae; genus Rhaphigaster; species Rhaphigaster nebulosa. The sequence continues at coordinate 139,762,311 of OX411309.1, read as the reverse complement.
TTGTCTTTTTAAAAATTATTATTATTATTAGTAGAACAATTACATTTTTTTTCAAAGCGCTTAAAGCATTTTTATAAAACAAAATATTCCAAAATGAAAACAAGATCAAATTTTCATTTCTGGAGCTTATTGATTCAAAGTCAAAAGGTTTCTTAAAAAAAACGATTAAAAAAAATTAGGGATTGATAACTTATTTGCCACTTCCAAAATTTTGTTTTGTTGAAAACTAGTTTCGAATGTTATACATTCAACTTCAGTTCTAAAAAAAAAAAATCAAAAATAAGCAATTCAAAATATAGTTTGGTATTTTATACATATTAAATTAGCTGTAATATAAATCAGTATTATAAAACATTTATGAATTATGAATTTAATTAAGACATGTATTTAGTTGATTTCTTGTCTTAATTAAATTCATAATTCATAAATGTTTTATAATATTGATTTCTATTACATCTAATTTAATATGTATAAAAATACCAAACTATATTTTGAATTGTTTATTTTTGAATTTTTGTGTGTTTTTAAAACTGAAGATGAATGTATATCATTCGAAACTAGTTTCCAATAAAACAAAATTATAGAAATTGTAAATAATTTATCAATCCCTAATTAGATTGATCCTTCTATACCATGATGCGGATGTCAACTAATAAAAAAAATGTTAGGCGATAGGAGAAATGTATTGAAGCTAATTCTATTGTTGAATTATTTAGTGTGTCTATTAATTTGGACTGATATTTGAGAATTCTGGGTCATTTTTTTTAATGGAAGATGTTCAACTATTAAAAGTTATTATTTTATTCAGTAATTATATAAAATCATTATTTATCTCTATTAAAATATTAATTTACACCTGTCAACAGTGAGTCGCCTTTCGGCAAATGTGCCCGGTAGCACCTCTTGTCAGTCTTGAATCTCTTACCTTTGATAGTCAAGAAAGGCGATCACTCATCCAGCACCTTTTTAGTCTCCTCCTCGTAGTCATGGGGATGTCTGCCGTAGCCATATCTCTAATCAGTATGTTGATATGTCCGTGTAAGTCTTATAAAATCTTTGATAAAGAGTTTGATATGTGCGTCGACCATTGGTAAGTTTATGTCTGTATGTAGGGTTGTTTAGTGACGTACCAAGGTGCATTTGTAATGAGCAGTAATATTTTTGACTGGAAAGTTTTAAGTTTTTGTATGTGGGTCTTTTTGGCTATGCCGAATATCTGTGAGGAGTACGTCCATATGGGTTTAAGTATGTGTATAAGAGTACTTACTTATTTGAATACACTGTATTTAGTTTCTGTCTTGTCTGAAGATTTGGAGTGAGTAAAGTAGTTTGAGTAGTTTGTTAAGGGTCTATTGTTTCATTTTAATATGCAGATCCCATGTTATTTTTCTGTCGAAGATAAGTCCAAGAAAGAGTACGGTGTCCGTCTGAGGAATTTGGTTATTTTCGATATAAACTGGAGAGTAGGTATTTCTTCTGAGGATAAATGCTATATGCTTTGAGTTGTGGCTCTTTCATTCTGGATGTGTGATATATCCCAAACCGATATAAGTAAAATCTCGATTTAATGGCTAACTAATATATCCAAAACGTAATAAAATCAAAATATTAAATCTTATCACATAAAGGTAGAATTTCTGTCGAATCATTTTTTAAAATATATCACCGCTGACTTTACAGAAACTTGATTCTCAAAGGCTCCACTCAACTCGATCTTCGAGATCATCCATCATCATCCAGTCATTAAGGATCTGTTCCAAATCTTCGAACACCATCTGTACGCTCTGACGTTGAAGAATCGACGACAGACTCCCTTTGAATGAAAAAAAATGTATTAATTAAAAACCAAACCATTAATTACCTTCGAAGTGAGATAAAGGTAGCCGATAAGAATAGCCTATATCGATACTTTAAATTAAAATCGAGTTGAATGCCGTAGGGTGAAACTTCTGTAAGGTTCCCTGCTTCCTCTTGCAGGTGAAGTTTTGTAATTAGTTTGTATAAGATTAGTTAGTAATTGTTTCTAGGACACTGAATTGTGAAGGCTGGTAAAGAACCTACGGAGTTCTGTTCTACAGGTAACTTTAAATATATTTAGCGAGAGAAAATTAATTCGGAAAATGCTGTCAAGAACGATCGTCAGCTTTCGCAGAACCTCTGAAATGCGTTTTCTACTTAACAGTTCAGTGTGCTGGCAAATCGTTTAACAAAGAACTTGTCAAGTGTTTGTGAAGTTTGAAATATGAAAGTACAGATGAACAAATGGGGCATCTACACACATGGCAAGCCGTTTGACGAATCGTTGGCGAATCGATTTAATTAAAGAGTTCGACAAAATTTATTTAAATTAAAAAGATTTTACCACGTGTAAAAATATGAAATGAAGAAGTGAAAGAGAATGGAATGGGATCAGTCAGGGGTCTACACAGGATTTTGTTTCGCGGAGAAGGGGGAGGGGAAATTTAATAATAAGAACGTAAATCTTAATAATTGCCAAATTTGATCCAAGTTTTAAGGATAAACATGAAAATAGGATAAAAAATAGGTATTGTTAAAATTACCGAAAATATTTCTGTAAATAAAAATCTTATGTGGGTGAGTATGAAAATTACATTTTTTCGTACGTTTCAGAGGGGAATATATTCTCCACGATTCGTGCTCTTTTCAAGTACGAAGATTAGTTTTGAAGACGAAACTTTTGAAAAAATAAATTAATCAGCAAATGCTGTTTTTAAAAGTACTGCTGGATACTATTCTTCCTCATGCGTCATATATTATTGGTACCTATAATTATTAGCTCATTTGTTGGTTGTCGAGGTTGGCAGGTGCTAAATTAATATTTTAAGAGAGAAAAAAAAACTCAGAAACATCAAAAATGTAGATTAAAATGTTTTTTTTTTTTTAATTTGTAGTTTAATCAAATTAAAACTTATTTTAATGATTTCCCGGTTATAGCGCTCGTTTTCTCTGGGCCTTAGGAGAGCGCTATAACGAAGTTTTACTTGAGTTAATATTTATATACATAGTCCATTAACCACTAAGCAGAAACCTTATCACAGCAGTGAAATGGAAAAATGAGATAAAAAGAGAATCATCTAATCGGAAAATGGATTGGGAAACCAGAAATCGAAATTGAAAAAAATCGATATTGATATCTCGAAATTGAAAAAAGAGACAGATAAATCCATTATATTTCGTCTCCTCATAGGCCATTACAGTTTTTCACATGTACATTTTCCGCGAAAATCGGTGTCTCCGAAGTTCTTTGTGAACATGACAGTGTAATATATTAATAGTACAACTATATAATTAATATATTAATAGAATGATCTAAATACAGAACCATACTAATTATACGATTTATTATGAATATGTCAGAAAACCTCAAAGACCTTCGAGATGATTAAAATTATGTCCAGAAGTTCATGAAATATTGAAGAGAACTGATTTGTATCGATTAACTTGCATAATTTGTTTCTTCTGTTATAAATCTGATTGATTCAGGAAAATTAAATTATTATTTTTACATGAAGATATCTATCTATATTTCCTTTTTTATAAATCATTCCATGCCTAATACACAACAGTAACATCCATTATATCTCTACTTCATGATCCTTAATAATCCTTCGGCTGGATATTCCTGGCAGGCCCGGATCATTTTCTCGCTGGTCCTGTAACGACCGGATGACGAGGAAGCCCTACCCTTCGAGGTGATAATGAAGCCCTACCAGAAGGTCCTGATTTAAGACTCCTTCCCTAAGGTAGGTCTAATGGTATTCGTGTCCGGGCAAATTGCAGGGCTCCGCAATTTGATGTTCTTGTTTACCCGATATTTGCCAAAGAGATGACAGTTAGAAGGAAAATGTATTGGAATAGTGTTTTAGGTCATGATAGTTCATTATGTTGATATCGGGCTAGCACCTTCTGGATGGGTCGATAACCTTTATATAGATCCTAAACAAGTGAAAATCGATTCGCATTAAAATCATTCCTATAAAAATATACTAGTTGTTACAAAAGTCCTTGAGCATTAGTATAGCTTTATTTTAGATTACATATTTTAAACATTATTGAATACTACTCTTCAAAGTAAAGTCTATTGTTTTCAACTACTTTCATCCATCTTTCTGCCAATAATCCAATTTTTACGTCCTCGAAATTATCAAAGATCCGAACTTTTAAAAAATGAGCCATTGGTCAAAACAAAGCATAATCTGATGGTGCGATATCACCTGCATAATCTGATGGGGCTATACGCAGAATGAGGCAAAACGTTTACTCCTTGCAGTTCCGATAATTTTTCATGTCAAACGAGAACGTTGTGCAGGGGCATTGTCGTGTTGCAAAATGGCTTGGTTCCTGTTGACCAAAGCGGGGAGCTTTTGACTCAAAACTGCATAAACGCTGTTTTGAGTAAAGGTTTGAGTACAGCCGATAAATCAGGAGTAGTTGCATGTGGGTCCTGGTTCACACATTCAAGAAGAATGTCATCATCAACGACCGATGGACGACCTGATTTGGGTTGTACGGCAGTAATTCGATGGATTATTAACTTTCTTTCTATGGCACAAATTTCTTCGGCGACTGCCTTTGCGCTTAAATCTTATTTCCAGTAACGTCTGAAAACGTCTTTTCCTTCACTTGTAAAAATTAATTCCGGAATGTTGTTTGTTATCATATTCATCAGGTAATTTACATCCAAATAATATAAAACATACCGACGATGTCAAGGCAGAAAGGCATAAGCGCCAAAACGACAAAATTGAGATTTTTTTTTAAGAAGTTAATTAAGCGATAGTTCTTTCATCTCACGCTACGTTTGAAGCGAAAAAAAAAATCGAGAAGTTAAAGAAATGATTTTGTATTTCACTAGGAGAGTTGAAAGAAATATGGCTTACGAACCTGTTTCACTCAAAATCACCATTTCTTTGTTTTGGCGCTTATGTCTTTCTTCTTTGACATCGTCGATATATTTTCTGGAAAAACTATGTTTGAATAATTACTTTGCATACGGTAGACTGAGTGTAGCACTATGAAACATAAAAGGAAAAGAATCGAATGAATGGTGAGGATTAACTTGTTTTTCACGAATTTAAAGAGAGAAAAACAAACTTTTAAAACTTTTGAGGATTTCGCAGATAATTGAATCTTCCTTAGTGTATTATAAACAGAAATTCATTACTTCATGAAACTTCCTTTGCAATTTCGTTAAAATGTTAACATTTCCAAGCAATTTAAAACTATTTTTTTAATTACGGCTAAATAAGCAATTTTATGCAGTAAAAACATAAAACGTGCTGGCCAATACTATTTATCGTCCCTTATGTGCCTCACCTTAATGATAATGGTATTTATGATAAATATGGTATTATTTGATTTAGTTTTAAGAACATAAATGCTTATAATAATAGAAGATAGAATAGAAATATATAATGTAATAGGTATATTGTGCCCTCACAACATATGTTATTATGTCAAGGACTAAATATGTTATGTTTATGTTAGGAAATATTTATTTTTATGTCATAAATATTAGATATATAATAAGAATGAATTCAATACGATCAAAATAAGATAAGTTATTAAAAAAATTAATTTAGTACAAACTAAAAACCTCGACTACGTAAATAAATTTTATATCTTATATTGCCTGTCGTCCTAAGGGACGGAATGTAATTGCAAATCTATTTGAGTGCATTTGGTGGGTGGTTAGTGAAGTTGAGACCCATGAATATTGGAACCTCGTGTCGTAGTCGGGTGCCTTCCACAACCAAATGAAAATTATGATATATTAAGAGTAAAAGTAAAAAAAAAAAAAAAAAAAAATCTACTTATAGCCAGCTTTTATATAATATAATACCCCACTGTGCGACGATCTAATAAAATCGCTACAGCTGCGAGACGCTATATAATGATATGCCATGGTGATTTGAGCAAGAGCTGACCTTTTGGTGTTCCACAGCTCCTGCAATAGTGTAAGCACATTATTGCCTTCATAACATGGCTCATTCAACCTTCATTACTACATTATCCTCGTTAAAACAATGTTAGGCAACAGTAGAGTGAAATTTTCGGCAACACGAACTTATTCTAAGTACGAATTTTTGGTAAACAATTCTTGCTTGGTAACCCCTCACCTGCGACGCACCCGGTACAGATCGCCTCTTCCTTTACGTTCAGTTTCAACAGCACCGTTTAAATAAAACATCCGTTTTCATAAAAGATTAAAATGTTCTGTTAAAGTTTATAAAATAGCTGTATCCGCACAGTAGTGCCGTGAAAATAATTGCGAGTTAAATAACCTCCAAAATTGCAATTTTTTTTTTGTTTAGCTTTTAAAAGATTAAGTGAGTAACAGAAGACAGAACTATTGTTTTTATCATTCCTAATCATTACACTGTAAAGTTTGTACATAATGTTTGCAAACAAATTTTTAAAAAAGACAAGGTTTAACTTAAGCATTCATTTTTATTTAATGAACACAATTATTACATATTGCACATTTCATCATAATGATTCCTATATGAAATGAATGGGAAATTCTCTGTAGAGAGTCTTCTTAGCATTGCAAAACCCCTTCGTAAAAAGGCTGGAAGTCTGACCTAACCGTACACCAGCGTTCCGACTGAGAAGGATCCGGCGGTTTGAGGATTTAATTGCGCATGCGCAGTGAGTGAAAATATAGTCTGGTCTGAAAACTTAGACCTCTTAACGGTCGTTAGCAGCAATTTATTTTATTACTTATATAACCATAGGTTATCAGAAAAAAAATCTATTTTTTTAAATTAAGTCTCTTTAATTTCTTAAATATTTTTCAAGTTGAAACTTTAAATCTGAAAATATTTTCAAAAGATACTTAGAATCTTTTGCGATTCTATGCTTCAATTATTAGAACTCTTAGAAGGGAGGGGGAGGGACTACCAGAACTTTCTACGAAACAACCGGTTACCAACGAAAATTTTTCCACGGCTAAGGGGTGAAAAATTGTCTTGATATTCAACTGCGTTGTTTAACGTCTCATTTCATTTAAACATTTTCTAGGAACAGGATCAAAATGGTAATAAAATTGTCAAAAGAGCAATGAAACTTCGCGTTTTTAATCTTTTTTTTCCGATTTTATTTACAAATGACGCTTTCACACAATAATTTCACTCTTGTTAAAATGTTCTTGTAGTGAACCTGCTTTAGATATATGAAGTTGTCGTGACAACGATTACAAAACTACCCATTTTTACTTCCTTGTATGCAGTTAAGGAAGTATTGTAATCGCGAAAATTTTCAGTTTTCAGATTTTCAGGGTTCGTTCGTACACACATACGTATCTCACATAACTCAAAACCGGTTAGCCGTAGTAAGTTAAAATTTTGTATTCAGGATTACTGTAAAATCTAGTTGAGAACCTCCCTTTTTGGTGACTGCATGGTTACCAGAAATAGTATTTTACTTGAAGATCATTATTGGTTTTCATGAAAAAATATATTAAAATATAAAGCAAAACTTCTCAAATTTGGTATATAAGACTTAAATAAGAATATAATCAACATAATAAATTTTGGTTAAAATTGGCAAACCGGAAGTGGTACTTTACTTGAAGGTCATATTAGACATTCATCAAAAATATATTAAAATATAATGTAAAAAATCTCAGATTTGGTAAATTAGACTTTATAATGATATACTAGATATTAATAATATAAATATATTATAAATAGAAATAGAAATAATATACTAGATTTTGGTTGAAATTGAAGAACCGAAAGGAGTACTTTACTTGAAGGTCATAATAAACCCACATCGTGTTAACGAGGAACTATTCTACTTTACAATTCTGCTAAATGAATTACAACTATGTTATGAATTATTGTTTTATAAATAATAATTTTTTAGTTTTTAATATTCAAAAAGAATGAAAAAAATCTATATTTGTATATCATTTTTATATCTGACTTTCATTTTTTAATACTACCATTTTTTTTTTCTAGCTTGTGTAACATTTTGCTGATTTACATCAACAACTTTTTGATATTCTTTGAGTATTCTTTACCAGAAGAAATAAAGTTTTATTTCTTCTTTTTCCTTCCAACCACGTCTCTCAGTCATAAACAGTATACTGCTAACATCTCAGGTGAACGTCCTAATGTTTGTCTTCTAGACAAATATTTGGAATATTTTTAACATTCATATAATAAAACTTAAAACGCTCTAATGTGCTAACCAAATAACTGTTGTTGTCACTAAAGTACAAAATTCAGTCGTTTTTCGAAATCAATATATATATATACACACATTTGGGACTTACTTTGTTCATTATCAAACATCTATCTACATTTGGTATGGATTGTTTTTTTATTTTCCATTTGGATAGTGTCTATTTGTATTACACTCATATATATATACTGTAACTCTGCATATTTTTATATATTATAATAAAGTACTATATTTTATATCTATGGTCACAGGGAATAAGATGCTAAGTTGAAAAATGGTCCTCTTGAGTTATTGTGTGCTGTGACCATCTTCCAAGCCTTCTACAGCAACAGATAAGAAAGTGGTAGCTCACAGCTCTCCTCTCTCTCCGCTCTCATATATTTTTTTTTCGGTTGGTACTGTAGACCATGGAAATCTTTTGCCACGCGATGTGGTATTCATACAGTCATTTATTGCTTGCGGGAGAACAGACAGAGAGGGCGTCACCCAACCTCACGTTGCTACGAACCATGGTTTCGTATGGATGCTCTATCCATTCGGATGGACGGAAGGCTATCCGCAGCTCCATAGTCGGTCCAGCTGACTCACTCACCGACTCACTCCGGTTCAAGGACAGTGACAAAACGGTCAAGATCCACGGATTATGACTGTTCGGAATCAGCAGGCGCACGAGGACCTATATTTCTTTCTCCGAAGCAGACTGTCCATGGAGCAAACCTCCGTATTTTAATCCTGGAAAACAACACAGCGATTCTCAATTTAAGTACACGGGGTAGGATCATCACTCCTACGCTCGGCCTTTGTGAGTTGCCTCCAGTAGCCTGGCGGGGCTCACATCGGGTTGGAACATCGAAAGGAAAATATCGATATTAGATATTTTGATATATCACAAAACCAAATATCGATATCCACCAATAATCGCTAGAAAAATATCGATATATCGAAGGAAATTGATGATAAAGCAAAGACAGTGCATCAAATGAGTATTATTAAATACTATTAATATTATTAAACTGTGAAGAAGGTTATGAAATAATATAATGATTATTATTTATAAAACAATATTTTTATTAGGCATGAATTATAATAAAAAAAGATAGAAAAGAATTATACTTCAAAGAAAAAAAAAATGTATACATATTTTTATTTTGCAGACTCTTAGCCATATTTGATAACTATATATATATATATATATATATATATATATATATATATATATATATATATATATATATATATATATAATAGTCTGATAGAAGTTTTTCAATAATAAACCTTCAAACTTTTAAAATGTTCATTTATCTTATAACTCTTCCGACTATATTGTACATTCTCAAAACATTCATCTAAAAGCATGTAATTTATTTGATTTACATCTCAGTACCATCATCATTTATATAAACCATCAATTTTTCTTTATATAAGATTAATCAACATTATTTGTATGTAAATCGTATCTACTAATTATTGCTTGGTAATTGAATATTGTTTATTGTTATATTTACTGGTAAAACTCCAGAATGGTAACCCCAACATGGAGGACATCTAGATTTTTAGGACCTGGCTGATCTTAAAAATCTAGAACTCCGCCATTTTAGGGTTACGATTCTGGAGTTTAATTGTTAAAATAAAATACAGTAGAATCTTGATAATTCGTATGGTCAAGAGTTCGAAAGGTAAAAATGAATTTTACCTTTTATTTGAATCGATGACGGATCTCATCGATGGCTTCGTTAAGCATGATCAGAGCAGAAAATACGTTTATACAAACATCCGATTTTGCTAAGAAATGACACGTTGTAGATGCATTATTTTGCCATTTTAGAACTAATCGTCGGCACATCAATTTCTTCTTCATCTCCTTTTTTTACGGAGTCGAAATTTCCTCGTCAGTTAGGATCGAAGTTACTGCTAAACCTTCATCAAAAGCCTAGCTAAATCTCGAAAAGTCATGGGAGTTCTTAATTTTGAGGTAGGTGATTCCCATCCTTGATGCTTTCTAAGAGTTGCATCACTACTTCCTTCCGTTAAATGTCTAAAATCGTTTATTATGGCCAAGTTTAGAGATTTCAGTTTAGAGGTTGTGCTGGGAGGCAAAAACAGAAGATAAGCCTCGCGGAGTGATGTGGTACTGTTGTACTGTAGTGATGTGGTACAATTATCAATAAACAGTTGAAAATTTTCGCTATTTAATATTCCATATCTGTACCCATTCGTTGAAAATTTCACTTATGATACATATATATATATATATATGAGTGTAATACAAATAGACACTATCCAATTGGAAAATAAAAAAACACAATCCATACCAAATGTAGATGGATGTCTTATAATGAAGTAAGTCCGAAACGTCGCACAACATGAAATAAAGGTACTAGAAGTCTGAAGGTGTAGTTATCAAAAAAGACAAAAAGAATATTAAATTGAAATCGATTTTAAGCCTTCATGAAAAAAGTGTAAATACAAAAAAAATATATTTGAAACCGAGATTTTATTAACAACAAATGTCAAGATAAATAATAAAACATTAAATATTTTATAAACGATGTCCCTTCTGAGGATAAATGTATTTTTAATGGCAGAAGAGAAAGGACCAAACCGGTACAAAAGCGAAATCCGATATTGAGTCTTCGTAGCGAAGACATCCCGACCCTTAGAGCCTAGCTATCTTAACGACGCAAGAAGAGCAGTATGATATTATTATAAATACAAAATTAAAAAGAGAACAAAAATTTACAAAATGCATCATTAAACATTTGTTATGACAGCGATAGTTATTGCAATATAACTCTTCTTTTTTTCTGCTTTAATAATCAATTATTGATTCCCACCTAATAATGTTATACTTATTGAAAAATTATTACCAATACCACCTCCAGTACTGGGATTCAACAAATGAAAAAACTTCAATCCTTTACCTTTACCATAAAATAAATACGATAATAGAAAAAAGACATGCTATAACCAAGAATCAATTTTTAAAATGTAGATTGCATAACATAAAAATCATTTTATAAAATCAGTGAAGAGCTCATTTAAAATCAGGAAAAATTGTCGTTAAAGATAGTTTATATAAGTGAAGACAAATTTAAAGTTTGGAGAAAATTACGAAGTTTTTTTTTTTAGACATGACCTTTCCTTTAGACATGACCATAGATAAATCATATGATCAACCAAGAATCTTAAACTGTTCATGTTACAAGGCGAAAAAATGTACAAGGCAAGAAAAGCATTAAATTAATTAATTTAAAATTACCTTAATATATAGTATATATCCAAATACTATAGTAACGGTGTTTTTAAATTTTTATATAAACACCAAATAAAGCAAATAAAATATATATAGAATTTGGTAATACGGTTAATCCCAGGCAGAACCTTCTTTTTTAGTCATTTTTTCCCCGAAAAAAATAGACTATTGCAGTGGGTCGAAGGTCGGCGGTGAGCGGCGGGACTGCGATTTCTATCCGTTTCATAACCCCTAGAGTACGATTATGGAAAATTTGGAGATGTCTGATATATATTTATATATATATTTTTTCCCCGCTACATTTGAGCACCTCCAGTGGCCCCCTTTGGGTCAAATGACCTGAAATTCGGTATGTAGGGCTTTCTTCAAGAATAGATAAATTACAGTCAAAATTTCGGCATGTCATTTTCGGTAAATTGTCATTTCACATGTAAATTTCGGTATGTTAGGAGTCTGTCTTTTTTGGATCTCAATTTTTTTCTTACTCCTCCGTTTTTATCTTTTTTTTAACGGGAAAATACGACTTTAGTGACGGAGTTCTACTGCTCACGGATTTTTTTTGTTACATTGAGACAGTCCAGATATTGCAGGTGGTTTTTATAAAAGAACATGTAATTGACTAAGTATTTATATAATGTTTATATAAATAAAAACATTTGAAAACACCATATTTGGATATATACCATATATTAAGGGGTAAATTTAAATTAATTAATTTATTACTTTTGTTAAAATGTAACAGTTTTTTGTTCTCATATAATATAAAATTTAGATTTAAATTAATTGACCATGACATATTACATCGCAGAATGGTCCTGATGATGGGGAATAATCCCGAAAAGTTGATTATTCATTAATCTGTTCGTTAATAAATTTTAATACTGTGAAGACTTTCTTTTTCACTACCCTTTAACGAGTTTAATACCATAGTCTTCTATTAATTATTTTTAATCTTATTACACTTCGTTTCAGTAAACATTATGGGAAACATATTGCAGTGAACTATAACTGCACAAACATAATTAAATACAATGACTATAAATATAGTAATAATCCGTATTTTTAAAGTTTAAAAGGTTATTAACCCCCTAAAATAAAAAATAACCTAATATATGTATTTATTATTTTTAAAAAAAGTAATATTTCTAAATCTGGTGGATCACAGGACGTCCGTATCGCTTTGGCCTAGAGTTCAGACTCTACCGGTTATGCTGACCTGTAGCGCCGGGAAATTTGTCTTAAACGTAACAATACGCAGTATCTTAGCTAATATCGGTCCGATTTCAATGATTATTTTTTGTTTTGTAAGGAAATTTTTGTTATAAGGACCTCTCGAAGGACCTCTATCCTCGCCAAAACTAGTATTATTGAGTAGAGCGTTACAATATATGTATAAATTTGTTGTATAAACCTATTTGAATTTTATTTTATAAATAATGTACCTAGGCATAAAAAATATTACATAGAGAGATAATTCCTTACATCACCGAGTGGGTGGGTTTCTCTAAAGTATATCCTTGGATAAACCCCTTCCCTCACCCCCCTGAAACGAAATCCTGGTTACGCTACTGTATGTAAGCACGTATATTTATATATATATATATATATATATATATATATATATATATATATATATATATATATATATATATGATATAGTGATAAAATTATATAATTTTTAAATAAGAGGGCGAAAAATGAATAGTTGGCAAATGAGCTTCTATAGTTTAGGATAAACAAAATAAAAAAAGAGTAATACAATAGGACAAGTCTCCAAACTGAAAAAAAAAAAAAAAGATAATGCATAAAAAATATAGATAATTTGATAATGCAAGTAGGAAACGTAGCATAAAATTAAATAAAGAAATGAAAGTTCGAAGGAGTAGTTATTTTAAAACCTAAAGAGTATAAAATTTTCATATTCTTGTTCCACTAAAAACTACGACGGCTTTTCCTCTAATTCAGAATAATAGTTAAAAAAAAAAAAGTATAAAATATATACAAATAGTATTTAACACGCCTGCCGCAATCAAGTTTTTTTTTTTTGTTCCAACGTAATATTTTAACAAAAACACTTCACAATTTAAGTTTAACATACCGTATAACAAATTATCCGAGGCTCAAGACACACCGAATTAACTACTGACCTCGATGGCGTTGGATATACCTCCCCGATCAACGCTTTATGTCTATAATTCATATTTAAAGGGAGAAGTTGGTCGGAGGGTGCGGTCAAAGAAATAGACTACTATAATGTGAACTTATATAATTGTGCCTACGTTTCGGCCTAACTTTTAGGCCATCTTCAGGGCTAAAAGGAAAACAAAATAACAACAATGAAAAAAGAGAAAGAGGCAGTACCAGTAACAGTAAAAATGATAAATGATAAAAAACAGAAAATACAAGTAAGATAAAAAAGTATTAAGTATAAAAAGAAAAAGATAACACTAAATTACATAATACAAAAGACAAATGAAAAAATAAAATAAATGAAATAACAATGTAAAAATTAAAAGTTAATTGAAAATAAAAATAATGCGATATTTACACAGGGAATAGTGAAATATATGAAATCTATTAATTAAATATGAAGGTTTGGTAATGTGTAAAGCATACATGCATAGCAAAGCATAAAGCATAAATGCATACAGTATATAAAAGCATACAGAGATAGTTGTAAGTTATGCAAAAGATGACTATGATGTTAAAGAAGTTGACATTGTTGTAATTGATTGTTGTAATTATGAGATGAAGGAGTAAAATATAAAATAATGTAAGCCCCAAAAACAAAAATAGATAAAAATCCTATGTGGTGAAGAAAGAAGAAGGATAGAAAACAATGAGGAGGAGGAAATGTAAAGAAAACGTGATAATTACATACCAGCGAGGCGTGTGGTCAAGCGCCAACTGAATATTAATAATGGATTACCGGGAATTAGGAAAACCGTTAAAACAATGTTACCAACTCACTGATTTGAAATAAAACTAACACTAAATTTAAATGCTGTGTGATCAAAAGACATAACAATTGATTTGAAAACTGTAAAAACGTATTGATTGATTGAAGTATATTTAGAAAACTATATATATAAAAATTAATGTTAAAAAATTAAATTTGAAATTAATATCTCACCCCCCAAAAAAAACCGTTCACTCCAACTGGTGCAAAAAATGGCAATGGAAATAAATACAGGTTACGAGTTAAAAAATAAAATAATATAATAATAAAATTAAAGTTAAGTTAAATGTAAGTATAAGTTAAATACTATTACGGGTTAAATTTACTAAGGAAAAAAATAAATAAATAAAATAAATAAAAAATAAATAAAATAAAAAAAAAATAAAAAAATAAATACGACTTTATACATAGTTTAATTAATTTATTAATTAGTTTATTTAACGACTCCTTATACAAAGTATTTATTTTTTTTTTATTTTATTTATTTTTTATTTATTTTATTTATTTATTTTTTTCCTTAGTAAATTTAACCCGTAATAGTATTTAACTTATACTTACATTTAACTTAACTTTAATTTTATTATTATATTATTTTATTTTTTAACTCGTAACCTGTATTTATTTCCATTGCCATTTTTTGCACCAGTTGGAGTGAACGGTTTTTTTTTGGGGGTGAGATATTAATTTCAAATTTAATTTTTTAACATTAATTTTTATATATATAGTTTTCTAAATATACTTATATCAATCAATACGTTTTTACAGTTTTCAAATCAATTGTTATGTCTTTTGATCACACAGCATTTAAATTTAGTGTTAGTTTTATTTCAAATCAGTGAGTTGGTAACATTGTTTTAACGGTTTTCCTAATTCCCGGTAATCCATTATTAATATTCAGTTGGCGCTTGACCACACGCCTCGCTGGTATGTAATTATCACGTTTTCTTTACATTTCCTCCTCCTCATTGTTTTCTATCCTTCTTCTTTCTTCACCACATAGGATTTTTATCTATTTTTGTTTTTGGGGCTTACATTATTTTATATTTTACTCCTTCATCTCATAATTACAACAATCAATTACAACAATGTCAACTTCTTTAACATCATAGTCATCTTTTGCATAACTTACAACTATCTCTGTATGCTTTTATATACTGTATGCATTTATGCTTTATGCTTTGCTATGCATGTATGCTTTACACATTACCAAACCTTCATATTTAATTAATAGATTTCATATATTTCACTATTCCCTGTGTAAATATCGCATTATTTTTATTTTCAATTAATTTTTAATTTTTACATTGTTATTTCATTTATTTTATTTTTTCATTTGCCTTTTGTATTATGTAATTTAGTGTTATCTTTTTCTTTTTATACTTAATACTTTTTTATCTTACTTGTATTTTCTGTTTTTTATCATTTATCATTTTTACTGTTACTGGTACTGCCTCTTTCTCTTTTTTCATTGTTGTTATTTTGTTTTCCTTTTAGCCCTGAAGATGGCCTAAAACTTAGGCCGAAACGTAGGCACAATTATATAAGTTCACATTATAGTAGTCTATTTCTTTGACCGCACCCCCCGACCAACATCTCCCTTTAAATATAAATATACGGTCAACAATAACTCCCTCCATTATAATTCATATTATATATTTAACTTTCGCTAGCATCATCTATCAAATATTATACAAGAGGTCTTGCACGGACCGATGTAACAGTCAGAAACGATATGAAGACATCAAAAGCTGCTGGCACTCTACAACAGATTCAGTCACCTTTGCCACTGTCATATTGATTGATACTTCATGCAATGTGATGACGAAATTATTTCCCCGATAGATCCATACGCTGGATAATTCTTTATGAAATTATGAAACTTTCACGATCGGTATAATTACAATCGTTACTAAGCAAGAAAACTTAAGTGTCTTGGTATACATTCCAGGATTATACATGTCATGGTTATTAAAAAAAGAAACTTTTTTAATAATCTATTTTAGAAATTTTTAATAAAATATAATTTTTGTTTTAAATATTTCAGAAGAGCACCAACCAAATTTTGAAGACAAGAATGTTAACATGTGCCTGGCACGGAGCTCGAAACTAAATACCATGTTGTCAAAACAACCATACCACAACCATGAGAAGAGATACAGCATCTGGCAAGAGACCACTTAGGAGACCAAAAAAACAAACGAATAGGCAGAACAAACAAACATGACTAAAAGCTATCAGTCCAATGGCAGCCACAGACGATCACTACAAAAAAATAATAATTGAATGGAGCGACTGGAGTGCTTGGAATTAAGATTTTAAGGACCCCAGTTAGGATCACCCCACTCCATCGCTCCAATTTTTACCGATAAGTAGTATTTTATGCTCGCGTAAAAACGTATTTTATAATAATTACGGTCTACAAATATTTCAATTTACAGATTAATATAACTTTTGAGAATTTATAGGATATAAATAGTATCTCTAAAATTGAAAGAACATTAAATAATTTTATTTCAGAAATTGGAAATCTACTAAAAATATTATTTTCCTTTTAATTAATATTTATATTTTATTAATATAATTTATAGAACAAAAAAAGTGTAAAGTATTCTTTTCAAAATTGTTGCAACATTTTTATATAATCAATATCGTAAGTTTCAACTATATGGTATGTATTATTTGATCAACAATTTTTATTATTATTATTATTATTATTATTATTATTATTATAGCACAGCCCAAAAACTGTACAGTCCATCGTTCCAATCCATCAGTTTTCCACACTCATGTTTGATTGGAGTGATCGGATTTTTGAATGACCAGGTGGAATTTAGGAACAATGGAATTCCAGCCGCTCCACATCACTCAAAAACAATCCATTTGGCGTGGAGTGGTTGGAATTATCTTATCGTTAGTGACTTCCTTAAGAAAGACTAATCAAACCGAGACGTTCAATAAACGGGTCCAAAAAGTCGAGAGCTTTTATTAGACTTGGATAAATATTGTTTAATATTTGTTTAAATAAAGTTTAATAAATATGAATAGACAACTCCTATGCTTCTGTTCAGCATAATAGGTTGCCCACGTACTCTGGTTTTACAGGAGAGCTTTGTTGGTTTACGAATTGCGAATTTGAATAGAGCTCTCTAAGGAGGAATCCACGCCGGTTGCCAAGGGAGGCCTGTTGTCAAGCGTGGCTGTATAATAGAGTTGATACTGAACTACTAACATCACAGAATAGTTACATTACTAAACAGTTCCAGAAACTAGTTAAACAATAAACTAGTTAGGTAGTCATTACTCATAATGTAATTCGGTTTATCAGCCTACTAATGGAAGTGCATAATTCATCAGTGATTGATTCAGTAATCAGTAATTAGTTATTTATCCCTAAACAAGCTGTTTTCATTAAGTGACTAACCAACTATAGTACGTTCGCTGAAAGAATGACGATGAAGCGTCCCCCCACCACCAATCTAACTTGGCCCCCACCACTATTTCTCCTCGACTCCCTCTGTCTCTTCATTTTATTGAGAAAACCAATGTTTTTTTAAATGAGATAATTAGTAGAAAAAAAATTAGAAAAAGGAGTGCCACAATAGGAAAAAGAAGAATTTTGCAAAAGAAACCTTTGAAGTTTGCCTATCTAGGTTTATTACTGTACCTCAACTCAATTATGAAGCACCAAGTCGAACATTTTCTTTGCCAATAGGTGCTACTTACCTTTTTTCTTTAAAAAAAGGTTAATGTTCATTTTTTTTGATCAATTAATCATGAATCCTGTATCAAATTGTGACAGTTTTTCATAAAAAAAAACAAAAAAAAAACCGAAATATACTTCAACGGAGGCTTTCCAAGCAAAAAAAACAAAAACAAAGAGATAAACAAAAATGTACGTATTGTGATACCCTTCTTCCAAATGAACTATATACAGTATAGGTTGAACTGTTTGAGTGTGCTGCACAACTTTTATTATCCTGCTAATGTGAGATATGCTATCTTTGGTCTGCATTTATGCGATCTTATGTTTTTAATACCAGATGTTATTCAGAAATGCCTGAATAAGCGAAACGTTTATTTACTTACTATGGTTTGTGAGAATCAAGATTGTTTATTTTTTGTACTCTTCCATTGATAGCCTAATAACATTTGGGATATTAAGCCTAAATATTATTGCCTAAATAGAAAAAAGGAAAGCAAGAAAAAAATACAGAGTTTAGAGAAAATATATTTAATATTGAGAATAATAGGATGAATATCAAAACTATTTAATCAGAAATATCTAATAAACTTTTCAGAAGTAAACGCTCCCTATTTAGATTTATTTCTAAACCAGCTACACCTCTTCTCTTATTTTAAAGCAAATAATTCTTTCAAAAATATATATGTAAAAATTAATACAAACTGGTGGAAATAACGTGCTAGTTGATTTATGAAAATGGGATTTATATTTTACTGTTTTTTAGCCGTCAACAGTCGTTAGTGGAGGCTATTCGACTGAAAAATATGAGCACTGGATACAGCAATCATAGTGTAGGCAGCTTCATTGCAGTCATTTATTTGGAAATGTTTTATATATATATATATATATATATATATATATATATATATATATATATATATATATATATATATATAATCTGTTACAGATATATCTATGCATATATTTGCATGTACTTGGAATACATTTTCAGTAAACGTTTAAACTTTTAAAGGACTACATATGTAATTAAATTTTTGAAATTTTCTGAATTTTTCTTCATTTAAAATTTTTGTAATATAATTTTTTTTGTTTATTCAATAGTTAAAATATATATATATATATATATATATATATATATATATATATATATATATATAATATATATATATATATATATATATATATATATATATATATATATATATTATTGTATTTTTTTGGGGGGAGGAAGGGTGTTCCACACTACCGAATATAAGGGAGATTTTTATTCATGCAGAAAGCAAAAAATATTTTTGTACTCAGAATCAAAATTTAGTTATACTTTTTAGACACCAAGGAACAAATCTAATTTCGTGACTATGTGAACAATTTATTCAGAATCAACATTTAGTTATACTTTTTAGACACCAAGGAACAAATCTAATTTCGTAACTATGTGAACAATTTATTCAGAATCAACATTTAGTTATACTTTTTAGACACCAAGGAACAAATCTAATTTCGTAACTATGTGAACAATTTATTCAGAATCAACATTTAGTTATACTTTTTAGACACCAAGGAACAAATCTAATTTCGTGACTATGTGAACAATTTATTCAGAATCAACATTTAGTTATACTTTTTAGACACCAAGGAACAAATCTAATTTCGTAACTATGTGAACAATTTATTCAGAATCAACATTTAGTTATACTTTTTAGACACCAAGGAACAAATCTAATTTCGTAACTATGTGAACAATTTATTCAGAATCAACATTTAGTTATACTTTTTAGACACCAAGGAACAAATCTGATTTCTCGACAATCAATAATTTACTCAGAATCAAAATTTAGTTATAATTTTTAGACAGCAAGGAACAAATCTGATTTCGTGACTATTTGAACAATTTGATATTGTTCAAATCTATGTAACGGATATGACATCGACTATCGTTAATTTGATTTAAATATCTTTTTAGGGATTTTGTTGGTATAATAATACGAATATATATATATATATATATATATATATATATATATATATATATACACACACACATATATAAGTAATATAATATCTTTCTATATTATTTTTTGTTTCTTACTGTAACTCTGCATATTTTTATATATTCTAATAAAGTACTATATTTTATATCTACGGTCACAGAGAATAAGTTGATAAGTTGAAAAATGGTTCTCTTGAGCTGTGTGTTCTGAGACCATCTCCCAAGCCTTCTACAGTGAAAGGCAAGAAAGTGGTAGCTTACAGCTCTCCTCTGTACCACGGAAATATGTACAGACGTTATGTTTAAAGAAGGCTTGGAAATTATCACAATACACATAATTCAGGACAACCATTTTTCAACTTACCAACGTATTCTCATGTGACGATAGATATAAAATGTAGTACTTTATGGGAATATATAAAAATATGCAGAGTTACAGTAAGAAAGAAAAAATAATATATCAAGATATTATATTACTTATATATGTGTGTGTGTATATATATATATATATATATATATATATATATATATATATATATATATATATATATATATATATATATATATATGTGTGTGTTACCAACAAAAATGGTGATAGAAAATATTGCAATTCATTAAGATGTTTTCAAGAAACAGGATCAAACTGATAATACATTTGTTACAACGCCAATAAAGCTTCACGTATTTACACTTTTTTTCCCCTTAATTTCCAATTTTATTAACAAATGACGCTTTCACACAATAGTTTAATTCTTGTTAAAATGTTTTTGTAGTGAACTTACTTCCAAGTAGGTTTAATTGTCGTGACGATTACAAAATTACCTATTTTTACTTCCTTGTACGAAGTAAAGGAAGTATTGTAATCGTGAAAATTTTCGGTTTTCAGATTACGACGGAAATATCCATTTTGAGCATCCCTGAATCCATTTTCACTAGTTTCGTCGTGGCGTCTGTACCTACGTACGTTCGTACGTATTTCGCATAACTCAAAAACAGTTAGCCGTAGAAAGTTGGAATTTTGTATTTAGGATTGTTGTAAAATCTAGTTGTGAACCTCTCTTTTTGGTCACTGCTTGATCACCGGAAGTGGTACTTTACTTAAAGGTCATAATTGATTTTCATCAAAAATTATATTAAAATACAATGCAAAACTTCTCAAATTTGGTATTTATAACTTATATATTGATTTAAATAACATAATAGATTTTGGTCTAAATTGGAAAACTGGAAGTGGTACTTTACTTAAAGGTCATATTAGACTTTCAATAGAAAATTTTTGTAACCCCCTCTCAAAAATTGAGGATGTTTTACGTTTCAAGATACGTAAAATCGAAATATCGAATAAAAATAAATCCGTCCGCAAAATTATTTTTTTTGTCAAATTAGTTTTGACATATTGTCATTTTTACTTCCTTGTACGAAGTAAAGGAAGTATTGTAATCGCAAAAATTTTCGGTTTTCAGATTTCGACGGAAATATCCATTTTGACCATCCCTAAATCCATTTTGACTAGTTTCGTCGTGGCGTCTGTACCTACGTACGTTCGTACGTATTTCGCATAACTCAAAAACAGTTAGCCGTAGAAAGTTGGAATTTTGTATTTAGGATTGTTGTAAAATCTAGTTGTGAACCTCTCTTTTTGGTCACTGCTTGATCACCGGAAGTGGTACTTTACTTAAAGGTCATAATTGATTTTCATCAAAAATTATATTAAAATACAATGCAAAACTTCTCAAATTTGGTATTTATAACTTATATATTGATTTAAATAACATAATAGATTTTGGTCTAAATTGGAAAACTGGAAGTGGTACTTTACTTAAAGGTCATATTAGACTTTCAATAGAAAATTTTTGTAACCCCCTCTCAAAAATTGAGGATGTTTTACGTTTCAAGATACGTAAAATCGAAATATCGAATAAAAATAAATCCGTCCGCAAAATTATTTTTTTTGTCAAATTAGTTTTGACATATTGTCATTTTTACTTCCTTGTACGAAGTAAAGGAAGTATTATAATCGCAAAAATTTTCGGTTTTCAGATTTCGACGGAAATATCCATTTTGACCATCCCTGAATCCATTTTGACTAGTTTCGTCGTGGCGTCTGTACATACGTACGTACGTTCGTATCTCGCATAATTCAAAAACGGTTTGCCGTAGACAGTTGAAATTTTGTATTTAGGATTGTTGTAAAATCTAGTTGTGAACCTCCCTTTTTGGTTACTGCTTGATCACCGGAAGTGGTACTTTACTTGAAGGTTATAATTGATTTCCATCAAAAAGTATATTAAAATACTATGCAAAACTTCTCAAATTTGGTATTTATTACTTATATATTGATTTAAATAACATACTAGATTTTGGTCTAAATTGGAAAACTGGAAGTGGTACTTTACTTAAAGGTCATATTAGACTTTCAATAGAAAATTTTTGTAACCCCCTCTCAAAAATTGAGGATGTTTTACGTTTCAAGATACGTAAAATCGAAATATCGAATAAAAATAAATCCGTCCGCAAAATTATTTTTTTTGTCAAATTAGTTTTGACATATTGTCATTTTTACTTCCTTGTACGAAGTAAAGGAAGTATTGTAATCGCAAAAATTTTCGGTTTTCAGATTTCGACGGAAATATCCATTTTGACCATCCCTAAATCCATTTTGACTAGTTTCGTCGTGGCATCTGTACGTACGAACAATTGTATTCAAACAAAAGCTAATTAAATTCCCTACAAAACGAAATAAAAATCATATAAACACTATTAGCTGAGATATTGCGTAAGGAACTTCTGAGACTGATTCTTCTGCCGGCTAGTCATCCTGCTTCCTGACTTATTTATTGGGCTTCTGATTTCCTCTTATCTCTCTGTTTTATTCTTTCTTGGATTATTTCTTTACTTCCTTTAGCTTCCTTAGTCTTTCCTTTTTTTTTGTTTCCTCCTGAAGTGCAGCAGAAGTAATTTGCAGCGTTTTATTACTTGTTTAAAGTGTTAAAATTGAGTATAAAATACTAGTTTTCCTCCCCATTTGTGAGATCAACAAGTCCTCATCATGAGAATAAGATATTAGTGAGTTTTTCCGCTTAAAATGTCGAAATTGTCCATTTCTAATGCTTTATCCAGTGATATTGACAGTTTTATTGTTGTCATGGAACATTAAGAAATATCTTGGAAACTAATTGCCTACTGAAGGAAAACGACATATAATAATGGAATGAGATCTTCAGAAACAAGTGTCAATAGATGGATGTCGCGACGCCGAGTGTCATTTTTGAGAAACTGCAAACATTGGTTTAATAGGCGTACAAGAAAGTCATGTGTTGTCCACATCAGATATTTTTAATAGTTTTTCCTCTTAAGGAGAGCATTTCGAAAAATTTTAAGCATATAAACTTTCCTGAAGAAATTCTTTAAATGATAATGAAAACCGCATCAAAATTTACTTTTTGAGTTTTGCGAACAAAACCGTACATATCAGGCTGATTTTTTATATATATATATGTATAGATTATGCTCATAGGCACTTAATTTCTTAGAAAGGAATTTATAATCCATCAGCATCGATAGACAAGAACTGAGAGATGCCACTCATGGCAGCTAAGGATCAGCTTTCAGCATATCAATGTCCATCAAACCGACCATATTATCCGAGATTCGATCCGTATCTCAAGCCTTTTTTTGTTGCTCGGCTCGTATGGGCCATTAGAAGCGCAGATACGTGGCTGCTCCTAATTACCGGAGCCTTTGAGGAGGATCGCAGGTGCTGTCACGACTCCGAGGATTTGCCAACGGCTCCTTTTGTTCTTCTTCTAAAGGAGGATTACGCTCCTGCTCCTGCCGGGCCATCACGATCCTGTCTCAGCCCAGGCGGCGCGATAATTAAATCGAAACACCGCGGTTCACGAAACGCCGCAGAACCTTTGAAAGAGGGCCGAGAATGAGGGAAGAAGTAGTTAGTACGACGGCATTGCTCAACCGCCATGAATGAGAAGAAGCAAATTGGTCAACATTATCTAACCGCTTATCATCAATCTCATCTACAATCTAAAAATGGAACAAATTAAGCTAGATTCTAGTAAAGGTCTATTGTATATACGGCACGAATGGATTCTTAAATCACTAATACCTGTTGCCCTTGACTGTGGCAGATTGTATTATTTCTCAATAAAAACTAAAGTAAGAGTCAATACATATCAAATCAATAAATTTTATTTGAAAAGGTCCTTGTCAAAATGTATTTATTTATTTTATTTCTACTTATATTTAGAGAGTTGAAAATAGATATCCATTCATTTTTTAGATGTACAGTTTTTTTAGCGCTCAATTTGTATTTGTTTGACAGTCTATTTTTCATTTTACAGATGTCTGCGTTAAATAAACGTATGCCATCAGAATTCATGATATAAGTGAAAAACTGTGAACATCAATTCGTCAACTTTATTGGTTACTAAGATTACTCGAGAGAAGCAATGAAATGGCAATGTATAACGCACTTTTTCTTTTGTTTTTTCTAAGATTGTAACGAGTAAAAAAATAATAATAAGTAAATAAAAATAATAATGATTTTATAATTTTACGACAAGCAATGTAATATATATACACTTAAGACCACTTCTTATAATTTTAGATATATGTATTTAAAAATGTCTAACTTCTTTTTTTACTTCTTCGTTCCTCCCTTAAATGGACAGGTCCGGGATTAAAATTGTGAACTTGACGGTCATCCCGAGATCCTTCCGACTATCGCGGTGCATGTTCGCTAAATCCCTGAGGATTCGCTGGACCCTATTTCATACTAATGTACAAAAGTACAAGAACAAGTACAAGTCGGAAAAATACAAGCGAAAATATGCGTGTTTAGAGGTTACAAGCTACTTATCGCTATTAGATAATAACAACTTTATTCATTTTTTTTTTAACATGCTATTTTTAATATAAATATTTTAAATATTGTGATATTTCAATATTAAAACAATGTTTTAACAATATATTACAACTTTATAACATCTGGCACTTTACTTTATAGACAATCCCTGTTTCATAATAAAATACAAAAATACAAGTACAAGCTAGCCTATGACTTATATTGCGAAATGTTGAAATACAATACAATTATGATCACTTAATCACAATAAGTAACCTATAACTTCTAAAAGCGAACCTTTCCACTTCTACTGGTAGAATTGTACTTAAAAATGAAACAGGGCTCTCATGTTCTCCAGCTCAAGGCATGTCTATTATTCGATTATGTCATCATCAATCATCATAATTGAAATGACAAACTCTTATATCAACCCTCTATCAACAATTTCTAACTAAAATACTAACAAAGTTTCAGTGATGAAATTTTAATCACTTATTCCAACACGATAAAAGAATGTTTTCTGAAAAGTTTGGATTATTAAAGTGTATCCCTTCTGAGATACTTTAGTGTGAAAATAAAATCGCTATATAATACTATTTAAGGAAGTAGTAAACTATAAACACTATATCGACATAATTTTTTTTTTAAAGGCGTAAGCGCCATTTAGCAAACTTTACGGGAAACACATAAAACGATTTTCCCCAAATAAAATTTTTTTTTTTTTAATTTTATTCTTTATTATATACAGTAGGAGTTTATTAAGGTCAAGATCTTTATAATTACGATATATGTTTAAGAATTCTAGCACTGGTTAAGGCCAGAGTGATGACTGAGAATCGTCAGTATTTGGTACTTATGTAACCAATAGTCGATTTTCAGACCATTTCCAATTTTTTTTCTCGATATATCGTGAGCGGGAATCGGGTGAGGTGATGTTTATCCTATATTAAATTGAAACATAAATTTCGAATTTTTTGCACGTAAGCCTTCTTCGAAAAACGACGTCGATATATATAAAAAAATTGAACTTGAGTCTTTGTTTTATCTATAACATTTTTAATTTTAAAATAGTAGCTTTTTATTTTGAAAACGTTAGCTATTTTTTTATGCTTATTTACAATTTAGTAGAGGCCTGAATACCGGACAGAAAATATTGTACATTTAATGCTCTTGCGTATGGTTTTTGTTTGAACCAAATATCAATAAAAACCAAGGGGCTACTAAGTTTAACGCAAAACTCAGTAAAATACAAATAAGCTGGCACAACAATACAAAATAAGCGCTCTGAAAAGAACTGAACAACTAGAAAATTAATGAATTCCTGTTTTCAACTCTGTAAACAGTACAAATGTAGTTAAAAAAATAAATACATTTTCTTAGCAATCCTCATTGTTTGAATTGATATGATTTACCCGTAACTGTATACCGAAAATACACAATAAATATATATTTAGCTCTTGTAATCTATTTTTTTTTTTTTTTTTTTAACTGGTTTAATAATATATTTACACCGGAATCCTGAAAAGTACCGTGGCAGTTAACATGTAAAAAAAAAAAAAATATATACTGTTAGGATATCGTTGGAAGATTCCCAAACAAAGCCTCATATCTCTCAAGTTCCAGTAAGTAATTATCCAGTTTCCTAGATTGTTGCGATCAACGATTTTATTTAAAGTCCTTATCGAAAATTTAAATTTTGACATTAGTTGTTTTTGCATACAATTTTCATAATATTATTTAGATGATTTATGATAATCTAATTTCTGATTATCCCCTCCCCCCAATTTTCACTCTTTCACTATGTGCGGCAAGCTTGGTTTATCTGGTTACGCACCTGGCCTCCGAAGGATTTTCCATAAAGCTTAGGCAATTGTATAGTTCAGATAACTGCCGACCTACAGGTGAAAACGCTGCTAATCTCTTATCAATCACAATCGAGCAATAATTGTGACTGTAGCGCGTGTCAGCTAGTCAGTAAAAAGTTGTCAGTTTTCTTAATTTTTTTTCTTTGAAATTTCATTTTTTATATGTTAAATTATGTTAATAACTCTTTTCAATTTTCAAAACAATTTTATTTTAAGTTAGAATGTTTAATTTCTTTTTTTTTTCTATGCTTTCATTTCAACGAAGAATTACGGTTCTTTGTTATGTTTAGGGTGATTGGAGTAATATTTTTTTTTTAATACATTTATATATTGTTACATGAAAGCCTGTGATGTAATATTGACTAGTTATAGGTCCGATGATCTGATTATAAATAATAACCAGTTTATTTGATAAGTTTGATTATGAGATGTAAAATTATAGTCTTATAATAATGATAAATTATTATTGTTATTAACAAATTTTAGTTTTATTTCGATTTGTAATATTGATTTCATTACATTTTGTATTATTGAATTTTACCAGTTTATGACCTGTTAATAATAATAATTAATGTAAAATAATTATGCAGAATAAAAAAAATCACGAAATAAACTCCTTCCGCCAAGAATTGCCAAAAATGTCAATGTTGAGGTGGGTTTTCCGATATGCCGCACTTAATGCGGCAAGCGACCAGGGTCACATGTCATCCAGAGTCAAGCTGGAAATTAAGACATGCTTTTCATAATTGGACTATTAAAATGCTCCAAGATAGACAATTTAATCCCTGACTATTATCCAGGATAGGAAGAAGGAATTATGAGGCCAGCGCGAGGGCGTTAGAGAGCCATTCATTAGAGTTTAAAGACCTCAGACAAAAGGAGCCGCCCCCTCTTCGTAAACAATTCAATTCTGTTCGCTAATTTAGTTGAATATGTCCGCATAATACCTAAGCAAACAATGGATATTTTCTTCTTTTTCTTTGAAACTTTTTTAAAATAAAATTGTTCACTAAACAAAAAATACACGTATACAGTAGAACCCCGTTTATCCGGTATAATGTGGTCGAGGATATCCAGTGTAACGTGAAATTCCGGACAAGAACGGCTTAATTAGGAAAAGAAAATGATCATATCGTTGCCTTTCACTTTATGTATTAAACTTAAAAGAAAAACAGGAGACACAACATACGAGTTGAAACTAAAAAAAAAAAAATAAGTATTATTTATTTTACTATAGAACTGAATTTTTATGTTCAAAGTGTCAATTTGTAAAACTGGACGGAGGGAGGGATTCTACATTAAAATTCAATAAATATTTCAATCCCTATTTTCACAAGAAATTGCTCTGTAATTAGCAGACGTGTACGCAGAATTTTTTTTCGGGAGAGGGGAGATTTAAATTTTTTTCGAGGAAGGGATTTAATCAGAAGGCAATAAATCAAGTGTCTATAATCTTATTTATTTATATAATCGCTAAATAGAGTGTAAGTTTTAAGGATGAGAACGAAAATTGGATCTAAAATTATTACTCAAAATACAGATTTTATAAATGAAAATCATATATATTTTTTAAATTTGGGGATATCTAACCCTAATTTCTGTCCCTCCCTTTTCCCTTTCGTACGCCACTGGTTTAACTACCAAGTTAACCGAGAAATAAATAATTGTTAAAATTTAATTTATTCCCGTAATTTGTGAGAATTTAAGGCATAAATTGCATTGCATTACAACTATTATCATAACCTATAAATAGTTTTATTTTATATATGGCATACATTAGTACCGAGATATAACAATTTGGTGTTGGTATTAAATTTAATAATTTAATTGTTACCTACCTATCGTGCATATTATATTTGATTTTTATCATAAAACCTGTATAGAAGATAGCAGCGTCAATGTGGTAAAGTCTATAACAAATTAGGGATTAATTCAATAAATGCTTTACTTCGTTGTGCCTCTACAAATACAAAACTAATACAAAAATCATCTTTTTTCAACGATTTCGGCGGGATATGTCACCTTCCCTCCTTCGTACTCCACTGCTAATTAGCCTATTATAGCAAGTTATTCAAACAAATTCATAACTGTAGCTTTTATGAACTTCATATAGCTTTTATTTATTTCCTAAGCGCCAACAGGAGTGGCAAGCTGCTAAGTGAGGAAGATATTTTAATCGATTCCAATTTGAGGGGTCCGGCTTTCAACTGATCTTTAAGTTTCAGAGCATCCTGAATTGAAAAAAAAATATATTTTCGACCATCGGTGTGTGTGTCTGTGCCACGAACACGAGAACTGATGGAACGATTCCGTTGCTCTCCCCTCCCTCTCCCCCGCCTAAAGGACAAGATGGGTAACCTGCACACAGGTAGTCTATAGACTTTAGCGCCAAAATAATTCCAACGATTTTGATTAAACTAGTCTAAAGTCTTTTCATATATATATATATATATATATATATATATATATATATATATATATATATATATAATATTCAGGAGTAACAAGAAAAAAAATGTTATGACGAAAAGTAGTTTTATTTGTTTATTTATGCTAACTGAAAAGGTATATATATCATAGAAAAATTATTATTTTATAAAACGTTAAAAAATATTATAAAACAACTAAATTATATAGTTTTTATTCCTCCTCTAAGAATTAAATAACTTAAAAACGTGGTCTACATTCAATGTCAAGTTCAGAAATAATCAAGACAAACAGTTTATAAGTGAAAGATGAATAAATACTGAGGTGGGCTCACTTCACAAGGGGCAATATGGCGGATGGTGCCAATTACGTCACGGGATCTGGCTCTCCTTTAATAGTGCGCTATTGACTTCAGGTGTTTAGGTTGTGTTTTGTTGTTTTCTTTAATTGCTTCGTAGTATTTTAGTTATTATTACTTTAGAAAGCTAGAATTGCATTTCTGAACGCAATTGTTTGATTTAGAAATAACTATTCAAATAATTATTACTGTAATTTTTTGATTTGGCAATAAGAAAAAATGAGGAAGGTAAGCATTGAAATCGACTATGGCGGTGCTAATGAACTCAGCGAAATATGTCGTGCGGGTTTGCAGACCCAAGTGATCCCATCTTACTTTTAGTCTCTTTGTATTAGTAGGTAAGGTTAGGTTGATAAGCATAAAAGGCTCGACAGTTCACTGAAAAGGCGTTCACAACGTGACAGTTACTAGCAGCTATTATGCACCCCGTTACAATGAAAATTTTACCCTCAGTTCCCTAAAAGAAGTATAACTTCAAAATCAGTTATGAAATAGTTTAAAATTATATTACTGATTTATACTATTACTTAATATTACTGACTTGACTTGACCAACCAACAATGGACCAACATATACAGACTCTTTATACTATTTTTATCATATATTAGGACATAGCAGTAGACTGACCAAGAGATAAGGTTACAGGTGATAATATCGTGACAACTGTAAAACTTCAAATGTGAAAACCGCATTTTTCATATTCGACACATTACAGTTGATGGACTTTACGCGAAATAGTTGAATATCAAAAGTGGATATGTCCATCACTATCTTTCTTCCCCATATCTGACATACCATTATGATTTTATCACCAAACTTGCTAATTGCTATTATCTTAGAAACACGTGCGAATCCGGATATGAATTAAATATATATATATATATATATATATATATATATATATATATATATATATATATATATATATATATATATATATATATATATATATATATATATATATACAGTAGAGCGTCGATTATCCGAACTAATGTTGTCAGTGATGGTTCGGATAATAAAAAGTTCGGATAATCGAAATTCACGTACTCGCACACAATATGTATATATATATATATATATATATATATATATATATATATATATATATATATATATATTTATATATTTAGGTTATGAGTTGAGGAAAGAGCGTAGAAGCTAGTGTGGGTGTAAGAGTAATTTATTTGTATAAATAAAGAAGAAGAGAAATAAAGAGCTTGTATATATATAAATATATATGTATATATAAATTAATTTATTTTTTATTTATTTATTTTTTTATATATCATAAGGAAAAGGAAGATCTAAAACAACAACTTTGTAAAAAAAAATGTTTGTTTATTTATATAAATATAGTATGTATGTGCATAGTGAAAAAAACAGTGTCATAAAGTATATATAAATTATTTAACTTAGTCACATGTACATAATGAAATGAACAAAAATATGTATTTACGTGTATGCAAAAAAAATAATCAAAGCGTATCTAATCAAAGCTTTATCAAAATTAATGCTGTGGCAGATAAAATTTCATGATCAAATTAATTAAAATTACACACATCAAAAAAACAAAAAAAAAACGTTCCGATAATCGAACGTTCGGATAACTGACGTTCGGATAATCGACGCTCCACTGTATATATATATATATATATATATATATATATATATATATATATATATACATATATATAATGAATTTTCTATCTTAAATTGCTTATCTTAACTAATATTTTCAAACTTTCGCTCATGACTGAGCCTGATAGCCCACGTGAAGACGAGCCGTCACGAATTGAGCGAACGAGGTTGTTGGCGAAGGCTGTAAATTAACACTGGAATGTGCCGAGGCTCCTAAGGTCAGTTAAGACCACTGATATCTGTAAATTGGTCAATTTACTCGGACAGTTATCCACGCTGTCTTAAGTGTATAATTGACGCTTATCAGGTTTGTTATCTAGTAGAGTTATGATAGAGTTTCGGGCAAATAGACTTACGTGCCGGACTAGTTTTTTCACCACTACCTGTACAAGAACTAAAGAGTTTCGAAACATTAAGCACTAAGTCGAATATAAAATCATTAAATCACTGTATTTAAACTTTGATCGAGCTGGAAAATGATCAATTAGTTATTATAATAACTAAAAATTTTTATTTCCTTTTAATTGGAATTTATATTTTTTAATATACTTAATAGTAAAAAAAAAAATAATAAAATAAAATTGTTAGTAATTCTTATCAAAAATTTTGTAACATGTTTTATAGAACCAATACCGTAAATTTTATTTTTACATACTTTTGTACGTACTAAAATAACCGTTGGCAAGTCCGAAATAACAATTTTTATTATCATTATCTGTAGCACAGCTTACAGACTGTGCAGTTAATCAGTTTTCCACAAATATATATAATATATTAATATAACTCTTGAGAATTAACAGAATAAAAATAATGCCTCTAAAATAGCAAGAACATTAAATAATTTCCACTTTATTAACCAAATAATATTTAAAAAATAGTGGAAGTTTTAAGCATATTAGAAATTATAAATCCACAGCAAATGTATAAATCATAACTATTCCATTTAATTAATATTTTTATTTTTTTAACATAATTAATAGTAAAAAAATAAACGAAACTGTTAATTATTCATACTTTAAACAATCAATATCGTAAATTATAATTATAATATATTTAATGACCAGCAATTTTTATTATTATTAATAATATAGGACAGTCTAAAAACTGAGTGAAAATTGCAGCCTATTGTACCGCTCCATCAGTTTTCCATACTTACGGTCAGTTGGAATGATTGGATTTTGGCGTGGTGAAATGGAATTCAATGGAACAATGGAATTTTGATCGCTCCAAGTTCCCTCTAGCTTAGAGCGATTGGAGTTGAGAGTTTTGGTCCAAACTCTTCGCTACTGGGAGTACCGTTAGACAGAATTATGAAGGAGTTTTGCAGTTTATTTGCAGCGGTTAATAGGTCTACTGAATATAGACGGGACGGATTAAAGTAAAATTTTCGTTAGAGTATGATATAAATTTAAATGCCCTTCGATTGTCGTCGGAAATAAAGCGATTTTCTTACAACCATAAGCATTTTATAAAAATTATGTAACAGTAGAAAATAAACAATGAGAGTACAAGTACCTATTGATAAACAATCGGAAATAAAATAAAATAATGAATTAGGAAAGAAAAAACCGATCAATTAGAGAGCGAAATGGTCCAAAAAAAAATGTTTTCGAATGATGAAAGATAATGAAAGAATGATTTTCGTACAATCCTAAACATTTAATAAAAAATATATAACATAAAAATGGAAAATAAACAATGAGAATACAATTGCCTTTTGATAAGCAATTCGAAATAAAATAAAATAATAAATTAGGAAAGAAAAAACCGATCAATTAGAGAACGAAATGGTCCACACAGATTGGTAAAGATAATGGAAAAGTATAAATAACCAGAATTCGATTTGGAAGAACCAATATCGCAATTGAAGTTGTCAGAATATGAATAGAAAATTTATTCATCATGGATTTTTTTTTTATTCATAACTGAGGATAATGGATTGCAGGAAAGTACGTATGGGAAAACAACTGGTGAAGTTCATTACGACCAGCGAATGAGTGGGTTAAGCCATTCTTACTCTCATAGCCTCAATTGTAAACTGAGAGAATTCCAGAACCTTTCTCCGTGTATTATGCTTTTGTTCAACAACATAAAAAGAAGATAATCGGTTGGAAAAATGTTTTCGAAATTCACTGAGCTGTTTCCGTCGTATTCTCCCCTTTTTCAGGAACACTTGTTCTTAAATACAGCATACCTCCGGGGTAGTAGTTGGATGTAGATAGAGATTATGCAGAAGTTGACATTTTCGTGGAAAGAAATTTTTCAAAAGGCCCAGATGAATGAGGGTTTGACAATATTTACGACACTACCTATTATGAATTTAAGATTTCCATTAGTTCCAGGACCTTAGAGGATCAAAGGACACGGATAAATAAACAAGACTCTTCGACAGGACACAAATTACCAGAGCCAGCCAGCTGCTCTCTTATAACTTATCTCTGTTATTTTTGGACCTTACCGCCTGGTGACTCACACCTAGTCCATTCTCAGACATGTGGTTCAGCGACTTAATCATAATATTATCATTGATCATAATATTTACATATATATTTATATATATATACATATACATAAGTACATTATGTATATAAGTATATATATATATATATATATATATATATATATATATATATATATATATATATATATAGGTGTGTGTGTGTGTGTGTGTGTGTGTGTGTAATTATGGATTGATAAATTATTTGCCACTTCTATAATTTTGTTTTTATTGAAAACTAGATTCGAATGTTAAACATAGTTTGTAATATAAATGTAATATAAATTAGTATTGTAAAACATTTATGAATTATGAATTTAACTAAGATAAGAAATCAAATACATATTGGTACTCACCAAGGTTTAAGTAGATTATATAAACAGAAGAGTTTGTATTGGCTTGTTCTCGCACTGAACAAGCAATGTAAGAAAGATGGGGTGTTAATAAGTAAACGGTTTAGGGATCGGGGTTTTTCCAATAATTTCGGAGAGTAATTTTTTTTTCCTGTTATGGATGGGAATAAATTATAGAAGTGGCAAATAATTTATTAATCCCTAATTAGATTGATCTGATTAGATTCTATACCATCATGTAGACGTCAACGGATTATGTGCGTGAAGTTAACGAATAAAGAAGTAGTTACTACAACACCTTTCAGCGCGAGTCCTCAACCTTTTTCTATATGGATCACATTTATAGGTTATCACTAGAGCGGCGAGCATATTTTATTTTTGTTAATCTTAATTTTTTTCCTTATTCAATGTTAATAATAAAAAAAGGAATAATTTTAATGCATAAAAGTGTTGTTATTATTCTAATATTAAAAAAATAATTATATAATAATACATAAACATTTTTTTAAAAACATTCTTTAAAAAAATATAAATAATGATATAATCGATTCACAGATTTTGAGATTATAATGAAAAAACAAATTTGATACAATAAAAATAAAGACGGACACATGGGCATATGACTAAGTATAAGATACGTTGAAAGCAATATTACAAAACTTTCATACAATGTTGGTAAAATTAAAAAAAAAAAAAAAAAAAAAAGAAAGTAGGTGGTGAAGATTGACATAAAAATATCGTTATAATACTACAATATAAATAAATAACTATTTTAAACTAGATTTTCAATTAATTAATTATTAGGTAGTTATTATTTCATGTTCAAAAATTATAATGCCAAATTCAGAGATGATAGATTTTCCAAAGATCTATACATCTTTATATTAATCTATTGATGAGTAATAAACGATAGTAATCGTTCAGTAACAGAAATATTGACAAGACTTAAACTGTTGCGAAGATATCGTCACTGCAATGCCCAACTATAGAATATGAAAAAAAGGGATTTTCTTATTCGTCACTTTGAAATCTTCTAGTTGAGGCACCCGTTATTCACCCAAAGGCTTGAATTCCTAATTCTCAAGGGTTTACACCTTGTGTCTTATCAAGATTAGGAATTCTATATTTTGTCACAATGCGTGCCTTGACTAGCGCGTTTTAAAGTAACGAATACGAAAATACCATTATTGTATAATCGATAGTTGGGCATGATAGGGACGATATGCATATAGCTATAATTCACAATATTTTATTTTATATTTATTTATTTTTCGTAATAACTGATAATACAGACTTTATCACATTAATTATAATTTCTCATAGCAGATTTTTCGCCTTAAAATCTCGTATTCGACTAGAAAATGGGAAGGTTATATGATAAATATGGGAAAATAACAAAAAAAATTATTACTAACGCTTTTCTATCTGCAGAACAATGAATTCTGTCTAGAAGACAAAGGAAAATAGGAATCAACGTTCATTTGTTAAATTAAATATCATCGGATATCGTACGTATAAATAATCCTTAGTGTGCTTAAAGCAGAGATATGTGAGTAGTGGAATGCATACCATACATACGTAAAGGTATATATAGATTAGATGTTATACATACATATATAAAGATATATATAAACTACATGAAGTATAGACTATATCGGAAAGATGAGGACATCCAACCAGTTCCCAGTAAGAGACGAAAATAGAACATCATGTCCCTAGCTATATCTAGAGCATGATCTGATCCTATTCTCGTTAAGTCCCGATTCAAAATATACTAATAACTATTCGAACAACTTCTAGTATCCACATAGATAAGAGCTATAATTTAACAAAAAGGCTTCAAAGTGTTCTATGAAAAAATATAAAAGAGAGCTATATGTTTCTTATATGGAACAATATGCTACATAATGATTTGAAAATGTACTAGACCGATGACTTGGAGAAAAGAGAAATGTACCAATGAGAAGATAATACCAAACGTCTCATAAACTTAAATTAAGATTTTACAATTTATCAAACTAAAATGAATAAATTTCGAAACTACAAAGTTCAGGCGGAATTCAATATTAAGGTCGCTATAACAATGTGAATACTGTTATAAATACTGAATTTGAAAAATGTAATGACATTACATGTCCACAATCATACTTAGATATAGGCATTTAAAGGAAAATAATAGCTGTCATCAACGTTGTTGTATTCAGTTTTATAGTTTCCGCGTCCTCACTTAATAATACCAAATCATCCGCAAACCCAAGCACGGATATTTTACCACCCAGACCTAAACCCCTTTCGGTACGCATTACCTTTCTAATGGCATACTCTAGTGCTAAATTAAATAGGACAGGTGAAAGGGAATCGCCTTGTTTTAACCCCGAGCGAACTTCAAATTTCTCCGAAAAATAATTACCGATTCTAACTTTATTGAATGTTTCGGTCATGCACATCCCTACTAGATTTACTAACTTCTTCGGTATTCTCTGCTCAATCAAAATGTTATAAAGTCTCTGGCGATCAATGGAATCATAAGCCTTTTTGAAATCCACAAAAAACTGATGAACCACACCGTTGAATTCTAATTTTTTTTCTAATATTTGCCGTAAAGAAGTTTTTTATTTATTACATATATATATTTATACCTTCCAGTGGAGTCTCTATTAAGAAGTTATTCGGAAGGTTTGGATGAAATATCAAGAACATGGATATACCTACCTGAAAACAAAAAACAGAATTACAGACTTTTTTTTGTATATTTTCTTAGATTCAAGTACATAATTTTTGTTTGTATCTTTCAACAATATATTTGCAACTGTCTACCAAAACAGTAGTAATAAGCAAATGTTATGGATATAATAAATATAAATGGCATGAGGCAGGATACTACCCAGCAGCGCATTTCTTCCCGGTCTTGAATTAGTCCTTTAATTTCGGAAAGCAGATCTCTCATCCAGCTCCTTTTTAGCCTTCTTTTAATGATCATGTCAGCCGTAGCCATATCGTCTATCAGTATGTTGTGATATCCGTGAAGGCTATTATAGAAACGGGAATAGTAGAGTACGAATGTGTTGGTCTATAGTTAGTTGTTGTACCATAAGTCGGTATATAGAGTTTTGTTGTTTACGTAACAAGGAACTTGTTATCAGTCTTACATTTTTGAATTGAAAAGATTACAATTTTTAGAAGTGAGTTTTTTTTTTTTTTTTACCCGTAAATGTGTGAGGCGTAGTCCATATTTCTGCCTGATTTTTAATTTTGACGATCTGGAAAAAAGAGACTACTGTAATTACCACCGTTTGTTTAGAGTCTTCCTTTTCATTTTGACGTGTGGGTAAGTACATAAATTTAAGGAAATAATAAAAATTATTTTAAAATGTACTACTGATAAAAAAAAATATGTCTATGTTCCAGGATTCGCTCCGCCCTATTCTTGCCCGAAAATACTGACACCTGTTTTTTACAGGACTGGGACACAAAAGGCGCTCGGTCATTGAGGTGAGTTGAATAGACTTGTACAAGTGAAAGCTATTGCCAGTGGGTCACCGGAGCACATCAAAATGGCCTCTTCAGTCTCCTTTAGTTAAAAATGGTTAAAAACTCCCAGAAACGAGATTTTTAAAGAAAACGTTCTGTTAATAATCACTAAAAATTTTCGTAAAAAATAGTAAAATAAAAAAAATCAGGAAAAAAAGGAAAATTGTGTTTATGTAAGGAAGTTTTATTTTTACGAAAAAAAAAATGGAGTTGAGAAAACGAAGTCAAGGCTTAATACAAGTGATTGTGTAAGACAAGGGGGGGCCTCCTAATGTTTTAGCCTAAGCGCCACACAGACCGCTCTACTAAGTCCAAAGGTCCACATCAATCCGCCGCCAAGTTCCAAGGCACAAGATCTACTTGCTAGCTCATCATACCAACACACTAATAATAATAATTAAAGTTAAACTGTTTAGTTTCATTATGTATGTCAGTTATTGAGTTTCGTGATTCCTAGTCTGATTTTTATTTTTTATGGTTTACTTACTTTGTAAATTTTACAGTGTAATTAAAATAAAGTATGACAGAACCGATTGGAGGTGCTCGTGGCCCATAATTTAGAAACCCCAAGCGACAAAGACATAGAAAAAACTGAGCCGAGGATAATGGTATCTGCAATACTCAGGGACTGGTTCTTTCCAAATCCCAGATTCTCATAAAATTGACTACCTAGATGGACTACTAAGGTGGTCCTAAAATATCGATTTTTGATCCATCCAAACAATCGGTTTGAACGATGGAAAATGGTGGGAGGAAAATTGTCGGTTTGGCACGAAGACCGATACTTCCCTTCACCATCGGTTTTTTCATCCATCTGAACCTTCCATTCACTATTTTTAATTGATTTCATTCATTTATTTGACTGGTCTTTTTTTCAATTGGTTTCTTTTTAATTTATATAGAATAATTCAAAACAATTAAATCAAAATCTAATTATTACTCATAGCAGTCATTATTATTTTTTTTTTTTAAGATTATTAATAGAAAGATCTTTAATAAGAGAAAAATGTATGAGAGTGGAAACTTTTATCAAATTGACACATGATGATAGAAATGAAGAAAAAAGGATAAACAGTATAATTTCACTACGCTAATGATGGAATAAACAATTGTATGAAAAAATGGGCTTGAATATGGACAATTGTCCGAAATGTCGTCTGAGTATGTTGGAAATATAGATAGGTTTTTAAATTAAAAAAGGATATATTTTTCTTGAAAATTAATTACTTTTATGATTAATCTTATAACCCTTGAAAATTAAGATTATTTGAACTAATCATTACCCATTTAAATTTCTTTTATGTCTTATATGTTGAGGAAAATAAATATAATTAATAATACAAAAATAAATAATTGTTGTTGTTCGAACTAGGCAAAGCTGACAAGTCATCTTTGAAGTGAGGGCTTCTAAAAAATAAATAAATAATTAATTTAAGCTTATATCTGTAATGTATTAATTCATGCTTTATGGGTTTGGCTTGGTTAGAACATCATTAATTAAATTTTAATAAATGTTTATTAAAATTGAATCTATAGTGAACGAAACAACAGAGAAATATCGTAAACCGACGTTTCAGAACGATGCAGCCCTACACGGGCAATTTTAACAGCATGGTTCCAACATGACGGGTTTTTTTCTTTTTTTCTGTCCATGACAGGTCTCTTGGAACCCCAGAAAAATTGATCGTGTAGGGAGGGCACGGGAAGGTTTCTGTACTTCCCAACCAGAACCTAACAATACTGGGAATCTTCTTTTACCACTTTCGTTTCTAAAATATTAAGAATTATATATATATATATATATATATATATATATATATATATATATATATATATATATATATATACATATATATATGTATGTTTGTGTGTGTGTGTGTGTGTGTGTGGGTTATTTTAACCTACCTGATGTTAATTCAAAAAAGAATTTGCCTTGCAATCTATGGAAAAAGATATTGCCTAATTTACAAGAACGATAGAAGTCAAACAATGATTGGAAGAGAAACCAATGTAATTTGTCTGATTGTTTACATTTAATGTTTCATATTATAATTTAAATTCATTTTTACCAAAAACTTTTAATATTGATTTTGGGTGTTCTTTTCATCACATAAAAAATATATATTTTTGATTCATGATTGCTATGTTTTTATTTATTTATATTCCTTTTATTTATGAAAAAAAAAAAATTTGTTGATGATATTTCACCATCATATTTCAGTATCACTAGTGTCGTTTTTTGAAAAAGGCATAAGCACCATTTAGCAAACTTTACAGGAAACACGTAAAAACATTTTTCCAAATATCAATATATTTTTTTTATTTTTTGTTGTATACTGTAGGAGTTCATTAACCTGGCAAAATCTTTATAATTACAATATATTTTTAAGGCTTCTATCACTGGTTAAGGCCAGAGTGACGACTGAGAGTCGTTAGTATTTGCTGCTTAAGTCATCAATATTCGATTTTTAGACCATAAGCTCACGTCCCATAATCAATTAAAATTTTGAATTTTTGGCGTTTACGCCTTTTTCAAAAAACGACGTGGACATGTACCCTAACAATACCTGGTAACTATAATAAAAAACAAAGCAGCAGGCCATCATCGAAGAAATGACAATTGAACAGCGAGATATTCTGTGTTAATCTTGATTTCGCTTTCTATGGCATAATGGTGATTTCTTCTCCCTGAATAATGTATTTTTTTTATTGTTTCATGCGGCATGCGTTCACCTTTACTGCAGGTTTTGCAGGTGTTATCCAACAGCAGAGATCTAATCTAAGATCAGTGGAACTGATATGAAGATGAGTTTCTGATAAGTTTCAGATGGACAGATAGAGAAAGAATGTTGCTTCTTGTTAGTTCTTGAAGTTTATCATCACATATTATAATGAAAATGGTTCGAATCTACGATAAAAAAAACTGTTTTCTTATCAAAACGTTACAGGTAATTGATTTGATGACTGTCAGTTGGAAAATGGCAATATGGACAAAACGTTACCAAAATGAACTATACCTAAATGGAATTGTTGAAATTAATAAAATTAAATAAACCATCTGATTTAATAATAACTAAAAAACACTCTAAATTTTGTAATAGGGGATGAATTTGGGAATTAGTGAAATGGAATAAGAACGTACGTACAGACGTCACGAAGAAACTGACCAAAATGGACTATTTCCGTAAAAATTTGAAAACTGAAAATTTTCGGGCAATGAAGTAAAAAAATACAAAATATTATTTATGAATGTATGTATGTAAGAAGCACGAAGATTGTATCTTGGAATCATAAAACTCAAATAAAAATATAATATAAGTGAGTTGACCTGAAGATGGGGTATTGACCCCGAAACGTAGTAGTTACCAACAGCTCCAATAAAGGAAAAAAAAGAAAGATTTCATTTTAATTCCCAAACAATAAAAAAAAAAAAAAACTTATTCCTCATTGCTTTTTCAACAGGCAGAAATCATTATCAAACAAAATTCGCTTTCTAGACTTAGACTAATGTAAGTCACTTTTGTTTCAACACCCACGATTTGCTCAATAGATCCTGACACCACCGATGATACTAGTATACAAATATTCTCTTATTGCAAAGTAATTTTTGGTCAATAAACAATAATTTTTACATTATCAATTTTTATAAAATTAATAATGTAAAAATTATTGTTTAATTTTTATTAAACTCAAATAAAATTTAATTAAATATTACTAAGATAATAATTAATTAAAAAAAAAAACTGTACAACTCATCCCGTGAAAGGTCTGATAGGTTCGGTTCTTTGATACATTCTGTTCCTAGGCCAACGGTTGTGTGAGGTGATTCGACCGAGATCACACTCAACCATCAGATGTTTCCCCCAATTAAGGGTACCCACTTTATAGAGGCTGGGTGAGCCCAAGGAGGGTCTCCCGATCCCACAAGGTCGATCCTCGGCTGAAAACAGAATAAATAAATATCTGCTTCAGCCGGTCTCGAACCCGAGACCTTGATATCAGTAGCACAGTGCTCTACCCACTGAGCTATCCCGCTCCCTAATAATAAATTAATGATTGAAAGTAAATAAATGATCTTGAATGTATCTAAACATCATTGCACTTCAACCATCAACCTATTCCATGAGCTA
Source organism: Rhaphigaster nebulosa (assembly GCA_948150685.1). NCBI lineage: Eukaryota > Metazoa > Arthropoda > Insecta > Hemiptera > Pentatomidae > Rhaphigaster > Rhaphigaster nebulosa. The sequence goes on along the minus strand of OX411309.1, from coordinate 139,720,535 downwards.
ATAGAATTCTTTACATTGGGCATGGGCATGACCTAGAGCCCACACCTAAAAAAAAAAGGCTCATTCTAAACACAAGAATGAGGCTATTGTATTCCTCAAAAGACTGTCATTGAAGTACTAACGACGTAATACTTACTACTAATTACTAAAACCAATATTTACTCACGCCTCACAAATATGGAGAACTGCTTAAAAAGATCGTATCCAAAAACTATGAACAATTAAACATAAAGGACAAAGATTTTCGTCGCTTTCCAGCAGAAGCGTTTTTTGTTTTTGTTTTTCTTTAAACTATTTTTTATTAAGATTAATTTAGTGGTACCATCGCTCGACAATGTTTCAATTTTTTTAATAATTGCTCTAGGGTGGGAGCCCATCCCAAGGATGGGGTTAATCTCAGGGAAGAAGAACAAAATTTATTTCACTTCATTTCTGTAAATTAAACGCTGCAAATAATTGCACAATGGTTTATTATTTTCAAATATTTATATTTAAAAAATATCTGGTGTTTCCATTCACATTACTTTTCTTATAGCAAGTAGCCAAAGATATTTTCTTTTTAATGGCATGCTGATTCCATTAAACGTTACATTTTTCCTTTATCTTTATAAGTAGCAGAGTTAAGAGCTTATAAAATCGGCCGCAGTTCTGAAACGAAATGACGGATAGTAATGCCAGGATCATCCTGGGATCACAGAATGACCAGTGACTTTGTGGCCAAATCTCAAGAAAATCCGTCCAGTAATCTGGACGCATAAAGGCGGATAGACTGATTTTTTTTCATTCGATATTTTGTATGTGCGCATCTTGAAATGTAAAATTTCAAATTTTGTTGAGTTGTTAAAATTTGTTTTCTTTTTCGTAGATTACAAAGGTTCATTATTGAAAATAATGAACTAAAATCATGGGAAACATATTACTGCAAACTACAGCAGCACAACCATAATTAAATATAATGACAAAACAGATAGTAATAGCCCATATTTTATAAGGTTATTAATACCCTTTATTACAAAATAAACTTAAAATAATAACCTATAAAATGGTGCTCAGTCTCATTTCTAGTAGGTATTTTCAAGAAAGAGAGATTCAAAGATAATAATTTTTTCTTGATAATAATTTTTTTTTGATAATTAAACTTAATAAATAAATTTCACACTTTCACCGCGTAATCAAGGTTAAAAAATTATGGTAATCGCGTCAAAAAGTCGATGCGCAGTTTTCAATGGGCTTCTCTGTCTGTGAGTCTGTCTTTTTTATTATCAGCAAAAATACACCATTTGAACTTTACAGCAACGTTTATAAAGTATTCAAATAACTTTAAAACTACACATCTCCCGGATAATTTCAGATGCTCATTTAAAAGATAACTAAATGATTTATACAGCTAAACTTAAAAATAAAAATATTTATCGGACAATAGGACACTATAACAAAAAAAAAAAACATTTTTTGTATTGGACATCCAAACCGATAAGAAACGTCGAGTGGATGGACCCACCAGATATTTTTTATAATAACTATTGGGAAATAATAAACCACTGTCTAATAATTTGCAGCGTTTTTCCCTTAGAAATTTATTATAAGATTATAGAAGTAATATTCTAGCCATATAAAGATGAGAGTTTGATAAAAATAATCAGATACCAAAGAGTTAATAAAGACTTCTCTTTAGCCTACACAACTATGACAGAGATAAAGTTCTTGTAAACAGTAATTAACGGAGATATTTCTGCAGTTTTGGACTAGACTGTCCAAAGAGGAACAGACGGGAAACAGCTATACATCAAGGATGAACTAGGGACCGGTTCAACTCTACTGAAGTTGCTCATCGTTACAATTAGCATGTTCTGGTTTAGTTGTCGCACACCTGGTCTTCCCCAACTCTAAGCTCGATGTGTACTTTGTTATCAACTTAGCGGCTCCATTTGATTTTAGGGGGTGTCTTGAAAGTTTCAAGGAGTAGAGGAGTATACATAGTGTGTATATACAGGGCGTTCTCTGTAGATTCAAGAGTATTTAGAATAAAGAGATGAAACTGTGTGGGTCATTGTTATAAATTAGAAAGTATCTTTTTTATGAAATTACCACTCCCATAATCCTCTCCAGTTCTCCAGTTCCATTATTACGAATTTTAACTCTTTAATGGGCAGTGGCTATATTTGTCCCATCTATCAAAAAGCGGAAATTTTAATTTCAAAACAGTTTGGTAACATTCCACTAGATGGCAGCTGCTACAGAAACATACGCTTGAAGACTTAGAATTGTTTGTCAGCACGCTCTAGCAAAACTTCGTTTTTGGTGGGACAAATATAGCCAGTGCCCATTTGAGGTACCACCATAGGTAACAAACATTCAAAGCAATCAGTTGAAACTTGTTTTCAGTTTTTCCATTTACTGGCAGATACTTCCACGGAAAGCTCATTTTAATATTATTACTTGAGATAATATCAGTGCAATTTTTATTTCATTTTGTATTCTTGCAATGAATGAACAATGAAATGAATTTGCTGATTTTATTTTGTTCCTTTTATTCTGTTATATAAATTTACTATTATAATATAATATAATATTTATAATTACTTGAATTGAATGGGAAAAAAAAAATGTATTTTTATAAATATAATCTTCTTTTTATTCATCATAAATCTAAACTTGTAAAACTGTCCCAGCTTGATGAAGCTTTTATTTTAAAGAAAACATATATTTATTGTGTTTGTTGGTGACAATATAAATACATTGTAGTTAATTATAGCAAAAATACAAAAAAATATTAAATTAAATTTATATTTTTCAAATACAGTCGAATATATCCAAACTTCCATATATCGAAGTAGCCTTGAATTTTATTAGACAAAAATATTCGGTACATCGAATAAAAAATTCACATTTAAAAATATATAGAATGTGATAATCAAAAAGAGCCCTTTTACGTATTAGAATGGGCGGTAATTAAATAAGAAACAAAAATATTTCCCTGGTTTGCAAAGCAAACGGAATTCAGGGAAGATCTTGTTTCAGATCAAGCACAGAAGTACCTAAATTCTCTGAATCTCTTTCCTAATATGGAGTGATATTTTCATTTTGAATTCAGTTTAATTTGACTTTCTTGTTGTGAATATCGCTGCTAAGCACGACTTTGGTGATGAATTATACACTAATAAATATTAGAAGCTATTTTGCTCGAAAACCAAAATAAATTAATTTTTATGAATGCTTGGATATTTTTAATGCATGTCCTTATTAAATTATTAATATACATTTGTAAAAAAAATCTGCAATCACAGATGTATCTTGTACAATTTTTCAAATAAGTATTATTGATCGATCAGTTTGTTTTTTCTTTAACACTAAAAAATTTGTGTTACATAATTAAACCCAAAATATTTCCTTTGATACTTCTTTAACCCCAAAGAATAGCTGTAATTGTTCTTAGTCTAAAAAGGGTAACAAATTGCATTCTTTCTGAATATCGAATTTTTTTCAAAGAACCTTCATGCTCGACACAGAGGTTCGACTGTATGTCCAATCTGGACTTTTGGACAAGAGGAGAAGGAATTTTTTTTAACATTTTTCAAATGCCATTCTTAATTGCTAGGGGAATTATCTATTGGATCAACACACAAAAGTTGTCATCCTGCATGAGAGGGCTTATGCCCTTTAAAGGGTTGATATAATCACGAAGATATATTTAGATGCAAGTCAGATTTCATATGTTTAGAAATAATACATACTATTGAATAAAGCTAAGAAATTACATATTTATAAGAAGTTTTCACAGCCGCTGTTGCACCCTCGAATAATAAACACCAGATTGTAAGGAGTACTCCTGATGATAGACCAGAACACAAAGAAGTGCCGCCTTAATCAAAGACGACCCGTGGCCCGGCCATTGTTCTGAAGACATGGATACCACATCCTAATCCTCAGTGTAGTCCTCCTCCTCTTTGATATTCATCTCTTCGGCTCACTCCTACCACGGCTGACTTGAATCTTAGATAGTTAATTAAAGTTAAACTGAAGAAAATAAAAAAGGGCGTTTTCTCTCAGCGTGGGTTTTCATTATTCACAGCATCCTTCTTTGTGGCGGCTCACTTCCAGCTTAATCAGGATTTGCATAAGGATACAATTTATACGAGAAAACGCCTGATAAAAAAGAATAAGAGAAATGCTGAAGAACATGAGATGGATTATATACTCGTATATACATATGTTACCAGTGTACATACATAATAAATCAGTGGCCGTTCCTAACGGGGGTTCACACAAATAATCTTCAAAGTAATAAATTCGAAAATACGACATAAAATACTCTTCACAAATAGAGACACCTTCAGTTTTTATTGTTATACTACACCGATTAAGTCAGTGTAAAGCAGGCAGTTTCTAAATAACTAGAAGCCGTTATAAGGGCTAATTACATATAATATATTTTTTTGCGGAGGGAGGGGAAGGGGAGAAATAAAGAGTGGGGCAATCAAACTTCCAAAATGGTAACTTTTTTTATCCAATTTTATACATTATTAACGTTTCGGAGCATTGATCCCCATCTTCAGAACTAAAAACAATATTTTTATATTATATTTAACAATTTCTTTAAAAATAATTTTTGTTATGACATGAAATTTAATTATAAAACAAGATAATAATTTAATTAAATTTTTCCTAAATTGATTTATTTTCAAGGATAAATAATTATTCCTCATATCACATATTAAATATCAATTAAAACTACTTTAATTTATAATTTCTGTTAAAATGATTTATTTATGTTTTAAATGAGTTTATTGATATAGTGAAAATAAATGACTTATACTTGAATTCGAAACGAAATTAACAATGGAATGCTAAATCAGCTGTTGTATAAAGTCTTTGCATCAATAGGAATATGTTCACGAGAAATGTGTGTCCAAGTTGGGAAGATAGGCAGACTGTATCCCCCAACAACATGCACCAAGACATGCATCTCCACTCTAGCATTTGGCACGGATCAGGAGGTTCACTGCTCGAATGGTGCGGGATGCGTCTGTAGGAATGAAGGGGTTTCGTTTCTGCAGATTTATTCAACCTCAATTAATAAATTAAGTATTTGACAACAAATATAATTATTTTATAATTTAATTTTTAAAAAAAAACTTAACTGGTAAGAATTGATTGCAAAATTTAAATATTGGTAAAAACTAAAAATATAGAGAGGGAAAATAGGATATATAACGAAATATTATTAGACAATCTATAATAATATATGTGATATTGAAAATTAAATGCTGGCTGTAAGTTGTTCCTTGTGAAGTCTTAAATTTTTAACAGGAAGAACAATAAGACAGAATATAACATTATATGGATACAAAAATTGTTCCAAAAGGAACATACTTGCAAATATCTGTAATATGTTGAGCCTGGAATGATAAATAACAATTGCTTGGTTAGAATTTTATATTACTATTTCTTGTATCATGTAGATGTGTGCAATATTTTTAATTTTCAATGTTTTAATGTTTCAATGTTTTAATTTTTAATGTTTCAATTGAATAGTTAAATAGGATCCTTAATAAATAGTTTTTACTATTTGTGTTCCAATTTATGATCGCCTTCCGGATCATCTCATTCCTTCATTTTTAATTTTATTTTATATGTGCTATTTAATGTTTAGTTGTGGATCCTGAGGATGTGGTAATTGTCAGGAAACGTTGGTCCTCATGTTAGAAAGGTGAATAAAATTATAAGATTTAAAGATTTTCCAAAATAGGTTTAATTGTTAAGTAATGTCTATACTTCATTTAGCTCAATGTATTATTTTAAAACGTATAAAATCTGGCTTATATTTAAGCATTTCTTTCTGATTGTGTTAAAATTATTTTTTCATTGACAGATCAGTATATTTATCACTTCATCAACTGGAGTGTAAATGTGATAATCGGTGAAAAAAAAATTATAAAATTGAGTAACTAAATTGAAAATTGAGTAGCCCAAACACGGCCAAAAAAAACACACAAAAATATGAATATAACTGCCCCAGCTCAACATAGCATAATAAATAAACATAATGTTGATTTCAAAAACACAATTTTAAAAATAGGAAAAAAATATAAGAATATAAGAATTTCCAGCTCCGCTTTGTAAAAAATTTTATGATCACACAAAAACCGATCCCATATTACTGAATATCATGTAGAAGTGACGTTTTTAAATGCATTTTTTACACGTTTCAAGCGTTTTTAATAACGAATGAGCTTTAGTATTGCATATAGAGGATGATACCACCCGACGAAAACAAGATCCAACTCGTTTTGTGATAAAAATGGATCTGGCCGAGTTTGTAACTGAGCTGTTTATATCTTCGGTCCTATGTTAAACTTAGGAATGTGAAAAATTCGATTTTTGTTTTTGTTATTTTTTTATAGTATTTCGATTGATAAAGCCTGCAGTAAAGTTACGAACCTGTTACGGCATTATAAAGTGCTGAAATCACAGTTGCATTTTTACGAAGAACGTTTTTAAGCCTGAAGCTTCCATGTTAGAGTAACGACTATGCGTATTATTATAAAGGTAAAACAATAATTACACATGAGGCTATGAGATAAAAAATAGAGCATGAACAAAAAAATTTTAAATAATCGAAATCGACCCTTATATATCACAGACGAATGTAACAGTTTTTTCTCTCCTGAAAAGTAGTGATTTTCACATTCGTAAGTTTACCATGGGAACGACAATATCACCTCATTTATCAGGTAGATAATCAAGAAATGTTTGTAGAAGTATTGGATCTCGAGTTTATAATAAGTCGATCGAAATCTCGATAGTTACTCTCGGAGAGTGAATCACCTCTCTCTGGCCTACTCTCAGGACAGAATCCACTAGCGAGAGTACAGCTCTCGAGAGTGAAAAACTCAAGTGGATACGTAAATTAAAATTACCATTTACGTAATCGAAAATTATTATGACTAGAAAGCTTCGTTTTGAACAGTCAGCGTTTATTGATTCAACCAATTTCATTGTGGCTCTATATATAAAATTAGAACAAAGCACCCTCCCCTCTGTAACGCGAAGCTGAGATAAGAGACTTTAAAATAAACCCGGAAAGCGCCGACACATTCGCCAGTGACTGGGATTCGCGAGATAATAGAACTATTCAAATGGCAGAGGTAAATAAAACACCTCCATGGCGAGGATGGCTATGTTTATGTATGACATTGTTCCCCGTTACCTAACTACCGCTGTGGCTCTGTGTGTGTTATGTGTCATATGGCGAAATGGGTCGAGGTCTTGCACATCTCGCGATGCTAAATGAGAAATCCATGGAGCATCGTTTAATTCCTTTTTCAAAGGGCAAATGTTGGTTTCCAAAAAATTAAAATAAATCTTGGATGCATCCTATTCAGCGCCGAAACTAGTGGGGCATTTGTCCCTGGTGGCAAAAAAATTTCGGTTCAAGTAAAAAATATTTGATGCTGCTTTTTAATTTTTTAGACTTTAATTCAGTCAATAAAATGAGTTAATGTTATGAAATTACGATATTTCTTTTGAAATATATTATCTAAAATACTGCTCCTCCCCGGCAAAAATCTAGTTCCTAAAAATCTAAGCCATGACGATCCTATAATATAGTAGGCCCCGATTTTTTTTTTTGTGTGTATATATATATATGTATATTTTGTAATCATTTCCTTACAATTTTTCCTCCAAAAATCATTTAGAATGCTCCTTTGTATATTAAAACGTAAATATATTATAATCACAACTCAACTGCATGCAAAGTTATTGAATAGGAAATTTTCGAACAAATGCCCTCCTTGAGGAAATGAACGTTCGCTTTAAAAAGTGTCTTAAATAAGTAATGAGACTTTTAATGGGTATGGTATTGACAGGTTGTCTATCTTCGAATCTTTTGGGTGTTTTACCCGAAACGATTTGGGACGGTTGAAAGACTGGAACTCTTATAAGGAACAAAAAAATAGATTACGCCTTTTTTAACTGCCACTATTATTGTACTTCTGAGGCGGCTAACGTTTAAGAGGTGATGGAATGAGAAAGCTCTTATTTTTTAAAAATAACTTCATAAATTTTGCACGAATCAAAAATTAAAAGGTACAGATCTACAGCTATCTCTAAAATCAATCTTTCATACCGCGAAAAAAAAAATTACTGATCTTGTTAATTAGAGCGAGGTAATTACGCTCAGTAAACAGTAAAAATTATGAGCCGCTTCAAAACGAATGAAAATATGTAGCACCTCTAGACCGCATTGAACACGTAAAGGCTTGCATATCCTTAACTCGCAAGCAGCTAAAAATATGACTGTCATTTTTTGCTCATTTGATAATTTAAGTCACAGCTAGAACTCAAATTACCACCTGGTGACGGAATGAAACAAAACTCTGGGACACACTTTAATATGATGCCAACTGTTTTACGGTATCTTTAAAATTTTAAATTTTATTAAAATCTTCTAATCGTACTTTATCAGCTCTGATAGTAATGGAAAGAAATAATTATCCATTGTGCCTTAGTATTTTCTTTAATTTTCAAAACGTGGTTTGGGACAGTGAGGGAATGAAAAAATTTATATATTTTTCCCTCAAATCATTTTTAATGGCGTCATTTTTTGTAATTAATTATTACTCTACTAATCATATCTTTATTTATATAAAAAAAATCTGGCATTTCGCATTGCCAAAGAAGCAATCTAGGAGAATGATCCATATAATGGTGCAAAAGGAAGATTCGGGAGAACAGTATTTAACCCAGAACCATCAACAAACTACCAGAAAATATCAAATTTAAAAGGACTCAAAATATCAAAGCAGAAAGGCATTGTATACTTCAACTGCCCTCCCAAACTTTACGTGCTGGCTCAACTTTCCACAGTATGGCAACAGTCCACAGCTGGTGCTGAACCAGAAGGCAGTGACCACAGGATACTAATTACCATCAGTAACATGGATCCTTAAGGACATTGGTATGCAAGGACCAGGGGCTGACTCCCGAGGGCAGGAAGTCGGCCGATATGTATTCATGTTGTGCGCGCAGGCCCGGTATAAATAGGGCTGGTTCTCATCGGGTAGCCCCTTATATGTGATAATATATTATATCATATATATTATAAATTTCATCATACATATAAGTGGAATTTTATAGGAGAAGCGTATGAGCTTTGCCAATTCAGGTTTATCGTTGTCCTTCAACTCACACATGAAACATCAAGTAGGGCATTTTCTTAGTCAATACTACTAGAAAGTTGATCTACATATTTTGATCAATTAATTATGAAACATAATTTAAATTGTGTCATTTTTTCATTAAAATAACAATGCAAGTTCCTTTAGAGTTTATGAATAGTAAAGATACATTTTTGAGAAAAAATATCTGATGTGGACAACACATGATTTCCTTGTACGCCTATTAAACTATAAATCGGTGCCTCAAAAAATGATTTTGAATTTGGTTACTAGTTTCCGAAGATTGCAGTATCTCAAAAACGACACTCGGTGTCGCGACATCCATCGATTGACACACACAAACAAATGGGGAGGAAAACCAGTATTTTACACTCAATTCTAACACTTAAAACAAGTAATAAAAATGTTTAATTGGATTGGAAACCAAATTGCGGTTGTAAACATTATTACCGAAACATATGATTCATGTATTTAATTTAAATATAATTTTTGATGTAAGCTTATTATGACCTTCAAGTAAAGTACCCTTTTCGGATCACTAATTTTAACCAAAATTTAGTAAATACATTCATATAGATATAAAAGACCTATTTACCAAATTTGAGATGTTTTACATTATATTTTAATATAATTTTTGGTGAAAATCTATTATGACCTTCAAGTAAAGTACCACTTCCGGTTTTTCAATTTAGACCAAAATCTATGATGTTATTTAAATCAATATATAAGTTATAAATACTAAATTTGAGAAGTTTTGCATAGTATTTTAATATAATGTTTGATGGAAATCAATTATGACCTTCAAGTAAAGTACCACTTCCGGTGATCAAGCAGTAACCAAAAAGGGAGGTTCACAACTAGATTTTACAGCAATCCTAAATACAAAATTTCAACTTTCTACGGTGAACCATTTTTAAGTTATGCGAGAAGTTATACGTACGAACGTACGTACGTACAGACGCCACGACAAAACTAGTCAAAATGGATTCAGAGATGGTCAAAATGGATATTTCCGTTGAAATCTGAAAATCGAAAATTTTACTTCGTACAAGGAAGTAAAAACGAAGCTTTTTTACTAAACAATACATTGAATTTGAAAATAAAAATCAACTCAAAGTATATAATAATACTTCTATAACAAGTTAATGATGCTTTCAATTATTCGTTAAGAATAATAAATTGATCCTTTTTGGTCACCTAAAGAGCATAAGAATAATATTATTACAACATTAAAAATAATTTATTATTATCTTTATCAAGACAGTCTTTATAAAGTTACTCTCTAATCACAGTGTGAAAGAAGTCATTATCTTTGATTAGTAAACTTGTAATAGGTAAGCTAACAATAATTTTTTATTGCGGTAAATACTTAAATTAATAATCCGACATTTTTCTTCTAAGAAATATATGTCATTAGAAGCTTCTCAGGAAAAAACAAAACAAAAATGTTCGTATTTCGGCACTCTTCTTTCAAACGAAAGAAATATACATAATGTATTATTTTTTCAATCCCTCAGAACCAAAAAGCCTCCGTCTAACGTTATATACTTAATTTGCCTAATCCTTCTTCTTCTACACACTCTGAAATTACCAGCCCATCCCATCATACTAACTTGCATATCCCCTCCCCTTCAATGGAGTTGTTTTCTTTAGCGAATCATCCATTATTGTGTAGCCTCTTTTTGAAATTCCTTAGCGATTTCTATCCGTAATTAGGAATGTTATTAAGGGAAAAAATATATCACTATATACCGTATCCATACGTTTGAACTACTATTTCGATATATCGAGAACAAAAATATCGATATATCGGGTCTCGAAATTGTTTTTATTTTAAAGGATCTTTTAAAGGGATTCACGCATATCGATATTTTTGTGCCGATATTATCAAAATATTGTTTTTATAATATCGATATTTCACTGCCGACATAATTAATATTTTTTTTTATGATATCGATATTTCACTGCCGATATAATTAAGATATTTTTTTTTTGTAATATCGATATTTCACTGCCGATATAATTAAGATATTGTTTATTATTAAGTTTATTTACAGCAGACTTTAAATATTTTAAAAAAAATAGGTACTTTGCTATTCCCCTTCGGATTCGCTTAGGTTTTTTTGATGAAGGAAATAACGTTATTTTTGAAATATCGATATTTTATGCCGATATTATTAACCAATATCAATATCAATATTTTGCTTTAGACAGTCCGTCCATATGAACACAGCCACTATAGATAGTAACATGAACTCACATCACAAGTCATCATGGTTCTTTGTTTGTCGAACCCATCGACCTTGTTTGTTTATTGCCCATCGAATTGTTTATTTAAAAAAAAAAATCTACTTTTTTTTTAAATATCGTTTTTCGATAATCAAATTTTAATACCGATATTACAAGATATCGAGAAAAAAATATCGGACAAAACATCGATATGTTTTTTAATATCGCTATCCATAATACCTCTGTTATGACGTCCTTTAAATAAAATTTATCTTCAAATTTACGTATCAATAAAAACAACATTTATTTAAGCCTAAACAAATGTCTATTACTTGTAAAAATTATTTAATAAGTCAAAAAGAACATTTTATAATATAGTATCTAAATCATGTCATTCCAAGGGGGGAACATGTTTCAGAATAAAAATTATTATTCACTTATTCCTGACAATGCACTTAGGAATATAATTTTTACGGCTCGATTACATTAAGCGAATTTACAAGCTACTAGCCGGCGAGCTAAGAAGAGGACGAGCCATCTAGTGCGATAGTGACGGCGACAAAAAAACTTTCCACTCGCTCAGTAGCCAAGTAGCTAGCGAGTTCAGTCGACATTTTGTAAACTTTGAAACTAGGAACCATAGGGTTACTGGCAGCTAGTTCAGTAGTAATTGAGTCGATTAGTTTAAAAACCTGTTCAATCCATTTTCAAAAAGTTTACAAGAGACAACAAAAATACACGATTATGTCGTATTTGAAACAGGTAACCCCAGGAGTTTGAATACATTATTATATCGGTCTGAGATGTTTTAAGTCAATGCGACCTTGTTAGGTGATGTAGTGCATTAAATCTCGTAAAAAATAAAATAATAATATTTTGAAAAAAAGTAGATTGAGCCGGTTTCCAAGCGCGCACACCAGCGAGTAGCATGTAAATTTGCTAGTTAGCTAGTGAACATAACACAAGAAGAGTTTACTCTGACTTGCCGGCTAGTAGCTTGTAAACTCGCTCAATGTAATCGAGCTTTTAGAGCATAAAATTACACAGAATAAAAGTATTTTTTATTTCATTAATCATTTGAGCCAAAACTAGGTCAGTTTGCTTATTGAACGATAAAATTTATAGCTACAAACTGAGCAATAAGACCATTTCATGTAAGATCCAATAAATTAGGAAAGCCTCGAGGATAGACTGAAGAGAATCATGATTAGCTTTGTAAGATTTGTTGAAGGTACTCCGAGGCGTTCCTCACCACTACGACCAGTTAGGATGGCTCTTCCCCTCCTTCCGTAGGCAGTATTTCCTAAGCGCATTCCTTTACCATTTAATCATCAACCAGTGCCCTTCCTATGTCTATAATCTCCTCCAATTCAAGTTCTCTATCCACTCCCAGTCCATAAGAACCTTCTGGCCTTTATATACCTTTCCATAGATATGCATCGTTCCAACGCTGCTCTATTGCCCAGTCGACTACTTTCTGGAATTCCCTCCCTTCTAAAATTCGGCATGCCCTTTCCTTAGCCATATTAAAAACCCTCCTTTTCCAATTCCTGCTCACAACCCAGTCGGACGCTGGCTGACCTAGCATTGTACTGTAATGCATACTTTTTATGTACTGCACACACATTGTGCAGCCATATACACGGGAAAAACTGGAAGATCGCTAAATCAGAGATTAAAGGAACATATAAAAATAAGACAGAGAATTCCAACTTTGCAATTCATTTAAATGAAAAAAAAACATAAATTCATCAAAGACTCAGGAGTTAAATTAATACATCACGTTGAAAACAGGCTCAAATTAAATATATATGAAGCACTTGAAATAATAAAATCCTTCAAATCCAATCCAGATTTTTGCTTAAATGACCAAATAAATATCTCCAATAGTCCAATCTTAAATTTATTCCCATCTATAACAGAAAAACCAATTACTCATCGGCATTATTGGAAAAACCCCGACCCTTAAACCGTTAACCTATAAACATCCTACCTGTTTTCTTTCATTGTTAGTTCAATGCGAGAAGAAATCAGTACAAACTTTTCTGTTTGACATAATCCATTTAAACCTTGATGAGTACCAACATGTATTTAATTTCTTGTCTAAATTAAATTCATAATTCATAAATGTTTTATAATATTGGTTTATATTACATCTAATATTAATATGTATATATATATATATATATATATATATATATATATATATATATATATATATGTATAATAATACCAAACTATATTTTGAATTGCTTATTTTTGAATTTTTTGTGTGTTTTTAGAACTGAAGATAAATGTATAACATTCGAAACTAGTTTTCAATAAACAAATTTATAGAAGGGGCAAATAATTTATCAATCCCTAATTATCATAGATTGATCCTTCTATACCATCATGCGGATGTCAACTCATTTTATGTACATTTCATTTCATTGTTCTTCTGGTTCGTTGTTTGCTTTATAAATATCAAGGATTATTTTCTTTCTATTTATGAATTATTTTCTCTATAATGACATTTGCAATTTGATTGTTAAGAAATTCGAATATGCTCTTTATGTTGTTAATTTTTTATCAATTTTCTTTAGATATTGATTCTCTTTCTTTCTTTATTTTATCTATGTGCTCATTTCATTTATTGTTTGTATCATATTACAATGTAAATTTATGTATATATATATATATATATATATATATATATATATATATATATATATATATATATATATATATATATATCATAAATAAGATATATCATAAATAATATATATCATAAATAGAATCATAAATAATATAAAAATAATAAAAGAAATATTGTGAACCAACATAAACGAGTTTTATATATAAATAAATATAAAATATATAAATAATTATTTACATTTCATAATGGTACAAAACAAAAAAAATATATATATATATATATATATATATATATATATATATATATTTTTTTGTTTTGTACCATTATGAAATGTAAATAATTATTTATATATTTTATATTTATTTATATATAAAACTCGTTTATGTTGGTTCACAATATTTCTTTTATTATTTTTATATTATTTATGATTCTTATTTGTTTATTTCAATATTTAAGCCAGAATTGTTATGTTTTTTGTTTGTACGCTAAGTTATTCTTACTTAAGGCACGCCGTCCCAGCATAAAGATTGCTTTCTATTCTATTCTAAATTTATATTATGAGATTCTTTGTCGAATTACATCGAACTTAGCAAAACGGACTGAATTAGTGCTATTTTATTTTGGCAGACTTCTCCATCGAGGATTTACGACTGTCTCCGATAAGATATGAGACCATTAGTATGCTAGGAGGCTGATGCACTCAGTGCCGCCGGCTGAGTACTGAGTACAGTCCTACTGTCGAAGTTGTTTTATGGTGTACCTAAACAGTTCTCTAGTCGTTACTGTTACTGCGCTATTAGACGGAACACTGTTGTTCCAGCACTGTTAGCGATGCCGCGTATCCTCTGTACTGTCGAAGCGGCTTCATTAGTATGTTACTAGGTTAACTACCAGTCTGTCTGTTATCTTCATTCCTCTTGGTTAGTGCAGAGAATATTTAGATCAGCAGTTATAGTCAACAGTAGACTATACTGTCGATAAGTAAAGGGTTGTTACAGTGAAATATAACCGAATCAATAAAGATTGCAGAGCCAACAGACGAAAACAATGGATAAAAGCGGCCACTCCAAATGGACCAATGAAACGATTAAGTGGAGAAGATTTCAAGAGCCCCTGATGGTCACGCCACTCCATCATTCCATTTTTTTACCGACAGGTAGTGATTCAAATTTCCAAAGGCCATTTTCAAAACTATTCCGAACTCATAAATACTACAACTCCAGGCATTAATGGGAAACATGATCCCTGAAAGAATTCTTCAGCAAGAACTGTAATATTTACAAATTTTAAGTACAATTAAAATGAAAAAATAATTTATAAATAGTCGAGGGGCCCAATGAATTACTTGGTACCCATCATGCCAACATTTCTGCAAAACTAACAATACAGCCAAAATAGATTTTTATACTTTTTAAGGACAAATTGATTTTTTTTTTTTTAATCTTTGTCAGTTTGTTGACAATGAAAAATATCTGATGTGAACAATACATGACTTCCTTGTACGCCTATTACACTATAAATTTATGAATTATAAATGGTGAATTTATAAATTTATAAATGGTGGCTCAAAAAGTGATCCTGAATTTGGTTACTAGTTTCCGAAGATTGCAGTATATCAAAAACGACACTCGGCGTCGCTACGACCATCTATTGACACACACACAAATGGAGAGGAAAACCAGTATCTTACACCCAATTTTAACACTGGAAACAAGTAATAAAATAAATAAATGTTTAATTGGATCGGAAACCAAATTGCGTTTGTAACCTTTATTACCGAAACATATGATTTATGTATTTAATTTAAATATAATTTTTGATGTAAGCTTATTATGACCTTCTAGAAAAGTACCCTTTTCGGCTCACCAATTTTAACCAAAATATAGTAAATACATTCATATCGATATAAAAATTCTATTTACCAAATTTGATATGTTTTACATTATATTTTAATATAATTTTGGATGAAAGTCTAGCATGACCTTCAAGTAAAGTATCGCTTCCGGTAATCGAGCAGTGACCAAAAAGGGAGGTTTACAACTAGATTTTACAACAATCCTAAATACAAAATTTCAACTTTCTACGACTAACCGTTTTTGAATTATGCGAGATACGAATGTAAGTACGAACATATCCACGACGAAACTAATCAGAATGGATTCAGGGATGGTCAAAATGGATATTTCCGTTGAAATCTGAAAACCGAAAATTTTCACGATTGCAATACTTCCTTTACTTCGTAAAAGGAAGTAAAAAAGAAAGTCAATGAAGGGTTCAGCAGAAGAGGAACTTTATGCAGCATTACTTGAGTGGTTGAGGGGCCATTCAAATTCAAAGCGAAAATACGGCTATTATTTCAGGTCTTGTCATTCCCATTAGGGCAAAGAATTTTTTTGAACTCCTCAGTTCGATACTTGCTCAGTATGGTTTGTCAGATTTAAGCAGAGCCCGCGTATTAGTGAAGTAGGATTGCACGGCGAGAACTTAGACGTGACCAACATGCTGATGATTTTGTTCGAGTTTGAGAAATTTCATTCCGAAAACATTTATTCATCTTAGCAAATTTACAATATGCATGATTGGAAATTGCGATTCATGTTAGCTCCATTGATGAAAACAACCATGATCCAGGAAACATGTAATTCTTTCCAGCACTGCGAAACTTTTATCTATTTATTTTCTAATCTATAAATTTCTTCAGTGTTTGATCGATTGAGATTAATAATTGTTTTAAAATCACCAAGCATAGCGTAAAAACCACTACGAAACATTCAAATTTTGTTAATTGCAATAAAATAGAAAAGTGAAAATATAAAAAAACATTTCCCGATAATCCGAATTGCATATGACAGATCCGATTTAGTGGAGTTTAGTGTATTTCTTTAATTTAAGCCTGTTCCTGTAATTTCCAATAATTTAGTTTGTTCAGTAAATTACGCATGAAGGTTGCCTGTATGATATTTCATAAGCATTCCAGTATTGATGTATTATAGTAGGTACAGAGAACTTTAAATAGCTATTCTTAACTTGTCCTCATTACGATTCATTCCAGAATGGTTAATCATCCTTGAACTGCGTAAACTTATAACGGACTACAATTGTCTAACAATGCAGAGGATATTCTGTGAGATTGGAAGACAGAAGGTTAAAAGAAACGGCAAATTGCTCGGGAATTTCCTACAAATTGGATATGAGCCAAAAATGGTCAGCAAATCTAACTTGGTTATGACCTCGTCATTTACAGAAGACTATCATGTCCGACTGACTACTGTCCTTCAGGAATTAGACCTACCTGCCAGGAGGGGGGAAGTATCCTGGACGGGATAATTATTGTTATATAGGATATTATAGCATATTCTCCCCAATATTACAGCTTAATGCGAAAAAAATAAACATGAGCAGCAGAGCTCCGCCACTTAGGTCGTATTTTATCAGATATCTCCAAAACTTTCATAACCGTGCTCTATGGGTTATGAAGCGGATAGAAAATGGTATCCCACCCATCTCCGCTGAACTTAGACCTAGTGCAATAGTATTTTTTATTTGGAGAAAATATGACTAATAAAAGTTGAAATAGCCATCCATATCTTTGGTAATACTGGTCCGATTTCGATGCAACTTCTTTTGTTTTACAAATAATTTAACTATCTATCAAATGCAATAGGTTTCTAGACCTCCAACGCAATTTGGAGGGATTTTATAGGAGCGCAAATATTAAAAAAATCGAAAAATCGCGGAGAGTGGGGGAAACAAGTTTGGACCTCGAAAAGGCATTCGCCTGACACCAACGCAATTTACATCCAAATTTTCAAACCTATAACTTGATTTGGTGGAGCTTTGGAGATGTGCAAATCTTTATAAGCGCCGAAATTTCCGAATTTTTGACTAAAATTTACCTATACTTTTATGGTAAATATATTCTGCCTCGAAGAAAACCCTACATACCAAATTTCAGCTCATTTGACCCAAAGAGGGCCGCTAGAGGTGCTCAAATATAGCGGGAAATATATATACAGCATACATCTCCAAAACGTCCGTAATCGTGTTCTAGAGGTTATGAAATGGATATAAAGTGCACTCCCGCTTCTCACCGCTGACCTCCGACCTAGCGCAATAGTCTACTTTATTCGGAGAAAGTACGACTAAAAAAAATACGATATAAAATAAAATACTGCGATATATTATTGATAAGCATTTCAGCCAAAGTTCTATTATTTTATTTGTTAATATTATAAAGTAGTTCGAATTTTTTTTTTATTGCTTTATAAAATGATTTTATTAACTATTTAATACATTCCACCTGCTACTTAGAAACTTGCGTCGCAAAGTGCAACCGAATATCAGACAAAAACTATTACATTTCACCAACAATAATAATTGTAAACATTTATATTTTCATTATGAATAATTTATTTAAAAAAATTATTCAGTCTTTATATCGACATCACTGGATTCTTTCGCATCTTTAGGATTGCACTCCAATATAATATTATATGGTTATAAATTATTAATATCCGATATTATGCTATGATAATGGCAATATAATTTTTATATATTTATCTAGTTAATTAAAATTATTATTATATTTACGTTGTATATCATTTTATATTGTTATAATATTTATCAATAGCTACATCAACCACTCCTTAGTTCATAAAAATATATATCCATAAGCAATATTTCGCCATATTTAATAATAGTTACATGAAAAATAGTTTAAACTAATAATTATATAAGCTTTTAAATTGTAAATAATACCTACTAGTTTCTATGTTACACGGAACTCCATTAAGGGTTATTATAAAGTTATATTAATAATATTGCTTATATTCTTATATTTTTTCTATTATGATATATAAGGTAAATATAAAAATAATTTTTAATTTCACTAGATAGATATATAAAAATTTAATAATATAATAATAAGGTATAATATTAGATTGGATTGCAATCCTGAAGATAGGGCAGAACCCCGATAAATGGATGTAATGATTGAATAAGTTTTTAAATAAATTATTCACAAGAAAAATGTACATGTAGATATCAACAATAATAATCATTGATAATATAGGAAGATTATAATTACATTACAATTCATGATATAATATCAAAACGAAATAATTGTTACCTCCTTACGGCTTTAGTAATGGAAAAATATTTGAAAGAATAGAACCCACCTGAAAAGATAAATTAATTAATTAATCAACAGGAATTTAAAACCACATAGTTTTTAGAAGTTGTCACAAAAAAAAAGTGACTGGCAAAACTAACATTAAGGAATAATATATAATTACAAATATAACTATTTTATAAAGATAATTTTAGATGTTATAAGCTATTAGCCCGGATAAATTGAAAAGAAGTGTTTGAAAACAAAAATTACCACAGTACAAAAAGTTGTCCAACTTAAATAAACCATAATATTCTATATAATACTTTCTTTTCTAAGAATTTAAAACGTTTTTTTCTATTAACTAAGGTAGTCACGTTTCGCACAGGTAAAAATGGAATACAATGTAAAGAATTACAATGCATACAGCAAAAAAAAAAAAAAAATATCGTTTTTGTTTCCCTCATCAAAAATATACGGTAACAAAACTTTCACTTTTCTTTTACCTGAATCGTATCAGGTATTATAAATTTTATCTTTACCTGAGGTTTCAAGTCAAATATTTTCACATGAGAAACACTTTAAATCAGTAAAATATATCTGTGGTGTTTGGGTAAAGGAGTATAAGTAATTTTTTTTTTGCAAAAATGGGTTTATGTTATATTTTCTTCTTAATAATGAACTTTACCTTTGAGATAAAGGATTAAATTAAATGAAATAGTATTTGCATGGAATGGGAGCAATGTTTTATTGACTTTACTATCATTTTCCTCAAAGGTAAAGTTCGTTATAATGAACCAAACATAACTTAAAATTATTGTCGCAAAAATATGATTTGTACCCCTATACACAAATATCACATACATTCATTCCCAATGTTCACGTTTTGTCGAGAAATTTGTTTCAAACATAAAATATCTCAAAAAAAGACCTATATAAGACAAAACTAGTAAAATGTATTAGTTTTTTTTTTTTTTTTATAATATTTAATATCATGATTATATTAACTGTTAAATAATCATTTATAGCTAAGAAACCATGTAAATTTAATTATTTTTTAATCCAATTTTATTATATCATCATACACTTTCTTTTAATTAATTAGGAAATGTTTATTTTATAGTAAAAAATAGATTATAAAGAAAAAATGCAATTTGATAGATTTTTTTTTCAGTTTAACGTTTGTACTTTATATACATTTTATGTATAATCCTACTTTATGTATAATCAGGGACTCTATACTAAAATGGTCAATAACCACTTTTTTAGTTCCGAAAATGTCAACTTTGGCCCTTTTAGAAATAAATCAGAAAACATTATCAATGACATTGCATTGGCTGATAACATAATGAAAATATAACCTTTTTCTGTTATTTTTGACATTCCACATTTTAAAACTAAAGATTTATTGAAACGTGGACTTTTGATATAAATAAAAGAAAATCTGAAAAAAAAAATTAATATTTGCCCTTTCAGAATCAATAATGATACAAATATAAACTAATCTTCTTCTATCGCAACTCCCTTTTAGTACCATTCAGCGATTGGGAAACCAAAAATAATCGTATTATTAAGAAACTAAAATATTAAAATAGTAAATTCTGTAAGTCGAAGACAGTGTTGGGAGATATCAATAATACTCCTAATTCCACTATTGGCTAAAGAGAGAGCGAATTTAAAAGAGATCGATTTTAGAAAGTAAATCGATTTTCCCGATAGGGAGAGCCTGGTGACAATGAACCTGAGCCAGGGGACGAAGGGTGACCCGAATCGCGTAGCGACCGCTCGGCCGTGAAAGTAGTGCCGAACCAAGGGAGACCTCGACATCTGAAGACGCCTCCTGAACAGAAGTGGAAGGAGGGCGCTGTTAGGGGCGCATTATGGATTGTGCAAGCGGCAACGTGATGGTGTCCATCTGTTCTCCGGGTCTGGGCCAACCAATTCACGACTACTAGGTCCTGTTATATCTCAAGGTTAAGTAACCGGCAAACACAATCTAAGCAGTAGCGTAGCCAAAGGTGAGTTCCTTGGGGTCCGGACCCCTCGGAAATTACAAAATACTTTTACTTATTCTTATCTGTAAACAAAAATTGGATAAACATATTTCAATGATATTTTATAAATAATATGAGTATACCTAAGCATAGAAAATATATAGTGACACTCCTGTTGGGATGGGTTTCATCAAAATAGATTCTTGGATGGGCCCCAGCATTTACTATTGTGTCGGCATCTCAGATTTGGTATGATAGTTCACAGTACCTATCGTGACAGTGACAGTTAATGTTGCGTCACATGTATACCCCCCTTTACAGTGTTCTTTCACACCTTATCTCCCTAAGCAACTATAATGCTGATTGTGCGGAAAAGATTGTCCTCATATGTTATGTTTCGATCACTTTAGACTTGACATCGATGCTATCCAACGTTTTGACGTAATTAAATTCTTCGAGAACGAATAAAAAATATATAATCTACTTCTTTTATAATTTATTATGGATTTTTATTATACATTTTGTAATCATTTACTACATTTTTTTTCGTATTCTGTTTTTATAATCTATAAATAATTGCTCCTACTGCAGAAAACCAATTCTGCATCCACCATTTTTCCAGCTGACTGTCACCAGGTAACTGCCAGCGTGTAAACAAGGACACTGCCACTTTCACTCGCTGTCGTGACGGAAGTACCACGACAGAAAACATTCACCGGGTAAACTAGAATTCACTCAGTGATATACTCATACACTCATACACTACAACGATAAATATTTAATGTATTTATTTTGTTTTAAAATTGTCTAGATGCATTTATGGCGAAGCACGTAGGGGCGAGTCACAGAACGCACGAGTCGGAGCCGGGTTTGATTCCCAGCGGGATCAGTTAATATTCATTTCGTAGCGACATCGTGAAATGAATCTTCACTCACACTTCCACTCTTGGAAGAACAGGGCGGCAACATCTAAATAGCCACTAGGGATTGGCAATAAAGATCAATAGGTCCACTTACCGGGCCACTTACCCATTATCCGGCACTACCAGTACCAGTATTATCCAAGTCAACTTTTTTTTTTTTTTTTAATAATGCGCTTAAAGACGGTGAATCACTACTTCATCTGATAACTTTCTTTGTGCAATGAAACACAACGTTTTAGATGACGTAAACAATGGCACATACGTGATATGAATAAGATGTTCAGAGAAACGCTTTAAGATATTACAACCATTCGAATATAGAACAAGAGGTCAGCAGAAGAGGTCTACAAGACAATGGATTCTTATTTCCCAATCGATCTTCGCCATTATTTACATACGTCAGAGGGTCCGAAACATCGATAGTGTTGGCTAAGAGACACCCGGAGGCCCACACCCGGTGGATCGTGAGCCACACTGAGCCTTGAGAAAGATGTTCCTTCGTGCCACCCTGACCTTTGGTTCTCCATCCGACCGTCACGAAAATATAACAGGCGGATCTCGTGAAATATCATAGCAGATAAGGAAGAACTGAGAGCCTATGGCGAAGGGTCGGGGAAAGAAAAATGCAGCATCAGGTGTTTTGGATTCCCACTTTCATTCCCCAATCTCCTTTGAGTCAAAAACAGTATGGAGAAGTGATGGCAATATGGAACCCTGCGGGTATTAAGGAGCAACTTAATATCTTGGCGGTAGTGATAATGTGATGATAGTATCTGCCATAATCTGTAGCTAGGGAGCGCTAGTGTGCAGGCAGGCTGTTAGTTCAGCTGACACAGTTATCCATGATTTCCTTTATGATAGGAAGAGGAAGGATAAAATTGAACCTCCCTTTGTTGTTAAACTACCAGTGCAAGAAATTAAAAAAAAAAATTACATTATTCTCTATGAAATTGCTAGCATTAATCACAAAATGAGCGATACTAAATTTTATCCAAAAGTCGAAGTCAATTTTTTTTTTTGCAAGAAAAATCAAGATAGAAAAATAGTTATAAGGCAAAAATTAATTTTACTAAATGACCCCTGCTTTATTTCCTATTCAGCCCTTTCCTTCTCTTCCACCAGTGATAACTCTAGATGTCCTCCAGCTTCCTCCATATCATTATTTGATGTAGTATCTTTTCCAGCATTTTATTTATCTGCTTCTTCAAAGTGAGAGCCTTTTTTTAGAGGGAGAGGCAGTGGAGCCCAGCTCTATATTACCAGCACTCCTGGGATTTCGTATATTAAAAAGTGGATGAATGTTCTCTCCCTCCAAAAAAATTGGGATATGTAAAAATAGATTCACGAATGAAAATCGCTACAATACACCCCTTCCCTTTGAACTGATGCTTATTGCTGACACCTACAATAATTTTGATAACAGAACAAAAATAACAGTTTGAATTAATATTTTAAAAGTTTTGAAGAACCAATAAACAAAAAAAATTGATAAAATTGAATATTTCTCATTTTGTGGTTGTAAAAGAGCAAATTAAAGCTAGTAATGACCTTAGGGAATAACATTTTTATTATATTAAACAATTTCTACTATATAGGGAAGTTAATAATATATAATAAATTAATTTATAAAAAGTACACTTCCCATAAAAATATAATTTATAGTTTTAAAAAGACATTTATAACGTTTCGAAGTCCTTCTTCGTCTTCAAGTTATTTGTTTTCTACAATAAAACATTACTTAGTTCAATCCAAATATCTATAACTTAATTTACAATATTTGTTGTTACTATATTAAAGATATTTTTATTACCTTCAATTTACATTATTCTCTCCCCAATGTCCTGCCATCAGTATAATTTTACTTCGTCAAATCCTAGGTGGTTATAATATATAAAAAAAATTACTCCCCAATTAATTTTTTTTTATATATTATAACCAGCTAGGATTTGACGAAGTAAAATTATACTGTCGGAAGACATTGGGGAGAGAATAATGTAAATTAAAGAAAACAAATAACTTGAAGACGAAGAAGGACTTCGAAACGTCGTTATAAATGTGTTTTAAAAAATATAAGTTACATATACATTAATGGGAAGTGTACTTTTTCACAAATTAATTTATTAAATATTTATATTTTTTTTTATTTCTAGCAGTATGAGGCTTAAGACAAAGGGGGGTTTCATATTACCATCCCTGCCTACAGTAACAAAAATCTTGTCCTCTTTAATTCTAAAGCTCTCTCATTTTAATTAAGAAGCACAGAGAGAAAAAAAAATCGTGAACCGACAAACCCCCATTCGTTTACGATTGGTATTTACCGAATTATGAAGTAAAGTGGTCCACGAGTGCATACAATTTTCATATTTTTAAAATTGTAATTGTTTATATTTATTATATTTTCAGAATCGTTCTTAACTTTGCTATAATTTAAACATCATTAGTTCCTTAGGAATATAATTTATGCTCTCACATTAGAGAGTTTTATTTTAATAAACAAACTTTTAAACCCTGAGCTGTCTAACATAACGAATTGAACTTCGTACGTGTAGAAATTATTGAGAGATAGCTGACGAGTAAACTTGGAAAATTAGTTTTCAGTTTTATAAAGAATAAGATAATTCAGTAAATCTATTCAAAAACTTTCAGAGTTCACTATATTGGAATCATGAGAGTTTGACCCGATCCGAGAATAGGATTAGAATGCAATTTTAAGTTGTTCAAATCGAGTTGTAGCAGAGCTCGGTTATGATACAGATCGAGTTGGGAAGCCAGTTATCCAACTTAAGTCATCTGATTTAGTGTGCCGTTGCCAATGCCTTCTCGAGTGTGTAGTTCCGTCGAGTTGGTCAGAGTTTAACAATGTCCCAACACCTGGTCTTCCCTTCTGTTTCCAGTAATATACGTAAGACCCGCTTTTAGTTTGACAAGAAAGGACATTAATTTTTACTCCTCCTTCCCCATATATGAAATATATAGTAATGGAAAGTATTACGATCGTGAAAAATTTCGAATTCGAGTTTTTACACGTTTTAAGATCCCTTGAGTCCAAATAATAGGGAGAAACAGAGATAAAACCATAAGAGAAATGAAAGAGGAACCTTGCCAGGGACAGAGACGCATGGCACAAATGAAGTACCCTCAAGCTGAAGGGCAAATGGGTGGAAAAAGATGAAGAAGAGTCCAAATAACGAAGTTTCGCAAAATGGTGTATGTGTTTGTTTGGTGAGGCTAGCTCCCAAAGCAAAACATGTACGACACTGAAATTGCGCATTTAAGCAAAAGGCATAAGCCTATGATATTACAGCAACTTTTTCACCAAAATCGATTTAACAGAAGTTTATATTATCGCTTTTACATTTTGGTTTATTATTTTCAATAATATACCTTTGTAATCGAATTTATTGTTTCGATGTATCGAATATATTTATTATATTATTATATTTATTATTAATAATTTATTGTATTTAAACGAAAGCTGATGAAATTCTCTACAAAAGGAAAAAAAAAATCATTTAAATCGGACCAGTATTAGCTGAGATATAGCGCAATGAACTTCGTAGACTAGTTCTCTGGCGCTACAGGCCATCGTGGTCCAAGGCCTCTGTACTTTTCTATTGGGCTTCTGACTTCCTCGTATCTCTCTGCTTTATCCTTCCTTGGATTATTTCTGCACTTCCTTTTCCTTTTTTTTTTCCTACTAAAGCGCACATCCAATATTTCCTCAGTACCATTTTACCCTCTCATCACATGTCCTAACAATCATAGCCTACTTGCACTGACACAGTTTTTCTTAACACTCCCAGCTCGGCACTCTCATGGCGACCAGTTTGATACAAACCTCAAATTTCTTTTCCTTTTGTAACTACTGCTTAATTTCTTTAACTTGGACAGAATAGATATTTTTGAAATATAACTATTTGGAAATAATAAACCATTGTGTAATAATTTGCAGCGCTTTTACAATTTTCGCGCAAAAGCTCCATCCGATCTTTATCAAACTCGTTATATCAATGTAAAATTAAATGCTCTTTAATATCACCTAGATCTTATCTTCATTGAAATATTCTGACAGAGCTTAAATTTCGAATTTTCAAAATATTTTCCTCTAAAGAACCTTTAATTTGGATTATTTAAAATAATGAACATTCTTCTCTCCTTATTAGGAGTAATGAAAAATGGATGAATATAAACTATGAAAGAATTTGATGTTTAACTGAAGAAGAAAAAAAAGGAAAAAAAAATTTAAATAAATTTTTGGAAATAATAATAGCAATATAGATATAAAATATACCGTTGGAAAGCTAAAGATTTTAGAAAAAAGTAATATTATAACATGTTAAGCCATAGAACGTAATAGAGAGTGACGAAAATACACAAACAAATTATTGTTGTAGTTAATTATTTCTAATTTTATATTATTAAATGAAAAATAAATGTTTCCATGGAAACTAAATAGAAAATTTTAAAATTTATTTCAAGTAGCGTCGTAAGTGAAAGTTGTCCAGATTTTTATTCTTTCAGCTTTGTGTAAGATTTATCGCTTTAAAACAAATTAACTAAGAGTTAATGTTTTAGCAGTGAAGAAGTCCACCGTGAGAATTATTTCAATTCATCGAGGTACAATATAAAAATTTAAAATTGACAATAACGCTGATGGACGCTTGGTATCGAAAAAAATAAATAAATAAAACTATATAAGTGGTAAGTGGTAAAATGAGTAATAATTTTATGGATATAGATTTTAATCGGGTCACTGAGATCACTTCACTCCAACTGCTCTAAGCCAAATGGAACGTGGAACGACCATGAGTGTGTAATCATGTGTGGATTTTTTGGAATGATATGGAGCGGCTGGCAGAGGCGGATTTGTTGCACTACATCCTACAGGCTTGGCAGATAGTGCCCAGCAATCTTCTTAGGTGAAAATTGTTGAAAAAGCAATTATTGCTTAATAGTTAAAAACTGATTGGAGATAATTTTTATATTTATGTAGGCACTGTATTTATGTAAGCTGTTCTTTTACTAACATATTCGTTTGAATCTAAAAATATTATTTCATTACAATTTTCTCACTATATATAACTCTTTTGGTCAGAAAGTATCATCCTACAGTTCTCTGACAATGTGAATATTAAGACGTCATCTCATATGTATTGTATCATATATAATACAATAATAATATTATGTAATAACATAATATATCACCTGTCGTTGAATCTTTTCGATGATGTTATGAACATCGATGTATCGTCGTTGGAACTAAAAGGGATAATCGACCCCAATAGGCAAGTGCCAATTCTGCCTGTACGCAAGTCCGCTACTGGCGCCTGGGATTCCATGAGTCCTCAACTCCTTCTTACTTCGTCCATGGGCAGTAGCGTAGCCAGGATTTCATTTCGGGAGGGAGAGGGGGTCCATCCAAGGATCTACTTCAAGAAACCCACCCCAACCGTGGATGTAAGAGGGTCCCCTCTCTATGTAATATTTTCTAAGGTATATTATTTATATAATAACATTTAAAAAGCTTTATACAATATTTGTTTAGAGATAAGAATAAGAAACAGTATATTGTAATTTCGGAGGGGGTCCGGACCCTCTGGGCATCAGGCTAAGCCACTGTCCATGGGTCCTTCTTGCTTTTTAAGAAGTAAATATACGATTCCTATGAAATCTCTAGACGAACAGAGGGGTTTTCACAAAAGATCCACATGGGTCGTTGTGAAGAAGGGTTGCCCAGTTAAAATTAATTAGAATAACTGACCATAAAATATTCGTGGACCTTTCAAAAAATTTAAAGTTAAAAAATAAATATTACAAAAGATCCTCTTAACATGATATCGTCATCCATAAAGTCCGTAAAATGGCAGAGTACGGTATAAATAACTGAATAACCCCTTTCAATAGCAGACAATACGTCAGTCTTTACCCGCAACTGTCAGTTACCTAACTCTATCGCTTGTATTGGGCAAGAATCTTTTGTACAGCTCTCAAACATGGTCGGTATCCAGTGTTTAATGGCCAGCAATTTGATCCACGAGTCTTAGAAAGGCAGCATTGCAAATTCGGGCTTAACCATTCCCGGTTGATAGGAAGAAAGAAGAGAACTTTCAAAATGTTAGCCAGTGGCTAAGCTAAAAATTAGGCCATTGCCTAATTGTTGCATAATTGTATACGTTTCTTCATACTACGAAAATACGAACAAATAATATAAATACAATTATTTATCTAAATACTTGGTGGAATATATTCTTAACATCATGCAATATTGAAAAGCAAGCATATAAACAATAAAACAATAATCTTTATTGCTTCCTTCAAATATCTTATTATCCAATCTCATTGCCATTCTTAATAATTGTAAAAAGTCCCGTTTACACGGTAAAAAAATTACTGTCACTACCTGTATATAGTTCCTGCCATCTCGCAGCCACTGCCATCGTGTAAACTGTATGATAATTGTCATGATAGTATTTACTGTCGTGGCAGTAGCTGTCGCGACACTAATAACTATATTCACGTTAACTGTCACATGTATACAACTTTATCCAGTGTTTTGACGACATTGAATTCTTGGAGGAGGAATAAAAGACGTTTACAATAATTTTTTTAAATTTTGTATTTAGACTTATTTTAATTATTTAGTTTACATTTAATTAATCATTGAAATTTACTATCTAGATTTATTTATTTGTTTAATAAAAATGTGATAACTTTGTTAAAATAATCTTTACATCAGCTGTTTTATATCCGCCATTTTTCCAACTGACTGTCACTTGATTTTATACAAGTATAAATTTGATATAATAAGTTAAAACTATTGTAATTCACGTTAGTCCTAATTAGGATTATTCAATTTTAAAGAATTTTAAATTAATTCAATATTTAATAATAATTATATTGTGATGAATTGACCAATTTGATGTAAATATAAATACTGTTATATATATATATATATATATATATATATATATATATATATATATTGATAAAAAGAATATATTCAATGAAACGTATTATAAATGCAAGAATAAAACAAAATATGTATATAGTGAAAAATATTATAAAATGTTAAGTAATTCAGATATATTTTGAGTGCTTTCTAAAATGTACCTGAAGATGGCTTGAAATCTGGCCGAAACTTTGTAATACAAAAATAAAAAGTGATGAAGTAAATATGGCCTGATGTATTTAAACTACTTTTTTCAAAGATATGGCCATGGGACCTTTTACTTATTGAATTTTGATTATAGTTGTAAAATCCATTAGATAAATAAATATATAGTAGGAAAAATAAAAAATGTCTAGAGTGTTACTCATTAATGAATTTAAATAATTGAAGCGAATATAATTTTTTTTTTATTTCAAAATAGTTGTCCTAATTCGAAGGAATTTGGGAATGAAAAGCAGTCTTGAAGGGATTACAGAAGACGTTGAACGCTCTGATTCGAATCAGCTGGCTATTTTTAAACAATTAAATATTATATAAGAATATAAATTGTAATTTTGTCAATGGGCCGAACAAATCGAACAAATAAAATAATCGAATCAATAAAAGCCCTATATTCATTTATATCTATATATAAACAGCATTATACAGTGATCTATAAATATATAACAGATATGAATCGCTATATTTCCAAAGAGCTAAATGTTAAGTGAGCAGTGAAATTATAAGTGCCGACTTCGGTTCTTTGACCTTTCCTCCAGCGACAATGTCATGGTCTGTTGCCCCTGATATCGAGATTTAGACATTTATCGATATTTAATCGAAAAGTAAAAGGAAAAAATCAATTTCAGTTGTTTTTTTGTGCGCAACATAGTTGTGACGACATTAATAATTTAAGTAATCGATTCCCTAAAAGGTTTATGATATCACGTACATTACATTTATTATAGCATAGTTATAAATATGAAAAATAATATATTGTTGTTGATTTGAAGCACAATACCAATTTTTTTTAAATGGACGAATATATGAGTCGTTTATTTCCAAAATGGTACCGTTTAGGTACCGCGAAAACTATAATTTCTATTCCAATTGTGATATCAATATCATTTTTTTATTTTTAAATATATTAGAAAAATCTTTATTTTAGCATATATTTCCGAAAATCGTTGATTAAATTAATATTAATTAAACAACATTTAAATTTTAAGCAGGCGGCGATCTCCAAAACAATCGTTCAGGGTTCATTTGGGAAATAAACGATTCATATATCACTCATTATATATCATCAAGTTATTTTGAGACCTCCGGTATTTTCTAGGTCTCGTGGTTGAAAGACTAAAATTTGTATTTGAACATTTTAGCTTCAATTTATGTATTAGAAAATATAACTTAGAAATTTATCACATTATTTTTATATGTTTTGTTTTCAAATATGATAAATTTTTAATTTATACTTAATAATGGCCACAATTTAGGTCGAACCGATGTTTGAAAAATTAATTAAATATCAAGTGTATTATTGGAGAGATCCCTTTTTCAGGCGAATTTCTGAACCAATTAGCATAAGGAAGATACAGTTTAAAAAATATTTTTACTTGAAGTGTGCACGTGCATCTAAACTTTTTGTAGATATCATCAGTATATTTAAATTAATTAAAAAGCATAATTCTTATTAACAATTAAAACAGATTATTTTTTTTGGAACACATTTAGAAATATAATAATGAAATAGTGTTTATACTGTCGTATTATAATTTGCTTTTGAGATGTAAGAGATGCAACAATATATGGTTGCCTCACATACCAATGATTGCATATTGCATACACATGCATATCTGATGATGCCGACAGATATGCCATTCGAATTCAAAACTTTCCAGTTCCCGGTACGACTCACATTTGCATTAACAATAAACAAAGCCCAGGGACAATCGGTGTAGGACAAAAGTAGGTATCCTCCATACCCGTCGGAAAACCTTCTGATTTATTCGCACCGGTCGGAAAAACAAAAAATAATGTGTATCCAAAAGTAATTTGATTAACAGAATTAAAACACTAGGACTTTCTTTCTTTCAGTTTCTCCCTCCCCCCTCCCCTCTCCCCATTGATCCCCCATTTTCAGAACTAAAAACAATATTTTTATATTACATTAAACATTTCCGTTAAAAACGATTTTCGGTTATTACATGAAAATTAATTAAAAATCAATACAATAATTTAATCAAATTTAACTTATCTATTTTCAAGGAATATAATTATTCCTCGTGTCATATATTAAATAACAATTAAAATTATTTCACTATATAATATTAGTTAAAAACATTATAGCACTACTTTATCATACTGTATGATTTAAGATTGATCTGATTTATCCTATTTTTCAATTGACAGTTTATGCCACAACATCCTATTTATTACCTTTTTTTTACTGCTTTTTACTTCCTTGTACGAAGTAAAGGCAGTATTGTAATCGCGAAAATTTTCGGTTTTCAGATTTCAACGGAAATATCCATTTTGACTATTTTCGTCGTGGCATCTGTACTTACGTACGTTCGTATCTCGCATAACTCAAAAACGGTTAGCCGTAGAAAGTTGAAATTTCGTATTTAGGATTGTTGTAAAACCTAGTTGTGAACCTCCCTTTTTGGTCATTGCTTGATCACCGGAAGTGGTACTTTACTTGAAGGTCATAATTCATTTCCATCAAAAATTATATTAAAATACTATGCAAAACTTCTCAAATTTAGTATTTATAACTTATATATTGATTTAAATAATATAATAAATTTTGGTTAACATTTGCAAACTGCAAGTGGTACTTTACTTGGAGGTCATATTAGACTTTCAGCAAAAATTAAATTAAAATATAATGTAAAACATCTCAAATTTGGTAATTAGGACTTTTATATCAATATGAATGTATTTACTAGATTTTGGTTATATCAATATGAATGTATTTACTAGATTTTGGTTATATCAATATGAATGTATTTACTAGATTTTGGTTAAAATTGGTGAGCCGAAAAGGGTACTTTACTTGAAGGTCATAATAAACTTACATCAAAAATTATATTAAAATTAAACACAGAAATCATATGTTTCGGTAATAAAGATTACAAACGCAATTTGGTTTCCAATCCAATTAAACATTTTTATTACTTGTTTTAAGTGATAAATTTGAGTGTAAAATACTGGGTTTCCTCCCCATTTGTGAGATGAAAAAGTCTGCAGCAAGAGAATAGGATATAAGTTGAGTGGGTTTTTCCGCTTAAAATGTCGAAACTGTCGACATTTTCCAATGCTTTATCTAGTGATATTGACTGTTCTAATGTTGTCACGAAACACGAAGAAATCTCTTTGGAACTTGTTACCAACTGAAAGAAAACGACTTATAATAACGGAATGAGATCTCCAGAAATAAGAGTATGTCTGTGTGTTCCAATAGATGGATGTCGCGACGGTGAGTGTCGTTTTTGAGATACTGCAATCTTCGGAAACTAGTAAACGAATTCAGGATCATTTTTTGAACCACCGATTTATAATTTAATTGGCGTACAAGGAAGTCATGCTTTGTCCACATCAGATATTTTTTATTATCTTAATATTTCATAAAGGGTTATCCATTATTATATCTGTTCATTATATTTCTTGAAAACAGACCAAATTAAGGTAAATTTGATTAGATTATTGCATTGTTTTGATCTTAAAGATGGGAATCAATGCCCCGAAAAAAATGTATAATATTGGATAATAAAAGTCTCCAATTTGGAAGTATGATTGCCAAAATTTTCCAACTTTATTTATTTCGCTATGGCTCGAATGGTGAAGGAAAAACAAACAAAAACTCAGATAATTATAATAATTGTGAGGAGAGTAAATTATTTCTTTAATGA
Source organism: Rhaphigaster nebulosa (assembly GCA_948150685.1). NCBI lineage: Eukaryota > Metazoa > Arthropoda > Insecta > Hemiptera > Pentatomidae > Rhaphigaster > Rhaphigaster nebulosa. The sequence goes on along the minus strand of OX411309.1, from coordinate 139,687,617 downwards.
AAAAATTGTACAATGAATATTTGTGAATTTTCTATGATACTCCTAACTCGAATCTTTTCGAATTCTAGCAATTTTTTGATATTGAAATTATATTACTGATGTAGTCGGTATTACAAGAGGACAATGTGAACTGAGGCCAAAGAGGTTTATGAAAAGTCGCATTCGTATTCATTAGATTTGTGTTATGAATGGAATAAACGGATTCATAATATGTGCGATTTTATTATTGTAAATAAGGGAACCAATAAGGGAATTCCTCGAGAGACAAATTAAGATGTCCGGTATCCCTGTTTTGACTTCCCAATGAGAACATTGGATTAACCTTTAAAAGGTGAAATAAAGACCATATTTTAGATTCTCGAGGTCTACTGTTCACAGAACTACTAGTCTATATATATATATATATATATATATATATATACATACATACATACATACATACATATATATATATATATATATATATATATATATATATATATATATATATATATGTATAAATTCAGCCTGCGTATGTCTAGGATAGCAAAACTTGAAAAGTAATCAGTGGATTTTGATGCAGTTTTCACTATCATTAAAAGAATTTTTTCGAGAAGATTTATATACATTAAAATTTTCGAAATGCTCCCCCTAAGGATAGAAATGTGAAAAACTATTAAAAAAATAGCTAATTTTGTAATTGTTATCATGGAAACTTCATACACGTGGAAGTAAAAACATTTTAACAAGAGTGAAATTATTGTGTTAAAGCGTCAATTGTTAATAAAATCGGTAAAAACATGAAGCATTCCTGTCGTTTTAACAAATTAATTATAATTTTAATCCTCTTCCTAAAAACAACAATTAAATGAAATGAAACGAATTATAAACAATGCAGTCGATTACCGAGAAAAATGTTCAACCCTTAAGGCATTGCTGTATTTACAGTCCAATTTTGTGTTGGTAACTGGTTGTATCGTTGAAAGTTCTGGTAGTCTCCCTCCCCCTAAGAGTTCTAATAATTGAAGCATAGAAATTACATAAAAATCATTATGAAAAAAAAGAAAAACATTTTTTTTCCAATAACCTATGGTTGTATAAGTAATAAAATCACATTTAAAATAGTACTAGCTTTACTATAAAAATACAACAACATTCTGTCTTCTGTCACTCACATTATCTTTTAAAAGTGATGGCACAAAAACACTTGAAATTTGAGAAAGTATTTAACTCGCAATTCTTTTCACGGGCAACGCCGTGCTGTTACAGCTAGTTTATTATAAAGCTATAAAATATTGATACATAGATAATTATCAATTAATATTTACCTCTTACTGATACAATTTCCTAATTTTTAAATTATATTATACTATTTTCTTAATTAACTATGAAGCATGCATGAAGTTTTTTTCCGAACATATTGTTTAAAGTTAGGTACTTGAAATATATACAGCGACATCTATTGATGATGAGATGCACTTACGAAGAAGACGATCCCTGGCTAACTAGATCAGAACCTAATTCCTGCTGATCCTTGTTTAATGGCTAATTCAAAGTTACATTTTGTCAGCCTATACCATAATGGCTTTTTAATAATAGAGCTCTTAGCGGTGCCTAGCTAATTAATATTCTAGTAGATGCAAATTACTTAAAAATAAAAATTTGTTATAAAGAATCATTTAGGAAAATAATTTTAACGAAAAAGTAGGATAAATATTTTTAACCTTAATAGGGAGGAGGACAGAAAAGTTCAAAATATGATAGTATTTTTGATCCAATAATGTGCCGATTATAGATGGGCGTTTCACTTTTAATCCAAAGAGCTACTGGCCCTTTTACGGAATATATAAAATAAAAAGAATCCGAAAAGAAAAAGAAACAAACTAACAAATGTACGGTTTTATTGCTCGATGCCTGTGAACCAAAAAGGAAACCCTGTGCACAATAGCGGCTGCGCAATGTTCGAAAGACGTATTTTTCTATATGCTGAAGCGCCAAAACAGGTCTAACTATTTTTTTATATATAGTGTATCGCCGAGAAAAAGCAGAAAAAATGTTATGAAAAGAAGTAATTTAATTGCGCAATGACAATATATGCCAAAGTCACCTTAATAGACTAATTAAAAAAATGGCCGCAACAAATATGCCCAACAACATCCATAAGGAGCTGAAAAGCAGCTGGATGAGAGACCTCTTCCAGTGATAGATAATATTAACGAGAGGAGAGAAGGGAATACTACTAGATAAATCTCTTTACCAGATACTTGTCATACCTTGATCTCGTAATATTTATTATTAAATAGCATTCTGTGGTTGTCGGTGGACTTTCAATTTTTTTTAAATGCGGGATACATATTAGATTGGGGGCACAAACTGACAACCCAGGCACCATTTTTCAATATATTCTTTAATTATTTACAATAATGAATCTGTAATCAAACCGAAAAAAAATCCACAAAATTTGAGCTATAATCCAAACATCGAATAAAAAAATCGGTCTGTCCGTCGTCCGCGGCTTTTCTCCGAGACTACTAGGCTCATTTATTTTTTTTCTTTTTAGATTTGGCGACAAAGCCACAGGTCACCCCAGGATGATCCTCGCAATTCGACATTACTATTCACCATTTCGTTTCAACATGGCGGCCGCTTAAAGGTTTCATAAGCCCATACTCGGTCATTTATGAAGATAGATGAAAAATATAAAGTATTATGGAATCGTGATACCATTATTTTTATATCTAAAAATTTATTTTTTGGATATATAACTATTTGGAAATAATAAAAAATCATTTGAAGCATATTGAATATATGAATCTCATTTAATGAGTTATTTTATTTTCGAATTTTTGTATTGAAAATTAATGTATTACATAATAGATTTTTGCTAATTAAAATTATTAAAATCGTTGACAAAAAACTGCTAACGTAATATTCTAAGTTAATATATCTTTGGCCTGCAATAACATTTTTACTTATTGATAAATGACCATTTTCTCGGTAATGTGGTTGGATCAAAAAAACATTTCAAAAAGATTAACACACTAGCAATTTATAAATAAAATCTAATAAATTATTAACTATGGATGAATAGATATTAAGCGACAAGATTGTTCACGATAAATTGAGGACTTGAAAGATCGAATTCGGAGGAGCTATTTTAGTAATATCTACCATTTTAGTAATGATAGTTTTACTGACAATAGAAATGATTAACTGAATCAGGCGATTGTGAAATTTAACTGATTGTAAAGTATTATTGTTTAGAAAAGGGTATAAAACAAGAAATAAAATTAAAATGCAAGAAGTTCTTACTATCTATAAAATTAAAATCTTCAATGTAAATCCTCGATCTGATAATACATCTAGGTCAACCGTTTGATGACTGCGTAAAGCAGCAAATACAGTGGAGTCTCACTTATACGAATATCAGGGGCAACGAACAATTCTTCGTAAAAATGAATAGAGGGAGGCTTCCTGTTTTTTTTTTAAAATAAATAAATGTTCTTAGCAAAAAAGGCATGCAATAATTATTCACTTTATATAATATATTATATATATATATATATATATATATATATATATATATACACACCAAACAATTAAAAATCTTGGAAGAAATAATTGAAAAATATTTCTTATAAAGAAGAACAGAATTCGATATTCCTAAATAAAAAACAAGAAAATCACATTAAATGATGTAAGTACGTTAAATGAGCTTAAAGAATTCGATAATCTTATATTTTCCATAAGCTACATTTTGTAAAACTCGTTCACAATGAACAAAAATGTCCGAGTGTGTTTTTTACGTCTTTCGAATTGATGAAACGCACCACTAACTTCAATGCAGCTACCGTTTGGTCAAATGGTTCTTCATCGTAAAAACATTGGGAATGGGAACAGTGTTGCCAGACTGGGATTTTTTTCCCCTAGATTTAGGGTTTTATTCATCCTATGGGGTATTTTTTTACTTTTCAAATCATTTATTCTTATCTTATACGAGAGAATAATTTTGGTTACACTAATACAAAAAAATATCTGATGTGGACAACACATGACTTCCTTGTACACCTATTAAAGTATAAATCGGTGGCTCAAAAAGTGATCCTGAATTTGGTTACTAGTTTCCGAAGATCGCAGTATCTCAAAAACAACACTCGGCGTCGCGACATCCATCTATTGACACACACACACACACAAATAGGGAGGAAAACCAGTATTTTACACTAAATTTTAACACTTAAAACAAGTAATAAAAATGTATAATTGGATTGGAAACCAAATTGCGTTTGTAACCTTTATTACCGAAACATATGATTTATGTATTTAATTTAAATATAATTTTTGATGTAAGCTTATTATGACCTTCAAGTAAAGTACCATTTTCGGCTCACCAATTTTAACCAAAATATAGTAAATACATTCACATCAATATAAAAGTCCTATTTACCAAATTTGAGATGTTTTACATTATATTTTAATATAATTTTTGATGAAAGTCTAATATGACCTTCAAATAAAGTACCGCTTCCGGTTTTCCAATTTAGACCAAAATCTAGTATGTTATTTAAATGAATATATAAGTTATAAATACCAAATTTGAGAAGTTTTGCATAGTATTTTAATATACTTTTTGATGGAAATCAATTATAACCTTCAAGTAAAGTACCACTTCCGGTGATCAAGCAGTAACCAAAAAGGGAGGTTCACAACTAGATTTTACAACAATCCTAAATACAAAATTTCAACTGTCTACGGCAAACCGTTTTTGAGTTATGCGAGATACGAACGTACGTACGTATGTACAGACGCCACGACGAAACTAGTCAAAATGGATTCAGGGATGGTCAGTATGGATATTTCCGTTGAAATCTGAAAACCGAAAACTTTCGCGATTATAATACTTCCTTTACTTCGTACAAGGAAGTAATAAGAATTAAACATTTAGAATTAAATTGGTGGATTTAGAGGAAAATTTTATATAAGTTTAGGGTTGAAGTTTTAGGAAGAAAATACAGAGCTGACCTGGCAACACTGAATTTCCTGGTATAACTGAATATTTCGCATAAGTGAGGCTCCACTGCAGATCATTAATGCTTCTATTATATTTTTACTTCCTCGTACGAACTAAAGGAAGTATTGTAATCGCGAAAATTTTCGGTTTTCAGATTTCAACGGATATATCCATTTTGACCATCCCTGAATCCATTTTGGCTAGTTTCGTAGTGACGTCTGTACGTACGTTCATACTATTCGTTCATAATCTCGCACAACTCAAAAAAGGTTAGCCGCAGAAGGTTAAAATTTTGTATTTAGGGTTACTGAAAAATCTAGTTGTGAACAAAAATTTTGGTCACATGATTACCGGAAGTGGTACTTTACTTGAAGGTCATTATTGATTATCATCAAAAATTATAATAAAATATAAAACAAAACTTCTCAAATGAGGTATATAAGACAAATATTAATAATTCATAAAATAATAAATAATTAATAAAATAGATTTTGGTTAACATTTGCAAACCGCAAGTGGTACTTTACTTGGAGCTTATATTAGACTTTCATCAAAAATTAAATTAAAATATAATGTAAAACATCTCAAATTTGGTAATTAGGACTTTTATATCGATATGAATGTATTTAATAGATTTTGGTTAAAATTGGTGAGTCGAAAAGGGTACTTTACTTGAAGGTCATAATAAACTTACATCGAAAATTATATTAAAATTAAAATTAAAATACAGAAATCATAGGGTTCGGTAATAAAGGTTACTAACGCGATTTTGTTTCCACTCCAATTAAACATTTTTATTACTTGTTTTAAGTGTTAAATTTGAGTGTAAAATACTGGGTTTCCTCCCCATTTGTGAGATGAACAAATCAGGAGAATAAGATATAAGCTGAGTGAGTTTTTCCGCTTAAAATGTCGAAACTGTCGGTTTCCAATGCTTTATCTAGTAATATTGACTGTTCTAATGTTGTCACGTAACACGAAGAAATATCTTGGGAACTTGTTACCAACTGAAAGAAAACGACTTATAATAACGGAATGAGACCTCCAGAAAAAAGAGTATGTCTGTATGTGCCAATAGATGGATGTCGCGACGCTGAGTGTCTTTTTTGAGATACTACTATTTTCGGAAACTAGTAACCAAATTCAGGATCTATTTTTGAGCCACTGATTTATAGTTTAATAGGCGTACAAGGAAGTCATGTGTTGTCCACATCAGATATTTTTTTTTTCAATTCAAAAAATATATTTCTCCTACAATTTTCATTTTTAATAAATCAAAAATACTCAAAAATAAATATTTCACTATACAAATAGTTACATAAATAAAACAAATAAATTAAAACTAACAATTAAGGGAATTAGCAACCTCTTAGATAACATGGACCATACAACTTTTCTATTAAATTTAAAGATAAAAAAAGGAACTAAAAAAAAAAACTTTAAACGAAATAGAATAATCAACGCAAGGTCAGACTTCCTTCCCTTTTTTTTTTTTTTTAAATCGCACAAAGGTACAGTTTGAATAAGAATACCCCGTTTGATCTGGTAACAGGATTTGTGCATTTGTTTACTAAACGGTCTTGGGAAATAGTAGTACCATTGCACCAATCGAAATTTCCGAACCTAGGGCAATAATAACGGGACAGGAGAAGAGCGGGAGAGAATTTAAAAACAAACGATTTTTTTTTTTGTTTAATTAAATTTAAATTGAAACGAGGTTTAGGCGTGATTAGAAAATCGTGACGTTACCGAGAAGTTTGGCCTAAATAACTTCAGATTAACCTGAATGTAAATTAGTTTGAGTTTATATATAATTTAATATATAGTTTATATATAACTCATCAACAACTTATTTTTAATTTACCCATATAAAAACATCTAGTTTCATGAGAGTAAAATTAAAGATAAAACCTACACATATTTATGAATAAATATTCAAGAGTTGTATCTCTCATTTTATGGGAGTTAAAAGCATTCAGGACGAAATGGGCGCAGATGTCTTAATTTAATGATTAAATCACTAAAAATAGTTTAAAAAAATAATAAATTAGCATAATATATAAAAAAACAAAACAGTGAAGAACACACTCATTAAAAATATTGAAAATCATACGAAATCATATAAATATAAAAGGAGAAAATGTAAATTTCTGTCAAAATAGTTTTCTTTATAACATGTACAAATACAGTATTCTTTATCTATTTTTTTTTTAATCTTAGATATATAAATTAATAATATTAAAAAAATACTCAAAAGCTAAGATTTTTTCTTCTAAGATAACAAAAACAGAATTCAATATTAATAGAAACAGTATCGAAAATTATTATAAAATCATTTATTTATATTACCGTAATTTTTTTTTTATTTAACTTTATAATCAACTTGATAAAGTTTTCAAAATAAACTGTATTTGACCTCTCCTAAAGGAAAACTAGTGGCAACATTGCACTTTTTGAAAAAAAAAAATCTAGATACTAAAAACAACCAAGTAATCAAATATATTATATATAATCAATAATACGAAGTAATTTATGTTTATACTGTTATAATACTTATATTTCCAATTAGTGAAATAAACTCGATATTTCGAATAAATAATTCCATTCGCCTACATACTTCTACTAATCTAAATAAATGATGTTTAATACTAAAAGGGAAAATTAATATATTTAAAAAAGCGAAATTCACATAGTTTACATACTATAAATATGAAGATATGTCAAATCAATTTTTTAAGTATTCAAAACTAAGTAGACTTCGCGCCTATTCTAACATGGTAAAACTGTCGAAAATCTCAGAGATTTGAATCACTTTTGTTATAAATATGAATTTATTTTTTTATCTAATTATTAAATATTAATTAAGAATAAATTCATAAGAATGTTTTGTTTTTAAATCATAAGTTCAAATTCCATTTTGCAAAAATATTTAAATCACAAACCTTGTAAAATACATATTAAAAAAACATGTAAATAATTAAAGATATATCAATACTGAAAACTAAAACTATTTTTCTAATGTATGCAATTTGAAAATAATTTCATGTTCAAAATAGCTTACTTCTTTTTTTTCAAAATATATTTTTTTAAAATTATTTATATATCGAATAATATTTTTTAATTAATTGAATACTATTTTACTTGATAAATTAATTAATTTAAAAAATAAGAACAATTTTTGAAAAATAAATATTATTTGTTTTGATCTGTATTGTTTTGTTATCGGCTTTTAATTTTGACTAATTGATACTTGGTAACATAAAGTTCGGAACAAAAAATTTAAGGTAAATCTTTCGTCTGCTTTCATTTGTTTATTTTTACTTGTTTATATCATATTTTTTTAAATTTAATTTAAAGTGATTTATTTTTAATTTTTTTTTTTTTTTTAAAGCATCTTTAGATTTTAAGGTATTTTATATGAAATCTTTATGTGGTCTTCATTCAATGTATATATTTAATTTTTTTTTTTAATGAAAAATATTTTTTATTGCGCCTTTTAAGTTTAAATGTACCTATGTATATATACAGTAAATGGTCCTTATTTATTTGAGTTTAGTGTAAAATATAAATTTCAAAAAGTTTTTTTATTTATTTAAATTGTGTCTCCTGTCAGAAACATTTTAAAAATATTCAGTAATGATACTATAATGCGTTTAATAATGTTATATACATATAATAATAAAATTAAAAACGCCTACCTCCTTCGAAGAAGACGAAAATATCAAGAGTTCGCTTGCAAAAGCCGCCGGTCGCACGGAGAGATTCAAACAGTTTGAATATATTACGAAGTCTGCCGCTTTGAAAACCCCTTCTTTAGGCGCTCCCTACTGCCGCGGCATCTAGCGGCCGCAAGGTTCAACTAACACTTCACCTTCTGCGCAAGTGCGCTTTGCAACCTTCCAGTCTTTGTTCTATTTATTTTGAAAGAATAAAATATCTGTTTCATATTTACATAAGCGGCTTTATCAAAGCAGACAAGCCCGTAATGTCGGTATTTCCTCCTGGGACAGCCTCTCTATTAGAAGAAGTCGATAGTAAGTGTGAGAAGAAAAAAAAATCCTAACTACTGCTAGCTGAATGGATTAAGTGATTGTGTTAAAAAAATAAACAAGTTCAGTTTAGTTAAGAAACCAGTGTGGCTATTCGTAAATATTGATCAATTATTCAGTGTTATTCGCTTCTAAGATATTTCCAATCATAAATTTCCCCAAAAAACATTCTAATTATGGTCAGACAACAGGCAAATATAAATAAATAATGCATTCATAGTATATCTTTAATTTACCAATTTCTATGCTCATACCAATGCTAACATTTCGATATGCATTTAAGTTCTTGATCAGCATTAGGAACATAGTATGTCTAGGAATGATAAAGAAGGTGGTACAAAATGCATGTTTTATATCATAAGGAATAAATTGGTTATTAAAAACATTAATTAAGTTATTGAACCACAAATATAAGGCATTGTTAAGCAAACCCACATGAAACAACTAGGCTTTACCGATGTAAACCCTACACACAACATAACTACAATACATATTGATTTACACATGCTAATGGTTATTAAAAACATACGGATGTACTATGAATGATTTCATGCTAAGTTTAACAGATACTGCAACAAATTAAACAAAGCTCAACAGTAAGGGATGTACTGTTTTTCCTCATGTCTGCTAAGTCTCTTTCTTAACTGCGTGATTATCTCAACTCTAATTTTTGTTAATATAAAGGCAGGAGTAGAGAAATATAAATTTTAAAAAAGTGACAATGTTAATAGGATTCTCCATATCGTGAAGTTTCTTTCCAACCATTGAATTTAGATGATTTTTTAATTGCTATAATGCCAATGACATATCAAAAAATAAACACAAGTAATGCAAAAGAAGATGATTACTGCTGTAAGAAGTTAACACTTTTATAATCAGATGAATTCCCTTTTATATTGTAATCTCCTCAGTACTATTCATCATTATAACTTTATGTCTAGTGCTCATGAAGATCTTGCTATTTGCGTCAACACATTTGTTAATTAAAAATACACAATAGGATTTTTTTTATGTGACTGCCCCCTTTTCTGACCATTATCTCTGTGACTTTATTCCACAGTCATCTACCATATGCTCAACACTCTTAACTACTAATTTTAAATAAATTCTTACTTTGTGAGTTCAAAATTATATTAACCTCCCTCATAGACCATTAATATTATTCTTAACACCTCATTATAATTTTACAAATGAATATTTCATTTGAAAACATCAATTGAATAACGATGATTTATTTTGCAAATTGATAAAATAATTTAAATTGTTTGATCGATAGTTAATTTATATATCATATTAATGAGTTTCATTGATTTATTCTGTGGTTTCTGATTTATCAGTAATGCAACGCGTTTGTTCTGTACATTTCAGTTTAAAACTCTCAGATTGTTATAATGCCCATGAGAATTCAAATGTATTCGTTGTTCTAAATCGAATCACCAACTAGTTTCTTGTTGGTTCGAATTTTTTTATTGATATTAGTATGCCTAAAAATATTATTGAAATCAGTCAAATATCAAGTTGATTTATGAACATATTCTCTTGCACATATTTATTATATTATATCTTATCTCTTCCAAAACCACAAATTAAACTCTGATAATGATGTGATAAGTCTTACCACAGCCCTTGAGAACTTTTTACCCATAGGATATTTATTGGTAGAAGTGCATGAATTTTCAATCGCTTGATTGATAAAATGATTCTGGATTAAATAACATTAATCGTATGAGATATTTTGTTGGTTTTGTAATTCGTGCATGATATTCTTTTTCGATTCAAGGAAATATGATCAATCCCTCAAAATATCCGTTCTTAGAGTTTTTATTGAAAGTGAATCACTGTCTTTCTTATTAGTTAGAATTATTTTCCTACTTTATAAGCATTTGTGTTGTGTTCGTTAAGTTCAAATGGCTAAAAAGTTATTGGTCGTCTTCAAGTCTTTTTAGAAGTATTCAGTATGCTTAATTACATGTAGTTTAGAAAAGAAAATTCAAAAGTTTGTTGTGTGTTTGTTTTCAACTGTATTTTCCTTAACTTTTATGGGTACCATGTTGCTCAGAAATTTATTGTTCATCTTTGAGATTTTTTTCAATTAGAATATACCTCTATTAGAATACACCTTTTTTTTTTTAGAAGGGCTTTGCGGTTGATGTAAATTATGAATTTTATAATTACCCTATATAACTGGTCAAAAACTCAGTATTAAAACAACTGGCCTTCCATAGAGCCCAAAAGAATTTAAAAAAAATTAAATTGATATAATTTTGTTAATAAAAATCAAGTTTAACCCTTATTATAATTCTTTATGTCAGAAGTAAACTGTTGTAAGTTCAATTTTGCTAATAATGATTTTATTATCATATTTGCATTATTCTGACCATATTTTCTGAGGTAAAGTTTCGTAAATGAGCTAAAAGGGTAGTAAAAAGTGCATCGCTTCAAATACAAAGATTGAGAACTATCCACAACAAGCAATAATGTGCAATCTGAATTTCCTTTTTCCTCTCTGTAAAACTTTGAAAATGTTAATTATGACATTTCACCTTTGATACACAGAATTAACATTTTTGGCTTATCTTGAGGTTTGTTATTTTTATATGAAGTTAGTTAGACAATTTTAATTTGTTTTATTACAACTTTTATAAAAAATTCAACTTCCCAGGCATGTTCTTTATTTGTTTAATGGAACCAAAACTGATGGAAATACATGATACTTAAAGCTGAGTAGTACTGAGGTTTCGCTGTTGTGATTTTTAGATAAAATTATTTGCAAAGCTAATCTGAATAAAATATTTTCGATTAGATCAGCTTCCAACCCATAATTTTGTAATCTTCTTCTTTCTCGACCTCCATAGCGTGGAGGTTTAGCCCTGGTCCATGTTTTCTCTCATAGGCATCCACAAATTGAAGTTACTGTTCCCTCATTCTCATCCCTTCGAATCAGCATGGCTTTGCTTTTCTCAGCATTTATAGTCATTCCCTTCAACTGAAGTTCTTCACTCTATTCCGTTATTGCTACCTGTAGTTTTTGGAGGGTGTCTGCTACTAATAAAATGTCATCTACATATAAACGCTTGTACCAGAACTGGCATGAGGTTCCAATATCCTACTATGTCTCTCATTGTTCTCCTTTTGCAGACCTTTCATATCTCGTCCATGAAAATAATAAACAGGAGTGGGCTAAGGCTGTCTCCCTGTTTAACACTCTTATAAAACCTAAAAGGTTTTGATGTACCTCTGTTCAGCCTGACATTCCATTTTGGGTGCTGGTACACTGTCTTTATTGCTCTTATTAGACTACTAGTTATTCTTTTGTTCACCAGGGCTTTCCAAATTCCTTCTCTGGTCACAGAGTCAAAGGCAGTTTTCAAATCCAAGAATGCTAAATATACATTTTTCCCTCTATCCCATGTTTTCTCTGTTATTGTCCATAGGGCGAAAATGTGATCCTGGGTCTGCCTAGCACTTTTATATGCCAATAATAAATAAGCAATTTGATTTCTTTTTATTTGTGTTTTGTAACAAAAAAAATAACCATAACCTTGGAATAAAAGTTATTTTTTATCAACTCAGCCAATATTGAAGTATAAAAAATAATTTAAATTAATCATATCTGAGGCTTATGATAGAATCATTAAATATCAGCTTTAAATTATGAATTGCATATAATTTAAGGTTCATATTGACTATTTCTTGAAAGAATCATGTTACATTGTTTGCAGAACATTGATAAGTGAATATTTATTATTTCAGAGAGACTTCTCGTAGTTTTGAGAGATGGCCGTACGCTTATCGGCTTCCTTCGTAGTATAGATCAGTTTGCCAATCTAGTACTACACAGGACTATTGAAAGGATACATGTCGGACAAGAATATGGTGATATACCCAAAGGAGTCTATGTTGTGCGTGGTGAAAATGTTGTTCTTTTGGGAGAAGTTGTGAGTATTATACAAGATGTTTTTTTTATTTTTCATTCTTCACCTTCAAATGGGGCACTCATTTTTTTTTTTCAATCACGAATATAAAGAGATTTTTATGATTATAAGGTAGTTTTAATTGCCCTAAAACCAACTATTCATTAATCTGTAAAATTTTAATACAGTTTAAAAAATATATATTCTATTTCAGACTCAAGAAAAAGAGAATAATTTACCTTTGAAGCGAGTTTCTATAAAAGAAATCAAAGAAGCGCAACAGAAGGAGCAAGAATCTAAACAAGAACATGATAAACTCCTGGCAAAAGCACTCAAAGAGAGAGGATTAAATTATATACCTGACTTAAGCCATGATGATATGTTTTAAACATGTTCATTCCCCCCGCAAATAATTTCTTATTGAAACCCTGAAATCTTTGATAAAGTTAATAATGAAGATAAAGACTAAATTATTGAAACTCGCGATGTGGTATTATATCTTAGTTAATCTTACTTTTATAAATAAGTTTTATAATGCTTCCTTTTTTCTCATTACATGGTGTTCTTTCTGATAAAGAATGTTTTGATGTAGATATCTTTGTACATATTATATTTAATTGTAAATTTTAAAAAAAATATTAGAAAGTTATAAAAATATTCGTTCAGAATTCTATTTTGTAAAAATTATTTTTGTAAATCTGAAGACAGTTTATTACCTTTTTTGTTTCAATAAGATGTTTATTGTTTTAGCATTTTGTTTATTTATGAAGTAATGTATGAAAATGTTTTTAAAATGAGAATCTTATTTAATTTTTTTTTTTTTTAAACAAATAAAAATAAGCTTAGTAAATATTTTTCTTTGTGCAAAACTTCCTGATGACTATTTAATTAGTTTTGGAACTCCCAAATCTATCCTTTTTTTTTTTAAATTATAAGAAATAAATAAGATAATTGCAATTTGAAATTTGGTTCAAATTTCAAAATCAATCTCACCTACTTAATTTTTTACATTATGTTAAAATTACTCACAATAAAGTTCCTAATTGAAAGCATTCCAACGCATGATTAACAAAACACTAAGATCTATATATGTATATCAATATTAAATAAATAAGTATTCTTTAATCACAATTTCATTACAAATTACATTATCAGCCTGAATCACCTATATATTAAACCTATAATTTGAATATTAATATGAATATCAAGGTATCAATGTTTCTGTTTTATATATTTATAGTTAAAAACAAACGATTCATAGAAAATATATATTTACCCTAAATTGGACCACTGTATTTGCGGACAGATAGTATTAAATTTAATTTTATCAATGTCGACTGAAATTGAATTTTTAAATTAAAAACAGCTGAGGATCTCTGTTTTAAAACCACCATTGAACATATGGATGATATTATTTAATATTGTTAATTTTTTTATTTTTATTTAAGGTAAGAGAATTATTTTGTTTTATTAAATTATCGAAACGGTAACAAATCGACTGTATGATTAGCCCAAAAATTTTCAATTAAAAAAAAAAAAAATGTGATTTGTTATAAGAAGAGGTTGGATATTTTTATTTGGCAAAGCATTATACTGTTCATCTATGGATATATCATTGTCATGAAAAAATATATGTGCTACAGACCTTTTTTTGTATTAGACTCAAGAAAGCAGTTGAAACTATTGGTAATATTTACAATAATTTTGTCATTTTTTTAATTTTCTGATTAGTAAATATATTTTGGTTGATTTTCAACGAGTCTTATTTCAAATTAATGTAGACTAAACACTAAGAAATATAAAAGCCAAAAATCACATAGGATATTCAAAGCTGTTTTCTCCTGGCGATGATGATATATACTATTTAAACTAATTTTGTGGACTTTCAGAATCGAGCTCCTTTAAATGCTTTTATTAGCCATGATTCATGAACATACTCGCAGATAGTCAAGATCAACTATGCACAGTTAATTATTAAGATACTGTTTAGAGACAGCAAGGACAAATATAACTATTCAGCATGTTTATTAATATGTTGTTGATGTTTGTTTATTAAGTGAATGTGATCATTTTTGTTTTTTGATATCCCAAATAATTAAATAAGTAAACAATAATGCTTATAACATTTAAAATGTATTTTAAAAAAATTATTATTATTATTATTATTTAAAAAATGTATTTTTATGTATTTAAAAAAATTTAATGAGTTTATTAAATATAAAAATTAAGCTTGAATATAAGAAACTAATTTAATTAAATAAAATCAATTAAAACAAAACTGTAGGCCTTATTAAAGGAAGATTTTGGCATTAATTAGGAATTCTCAAGATCTAAGGAATACAGCGCATTCTTTTGTAAGTAACTGATATTACAATGATGCTAAAATAATCCGCTAGAAAGAGCTAATGTTTAAGGCATCAATTTTTAAGTTTTTTTATCTTCAATTTAATTTATTAAGTAGTTGGCTGAATACAACAAGGATGAGCAATCTTATTTACAGATAATACGTAAAACAATTATAAAAGCAAACCACAAATACACATTTAACGAGCATATTGGTCCATTTTTATAATTAATTAGTTCATTGATTATAATTGTTAAGTTTGAAAACCTATGAAAGATAATACTTGAAAGATAATTACAAGCTTTTTTAGCAATATACAAATCAAAAGCAGTTTAAGAATTCTTAAAAAACAATTAAACTACTTACCTCTGGTGAAATCCATGCCTATTTTGTACATACGATTTCCAAGTGATTCGTGTTGGTTTTACTTTAGTATAAGGAAATGAAAATGTTTCACTTTAAAACGAAAATGAATAGAGAAAAAAAGGGGAAAGAGAATTATAGAAGTTTCAGGACATCTTTGTAAACGCAATGCAACCAACATTAAATACGGTAAAAGTTTGTTCTCACATTAGGTTCATAAAAATATCTTATAGAAAATTTTAAAGAAACAGTAAAACACGGGATGAATAAATTTAACTTTTCGTATTTTTCGATAAACACCCATCTGCAAATGCATTAAAATCGTTTATTACCGTAATTTACCAACTACACCCACGAATCGTGGCAGTGCTGCTCTAAGATATTCGGCGGGCAACTAAAAACAGTGCGTCCCTCATCGTAAGATATGCCTACATTTAATATTTTCTATTTAATTTAGAACAAGTTACATGGTTATTTTTGTCATGAAAAGATTTGAATAAAATAACTAAATTACAAAAATGTCAACTTTTTTAACATCGTCATCTTTTACATAACTTGTCACATCATAACTTATGCTTTACATATTCCTAAATCCTCATACTAGTTGTCTTTTTAATTGATAGGTTTCGTATATTTGACTATTCCCTGTGTAAGTAACGCATTATTTTAATTTCTATTAATGTTTACATTATTTTTTTCATTAATCACTTGTATTTTGTACTTTAGTGCCATCTTTTTTTTTTTTATACTTCATACTTTTTTTATCTTATTTGTAATTTCTGTTTGTATCACTTTTTACTGTTACTGGTACTGTCTCTGTCGTTTTCATGTGGTTATTTTGTTTTTTCTTTTAGCCCTGATGATGGCCAAAAACTTAGGTCGAAACTTTGGCACAAAATAAATAAGTATTACTTATTAAAGTGTTACTTTTTGACAGCACCCCCCAACAAACTTCTTCCTTAAAAATAACTAATCATGACAAAAAAATATAACAACAATAAAAATTGCTATCCCCAAAGGCTAGCCATTATAGGCTATAGCCCATTTAGCCCTGTGGTTAGGATGGCCCTGAATCCTGAAATATAGTGGGCAGGATAATGATATTCAATAACATCAGTGAACAATGGAGCAGTTCAAGAACAGGAATTGTGGAACTGGAGCACTTCTATTTCCACTTAATATTACTTATAAATAACATTCAGTATAATGAGTACTTTTTTTCTTTAATTCTTTCTTTATACTTGTACAATATATAATCCTTAAGCTTAATGCCAGTAGCCATATCACAGTTTATGAAAAAGATAAAAGAATCTTTGTATGGAACTGTGCGCTTCACAGTTCAACCGGCGAGGATTTTAGCCGTTGTGCTTATGCACACATAGAAAGCTGTATGCGAAGCTGCGGAGAGAAAGAGGACTGTCGATCTCACAGTGCCGATCCTTGCATGTTAGTGAAAGTTAATTTTTATTTTTTTTACACCGCGTGTGTTGGGCTAAAAATCGTGTATATTCTTGCATGTAATAAAGTGTAAGATTTTATTTTACACAGTTTAAAACAAAGGCTAAAAATTTTCTGGAACATCAAAAACCACCACTGTCAGTGAAAATCATGAAATAGTATTTTATATGCATAGTTGATTCAAAATCAACAAATGATTAAACTGAGCTTACCTTGATGAGTTTAGCTAATTTTTCATATCTATTTAACCCGCTACCCTTTAAAGACACTACTCTACTTCATGGTTCCATTTTTTACCGATGAATATTGATTCATCAGTCCTGGTCATTCCATTTGGCCTGGAATAGTTGGAGTGGAGTGATCATCAAAACCCCTCTTAATAAAGTGATATTTAGAAATCAAAACTGGTTCCACACTGCGTAGATGTTTCGCTAGCCTAAACTATACTCACTTGATCTCTTTTTAATGTTTTATGACTAGTTCTTAGGGATTGTTTTTATTAAAAATTAAATAAACACAATTATTATTTGTCTGACTTCCCCTGATAAGGACCCTATAAGAGATTTCTTTCTTAAACAAATGGCAGTTGACGACTGTTCCCCTTAAAGCTTATTTAGCTAGATTACATAAACCACACCTTCGGCTCATTCAAGAGATTAAAAAAAACCTAATAAGAGTCCTTGCCAGTGGAGAAAAAACTGATAAATACATTTTTTTACTAAAACAATCCTTACAAAACACCTCATGATAATAATTCTCATTCTACAAAAAAAAAACTGTGATAAAGACTAGCAAAACACTGAGCTTATATAGTTTATTAAGGGCCCTTTCCATTAACTAAATAATCATTTTTGGTGTGTTGCAAGTATTCTGAACAAGCCACTGATTTAACTTTTTTTTTCTTCTAGCAATCCTCATTTTACTTTTTCTTGATTCGATGATTTTATAATAAAATACAACTTCCAATAAAAAAATTTAAAATATAAGGAAAGTAGTTGGAAAAGGAGATCTGGACAAAATTAACAGATTCAGCATTTTTTTTAAATTAAAAATTTAATACAGAAATACTAGTAAAATGGTAATTTTCAAATAAAAAATATGTATGATTAACATTTCAATAATACATTCATTAAAAAAGAAATAATAATCACAAAATTATTCTATATCATATAAATATAACTACTTGCGATAACAAATATATTTTTTAGTCGTGATTTATAAAATATTTTCGACATACAACTTACTTCAAATAATAGTAATAATATAGGGCAGCAGAGAACATTATTAAACTGCTTATAAATCATAAGAAAAAGACTGAATAGTGGTACAAAGTCAAAAACTGTTTCTGATTCCAATTTAGCAAACTGTTTTTTTTTTTTGTTTTTTTATCATTATAAATTGAATTATTAAGTAATAATGATATTGTTAAACAGTCACTGGAATAATTTATTGATACAGGTTTCGCACTCCTGACATACTATTTTGGCACTAATATTTTATGAACCCATATTTGAAAGTAGGCTGAACATCTGAAAAACCTGCTATCAGTTTTAGAAAATACAATCTAAGAAATGATGGAATTCCTAAAACTTCAGTTCTTCAGCAGATTATAGAATGCATGATGAAATTTGAAATCTAAACTATGGAAAAATAGATTTTTATCACTTATTGATAAGGAAACAAATTTCAAAAAAAGTTTTCACTTTCTTACATTTTTAAACCAAATTCTTCACAGAAACAATTTGTTTAAAAAAAAAGTACTGAGGATTGTCTTCAAAATTTCTTCAATGAATAAAATGCTTTCATTTTCACATCTCGGTCTGGGAAGACATACACGATACAAGGAAAGAAAAAACAATCCTGGTCTTATCCCTAAGAATATCGCCAGGATATTTGTTGCCCTCGAAAATGCTGTTGATGAATCATAATGTTATTGACCAGCATGATCTGTGTCACTACTTGAGCTAAATGAAAATGAAATGTTTGAAAAATTTCTCATGATGGAAAATTATATAATTTGAGCTAGAAATTTCGAACAGCTGTACTCAACAAAAAAATTATATTATCTGTTTTGAAGAAATAGAAATGCTATACAAAAAATATAAAAAAAAAAAAATTGTCTGAACTTAACATTAAAAAATAAATACAGGATAAGGATAGTAATGATAATTTCTTTATTTCATCAAGTTTTTCAATTTGTGATTGAATATTTTACTAAAACCAGAAAGTATGGATTTCAAATGGAGGAATCTCAAGAACATTAGTTTCTATTTTTTTTATTTGCAAATAGATCTTTAAAAATTATAGGTGATAATCAATGCAATTTTAAACAAGTTAATGTGTACATCTTTCAATATTCATGATAAAAATCTTGTAAACTTAGTCTCAGAACTTCATGGATCAAACAGAAGCAAACCTGAAATTGTCAGCAATATCTACAGAAATAAAAGAAAATGAGTTTTTCTTCTTTTTTTTCTCATCTAAATCCAGGACATGGTGTTAACTGGAATGAAATTGTATCCTCAAACTGAAATGTTCCACCAATTCAAAACTGTTAGAGTATTGGAGAAAGAAAAAAAAACATGAAGCAGAAGCAAAATTTGTTGAGTTGAAGAGAGAAGAAATTTACTTAACATGAGGGATTAAAGTAAAATTACTTAACCAAATAATTTATATTTACTTGATTTTTCTTCGTAATCAAAAAGATATTACATTTGTTTATAAGTACGTATTAAAAAAAAAAAACCTATACCACAACCCCTAAGGGTCTTGGGTTTAATACTTGGTAAGGACCATACTGATTCTAAGCCAACGGTTGTGCAAGGAGGTGATTCGGCCAAGATCACACTCAACCGCCAGGTTTTTCCCCCAATTAAGGGTACCCATTTAATATAGGCTGGGTCTCCCGATCCCACAGGACCAATCCACAGCTGAAAACAGAATAAATAATTATCTGCCACAACCGGTCTCGAACCCGGGACCTAGAGATCAGTACCACAGTGCCCTACCCACTGAGCTACCCCACTCCAGCACATATTACAAACTGTTAAATTTTGCGTATGAAACCTATATCAAAAATTATTAATAATAGCAATGAAAATAAGATCCTGAAAACCACTTGTCATGTCCTACTACTTATTAGCTAAATTTATTAGCAATTGATGATCTTTTATGTTTTGACTTTTAATTAGTAATAACCTCTATATTAATAGATGTATATAATATTTATTTTTAATTTAAAATGCGAATTATAGATATATATATATATTGCAATTTATTTACATCAGTATCAAGTGGGCGTTTTGCACTTCGGCAAGTCCCGGATTTTAATATTCATAACATTATTATGGCATATATCTGTCTAATGTACATTATTTACAATAAATTCATATAAAAATAAGTCTATATTAAAATATTTACTTTTACGTTGCCTTATAGATTTTTGTCATTATTAGAAATATTTACAATTGTACAAAGACATAATATAAAAACTGAAGTAATAGAGGTATATGTATATGGTTCTTAATTTATGAAGTTTTTTTTTTGTTTTTTTGTATCATACCCAAAGAAAAATAATACAATGAAGTATCATACAATTAAATATATCTTTGGTAAACTTCATAACTTACATAAATAATTTACAAAATCAAATGAAACGTTATATTCTAATTATTAGATAATACTTATAAATGAAATAATTAACAAAAAAAATATCTAAAACAATAACCTCTTAACTTCCTTCTAATTTTAAATAAACATAATTAGAAGTGAACGTTAAAAACCCAATACCTTTAGTCAAAAGGTAAGTGTATAGTCGCGATGGCACCAAAAACATGTACTAGAGATGAAACTAAACAAATCAAAACAATACATGTAATATTTACATTTTCTAATAGCAGAAAACATACTCTACATTTCAATATATAATAAAAATGAAGAATGACTCCAAAATTCTTCTCTTGTCTGTACACGAATCTTCTCTGTAAAAAAAAGAATATATATTATAGATCAAAAGAAAAGAAAACAATAAAAAATGAATATATACTAAAAGTAACTTTTAATGACCTTATGCACATGAAATTAAAACAACCTCATAATATAAGTTACAGGATGATGTTGATTATATGAAGGTTAGTAATGAAAAACATTAGTTTCATGAAGTTGCAAAAATGAAGTCCTTAGTTTATTTATTAATTAATTATGATTCATTCTTAAAACTCTCAAAATTATCAACTTGAAAAAGATTTATTTATGCTTAATAATCTTTTCCTCTCACTCATACAAGGCATACCCAGAAACTAAGAGTACTCAATTTTTCCACGTAATCGCCTTCCTGTTCTAACCGTGGCACAAGCTTTTTGATGACCTCCTCAAAGAATTCTCCTTCTTCCACTTCAGGACCTCTTGTTTAGCCTCTTTGGTGGTGAAAAGATGAAAATCTGAAGACGTCTTGATTTTTTGCAGCAACTCATCGGTCAAAATGGAAGGTCTTTTATTCCTCTGATCGCCATGAACATTCGTTCTGTCTTTATTAAACACGTTAAGTTACGTTTGGTTCATGACACCTTCGCCATAACCAGTTTTGTTACAAAACAGATACTAAAAGGCGAGCTTTTGTACTGAAGCTACCCATTCACAGTCCAACTTAGTAGGACTACAGTTGGATTAGTTTGTCCACTCACGGTCCGACAAGGGATCCAATCACCTATTCTAACCTATACTCATCGCTTATCAATGTTTTAAAACAGAGGAAAATGTCGGCAATTTGTCTTATGCCGTTATTGGAAAAAAGTATAAAGAAAGTTTGGACAAAAAAAATGTTTATTAACCGAACAAATTACAGTGATTTAAAAATATTAAATGAAATTGATTAGAAGGATTATAAAAATTACTTAAGAATGGATAGCAAAATCATCCCTCTGGTGTAAGATAAGGATAAATGATAAAAAATGTACTTAAGGCTTATATTTGTATTATACTTTTTTATTTAAAAGGTTTATACATATTCATTATACTTTAATTCCATATAATTTAAATTAGTTATACTAGTGGAACGAACGGGCCAAATTAATTAATTGCAAGCAAATTTAAAACAAGATAAATTACATACAAAAAAAAAAAAACAGTAAAAAAAGATAATCTAGGGAGAAAACCACCAACCTGGCAGTTGTTGACTAATAGTAAACAAATATTGATAACAATTAATGATGTAGAAGTAAATAAGTGGAGTTTTTAGGATGATAATCTTACTCATGATCAAAGGCGGTCGGATGTTAGGAGGAGGGAATGCTTGTAGGACGATCGGAGAAGCCAACATCCTATAAGCTCTATGTAGTCCTACACACTCATTCACAGTCCAACGGTAGTCCAATATCTAGTGTAGTCCTACATATAGGACCGTGAATGGTTGGCTTTACTAGGTCAGCCGGTGCTTTTTGTCTTTAGGAGAACCACCACAACTATTCAGTGTTGCCAACCTTGGAAACAAAAATTTCTCATAGTATGAGAGGGTAACAGTATTCTTACTTTCTGGATGTGCCTTGTATGTTTTTTTTAAATAAGGGTACACTAAGGACAGATCCATTAGATGACTTTTTTAAATTATAAGATATTTTAATACAGCAAGTAAGTGTACAAATTTTTCTAAATTTCAATTTTTGAATTTTTGTAATGTTTGAACAGATATTAGGAAACTTTTAAAGTGGCTGAAGAAATAAAACAAGATCGTAAGGGAGGAAATCAGCTCTGGCACAGTTTCCAATTCAAATGGTATAATCAGAGTTGTTACTTAAATGGACTGAATTTTTTTCTATTTTCCTGCCGCTACTAGATAAGGAAAGTATTGTAATCGGGTCAAAATTTCGATGAGTAGTTTTCAACGGATCTATGCGTTTCAGAACCTCCTGAGTTGAAAAAAAGCATTTTCGGCCATTGCTCTTTCAGTATATCTTGAACAGGTGGATCGATTTTATTGCTTATATTTTTGTTATGCAGAGCTTTTTCCTCGAATGCCTCTGTACCAAATCGGGCACCCTGTGTGCAATATCCTATTCCAATATTCTATAGATTGTAGCGCAGAAACGGCTCTAACAATTTTTATGAAACTTGCTCAAAATCTTCTTTTTAAAGCTTTCTAACTATTCATATATAAGGTACATCACCAAGAAAAAGCAGGAAAAAAAGTTATGATGGAAAGAATATTTTATTTGCACATATCTCGAAAGTATGTATTTTTTTAATGCTTACAACAAAATCAATAGAATGATGATTGAATTTCATAAAAAAAAAACATGCAAATCGATCCAGTATCAGCAGAGATTTAGTATTATGAGCTTAGTACAAATGTTATAAATTATTGTACACACCTTCCTATGGACACTGGTCCACCTTTGTTAGTTTTTTGATAAATCGAAAACTATACATTTCCTGGAATATTCTAGATGTGCATTTAAAAGATAATTTGATTGTTTACAAAACTAAACATAAAAAAAAAAAAAATTGTCAGACTAATGTAAGGGAAGATATAGCAAACATTTTATATACTTAACTTTATTCAAAAGCGATAAGAAAGTCATGTGAGTGAACACACCAGATATTTATGATTAAAATTTGGGAAAATGCATCTTTTTCAAAAACCGAACCCAATGAAAGGTAATGTCGAGTTCCGAGCCTTTATTCCTAAATCGGTCCAGTAGGCATGGAGAAAAGCAGTGCACAGCGGGCGTATGGTTTTTATTTTATTTTTAGATTCTATGCACCATTAAATGTAAAGCTTAAAATTTTGAAGAGAGTGGTTAAAATTTTTGATTTCTTGGTGGATTACAAACGTTTATTATTGAGAATAATAAACTAATAAAATAATACCGATATATTTCCAATTTTCAACACATCCTGTCCTTATAATTATAAATTGATCAATAATTCATTTTAAAAGATATTAGTTCTTTAAGCATACCTGCCTTAACATCACAAAGAGGTTTCCGTTACAGGAGGCATACTAGACTCTGACGGGGGGGTCCCAGAAGGAGCTGTCGATGACGGAGGGGATGCGCCGTCTAGGAAGTAGAGGAGTGAGTCTGTCAGCGGCTGCTCCCCGCCTGACGAGGATGGGTCGAAATCTCCTGGCTGGCTGGAAAAGCTCAAGTCTGCTGGACTCGTCGTCAGGACTGACCTTGAGAAGAGGTAATCTCGGAACGGAGATGTCAGGGACTCTTCGCTCCCGTCGCATCCTTCCATCTCCTACAGAATGATATATGTGCTGCAGGAATTAAACATATATTTTTGCGATTTGACAGTAGAAACAGTAATGCCCGTCAAAGCATATTAAATAGAAATAACATAGTACAGTTTATCATCAATACTAATATATAAAACGGTTAATTAATCAAACCAAATGTTACTCTTTATAACTGGGAACGTCAAAAGCTGTTTTATTTCTTTCCCATGAGAGGAGGGGGACAACACCAATTCCAAAATATCGGGTGGATTTTGATGAAATTTTGAACATTAATTCCGAATTAAAAGTTTTTTTTTTTAACTGAACAAATGTAACTCAAATTACAGTTCCACTAACATAACACATATTAACAGATTTCAAATCTCACAGTTTCAGCACCTTGGTAAGTTAGCTAACCCTTTACCTGCGACCATCATAATTTTTACCACTATGGGAGTTTCCATACTCTATTTGATGCAGCAGGCATAAAACTAATCCTTCAAAATCTTCAATAGCTTTGCTAAAAGCATCTAGTAAACACTTTCTAAAATTTCATTCGTTTTTGGTGATTCTGATATTTTAAACTAGTATTAGATGCACAACTTTGCTTCTGCCATTTTTTAATTGATGGTTGCAGCGGTAGGTGGTGGTTAAAATAAGTTAGCTCAAAAATGTCTAGCAGTAAGCTTGGACATCTGTCAACATAATGGCAGGACCATATTAGTAAATTTTTGATTGAATCATAAATTTATTCTTGGTCGAAGATGTCAGTTTTTGAGCAAAATTCTCTTCATTTGCAGGAAGTTTTGATTTTCTGCTGGCATTCTTCTAGATTTTCTGAGCTTGGAATTATCGTAGTGGACCCATTTTTCATTGCGTCACAATGCGATGTAGAAACCCCTCGAAAACTGACATCTTCGATTGAGAATAAATTTATGATGCAATCACAAATTCTCTAATATGGTGATGCCGTTATTTTGACAGATGTCTAAGCTTACTGTTAGTATGACTTAACCTATTTCGACCACCACCTACACTACACCTTCGACAAAAGATGTAGAATAATCGTTTCAATAAATACTTACTTCATTTGACAATTGAACAAGAAGCTATAATTTTTGTGTGAAACGTATATATATATTTGTTATCATGAATGAATAATATATCTCTTGCAATGTTTTTATTATTTTTTTTTATATAGAAAATTCGAAAACGTGATAAAGTAAAAAAATTAAAAAAATGTTAAGTTAAATATTATTAACCCATAAAATAACCTAAACCTCCAAAATATAGTAATGTAAAAAAGAAACAAAAATAAGCTAAAATTTAAATATTATTAACTCATAAAATGAAACTCTCGGCAGAGCCTGTCCGCTAGGGAGCGCGTCCACCGGGTGGCGGATTGGGGATCCCGCTTAGGTGGTCTGAATATACTGAATAAAGACCCGTGGACCAATAGGTACCCAGTGCTGGGGGGTATAGCCCGACCACCGTTCCTCCTGAGGGAACATAAATATTCAGAAGGCCAGTTGTCCCGAGGATACGGGGCCTCTCCTGCTGGGCCAATCATCCGCAGTAGAGTTCAACTGATTCAGAGAACATTAAATAGCCTCGGATTTGGACAGTCTAAGGGTTCCAACGCGGCGCTAAAAAGGATATTACTTGACTTAAAGGATTGGAATGTGGAACATCAGAACTTTGACTGGCAAAGATGTTGAGCTGGTGGAAGAAATGGAGACCTTCAGGGTGGACCTCCTAGTAATTTGTGAAGTGAGGAAAAAAGGGCACAGGGAAGTACGCCTAAACAAGGACCATGTGCTCATCTACTCAGGAGTACCCACTGCATTCAGAGCCAAGGAAGGTGTGGCCATTATCATGAAAGAAAGCCTATTCGCTAAAGTAGAGGATTGGAAGCCTCAATCAATCAAATCATATATTTTGTAATTATTAGTTTTACATATCCTATACAAATTTTTTTTGTCTTTGTGCTCTCTGGGACCGCGATGGTCCATTGGAAAAAGGACTTTTTTTTCAATTCGTAAAAATATAATTTAAAACTAATTGGAGAACACACATAAATTGATTAAGCAATATAAAAAAGTGTTTACATTAATATTCTTTTAGAAATAAGTTGAAGGTAAACTATCCAGGGTCCATAAAATGACGCTGATTAGTCTGTCATGTCAGGCAAAATAAGAGATTTTTCCTCTATGGAATAGCCTTTTTTAGTCTCCTAAGTAACAGAATAACGTATGTATTGCGATGTATGTCCACAAAATCCGCACTACTGTTTGGAGTACTTTGCTGGAAAACATCATAGATTAATAATGCTGAAATTATAAAATATAACATGTCCGTGTGTTTGAACTAATTTTTTTATTTGTTTATCCTTCAAAATCCATATTTATTCAATTATAAAAAAAGATAGTAATAGTAACAGTTTTAAAATTTTTATTAATGACTTATAAATATTTTTGTCCCAATATCCAAACGATACTAATTTTTTTATATATGTATACTTATAACATTGTAAAACAATGATAGTAAAAGTTCATAAAATAAATGACCAAGTAAATAAAAACCAACATAGATGTAAATTAACAAGATAATGTAGTACTATATAAAACAAAAATAGTAAAGCAATCGATAAAAAATATTTTATTTTTTTAAATTCCATGGACAAAGAGCATTATGCTATTCATCGGGACCAATGGGGTCCGTCACAAAAGAAATAACAACAGAAACGCAGTCAGCTGGACTAGAGAGAAGGTAAAAGTAGATAGTGCGCAGTCCCAGAGATCGTGCAGATCTCTCGCGCAAGTTAACTCCTATGGACGAAGTTGGGGCTGAACCTGTTGAGTCCGAAATCTGTTCATATTGTTATAACTTTCCGAGTTCCTTTTCCTAGTAAGAAATTAAAGACATGTAGTGAATAACACTTCGTTTCTAAGAATTCTACCCTTGAAAAAATAATAAAACTAGGCAAACTCATTCCATGTTTCACAGTATTTTGACATCTCTGCTGCATTGAAATAGTCGTGTGTTAAATAAAATATTAAAAGTATGTTAAAATGCGTGACTGTACAACAAATAACTACAGTAGAGCGTCGATTATCCGAACTAATCTTGTCAGTGGTGGTTCGGATAATCGAAATTCACATACTCGCACACGCACACATATATATAATTAATAATCATATATATAATTTCCGCGTAATAATTTCAATTTTATCTTTTAATGAAAGAACAACTCGTTTTCTTTTTGTTGACATGTTTTAATTTTAAAAAAAGTGATCACAATGCGGTATACACCTCACAAAGAACGGTTTAAAACTAAAAGTAAGCTATCTACAACCAGCCAAATGAACGGAAAGGGTTTCACAGAAACAAATGCAATGAACTAATTAGGTATGCAGTTCTAGGTATACAAATACTATTTAACGAAGCAGTTTCTGATAAATAATTAAGGATGGCTTCTTTTATAGACGTTCTGGGAAAAATAATTTTATTTTTCGTTTAATTTTATTCAAAATAACAATCATTTTAACAATCCAAATAAGTAATTCACATGATCAAATTAATTAAAAGTACATACATAAAAAAAATAAATAAAAAAAAAATAAAAAACCGTTCCGATAATCGAACGTTCGGATAATCGACGCTCCACTGTATTTGTAGTTTAAATTCCGAGCACGGTTCGGTCTCTGAGAACTTTTATATTCTTAATTTGTTTCATGTGACTTCTGTAATTGTAATACAATGTGGATATTTTATATATAAGTAAATTGGAAACTAAAATAATAAAGGACCGTTACTACTTTTCTTTCTTTTTTTTCCTTCTAAGAAAATATATACAGAGAGAAAGAGAGATAAATTCTAAATACCATCTTCTGATTCTGTTCCTGCCACGATAGATCCTCCTTCACGTTCCAGCCGTTTGTCCCCAACTGACAGAGATTGGAACCAGAGAGCGCAACTACGGGCTTTCTGCTCCGGGGAGTGATCATCGCCTCCTAGAGGAAAAAAAATAAATAAAATAAAAAAATTATAAATTAAATATTATGAAGTAAAATATAAGGTCTCAAGAAATACTTATAACTACAATAAGGCTTGTACTAAATTATACTAACTAAAATTTTCAAAACAGTAACAAACGTTTCTAACTTTGAAAGAGAAGACAAAAATATATAAAATCAAAGATAAATGAAGATTAAAAGAATACTAAAAAGGTCCACAATGAAAATAGATGTAGAAAAGATTCTAGAGAGCTTCAACACAAAACAAAACAACAATGATTTTTAACATGTTTCATATGTTTTTTACTTATTGCATAGCGAAAACAAAATTGTATCAATATTTACTTTATTTGTAAAAATACATTATAAAGCAGTAGTACAATTGTTCAGAAGAGACTATCATTTCATCAACTAATTATTAATATTTTTATTGAGCAACTCGTCAGAGATATTTCCCAGAATATACGAAACATATTTATATCCTACAAACACAATTGACGTTTAAACTGCAATGAGAATTAAATGCTGTTAATTTATGTTGTTAACGAAAGATTTATTGATGAAATTGTAAATCTTTACAAAATAATTTTGGATCAGAATTCTGAATTTCAAACCCATCGAAGAGACAGCCTATGTAAATCTAGAGTTACAAATAATTTATTTTAATCTCTTTTGATTTAAAAAACCTACCATTGGACAGATATCAAATTTAATATTTATTAAAAAAAAAAAAAGAAAATTTTAAAATAATTTAAAAACTGGTGTCGCCAAGTGTATAGGATACTCAAACCTCAATTAGCTTGATTCCATTTTGTCCACAATTCTAATGTAAAATCTCTTAAGACAAAAGCAAATAATGTTTAAAAGAAAATTATACTAAGGATTTTAATTTCGTTATGGAACTGTTATAACTAATATAATTTGTATGTTTCAAAAATATCAGTTTTTAAAAAATATATCTGTATATTCAAATAATCCTATTAATTTTAAAGGGTTATAAGATTAATCATAACAGCCATTAATTTTCAAGAAAAATATATACTCTTAACTCTTAGTTTAAAAACCATCTATACTTTCCTACATACTTAAGCGATGTTTCGGACAATTGTCCATTTCCAAATACATTTGCTTATTATTCAATTATTAGCATAGTAAAATTAAAATATATATCATTTTTCCTTTAAATCAGTCTCTTTATATAAGAGAGAAGTCTACGAGAGTGGAAATTTAAAAAAAATTGACAAACAATGAGAGAAATAAACAAAAAAGGACAAACAGTATACTTTTACTATACTAATAATGGAATAATAAACAAATTATGAAAAATGGACGTCGTCTAAGAAAATAGGAAAATATAGTTAAATATGGTTTTTAGAAAAAGAGTAAATATTTTTATACTATTAATGAAAATTTATGACTATTATGATATATCTGTATTTTATTTATAGAAGAAATCATATCGGCAAATTTGATAAATATGTAGGAAAACATTGATCTTATAAACCAATACACCCATATGCATGTACATAATTAGTGTAGTTACAATTTTAATTGTATTGTTAAGAAGAAATGATTCAGGTATTCTGTTTTGCTTTTTATTTTCAATTGTTAATACTTTTATCATAAGTATTCCAAAACTAAATCTCCCAAATATCAGTAAATAACTAACGAGTCAACATTTCGCCAGTTCAGGCATTATTAGGATTGATAAGATGATAATAACGTAAGTGAAGAATAGAGATGGCACATCTCACTTCAACAGGCTTAGCCAAAAACCAACCAAATAGAGACAGTTTATATTGTCATTTAGTTTACTTCTTAAAATTTTATATCATTTTTTTAATTATTATTTTAAAAATTGAAACTCTTTCTTGAAGATTGAATTGTCTAATTTACAACCGGCATCACTTAATAAAATAAATCTGATAAGTAATAATAATAATGGGAGGACATAGAAATATAAGGTCACTTAACAGGTTAATTGTAAAATGGAAATGAAGAAAACAAGTATACTACACTATACAGATGGCATGCTTGAACTTTCGAATTGTATCCTTCAACACCTTTTCTAGTCACAACACTACAATAAGTGAAGAAAACAACAACATACAATACAGCAAAAGAAAGCTCTCGTGAAAGTGAAAATAGTGCGTCCAAGCCATGGCTCCTCCACCTCCTTCTGACGTATCCTTACCTGCATCGCTTTAGGCATTCTCTGTGCTGACATAGTGATTGGGGACATGTCGTCGTGAACCGGGGTCAGCGGGGAAGGGGTAGTAAAGACCCCGGCGGGATGGGGGGTGCTCGTACCCCGAGGACTAGCTAATTGTGGACTGCGCCACTCGTCTCCTTTACCTGGCGCAGGTTCCTCTCGCGCCATTTTCGGGGGCGACTCCTCACTCTCCTCGGATTCTCCATCGGTGGTCGGCATTCTTTTGAATCCGCTCACACTGCTGATCTTTTCATTGTTTTCAAACTTCACCCTCAGATTGTACCTCCTCATGGGCGTTTTCTTCTCTGATGGGCTCTATAACAAGAAACAACAGCATGTAACTTTACATCATAGCCAACTTATACATATATAACTAATCTTCATATAAAAAAATTCAGGTTGCGCATGTTTGTCCGCACAAAATTCGAAAAGTAGTTGGTCTATTTTGATGCAGTTTCCAGAAGGTTTATATGTATTAAATTTTTCGAAATGCTCCTCTTAAGGAAAGAAATAGGGGAAAAATTATTTTTAAAAATAGGTAATTTTATAATTGTTGTCATGACAACTTCATACATGTGGAACTAAGTTCACTACAGAACATACTACATTTTAACAAGAGTGAAATTATAATGTGAAAGCATCATTTGTTAATAAAATCCAAGATCAAGGAAAAAAAAGTGTAAAAAGGAGCAGCTTTATTACCATTTTGAAAAATTTATAATCATTTTGATGCTGTTCCTAGAAAAGATCTAAATGAAATGAGACGAATTCTAGACAATGTAGTCGTATACCGAGGAAAATGTTCCCCCCTTTGGCCAAGGAATATTTAGTCAAAATTTTTGTTGGTAATCAGTCGTTTCATTGAAAGTTCTGGTAGTCCCCCTCCTCCCTCATAAAAGTTTTAATAATTGAAGCATAGAAATATGAAAGAATCTGAGGCACCTTTAGACATTGTTTTCAGAATTCAAAAAAAAAACAAATTTTTTTTTGATTACCTATGGTTGGTATAAGTAATAAAATCACATTTATAGTACTGTACTAGTTTTACAATAAAAAAATTATATTTTTTTCTTCCTTCCCTTTCACACAGCAATGGCAAAGCAAGTCAGGGGATTGAATTGAATGATATGTTTCTATGGGGAATCTATACTATAATACTTTTATTTTATTTCCAATTCATTTTCTAGAATAATAAGTACGATGGATTGCGAAACATATAATTAATGTGTTAACAATAAAATAAAATCAAAGTTAAACCTAATTCTTCTTCTTTTTTTAAAAAAGTTATTTGAAAAAGTTCTGTACAAACTTTACGGTATGATGATGAATGATGATTAGGAATGATAAGAACAATAGTTCTGCCTTCTGTTACTCACATTATCTTTTAAAAGTTAAACATAAAAAAAACACAAAGAAAAAATTGAAATTTGGAAGGTTATTTAACTCGCAATTCTTTAAATAAAATAATCCCTTGGTTTTCCTAAACGGCAGCATGCTTGTATAGGTATGTAATTGCCCATGAAAAAAACATGGATTCCCCAAATTCAATCCACATACTTGCATAAATTGACATTTATTAACGATTCAGTTATCGCATTTCTTATAAGAGAAAAAATAAATTTATGAATTCTGAAAGAACTATATATCGAGTTTTGTCTCCCGTTAGTTCAAAAATGATTTGATTATTAAGATTTCCACTTCTGAAAAGCCCTACATACAATCGGCCAGGGGAGAAACATTCCGTATGAAAATCTACTCAAACGTATCTGTACGTCGGGCCCAGCAATTTGTTAATTGGAAATGGTAAACAACCCGTCACAATGACGGTTTTAAGCACTGGGAAAAAATGCAGAGCATAATACTTATTCCACTAAAAACCATGGGAAACAGATTGAAGCTAACATAATAAATACAATGACAATAAAGATTATTATAAACCATATTTTTTAAGGTAATTAACTCCTTACCATACAAAATAATCTATAAACGTTGTTCAATCTCATTTCTTACAGATATTTTCATAGAACAGGGTCACAACGACAATAAATTTGTCTAAATGACAAGTTTCACTTAACTAAGTCTCACGTTTTTATAATTTTTTTCTTCCCCCATCCGATTTTATTAACAAAATAACATTTTACCCAATAATTTCAAACTTATTAAAAAGTGTTTGTAGTCAACTTACTTCTACGGATAAGAAGTTTTCATAGCTATGGCACAAGGTGGTGCTTTTTATCTTAGCAATTTATTTATCCCTTTTTTAATAAGATTTTAATGAAAAATTGGTAATTTTATTATTGCTAAACCTTCCCGGGACCTTGAAGATGATGTAGTTAAAATTTTATAAAGATTGGTTCGGTAGTTTTCGCGGTTAGTTGTTACAAAGGAAAAGGGGGTGTCTTTTTATATAATAGTATGATATAAAACTTAATAAATTTACAGCTATAAAGTAATTTTTTTTTTAAATAAATCTTACGTTGAGAACATCATCTCCAGAACATCCTCCAGCACGCAGTTGCTGGTATTCCAAATATCCTCTAGCTTTTGCATTTTTACAGAATATATGTTTCTGAAACAAATTATCACTCTTATAAAAAAATAATTAAATTTCTATAAACAAGAAGGGAAAAATCTGATCACAGCTTGAAATTTAAAAAAAATAATTACCTTGATGCTGTTTCCTATACTCTTCGTTCGCGGTGTCCCTTGTCCGTTTTCTTTGTTGAACTGTTTAATCAGCCTCTTTTTTTTATTAGACTCTGGGAGGCTTTGTATATGGGCATACAACTGAGCGAGGGCAGTTTCTGTCGGGTTGACGACATTTTCCTGAGCTGACCTTTCACGGTCACAAAACGTGAACACAGTGTTTGCAGCTGTACTTTCACTTATGCTTCTTTCAAGCTGAAAAACGGAGGAGAAATTTATATAAACTGGTTTATTAATATTAGCATCTATACACAAATTGTTTATTTGATTATACTTAAAGGGATATTTTTTAATTTACTTCAGATATTTTATAATTCATGAAAAAATATAAAGGGTTATTAAGAACGGACCTAAATCCAAATATTCTTAGCTTCTTTCTATTGTTAAACATTTTCAGTTAAAAACTTTTTTTTTTAATATAAATATTATTTTTAAAATAAATATTATAATAAAATATTATTGGAAAATTCCAATAAAAACCCACAAGTCCCTCAAATCGCAGTAAATAACTAACCAGTTTTGGTAATTCAGGCATCAGGAAAGAAAGATAAGATCCCATAAATGCAGACCAGAGATAGCAGATCTCACATCAACAGGCCAAAAAAATACTAACAAAATAGAGATAACACATCACTCTAAGGCAGTGTGACATATCGTCATTGCCGCCATGAAACCTCCAGACCAGAAATCAGATATGTGATTTTTATTTTATTAGAAACAAGACTTTATCTGTTATGTGCTAGTGAAAAACACTTATGCGTTTAAAAAAAATCGTAATTTGATCAAAAATTTTTAGTTAGTGTTTGTCGTAAATTTCACTATATAATCATCCATGTGATTCTTCCAAGACAGTCTTCACAGTGGTTTCAGTTATTTGCCTATCATGTTAGAATTTTTATAATTTTTTTTTGACCTGTAAAATCATGTTTTAGACATGATTATAAGTATAATGGCTACAAAAACTTATTATATAATAGGGGCACTCACATTCTTCTTTAGGCATGCTCAATTCACGATCATGAGGGGCCCGATGTAAGTACTATTGTACCTTGCTAAATAGATACAGCGCCACTTTTTGTGGTAAGATGTTTTAACTTTGTATTATTTTACTAACCTTATTTTATGAAACCTTTACTTTTATTGACAGTTGACTTATATTTTATTTATTCAAGCTCTTTAACTTTTCATGCTTGTTGTACATCGTCAAGGAAATGCAGGGAAAAAAGCTATGATGAAAAAATATTTTATTTGCGCATAACTCAAAAAGTATGCATTTAATGAAAAATTATGTATAATATCATACAAAAGGTAATCAAATTCACTATAAAAAAAAATTGTCTAAATCGGTCCAGTATTAGCAAAGCTACTTATAAGGACTACAAGACCCAAGATTTAATGCCCAAACAAGACGGATGTGAAAAAAACTACTCTCACCAAGCTGCCAACCTGTTGTTAAAAATACGCTCTGTAATAATGTAATGTAATGATATAAAAGTAAAAATTATTAAGTTAAATTTTTACTTTTATATTATTTAATGGAAACAAAATGTTTCCACTGAAACTTAAACAAAGCTTTTGTCAAACAAAATTGTCGTACTAAAAAACTAATTTATTGTACTTTTGTGACAGAAAACTTAAAGAAGTGCATTCTGTTGAGTTTATTTCAAGTAGTGTTTATGTGAAATATATAATTATAACTATACGGTGATAAGAGTAAGTTGGGTGATGTGTGCACCGCACCAGATTTCTCCCCACATATTTATAGAATTCATCATGCCTAAAATCAATCAAAAATCAAGATTAAGCAAAAATTTGGTGTAAGACTGCTTGTGAGAACTTATACTACTGTGATCAAAAAGTAAGGTGAAATTGTCATTTAAAACTCCCGGGCATTAGGAAGGCAGGTAAATTCCTTCCGCCGGGCCAAACTGTCAACAAAGAATATTATTTGAGCGTTATGCGTCGTTTGCGTGAAGCTGTTCATCTGAAACGGCCGGAATTATGGGCGAACAACTCTTGGTTCCTTCATCACGATAATGCACCGGTTCACACTGCATTGGTTCTTCGCAACTTTTTTGCCAAAAACTCGATTCATATCGTTCCGCAACCCTGTATTCGCCTGATTTGGCTCCATGCGACTTCTGGCTATTCAGCAAACTCAAAAGGCCAATGCGGGGATGCTGTTTTGACACGATTGAGGAGATAAAAACAGAATCGAAGAAGGTCTTGAAGGCTATACCGAAAAAAGAGGACTGAAAAAGCGTTGGCAAAAGTGCGTTTTATCGGACGGGGATTACTTTGAAGGGGATGAAATTGATTTGGAAGAGTAAATAAAGAATTTATATTTTATAAACAAATTCACCTTACTTTTTGATCACAGTAGTAGATCATAAAAGGGTAGAAGCTGAGGATGAATTTACAGACGACTGTATTGAAAACATTCTGACTAATCTGTGTTGTAGATATTCTTTACACAAATACAAAAACCTAACGCTTTGAAACCTGTGAGTTGACAAAACAATATAGCAGCAATTTAGTAGATTAACACTGCCAATAGCATACAATCAAGTCTACTATGCTGATTATTTGACTTGTTTTCTACTACATGCACTTGATGAAACTCAACGAATAGTTCAAATAGCATGCTTAATACATATATATATATATATATATATATATATATATATATATATATATATATATATATATATATATATATATATATATATATATATATATATATATATATATATATATATATATATATATATATATATATATATATATACATACATACATATACATATAAAACACATTAACTGTATTGAATTAAGCGATAGCGGAGAAATATTCTAAATGTAACATATTTATATCTAATTCTGTACTGAAAAAATATCTTCAGCAAAACTACTGTCTAACACTTTTTTTTTACAAATCAATTATATATTTTCATCACAAAAATCATTACATAAAGAAATTAATTTTTTTACATAAACCATTGTCTTACTAAATGATTAGGAGTCAGCCTACGTCGGTCCCAATAAGCCTTTATATCAGTGGCAAGCGTTGGCGGTACATCAAAAATCTCGTTCGCTTGGTTGATAATAAATACAACAATGCATGATAGATTCTGTGCTGTCATATGAAAAGCTTCTGGAGACAACTATGGTAGAAAAAATAAATAAATTATCATGAAATATAAAATGAATAATAAATTAAATAAGCACATGAAAAAGAATTAAAATAAGTTCTATCTTACTTTTCTGGGACATAATAGGTGTGGTGTGAACAGTGTCGCCAGATTTTGAGCAGGCATTCTATTATTCTCTGCATTGCTCGCAGTCAGGTGAAGTATATGCACAATACGTTTGAGCACCATACGATTCTCAATCGGTAAAAGAAGTAACAACAGCTGCAAAGCTTTTAAAATCCTACATCGTGTCCCTTTTTCATTTTGGCAAAGCTCTACTCAGAAAAAAAAAAAAAAAATTAGCAATCAGAACTACAGTATCATATTTTCTCACATCTAGGCCACTTTTTTTTTTCTTTTTCTCTTGAATAAGGGAAATATCATATGCAACTCAGATTTGAATATTTTTAAATTAAATTATTTAGAAGGCATGAGAAGGCGATCGATATCCTCAATTCAGGCCAGAGGCAGTAGCATGGCCTACTAAGTTAATTTTAATTACAACTGGAGCGTTTATTACAATTATAACTTTTGTAATTTTTTTAATTTAAATTAAATATCAAATGATATTGTTTTTATTACTAGAAACCTAAATTAAATTAAAGTACTATAAATTGCTTAAACAAACAAATTTCAAGGTGATCAGTTACTTTTGTTCACCAATGTACATGTGGACTGAAAATTGATAATATTAAAAACTTTAAACATTGTTAAAAATATAAAATATTAATTAGTATATGAATTTTTTTATAATTAATAATTAGAGTAAATAGATGATAACATGCTTGGTGCTTAAATGGGACAAAGTTAACAAATCAGATGTTATGAAACATCGTATGGGCAAGCTCTGTAAGTCAGAGGTAAACTGTCACGTGTGGCAGTGATATTTTCAAAATTTTATAGGAGAGCAAAAAGAATGGAAATATACCATATTTTTTTTACCCTTTCAGCTTATTGTCGAATCTTATACTTGAAAAATGTAGCCAAAATAATGCAAATATAATAATAATATTCAAATAAGCAAATTTGGACATACAATAGTTTACCTCTGACGTACAGAGTTGTGGTCACTAGCCAAGCTCGTAGCAAATATTATTATGTGTCAAGCGTCAACATGTCCTTATGTTGAAGAGAATAAAGCATTGGGAATGGAAATTATTCTCTGCTCAATAATCAAAACAAAATAATGGGCAATAATAATAATATGGAAAATAACGAGAAAAGGCTTGTATCGTCAGCACAAGAAAAAAGTTTTCTACAAACCGATCGGTTAAACATACCTGGAAGAGACATACATTCATCTCGTCATTTCATTGTTTCATCACTTTGTCTTTTATAAGAGCTAGATTAAACAACTTAAGGGAGAACCTTGGAAAGAAATTTGGGAATCCTTGAAAGTAAAGAGCATTCCTATAAAGCTTCTAAAGGCAATAAAATCAACTTACCAGGAACCGAAATGTGTTGTGCGCCTAACTGGTCAGGAATCAGGAGTGCTCAGACTGGAGAAGGTAGTGAAACATGGCGACTTTCTGAGCAACCTTTTTATTGTATATATGGATGAAATGCCCTCCATTTCCAAACGACGCACAACACGAATGTACATGGACCAATGGAACTTACATCCATTGGGAATGACTATTGATTCCCAAAAAAGCAAAGTCTTTCAAGTCGGTAGAAATCAAGAGGATGTGGTGGAGAGGTGATTGAGGTGGTGACAGAATTTGCATACCTTGGTACGGTGATCAGTAGATCTGGTATAGTGGATTCCGAAATCTCAAGCAGAATCTCTAAGACAAATTCAATTTACTACCAGATCTGTAATTCTGTTATCGGAAAAAGAGAAGTGGGACAAGATGTAAAGCTCCACTAATTCAAGTCTGTAAAGCTGTTTTACTGCAGCTGAAATCAAGTTTCTTAGGAGAAATGCAGGAAAAATACGGACTGTGTCCAGAGTGACAGGATTACGTATGAGCTGAATGCATACCTGGTGACAGAAATCCTGGAGATGAGGCAACTGAGATGGTACGGTCATGTCTGCCACATGGACCACCACCGAGACCTGATAGACTATGGAGGTGAGACCAATGAGAAGAGCAAGAGGACTGCCAAGAACCTCCTATAATAACCACATGGAACGAATAGGGAGACGTAGAGAGAAGACCATAGGAGAAAGAGACGCATGGCACAAATGGCTGGAAGCACCTCCATGCTGAAGGGCAATATAGTATTTAAATATAAGAAAAAGAAGAAGAATTTTTTTACAGTTTGATTGGTTTTACAATCTTTCAGTCACACGCACTAATTTGCATCAAGTCGATTATTATTTCAACACAAAAAAAGCTTATTTAAGACAAATACACAATAAAAGGTTCTTCCATAAATTGTTTACCTTTAGAAAGTCTAATGTTTATGGTGTTAATAATGAGAAACTAAAAAACTTTTGTTCATATTTTCTCAACTGAAGACCTAAATTTTCTAAATATATTTTCTTCCTATCACCTCCTCTTGTTCTACCTTATGCTAATATTGGCACTCCCAAATCATAAAAACATTACCATTGCTTTGCTGTATCACACATTGTTCAAGTGTTTCAATTAATAGCATACTATTACAGGTGTCCTATCTTATTTTATCTAACGACGTTTCGTCTAATCTTGTCTATTCTAGTTTTAGCAAATTGGTGCTTCTAGCCTACAAGTAATAAACTTCAGTGGATATTTAGCTAAACATAAAATTTTGGTTGAGCATACTGAAATTAAAAACATCTCTTCAAACCAAGCAGAGAAAAAAATCATTTTTTATTCAATGTACTGCAGTATATTTTTATCAATAATATTGTCAATGAACATAGGAACGATTTCAATAAAATAAAGGAAGGTGATTTTTAACAGAATTATTTACTAACTATCTTTTAAAAATAATCAAATTGTTTACACAATTGATGCTATGCTTGCTTTATTTTTTAAATAGATCTTATTTACTTGTTATTTTTTTTTTAAATTTTATCTTCCATAATATTTTCGAATTTATAACAATAATAATAATCTTCAACATAACATCAGAAAAAACAAGAGGGGTGTGTCAATCAACAAATAGTAAACTTCCTGGTCTATTTATATAATCTTCAAGGCTAGAGATGATCTGATGAAATAACAAAAACAATAATTCTTGAAATTTAAGGGTCGAGATAACCAGAAAGATAAGAAATTTCAAAAAAAATATAATCTCAGGAACAGATGGAATTTTATTTCACTAACATATATTTTTTATTATTGTATTATATATATTCTGTAACATAATTAACCATAAGAATTTAAATTTCAGAACCCCCAGAAAAGGGTTAAATTTTGAAGATAGAAAAAAATGGTTAATAAATTAAATAAGATGAGTAAGTATTAAAATTGAATAATAAATACAGTTAATATCATCATATTTAAAAACCTAAAAAGAAATTAATTCAATTTAAAAAAATGAATAAAGGCCTTTGGACAGACATTGATTTCGTCCTTGTAAGACACTGAAGTCAGTATAGTAAAAGAACGCATTTAGCACGTGACAATATTTGCTAACAAAATCTAATTTAGTAATTGGCCACTGTCCACTATCAAAACAAAATGGGTATCAAAGTTAGTTCAGATCTGTTGTGAATGTCTGCATCAATAAAGTAGACAGATCTTAAATATGTTTTGCCATGTATGTAAGTACTCCTGCCATATCCATTTGCTAATGGTACCAAAATTTAAATGTGTTCATGCACAAATATCTTATCTTAAGTTAGTATTTCCTACATAGGACAGACATAGTTTTTTGTACTTAATATACAGGAGTCAGATAGTTACAAGACTAAATTAATTAGGAAATATTTAGTTCTGAAATGGTGAAATGAAATTAATAATAATTAACTTCCCCCACCCTAAACTTAACAAAATAAATTATAGAAAATTAAACTATATAAATATACTTCCATCTACAAGGACCCATTACATATACATACAAAAACCAACGATTTTACAAATATCTTGAAGATATGTGTAAATACAATAGAATCTAGAGAGACATTTAGAGATTAGTGTAGACACAATAGAGATTTATGTGGTTTAATATATCAATGTAATGTGTACATAAACATATTGAAACCACATAAATTGGGTATAACCACACAACTTGGGCAGGCAAAAAGGAGCTATGCAAAAGGTTTCCAACCTTTTCTAATCCAAGAGAATAGGTTAAAATTTAGTCTCTAGATCCACCACAAAATTAATATAAATCAACAATAATTATAATACATGATTTTGAGATACACTCTAATTAACAAAAGGTTCCAGTAAAATAATAAAATCATTTAGCTCACCAAATAGTAGCGACCTCTTTATACTGAATCTATATAAATTAACTATAAACTAATAGGAACTTGAGAACTCCTAATACCACCATAAGCTATTAAAAAAACTTGCCTGCAATTTGACAATATGCGGGATAGTAAACTTCAGTTAGCAATGGTTCTGGAAGTTCAGCGAGGAAAGCTTTCAGAACAGATGCAACGTCATGTACTGAATATTTACAATCTTTCAAATTAGGTAATATTCCTCGCTGTAGGAGGCCTTTCAATTCTTGTTGCCTGGTTAATTTGCCACTTCTTCTGAATATACCTTCCTCACAAATGTCTAAAAAAGGGATTACATAAACAAATAGCCCAAATAACTGTCAACAAAAAAAATTTCAAACTATAAAAAAAAAAAAAAAACACTCACTTTCTTCTGCTGACAAATAATCAACAAGATAATTTATCTGTTTGACAATATCCGTCTTAAGGGGGACATTATCTCCATTATCTTTTTCAGGACCTCGAATTTTTTTTGTGAAAGGAGCAAGACCCCATTTTAGAGGACGAAATTTGTTTTTTTCTGGAAGACCTGCAATCCTGCACATAGCAAAATATGTTGAAACATAGCCATATAAACCAAACTTATTAACTAAGAATCAAACACTTACTCTTCCATCGTAAGATCCAAGAAAAATGATAAGTGCATTCTGACCAAGGTTTGAAATTGATCCGGATCTTCATGTCTTAATTTTTTCGCCAACGCTTTTGATTCTCTAGAACTTAAACTAGTATCACAAGACATTTCAGACTTATAATAACAATTATCTGAGCGAGTATTTAAACAAAATACGAATTTTTTATTTCGTTCTTAGGAACTTCTACCGATGAAAACATAACTTCAACTCCATTCGCATTCTTACGAATCCGACTAAAGATATTGTGCATCTTAATGTTTTTTTCAACAGAATGTGTGAATAAAAATGTCATATTAGTCAAAAATTATTGTAACACCACACAATTAATAAAGAACTGTCCATAATAACACCCAACCGCCATTTCTCAATTCAAATAATTTAAAATTAACGTCCATATCAAGTTGTCACTTGTAATTTACTTCAATATTTCATTTTATGATAATTATAAAAAAATAATATTTGTAAAAAATTTTTAAATTAATTTTAGATGTTAAAGTGACACCTTACTTAAAAAATATGAATTGAAGTATTTAACAAAAAAGTTATTATTTATCAATATACCAGAGAAAGTAAAGGGCAAATTGCATAGTACAAGAAGTACTCGTGGTCATAAGATTCATTTTTCTGGCACAACAAAATGGGGCCAATTAATATTTTTAATCTTAAAAACGTTAAAGACGTAAGTACAAAACATTTTTGTTGATTTAATTAACACGTGTTGCATGTTCTTTTGAGGTGTCAGTTTATTTACACAGTTTTAGGTGTCCTTTCATTGTTACTATGCTTTATGGTTGACTAATTCTTCATAGTTGGTTAACCAATTGCAAGCTATTTCAACTGTTAATTGTAGTTATTTACACATTTATATTGTGTTTTAACTATAGATTTTATCATTAAAGTGAACTGTTCATTAATCTTATGTTGTATTTTTCAGATTATGACAATTTTAAGTGCCTACTCTTAGTTTGTTAAGTTAATATCAGTATCACCATAAGTTCACCACCTTATTTTCTTCAGTTATCTTTTAATTTAAATCATAACAGACATGACTTCGGGACCAGATCGTTCAATAACTGGAGGGATATCTCTCCCCAAGTGGATGAAAACAAGAATATCTGACAGGTTAGTTTTTATGACTAATAAATTGTGAAATTTCAATGCACCACAACTTTTATTCTTGTTTTTCTGTAACTATTATTGTTTGAATATTGTATTCTTAATTTTTTTCTAGTATTAAAGTTATTCTGCATTATTAATTTTTTTTTTTTTCTAAGTTTTATTTTATTCGTTGTTTAAGATTTCTTGAAGTGAAATTTTCCATCATTTGAATAATGTCAAGTGTATGTTATTGTTTTGAATAGATATTATGTACAATGCTTTGAAGTCTCACATTTCCATATAAATGTATTGTCAAGTTGATGCATATTAATAATATTAAAATTGATTTTTTCTATTTTATTTTAGGGCATTCGATTTTGAAGGAAATGCATTTTCTCCTCCAACAGGTGATGACGGCTTTTTTCTAATTAAATATAAGAGAACAATTCCAGAAGAACCAACACAGCCCAAGGTAACAGCAGCTCCTAAGTACAGTCCTGTAAACAATATAGTTGACAAAAGGGCTCCTATGGACGTCAGTAAGCATACGACTCCTTGTCAAGATTTCATTCCCAATGCAAAAAAATGTAAGTGTTAGTTTAGTGGATTGTATTTTTATATGAGTGTTATAATGTTTGAGGTTTTTTGTATAATGTTATGTTTTTTATATTTTGTAAAATATCTAATTTTTTATAATGTCATTATTTTGTAACATAATTTCACCACTTTTATCTTTATCTTCAGAACTAGGGAACATTAATGGTTTATTAATAGCTCTGATGTCAGTAACTCATTTCATTTACAGGCTATAAAACTTCGGATTGAATATGATTCAGTATTGCCATTTTTTTTAGCAAGTTTCATAACCATTCAAATTTATAGTAAATTATCCTAAGATAGTATTTTCTGTAATTATATATACACATCTTGCTTTGAATCTTTACAAAATTAATTTTTCAGCATAATAATTAATAAGCTTGTTATAAATTTGAGCATATAACATGATATTGTTAGTTTTCTATTAATAAACAAATTTTTATACATAAAAATAGAGGAGGGGGTATTGTGCACAAATTATAAGTGTATTTCTAGTATGCTTTGATGTCTATAAGTTGTCTGGGTTATATTAGATAATAAATGTGGGAAAGTAAGTGTTAAAATGGATACTTGCCTTTTGTACTAGTCCACATTTTTCAGAAGTTTTAAATATAATTCAGTGCGATTGTCTGGTAAAAACAAAAACATCTTGGCCACCCAGATCTTTTATTACTGCAACTAACCCCCTCAGTCGGTTAAATTTAGCACAAAGGTTTTCTATGCTCAGATATAATCCTTCTTTCTTGTGAACATGTGTGTTTCTTGAGAACTCTTAGGAAGTTTCCTGGAGGTATTTATGTGATTTATTTACATATTTTATCATTATCACCCACTTAAAAGAAAATTAGTTATTTTGTGGATTTCATTTATGAACATGATTTATTTCCTTATAAAATTTCTTATTTATAAATTATAATTTTGTTAGTGATTAATTTGTCAAAGTCAAAACATAAAATATTTTGACTAATAATACCTAGTTTAATCTATTTAAAGATAATTACAAAAATATATTTTTTATTAATAAACGAATGGTCTAAAAGCCTACCATCTTTTAAATGAGTGACATTCAGAGTATTTCCTCCTTTTTCTTTTTAATTTGTTCTCTGATCAGGTTTTGAGGTTGCTTGCCCTTGGCTACGTATAGGATAACCCCAAGGCCAGCTTCCCATTGGTTCATTTGATTACAGTTTCATGACAGTCAGTCAGTTAGCATCTTTCCTCCTAGGTTGTTGTGTAATGAATTTATGTTCTGATTTTTACAAATGGGGCATTTTTCGC
Source organism: Rhaphigaster nebulosa (assembly GCA_948150685.1). Classification (NCBI taxonomy): domain Eukaryota; kingdom Metazoa; phylum Arthropoda; class Insecta; order Hemiptera; family Pentatomidae; genus Rhaphigaster; species Rhaphigaster nebulosa. The sequence continues at coordinate 139,643,167 of OX411309.1, read as the reverse complement.
CTTTATTGCAAACTTTTCCTTGGAAATTATTACGTAAGCATTGTAAATATTTTTGCAGGATTTGATATATATATATATATATATATATATATATATATATATATATATATATATATATATATATATATATATATTTATATTTTAAACGGAATTCTATTCTTTTACATATGCACTTGATATACAAGGTTTTATGGTAAACATTATTTGTAATTTTATAACTATAACCAAAGTTGAAAATTAAATTTTATAATAATTATAAAATCACAAATAATGTTTTATGATCAATATTATTTATGGTTTTATAATTATAACCAGAGTTGAAAATTAAAAGATACTTTTTAGTGATTTATTTCAGTTTTTATTTATTTTTTTAAATAAACTTTCACATGTACATTTTTAAAACTTATCAAAATAATATTAAATACTTTTGTATCATTCAAATTTTAAAAATAATTTATTTCCTTAAATACAGACTGTTTTAATGATCAATTGCCTTTAAAATATTATTATTTGCAACCAAGGATTTAAGTAGACAATTATTTTTCAATAGAAAGGTATTAGTCTAGTTACAAGTTCATTTTTTAAAATAAAAATTATTTTTAACATTCTAACGATTGATGTTCCCAGTTATAGATTTATTGATAATAAACATTGTTAAGAAAAATGCTTCTTTATTGCTGTTATTAGGAATATTTTTTCTTTTAAAAAATAAATTATTTTTTTTTCTTATCAAAGTGGGAATTATTTGATAGGTAACTCTTTTTTGTGAATTCTATTAAATTTTCTTCTACACTCGGAGCTTTTATATTATTCACATATAAATAAGATAAGTAAAGAAATGTATTATATTTTATAAATTGAATTTTTGTTTTTAATTTATTATTGATTTTTCGAGCTTAATTTATTTATTTCATCAGTTGACATTTATATGTGAATTATAGCTTCTAGAATTTAAATTTTTATATTATTTAATTAAATAAGCATGTTCTACTACTTATAAATTTAAACTATGGTTATAATTTTTTTTTTGTCATATTTTGTAATTAAAAACATATTTAATAAGTTGAGTCATAGAGATAAGATTAATTCTGTCAATGCTAATTGAAGACTAAAACGAAACAATTAGGTCTCACTTTTTCCTAAATGTTCCGGTGAATAAAGTTGACTTTAGAATCTTTCAGTAATCTACATTATTCAAATTAAAAAAAAAAATTACAAAATAGTTATAGATTTTTTGTATAACGTAGATTGTGTTGCATTTTTAAAATTAAAGAAAATATGTAATCTAAAGTGATAAAATGGTGCTGGAGTTTCATAGGTCCAGCTGAGCAGAGGAAGATCGATGTGTCTTTATGTTTTTCGAGTCTATGATTTGGTGTCCTATGTACCTACTAATTGTTGAAATAAAGCAAAATTTAAGACTCAAAATTACAGGTTATTAACAAAAAAGCTTGAAAAGGGTGGGCGAAAAGGGAACATTTGTGAATTCATTTTAAAATTGCTGAATTTTAAATATATTTTTTTAGTGCCTGCGTTTTTTTCATTACATTTTCTGTTGGATTGTTTTGTTTTTTTAATCTTGCCAAAATAGACTTTTGAAATCCTGATCCTATCAGTTGTAGTTTTTGCTTGAGCCTTTTGGGTCTTTATCACATTCCAAGTAAGAATATTCTCTTTTAGAAAAAAACTTGTTTTTCCTCTTTACACGCATTTTTCATAAAGTTTTTGAGCCGTTTAAGCTCTTTTTTTCTCCTTTGATCTTAAATTTATACAAGTGATAAAAATTTTCTTTTTACTGAAGTGATCTCTTTGTAAAGAACTGCTGTTTTTTTTTTTATTATCACAATATTAAAGGGAAAAGTTGGTATATTTTTTTTTTTATTCCTTTTAACTAAATATAAAACTATTGATTGTTTATAAAAAAATTAATATTTCTATAACCTTTCTAGCATAATTATTCGTTTATTTTTTTGTTCTAAAATTTGATTATAATTAACCAAGACATATTGTATTGTCATTTTCAGGTATTAATTGCACTATTAAAACTAGTTGTAAAGGATTGGCTTTTCTTTGTTAATGGTGATATTATTAAGGAGTTAGAACAATTTTTTTTTTCTCTGATAATTCCACTCTATTTTCCATCTGTGTTTAGTAATATAACGTCTGTCGATTATGAAGTCTTGTGTTGTGAAAATTGGCTGTAAAATATGGTCTCTATTAGAATTTCTTTTTTCGGGTCACATTAACAAAACTAGAACTCTAGTATTTTTAGTAAATATTATACATTTTTTTGTTTAATTATTAATTATATAAGTAAGTAATTATTTTAAAATTTATAAATATTCCAAACATTTATTTGTTTTATTTTTTTTTTTTTATTCTTACGTCAAGAAGCTAAAGGTAAATATATAAAAAAAAAAATGGTTTTAAATCTTTTCATTTGTATTAATTATTATATTTAATTTGAAACACTAGTTAGTCATTGAGGTTAAAATTCTAGATTTTTTTTTTTTAAAGTGAAAATCTTTATCTTGATTTTTTTAATTGCATGTAGAAATAATTGTGCATGGATTTAGTACTCCAATGGAATTATTCAATGTATTTATATTTAATTCTCTACAGATATAAACTAGACTAAATAATGTGTGTAAATTTACCAACATATTTATCTAGCAATGTTTAGGTATTTATCTGTAAACAGAGTGTCCAGCAGCCTTCAATTTCTTGAAAACTTATGAAATTCTGCTTGAATTTTTTGTGCTTGGAAAAAATTGGGAATGATGCTTGAATAAAAGCCAGTCGACGGGGATTTTCAGTTTTTAGTCTTAGAACTTGATTTTTCCATCAGTACTGAGTGACAAGTGTATAAAATATTAAGAGGAAGGTTAATGTATTTGTTCCCCTTATCATCTCTAATACAATGAAAATTAGAAAAAGTCTCCTTCCATTAACTTTGAGATCGAGAGTGGAGTGACAAGGATAAGGGGTCGCCAGGATTCTTTTTATTTGTATAATTATAATTATTTTGTTATGAATAATAAGTTTATGAATAAAATTGAAATTTATTCCAATACATTCATTTTATTTATTTACAATTAAAATTGTTTTTGTATTGCATTATATAGTTGTTTTTATTTTTGGCGATGCATTGAGCCCTTAATTTAAGAAGTTAAGTAACAATTTTTCGTTATCAAACAGGAATACAACCTTTATAATTATTCTAATTCATTCTCAAGTCCGAATTGTACATTTTATCATAAGCCGACTGAATGCATTTTATGGTTTCAATTTTATTTAAAATTTAATCTAATAAATTTACAAAAAGTGCCTTTTGAATTTTAAAGTCCACCTAGCCTTGAAATCCTTGAATTATGCTTGAATTTTTTTATTTTAATGTGTAAAAGAAGAATTAGATTTTTTCTGTTATCATTAGTGTTTTTTATACGAGCTGGGGATAATGAAAGTGGTCTACATATGTTCAATGTTTTTTTTTAATTGAGTGGTTTGCATATCAAACTATGAAAAAAGTAAAATATAATTTTAACCTATGTTTTAGCCATTTCTTGCATAAAATTAAACTTATTGTTTATATCAAAACTATACTCCAAAAGTTATCCTGTCATTTTAAAACCAATTTCATTCTCAGGACATTCTTGCAAATCTATCGAATTGATTTAAAGCTTTCAATTTCTTGTTGGTATCATGATCATTCTAAATTAAACAATCGTTAATGGTTCTCACATTGGATTTTTCATAATTTGTGAAATTATAACAATTTAAATTATAGCTGGTTCAAATATCATTTAAAGTTCAATATAAAATCTTTTAACAAAATTTTAATTTGTGATTCACTTGAGACTCGAATATAAAATGCCATCTTATAAAATTTCCATAATCGATGGCTGTTTTGTTTTTTATACTTTTTTATCTCACATACTCTTAATTATGATTTATTGATTACTTCATCTTTATCTGGCGCCGAAGGTTGTCTTGAATCCCGTTTTATTTACAAAATGGCTGTCCTATTCCTCGAAATGTTCTGTTAATTTTAGGAACCACCCTTGAACAGATATTGAAGACGGATTTTCTCAGTAAAATAATATCTACTTACCCTCACTAGTTTTATTATGAAATGAACCATTTTGATTAATAAACAAAATTTATTGAAAAAAAAAACAACTGAAAATATGAAGGGAATTATGTTTACAAACCATTTTAATAGAGTTAGAGGATTAATATAATTCCATTTAGGGATTAGTTTCCATAAATAATAAGAGACTAAAATCAATAAACTGCTTAAAAATTGATCTTTTTACTCCAACTATTAAATATCATTACTTAATCATTTATAGATATTTTTTTTAGTGTATTTTAGATATTTATATAAATATTTTTTTTAATCATTACTTGTTATTCTGTAATTATTACTATTGTATCACGGTGTAGGATATCAAACCGACAGTAAACTATTTAATGAAAAGACGCTTTTATATGCTAACATAAAGTTTGTATATGGGGTGTTAGACACTGTTGGAGAATTTAATGTAAATATTTGTCTAAATTTAATTTTAAAAAGTTTCTTTTATTAGGAAATTGTTGAAATTGACACTAACAATGCAATAAAGAGAATAGATTATTCTAGTGAATATTTGTGCGAATTTTAAACTGAAGAATTTGCTTACAGCTCCGAGGGAAATAGGATTACGTAACAGCTCACGTGATGACATTTTGAAGTCTACCGGCATAGACGACGGTTTCAAAGGAGAAGGAGCTGCTTGTGGTTATTCCGTTGTTGCAGTAGCGCATCAAATGATTGCAGGTGAGTGAGTTTGATTATCTTATATTGTTTTAAATTTATATACAATCTAGCCAGTATAATATTAAAAACACAACAAGAGTGCATTCATTTAACCGATTGCCTTTGTCAGCATTTGAAACTGTTATAATTATTAGAAATATATTTTGGAGCCATTTTTTGGTTTATCGGCTTTATTTGGACTAGAGTTTGGGATAAGAACTAGCCATGGTTTTTTTTTTTCTTGTTTTGCTTTTGTGTTAGATTATTGCCTCCAATGATGACACAATTTTTTTGATAAACAGTTGCTATTGAAGAAATGTAAACAAAATTGTTTATAAACAAGTTTTGTTTTTGTTGTGAATAATCAGTTCTGTTTATTTAATAACAGATTAATCTCTTATGATTTTGTGTATCACAAGAATGGAAAGAACAAAAATGATTAATTGCTTTTAATTTAATTCTGGGATTTAAATACTTTTTTTTTCCTCTGAAAAAATATTAGGTCACAATTTTTTTTTTAATTTGCTGACATAACATTCATTTCGTGATTTATATCACTATATGACTTTTAATCCTAGGGATGGGTTTGTAAACATTAAAAATTGTAGTTATTTTCGAAATAAGATGCTTAAGTGAAATAAGTTGAAATTTGTTTCTTTCTCTCTAAAATATAGTTTTATTTTGAATATTCTTGAGATAGATTGGATTAATTGGTTTGAAACTATATAATCTAGGAAATATTCCAATAAATTCAAAAAGTTTTAATAATAATATACATGCATATATATATTCACAATTATACATAAATTAAAAAAAAAATAATGAATATATTTTATTTTGGAACAGAAATAATACTGTTCTCTAATAACTAATAGTTATTTTCTAATGAAAAATAACTGATAATAATATTTAACTATTACTGCTAAATAACTGTAAATAAACTTTCATATTTATTAATGATGTTTTGAATTTATATTTATGTCAATGGTAAACTTTTAACTGGTTATATATCAATTATCAGGTTCTCCCTAATACAGTGCTGGGTTTTTTTTTAACAAAGATGTATGTTATTGCTATTTTTGAGCCCTAATATGATTTATTTAATTTCTTTTGACTCCTATATTTACACACACATCTCCCTTTGTATATACACACCATTTCATCGTATGATTAAATTCTCGACTAGAAGTATTCCATATTAAAAAATTGGTATTCATTAAGGTATGTATTACGTTTGTTTATTTAGTTATTTGAGGGTTTTCGCAATTTTTTATATTGATATTATTTTATTCAGTCATTCCTACCATGTCAACATATGTTTTTCATATTAGTCACTTTAAAACGCAATGCACTAGTTGAGGCATGCATTGTGGCAAAGTCTTGAAATCTTGATTTCCAAAAGACAGAAAGTAGGTGTCAGTCCTTGAGGATTAGGAATTCAATAATGCCTCCATTGGTGCGTTTCAAAGTGAGCAATATGAAAATCGTATATTTGCTTATTCGATAGTTGAACATGGTAGGGACGAACATGGTAGGGACGAACATGGTAGGGATGATATACTGAGGTTGTATTGTATCTTTAGCTAACAATAATTTCTTTCTATTACTATATTATGTAATTACCTTTAGGGGTTTTAATTTGTTTCCATTGCTTCATCTAACTGTGAAGTAATATTTTAAAAGTAGGTTTGAATGAACAGAATAAGATTGTTTGCTAAATTCAATGGCTAAAGTTCATAAAATTTTTTTTAAAAATTTCAATTTTCCTAAATCCTTATAAATTGAAATCAAATAATTGATAAAAGTTTTGCTGAAGTGAAAATTTTACCACAAGTCAGTTTATTATCATACGGAAAACAATTTGTTTTGAAATGATTTGGCATAGGAATATTTATGATAGAAACAAAAACAATATGTTTCCTTTGCTAAACTGGTATTTATGTAACAAATAACAGCTATTATTCAATTTAATAATCAAACAAGAATGAAAAAGAAAATTAAACAATTAATAATAATTTATTAGATTTGTTGGATAAAACCTTTATCTGAGCTATTTATAAAGCGGTGGCAGTTGTAAAAAACTGGATAGTGAACCTCATTTTTCTCTACATTGATTAGATTTTACGCATTTTTCCCAAAGTTTTCTGCTTTACTTTAATTTTTATTGTTATTTTTTGATTGGGCATGATTTTTCTATTGTTTTTCAAATTTAAAACTGTGAAAACTTTTCTTATTCATTTTGATGTTCATATTACAAGCATGATATAGTTTTAGTTTTAATCGCCATTTGAGCTTAAGAACTACTTTGATTAAATGTTTGATTTGATTATTGCTGTATGTTTTATCTTATAATCTAATGTTTTCTTACATTATTCCTAATTGCATTTACATTAAAATGTTATTATGATTAATTAAGAGTTTTACTTTCTTTATTTTTGTGTATGGTGTTGTATTATCTGTATTGTATTATAACCCCTAATTTTACTAATTTCTCAGTAAAAGCCATATTATATTTAAAACAGGAAGCTATAATTTTAAATATTTATGATAGTTTACAAATGTCATACATTTGCCACCAAAAAGCTTCTTTTTTTTTCCGCTTTGCTTTCATATAGTAAAAGTAGATAATTTTTTGCATGGTAGAACGGAACGGTACAAAAGATGAGTTTTCTATACCGAAAAGTCAGCGGGCTCGAAGGAACAGCAAGTCTCTTCCTGCAAGCCCACTTTCTTCACCGAAGCTGTTGAGAAAGAATCCATATTTCACCAACATTCTTTTTGGTATGTATTTTATTTTCTTCTTGCTTTACTTTAATATATTTAGTTCCTTAGCTTTTGATTTAAAAACTATAAGCTTTAAACTTATAATACTGCTTTAATCGGCTTTAGTCCTATAATATATACAGTCCGCTTAACCGGCAATAAAAGGAAAAAAAATATATTTTTTTTTTTCACCGAGTTTTGTCATTTACGCTATCATCAGAACTAAATGAAGCTAACTAAAAGGCCAATAGGTTACACAAAAAAGTGGAGAGACTACGCTACTGAGATACAACAAGTTCGGTTGAATAAAAAAAAAAAAAAAATAACTGACCTTAACTACTATCAAAAACTGAACAATCGTTTTTTAACTCAAATTAAATCTTGTATCTAAAGTCATTTTTATTTAATGTTATAATTGATTGGTCTAATAAATATAACTTCATCATATATCAGTATACATATGACATATGCATAGATTAATTTTTATATTCTATTTTAATATTTGCCAAATATACGAGTTGGATTGATATAAAAGGTTTTTTTTCTTTTATACACATCCGATTAACTGGTGATGTCCTGATTCTACCTAGGGCGGATAAGTGGGATTCTACTGTAATTTAATTTTGCAAAATATAATGTATTATCTATTAACTATGTGTTGCCTTAATAATTTTTAATTATCACAGTTGGTATACACTTTCTATAAATAAAATAACGATTGTTAATCAAATAAAATATAACAATTATTAGTTTTCATGGAAAAATTTTTTTGTTGAATTTTCGTTATGTTCCCAGTCGGGGACAATGGTCGTTACTGATTCTGCTTTTTATTTGTATATATATTTTTTTTAAGTTATGAAATAGAGGAGGTACTACAGAGAAAAATTGCAAACAAAATTATAAAAAAATATATTACTGCATTGATCAAATTGAAACCTTTGTTATAAAAATAAATTAAAATGAAAAACATAAAAAAGGTATATTTCAAAAAATTGTAACAAAAATTTGCTCAGTTTTTGTATCCAAAAATAAGTTTTAACTTTATATAAGAAAATAAAAATATTGAATGAGTTTGTACTTTTAGATAAACATTTTTATAAAATTTCCAAACATTTGTTCTCCGTTGGAAGCATTGGCCACTAAAAGGTTAATAAGATATTAAAGGTTAATTGTAAATATATGGTATCTGAATGATAATTTAAGACATTCCATCGTTTCTAAATAACGAGGTGTTTAACTACTACGGTGTGTATCCATTATTTTTTTTATCTAGATATTAGAGGCTATGATGGCCAAGCAAAAACTTTTGAGATATATTTTTTTTTTTTTTAATTTGTAATGTTCTCTGATTTTAAATTACTGACAAATAATTTTACTTTGTTTCTTTCTTTTATGAGCTTTTAAAATATTCACTTCAGAAAGCTTTTTATAAAATACAACAAAATTATAATACTTATTTTAGGTATCTTACTGGCATATATATTTTTTAAATTTGACCTGGCTATTCTTGATATTTCAACAAAGAGATTGTTATTTATAATCATTAGGTTTCTAATAACCTAAGTACAAAGGCCAGCGGAGATTGTCGTAATCACTATTTGACATATTATTTCTTCAGAATGATAACTCCAATAAAAAGGTTATTGTGATATCATTTTGTCAAGTATGTATTACATCATAACCATTTAATAATAGATATTCTAAGGTTCAAAGTTTAATAAGACATTATATCAAATATAATGGTATCTATGACTCAATGCTTTGTATTTATGCTCGTCTATATTAGACATACTTGATATATTTAAAGTATATAATCCATCAATATTATTATGTATTTTAGACTTACTTATGTATTTGTGTATTAATTATTGTTAGATTTTTAATTATTTTACCTTCAGCTCTTCTCAGTTATAAATTTAAATAATAATTTGGTTAATAGTGTTGTTAACTTATTCAGCTTATTTTATGAAATCCCCGCTATATTACATTTTTTTTTTCATTGTTTACATCATTTTCTTATTTTTATTGCTCCTTGGAGGAGGAGAAAAGAAGCGGGAATTGTCAAAAGGTATACATATCACATATCAATTGATATTTTTTTAATTATTGTTATAATTGCTTACATCTTTTAATGTTGTATGATTCCATTATCTGGACAAAGGCTTCATAAAACTAGAGAGAAACAAAAGACCTCAGTAGTTTTCCTTCTTTAGAAATAGTCAACCGATAAGGGTTATCGAATTTGATAATCTATAGACTCTTTGTTTTTAGATGTTGCTAGTGTCTTCTGATAAATGTTTGCATTTATCAGAATGAAGCTATATAAGGTTCTATTCGTGTTGTTGAAGTGATAAATGACATATCTAATTTAACAATTAAGGCACTATTGTTTTAACTTGAGATCTATTAATGTTATTATCTACATCACTGCTTCAATTAAAGAAAACAGTTTATTAGTTGTGCAGTTATTTCTTATTACAAAATACATTTTTAAAATTTCATTCATTCACTTATCAACATAAGTATATTTTCTATCTATGCTCAGCATGGTGACCACTGAAAAAGTTTCTTTTTCACTGACAACCATTAATGAAACTTGGAGAAAAACAATATCACTTATTGATATACGCAAAACTATGTATATTTAAAGAGTTATGAAATAACTTAAAAAAAAAAAAAATTAAAGTCAAGAATTTTTTCTAAAAACTAGTACTTAAATTATCAATTTTACAAAATTAGATGTGTTACGGAATTTAGAGAATCTTGATCTTGCGTCAGAACCATAAAATTCCATATGGCATAGATGTACCAAAATTTTTATAACCTTTCATAAAAAATAGAATATACTTTTAATAAAGGTAAGGTACCAAAAAGATAGTCTCAATTCATCTTGTATATTGTATAGCTGTCCATCACCATATTGTATAGCTGTCCGTCACTATATTGTATAGCTGTCCATCACCATATTGTATAGCTGTCCATCACCATATTGTATGGCTGTCCATCACCATATTGTATGGCTGTCCATCACCATATTGTATGGCTGTCCATCACCATATTGTATGGCTGTCCATCACCATATTGTATGGCTGTCCATCACCATATTGTATAGCTGTCCATCACCATATTGTATAGCTGTCCATCACCATATTGTATAGCTGTCCGTCACCATATTGTATGGCTGTCCATCACCATATTGTATGGCTGTCCATCACCATATTGTATGGCTGTCCATCACCATATTGTATGGCTGTCCATCACCATATTGTATGGCTGTCCATCACCATATTGTATGGCTGTCCATCACCATATTGTATGGCTGTCCATCACCATATTGTATAGCTGTCCATCACCATATTGTATAGCTGTCCATCACCATATTGTATAGCTGTCCATCACCATATTGTATAGCTGTCCATCACCATATTGTACAGCTGTCCATCACCATATTGTATGGCTGTCCAGCACCATATTCATCTCTTTCAATTGGCTACTCCCTCCTTAGGAGGATTGTTTGTTAGAATGCGTGTTCATCGTCTAAAATCTTTCTTTCCCAAATTTGCTTCATGTAGAAAGAGAACATGTAGCATCGGGGTTCTGGAAAATTCTCTTTTAGATGATTACAAATTTTAGATGATGAACACACGCTCTAACAAATGGCCCTCCCTATGACGGAGTATTCAATTGAAAGAGATGAATATAGTGCTGGACACCAAAAGCTTCTTTTGATACTCTAAATAAATAAGATGAATTTAGGTCATAGGTATCTTTTCTTAATTAAAAGTAAAACTTAAACAGTCTACCTACAGCCAAATTAGAATATACGTAGGAAAGTCCATAAGTTTCTGACCTGCCCTCATTCCCCTACTTCAAGCAGGCTGAGACTTGCCCGCCGCGCATGTCTATGTCAGCACTCTCCATACCCATCACCCGTGCTTCCTCATTCCTTATGAGTCGCCATCAAAGAGAAAAGTCGGAGGAAGTTGAGCAAAGGTGTTCGGCTACTTGTAAGACAATGCCCCTGTCTACACAGTATTGATTTCCAAGGCCGCTATGAAGGACTGCAGATTCTAAGAAACCTCCCATCCACCCTACAGCCCAGACTTTGCCCCTAATGACATTCTTCCTTTTCTCAAAGTTAAAATCTGACTTTCGTGAGAGGAGATTTAATGCCGAGGAAGAGGTCCAAGCAGCTGTGGAAGAATATTTTTCTATTAAAGAAGAAAATTATTTTTTTTCATGGTATACAAATGTTGCCTAAACAGTGTATTAAGTGTGTAGAACTTATAGAAAAATATATTGAAAAACTATAACATCAGTTTTTTACTACATCTATTTTTAAAGAATTTAAATATAGTTTTAAATTATATTTACAGATTTAAATTATAGTTTTAAGATTTAAATTTAATTTCATTGCAAAAATGTGTTGATGAATAGGTAGGGTTTGTTTTATTGCTATGCTTAAATAATTTCTGCAAAATCCCTTTGTTTAACCTATTATTTATATTAGTTTATTTATTATTATTGAAAATATTATAGTCTGCTACTTTTGGGTGCTAGTGATACTGGTAGCTAGTGTTATACTTTTCAGAAGTTTCTGTTAGATTATGCAAATTGATATGGGACTGTATCACTTGTTTTTATTTTTTTAATCCTTGAATGTTTCTTTTTCAACATAATTTTTCTATTATTAATTCAAGTTGTGCATTCAAGACTGCTTCAAATTCAAGACGATTGTCAGCTTATACTACCCACAGTTGTAAATTATTTATTATCTCCTAATGTATGAATAATAATAATTTAATCGTTTTTACTAAACCGATTCTCATCTTTTCGTTCGCCATTATATTTATTCTACAATCATGATGGTTGAAAAGGTAACCTTGCTCATTGAAAGCATATGATTTATTTTTACTACAGGTTCAACCGATAAAGTATTTGGTGCTGGGGCACCGCATCAAGCAGGTTCGATAGACGGCTCTTCTGATGATTTGTCGCAGGCCCATCGAAGAAACTTGAGTGATCATGAAACATCTCTAGTTCAGCACTCACGGACGCTCAGAGCAAAGCCATCTGAACTCCGGGAAATGAACTTCTGGTCTCCGACTTCTATGTAATTTTTTTTTCAATCTTCAAAACACATATGGAATAATCTTCACTACCCCTAGTTGTATTTATAATATTTTTCTAATGTATAAAATTTTTGTTATTTGTAAGTACAGTTTATATTAATCACTTGTACACATTGTTTAGTATACTTTGTTATGGGTATGATATATGTGTTTGTTATATATTTTCATGTATTCAGCTTTGTATGTGTTATAGGTTGTTTTATTGCACATTGCATGGCCTACTAGAAATTTTCATTGTAAAAGTATTTTTGTATCTATTCGAATTTTATTTGATAATGATTTCAAACAATGCTATAATGGAAGATCATAATTAAGTTAATTTTTTTTTTTTTTTTGTTCATTTGACTTAGTCTTAGGTCTGTCAGTTTTCAGATCTATGATGTATCATTTATCATTTATTTGTACTTAAGAAAGATATGTTTAATCGCCAGTTTTTTGACTATCTTTTTGCATTATAAGTGGGGCTTGTTTTTTGTTGCATATGTTTTTGAAGTTAATATTAAGTGGTTCTGTAAAAAAAAAAAGCAAATAATTGTTTAGATTATATATTCATTTCACAGTAATATTAAGTTATGTTGATTTTAATTATGTAATTTAGAATTATGGTGTATACTTTCTATGTAATGGTTAATTTTTGTATTAATGGATATTTGTCAATTTATTTAGGAATTGTAATTATATTTTAAACTGAAGAAATTTAAAGATTTACGAAACTCAACAGTATTATTTTTTATTTTTATTAATCCATAGTCAAGAAAATGTAATAAATTGAAATATACTGTAAATTATTTTCAAGTACCTTGTTTCTTTGTATATTTAGTTTCATACATCTGTCATTATTTTTTTATTTATTTACAGATTCGCTTTTGAATAGACAAGATGTAAATTTAATTTTCTGTTTAAGGTACTGTTAGAAGCCAGCTATTGTTTTTTTGTTTTGTTTTTTTCTAAAAGTCATATGATGTCCTATTTTGAATAAAATGGTGGTGCCTAAGTATTATTTTTTGTCCATTTGCCTTAGAATGGTCTGAATCATGTTTTCTTATGTTTTTAATAAAAAAGTACAATTACAATTCACACACAAATTTTCAACCCTCTAACTCAATATGGAGAGGACGCAGAGGTGCGCAAATCTCTAGAAACTGCAGGAGGTGGGATAAAAAGTTGATACCCGCAAAAGACACTTCTCTAACACCAACTCAGTTCACATACAAACTATCAATCCTTAACTCAATTTGGGGGAAACGCAAAAGAAAAAACATTTAAACATGCTTAAATGTAAGCTGAAATTGGGAAAAAATCTTGTTGCCATCTGATATTTAATTATAACAATGGGGAATTTGGAGAAAGATAAAATCGCGAGGGCATTAAAATTGAATCGTTTGAGGGTAGAAATTTAAAATATACACATAATGAACTCTTACTTAAATAAATTTATTGTTTATTTTCAGTCATAGCTTAAATAGAGGAAGAATACGAATTTTTCAAACATGAAATATGTGCTGTAATTAGAATACTTAGAAGCGCATACTGTCAGAAATCATGACTTTAAATAGAAAAAAATAGAACTTTACAAACATGGAGTACATTTTCATACATACACAGGTAAAGTAAATTCCAAGGCTGATTTGTGAAATAATTAGGACTTAATGCCATCTGTTTATTTATCTAACGAAATATTTCATCATTGAATTCATGCAAATTGGTTCTGAATTACGTGATAACTGTATTTTACTACTGGCATTATCTAGGTACTTACATTTTTTATTTAATTGTTTGCGAAAGACAATTTCCCATTGACATTTAGCTTTATATTTAAAAAAAAAAAATTTTTATATTGTCATCAACATTTCGAAGTCCTTCATATTCAGGACGTTTATTTTCTTTAAATACACAGTGCAAACACAAACACTTTTGTGTTTGAATGATTATTAGAAAAAAAAAATTATTGCCAAATAATCAAGAGGTTAATGAGGGCTTAAACCCAAAAGCAGTATTGCCAGGTCAGCTCTGTATTTTCCTCCTAAAACTCTAAATTTTATAATTCACCAAAATTTATAATTTCATAATTCACCAACTTTAGCCCTAAATGTTTAATTCTTATTGTTCTATTAGTATAACCAAAATTACCAAAGAATAAATGATTAGAAAAGTTAAAAATACCTCAGTGGTTGAATAAATCCCTAAATCTAGAGGGAAAAAGCCCAATCTGGTAACACTGTCCAAGAGAGCTGGAAAAATTAAAATATTTCATAACATATTAACTAGAGAAAGAATTAATTAAAATATAATCAAGAAATTAACAAAAGAATTAATTTAAAAAAAATTATTTATTGAAATTTAAAATTGTAGTTACTAAAAAAATATACGTAAATGTGAACCCTGATATAATATAAGGCATGAAGAGAAACTACGACTGACAGCACTCTAAAAAAATAAGAAATTCAAATATTTAATATCGTTGGAAATTCCGGTTAAACTTTTAGAGAAATTATATAATTTGTACCCTCCCCCTTTCCAATAAATTGTTGTAGCAACGTTTCTGGTATCATGATGCTATAAGTTTTGCATCAGAGATATACATGTGCGTCATACAAGTAAACATCCGTTTAGTAATAGCATCTGGGACATGCGTGGCATAAATACGTTTGACATTTAACTTATATTAAGATAACCTTGGCAAAACTCAAAAGCTCCTTAATCTGCCAAGAACTATTTCTGATTCGATTGTTTATTATTTAAATGGCCAAGGGCTTTGTGGCTTTAACAGTTTTCATTATTCAAGCTGAATAATGAATGCAGCTAGAAACGTTCCAGCACTGAAAATGTCCAAGATAAATTTTAAAAAATATCTGATGTGGACAACACTTGAGTTCCTTGTACGCCTATAAAACTATAAATCGGTGGCTCAAAAAGTGATCCTGAATTTGGTTACTAGTTTCCGAAGATTGCAGTATCTCAAAAACGACACTCAGCGTCGCGACATCCATCTATTGACACACACACACAAATGGGGAGGAAACCCAGTATTTTACACTAAATTTTAACACTTCAAAACAAGTAATACAAATGTTTAATTGGATTGGAAACTAAATTACATTTGTAACCTTTATCACCGAAATATATGATTTATGTATTTAATAAATATATTTTTTTATGTAAACTTATTATGACCTTCAAGTAAAGTATCCTTTTCGGCTCACCAATTTTAACCAAAATATAGTAAATACATTCATATCGATATAAAAGTCCTATTTACCAAATTTGAGATGTTTTACATTATATTTTAATATAATTTTTGATGAAAGTCTAATATGACCTTCAAGTAAAGTACCACTTCTGGTTTGCCAATTTTGACCAAAATTTATTATTGTTATTTATATTAATATATAGGTCTTGTTATATATTGGTATCAAATTTGAGAAGGTTTGCATTATATTTAAATATAATTTTTTATGAAAATCCGTAATGACCTTCAAATAAAGTACCACTTCCGGTAATCTTACAATAACCAAAAAGGGAGGTTCACAACTAGATTATACAGTAATCCTAGATACAAAATTTTAACTTTCTACGGCTAACCGTTTTTGAGTTATGCGAGATACGTACGAACGTACGTACAGACTTCACGACGAAACTAGTTAAAATGGCTTCAGGGATGGTCAAAATGGATATTTCCGTAGAAAACTGAAAACCGAAAATTTTCGCGATTACAATACTTCCTTTACTGCGTACAAGGAAGTAATAATGCGAATAAACCTATCATTGTTATTTTTTTTTAAACTTATGGTCATTGGTAATAATTTTATTTTGATAAAATTTATTTTTAATTTCAAATTTTATATATAGGTTTGCGTTGTATGGTCTGTTGCCATCTCGAGGCTGTTGAATTACTTCACAATGGCATTTCGTGTTTTGAACGGAAGAATTCTGCAACCGCATTTTGAACTTTCTCCAGAGAATTGAAGTTTTTTCTTTGAGGATAGTGAGCCATTGACCTGAACAAATGGAACATGGCTAAGTTCGGATTGTAAGTAAGGTGAGAAATTCAATTCCATCCAGTTCTGAAATTTTATGTTTTGTATAACGAGAAGTGTGTGGTCGGGCGTTGTCATGATGAATCGAAACCCGATTTCTTTTTATTAATCCTGCGCAAATCTGAGTCAGAATTCATACATTCTTTGTCACTGATCATTGTAAAGTTCTGAATCGATGGATCGACTTTCAGGAATGAATTCATAACAAATTATGCTTTCGTAATTGCTCTTGCTTAGCGACTGGCACATCAGGCTGATTGCAGTCTAAATATTCTTTTTGGTCATATTGTTTCTCCAATGTATCGACGTCGTTTTTACTTCCTTGTACTAAGTAAAGGAAGTATTGTAATCCCGAAAATTTTCGTTTTTCAGATTTAGACGGAAATATCCATTTTGACTATCCCTGAATCCATTTTGACTAGTTTCGTCGTGGCGTCTGTACGTACGTATGTTCGTATCTCGCATAACTCAAAAACGGTTAGCCGTAGAAAGTTGAAATTTTTTATTTAGGATCGTTGTAAAATCTAGTTGTGATCCTCCCTTTTTGGTCACTGCTTGATCACTGGAAGTGGTACTTTACTTAAAGGTCATAATTGATTTTCATCAAAAATGATATTAAAATGCTATGCAAAACCTCTCAAATGTAGTACTTATAAGTTATATATAGATTTAAATAACATACTAGATTTTGTTTTAAATTGAAAAACCGGAAGCGGTACTTTACTTGAAGGTCATATTAGGCTTTCATAAAAAATTATATTAAAATATAATGTAAAACATCTCAAACTTGCTTAATAGGACTTTTATATCGATATGAATATATTTATTATATTTTGGATAAAATTGGTGAGCCGAAAAGGGTACTTTACTTGAACGTCTTAATAAGCTTGCATCAAAAATTATATTTTAATCACTACTATATATTATTACGGTAATATAGATCCCGTTTCCGGCTCTCAGGATGGATTTTGACGAGTCAGGTATCAAAAGAACGGAAATTTCACGGAGATGTGACGAATTCCAATTTTGTTTTTTAAAATCTTACAAGGGCTTAAATAAAAGTGATGAAAAACTGGAAGGTTTCAAAACTTTGACGACTGAGAGTCGGCTGATCGAGACGGGATAAGTTGGGTTTTAAAGATTTTGACGTTAGCATTAAGATCACTTACGCTCCCGCGGAGCGTATTGGTCCAGCGTTTTAAAGATCTAAAACCTAACGTTTTCGAGATAACGCAAGGTATAGGTCCGCCCGGGCGCAATACTACTTGCGTACGTGCTGTTGTCTTCAAAGTGAAGTCATGACAACATTCAACCTGAAGTATGTTGGAAACCGACCAGAGCGGGTTGAAATTTATTTTGTGGCGGCCCCACGTAATGAATCTAAACCTATTTTGCCACTCTGTTTAGAATAGGTTGGTAACCTGTAGGAACGATCCGTCCTGTTTGCCTTAATAGTAGTAAGAATGGACGTAAAACACCAATAAAAAAAAGTTTCAATCGTACTAATTTAAAGACACCTTATAAATTCAATAACAATTGATCTAATTTTTTCTTTCGAATATATGTTTGAAAATAATATATAATAATGATGATTAATATAGAACATGACAGTGTGTTTTAGAAAGTGATTATTTTTCTTTGATTAAAATAAAATTATACTTTAGTTGGATTTTCACCTAATTATTGAACCCCAAGATACCAAAATATACTAAATACCAGATTGAATGGTATATTGAAACGTCGCAAACTTCAGATATCGCAGTACTTAACAAGTAAGTATCTAATAATTGATTACCCTTGTCGAATAATACTTCAGTTATTGATACAATACAAATGGGTTCAGCATCGTTCGACAGGATGGTAAGATAAAAGGTGAAGTGAATAAAACTGAGCAGGTGCTCTGATTGGATATGAATAAATAGAAGTTACACAATGAAAAACTTAAATACTCCTATTATTATTTACAACCCATTTTCGTTCAAAACTAATTTTCTTTATTGTTATTATTTTAAAATTCTTTTAATTATTATTTTACTCACAATAAGTATATGGAGCACGTGCTCCACAGATATGGACTGATTATTGTTTCGGAGTACCTGCTCATCTTTCTAAAAGTGAATAAAATGTGATTGCCATGGATAAAATGTGAATGCCATGCGAGCAGGTAAGCAGTAAAATGTTGAGTATACGAAAGAGTAGATTGACATATTACGGAGTACATGCTCCACACACTTTGTAAAATAATAATTTGTAGCGGACACTGTTATCGATATATAATATATGGAGAGAACAGCTGGAGAGGTTCAAAAAAATTATTAATGTTTTCTGTGATCTACAGACGGAAGATAAGAACCCAAAAAAGGGGTTCTCTGACGAATATTCACCAGGAAAAGAGTATCTGCTTCATCAAGCTGTTTTATTAAGTGAGTGCATGCTTCTTGATTTCTAGCGAGTGAACTTTAGACTTTTATATTAATTTTGTTATTGTTTGTATCTTTTATTTGTAATAATCAATAAACAAGAGTCAGTAAAAGTGTCTTTATTTATGTAAAACAGACATGATGGAATACAGAACAATACCGAACCTCTCCGGTGGTTATATCTCAAGTAACCACTCCAAACAGTTATAACCTTTTATACTGTTAAAAATTCAATAAATTCTATTGTTTTAGTTTTGTTAGTTTTAGTTTATAATTTTGTTAATTAGGGTCAATTAGAAGATTTAGATAATTCCAAAAAATTAAAAGAATTGGAAAATAATAATAAAGAAAATCAGTTGTAAATAAATAACAATAATAAGAGTATTGAAGTATTTCATTGTGTAACTTCTGTTTATTCACATCGAACTAGAGCATCTGTTCAGTTTTTTGAGGAATGAGTACATGCTCAGTTTTATTCACTTACTCTATTATGTTGATATCAATACTCTGTTTATGATATTGAGACGTAAGCTAATGCGGAATCGAGTGCTATATCGAAACAGGTCTAAGTGCAGCTCCCTCCAACTTATATGCTAACTTTTTATAGAAGTTTCAAACAAGTGATTTCATGAATGAAGAAGGATATTGCAAAAGCTCAGGGACCTTCTGATACGACAAGGTTCCTGAAGCCGGCAATTTGCACTGAATCCGAACGTTTCTAATATTGTGTACTTGGCCTAAATAGCTGTAAATCCTGCAGGGGGCGTGCGAAGATATTACGCTTTAATTCGCTATCGAAGACAGTAATTAATATCTCAGCGAAGGCGTGGATAGGTCGCCCAGGTCACGGGATCCTTGGCGGAGTAGCAGTTCGCATCTCTGCCAATTTCCATCTCTTCAGGCTATCCGGGGTCAATGGCGTCTATCCATAACCTTTGTCTCCTTCTCTCTGCCGTCTCGATATTATTCTATTTTGGAACTCTCACCAAGTAGACCAATGATTAAACAATAAAATCTGTATTTTATTGATTTATTAGCCAATCCAAGCTTCTTAGTGAAACAAAACAACTGAAATAAAAATATACAAGTAAATATATAAAAAATTCTCGCATTAGATATTAATCCTTCTTCTAATCCCTAATACATTAGAAGTATAAGCGATATTAGGGCAACATATTTATTCGTGTAAACATTATAATATTACCAAACAAAGTTTATTTAGCATACACATTTGGTGAAGCTGAAGCTACATAGTTTTTAATGACTATGCTGAAGTTACAGTTCATACTTAATAAGTAATTAGCTTACCCCACTGGAAACATCTCTTCAATTTAGCAGCTAGGCAATTAGATTCAGCTATACCATTTTCTATATATAGTATTCATATTTAACAGTGACCTTTAGGGTTGGACATGGGAAACAATATATAATTTCGCATCCGTTAGAAGTTTTTGTAAACAGACTCAAATTGATATAAAGTTGCCATGACAACGGCACGTACGCAAAAATGGCATGAGGCCCGTGCGTCCCTATACTTTGCGTATTCTCGAAAAAGGTAGGCTTTAGGGCTTTAAAACGCTGGACCAATACGTTCCTAGGGAACGTATGCGCTCTTGATACCCGCGTCGATTTAAAACTTTAAAACGCGACCCATCCCACTCGATCCACAGACTCACCACTTTCAGAATTTTGAAAACTCCCAGTTTTTTCATCATTTTCATTTAAGCCCTAGTTAGAATTTAACAATTAAAATTAGGATTCGTCACTTCTCCGTGAAATTCCTTTTTTGTTTTATACCTCACTCGTCAAAATCCATCGCTCCTGATAGCCGGAAAAGGGATCTATAGTACCGTAATATTTATAGAGAAGTGATAAGGCGGTATAGGTTTATAGCAACTCTGGGGAACGCCAAGTTCTGAGAGGCCCAATTTTCAGATTAAAAGTGATGTGGCGAGAAAGTAGAGTGGTTGGTAGGATGGGGTTCTATGTTTCATTCTTCCAGCCATTCCAACTCAGTTTGCCTCCAACCGTCAATGATTTTTAGAAATAATGCTTAGCTCGTTTTTGGCCTAATAGGACATGGTCCCTCCCGACGTAAATTAGCTCTTATTCATTGGTGAGAGCTAAAATCTTATTTTACATTGTCGAGGAGTGCTTGTAATGTTTAACTGCGATGTTTTAGGTTGGAACCGGCCGTCCGAAAAAAATGGTATAAAATTATCTTGATGGAAATTTTGCATATCAGTAAAAATATCATTTTTTAATCCAAAGATTGATCAATGCAATGAAAAATATCTGCTTCGAGAGTAAAAATAGTGTCCAATTTCCAATAGCAACTTCAGTTTTAGGTCAATTGATTGAAAAAAGGTAGCTGAGCCTAACAAAGGTTGGGCGTTTGAATTTTTTTTTTAACATTTTGATTTGGCTTACATTCTGTTAATCTCGTGTACTAATTCGTAAGTCGATTGTTATTTGAATAACAAAAGTTAATGCTAGGCGCACTATAAGATTCTTTCGTAAGTTGTTTGCTAATACAGATATGCTGCTTGTAAATTGATATACGTGACAATTGAAAAGGAATGGAATGGGAGACCTTTTTAATCTTCTACTATTTTTTCAGTCTTTAATTACTTTAATAAACGAAGTAAAGGAAGTATTGTAATCACGAAAATTTTCGGTTTTTA
This sequence comes from Rhaphigaster nebulosa, assembly GCA_948150685.1. Taxonomy (NCBI): domain Eukaryota; kingdom Metazoa; phylum Arthropoda; class Insecta; order Hemiptera; family Pentatomidae; genus Rhaphigaster; species Rhaphigaster nebulosa. The sequence continues at coordinate 139,621,333 of OX411309.1, read as the reverse complement.
CATTTCAACGGAAATGTCCATTTTAAACATCCCTTGAATCCATTTTGACTAATTTTGTCGTGACGTCTGTACATACGTTCGAATCTCGCATAACTCAAAAACGGTTAGCCGTAGATAGTTAAAGTTTTGTATTTAGGATTGCTGTAAAATCTAGTTGTGAACCTCCCTTTTTGGGTCACTGCATGATTACCGGAAGATGTACTTTATTTCAAGGTCATTATTGATTTTCATCAAAAATTATATTATAATATATAGCAATATTTATCAAATTAGGTATATAAGACTTACATATTAATATAAATAATATACTAGATTTTGGTATGATT